>CM023105.1:39700831-41100616 GCA_013103745.1 Gardenia jasminoides
TAAAATGGTAATCAACAAATAGTATTAATAAATGTATTTGGGACAGGGACTATAATATTCTTTAATTATGTCCTTTTGCAAGTTGATTTTTTGAAGACAAAATAAAAGCAAATAAGACTACAATAATAATATACTTAACCCCGTTTGATAACCTAATTGACACTTAAACTTATTGGATTCAAATCTTATACGTTGGACCGTTTGATAACCGAAAATAGATATCTAAATGAATTAAGTGGCTTTAATTTCTAGGCAAAACTTGCTCCCAAAAATAAGTGATAAGCTATTCAATTGTCTTGAATGTGATGTACATTCAAGTGTATTAGATTTGCTAACAATTCAATAAATTGATTTGATTTGGACTTGATTTCGGATTTTAGTTTTATCAAACGCACCTAGTTGAGGCGGTGTAGGTATAATAGGGCTGAATGCCATTTACAATCATGATGAATAAAGTGATTCATAAATTTAGCCAAGTGTACATTATCAATACACTAATATTAGTGTAGACACCGGAGTTTATTTAAAGTAATAATAGCGGTTCTCCACTTGTCCCTTGACAATTTGAATATATGATTTCTTGATTACGAATGAAACATTTTATCAATTATCAATTAGGGTTTTCACTATAGATGCTAATACTTATTTATTTGATGGATAACTATAATAATCCTTCCATCAAAATGTTAGATCTTGTGTCTTATTATATTCCTCACTTGTAGTTTGAGTTTGAAATTAATTAATTTTTTAGATAGAATCAAAACTACTTTTCGTTCCAAATCAAACATGCTCGGATAAGCATGAAAACCATACTTGCATCATCAACATAAATTTTAACTATATTTTTTATCTAACATACATTATATCAAAAAAATACTACAGATTTTTTTTTCATAAAATTATCTCAAATAATCTACCATCCAAACACACTCATGCTTAAAGTGAGATTTGTATAGTAGCTGGACATGCAGAATGCAGATGTGTGGTGGATACTACTGCGGGTGTGTTTGTGAGTTTGACCTCACAGAATTTTCCTCAGAGCATAATAAGTCATTAAACGCGCATCTTTGGTCAAGTGATGACAATTGACAAGCAAGCACGAATAAGGATAATGAAAGGAGAAATCGAGACTGCATCTTCTGATTTGATCCGGTCCCTTTGAGTAGATATAGTCATATAACAGGTGTTAATTCCACGTCCAAGATTTTATTCCACCGCAAATTTTGGATAAAATGTCAAAATTTTCCCACCATCAATTTACAATTTAGACTTTAAAGGGTAATTTTTGTCATTTCAATAAAACTGTCATGGAAATAGAACTTGAAAAGATTTTTTTTTTTTTTTTTTTTGGAAAGGGGGGCCAAGGTCCATTACATAACAACTAATCAAGGCGTCGCAATTTCACAGATATCTTGGCTTAGCAGAGGTCTAAGCGATTGAGGAGGTTCTCTCAATCTGGTTATATCTTGACTTAAACTTCTTCCCACATTTGTTAGTCTCTCTTAAGACATGACTGATCTGACATTCCCAATCCTATTCTAGCATTAGAGTAATCTCTTTGATCAGGTTGCAATGCTTTCCATCGTCTGCATTTTCCTGGATCATTGAGATAGTCACTTGAGGATCAGACTCTATCACCACTCTTCTATATCCTTCGTCCCAAGCCAACTTGAGCCCCAGCAAAATGGCCCATAACTCTGCTGCCATGTTACTAGCTCTTCCTAGATTTGCGCTGTGAACTTGAAAAGATTTTAATCACACTCTCATAATTTGTTTTACCATACAGTTTAATAAACGAAAACCTGAAGATAAAAATGATAGTGGAAGTGCGGTTAACAAAAAGAGGAATGCATTTATCATTTTCCTAAAACTTTAATGCTGTGGCAATATCGTTTGCCGGTTAGGTATTGCCAGTTCTAATTACCAAGCTCTGACCTATGATGAGAGGGGCAATATTTTTTGATTGTTATTACAACAGTCCATCAAGCATTTCTCTTAATTATTTACACTATATATGTTACTAGACACATCAGGAGATGCTAAATCCCACACCATCACAGCATCTTGATGTTGGCCTATGGGTCGAGTACTCAAATAATAAATCCAAGAGGGGCCTGCATGGCCTGCCCCACAGACGTTAGGTTGCCAATTGGGTACTGAACATCTTCTGTGAGAATGATTAGGTGAAAATAGTCAATTCAATGATGAAATTTGTGAAAAGCAGGATGATTGGAGCAATTAGTGGGATGGCTAATCATGATTAAGTCATTGCAGAAGTACAGAACTAATAGCTTGTATTATCATTGAACCAGAAATTTACTCCTCTTGAGTCGACAATGTTTGAAAATAGAAAAGAGGACGAAGAAGAGAAGTGACACTACTGCCACTGTGCATGAAAATTAATGCTAGTGTAATTTAGGATGTAAATTTCTGAATCCTGTTGAAAATATATGCCATCCAAAGCAAGAATCATATCAAGAAAGCAAAATAGTCAAGTTCTTGCTTCTACATACAGGTTGCCCAAACAAAGTAAGATTATTAGTCAACAACATGATCTCGTATTCCCAGAACTAATTACTATAACTAGCTCAGTATAAGATTTGATAACATGATTAGCGGAAAAGAATCAGCTTATGGAGAAAATGCAAGAATAGAGATGTACTCTAGAATGCATCAATATGGTTCCCCTAGTTTGTCCAATTTTGGCTTATTGTTGTCTGTCCTTTGTACTGCGTAGTAGGCGCAACCTCGTACTTTGATTGGGATGATACTCAGCCAGGGGTTGGGAAGCTCAATATAAGAGGAAATCAAATCCAATGTTGTTTGACTGCAATCTTCAAATTCAGCGAAAATCAGCAGGCTTGCCAACTTTTATGTTCTGCTGACCTAGAAATTCAATAATGGCATTCTTTTGCCAGCCCTTGAAACTCCTGCAGCCAATAAATGATTGATGTTGGCCCAATTGGCAAGGTAAACTAAACAAACACAAGCAGCAGAAAAGTAACTCGAATAAGATAGAAAAAACCACTTTGGAAATCTTATCAATTCAATGGCTCAGGGTTGACCAATATCCATCAGAGTCTCATTTACAGGAATCTCAGAAGAAACTGGTAAAAGATATGGCGAAACCTAATTGACTTCCTAAATCATGTGGAATCACAAGTTATTGTTGAGGATCATGAAAATCAGCAGTCCAACAAAGATATTTATCCAATGTCTTTGCGCCTATTCACAGGTCATGACAGCATAACAATGCATAATAAATAGTAACGTTCTTCTAATAAAGAATGAACTAAAGTTAGAATTTGTTTTTTTAGTCTTCTCCCCCTGCTCAGCCCTTTTTCTATTACAGGTCTTTTGTCATTTAAATTGCCTGCACAATATACAATCTTCTTTAAGCACTACATGCCCAAGTTTTGTAATTGAATGTATCTTCCGATTAGAATCCAGTATTAAAAGAAGATTTAAAATTAGTTATTTATTATGTCACAACCAAGTTAGAACATACATAACAATCAATAATTTGAAAAAGGTTTCTGTAACTAATATTAAATGGGCAGTTTATGAAACAACACATGATCTGGTATTGTAACTTAGTGTGACGGATTGCTTAACAAGGTTGAACCTCAAAACTTGAGCACTAACTAGGTCTGAGAAAGTCCCTCTTTCAGTGATAATTTCAAGCTTTGAGATAACAACTGAATCCCCTAAACATGCACAATCCACTGCTTCAGTCTAAGATGTAACCTGTTATCCTTGAATAGGATATGAAAAGCACATGAAAGAGAACGCGGACCAGCAACAGTTTGATAGTCTTATATTAACTGTCCACCACCAGTGAGAGAGATCCATCACAAGTCTGTCAGAGATTACAACATGCTAGAGTATGGTATCTTGGAACCAGTAAGTGTGTAATTGAAATGGAGAATCCTTCACATGTATACTTACTTTGATCAAGATGTGCCAAAATTTCCCAGGAAAGCTGCCTTAGCAAAAGCTTTGATAGCTTTCTCAAGTGCCTCCCTATATCTTGCACTTGGTTTTCCTTGATTGGCCAGGATCTTCCATTGGCAAGGAATATCCAGATGAGATGGCCCACCCACGCACCACCATCTTTCCTGTGAGTACACAATCAGCAGAAACCATCTGAATAAATGCTCTTCTGTATTTAATCACATGCCTATCTTGTATCAGAAAAACATATGTAAAAGAATATGCAGGCTTCTAGATAATGGAAACCAAGAAATAAACCAGCAGATGTTTCAACTATCATCATGAGTGCAGGAAAGACTTAAGAGTAAAGTTTTCAGTAAGGTTTGATTGCCTTAGGACCACTAACTTCGTACTGGCACATGGCAAACAAAAGGTTTCACCAGGATTCCAAGAAGGATGAGTGCTGCTAAACATAGTAGTCAAGTTTATATTCAGCACAGATATGTAAGTTAGCTTAATCCAGTTAATAGGTGAGAACATATCCACCAAAATGCCCGGTTGCCAAACAAGCAAGGTATCAAATAAACATGTCCTAATACAACAAGAATGCTCCAAGTATTCAGCTGCAATAGAAAATATTTGTCTTACAAGATTATATCCATATGCCTTGGTACATAATGCCCTCCACCAATACCCAGAATGACTTTTTTCCTTTCACTGTTGCTGCAACATAAAGAATCACATAACCTTTAAGAAACATGATGACAAAATTGCCAAGTGCCATTCAAAATGATAAAAATATTAGCAGACGCATGAAAATCAAGAGTAGGTGATCCAGACACAAATGAAAAAACTAGCATCAAGCTAGTATCATTACAAAATGGAGGCAGGAAGATACTAAGTTTGATAAAAGCGATTAGGATCAGAGGCCAAAGGCTCAAAGTTATTTTAAGAACATAATCAAAGAAAGTTGGCCATTTCCTGCAAGCTTTCAATTCAATGCTAAATATAAGGGATATGAAATCGCATCTATATGATCTAGAATCAACTTATGCTTCAGACTAGGCATAAAGATCTTGCATGCAACTATACCTGCTCAATTCCCAATGAAGCTCCTTCTCCAAGCCCCAGTCCTTCCCAAACTAACTTCATGCACAGCAAAACAACTCATTAGGGAAAATCAGCAAGTAAAATTCTAGACAGACCAAAATATCATTTGAAATTGAAGGAATGATTCACTGCAAGAGGAAACTTGCAACTTAGTAGGATCCAGGAAGATAAATTCACATAACAAAGTAAAGTACATGCATCTGTATAAATGAGAAGAGATACAGCATACAGCAAACTAATGTATCCTGGGACAATCTGTCAAATGGTACTTGACATCTGCATGGCTTTACAAATTTGAAAAAAACTATGGATACCTCCATCTCAAAGCAGGGCTAAATGAATGAAAGTGAAAGTATCTACTGTGAAAATAGATACATGTGTATTGATAATCATATTGCTACTGAATTTTGCAATCATGTCAAAATTTATTTATTTTTTTCAAATACCATGCCAAACATTAAACATGCAAAATAGCTTAGAAATGTATACTCAACTAGAGCAATGACTCGAGCTGCATCCTCTCTCTTCCAATAGTCTTCTGTGCTACCTATTTCAAATAGAAGATATTCACAGCCATGTTTATCAGAAATTGACTACATTAATGCACAGGACTAACGACTTCACAGAAACTGACACAGGCACACCAGCACACAGAAAAGAAGCAAGACAGTGGATGGTAAAGAGAAGCAACATCAACCCATGTACTCTCATCCCTCAGAAAATAAATGTAAGTTACAACAATTTTTTAAAACAGACTACCATCAACTACCATGTCTACCATGCTAAAAGTCTCCACATATTTTTGAATCTAATGTATGAGATGTTAAGCAAGGGTAAACAAGCATAATAAAATGACTAGATGAATGGTTGATTTAGAAACCAAATCAATTGTAAACTGGAAGCTCTTCCAAAACATACCAATCTCAATGAACATTGTAGGTTTACTTGTCATAGGCCATGATGAGTAGCTTCCAAAGTAATCTACACTGACATCAAAATATAGATTGAGTTAAACTGTAAAATGCCCAACAATGCACAATCCTGTCAGCATTAAAAGTATAAAGTGAACTTATCAAGAACAAAACTCACATTTCCAAGAGAAAAGTATGAACTTTTCTGATATTCTATGGAAAGCAAGTTAATGCCATTCAAATTTTTTTTTCAAAACATGAACTACCTCAAATTCAGAATCAAATTATGAGATTGAGCAATTTTTTCAAAGAATCAGTTGCCTATCCGAGGACTTGGTGGCGCTGCCCATCCTGGTCTCCCTCCTTGTGGTACTTCATCTCCCTCTTTTAAATGTGGTATTCTAAATGAACATATAACAAGCACAGATAAGGGACCAGACATTACAGATAGCATTCAACAACATGGGAATCCATAAAATTGACAAAGAAATTAGACTCCACTACTCCCAAAGAAGGTATCACGCGCGCAACAGGGAAAAAAAAAACTCTTACATCAAAGAATTTTAATTTCAAAATTCGAAATAGTTAATATCACTACAACTACATGGACACCTCGGATATTGATGAAGCACCAAACCATACTCAATCAGTTCATACAAAATCACCATGCATGCAAATACTTATGCAGCTATTAAATTGATTCATTAACAAAACACTTTTAAGAATAACACAAAATTGGCATTCAATATCTATCGCCCCATTATCCAAGATGCTACATACAGTAAAGATTCATCTTGGACCTACAGAAGTTTAAAAAAAAAGGAAGGAAAGAAGTTACCAATTGGGTGGACGGTGAGGGCAGGGGTTGGAAACAGCAGTATGTTTGCTAAGGAATATGATCTCATCAACTGTTTCACCAGTAGCTTTTCCCAACGTTGGTCCAAATCATCCCGCAATTATGCTGTTGTCATGCTCCAACAACCTTAATTTATCTCCATTGATGAAGCTTCTGAGTCCCATCAAATTCAATTGGGGCCAGGGTGATGCCAACCGGGCATGGTCAGGAGGGCCTGGCCGGGTTGATGGAGGCTGGATCAAGAGTTGTTGCCACCACCAAAGTCACCATCTTTACTAGTTTCTTTTCTCCTCCTCCTTCTCCTGTCCCTTTTATGGCTTTTCTTTGGCTATTGATCAACTTCTCAATTTCTCTCGAGCAGGTGGCCGGTGGGTTTGGGCGTGGCACCAGAATTGGGGACGTTGGTTTTTGACCTTTGACTGGTGGCAGCCAGTGGGATTGAAGTTGAAGAGGCGTAGGGAGAACAATCGTGCAAGAAGGAAAATGAAAGAAACGTGGTTTTAATGACGGTTTGAAACAGGTGAAAGCGTGGTCTGTAAAAAAAATGGCATAGAAACAGAACTCAAAAGAAATGTTGCTGCCCAGGATCGAACTGGGGACCTTCAGTGTGGTAAGACTGACGTGATAACTCACTACACCACAGCAACTGTTGTGCATCGTCTGATAGAATCAGCTATATATCTAAAACAAAATGGTTTGTCAAGAATAAAACAAGCCCGAAAATATATGTTTTCTTTGTTCGGTTTTACAAAATTTATGTAGTAATAAAACACAGTATTAATTTCAATAGAACAAAATAACATCTGATTTTGAAGTTTTTATTATTATGACTACAATTTTCCATAAATTCTTTGATAAATTCTATGAGTATAATCTTTGTAGGCTATGTTTGATTGTACTTTTTGTACAAAAATTTTTATATTTTCTACAAATTATTTTCAATGATTTTTTATTTCCGTACATCACATCGTTTAGTAGATTTTCTATAAAAGCTATTAAAAATAGCAAACAAAACAAGTAGGGAAAACTACCTTTAAAAAAAAAATCATTTTGTATAGCACTTCTTTTATAAGAGAGATCAAAAGTTAATTAGGGTGCGTTTGATAAAACTGAAATTTGAAAACCAAGTTTGAAATCGAAATCAAGTATGAATTCGTTAAGTGATTGAATTGTTAAACTAAATCTAATACATTTGAATGTATATCACGTTTAGTGATAAAGTTGAATAACTTATCTCACTTATCATTATTTTTTAGTAAATTTTGCCTAAAATTTGCCACTTAATCATCTGATGTTCTATTTTGATTATCAGTGCTCGAACGGCCGCAATGTGTTAAGATTTGAATGCACTTTAGTTTAAGTCCGGTAATTTTTATTAAACGCCAACTTAAAATACATATGTGGAAAAAAAATTTGAACATTTTTCTAGTCCAACAACATAGGTGTCTTTTGGAGGGGGGAAAGCAGAAGCAGGAGGGCCCATGTTGCAATCATCCTCCAGTCTACACAAAATTTCCAAGCTCTTCTTCTTCTGACGATGGCTCCAAAGCCTCAACGCTTCCCGCCAATGTAAGTTTCTACTACTACTCTTCTGCTACTATTACGATCACTCTCTCTTAATCCATATCCTAATCCTTTATTTACAGCACAAAGAAAATGCAATTGAGCCCTTTGTTTTTTTTTCATTATTAAACAGGTCATGCCGACAATAGTACTTTGGGTGCCGGTGTCAAAAGGGCAAGAACCATCAGCATGATGAGCTCCACGGCTGCGGCTGACTCTGAGTCTTCTTCTTCTTGTCCAATGAAAAACGCCTTCTCCAACTATGCCCAGTACCTTAATGACCTCGTAAGCTTCGTGCTTCTACCGTGTTTCAATGTACTGTACAGGAAGCATTGTTTTTCTTGCAAGTTCGATTTTGAGTTGTTAGAACAAGAATTTACCACACAGGTTTTCTGTTATTGTGCTTGAACTCTTGATTGGTAATGTGGTTAAGAAGAAGAAGAGGAGAGGAAGGAGGATGAATGGCTGGAAAATGGTGAAACAGGATTAAAATTTTAATCTTGACTGGTATTTTGTTTCCCCTTCTATTTATGAGTGCTTGGGTTGTGTTGGAAGGAGAATCTAGCAAAAGGGTGGTTGTTGTTTTGCTTAAAGTCTTTGATTCGCATTATGAACAATAAGAAAAACTGAAACCCAGCAGTGCATAATATTCAGTGGTTGCTTAATTCGAGTATTTTCCCTATTATGTATTTATCCGTTTCTTTTGTTATTTTTGAAATTAGCAATAGTGGAAGCCAATACTATTGACTACTTTTAGTACCGGTTTTGTGTTATCATCATCAACGAGTTGTTAGGCCTTAGGGTGGAAATTCAGGAAGACATGTCTTCATTAAGAAGAAAGTATGTATTCATGTGACTTGTACAAGCAAGGCTGTCAGGACTAGTAAATGACTAACTCTCAGTACTGCAATGCACATCTGAGGCCCTAGGGCTATAGAAAGGCTAATTTTTTTGTATGTGCAGCCTGAAAGATGTGACTTGTGAGAATGTGAAATTAAATTGCTTTAAATGTAAGCACACAATGTTGTATAACAAATAATTGACTGGAAATTTGGATGGAAAATATGCCATGAGGTTTAACGACTCTTCTCATAGATGAAAATGTAGGTACTAATTAGGATATGTGTTATTGTCCCAACATAACTTTTGGGAAAAGAATGTTACAATTTTGCGATTCTGTTGATAGCTAATGTTGTCATCTGTTGCTACTTTTTTTTTTTTTGGTTTTCTAACCTTGATTCGATGCTTTACACAATATTCAGTGCTTCCTAGTAGAGCAATAAAATATATTTAAGAGCAAATTCCTAGGCTGAAGATTCTGTGCCTCATGTTTAGTTTGCCTGGGCATGAATTTTAATTTTTCTTTTGATTTTTAGTAAAACTGCTAAACAAGCATAAGTTTCTGGTGCCCAAATGACTATGTGGTATCACTTGCATCATAAAGACCTTGTACATTGCTAGAGATTAGCTGTTTTATATGATTTATTTTCTTCGTTGACAAACAAAAATAATTCTCGTCTCTCAATGTCTAATCTGTCAATTTATTTGCTGTAGAATGAGAAAAGGGAAAGGGTTGTGAAAGCAAGTCGGGATATCACTATGAACAGCAAGAAGGTTATATTTCAGGTTCACAGGTGAGGAAGATTTGTGAACCAAACTCGGTATAATTTGCCTTTAGGCATTCTTTATCTTTGGTGGGAGTGGAATCCATTTATCTGCTGTCTGTCCTTGTGCAAAATCATTATCTTCCTTGGAAATATTTTTCTGGAGACTACAAATTGGACAATTTTGACTGTGTCCTTTGGCTTTAAGTCGGTGGTATTTTCAAATGCAATTTTTAGTTTGGTTTTGAACTAATAAGGCCTGATTTTGTACTTATAGTTTGCTAGTTTGTGCACTGTGAAGCTCTCAATGTTTTTGATGCTTTCTTGCTTTATATATTTGTAAACAGGATTAGCAAGCATAACAAAAAGGAAGTTCTAGAAAAAGCAGAAAAAGATCTTGAAGCAGTGAAGTATCAGCATGTATCCCGACTTGTACAGCAACTACAGGGGACTGATTTCTGGAAGCTACGACGAGCATACTCTCCTGGGGTTGTGCTTTTTAAAGTTTTCTATTTGTCTAGACTCTAGAAAAATTACTTCTGATGTTAGCTTTTCACAATATTATAGATCCAAGAGTATGTTGAAGCTGCAACACTATGTAACTTTTGCAAGACTGGGACTCTTTTGAAACTTGATGAGATCAATGCTAGCCTGCTACCACTGAGTGATCCATCCCATGAACCTCTGCAGATTAACATTCTAGACTATCTCTTGGGGGTATTGCCTTGAACTTGCTACATATGTTTAATATCCCATTTCATTTAGATGGGTGAGATTTCATTACTGCAAAGTTAGTTTATTGCAGCACATCTTGTGAAAAGGAATAAATCCCTTCTTAATGGGTTAAACTTTATTTGACAGAGGCAATAAAGTTGTATCTTGTTTCTGCTTGATATCTAACCTAGTGTTTTTTTATAATGGATCATACTCGGTTGAGCAGGTTAAATTATAGCAACCTCTTTCATGCATATTAGTTCATTATTCTAAGACAATTTTCTTTCTCCTAGCTTGCAGACTTAACAGGAGAGTTAATGAGGCTGGCAATTGGTAGAATATCAGATGGTGAACTTGAATTTGCTAAGAAGATATGCAAGTTTGTGCGTGAAATCTATAGGAAACTGATAGTTCTTGCTCCGGAAATGGATGACAGCTCAGACATGAAAATGAAGATGGATACAATGCTCCAAAGTGTTATGAAAATAGAAAATGGTAATGTGTTGCTTCTTGTTATTATTTATCTCAACCTTTACATTTTTTTCTGTTTTGGCAATACATATACTAGTGGAGTACTAATTGCTGAGAAAAGTAGAACTTGGTTACAGTTGACAGAACTATTATCTCAGGGACTCTTTTATAAACTATTTCTACCAGATTTATTTTTGTGCTCAATAGGTCCTAGAGGATTTTTGTCATAAAATGGTTCTGAGTTCAAAAACTGATTTGCAAGGTTTCAGTTGAGTAGGCGGAATATTTACACTGTACAGGATAACCTGTGGCCTTATCGTGGCAATCAAACATCTAACTTATACAGTTAGCAGGTTTAATCTCTTGGTTCTGAGTAGTTTATTTCCTGGACCATGTGTTAGCCATATATGAGTATTGCATGTAAAGAAAAATGAAAGGAAACTGTCCATCATGCTGGGTGTAGGCATACGCTTTAGATCATATCAATTTCCATATTGTCCTACTTATAATTTTTTCTTTTTTGGTTATCTAAAATTTAAGCTCCTCTTTCTCTGTTTCACATGATCATCAAACTAAAGTAGCTGAATATTGAAGTGAGATCTTAGTCTCAAGTGCTTTGCTAAAATTGAAGTATGCGAATATTTTGTCTCTCTCTGCATGTGAAGTAACTTGATTTTTCTGGATGAGTTTGACTTGGAGAAGGGTTCAAATTTTATAGATTTTGTGGTAATTTTTTATTCGTTTTGATGAATCTCTGACTTGTTTATTATCTCTGCAGCATGCTTTTAGTGTTCATGTTCGAGGATCAGAGTATATCCCTTTGTTGGATCTGGATCTGCTGATGCCAGTTACTCTGATTGGCTTGCCTGATTTTGAACAATGAAGTGATAATGCATCCCCAGAGCTTTGCCAAGTTTGTCCTGCTCTATATGCAGTTGCTTTTGGACACATGTTGTAGACACGGATTGCTTAAATTTTTCATTCAAGAATCAGTCTCTTCCAGTCTGTCTCCTTGCTGATTGTGAACGCTTTGGCAATTCATACCCTCGTCAGAGTTGTTTCTCAATGCCAATTAGATTGAGAATCAATAACTTTTCAACAAGAAGTCAAGTCATCTGTCTCTATCCCTACAGTGCTCCAACCAGGTGTTGCACTGCCGCCCAGAAGAAGTGTAAGAAGAGAGATGGGAATGAATTTTCCTTAGCTTCTTGTGTTTGTTGATTTTGTTGAGGAACTGTATCCAAATTAGATCATCACCCATCAAGGGATTATTGCTTTGATTACAGGGAAATGATCAATTCACGGGTAAATTATAGGGTGTGAATGGCCACGTAATTGTGCATGATTTGCAAGTTTTCCTTCAGTCTTTTTACTCCCTCCCAACTTGTGAAATGAGATAAAATCATGTGCTTGCACTCACGTTTTTGAGATTTTTAAGGAATAAGGGTCCTGTCCAGCTTTAAAAAGGAAAAGTGTCACGATGCATAGCCATTTATTATTATCCATGCACTATCATAAATTGGTTGTGAAAAATATAGTAGTTGGAATTAATTAATAATACAAGTTTACAGTGTCCACCAAAACAAAAAAAAAAAGTTTGAGGTGCAATGAAAGTTTTAATTGATGCAATGGGTATGGGCATAGCTAATTATTCATTTATGACTTGTTTGAAATACTACTTATTTTTTTCCTACTTTATCGCATGATGCTTGATAAGAAATAACGACATTTTATTATTATTATATTAGTAGAAATTTTAAATTTATCTTCTTAACATTCACCAAAATTTGAGTTTAAATACCTATTTATTTTTAAATGGGTTAAATTGGTGAGTTGAGCCAACCCACTATCCATCAATTAAATAGGTATAATTGGGTACCTATTTATATCCATTTAAAGTTAATGGGTAGGTTTGAACGGATCAATATAATTGGATTGTGATTGATAACTCTGTTGAAAAGCAATATTGGACAAGCCCCAAAACCTACTTTTCCTAAAGTACGAAGAATTGACGCAAGAGCCAGCTTCTTACTTGAAACTTCTTGCCAAGTTCGCGGGTTGTCCAATTTCTCAAGAGGAAGAGACTGCAGGAGGGGTTGATGAGATTTTAGGGCTTTGTAGCTATGAATATGATCACTTGAGAAATCTGGAGATGAACAAGGGCGGAACCTGCAAGTTTACTCTTAGCAGCAATCAGGCATTCTTTCGTCAAGGTCAGGTTGGAGATTGGAAAAATTATCTTACTAGTGAGATGGCGGAACGGCTTGATCAGATAACTGCATAGAAATTCTATGGATCTGGATTGAATCTTTTAAGTTATATTTGCTTTAGGGGCAAAGAATAGACACACATAAAACTATAGAACCAACCAAAAAAACAAAGGAATAAGAATTGGTTGCTGTAGCATGTCATATCCATGTTTTCTTTTTCTTGAATTGTATTGTACACCTCTGAATGTGTCTAAGCCACAAGAAAATGGAAAATAAGAAAATGTTGGATTGAAGATTATTGAAAATTTCTTTTATTTATTGTAGCACTTTTGGGATGTGATGTATATGAAATAAAAAATTGGTTAACAAAACGAAAATATGGTGAGAAAACGTGTTTTGTAATCTCCACATATATTTTATCCCCCGGGAGGGTGGGGTTGGTGTTTTGCCGATAAGAAAAAAATGGATACGATGGTCTTTCGTGGAAGGAAATACAAACTTTCCCTGTCAATCGCAATTATTTATGCTAAATCTGGTTTTAAAAACAAAAATGCTACCGCATGAATTATTATATGCATCCATATGTGTCGGGTTTTTTGGTTGGTCTTATCGGATGATGTTTGAATTGTTATATACGTACATCGATATTCATTTGATGGACTTTGTCAACTTCGACAAGTTAAGTGATTTCAGAGGACTTTGCAAAATCTCTCAATGTTTCCTCAAAGTTTTTCTTCTTCTTCTTCTTCTTTTTTTTTCTTCCCTACTTTTTCATTTTTTTTTGTTAGGAAATTCATGTATTCTATTCATGAATTACATATCTTTACACGACTGAAACGCTGTAAGTTTGAGAGTTACAATAAAACTATTGATTGTATTATGAATAACTAAACTAATTGATTAATCTTTTAACCATGCAGAATTCTTTTATTCTTAACCCTAAATCTTAGATATTATGATTCCCACTTAAATGTACATTTGAGCAGCTAAAAACATCCTTATGTATGGGGTAGACATTATCAATACAATTTGCATCAAAATATTATGGTTAGGTTAGGGTGACGTGCGTGGCTGTGAATATGAGAAAGCTTCGAGATATGAAAATCTGGAGCTGTTGGCAAGGATTCCAAGACATATGAAAATTTGGACCTACCCCCCTTTACACATATAATTTTTAACAAGAACAAAAATTTTCCAAAGCAGGCACATTGTCCAAGCATATAGTACTATGCTTTCTCCCTTTCTACTTTCAGACTTATTAATTGTAAATTTTTCAAATTAGGTATGATTTGATCTTCCCTAGATAGTAATTGCCTGGTAATAGTAGTCCTTAATTTGTATAATGTACATCATCCATCATCAAACACCATCTTGAATAAACCCTTAGGATTTGATATTCTCTCACAATTTCACGGATCAAAATAAAACCATGCCTCTACATGCTGAGACCTGCACCTCCTCCCCCAAGTACTTACAACATGATAAACTGACTCAAGAATGTGAGAGTTGCTGCCTTCTCTACCCAGGGAAAGAGGGATGGATTTCACCTCATATTTACCAATACCAAGGCTATTGGCTCCCCCCGGCTGCTTCAGGTGTCATGCATGTCAGAAACACTTTGAAGCTCGAGATTCTGACATTTTCCCTTGTCACTACTCCCAAATCTGGGACTACATGGTTGAAAGCCCTTCTATTCGCTTTAGTTAACCGAATGCATTATCCTTCTATCGAACAGCATCCATTACTTATGCATAGCCCTCATGACCTTGTTCCTTCCTGGATTTAGAGATCTATGTCGAGAACCAAACTCCTGACCTCTTCCTTCACTAGTCCTAGACTTTTCGCCACTCATTTGCCATTAGTTTCATTGCCACAACCGTGCATGATTATCCCTGCAAGATTGTTTATCTCTGCAGAGATCCTAGGACACCTTGTATCCCTGTGGCATTTCACGAACAAGCTGAGGCTTGAGAACATGGAAAGTGATTCTCTTGAAGATGTTTTTGACAGGTTCTGTAGCGGAGCAAGCCCATATGGACCCTTTGGGACCATGTTTTAAGTTACTGGAAAGAAAGCTTGAGAGGCCTAATAAGGTTCTTTCTTGAAGTATGAGAATTTGAAAGAAAAGCCTACTTTCCTATTGAAGAAAATAGCTGACTTCTTGGGGTATCCGTTTTCTTCTCAGGAGGAAGAATCAGGACTACTGGACGGAATCATTAACCTTTGTAGCTTTGATAATTTGAGCAACTTGGAGGTGAACAAGAGTGGGAAGTCGTCCTTTGGTATAGAAAAGAAGGACTTCTTCAGGCAAGGGAAGGTTGGGGACTGGAAGAACTTTCTGAATGCTAAGATGGTAGCTCGGCTGGATTCTATTACTCAAGAAAAGTTTGGTGCATCGACCAAACTATAGGTTTTATAGCTCAATGCATCTGGATGAAAAGTCTGTTGCTGCATTAGTTCCTTGATGTCTGTGTCTTTATACATGAAGGCTGATTGCTTGCCGGTGATTACCTTGTAGGTACTCATTTAGTTTCCCAAATAAGTTGTTTTCATCATTTGTGATTTGCAATAGTACATGAGGTTTTTCTTCGGCTGGAAAGCGTGAATGTCTGAAAATGTGATTTAAGCTCCATTCATTTGCCTACGAATGTAATGCCTTTTTGTGAAATAAAATTTGCTTTACTTTGATTGTGGACATCATCAGAACGAATCCAGTCAAAACTTGTGAGTTGTGACCAGTATGATAAGAGTACTTTGGAGTAAAACAGAATTTTAACCTTCATTATCTCTAATTCATTAGACAATGAAAATCATCAACAAGTCTTTTTATTTGTTATGTATTGACCGGCTTTTAATTCCACAATGATGTCTAAATTCTGACGTACATGTGAAGTTTACCAGCAGACATCTCGATTTTTTAAAGGTCTATACGTGTCCAAACTTTGTCCTGCAAAGTAGCAAGTAGGCAAGTATCAACTTTCAGCATGAATAAGTCATTTACAATTATCTATCTAATCTAGTATATTATCTGTTAACTTGTGACATATTTGTTTTCAACCACTGTTTTATTTTATGACAAAAATTGGTGTAGTTACAAAGTATTGGTGTCTACAATTTTGGATTTTGATGTAGTAAATAACTTTCTAGAAATTAGAAATTAATCATTACAGGATCATCGTAATAATATGCCTTTTTCTTATGTTTCTTTAGATCTGTCGCTAAAAGCATCATTATTGGTCGACAATGTATTTATGAGCTTTATCCTTGAAGTTGAAGGCATAGAATGGCAACAAGCTCTCCCTCACTCCCCATTCCATGAGTGTCTTAAATTACACCAACACAGTATGGGCCAACAATACCCACACGAAACTAAAATAGTAAGAAAGCCGTTTCTTAACATATTATCATCTAGAATTATTGTCATTATTGGCATGTTCAAACTTGAAAGTTGAAACTACTATTCAAATTACAAATTTTCGAGAGTCATCCATTTCAAGATAGAGGGGAGGAAGAGAGAGGGAAGGTGAAGGGGGAGGGAGAGAGGGCGGAGGAGGTGGTGGTGGTGGGTGATGGTAGAGTTGGGGTGGAAGAAAAGAAATAATTTTTTATTTTGTATGTATAAATTATTTTGAAATATTTGTTTGGATTAGATTTTGAAATTATTTTATATCAGTACATTTGGGATGTGAAATATAGTTTTCAAAAACAGCCCAAACATAAATCCAAAACGGACTCAAAAATTTATCCCACCCCTGCCGGTCCTTTTGTCCATCTGATACACATGCAGGATACGGATCCAGTGAAGAAGACGCTAATTAATTAATTTTCAGCTTTGATTTCTGACTTCTTCTCGGTTTTCATAAGCGGCCAATTAAAGTGCCTAATTAATTGTGAAACAAGTACCGACCAAGGGTCCCAAACTGGACTTGAAAAGACATGTATTATCTAGCAAATCAATCTAAGCATCCAATTTTTGTACTTTCATGAGAAAATTGCAATTTGGTCTAAGAGACAAGAGCTGGGATAAATGACAATCTAAGAAAATGGTAGATTAAAGATCATTAAGCCATAAATGGTGGTTAATTAGAAGATCATCCATTGGTGAGAGCTTATGCTAAACATTTCTTCTTGATACTATCTTCTTGGATCAATGTCAATATCTCAATCTTCTGCAGCTCCAAAGTACTTGCAAGAGGATGAAATAGCCCAAGAATGCAAGGACCTACTTTCAACTCTACCAAAGAAAGGGATGGGCTGAACCTCATCTCTACAACTATCAAGGTTTTGTATCCGGCCTGGCAATTCCCAAGGAGTTCTTGAATGTCAACAACACTTCCAATCTCGAGATACCGATATTCTCCTCATCTCTGCCCCCAAATGTGGCACAACTTGGCTGAAAGCCTTAGCTTTCACCATAATCAATCGCAATTCACACTCCATTGATGATCCTGGAAGGCACCCTTTATTCCATAACAATCCTCACGAGCTTGTACCTCACTTAGAACTTGAATCCCACATTGATAATCCGATTTTCAGTCCCTCTTCACCTAGTTCTTCTCCCAGGCTCTTTGCAACACATTTGCCTTATATTTCACTGCCGAGATGCGCCAAGAATTCAGCATGTAAGCTCGTATATATGTGTCGAAACCCAAAGGACACTTTCATATCTCTTTGGCACTTCATGAATGAGATAAGATTCAATTATTTGGTGTCTATTTCTCTTGAAGAAGCCTTGGACAAGTTCTGCAGAGGAGTCAGCATCTTTGGACCCTTTTGGGATCATGTGTCAGACTATTGGGAAGAAAGCAGAAAAAGCCCTAATAAAGTTCTCTTCTTGAAGTATGAAGAAATGAAAGAAGATCCCAATCTTCATGTCAAACGCTTGGCTGAGTTTTTTGGGGTCCCTTTTTCCATAGAGGAAGAGGCATCAGGAGTGGAGGATGGAATCATAAAGTTGTGTAGCTTTGAAAATTTGAGCAAACTGAAGGTGAACAAAGATGGAAAATTGCCAAGTGGTGTACAAAACAAAACATTCTTTCGGCGAGGTGCAGTAGGAGACTGGAAAAACTATCTGTCGCCTGTAATGGTAGAAAGATTGGATTGTCTTAGTGAAGAGAAGTTCCAAGGTTCTGGATTACACCTGTAGTTCTCCAGTTCTTCTCCAGGTTCAGTCCATCTTGACGTTAATTTAGAGGATGAACTAGAGTAATCTATTTTCTCCATTGGCCTGTACTATGGACTGTTGGATCTTGATGAATTCAATGATTAATGTTAGTAACAATTAACAAGGAGTCAATTTGTATGATTGGCACTTCCTGTAATATCTCATTGTTTGTTGTGTGTGTGTGTGTAAATATGTATGCGCGCCGGCGTCCGCATGAAAGACTTGAAAAGTTGGAATTCACAACAAGCTTTTTGATCTAAATACCTTGAGGTTTCAACTTGACTTGAAAAAGAGTTCAAACAGCTGAATCTCCATTCAAGCATTCTTTGTGACCCTGGCTATAAATGAATACAATCAAATCAACCTTTTTAAGTTCAAGACCAATTCGAAGTTTTAGTTTCGAACTCGAATCCTATGCGAATTCAAAATTTAAGCTTGAGCTCAATTTGATTTAATATTCGATGGGTTCGAGCTCAATTTGAGAGCTCAAAATTTTATTTAATTCATCAATTTTGATAATAAATTATCACTAATACATATATGATATATATATATATATATATATATATAAAATAAAATAGTATATAATTTGACATAAAATTTTAACAAATATCTAAATAAAAAATATTAAAAATTATTCAAATAGAATCAAATCGTCCTTTTAGTATAAGTCGGAGGGATCGAATCTGAAATTTATCGCTTACATTCCTTTACCTGAACCACCCAATACACTCCCCCCTCTACCCCCTCCAACAACAAAAAAAAAAAAAAACAACAATTTAACCTTAAAGAGCTAACTATCTACAAGTTCAAACTTGATTCGATACTATAAACGAATTCTGATTCCCATTCCAATTCGAATTTGAGTTTAACGAAAGTCAAACTGGAATCGACCACTTAACAAATTGAGTCCAAACTGTTTGGGCTCGGTTCATTTATACCCTAGTTGACTGGAGACCCCTTGCTCTTAGTGGGTCCTTCCTTTTTTTTTTTTTTTTTTTTTGAGCGACCCGAGTCATTTATCTCATGGGGACACCGAAACTGCATCTTGTGTTGTGCTGCTTAGTTTGCCTCCACAACTCATGCTGGGCAGGCATAATAATGCGAAGTACGACACAGGTTTTCTGTTATTGTGCTTGAACTCTTGATTGGTAATGTGGTTAAGAAGAAGAAGAGGAGAGGAAGGAGATGAATGGCTGGAAAATGGTGAAACAGGATTAAAATTTTAATCTTGACTGGTATTTTGTTTCCCCTTCCATTTATGAATGCTTGGGTTGTGTTGGAAGGAGAATCTAGCAAAACGGTGGTTGTTGTTTTGCTTAAAGTCTTTGATTCGCATTATGAACAATAAGAAAAACTGGAAACCCAAACCAGCAGTGCATAATATTCAGTGGTTGCTTAATTCGAGTATTTTCCATATTATGTATTTATCCGTTTCTTTTGTTATTTTTGAAATTGGGAATAGTGGAAGCCAATCCTACTATTGACTACTTTTAGTACCGCGTTTTGTGTTAACATCATCAACGAGTTGTTGGGTCTTAGGGTGGGAATTCAAGAAGACATGTCTTCATTAAGATGAAAATATGTATTCATGTGACTTGTACAAAGCAAGGTGGTCAGGTCTAGTAAATGACTAACTCTCAGTACTGCAATGCACAATCTGAGGCCCAGGGCTATAGAAAGGCTAATTTTTTATTATGTGCAGCCTGAAAGATGTGACTTGTGAGAATGTGAAATTAAATTGCTTTAACATGTAGCTACACAATGTTGTATGACAAATAATTGGAGTGGAAATTTGGACGGAAAATACGCCATGAGGTTTAACGACTCTTCTCATAGATGAAAAGTGTAGGCACTAAGGTAGGATATGTGTTATTGTGTCTTATCAGCATAACATTTGCGAAAAGAATGTTACAATTTTGCGATGCTGTTGATAGCTAATGTTGTCATCTGTTGCTACCTTTTTTTTGTTTTCTAACCTTGATTCGATGCTTTACACAATATTCAGTGCTTCCTAGTAGAGCAATAAAATATATTTAAGGGCAATTTCCTAGCTGATGATTCTGTGCCTCATGCTTTAGTTGCCTTTGGGCATGAATTTTTAATTTTTTTCTTTTTTGATTTTTAATTAAAACTGCTATACAAGCATAAGTTTCTGTTGCCCAAATGACTATCTGGTATCACTTGCATCATAAAGACCTTGTACATTGCTAGAGATTAGCTGTTTTATATGATTTATTTTCCTCGTTGACAAACAAAAATAATTCTCGTCTCTCAATGTCTAATCTGTCAATTTATTTGCTGTAGAATGAGAAAAGGGAAAGGGTTGTGAAAGCAAGTCGGGATATCACTATGAACAGCAAGAAGGTTATATTTCAGGTTCACTGGTGAGGAAGATTTGTGAACCAAACTCGGTATGTTTTGTCTTTAGGCATTCTTTATCTTTGGTGGGAGTGGAATCCATTTATCTGTTGTCTGTCCTTGTGCAAAATCATTATCTTCCTTGGGAATATTTTTCTGGAGACTACAAATAGGACAATTTTGACTGTGTTCTTTAAGTCGGTGGTATTTTCAAATGCAATTTTTAGTTTGGTTTTGAACTAATAAGGCCTGATTTCTGAACTTATAGTTTGCTAGTTTGTGCACTGTGAAGCTCTCAATGTTTTTGATGCATTCCTGCTTTATATATTTGTAAACAGGATTAGCAAGCATAACAAAAAGGAAGTTCTAGAAAAAGCAGTGAAGGATCAGCATGTATCCCGACTCGTACAGCAACTACAGGGGACTGATTTCTGGAAGCTACGACAAGCATACTCTCCTGGGGTTGTGCTTTTTAAAGTTTTCTATTTGTCTAGACTCGAGAAAAATTACTTCTGATGTTAGTTTCTTTTTCACAATATTATAGATCCAAGAGTATGTTGAAGCTGCAACACTATGTAACGTTTGCAAGACTGGGACTCTTTTGAATCTTGATGAGATCAATGCTAGCCTGCTACCACTGAGTGATCCATCCCATGAACCTCTGCAGATTAACATTCTAGACTATCTCTTGGGGGTATTGCCTTGAACTTGCTACGTATGTTTAATATCCCATTTCATTTAGATGGGTGAGATTTCCGCCATTACTGCAAATTAGTTTATTGCAGCACATCTTGTGAAAAGGAATAAATCCCTTCTTAATGGGTTAAACTTTATTTGACAGAGGCAATAAAGTTGTATCTTGTTTCTGCTTGATATCTAACCTAGTGTTTTTTATACGGGATCATACTCGGTTGAGCAGGTTAAATTATAGCAACCTCTTTCATGCATATTAGTTCATTATTCTAAAACAATTTTCTTTCTCCTAGCTTGCAGACTTAACAGGAGAGTTAATGAGGCTGGCAATTGGTAGAATATCAGATGGTGAACTTGAATTTGCTGAGAAGATATGCAAGTTTGTGCGTGAAATCTATAGGAAACTGACAGTTCTTGCTCCGGAAATGGATGACAGCTCAGACATGAAAATGAAGATGGATACAATGCTCCAAAGTGTTATGAAAATAGAAAATGGTAATGTGTTGCTTCTTGTTATTATTTATCTCAACCTTTACATTTTTTTCAGTTTTGGCAATAGATATACTAGTGGAGTACCAATTGCTGAGAAAAGTAGAACTTGGTTACAGTTGACATAACTATTATCTCAGGGACTCTTTTATAAACTATTCCTACCAGATTTATTTTTGAGCTCAATAGGTCCTAGAGGATTTTTGTCATAAAATGGTTCTGAGTCCAAAAACTGATTTGCAAGGTTTCAGTTGAGTAGGCGGAATATTTACACTGTACAGGATAACCAGTGGCCTTATCGTGGGGCAATCAACATCTAACTTATACAGTTAGCTGGTTGAATCTCTTGGTTCTGAATAGTTTATTTCCTGGACCATGTGTTAGCCATATATGAGTATTGCATGTAAGAAAAATGAAAGGAAACAGTCCATCATGCTGCTGGTGTGCGGTATATGTCTTTAGATCATATCAATTTCCATATTGTCCTACTTATAATTTTTCTTTTTGGCGGTTGTCTAAAGTTCTAAGCTCCTCTTTCTCTGTTTCACATGATCATCAAACTAAAGTAGCTGAATATTGAAGTGAGATCTTAGTCTCAAGTGCTTTTACTAAAATTGAAGTATGCGAATATTTTGTCTGTCTGCATGTGAAGTAACTTGATTTTGTCTGGATGAGTTTGACTTGGAGAAGGGTTCAAATTTTATAGATTTTGTGGTAATTTTTATTCGTTTTGATGAATCTCTGACTTGTTTATTATCTCTGCAGCATGCTTTAGTGTTCGTGTTAGAGGATCAGAGTATATCCCTTTTGTTGGATCTGGATCTGCTGATGCCTGTTATTCTCTGATTGGCTTGCCTGATTTTGAACAATGAAGTGATAATGCATCCCGTAGAGGAGAAAATCCTCCACCGTTGGGTCCATTGTGCAAAACACAACATTCTTTCGGCGAGGTACAGTAGGAGACTGGAAAAACTATCTGTCGCCTGTAATGGTAGAAAGATTGGATTGTCTTAGTGAAGAGAAGTTCCACGGCTCTGGATTACACCTGTAGTTCTCCAGTCCTTCTCTAGGTTCAAACCATCTTGACGTTAATTTAGAGTATGAACTAGGGTAATCTATTTTCTCCATTGGCATGTAATATGGGCTGCTGGATCTTGATGAAGTCAATGACTAGTGTTAGTAAGTGGTAACAAAGAGTCAACTATTGGCACTTCCTGTAATATCTCCTTGTTTGTTGTGTGTGTGTGTGTGTATAAATATGTTTTCTGCATGAAAGACTTGAAAAGTTGGAAATCACAACAAGCTTTTGATCTAACCTTGAGGTTTCAACTTGACTTGAAAAAGAATTCAAACAGTTCAATCTCCGTTCAAGCATTCTTTGTAACCCCGACTGTAAATGAATACAATCAAATCAACCTTTTTAAGTTCAAGCTCGATTTGAAGTTTTGGGTTCAAACTCAAATCCTATACGAGTTCAAAATTTAAACTTGAGCTCGATTCGATTTAATATTTGATGGGTTCGAGCTTAATTCAAGAGCTCAAAATTTTATTTAATTCATCAATTTTAATATTAATTTATCACTAATACATATATAGTATCTACATAATAAAATAGTATATAATCTTATGGGATAATTTTAGAAACCTCCCTTGAGGTTTTACAAAATATCACTTAATTCCCGACATTTGTAAAATCTCTTACTTCCCGAAGTGATTATAGGACTACATGTCATTATCGGAAGGATTCAATTATCAATAATGCCCTTACTTGTTTTAGCAATTATTTAACTATTATAAAAAAAAATTAGACAAAACTGGTAGCATTTAATCATACCACTAAAATTCTTTATGTAGCCTTGTGATTTATTTGGATTTCTTTCACTCTCTAAAATTCTTAACATAGCCTTACAATTGTATCCACAATACCGATTCTTGATACTCAAAGATGATGGTGGTTTGTATGAATATCTTCCAAAGAATGAACTAGTCATTTTGTTCTACCAGTTTCCTCTCAATGAGCTCATATTATGAAGATATTTTTGCCTTTTAATATAGCTGCAACGTATCGAACTAGCAGTTCCCTTCCACTGGTCTATTAGCTACTCATTGCATCAAAATCTTTTTTCTTTTCACACTTTGACTCCCTTATTTTCAAGATTTTTTCAAAATCTGAAATGTATTTTTTAGGCAACATATGGGTATCAAGGGCACTAAAATACTCTCTCTCCTCCCACATGTTTTTTCTAATATTATTTTTTGTCATAGGAACTGACATTGTTAACAAAATGTCAATTCGAAGGGAGGTAAAAGAGATTTTGCAAACGTTGGGGGAGCTAAGTGATATTTTGTGAAACCTTAGGGTTCTAAAATTATCCCTATTTTTACATAAAATATTAAAAAATATGTAAATAAAAATATTAAAAATTATTCAAATCGAATCGAACCGTCTTTTTAGTATAAGTCAAAGGGATTGAATTTGAAATCTTTCACTTACATTTCGTCATCCAAACCACCCAACACAGTCCCCCATCCACCCCCTCCAAAAAAAAAAAAAAAAAAAGAACAATTGAACCTTAAAGAGCTGAATATCTACAAGGTCGAACTCGATTAGATGCTATAAACGAATTCTAATTCCCATTCCAATTCGAATTCGAGTTCATTGAAAATCAAACCCGAATCGACCACTTAACAAATTGAACCCAAATTGGTTGGACTCGGGTCGTTTGTAGCCTAGTTGAGACTCCTTACTCTTAGTGGGTCCCCCCCCCCCGGCGCCCGAGGAGCCCAAGTCATTCATTTCATGGGGACACCGAGACTGCATCTTGTGTTGTGCTGCTTCGTTTGCCTCCACAACTCATGCTGGGCAGGCATGATAATGTGGAGTACGACAACTGAACTCTCTGTGCTAGCAGGAGACAAATATACAGGGATAATCTATCATGCATGGAGGAATGGGTTCAATTAACTCGTTATATGTCAAGATAACATAGAAGAACTCAAAGGCAGCTAAACTAAATTCTCAATTCACCGACAGCGCAAAATAAAGTCTATTGTACAGTAGCACCATGCCTATTTTTTTTCCTTGCATAAAACATGAGTCACATATCAAATGTTGGTTAATAACCCCTATAATATTTGGTGGATCCACTAACTGTATATCCCAATTGTGTTCAACTTGTAGTGTATCAACCAGAAATAACGATTGAGTTCAGCCCTTCTCGATGCACTGCTATTGGATAGCAGAGTGAGCGCAAATTTATCTCTCCTTCTCTGATCTAAAGCTGTTCAATCTCTCTCCATAGATAGTAATAACTGGTAATACTAGTCCTTTATATGTACATCATCCATCATCGCATACCATCTTGATTAAAACCCTTTAGAAATTCGATATTCTCTCACAACTTCTCAAATCAAAAAAAAAAAAAAAAAAACATGCCTCTCCATGCTGAGACTAGCACTCCTCTTCCCCCGAAGTACTTACAAGATGATAACCTGACTCAAGAATGTGAGGAGTTGCTGCCTTCTCTACCCAGGGAAAGAGGATGGGTTTCACCTCATATTTACCAATACCAAGGCTTTTGGCACCCCGCCCCGCTGCTTCAAGGTGTCATTGCATGTCAGAAACACTTTGAAGCTCGAGATTCTGACATTTTCCTTGTCACTACTCCCAAATCAGGGACTACATGGCTGAAAGCCCTTCTATTCGCTTTAGTTAACCGAATGCATTATCCTTCTAACGAACAGCATCCATTACTTATGCATAGCCCTCATGACCTTGTTCCTTTCCTGGATATAGAGATCTATGTCGAGAACCAAACTCCTGACCTCTCTTCCTTCACTAGTCCTAGACTTTTCGCCACTCATTTGCCATTAGTTTCATTGCCACAATCCGTGCATGATTATCCCTGCAAGATTGTTTATCTCTGCAGAGATCCCAAGGACACCTTGTATCCCTGTGGCATTTCACGAACAAGCTGAGGCTTGAGAACATGGAAAGTGATTCTCTTGAAGATGTTTTTGACAGGTTCTGTAGGGGAGCAAGCCCATATGGACCCTTTTGGGACCATGTTTTAAGTTACTGGAAAGAAAGCTTGGAGAGGCCTGATAAGGTTCTTTTCTTGAAGTATGAGAATTTGAAAGAAAAGCCTACTTTCCTATTGAAGAAAATAGCTGACTTCTTGGGGTATCCGTTTTCTTCTGAGGAGGAAGAATCAGGACTACTGGACGGAATCATTAACCTTTGTACTTTTGATAATTTGAGCAACTAGGAGGTGAACAAGAGTGGGAAGTCGTCCTTTGGTATAGAAAAGAAGGACTTCTTCAGGCAAGGGAAGGTTGGGGACTGGAAGAACTTTCTGAATGCTAAGATGGTAGCTCGGCTAAATTCTATTACTCAAGAAAAGTTTGATGCATCTGGACTAAAACTATAGGCTTTATAGCTCAATGCATCTGGATGAAACTTCTGTTGCTGCATTATATGTTTCATAGAAGAAAAGGCTGATTGCTTACCGGTGATTACATTGTGGGTACCAATTTAGTTTGCCTACTAAGTTGTTTCGTCATTTGTGATTTTCAATAGTACCTGAAGTTTTTCTTCAGCTGGAAAAGCGTGAATGTCTGAAAATGTGATTTAGGCTCCATTCATTTGCTTATGAATGTAATGCCTTGTTGTGAAATAAAATTTGCTTTACTTTGATTGTGGACACCATCTGGACAACTTAATCCAGTTAAAACTTGTGAGTTGTGACCAGTATGATAAGAGTAACCCTGGAGCAAAACAGATTTACCTTCATGATCTCTAATTCATTAGACAATGAAAATCTTCAACAAAACTTTTCATGTGTTATGTAACCAGCTTTTGATTCCACAATGATGTCCAAAGTCTAACGTAAATGTCCATAATTTGCAAACATACATCTCGATTTCATGAAGTTCTTCTATACATGGATATATAGAGACTCCATTACTGATGGTATAAACCACTGACATTAACATCTTGCACTGAAACTAATACTGACAAAGAATCAATATTTCAATCTATCTATTCTCTAACTATTCTGTAGAAGAAATGGAAAACAACTTATTCATAAGTTAAAATTTTTAATGCTTCTTGGCATGGCTGTCTAAAACTTTTACATCAACCTGACTTAGGGATGGCGTACTCTGCGCCAGTGTAAACTCGATTCGATCCAATTCACGAATTCTATTTCACATTCCAATTCGAATTCAAGGTCGTTGAAAATCAAACCCGAATCGACCACTTAACAAGTTAAGACCAAATGTTTGGGCTCGGTTCGTTTATAGCCTAGCTGAGACGCCTTATTCCTTTTTTTTTTCAACAAACAAAAGGACCTGACCCACTTCAGATCCCAACCCATATATGTATTGTTGGGAGAAGCCCTTAGGCGAGATTTTCCTCACAAGGGAGCGGAACTCAGGTCGACTTGAGCCTCAACCCGTGGGCAATGACGGCATCAAAGATGCTGTTGGCTGGACCATCTCTGCTAAGCCCTGGTGGGCTTGAGACGCCTTATTCTTGTTTTATTTTATTTTATTTTTTTCCTTTTGAGAGCGAGCCCGAGTCATCTATCTCATGGGGACACCCAAACTACATCTTTGTATTCTGCCGCTTGCTTTGCCTCCAGAGCACTGCTAGACAGGCATAATAGTCTAGAGTACAACATCTCAACTGCAGGCGACAATATATAGTACTACATCCAATGTAAATTGGTTCAATTGATAAGGACAGACCACTTTCTTACAAAAGATTGTATGTTCGAATCCCGATCGATGTGAGAACTGTGTTGGTGGGTGATCTATCAGTATCTTTATAAATGACCTATGGTCTCTAAGCCTGTTCTAATTTGTGGTGGTGACTAGATCCGAACCCACTCAAACTTTTTTTCATAAATAAAAGAAAAGACAATATACAATACTATGGAGTATATTTATCTCCATAGTAACGTAAGTAACAATTTATCCCAATAGACAATTATGCACGTCAACTTGTCGTGTATCAGGTGTAAGTAACAATTGGGTTCAGCACTTCTCGATGCAGTACTATGGACAGCAGAGTAGGAGCAAATTTATCTCTCCTTCTCTGATCCAAAGCTTTCAATCTCTCTCAACTCTTAGTTTCAAGATTGTATTTTAGAAATTCTTTTTTCAATTGCATATAAATTAAGAGGCATTGTTGGCTCTAGACTTCATTTACCATCTTGTAACTTCTTCAACTGAAAAAAAAAAAGAGGAGGATTTTTATTTTTTGGAAAGCAAAAAAGGATGTCGGCAAAGGCAGAATCTTCTACACTACCTCCGTGGATGTTGGAGGATAAATTGCCTGAAGAATGTAGGAACATCCTCTCAAATCTGCCCAGTGAAAAGGGATGGGGTGAGCCTTATTTGTACCTGTTCGAAGGGTTTTGGTATCCAATCTTTCTATTTGAAAATCTCCCAACATTTCAAGAATGCTTCCAAGCTCATGATACCGATATCATTCTTGCCTGTAACCCAAAATGCGGCAGCACCTGGCTCAAGTCTTTAGCTTTTGCCATATCGAATCGAGACCATTATCCTCCTAGAGACAACCACCACCCGCTGCAGACCAAAAATTCCCACCGGCTGGTGCCAACTCTGGAGCGCAGTTATGACTTTAATAAACAGCAACCTGATCCTGATCCCTCTTCTCCTCCTAGGATCTTGTCGACTCACGTACCCTACGTGTCATTGCCAAAATCTGTGAAGGAATCAGGGTGCAAGCTGATATACATCTGCAGGGACCCCAAGGATGCTTTCATATCCCTTTGGCACTTCACGAACAAGTTAAGGACCCCTGAGATGGGAACCCTTTCACTGGAAGAGGCTTTGGACAAATTCTGCAGGGGAGTGAGTCTGGTTGGACCCTTTTGGGACCACGTACTACAGTATTGGCAGGAGAGTCTGAAGAATCCGAGGAAAGTTTTGTTCTTGACATATGAAGAGCTAAGTGCCGAGCCAGTTTTTCACGTCAAACGCATCGCTGAGTTCATGGGGTGCCCTTTCTCTGAGGAGGAAGAAACATCAGGCACTGTCCGTGAGATTGTGGACTTGTGCAGCTTTAAAAGCTCGAGCAATACGGAGGTAAACAAGAATGGTAAAGATAATAGTGGAATGGAGTATAACATATTGTTCCGTCGTGGTGTGGTTGAAGATTGGAAAAAGTATTTGATTCCTGGTATGGCAGATCGAATTGATCGTCTCTTTGAGGAGAAATTCCGTGGATCTCGATTAAAACTATAAGAATCCACTCAGAGCTGTTTCGGTTTCATTCAATTCTGAAGTTGAATGCTGTAATCTGTGTGCTTAAATTATTTAAGTTTTCTTTCCATGAATAAAGATGTTTGCATTGATTTCATCCTATCTTCTGCACTTAAAAGGAAAAAAAAAAAAAAGAAAAGAAAAGATCAAGCTCAAGATACTGATAACATCAAGTGTTTAGCATTTTCCTTGAGCAACAAAACGCTTTATCTTCTAACTAACAAGCAACACCTATCTATGAAAACGAAGAGTTCTCACGAGCTAGCTCCATTCTTGGAATTAGATTTTAACTGTTTTCACAAAAATCCCTGATCATCATTACCACCCACCGACTGCATTTGAGGCATTTGCCTTATGGATCAATACCTAATTATGTACAACGCATGGGAAATCGATCAACTGATCAGGCTTTCGACAGATTCTGCATGCGATCGAGTGAGCCAGCTATCTGGACCTTTTTGGGACCATGTTCTACTATATATATATTGGCAGGAAAGCCTGATAATTCTGTCTTGGTCTTAAATTTTTACTGATAGCAAGCCCCGCTCTCCACAATGACTATACTAGTGCAACACATCTCATGGGTGCATAAATTAAGAAAAATTATTTTTATTACAACCGATAGAAGTTATTTTAAGTGTTTTTCTTTTCTACTGCGAGAGAAAAAAAAAAAAAGGAAAAAACAAAGAAGTATAGAAGTATTGAAAGTGGAAGCTATTAGAAGTAAGTAAAATTAAATAGATATCTTTACCTCCTAATCATGGGTCTAGCAGTTAGGGATAAGAAGGGATGTAGGGAGGGGGGAGAGAAGAAAAAGTAGATATCTTGAGTTTTTTTTTTTTTTTTTGCTTTTGTAAGAGTAAATTTGAAACACTAAAAGATAATAAGAAAAATTAACACCACCCACCAGCCCATGCTTCACATATATATCCTCAAGATTCCAATGTAGAGCTCCAAGAACAAGTCTGGGCCTGTTACTTTAGCTTCTCATCTGAGAGAGTCCACATAGAAAATCAATTTTCTTGTTCTGTTTAGTACTACTGAGCCCAATTAGTGGATTTGTCGAACCTGTTTGCATGCTGCGGTTGCATCTTTCTCCAGTTATGGTCTTGATTGGGCTGAGTTATTAACAGTTTGATATTGCAGGAACACCTTCTTTAACGTTTAAATCCATCACATTAACAGAAACAAGGAAACAAACCCAAGCTTTTAGATTCAGCCCCAGGTCCCCAACGGTTTTCAAGGTTTAAATCCATAAAATTTATGTGTCATTCAAAATAAAGCATTTGAAGATAGCTTCAGAAGCTCGTATTTATAGGGGTCGAAATGAGTCAGGTCGAGAGCAAATACTGTATGCTCGAATTAGAGCTCGTAAAATTTACTCTGTGTTTGAGCTTGATCGATACTAAATTTGATGTTTGTAGTCGACTCGATAATTTGTGTTGCCATATATCACTACTCGTATCCAACCTAATGAGTTATGGGTGGGTAGTTTTTCTTTTCCCTGTGAATTTTAATCTGTAACTTGAAATTGTATAAAGAATTAGACCCTTGGAACTTATTCATTTTGGCTATAATGGATAGATATCACTTTCAAAAGTAGTACAATATGTAGCATTCTTTCTAATTTGGGCAGCCATTTTCTACAACTTCAATGTCTAGGTCTAGAAAATTATTTGTAAATTCTTGAATAGAAACAATAACCAACCATCAAGGAGCATGGTCCAGGAGTACCCCTGATGTCCTGACCAAAGAAAGGGAGATTTCCATTTCTGTTGCTTGGCAAACGATCAATCAAATCTCAGCGCAATCTACATTCTGAAGTCTGATGTAGACAGTAGTAATGTTGCCTGTTGAGCTTTAAGCTCCCATTTCATTTTTCAGTTTCCTCATAAGTTAATGAACTCAACCCAACTTGCTTGCTGACATTTAAGATCAGTTCTCTTTGTCCCCCGTTCACTTTTTGGGACAACTTCGGTTGGATTTATGTCCTACGTCAATTACCACTACATGCACAACTAATAGTAGTGGTGGCCAATTTCGCAACTATCAATCACATTTACTACTAGCCACAGTGAATAGCCTGAAAAAATTGAGGATGCCTAACCTCAATTTGACTATGTTGCTCTGTATATCTTGATCTCCAGAACTTTGATTCTTGTGAGTATTTTGCTCTATTTATCTTGGTTTGCTCATTTGAGGTTGCAGTGATTTATAAAAAAAACGCTTGTGATGCAAATACTTTTAACAAAATTGTTTTTAAGTTACCGAAAATTGAACTCCTTAACCTACCAAACACTCCGGAAGTACTTTTAATGCTTCAAAGTGCTCTTAAGCATTAATTAAAAGTATTGCAACCCCAAATGGTGAGAGAGTTCAATGAACTTATCAGCACAACCACGCATGCACATCCATAATGTGGTTGAAAATCTTTGAAAAAATTAACGTGCGATAATTAGTCTCTTAACAGACAAAGAAAATTATGCCACGCTTTCCAACTTAATCATGCATCAAGAACACACTGGGGACTAAACAATGCCAAACCACATCCTTAATCAGAACTACTATTGCTTCAACTGAAAGCTGTCCAATGTGAGCTGGTAAGTGTGTTACCTTATCCTTTTCACCTTTTTCTAAAATAGAATAATCACAAAAAAAGAATTGCAGCACATGATGCAATTCATGAAGCTAACTTTCAGACAATGACACATCATGTTATAGAGATCTCTGAATCACAGAGCTTTTAATTATACACTAAATTTGCCTTTAATGGAAGGTAGATCTAATCATACCGCCCTCCCAACTAACAAATCTTAGTAGCCCAACACAGAAAAGATTGTGTCCAGACCTAGCACCACACTTTTTACCCTAGCCTGGACAAAATATGGCTTACTCACCAGGCAATGCCATTATTATACAGAGCTCTCTAAATTAGAGCCCTAGATAATTTCTCGAGATACAGACGATGGATCTATGAACCTAGGGTTCCGTTCTCTATCACAATCAAATTGAAATTTTGGAGTTTGGGTCTAGGTTGCAGTACAATGCGACTATTTATTAGGGTTTCAATTGGTTGCCACCTACTTTCTCATCTTTGGACTTTCTGTCCCTTTCTTCATGTGGTACCATGGAATGACGTGGTTGTTACATTACCGCTAAGTGTTAGCATGACGTTATACTTTTAATTAGCTACTTAAAAGTGTGATTAATTTAGGTCGTTGCTAATATGGACATTTATTTCCTCTGGGTGGGTTATTAACTGCAAATCTTCTTTCGGTCAACAAAAATTTAAGGAGAGGAGGCTAACTCCAATTTAGAATCAGAGAGAGTATGCCACCGACACACTAATTAAGCAAACCTATAATGATTTAAACAGCTACATATATATATAGATGGGAAACCACCTGGAAATTATTTTGCAAAAATAAAAATCCCAAACTGCACTCGTTTTCCACTTTCAAACTTAATGATCTGCAGTGGCGTATACGTTACTACAACCACTACTGCCTTTTCTTTTGGTGTTGATGGCGCCATTAGCTTAAATAGTAAGATTTTTATCGTTTGATCTTGGATACCTTTCCATTTTCTTTCAATCTTTTTGGAGGAAGAGAAAAATGGGTAAGATGGAAGATGATGCATGGAAGGAATAGATAGGTTTGATTTAATCATAAGCCAGAAAAGAAGTTGGTCTACGTTTGGATAGTAAAGAATACGTTTCCCTTGGACTTTAGACTTGCTAGAAATGGTCAAAAGTCTTCCAAAATATTTCACTTTTGCACGATTCATCGAAGACTTAGAAGTCTATTTGTTGCTGATTAGTGTTTCCTCCATTCGATGTTTGTAGAAGGAGTGGGGGGAAAAAAACGGTAAAGGGGAAAACTCAGCGCAATATTAACAGATCTCACATATAAAGTAAAAGAAAGAAGGGCTATATAACTATTTGAAGCCTGAAAGCAGAGAAATTTTACTCGTCAAGATAAGAAAAGGTTAAGCCTAGAAAATGATTAATAATTGTAATGCTTAGACTAATCTCCTCGTCATAATGCTTTTCTTTAAGCTAATACTATATGTAAACCATTCCAACGCAAAAACGTTGTAAGTGTAAAACAGTAGTTATTTTTCTAAATTTAACTCTTCATAGGTTATGAGACCTTCAGTTTAACCATGTTAATTAAAGTTAAAACTATTGTTAAGAATAAGTTGAGAAGGCATTGATCTTGATCTTGTAGTTAAATTTAAAACTCCAAAATTTAGAGATTTTTGGTTTTAATGCGCTTTTCTTTCCTTGATTATTAAATCCCACCCTTCTCTAAATAAATTTTGTATTTATAAGTTATGCCCTTGAAAAGTTGAAAGGAAGGAAAGAATAACCCCTCGTTTGGTACGTTGGAAAGGTCTAGAATGGAAAGACCTTTCCACCCAGAATTCTTTTCCTGCTAGAATGGATAGGAAAATGTTTATCACTCTAATGTTTGGTAACCAAGTCAGAATGGAATGTTAATTCCTTTTCTCATGTCTGGTATAATTATATTCAAAAGTCAGAATGGAATGGAAAAAACTACTATATTGACTTAATTGCCCCTATGTATAACATTCTATATATATATATATATATATATATATATATTGATTTAGAGACAAATGAATTATTAATTAATAAAGAACTTTTTAATAGTATAAAATCACAATAATTTATTAAGTAAAAATATAACTTCTTAATAGCATACAATTACAATAGGTGAATACTAACTGCAATACAATTGCAATAGGTAAATGCTAGTTGCAACTAAATTAAATTTTAAATGCATGCATGTTGAATCCCATATATTTTTCATGCATGTTAAATCAGTCCTTCATGCGTTAAATCCTCTACCCTTGATTTTTCAAGGGTTTTAAAACTATTTGTAAATAGGAAATTGTAATTTGCTTAGTAGATGATCTAGTGGGTTTTCCATTTTTTTAAATTTTAAAATTCATATGAATGTATTTTGGCATGTTATTGGTCGTTTGAGTTAACAAATGTTATCATATAATCAATATTTTGAATAAAAAATATTTTAAAATGTCAAGAATATTTTATTTTAAAGTAAAAGAAAGAAAAATAGACATATGATAGCAAGAAAGAAGAGTTGTATCATATATATGAAAGATAAATACGTATAGAAGAGATAGAGATATAAAATATAGGAGGATAATCTTGACACTTATAATTTAAATATTTCCTGGATAGAGTGGGAATGAGCTTTTCCTAAATTTTTGTGAGGAATGGAATTCCAAGAAAAAGTTGGAATAGGCTTTCCAAGGGGAAAGGTCTCTCCAACAAAAGATATCCATACCAAACACTAGAATGTAATGAAGAAGTTGAAAACGTCTTTCCATTCTAGACCTTTCCAACGTACCAAACGAGGGGTAAGTGTCAAGAAAAAAAAGGGGACCGTTCAAATGAATGAAAATGTAAATTTTGCATTTATAAGTTATCCCTTCGGAATGAAGGAAAGAATAAACAGAAAAAAAGGGACATGTTGAGATGAATGACAAGGCATTGCCAACCAATTCGAATTTAAGATTTATTAGCACGAGTGAAATGCTTCATTTGCTTCTTTGGGACTCAATCATATACTAACTGAGGGTGTGATTGCCGATTGGTTGGTAACTAGAGCTCCCCTAGTAGTACCACAGTTCTCCTGCTATTATTGCAAGAATAAAGGATTCCTTGAACTACACTTATATCTCAACAATGTAGTCACGTTGCTTTAATTTTTAATTAAGCATAAATAACTGTAATGATTTCTTTTGAGGCACCATGCCCAAATGAATCACTTTTTTGTTTGCATTTCTTAGTCGATCAATTAGAATAAACAGTTCACCTGTTACATCGTAGCTCAAATGGTCACCCCACAACAGAAATCAACTTACATATTCTAACCATCTATTCATTTTACCACAACAGCCTGGAAATTTCCCTTTTCTTTTCTATTTTGTTTCTGGTAGCAGAATAAACATAAGATTTTATGGATTATTAATGGTTGACGGACCATTTATTGTAGTGAATATTTTTGGTAACTTGACTTGAAATTTGATAGCAGAAGAAAAATAAACAGGTATATGGATAGCATCTTATTTACAGAAAAAAAAAAAAAAGTATCATAAGCAAGGTTTTCAATTCATGTTTTACTTTGCATACATTACGTTACAGAAGGAATTATAATATTATTTAAAAAAAACTTTCAAGAAAGATAAAAGAAATAGAATTCTTGTGACGAAGACAAGAGTGCATAAAATTGTGACGAAGATTCTGTAACGTGATTTTTGCAATAATTTTTGGTAGGGAAAAGCTGTGTGATAGACACCTGATGGAAAATTTTTGCACGTTCTTTGAGTAAAAGAAAGCAAAAAGATGACCGCAGATTCGATGTAGTCCTAAGAGAAGAGAAGAAGAAAGGTCGTCCCGGGAACGGAAAACTGTGTCGGGAAGAAAACATGTTGAGCAGGAGCAGAAATTGAGGAAAGTGATGTATGGTCGATAAAGAACCAGGAATCAGAATTCCTGGGAATCAATCAATCAAATAATAAAACCCGATGGAATGTGGATGGATTATGGACAGTCGTGTGCTGTGACCTGCGGGTAAAGACCAAAAAGGATCAGTCGAATAAAATGTCTTTCCACTTTGACAAAAAAAAGAATAAAATGTCTTTCCACAGACACAAAAAGAAAAGGGAAAAAAAAAAAAAAAAAAACAGAGCGGCCACAGAAAAACAGAAATACCAAAGTCCTAAGCTGGTGAGGGCTCAGTGATAAGACAGCTGTCTGTAAATTGACACCCCAATGGCCAGTCGACCATCATTCCAACTTGCTTTGTTTCTTCTCTTTTTCTCCTGTCTAGAATTACTGAGCTACTGTGACAACTAGCTTAGCTGCGCTGTACCAAAATCTGAATGGGTTCGGCATCTCAAAGGGCATTGTGAGTGCCCGTCGGGGGCGGTGTGGTGCTCGTGGTCCTGTTCCTGTGGTGGCTGTGGGCTATGGATCTGTGTAGATGCTATGGACCATGGATATATGTGTGCAAATTTAATGCTTGATGGAGTTATTGTATATACTATATATCTTGTGAGTATTAATATTAAGCAAAAAATTGATTTCACTTCGCTTATATATTCATGTTTTTAACAGTGATTTCCACTTATTTCTTGATAACTTGAGTTGATGACTAATCAGTTTTAGATGAAATGTCTAAACAAGAATGATTCAGGATTAGAGTTGAAGTGGAGTTGGTTTTATGCAAGTTCAATCTTTTGCTCAATGTTTAGAATGTTGTTGTTTACCTACTTGTCAATCATTACACTACCTCAGAAGTAGATGAAAATTCCCTAGACCCAATAGAGAAGAGCTATTGAGAATCCATTTTTGTTTCTAAATATCTACTTGCTATTTGAATTACGAGTACATAAGAAGAAAATGAAGTGTTTGCAATGCAAATTAACTGATCGGGGCACCATTATTGACACCTTATTAAAATTATATTAAAAAAAACTCAAACTCTAAATTGTTTTAAGATTTCAATTTCACTCAGGAATCTTTCTTTTTTAGTTAACCTTTGAGTTCTTAAGAGAAGATTAATACGTAAAGTTCAATGCTTAAAAAGAGATGAAGATATTAGAAATCTAACCTTTATCATTCGCCGAAACATAGTCAAAATCTAAAAGAAACAAGAGTGTTGAAATATAATTAAACACGCACATTTGAATATAGAATTTGGATCTAAATACTACTAAATTACTCTCAAATTTTCGACTAAAATATGATTTAGGAAATCTACTACTCAAAGCCAGGATATTGCATGCTGTATATACATTTGATGTGGTGCACTAGTATCAATCATTAATTACATATAGTGAAATTTTGTATCTTTAATGTATCATGTATCAACATACTAGGCTAGAAAAGAACATCTTAAAGTGATTAATGTATGTGCAAGAGCATAGTTCACCAGGCATGGTGAGGGCTAAAGGGGTTAGTAACGTGGCCTGCTCATGCTTTTTTGTATGAATTGATTGGGTGCTCTATCTTTGGAGCTTGGATACTCTCTGATTGTCTAAGTGTCTCTAATACTAAAAAGGTGACCAGTGGAGTTAATTAAGTGGTAATAGTAATTAATTAGTAGTAGACCAACAGTCTCTCTCGCAGTCTCCTTAACCAAAGGAAGGACCACATGCCCGTCCATCCCTCACTTCTTGGGTTTGTTGTTCACCAGAGGCCTTCTCTCCATTTCTCTCTGTTCTGACCTCTTTGCATTGTCCCTGTCCCCTTCTTCACTTCCCCAGCCAAACCCCAACCCTTCGATTTGGGCGGGAAAAAAGTATCGAGCTTCTTCAGCTATATTTTGCTTGAATTTTGTCACCATGCCGTATCAGTTAGTCACGGAGCTGGAGAAGAAGTTGATGGGCTATCTTACTTGTCAGGAACGAATTTTTGCTGTTGTCTTTGCACTTGCAGCATACATTCACAAATTGTTAAAAATTGAACCAAGTTGGTGCCACCAACCAACTAAACTTGTCCTATCCTATCTTATCTTTTTTTTTTTTTTCTTTTTTCCATTTTTGGGTTTTTTAAATCTGAGGAGTTAGAGAAAAATGACGTTGGAGATGAAGTGAAACTCCTTTTGCTGATATATAGATAAAATGTCAGTACCATAACTGATCTAACAAACTACTCATCGAACAATGGCTGTCGAAGTTGAACGCATGCTTCACAGAAAGTCAATGGGTGTACGGCAAAGGCTTTGTCCAAAGCAACAAAAAAAAAATAAAAATAAAAAATTTGTGTTACTACACCATTTTTATCATCTAGCTTTGATTTTTAATCTTCTGGTATAGAAGTTGAAATAGACAACTTCTCGTGGTATAAGAGCAGTATTCGCTGGGATGTCAACAGCCCTTTATACTATAGTTGACCTTCTATTCTGTTGGAGGTACAAATAAAAAGACGTGCAAGAGGTACTCTGCTAGAATCCAAGGACAAGATAAGAGAAAAATGGAAAAAGAGAGATAGTGTGATGGCGAAAATTCATGATATAGACAGGCAGATGAAATTGATGAGAAAAGATAAATCGTATGGAGTAGAACAATATTGAGATAAGTCTGAACATTTTAGAGAAGCTTTCTCAAGATGGTTTGGGGTGACGAGAGGGGCAAATGAATTCGTGTGCAATTTACTTTGTTGAGAGTAAGTGCAATTTATCATAAGCATGGGTGACAGGTGCCGAACCTGTGCAATAATAAATATTAAAATCCAATTACCACCACAATTAATTTGTAGGAGTGGCAAGTAGGGTCGTCTCCTCAGGGAACGGTAGGAAATTATTTCTTTCCAAGTTACAGGAAAATGGGGGGTTTGGATGGAATAGAACTAGAAATAAAGTAAATAAATTAAGGAAATGAGAAATGAAAATACCAACTAAAATAAAACACCAAAGAACAATTAGAGAATAATTTAATAGAAATGCAAGTAGTGAAATTTCTACCCAAAGGAACAACTTTTCAGGCACAGTCCAATCATTCGATCATTGATGCAAGAATAATTCAATCATTCGTCACTAGGTTAGTTATAGTTATCAACAAGCTCGACAACCGATCTTTCCTTACTTTTGACCAAGGTATTATTGCTTCCCTAACCAGATAACAACCCTAGGTACGACCGTAGGAATTTAATTATCCAATTGCATTAAAAGTTAGAAAAACCCAACCCTAACCAATGAACACGCTAAGAGGGTCCATTTAAGCTAGATCATACGTTTCCCCAACATAAACCATTTATGGTGGTCGTCACTTGTAATTAACTAAATGAACGATTACGTATTCAATTAGTTAATTTGACAGTAGGCTATTAAGTTAATTCAAATACCTGGCCACAATACTCAATTAACGAAGTAACCCTCAATCAATTAATTCAGAAAACGTACGAATAGTAACAAATTAAAAGAAAGGTTAGAGATTCGATTAGATCTCACAAATTTCCTGGACCGCGCCTTCGAGTCGCCCTTTGAGTAGATTAGGGTTCTAGCCGCTCCTCATGGGGAATTCCATCCAACAATTGTTTGAGGAATTTTCAACCATAAAAATAGCGAAGAAGGAATATGAAAACAAAACGAAACGAATTGTTAAACTTCCACGTCAGATGATTGAAGACAATCCAGCCACCAAAAACGATCAAGGAAACAAGTCACAATCCAATAAAATAACTAAACTAATCTAAAAGGAGGAAAACGATAGAAAGCCTAGGAGAAACTACGATGCTCTTCTTTTCTCCCAATGCGTGGCGTCTCCTCCCAATTTTATAGAAACCTAAACTTTCCTAATCACTTAGGAAACCTAGTCCTAATTGGAGTCTATTTTCCTAAAAAAACATTAATAAAGTAAATAAGGAAACTAATTACTAAAAATCCCTAATTAAAAGGGTCTTCAACCAATTACTGAAAATAAATAAAGTCTTCCACGAATGGTAGGAATTGTCAGGCGTAGGATTTCTTCCACAGACTTCCTTCACAGCCCAATGTAGCGCGCCTACGGCCTATCCTTGAAGGTCTTCTGGAATTTTCACCAAAAATAGAGCTTTTAATCTTCAATTAATTCCAAGAACCTAAAATCAATACCAAAACCAAATATGAGTAGAATAAGGCAATTAAAATCATATCTAGGCCATAATTGAGGGAAAATATCCACAATTAATGTGTACAATTAAGGACTCAACAATGGGGACTTCTCGTCATTGAACCCTGATATGAATTTAGGAAAGCGTTAAATACACGCTCCTCTAGTTTAAATCTATACCTTCAACACCTTAATACCTCGTATCAATAATTTCAAACTTTATACAAAATACACATTATGATGGAGGAATGTACGTCTAATCTCACCCGGAGTAAGGTCAAAATAAAAGCAAAAAATAGCATCAATGTGTTAAATCATTGATTATCATAAACAAAAAAGTGCAGTGCTAATTAAAAAAAAAAATCATTTGTTTACTTGTTTACTTGTGAGAATCAACTTCTTACTAGTTTCCAAACGTGTGCTTGTCTATGAATGCCTAAAATGGCAATACCACACTTTTAATGACTTACTGAGACATGTACTTGGAAAACTACTCGTACCTTTTGTTCAAACATGGATATCGAATATAACCATTATGAAATGCTTGATGCCGTAAATGTATTCTCTTTATGTTCATAGAGTGTGGACGGTGATTTTGCTACATTGGAGCAAACATGAACATATTTATAAGCTTTGCAAATTTTAATCTGTCCCAAAGTGCTGATTGTGACAAATTTCACTTCTGTTTTGTATTGAAACGAAAATCCATACAAGGAAAAAGACAAACAAAACTTTCTCTACTCTTCTTGCATTTTCGAGAAAGGAAAATTTGATGGTGTCGTAGTTGCTAGATATTCATCATATTCAATAGTGCAGACTTGGTAACTTGTACATTGGTCTTTCTTCGCATGTATATCATGATTATACTTAACTGGCAAGAATAATCAAGGAAAAGAAAAGAAAGGGGAAGAAAAAAATTTCTTTCTGGTTTCTTACACTTGATTGCATTTTGTCCCTTTTTAGATGAAATCATAGAGTCATTCGTTGTCTGAAACTAGTAATGGAAAATAATGGTCCCGCATCCGACAGTATCCAGCCATACCCACACATATTTGTTTTGGAGGAAGGGGAATGTTCTAACTTTTTACATGCATAGTACTTAGATTTATTTCTATGTATGATTTGTTACCCAAAAAAAAAAAAAAAACTGGAGATTTGCTTTGTAGTCCAATGCAGAAGTTCAGAGGAAACTTCAATTATTCAGTCGACAAAATAAAAAGTTAAATTTGTGCTCTTGCATCATTAAAAGTCAATCTTAATGTCAAAATTAAATCGTTCTAAAACTCTTTCATGTAAAAGTAAAACTAAATAAAATAGAACAATAAGACAAATAACAAAACTCAACATACTTATATTATTGCAAAGAACTTACAATGTCTTTGAGAGCAAAATTATATGCGTCGACATGAATTGACATGATGTCTATTGCAAATAAAAAACGACATAGGGGAATAATTTTTGAAAATGTATTTTTTTAATTAAGCCAGCATTTTTCATTGATCAAGGAAAAAAAGAAAAAAGAATGCACCAGCAAAAGTAGACAACAACCGCTAGAAAATAAACTACTGAGGTAGAAAGACATGGAGGAACCAAACAGCATTTTATTGACAATGGAACTAAACAGTATTTTTTTTAAAAAAATTTTGAGATTTATCATACATGGAGTTTGTTAAACATTGCGTAATTTACTGTTCTTTCCCAAAAAATACAAAAAGCCAAAGCAACCTTAAAAAGAAGGAAAATAGAAAAGGTAGAAACCAAAAAATATCCATGATGCGAGAAAGTTCGAGTCCTTCTCCATGTTGTACCACCATTTGTAGGTTTTATGACGTGGATGTCCGTACGAGATGACTCTTGACAGCTGCGAATGGACATTAAACAGAAAAAGGAAAACAAAAATAAAAAGAAAGACAAGAAAAGAAAAAGATAATTAAGAGATTCAGAGGCAAAAGGGAAAAAGAATGCATATATCTGTGGGTCGCAACTTGTACACAGGAGCCCCATGCTGCGCCCATTACCTGCTGAATCGAATCCAATACAAAAGTCTGCTAACCCCTGACTGCTCCAAGTCACGTGCGTCGGTGGGATTTCCAAAACACACACACACATGTTGTGTGTGTATGTATATATATGTATCTGTCTACATCGTTAATTTACATTTAATGTAATAAGTAAATGATAAATCTTTTATATATTAATAGCATATACACTAGTGGGTTTAGAAATATCGAGTACTGATAGTGTATAATTTCATACTATTTGTTCTCGACTTTTTTTTCTTTTTTGACAAATGATATATGTGCACGAAGAGTAGCTTCTCACACTCCATTTTAACGTTTAATTACGTAATGAAAGGTCGAGTAGTAGAAGTTATTTTGGAGTGTAAATAGGTTTGTTTGGAACATTGGAGAGTGTATGTGGTGTAAACATTTCTCACTATTCCACCACCTTATCTTTTGCCCGCTCTATGGGAGGATGCATTTCATTTTGCCCCTCCCGACAAATGTCCGAGTGCTGTCTAGTCAATGTGTATTTTGGGATTCGTTGCTGTTAGATGTTTTACCTGTTATCTATATGATGATGATCTAATCCTTCTGCTTTACTTTCAAGAAAAAGAAATAAATAAAAGATTAATCCACTATTGAAACTTTGGTTGAGATCGCTTTCAACAAGAACCCATTTACGTTCTCCAGAAAAATATCCATTCGCGATAGCTTCGCATTGGTGCTTCAATTTTCAATATCACAACTTCCATTTTTACCCAGAGAAAGGGGAAAAAAAAAAAAGAAAAAGAAAACACAACTTCCATTAACTAACCTCTCTAGCTAGTATGGGACTTGCAGTAGAGGAATCTTTTCTTATTCGTGTGATGATAAAAACTTTAGATTCGATAGTAAGCGAGAACGAATATGCACGTCTGATTTCACAGGATGCTTCGATTATGGCAAATAAAATATTATGTACAGTCTTTCTAGGTAGAATATATTGATATTTATTTCTTGTGATCCCAAATCCCACCACCCAACTAGTCTATATGGCAGCTAAGGAACAAGGGCTCATAGGATCAGCCCAAGTACAAACTTCAAGAAACGATGAAAAGGTTGGTTGACTGCCAGGCAGAGCAGATCTTTGAAGATGGTAATTACGTGAAGCAAAAAATGCCAGAAAACAGGATGATTAAACAATTGCTCCATACAAGTTTGGGAAGTCTGACCAAAAGCTACTCCTTTAGTCAAATAGAATTTTTACTTTCAGTCCTAATTGTTTGGTTGCACAAACGTGCTGGGCAGTTGAAGATGGCATCCCTTCACCAGTTAATTGACTTGTAATATTCACGTTGAATCTGGGCAGAACAGATTCCTTTTTTTTTTTTTTTTTGGTCCTGTTCCTCCTCTCTGTCTTCTTTATTAATCTTCTCGATCGGTCGGTTGAATCTTCAGTTTGAGAAACCCAAAGATGATCTATAGACTAGGCATTGAGGTTGGCTTTTTGAACTTCCCTGTCTTGTGGGCAAAGACCTATATATGTAGAGTTTGGTGTTCATTTATTATTATGGTCTACAGCAATTATTAACTAGTTTTCCTCGTGTTTATTGAACTTGTAAACTTACTAACTATTAATTGGCTCGAGGAGGGGTCAATGTGAGTACACTTTATTTTCTTATATCTATGTCGAAATTGAAAAAAGTGGTGAACTTCCTTTCTTGCTGTCTGGATGCATGATTACTTCTAAAATACTGAATTTTCATTTTCTAGAAAAGAACATGATGGGTTTTTAAAAAAAAAAAAAAAAAAAAAAGGTGCATCTACAAGATTCCGTCAGCTTTCTTTGCCTATCCAGATTAACATGAAACATAACAAAAATGGGGCATTTTTAGACGTAAGCCATTGCAAAAAGATTTTTTTTTTTTTGCCTGCCTTTATTGCTTAGGTAATGCATGTCATTCATTCTACGAAGGTGAAGCTGATTAGGACATCACTTGAATGGATGATGCACCTCAAAATTGGAAGTGGGAACCCAACACCCAAATCCTAGGTCATGCCACAGACATGTTCCAGGATTTTAGCTCTGTGTCCAACTTTGTTCATCACCTACATCACATCTGTGTATGTGTTTGTTACGTCTGGGAAAACACTGGTGCAGCCCTAATTACTTGCGCAGTGGGGGGAAGAATGCCTTGGCTCGAGAAGGCAATTTCTCCAAGTGCCCTTAGTATAGATAAACCACCTCTTTTTGTAACGCTATTGTTGCAAGCTATGACCACCCTTTTTCTTGGAAATCATGGACTGCATTTCCTAGCTCTAGTGGGGAACATCAATTTTATCCACTTCCTTCCAAATGGGATTTTACTTTCAATTGACTGCATCTGTAGCAGCACATCAACTTATGGGACACCTGTAGTGTTAATTGTAGCTTAATTGAGTTGAGTAGTAATTGATTAAATGCACGAGATGAAGTGTGGTTATCCTAAGGGATTGAAGTTTAGGCAATTAATGAGCTGATCAATGATCAAGCATTTTGTCAGTCACGGTATTTTGACAAGTTAAACATCATTTTTTTAATAAGTAAAGTGTAAATTTTATTAAGAGACTTGTTGGAAATTGTCTAGCACCAATTGTTTGACAAAAGTTGGAGGTGAATTCCTCAGGAATTCAGCCGAATAATTACTAGACTTAGCATTGAATATCAAGTTATGTACGCACACCTTTATTTGATATTATATGGATCAATTTATAGACATATCTTTGAAAGTAGCTGCCCAATATTAGAAGTGAGAAGTAGAATCAAATAAAGTGTGACAATTGATTCCTACTTAAGACTTTAGTTAAGAAACAAATAGAATGTTTCACTGTGATGAAACCTCTCAGTTAATTGTTTAAGGAAAAATTATTCAAAACGTCCCTCACAAGTCGTTAAATAAACCTTTTCATTCTTTATTTTCAAAGTGTTAACTTTACCGTACATACAAATTCAGATCAGTAAAACTTGGTCCTAAACTAGATTTTTTACTACTTTTTAACCTGAAATGACTATTTGACCAATATGTGGCCATTTTCTATATACAAAGAGGTTAGATATCACTTTCTAAGAGTAAAAATGAATATAAATTGAGTTAGATCTCACTTTTTTAGGTCAAAAAATTAATACAATTAGGACTAAATCCCTTTTTCTTAGATGTAAAAATGAATAAAAATCAGGTCATTTGTTTAATTACAATAGGATCTCACCTTTTTGCCTCTAAAAAAATAATCATATGTAGGTCACGTGATGGATTCAGAATAAAAACTAGTTGTAAATTTATGTTAGGACAAAATTTTGCTATCTTGATTTTATAAGCGATGCAAAATTATCATTTTAAAAGTGAAGGATGAAAAAATTTATTTAATAAAATGAGAGGCATGTTTTGAACAATTTTCTCATTACTTAGTTAGCTATGGAACGAAAGAAACCAAAACAACGTCCTCAAAGTTTATTAAGTCGATACCTAACAGCATCTACCCTTCAATATCTGCCCAGTTAGGTCAATAGATACCGTTTAAAAAAATGATAACGACTCAAGTCCTTAACTTTCTTCGGACCCCCTTCCCAACATTGACCACACACCTCTAATATAGCCATAATAAATACATTTCTACAACAAGTGTTTGCCAACGAGTTGGGGGCTCTAAGCAAGAGGAACTTAACTACAAGTTTCCAAATTAGGAAAAGAGATTAATATTAAAGTTTCCTCAACTCCTAAAACAGCAAATGACTGAAAGGAAAAACAATGAATCACTAGTCCAAGTGTCCAACTACATAGACGAACACATATGGCGGCCTATTGCTTGCTATCCTAGCTAACATCTTTGAACTTAGTAAATATCTTGATAAATTTCAACCTCGCACATGGAGCTGTTACCTAGCTAGCTAGAGATGGATACCAAATTACCAACTAATGAATCAACTGACACGATGGGATAGTTTTCTTGTATTTTAGCTGGTTAAGTTGGACACTTTCCAAATCCATTGTCGGAAGCTGTTAGTTAATTAAGGTTCACCATCAAATTCTCAATGAACCACATCTACACCAGCCAAATGTCCGACCGCAAAAGTGGATCTACCCTTGAGTAGAAAACTCTATCCTTAATTTACAACCAGCCATAAATGATGAAACCCTCTTCATTTCTTGCCGACCAAAACTTTTTCAACGGACACAATCCCACATCAACACACACTCAAAGTCACACCCGCATAGGCATGGTGTATTGGTGGGCAAGTGCTCCAATCCACTACAATATACTACATTTTAACCCCATAAAAACTATAAATTGATATATATACACCAAGTACTACTAGTATCTAATTCTTGCCTTGCAGTTGCTGGCTGGTGCTGATAATTACTTAATTTACCTAAAACAAGTAAGTAGCGGAAAAGATGGAGGTAGCAGAAGGTGCATGTGCAAGAGAGACACATATGAGGGCAACATGCACCGTAAGACATGCGTATGTGCTAGCGCACCCGTTCTTGACCAAAAGGAGCTGAGGGGGGAAGAGGAGCAAGCATTCCTGCCTAACCATGTTAAATATGTCATGTGGGGGCACTAAAATCCACCCCAAAAAAAAAAAAAGATTGAAATTACTATTATCTAGGACTAGCATAAATCTAGAGAGGGACCAATAAATTTCATTCTAGGGTTGGTTTGAGGCGGCTGGGCATTAATTAGATGAGATGGGGTTGGAGTTGTGGCGAGGGGATGTCAAGTTGAAACTTATGCTGACTTTCTTGAAAATTGAAACCACCCCACAAGGCCGCAACCAAAATTCAGCAACTTTGTCGCTTTGAGATTTGATTACTGAACCATAAAAATGTATACAAACCATATGATTTTTGTCAAATGATATAGCAATGCCTAGAATGGAAGCCACTCGCTTGAATATTCCCAGCCCCAAAAGTCTAATCTTCGTTTTTTTTTTTTTTTTAGGGACAAAAGAATTGGTTTTTCATTTTTCTTGGTCCTAAATTTCCATAGATTTCCTGCATTTGAATCGGAGGAGAACATGAAAGAACTGCTCATCCTTTGAACTATATATACCTTTCTAGGCCTTTTGGCTGAGACCAAGTGTGCTCCTCCTTCGAACTCTAATCATCCAGAAAGGCGGTGATAGTTTGATTTTTATGAAATATTCCAAGTTCAACTTCAACACATTTGACAGGGATGTAAAATTACTGTGGGTCACGCGCTGTTGAAAGTTACTGAGCATGATTAGAGGGTACTTTGACCGTATAATTAGACTCGCATATATTCTTCTCCAATTCCGCAATTCCACAAAAGAAAATCACCTACTAGTTGGAAAGTGCGTTAGACCAATGAATAATATGTCATTTACCACAAGTTTTACACAAATGATTTGCACAAACACTCAACTGTGACTTTGACTCCAATGATTTTGAATTTCTCGAACCTGCATATGATACTTTGTAAATGCTTGTATCCAATTAATTAAAAATGTCCAAAGTTCAATTTCACCTAATGAATGCTATATATTTCCCCTTTTTTCTTCCTTTTAGGAGCTAACTTCCTAACATATGGTGAGATGCAATGCTTATAATAGGAGGACGAGAACGCATCGAAAAGAAAGAAAATGGGGGGTAGCCGTTGTTTTGTGGTGTTGGTATCATGTTTTCACTTGTACTTAATTGGAAAATAAATTCAACCTTAATTAATATATTTATTCCATCATTTCGTGTATTGTTCGCTGAATGACCTATGCACTTGTGTCTCTACAAAATTGACTTGAAATCTTTGCATAGATTTGGTTTACATAACTTACTGCTTAAATACTTCTATATTAAGCACCTCAAAATTTTGAAAAAAAGAAATATATGTGACTGACTTAAATAGCAGCATTTTATGGGCACGCTTTATTTTCGTAGATGTTAAAAACCTAAAAATAAGGGACATAATTTAAAATTTATATTATGAAAGTGATGGGTGATTATTTTCAATGTTGTATGTTAGACATCGTCAACAAAATATTGAAATTTCTTTATTCTTTCTCCATGTATGGAAAGGAACAATTTCTCAAACTTTACAAAAATTATGGAGGTCTAACTAAAAAACAATTACAGTGAATTCAAACAAGTTGACCTTCTAGTTGAACCATTTAAACAATACTATATATCAAAAAGTTAAAGCCATAACATCATCATTTTCCTTTGAGAAATATATACTAATTTCTTGTGGAATTTCCCAATCTGAACATGACTTTCTCTTTGAATTATGCTCATATTCGATTAAACTATTACATCAACCTTTTGTTTCTAGACAAAAATCTATTTCCAATTATGTTAGCTTCCATCACTCGTTGTGTTTATGTTCAATTAACTTGGTGAACTATCTTAATACTGTGTTCATATTTAATTAATCCAATGAATCAACTTTTACGATATTTTATATATATTCATTACCTTATTGTTTAAAATTTTCTTTTCTTGCTAAGCGTTTATATAACTCATAAAATTGCTGATCAGGTATTAATCAAAATTGAGGATCGAAGAATTAGAGATCCGTATATACATACATACCTAAATAAGGAATAGTGGATTTTGTGCAAACCTTTACATTCGCATTTAACTTTTATTTTTACCCTTATGAAAATGACTTTTACTATAGCAGTGTTGTTTTTTTGAATAGCTTTTAGTATAACAGCTTAATAATATTGTCAAGATATTTATTTATACGGATTTCTTACTTTAGCTATCGAACCTCGTGTTTTCAACATAACTACTCCTAGGCATTGTAAGCACCAATAATACAACCACTTTATTAAGAAAATTTATAAATTAAAGTCTGCTTTAGTAATAAAAAAGTTACAAAAAATTCATTTACGATAAATATGAGAAAGATATAAATATTATACATTTCTATATTGCACAAACATTGAATGTGCATTTAGAAGTAGTATATATAAGTGGTGGGGGTGTGCGTGTATGTATGTAAATGTGTATGTATACGTATATGTGTGTATCTGTATGTATATGTATATGTAAGGTGGTACCTTAAACGTTCCCTAAGCCAAAAATAAAAAAGTATCATAAACCGTTAAGTTTTCTCTCCCCTCCACACACCGTGGAGAATTTTACTCCTCCCTCCTGCAACACGTGCCACAGTAACTTATACCATCCAAGAATCTTTTTTCTCTTGAAAAAATAAAAAATAATATGCTGCGTTACATTTTACTAACTAGAGTAAGTTTCACAGTCCGCGCATTTTAGAAGATGCCCACGCGCTCAGACACCTTTACCGAAAGGCTCGTTGCTAAAGAGCGCCCCCTTCTCATTTTTGGGGACATTTTCCTTTTAAGTAGTTGCCCTCTGAATCTTCAATAGCACCTGAAATTATAAACCCAAGTGCAGAAAATAAAACACCAGCATAGCGCTGCTACCTTCCCTCCATTCCCACACACTACACGCACTAATCTAGGCATATTTCACACATATACTATACTTGTAGCTGTCCTTACACACAAACAAAGAAAGTATAATTGCAGATACCGTCAAAAGGCGAGGATAAAGGTGTGTTTTTTTAGTGTGTGAATTGTGATTTTTTTTTTCCTTTTTTGTTTTGAAAGTTGGTCCCATGATATTTTAGATTCACACAGGGTTTAACTAGGTGGGTATTTCTTTATTTGGCAATAAAAGTATGGAATAAGTAGTATAATTTTTTGGAAATATATATTTTTTACTACTATATAAGGAGGTTGGGGCGTGGTCAAGATTTTGTTACCTTGAAGTTTTGGGGACTCTTTTGTTAGCAAATTAGAGTCATTTTGGCAACCCAGTTGAGAAAATTCAAGATAATATCTGAAGAAGAAGATCAAGAATTGTAATGGGTATGTGCCATTTTTGTTGCCTTCTGGCTTATTAGTCCTTGAAATTTGTGGTTTTTGGTTCAAGAATCTTTGCGGATTGGTAGTGTTTTTCAGTTTAGTTCATGTTAATTGGGTTTATGGGTTGTGTTTTGAGCTTTTTGGCTCTTGTTATTAGTCTTGGTTATTGGGCTAATGGTTTGCTGGTATATTGTTTTTTTAGTTTTTTTGGGTAGTTTCTTGGTCATGAGAATTGGTTGAGTGCTGTTAGTTGAGTAATCTTTATTGAATGTTTGGTATGTCCAACTTCTAATTTCTGATGATACCTCCTTTGCTTGCTTTCACACACACAGCAGGTGCGTTTGTGGATGTGAGTGTACCTGCGTTTGTTGTGTTGTGTGTGCTGAATGCTCTTAATTGTGTGTGTTTCAATGTCTGATGAATTTCCAATGAAACACAGAGCCCCACCATCCCCCACCCCACACAGACAAGCAGCACAAGCACCTTTTTTTGAGAGTGGCTTCAGGCTTCTTAATTGGCCTTGTTGATATCTGATTTATTATAGTCCCCATTCGGATCTTCATGATTGGTCAGCTTTTTCTCTTTATTTTTTTGCCTCCTCTACTTGCTTCACACTCTTGGTTCTGGTATCTTCTTTGTGATTGGTGATGTGATTCTGTTTATCTTATATAGTTTTCAGTTTTTACGTTGGCCTTACCAAAAGTTTGTTGTTTTCTGGTTTTGTTTTTCCCCTTCCCCAGAAGCCTCGGCGAGCTATTCACAAACCATGGATGAGTACGAAAAATTGATTAGAAGAATGAATCCACCCAGGTATCTATTTGCCTTTCCAAATTCAATTTGTGCCATTTTACTTAACCCTTAAGGCTCAACATTCTTGAATTTTACTCCAATTTTTCATATTCATGACAGAGTTGTCATTGATAATGAGTCTTGCAAACATGCAACTGTCATACAGGTATACCTTTCTGTGCTGCTCTGAAGTATGAGTAGATGGAATTAGTCTGTTTTTCTTTTGTTTTCCTTAACTTGATTCCGGTCGATGCAGGTGGACAGTGCTAACAAACATGGCATACTGCTGGAAGTTGTACAAGTGCTAACTGACCTTAATCTTATAATTACCAAGGCTTATATATGCTCTGATGGAGGATGGTTTATGGATGGTAAAAGCATTTTTCTTTTGTTTTTCAGAGTGTGAACATAAATATCCAGTAGTAGTTGGACTAAAAGATAGATCTATCTGATTCTTTTTGCAGTCTTCAATGTTACTGATCAAGATGGGAACAAGATAACTGATGAAGGGGTGCTAGATTACATTCAGAAGGTGAGTTGTATTGAATGTGGCAACTCTCAGAACTTTTTCGTTGCATTTATGGGCAAATCCAACTCATTCCGTTGGTTCATTTTCAGTCACTTGGTCCAGATTCTTGTTTTGCGTCGTCTATGAGAAGATCTGTTGGGGTTGTACCAGCAATGGACCACACCTCAATTGAATTAATTGGCAGTGACAGACCGGGTCTACTTTCTGAAGTAAGTGCTGTCCTAACCCACCTAAAATGCAATGTGGTGAATGCTGAGGTTTGGACCCACAACACCCGAGCTGCAGCTGTAATGCAAGTAACTGATGAAGAAACTGGGGCTGCAATTACCGACCCTGAGAGGCTGGCTATTATCAAGCAGCTCCTCTGTAATGTACTCAAAGGCAGCAACAAGTCCAGGGAGGCTAAGACTGTTGTTTCACATGGTGTTACTCACACTGAGAGAAGGCTTCATCAGATGATGTTCGCTGACCGAGACTATGAGCGTACCGGCAATGAAACTTTGAATGAAAGGGAAAGGCCTAATGTCAATGTTGTTAATTGGTACGATAAAGACTACTCAGTAGTTACAATCCGGTGCAAGGATAGGCCCAAACTCATCTTTGACATAATCTGTACATTGACTGACATGGAGTATGTGGTTTTCCATGGAAATGTTGATGCTGAAGGACCAGAAGCTTATCAGGTAGTATATGAATTTCATGGTTACGGAGACGCTGTTGGAATTTGTGCAGTTAAATGGCCTTTCTTTTTCTTTTTCTTTTTCTTTTTTGGTTGTTTGTGCTAATTGAAACTCCCCTTTTGCATTTGAAGGAGTATTGCATAAGACATGTAGACGGATCCCCTGTGAAATCAGATGCGGAAAGGCAAAGAGTAATCCATTGTCTTGAAGCAGCTATTGAAAGAAGAGTATCTGAGGTAAACAATTTTAACAACCATGTAAATAACTATCAATGAAATTTGTCTTAATTCGACATCAGCTAGTTGTTGCATTTGAAGTCAATCTTGATTTTATGCATTTTCTACTTGACGGAAACCACTTAGTAGCAGGGCATATGTGTGAAACGGATTGGTGAACATTGTACTGTTAAACCAGGTGTATTATTGAATGAGGTAATTGGTGAAAAAAACACAAGAAAGAAGAACCATGATAAAGATAACGTGGAAGTGTTTAATGGAATGATTCAATTCTGACCTCTTTTTTTTTTGAATTTCTCTCGTATTCTCCCCAGTTGTACTTGGCCACTTTTAGACTCTGCCCTGATGACACTTATAAATTGATGCAGCTTTATGGTAGTCTCAAAATTAACAATGCCGAAATGAGGACAATTTTCATATAATTTTAGAGTAGAGTTTAGTTTTGTCTCAATGTTTGTTTTATGTAATAGTCCTATATCTGCTTTATGTTTCATGCCATATGCTTGCTTCATTTGAAGATGATTTTTATTGTTGTTTCAATCTACTTGCCCTCTTGCTGTGGACATGTTATTTTAAATAGCTCTTGCTTGCATAAATAATTCAAGGCCATTGTGGAGAGAATCCTATTTCATTGTTTTTGTCTTGTTTTCTATCTGTACTTAAGCGAGGCTTATACATGACTTTGACTGCTGATTTGTTGGCTCTTCATCCAGGGACTGAAACTGGAATTATGCACTACAGACAGAGTTGGGCTTTTGTCTGATGTCACTCGTATCTTCCGCGAAAATAGCCTCACTGTCACCAGAGCAGAAGTGTCAACTAGAGCTGGCAAAGCTGCTAATACATTCTATGTTCGTGATGCTTCTGGATATCCTATTGATGCAAAGATTATAGACTCTATTCGGAAAACAATAGGACAAACAATACTCAGAGTAAAAGGTTGCCCAGAAGAGTTAAATCAAACTCCACAAGAATCTCCGACAAGGTTCCTCTTTGGTGGTCTCTTCAAGTCCAGATCCTTTGTCAATTTCGGCTTGGTCAGATCCTACTCTTGAACGTGTTAGTTATTAGCACTTCTGATGTATATTCCTCAACTTAGATATCTACATTAGGTTTTCATCCAAAGTTAGCACCACATACAGCTTTTTCTTGAGGTTGAAAAAGAAAGTTAGAGACTGAGGCTGGTCTAGTGCCTGTAAATATTGTCCAGTTACTTCCCTTACCTATGTATTATTCATGCATCCAATATAACGTTGGATTGATAAATGTTGTGGTGGAATTTTAAGCATGCAATTGGCAACGAAGATTGAGCCAAGGTTGAACAATATACAGAGCAAATTTTTAGGTACTCTAAAAGTTTATGGCAGTATTAGTCAATTGTATCAATTTTCTGTTCTTATCTTCCTGTTTAGTAATACTAGTTTGACAAAGCCAGAGTTGAAACTCCTGTTTGACATGATTCTTCGACTGTTATTGAAGAATTTTTAATTGAATGGAAATGGGCAATTACAGAACTCGCATACGTTTGAAAGCTGCTATAAACTAGCACATTCTTTTCAGCTTGTGCTGCTGGATGGAGAGATTAACTTTGACTAGCCGACACCCTGTTATTGTCAGCCGTGGGTCGGCGGCCTGCATAATTTTGTATGACAAGGTTATAGTTGACTTCCTTAAGACTTTTCATTTGGAGACTTAAAACTGTCAGATGGAGACAGATGATTAGAAATAGTTTTGCGGGTCTGAACATAATTCTACCATTTGTGAGATGATTTTCTCAGTTCTCACATCATGTGGTGCCGTGAAGGAGATGAGCAGCTTCTTCACTTGTTGGAATACAAAAATTGATGTTTCCAAGATGTTTCCCTAATCGGCCATCTCCAACCCAGTTGTATGCTTCCATATCTTGAAAAATCTTTTACTTGACGTAATGGAGGCCAGACAAGAGTCGATATATGCTGTACATGATTTGCACAAGGAATTTGACAAATAGGAGCTAATTTTTTCGTTAAAAAAGGTTTGTGCAGTAACTTTGACAGCTGACTTTGCAATTAAGCTTGTTTGGATTATAGTTTTCTAAAGGAAAAAATTTACTTTTTTTCCTCGAGTATACTTTCCAATCATCTATTTTACGATGCTTTTATTTTTTAAAACAAAAATTCCAAAAAGTAGCAATCAAAACGGGTGGTGATAACCAAGGCATTTTTCAAGCTTAATATATCCTAATCTAAACCCCTCTGGTCATTTCTTCTCTTAATATCTAAGATTTCCATTTTCATTTCTTCTAAACAATTTGTCTACGTTTGTTCCTTAACAAGGTGGTCCAAAATCTTTGGTACGGAGAGGGGCCTCACTAGAATAGGAAAAGCAATCTAATCCATTTCCTTTGACCAAACAGTAAAGTGAGGTGCAACTTTGGAGAAGAGAAAAGGAAAAGAAGAGGAAAAGAGAGGAGATTTGCATCAAAGTTCAAACAAACAATATAGAAAGCAGTTGTTGCTTTGCCCGAAAGGGTCCTCTTTTCAGTATATTTTGAGCCACATAGGGCCCTCCTCCACTCGCTATCGGTATCTAATTTAATATCCTGTTGTTGTTTGTTTTAAGCGTTTGGGCTAAAATTTGTATCCTATTCAATGCCTATATGATTGGTACTATCATTATTGGTTGGTGCTGAATGGTGATGATGAAGTGGGGTGCTGCCACTTGGCTAGTTGTACATGTGGTGCCACCTCAGACCTAGTGGCAGATAGATAAATGACACTGGGAAAACAAGTCCTTATTCTGAGTTTTCTTCTACTTCTGGGCACATTTGCAGAGAAATATTAGTACCACAGAGTTGAAAAATAAGCAGTAAATATGAAAATTACTGGTTTAATCTCTCTATTCAAAATCAGCATAGTGATGAGAAAGGTGGGTGAGAGGGATGAAAGCAAATGTTGTATCTGTTAAAGAATGCCATGATGCCTTTGAGGAGTTGAAGAGGGTACGTTATGCTATGTTTGAGTTTGAGATATTTAGTTTGATGGAAACGCATCCGGCAAAAATAACGAGGACAGGAATAGTTTAAATTACACAGACCACAATTATTTGCTTAGACCAGTCAATGGTCAAATTTTTAGCATATTAAAGTGGAGATTCTCCTTGCCTTGCAGTTTCTTCAGAGGCTCAAAATTCATAGATGGAACAAGCTAGTAAATCACAGTCATTATGTAAGCATGTCATTCATTAAAAAATCATTTTTTAGTAGATGCCATGAATTGTTAACCTTGACAGATGTAGAATACTTCCATTATGTGTTTGTTTTGAGCATTCTCATATATAGATAGCTTCAGTTTTCTGAAGATACAGTAGTTTGGTGTGAGTTTTACGTTCTGTCTAATGAACATGGCTAGACACTCAAATTTTATCTCAAGGGTGTAATCATACTAGGATTTGTTATAATACTGATACAGTTCTTACTTGTATGATTTTCCTACCCATGAGTTCTCTTTTTCTATGCTGACCATCACCTCTGATGCTAATGCAAATTGTTCTACTTTTTCTTTTTTTAATATGGGAAGGATACCAAAATTTGTCAAAAAAAATTGCATGGAAATCGTAATTGAGCATGGTCATGTGCAAGTTCTGGATCTCTGTCACTTTAATATACTAGGATAAACTAATAATTATGCAGAATGCAGTATATATATATACTGATTCCTTGCTCACATGACATGCAAGATATGCTAGCCTTTTAAAATGGCAACAAAGCAGTCTCCGGTCTGTCCCCCCACATGAGTGGAAGATTAACCACCCGTTTGGTTGCCACACCGGAATAGCAATGACAATCACTATCAGGAACTCTTCAATCGGAATAGGTTTATGCTATTCTTTTCAGGTGTTTGGTTTCCGGAAAGTAATGGAAATGATTATTGATTTTCTGATTTGGTTTATTCACAGTCATCAATGGGAATGGAAATCCAATTAAACAACTATTTTCCTATCCAACATTAAACAAAACGAGATTTATACATAAAATTAATACTGCAATCATTAATATATTTTTAAATTTAATCAAGTCTTTTATAATACATAAAGACCTTTTACAATAATAAATTACCAAATGCTTTGTTATACATAAATTACTAGTTGTTTTGTTAAAGGCGCTCTACTACCTTAAACTACCAAAGATTTGGCTTTTTTTAATCTTCCACAACTAAAATTCTGAAACCCGCTAACTTTAATTACCGAAAGCAAAAGTACTTAGGTGCTTTTGTGCGTTTATGGTTTTCTCCACAAATATATATGTCAATATTTATTTACATGTTCATAAAAGGAAAATATACGTAAACTAGTGTTAAACTATTGATATGATCAAACTTGAAAAGGGAATAAAAAAAATCAGCTATGCCAAATGCATGTATGAAGGTGAAATGTCATGCAAAATTTACTGCTTGTTTATGGTCACTTTGATTAACCGCCTAATCGCTTATATTTCTCACCTAAAATTAATATATATTTTCCTAATATTTTTACTGTTCATGAAATATAAAATATACGTAAACTATTGTTAAAATATAGAAATGATTAAACATGATAAAGGAATAAAAAATTCAACTATAGAAGCTCATGATGGGGCCATACATCGATTAGATTAGGCTGGACCATGTTCTTATCAAAACCTCCAATTTACTCAGAATCACATAGTTTGATCGAACTATCAAACAAAATCAATCCCTGGACTCATTTTTGGATACCAAATAAAGAAATGAAGGTGCAAATTTAGATAAAAGATACCAAACACAAGGGATCATTTGCAGGGCTTACAAGTTGCTACATGCTTCAACACAAACTCATGGTTTCAACAGAAGCTAATGGGGCCATACAGGCTGGACCATGTTCTTATCTGATTAGTTTGTTTCACTGGATACAGAATGCATGAACAGATGATTGAGGGTTATACAATACTATAAGGAGATCTATAGATGGTTCTAAATTCTAAGTTAACAGCCAAAAAAGCTAAGCACCAAAACGGTAACAAACTCGTGAATTAGAAATGGCATATAAAGTACTTGTCGAGGTATTATTCAACTAGAGAAGCAAAAGCAGGAAATGGAGGGCTCTGATGATAATGGGTTTCCTGGATTCCAAATCTTGGTTCCTAAAGAAAAAGACGAGTACTTGACGATCAAAAGGTCTTTGAGTCGACTGCAGAGGCGTGCGCCGCGTCCTCTTCAGCTAAAGACTGCTGCTAGTGCTGCTAGCTCCATACAATGCAATGGTGATGCAAAGTCCACTGCATATACTACAAATTCTTCAGCATTTTCTTCATCTTCATTTGCTTCTTGTTATCACAGTAAAGATCCCATCCCTCTTCTTTCTCCCCTAGTGTTGCCTTCATTGGTGGAACCTGGATATCATGCTCAAGGGGAAAATACTGCAACATCTAGTTCATTTTCTTGACTACTTGAAGGAGTAGCTTGTGCTCATCTGAGCATACATTGAGGTGTGGTTAACACTTTGTATATTGATGTGTGATTAACGTTTCTGATTGTTCATAAGTCTAGTCAATTAGCAGGAAAACTTTTTCTTTGTTTCTCTCCTTCTGTTTTATTTAGATGCTTTTGAGGTTCAGGTAAAATTGCATGTAGCATTATGAGAAGCATATGATGGTTTGGAATAGTTAGCTAGCTTTTTAGTTATCCAGCTTTATTTCAGCAGCACTAGATTAATAGGCCATGATATAAATATTTGATGACGTGAAAGACAAAGAAATTGATTCTCATGATGAAATTCTCTGCATTAGTTTGTAGTGTGTACCCGCAGCAACTAATCGTGAGCGGTTCGAGTTCAAAATTGACTCGATCTCGACATTGCTCCAATTTGAGTCGAGTTTGAGCAACATTCTCTCAGTTTTAATAGCTCGAGAGTCAGCTCGAATAGATTCAAATATATATATATATATATATATATATATTTTTTTGTTTTATATTTTAATAGTGAAATTATATATATATCCCTAATATTTTTTATTATTTATTAAGAAAAATAATTATTTTATTTATTTTTAAAAGAATAAAATGATTTTTTTTTTGAGCTCGAGCAAGCTCAAATTTGAGCTCAACTAGGCTCGAAATCAAACTTGAACTCAAGCTGAAAGTTAACTGTTCGAGCTCGTTGTCAAGATCAAGTTCGAGCTCGATAACAATAAATCGAACTTGGCTCGATTAAACTAAAGTTGGCCTCGACTCGACTTGACTTATTTGCCGCCTTAACAATGATGATACAAGCAAATTTGGTTCCTGATGCCTTCAAAAAAATGGTTCCTGGTATAAATGAGGCTGGAGCCATGGATAGGTACAAGGAACTGGGACGCGGGTGCTGTGTAAAATGTCCGGAAAACTGAAAGTTGATGTCCGGGAAATTTATTGAGCCCAACAGGCCTAAAAGTTGTTGGCTCGCGGGCGACTTAGCCCGTTGACTACAACACTAGGATAGGAGGATTTTGAGTTGCTGAACTTCTCTATGGATGAATGTTAAGCCCAACCACATGGGTTGGCATTTGACAATGGGCTGCGGAGCAAAAATGATTTCAACACATTAAATTGTTTGAATTGCTCTTTTTGGCCTAAAAATTTGTATTTGCATTATTGACATAAATTTCAATCATTTTTTTATCTCACATACATCATATCAAAAAAGTGCTACAATATCATTTTCAACAAATTATCCCAAATAATCTACCATCCAAACGCACTGATTAATTAGGTGACCTTTAGATCCCAATTTCAATTGTCAAGTTTCCTTAAATTGAAAAAAAAAAAGAAAAATCTTATATTAAACGACATTACTTTGACTAATCTTTAGAATAAGTTTAGTAATATCATGGTTTATAATCAGTTTTTATAGTTGAACTCAAAAAAAAATTTAAAAGAGCTTTAAATTGAAACCCTAGAAGAAAAATTCAATATACTTTGTAGCCAACTACAAATGAAACCAAGGGTATTTTAGGATTGAATTTACCTACAAAGAGCAGTTTCAAATCTCACGATAGACACAAATTTGGAAACATCTCAAAGAGATGAATTATTTTTTAATTTGTTTTATCACTAAATCGTAATGTCCCTTAATATTAAAATTTCCATTAAAATTCATTTACTTTGTTTTTGTCGCTTAACCGTAACGTCCTTAATATAAAATTTCCCTTTAGAGGTCCTTTTTGCATTTATCCAATCATTAACATAGGCAAAGGATTCTAAGCCCCACCCCAAAAATGTCATACACGTGCTTTAGTCGGAAGGACACGGGAAAGGTCTTCGTACAATACACGGCAGCCGTGTCAGCTAGGCTAAGGCTCAGCCGTGCGAGGGGAGCCGAGATTCGGTAGATCTACAAAGAACGACGAAAGCACAAATTTTATCCTAGGAATTTAGCACAACATTAAAGAGAAGCTCATAATCCTTTTCTGGGAATCTACGAATCAATTACACAAGTCACCCAACGTTATCAAATTCCTTACAAGACCAAATTGAACCTTTTTTTTTTTTTTTTAAGTCTTGTAGTCCATTATGTTTAGTACTATAAATTTCAATTTAGTCCTTTATATTTGACTAGCAACTGAATTACTTGCTCTTTTTTTTTTGGTATCTCTTATTAAGTTTATAGAGTGATTGAACTCGATGCCAATATAAATACTTTACATTTTAGGCAATCAAGACACTAAATGTGTCAAAGTGGAAAAAAAATTAAAATTGAAGAAAAGAGGGAAACTATAGTGAGTCAAAAAAACGTATTAAGGACGTTACATGAAAGTTTAAAGTAAAAATTTGTTATAACCAAATTATTCTGGTGAAGTGGTTAGTGACTAATCAAAATTTTATTTCCAACAAATAAGTCAAAAGACACTAATCAAAGATATAATGTCGTGTCTCCAAATTTATAATTCATTCATTAACTAAACAAAATCCCATCAAATTTTAGATTTGATTAACAATTGATTTGATAAAATCTCTTCCAAAGAAAAGAAAAAAAAAAAAAAAAGAAAACTAATTGACCGAGTACTACACCACTTCTGCGTCATCACCATGTCCAACAACCAGTTCATTTGCACGCAATTTCATTTTTCTTTCTTTCCCCAATTTTCAACTTTCCAATTTTAGCCACCAAAAGCTTTCAAACATAATAAAAATCCCCCCGTTCCCCAAGCCAGCAAGTATCAAACTTCGTTTACGAACCCGCTTTTACCTTCCCCCAAAATTATTGACGAGGGTTTTTCTCAATTTTGCTCCGCAGGTAAATTTTCTCAGCAAAAGCACTACTGTTTTTTCTGGAATTAGGGTTCATATCTAGTGGTATAGCTGCTTTTGTGTTATGTTGATTTCGATGATTCTGATTTGGGTTCTATTTTTCTGCATGCGAGCTTTGATTATGGATGGTTGACTTCGGAAAGATCACTTTTTTATCAGTGACTTGGAGTTAGTTGATTTTTTCTTGCTTTTCTAGCTGCTGGGTAGGGATTTTTCTTTGTTACTATTGGCAATATTTGATTGGAGATGACTGATAATTCACTGATGAAATGAATATATACACATCTGGACGTCTATGTGGGTTGATGTTGATGGGTTGCTCGTTGGTGAGTGTGAAGAATTTTATGGGCAGGGATCATTCTTGGATATCATTTAGTTGGCTTTTTCTTTTTGAGCATTAATTCAGTTGTTCAATATCGAATAGGCCTGTTGATTGGTAGGGGTTTTTGTGTGTGCGTCTGTGTGTTTTAGTGTGGCGGTTTCTTCTCTCTCCGTGTGTGTTGTTCGATGTGGTTTTTAAGTGGTTCAGGGATCATTCTTGGATATTATTTAGTTGGCTTTTTCTTTTTGAGCATTAATTCAGTTGTTGGATATCGAACAGGCCGTTGATTGGTAGGGGTTTTTGCTTCTCTCTCCGTGTGTGTTGTTCGATGTGGTTTTTAGGTGGTGCAGGTATCATTCTTGGATATCATTTAGTTGGCTTTTTCTTTTGAGCATTAATTCAGTTGTTCGATATCAAACAGGCCTGTTGATTGGTAGGGGTTTTTGTGTGTGCGTCTGCGTGTTTTAGTGTGGCGGTTTCTTCTCTCTCCGTGTGTGTTGTTCGATGTGGTGTTTAAGTGGTGCAGGGATCATTCTTGGATATTATTTAGTTGGCTTTTTCTCTTTGAGCATTAATTCAGTTGTTCGCTATCAAATAGGAGAATTGATTAGCTGGGGTATATGTAAGTGCGTCTGCATGTTGTAGTGTGGTTGTTTCATCTCTTTCTCTCTCCTCCCTTTGTGTGTCTCTGTGTGTGTGTGTGTTGTGTTGTGCAATTGTGGCTTTTAAGAGGTGCAGCAAATCTTATGTGATTGCCATACAAACATACATTTGCTTGTGTTTTCCTCTCTGTGAGTGTGAGCGAGTGTGGGTGTTGGTTGGTGTATTTGCTCTGTGTGCACTAGCATTTTAATATGGTTGTGAAGCGACGCATTTACTTTCTGTTCAGTTGAATGATGTTTTAAAGAAAGTTACTTTGCCTCCTTTGTTTCTGCCACTGCAGTGACAAATGAGCGGGGCATCTGTAGGTTGTTCTCAGCCTAGACCATGTTCTGGAGGGAAGACTATGAGAAGGTGTAGAAATAGAAGAGAAACAGATAATGTTGTTCTGATTGATGTTGATAGTGATAGTTTTCCTAATGTTATTATCATTGACGTTCCTGAATCTTTACAAAATAAGCTTCGAGGGTCCAGTGTGCTAAGAAATGATGGAAAGGGTCCTTGGGCAACAGTTATCTGCTTAGATGATGATGAAGGTGCTGATGACAATAATGCTTGTACTGGGGTAGCAGTGGATGAGAATGTAAAGCATGGTGCCTCTTCTAGCAAGAGGGCTTGCTCTGCACCTGGTAACTATGCAAGCTCCTCAAATTCAGTTGCTGATGATTGTGAATTTATTCGAGAAAATTTATCTCCAGTGAAATTGTCAAAGGGCAAAAGAACCTATTCTAGAAAAGGTCCCACCAACCGATATGGCCTCAGTGCCAACTCAGAAAGTAGTTCATCTGACAGTGATTATCTTGATTGTGAGTTGATGGAAGGTCCTTCTGGAAGGCTACGAGAACAGTGGGAAAAAGCTTCTTCAAAAAGGAAATGTGATACTCGCAATGGTCGGTCTGGTACTAAAGATCCTGAAATGGTCTTTTGCAGAGCTCATCGAAATGATCATTTAGCTAATGAACATGATGAACTTAAAAAAACTGCCGAAAGTAAAGAAAAAGAAGCTCCAGCCCATTCAATTCCGAAAGAGGATGGTGATTTGGGCTGCAGTTATTCCAATTCCAAGAAGGCAGTGGTTGACGATGATGATCCGTTACAGTCAGTGTTAAGAACTCAATTTTCTGGTGGCAAAGCTGATTCTTCTTGTAGGAGAGAATCTGTAAACGGAGCACATCCATTTGACTGTGCTGGACACCATAGTGGCCAATTTTTTGAGAAAGGTGGTTCAAGTTTTCATAATGAGGAAAAGCAGGTCCCTCGTAGAGGGGATTCTGTTCCTTGTCCTGACTGGGGCATGGGGCAAGTTAATAATGTGGAGAAGGTTTTCCAAAATAAGGAGAAGGTTTCAGTTGAGAAAGAGCCATATGAGACAGAGTGTCAGAATTCAGTCAACCAGGATTATGGAAAATCTACTTCTGGAGGCAAAGTAGATGATTTAGTGCACGGTATGGATTGTGATGTCACACTTAATTCAGTGAGTTGCATCCTTGGCGAAAGAGAAAAACTTAAGGAGACAGAGGACTACAAAAAAGCATTGGAGGAAGAATGGGCTTCTCGACAACGAGCTCTGCAAATTCAGGTTTCTCATATATTTCTTTATTACACTCATCTTTTTGCAATTTGCTATGTTCAGCCTCTGGGAACTCCTTTGTGTGCCGGTTGAGGGTTTGGGCCAAATAGAGTTTTGTTGATATTTCCAATTTGATTCAGATGGCATTTTGTTAGTTTTGGTTTTTGTTAATGCATTAACTGTTGCCAGTCTGGGTTGATTACTTCAAACTAGGTTGCAGTTATGAATAGTAATTGGGTATCCCAATGTAATGTTCTTTTTGTTATTTTCCAGGCTGAAGAAGCACAAAACTTGAGGCGTCTGCGCAAGAGAAGGAAAGCTGAAAGCATGCGGTTATTAGACATGGAGAGAAGACAAAAACAACGTGTGGAGGAAATAAGAGAGACTCAAAAGAAGGTTCTAGAGATATAATTCACTCTCTTGCTCTCACATATATTGATATAGATCCCATTGGTCCATCTTTATGATGAATTAGTTATCTTCTATCTCCATCTCTTCTTTGCTCCCCACCCCAAAAAAAAAAAAGCTTCTTCTATCTTTGCTACTTTTATATCCCTGTTTTAAGAAAGATGTCAGTCTTAAATTGATGATGATTCTCTTTTGTACTTAGGATGAAGAGAACATGAATTTGAAGGAAGTCATTCGTGCTGCAGTCAGAAAGGAGCTTAATCAACTAGAAGTAACGTGCCACGATATGGCTTCACTGCTGCGAGGTCTTGGAGTTCTTGTTGGTGCTGCTGGGCAATGTCCATCGTCTAATGAGGTTGGTTGCCTTTTCAAATGCCTCTACTTTTCACTGAGGATAACCTGGATCACAGATGAAGACACTTATCTTTCCCACTACTATTGGTTGAGCTTTGGGACATAAATATAACATGAACTAATGTAGATTTTTCATCACTTAACAAATATGTGGACATAAAAATGATCACAAAAGGCTAGTTGGATTAGAGGAACAAAATTTGTTAAGTGAATTTATGTTGTTATTCGTAGAATTATGGACAATATGAGTTAGATAATTCAAAACTGTACCATAAATATAAACTTAAATAGCATATTTTATAACTTTGGTTGTTAAAGTCCAAAGGAACAATCATCTTGCAAATAACGTAAAGCATTAAGAGTGGAAGCAATCAGACAAAGAAGCTGTCAGCTCTTGTGCCTCACTGAGATAACTATGTTTTGCATTTTTTTTTTTTTTTTTCCCTGATTTTATTATCTGAAGTCAGGAAAATGATGACTCAAGACAACAGTTGTAAACTAATTTTGCACAGTAATAACCGAGTGTTGTTTTCTAAGAAAAAATTATACTTGAAGCACATGTTTTGCTATGCTTAGTAAAGGAACTAAGCTTTACACATTGTATAGTGTGACCTGTTCATTGTTCTGTATGGTGTGTTTAGTGCATTTTCAGTAACATGTTTGGGTGATACGTCTTCAGTCTTCTGTATGAGATGCTCACTTTCATGTTGCTTGAGTAGGAAATATGATGGAGAAAGAGATATTTAGTGCTGCTAAACTTAAAGTTTTTTTCTGAAAGGTGTTAAGGATGAAAATAAGTTTTTCCTCCTTCAAAAATGTAGAATGCTGTTCGAATGCAGTTTTCTTATTTTTAATTAAACTGAAGGTGGGAGGATAATTATCTTTGCCTGTTCACTTGCCAGCTAAATTTGTGTAGTTGGTTTAGGATTATCTTGATTTTCCTGCTCAAGTTGGTGTTCATTTCAGGTGCGCTTAGCTTATAAAAGAGCTTTGCTGACCTTCCACCCTGATCGAGCTTCAGGATCTGATATCCGTAAACAAGTCGAGGCTGAAGAAAAGTTTAAGCTCATATCCCGCATGAAGGAGAAATTTTTGCCGACTTGGCAGACCCTTCGGTAATAGCTAAGATTGATGATATTCCTGTTGAAACTCTCTCTTGCTATTGGGAAAGGCTTATATTCAACACCAGTGCTTTGGGGGTTTCTTAAGGGAGGAGCTTTGAGCTTTTGATTAGTCCCCTCGTACAATGGTAGGCCAAATTATTTTTGTAAAGCACAGTTCTTGTAACTTAAAATCGTCTAGGCTGTAGGATTCTGTAATCAGTAGGCTTTTTCTTTGACATTATCTCCCCCTCTTTTGAAAAACCTCCAAACCCCAAAGAAAAAGAAAAGTGTGAGAGAGGAAGAACGACGCGAGGGGAAAGGACCGTTGTTTAATTCGTCGGTTTATAGGAGAACTCGTTTCTACATTTTGTCGATTTGCTGCGTGTAATATTTTAAGAATGATTAACAAATAGAAACCTTGAATTTTGGGATGCCACATTTATGGATTCTTGAAGTTGAAGGGACTGTTTGTGAATCATGACGAAGTCAGAAGGTTCTTCTTCTTTTTCTTCCTTCCTTTCTTCAAGTAAAAGAGGCAGCCTCAATACATCATCTGGCAGATTAAATTACCATGAAGTTGCCTGCAACTCGCGAGCCAGGTCACCCCGGTAACACCTGTTTATGTTTGAGAGATGTCCAGCAATGAAGAGATTGCATGTTCGGACTTTGGTGAGAGTTGATCGGGGTAATGTTTTTGTCGACCTTGTCTAGTGCTGCCTTTTTCTCATTAAGTAGGATCTGTAAATGGGTCACCCCATGATAAATTGCTGATGATGATAAGAATAAAGAGGCAGTAGGAGGAAGAGCCCATCAATCTTGTGGTGTTATACATGTACTGGTAATAGGTCACGTGCTTTGTACGTAATTATAATGTCATAAAATATAATATTTCTTGTATAACTAAATTTACTTGTGAAATTTTTTAACAAATTCAATATTTGCATATTTTTCTATTTTTTTTATTTAATTTTTCATCTTCTTTAATTAATTATCTTTAAAACCATTATTTTAAAAGCAAAAAAAAAAAATATTCACAAAATGTTATTTTCTATAAATTTGTATAAGTTCTTCAGAGAATTTTTAACAAGTAAGAATGCATTCGGTCTCTTTCACTATAAAATAATAGTTTTGAGACAATTAATTAATGAAAAAAATTAACATTAAAAAAATAAAGATTTGACCAAATATGATATTATTTAGCAAAAGCATCAATATTTTGAAAGATATGTACAATATGGATACTTCTAGTTGTTCCTTTTGTTTTTCCTTTTTTCCATAGCAAACAAATTATTATAATACTGAAATTGTTAGATTTTTAATTAGACATATGAATAATTTTTTATTTTTTTGGGGTTGGATAATCTAAATTTTCATGCTAAACAAAGTTTAATTATTTGCTAATCATTGGGGCTGTTTCATTGGTTAAGAAAAGGTTTTTAGAGTTCTCCACGATATCAGATTTAGAATTCAATTTTGTACTCAGGAATAAAAAATGTATGGGAAGTGGCGGGAAGGTAAAAGAATAAAAATAGAGTAAAAAATAATCATTTACATAAATATTAGTTGCATGTTCTGCCAATATTACTTTTATATTATGTAAGTTGAATTTGTCAATATATTGATAAAATTCTTTAAAATGAAGTTATATTCGTTGTTTTTTGAAAAATGAAGAGATGCATATTCTTTAAAGTTGTACTCTTTGTATTATTTGTGTGTTGTCTTTGTTAACAATAAAGTATAAATGTCATCAACCAATTTTGTCTTGTCATCAACCAATTTTCTTGTAAATCAATAGAAATGACATAATAAAATTTAATTGTCATAATAAGTTAAAAAGAGCATAATATGAAATTCAATAATCAATTAATAAAAGCACAATTGGAATAACAAATACTAAGATCACAATAATGCTTACATAACAATGCTTAATTATTTGCATAAATATTGGTCACGTGATTTACCATTATCATTTTTCATGTTACATAAGTTGAATTTGTCAATATCTTGATAAAATTCATCAATATGAAGTTACATGCATGGTTCTTTGAAAAATAAAGAAATGTATATTTTTTGAAACTGAACTCTTCGCATTATTTTGTGTGTTATTTTTTTTAATAATGGAGTACAAATGACCATCGTTATAAATTTTTCTATCTAACTATTCATTTTTTGAGAATTGAAATTTCATTAGTAGAAATAATTGAGTTTTTTCCCTTTATTTTCTTTTCATTTTTATTTTTTTCAGAATATGATGTAAAGCATAAATAGCAAAGAATTTATTGTCGTGAAAGCATCTTGTTTTGGTATCAGTAGAAATATTTTTGAAGATTTGAAAATTTAATTAGTCTATGATTAATCAAGAATTTTTAATGAAAATAAAAAAATTAAAAATAGAACGTAAAAAGTATTGCTTTGGAGTGTTATATTTTGTTTGTCGTCTTCATAATTCAAATTTAATTAAGGTTATATTTTTGTTTACTAACTGCAATAATTAAATTAGTATTAAAATGCAATAAATCTAATTATTCGGGAGAAGGTTATTTTGCACAAATAGAAAACAAAAGACCTGATCCTGCTTAGTCTCTAATGCTTATTGTCATTAACCATTATTTTCTTCTAAATCAATAGATATGATATAATGAGTTTTAATCAACATAAAAAAATTAAAAACAGGATAATATGAAACTTCAATCATCCATTAATAAGGGCATAATTGAAATAACAAAAACTAAGATCAAGACAATATTTACACTTACACTCCAAGTTGCCAAAACTCATGCTACTTTTTATATAGCAATGATGATAAAGGATGGCATCGAAACTACCATTATTTTTTAACATGATGAAGGCATCTATCAGCTCGGGCTTATAAGTAGTAACAATATGCTTTTTGTCTACATCACCACATTGATGCCTTCTTAGGAGCCCAGAAATGTGGGAGAAATAAAGCGCAAGATCTAGTACAATTATTTGCAGTATATGCTTGGAAAGCTGAGTGTCGTTTGAGTTGATCTGCGTCAGAGTGGATTCAACACAATCGGAACTCCTTGCTGGGGGCGAAGTGTAAGAACTGTAAAAGGCGAATGGACGTAATTTGGAGAAAGGGTGACCTTGAAACGCTGCAAAATCATTGAGAGTGCGATCTTAACTTCATTAGTAGCAAAGTTCAACCCCACACAAGTCCTTGGTCCAAAACCGAAGGGAAGATAAGCTATGGTATTATAATTTGTTGCTTTAGCTACCCCTTCTGCAAATCTCTCTGGCTTGAAAAGAAGAACGTCTGCTCCCCAAATCTCTGGATCACAGTGCAGTGCACAAGGTAGGATGTTGATGTCCATATCAGCCGGAAGTGTAAGCTTTCCCAGTTTCACTTCTCTTCCAACTCTTCTCACAAGATTAGTTACAGGAGAGTATAGCCTCATAGTTTCGCTGATGATCATGGTCATCTGCAAGAGCATAATTTGAATTACAAAGAACAAAGACTATAAGTTAGATTGAAATGAAAGATTTCAAGCCTAAGAGAGCATTCAAATCCAAACTGAAGTGATGTTATGACCTCTGACTGTCATGTGGTTTTGCTTACATTTCTTAGTTTAGCAATGCGGTCCGGTGTTGGTTTGTCATGGCCAAAGAGTTCAAACACTTCCTTTCTTGCTTTTTCCTGCCAATCTGTGTGGATTGCCAAGAGGAGAATAGTCCAGGTTAGGGCAGAGCTAATTGTTTCATGTCCTGCAAGGTAAAATGTCTTGCACTCGTCCACAATATCGTCTGCCGTAACTCTGTATTTTATATCTGCATCATGGTGAGCTTTAAGAAGTGAACCAAGAAAATCATTCCCGTAACTGTCTGTTTTTCCTATCTTTACTCCTTCTTCTCTCTTATTTACGATGGACATAATAGAGTTCCGAAGCGATTCTTCAATTTTATCTGATGCAATATCATCAGATGAGCGGAAAAATTTCCTGTGTTGTTTCCAACAATAGATAAGATACACCATCTTATGAAAGTTGAGGAAAGTAGAGTACTGAAAGCAACTTAAGCATACCTATCCTTGAGGAACCGAACTTTGCCATCATTTTTGAAAATGAAGAACCCAAGCTGCGTTAACATTTCAAATATGTTCTTGCCTTCCAAGTAGCTGCTTCCAAAGGCGGTCCTGGAGATAACCTCTGAGGTCAAATGCCTGAATTCTTCATATACTTCAATTTCCTTGCCATCATGACATCTCCACTTTTCGAGCATAGTTTCCACACTTTCGATCATTGCAGGAACCATATCCTGCATATTGGCTGTACTCTTTAGGCATTGAACTTTTAGAATTAATTATGATTAAATTTTTATATACTCAACAATCCAGGATTTACCTTTAAGCTTTCTGCATGGAAAGCATGGTTTGCCAGCTTCCGAAGCTTCAACCATTTCTCTCCTTCTGTCATGACGAGCCCATCTCCTATCAGCTTTTTGACAAGGCTGTCAGCTTTGATTTTTGGGTAGGCACCCTCTTTATTGCTTAGAATTTCTCGAATTAACTCTGGTTCAGTGACGACCAGTTGAGGTTTATTACCAATCCAGAGTAGGAAATTTTTACCTGTTCAATTAGTTTGAGCTAATGTAAGTGAATCATTTACTAGTATGCAAGTAATTAAGCCTATCATAGCAAAAATAGCCCAAAAGGTAGATGCTGCTTCTTGTTTCTTTCATTTGTCTTGCACTGGTAATCTTGCAGACAACCTAAAATAGGAAACACTGATATACGAAGCTACCATTTTGACTGTGTTTAAAAAATTGAAAAATGTTAAAGTTAGTAAAAATAATAACTCGATACCATATAAGTTCATCCACGCATAAATATGAGGCTGGATTCTGGGAAATAAGTCATGTGAAATATCGACCATGGGGTAGCTCATGGATTTCCTTTTCATGCTAAGGATTTCTTTTGTGCTCCCATACAAAAACTTGTAAGGAGGACCTTTGATTCCCTGCGCCCTCATGACATATTGTATATGAATTGGAGCCCAGCAAATCTTGTAGAAAATTCTAAAAAGAACCAGTAGAAAAGAGCACAGAAAACAGGAGAATATGATTCCCATGGTTCTCAACAAAACCAGAGACTTTTGCAGGCGATGGTGTTATTTGCAAACTAAACTATGCTTCTTGGGTGATATTTATTCTAGGTCATCAGCCGCATTGGAATCTTGGACAAAACTATCAAGGGAAATAATTATACATAGGGATAATATCAGAAACCTCCCCTGAGGTTTCTCTTAATATCACCTGGCTCCCCTATAGTTTTGAAAATATCACTCACCTCCCCTTGTAATGGTAAAATGACTATATTAACCCTCACTTGTACATAATTCACATATCAAATAAATGGATGCCAAAAAATTAAAGAAAAGGAATCAAAAGTCACTTTCTTCTTTTTTCTCTTTATTCAACGTTCTCTTTTACTCTTTTTTTTAAATGGCAGTACAATTTTTTTATTTATAAATTATAATAAATTAAATTTTATTTTTTCTGATTGTCATAATGTGGGGTATGAATATATGATTTTTTTTTGTTTATTTTGAATTGACTTTTATGATGAATTGGTACAACTTAAAGACTTGGATCACGAGTTATGAAGATATTAGAGAAAATAAAAGGCTCATAAGAAATTAGTTTTAAGTATATATAGTTGAATTGGTACTAGGATATTTTTTTATAGATATCTTTTTTTTTTATTTTTCAAATTTATACTTTTATAGATTATAGATTTGTGATATGGTGGTACAACTAGAAATTATTTTTTAGGTGGTGATTTTTTTTTTTGAGCAAACAAAATGGTTTAGGAGTATTTTTATTTAGCAAAATGAGCAAAAGGGTAGTTTGGAATTTTTAGAAATTTTGTTACACAAATAATAAAAGCAAGGGAGGTAAGTGATATTTTCAAAACTATAGGGGTGCCAGGTGATATTAAGAGAAACCTCAGGGGAGGTTTCTGATATTATCCCTTATACATAGGCATTGCCTGCCATTGTGGGTACACTTGCAGGCATTAATTGTCTGATTAGATGGAAGTGGGATAAACAGCATTAGGTCACTCGACGGAGTATATTGTGGCAACATTCATTGTATATCTTTTGTACGATTTTGTCAACGCCCACAGCATGAACGTTAGTGCATAGAATATATTTTAGTTCATTTGTGTGAATCAATATTGTAAAACTCTGTTAACTTCTGTTGTTGTCTCTTACACAGAAATTGTACATCCACAGGGCTCCAACATTGTTAAATTCTTGGAAAAATAAGCCAGGAATTAGGCGTTGTTAGCTGGACATCAGAACATAGATTTCTCGTCTTAGAAATTCGACCTAGACAACATTAATGTCTTCGACAAAACCAAGTTGACAACTTTTCCATAAGAAAATAGATGATTTACCCAATTGTTTTATCAACTCTTTTGTCTTTCACTTTTGGCATACTTATACATGCAAATGGTTCTTTGCCTGGAGAATACTGCATGTACATATGGATAATTCAGCAAGGTCCTTTTAATGGTGTTCTATCTGAGCAATATCATTCAGGTAAATTGCACTATGGCGCCCGTGACACGCCCACAAAGTTATTTAATATTGTAAAATTTTGCCAATCAACAATCTGGAATTGAACTGTAGAACATCAGAGGGCACGCAGGATCACTTGAATCCCAGTTTGTGGAGTGAGGGAAAGGAGATGAACCGGGGAATGGGTATATGTAGGGGAGAGATTGAATGCATAACGTTGCAAAATCATCGAGAGTGTGATCTTGGCTTCAACGTAGGTAAAGTTCAAGCCAAGACAAGCTCGAGCTCCCCGGCCAAATGGCAAAAATGCTGCTATGTTATTATTGGTGGCTCCAGCGATCCCTTCTTGAAATCTTTCTGGTTTGAAAAGATGTGAATCTTCACCCCATATTTGAGGGTCGTGATGAATTGCCAAGATTGGAATTAGGATGTCTGTATTGGCTGGAAGAATGAGCTTCCCCACTTTAGTCTCTTTGTTAGCTCTTCTTTCAGTGTAAATCACAGGAGGATATAGCCTTAGAGACTCGTTTATGATCATGGTCATCTGTTTCCAAAGCCCCCCAAAAAAAAAAAATTAAAGTAAATAATTCGAGTGAACTATACTTGAATGCAGAAAATTGATAATACTAGTTCCTTTTTTTTTTTTTTTGTGGGCATACCATACCGTTTTTAGTCTTGCAATGCCTTCTGCATTTGGAGTTTTTTCACCAAATATTTCAAGAACTTCCTCCCTTGCCTTGTCCTGCCAATCGGTGCAAATCGATAGGAGAAGAAGAGTCCATGAAAGGAAGTCAGATATTGCTGAATGTCCAGCATTGTAAAAAGCCTTGCATTCATCAATTATTTCATCTCTGCTAATCCTAATATTCATATCAGCACTATGGTGTGCCTTCAGAAGTAATCCAAGAAAATCTCCACCAAAGTCGGGTTCTCCTCCGCTAAAGATTTCTCTCTCTCTTTTGTTCATGATCTCTAGGATTGAATCTCTAATGCCTTTGTCAAGCTTTTCTGACTCTATATCATCTTTGCTTTTCCAAATTTGACTGCACAAGAGACAATTTTGGAGTTATTAGCAGTTTCAGTTTTCAAATAATGAAAAACAAGAATGTTAGCATGCTCTTGGTGTAGCTTTTACCTAATGCCGGGAAGCTTAATTTTGTATGCATTCTTGGCTACTATCATCATGAATTCCTTCAACGTCTCGAAAATCTGCTTCCCCTCTAAATAACTACTGCCAAAGGCTGTTCTGGAAATCACTTCTGATGCCAACTTCCTCAACTCCTCAGCGACCTCTATCTCCTTGCCATCATAATTTCTCCAACCTTTTAGCATTGCCTCCACGCTTTCAATCATAGCTGGAATCATGCTCTATACATTCACAAGTACATTTTCAGTTGTACCCCATCATGTCAATTAACAGTCTGTACTTAAAATTGGGCTTTCCTTCTTTCTTTCTTCTTTTATTTTTATTTTTATATTTTTTATTTTTATGTGGGGGTGGAAACTTAAATTGTTCACTTGCCCCAGCATACACCTTTTTTTTTTTTTTTTTTTTTGTACTAGCATGTTAGTAAAACTTGGCACCCTAGTTCTATAAATTGATCACATATTGATATAGTAACTTAACAATTTTAACTTCTGAAATGTGGACCTTATAATTTCCATCACATATTAACATAGTAACTTCAACCTTATAATATACTTTGGATTTTTTTTTTTTTGGGCTTTTGGGGGCGGAGGGAGGGGGTGATTAGGAGAAACTCAACTATATATGCATGGAAAACAGAAAGTCAACGAATTATTTGTGGTTGAATTTTGCATGAAAGGCGTGTGGAACTCAGGGGCTTACTTTCAAACTTTCTACACGAAAGGCGTGATTTGACAGCTTCCGCAGTTTCACCCACTTTGCGCCTTCACTGATCAAAATTCCATTTCCTAGTATCCTTTTCATGAATTCTTCTAGCTCGCCTCTAGAGCTAGATATGTCTTTGTGGTTCATCAATTCTCTGATGAGCTCTGGCTCGCCAACAACTAGCTTTGCTTTGGGACCATGCCAATAAACAAAATTCTTACCTAGCAAGATGCAAAGGGAAGAGATTCTATCAGTTACATACTGAAAAGGCAAAAAGATAAACCATTTTATTAAGGAAATTTTTATGTTTCCTTTAATGATGATAATGGTTTGTATTTCAAGTATTTGAAATTATTACAATTCAAGTTTGAAAATACTTAGAAACAATCGAACTGTAGATTTTTTTTTATTTATGACTATGATACCAAAAAGAGACTATACATTCTCACTCCTAGAATGTAGTGAGACACATGTAAAAGTTCTATCAACTTTACAGTAATTAACCACCAAAATTGATTGACAAAAAAAGTTTAAAAAAAAACCACCAAAATTGGGCATGGAAATTGGAGGGGCTAATGCTAAAGATGGCCCATGACCAAGTTCGGCCATTCTAACTTCTTGGGATCCAAACCTAATTGTGGTCAGCCCAAACTAAATTCCTTTTTAACTCGTTTCTTGCTTTGTAAATTACGCTTTAATTAAAATACTTATTACCGGTATAATTTATAGTAAACAGAAGTTGTCGCAGTAACCAAAATAGATGACTGTTTAAAACTCAGCTATTAGCTTGAGTAAAGATTTACCCTATTTAGTGTGCTGAGAGTGCTAGATGACTAATGACAATTTGAAGTGATTTTTATTTTTGTTTTAAGTTGGTTGTCGCCTTTGCGCCTTTTTATCTGCAAATCTAAATCTTCCTGCAAGAACTACGACTTTTTTTTTTTTTTTCCGGCACCATCTACGTCAATTTAGTAGGAGGAGGATGATTATGTTTAAATTTTATATGGGATTATATTACCCAGCATTTATGTTGTGTGCTTATTATGTGCTCTTAGACTACATTAGAGAAAAAAAAGGATAATCTTAAATTCTCACAAACAAAGGATAAATTAAAAGATGTGTGCTAATATTTACCATATATCTGAGTCCATGAATATATGTGGGGTTGAATTCCGGGGAGTATGTGATGTGAGATGTCAAGGGTCCTTCTCTGGGAATGCTCCCTCATCCTGGAGATCTCTTTGGTGTTGCCATGAATGAATCTGTAAGGAGGCCCCTTTATGCCCTGTGAGCGCATAACACACTGTATTCTCCAAGGAGTCCACCATAGCTTGTGAAGATACTTGATAACAAGTGAAAAAAGGTACAAAAACAAACAGCTCAAGATACTGACTTCTATGGCTCTCTCAGTGGACATCATGTATGTGGACATTGGGATGCACTAATATGTTGCCTTCTGGGGCACTATTTATACGTGTGTTGTACACGGTAGAGGAGATAAACCTCCGACCCTTTTTAATACATCTTCGTAGTAAAAAGAAAAAATGCAGTGTCACATGAGATGAGTCTGCTAATTACGACATTTGCAGAGACAAAAATGACGAATGTAAAGTATTCTGTATTTTCAAGACATAATTAGAAAGCCAACATTTCGTTGTCTTTTAGTTAGAAAAGTTTGTTTAAAATGGGAACCTATATAAACATGAGTAATTTTTTTTTTTATATACTGTCAGTGCATACACGAGCGGGTACAGATGTATGCCACATAATCCAATTTCAAATTTGAAATCCACCTTTTGCTTTTGTATAGGTGGCATTCATCTACATCTATTAGTGTAAAAAAAAATCTACTACACTGACAGTGGATGAAAACTTAATCCTATGAACATATGAAAACAGGTTCAAGTATTACGCGGAAGATGTGATTGTTATCATTAGTAAACTTGGTTGATTCTCCGGTTTCCTCCTATCATTACTAAACAGGATAGAGACAACTACCAAATGCATTTAATAATGCTTTTTCAGCGGATTAATTATTTATGACATTTTTCAAAGAATTTGATTAGTGAAACCTTCCTTGTATTGTCGTTAGAAAGAACCTTATTAAAAGTATAACAGTACCAGTAGGGTTACATGTTATTGTTCAGTAATTGGTCATCATCTTGCACAGCAGACAATGAATAAACATTTGTGGTAGTTTCAAAGTTGACTCTGGACCATGCTTTAATTATTTTTTGGTTTAGAACATCTTATGCATCACTAAACAGCATGTTTCCCTTTTGTTTTATTGTTTCTGTTGTTGTCTCCGATGAGCAGAATATGCTCACCTGCTGTTTGTCAACTGATCTTGAAATGGACCCAAAGGAAAAAAAAAAAAGAAAAAAGAAAAAATTTACAAACATTAGTTGATTTAGAGAATGTAGCGATGTTTGAATACCTGCCGGGCCAAAGCAGCAGAACTTGTGCTTGGAAATGAACACAATTTTGGGAGAGCCTAAAAGGCATAACTTTGTAAAGTTACTGGGATTGCTACCTTAGCCTTATTGATTGCAAAATTTACTTCAACGCATATTGATATCAGAGGTCCTAAGCTGAAAGGTAAATACGCCGATGGATTACTCACACCGCAGAGGGAAAGAAAATTCTCTCTATTTTTTCTCTTCTTCTCAAAGGCCTCCCTCTTCCTCCAATGATTTTTATTTTATTTTTCTAATAAAGTCTCTTCTAATTTTCTTAGTGAGAGTCTTCTATTTTTCATTAAGATATCTAGTGAGAACATGGATTCCCATGGAGATTTTTTTTTTCATACTTTGTTGTTAAATTTGAATTTACTTCAAGTCTCTGGTTGTCAAATGCAAATTTTTTTTTTTTGGATCTTGAATCTATTTCAACAAATCTCATAATCATTGTTAGAATTTAAAACCATTGCTTAGCAGATTTGGGGTATACAACATGCACAGAAAGAAATTGTAATGATTTATCAAGATAAGTTTTAACTTCCTTATAATTTTCAGATCTGTTTATAATTTTTCATATCCACCGTACTTGTTCAATTACATATCTGTAATCTTTTTAGTGCATGTTTAACCTGTAGTTAAGCCGATATCATAAATCAACTCGTGCTAGATGGTTTTATGAAATCTGCTTTTTATCACCAAAAAAAAAAATAAAATAAAAAGGACTGCTGGATTGTTTTCGATAGCTGAAGGCTGAAGCAGTACCTGATTTGTATCAAAATGGGTTTGAACAAGATATAAAATTGACTAATGGATTTAGAAGGAAATTACGCGAGTGGATCGCACCCGAAGGAAACAAACAAGTAACTGGCTTTACAGACTCAAGAGTTCTTTCGTTTTATTTATGTTTGTTCTATTTATGCTCTTTCATAGGATATTTATAGAGTTTTACAGCTTCTATGATGCTACTAAAATCCTCCATGAAGATGCCATCTAGAGTTTTTCTAATTTTTTGAAAAATATTAAACCTGATATTAATTTACCGGAGCCATGAGCCTATAGTAAACCATTGATTTAAGTTGGCATCACATGCATTTCTATCGCGTTAAGTTTCTTGTGATATCAAAGCTCACAGATCGATAATACGATGGATAACAGCAGCCTCTGGCATTTTTTATAGGTAACTTTGCTGTCAATGAACTGAAAGACACACACACACACACACACACACACATATGTATATATATGTATATACCTGTTTGCCGGACAAAGTTGATACGGATGAAGAATACTACTGCTAGGGATATTCTTGAGGTTGCTTTGTCATAGAAGGCAAAGTCCAAGATGAGTGGGAATAATAAGTCTTCTTGCTTGTTTAGGGTGCAAGTACAGAAACTATTTGTCATCTCTATTATAATTTGTTTCTCTGCCCTGTGATTGGGAGAATTTGGCAAAAACTTCAACACTTGCTCTTATCTTTGGAGCATTTGCTCTGTAATCTAAGAAGGCTAGAATTGCCAAAAAAAATCGGGTTATAAGTCAAACTCGATTAGACTTGACTTCTTGTCAGCACTGAATAGGTCCTGCACAACTGGAAAATTATGTCCAATCAAAGAATAATTGGATATAACATCTAGAAAGATTTGTCCCCCTCACAACTCTTTTATGCTATTTCAAGTCAGAAATGCAAAGGTAACACGTATTGGGGAACTCATGTACTAAACTATAAACCAAACCATGTGAAAGTCAAATGAGTCACAAGACGTATTCCCTTAGCATATTTTACAGAGCTGGTGACCCACTCGACCTCTATAATTTATCTACAGTGTCTAAACTTTATGGTTGGAATTTGAAGCCTTGTATACACTTCAGAGAGCACGAATCACTACTTGAACTCCATGTTGGGGCCGAAGGGATAAGGTTTGTACTGGTGAGTGAACATAGTTTGGGGAGAGTGTAAAGGCGTAGCGTTGCAAAATCATTGAGAGTGAGATCTTGGCTTCAAGAGTGGCAAAATTTGCTCCAACACAAGTTCGAGGTCCCAGACTGAATGGCAGAAACGCTGCTGGATTGTTCTTGGTTGCTGCAGAGACCCCATTTGAGAATCTTTCTGGATTGAAAATATGTGCATCTTTGCCCCATATCTTGGGGTCATGATGAATTGATAAGATTGGAACGTGTACATTTGTATTTGCAGGGAGAACCAGCGTCCCCAATTTTGCTCCTTTCTTAGCTTTTCTTTCTGTGTAAACTGAAGGAGGATATAGTCTTAAAGATTCATTGATGATCATGCTCATCTGCACCACAAGTGGAAAGCAAGAATTAGAGAAGGATCCCTTATCAGTTTTAATAACGATGGATGATATTCCATTTGGAATTGCATCCAATGTAGAAGTTCAAGCCTTAAACAAGTAGAAATGAATGAAAGTGTTAAGCTTTGGGGTGCCAACTGAAGTCAGTCGGACAACCTTTTTAGCAATTTGTAATTCTGACCAAAAAAAGCCAAAAAAAAAAAAAAAAAGAAGCTACTATTTGATTAGTATATCTTGTTCTTGCAGTAGTAGTAATTTGCTTACCGTTTTCAATCTTGGAATGCCTTCTGAATTAGGAGGTAACTGACCAAACAATTCGAACACCTCCTCCCGGGCTTTTTCTTGCCAATCGGTGTGAATTGCTAGAAGAAGAATGGTCCATGAAAGCAATATAGATGTTGTGCCTTGTCCAGCACCGTAAAAGGTCTTGCATTGATCAATTATTTCTTGCATTGTAATTTTACTGTTCCTATTGGATTCATAATGAGCTTGCAAGTGTAATCCCAGAAAATCTTCTCCAAAGCTGATTTCTTTCTGTCTCTTCTTGACTATCTCTAAAACAGAATTCCGAACCCTTTTCTCGAGTTTTTCTGCTTCCACATCATATCTATCTTTGAATACACTACTGGCAGAAGAAAAATAGAAGGTCGAAAAATTCAGTTAGACTACGGGCATTAATCAATTACCTATAGTTGCAATTGCAGAAGTAGTTAGGACTATTCGCCCCATCATAGAATCAAGTCTGTGAAGATACTGATACCAAAACAGGACATTATTCGTACATTAGAGCTTGAAAGTCACCTGATGATTGGAAGCCTAATTTTATAGGAATTCTTGCAAGATAAGACCACCAACTTCCTCAACATCTGAAAGATATCTTGGCCCTCTAAATAGCTACTCCCAAATGCAGTCCTGGAGATAGCTTCAGAAGTCAGCAGCCTGAATTCTTCACTGGCATCTATCTCCATCCCCTCATAATTCTTCCATCTTCCAAGCATCTGCTCAACACTTCCAATCATCGCTGGAATCATATTCTGTAAGAGCAAATAATATTAGCTCTTGGACCATCAAGAAGGTCGATATAGAGAAGCTAAATGTCAAGATCTTCCCAAGAGAAGCTAAATGTCAAGTTCTATATACTGAAGATTACATGCTCTTACTCTTAAACTTTCAGCGTTGAAGGCTTGACTCGCCAGCTTCCGCAATTTCAACCATTTTTCGCCCTCAGATGTCAAAATCCCTTCTCCTAGTATCTTTTTCAAATATATGTCGACATCTGATCTGCAGAAAGACTGTTCTTTGTCATACAGCATTTCTTTTATAAGCTCTGGCTCCGATACAACCAATTCAGCTCTAGCACCAGGCCAGTGCAGAAAATTCCTTCCTAATCCGAAAAAACAACAACACACATGTCAAAAAATTCAAGGATTTTGAAGAAAATGCTATCAAGAAAAACATATCTTCCTATTCCTGAAAGATGAAGTAAAAATAGAAGATATAGAGTACCGTATACTTTAGTCCACAAGTAGATGTGAGGCTGGAGAGTTTGGAAGATATCATGTGATAACTGCAACTTTCTGTTCATGAAATTCTGCTTCATCTCAGAGATTTCTACGGTATTACCATGAAAGAATCTGGGAGGAGGGCCTTTGATGCCTTGTGAAAAAAATACATGCTGAATTTTCCTTGGCATCCACCATACTTTGTGAAGAAAATTAATCAGAGCTACAAGGAAGCAGAACAGAATACTTGTGACAAAGATTCTCAAGGTTTCACCCATGGAGAACCAGTTCTACATTAGCTACATGAGAGATTCCAACTGTTCTACTAGATTTTATTCATGCTAAAAGTCAATGAAACCCTCCAATTGCTTCTTCAACTAATCAATGCACTCAAAACTGATGTCATTCTCCTTGCCACAGGCTTTTATACCAAGTGGCCGGCTGCCGTTGAATTTGTCTATTTATTGGGCCAAAGTGAATTGATTAATAAGTAAGTAGATAGACAGTCATGATGATAAAGTGCAAGTTTGACCTCTACTTTGTTGATTGGCAATTGCTGGTGACATATAGTCCTGGTTGATTGGGTTAGTAGTCAGCAAGAAGTAGTAACGTATAGCCATTAGTCCAATGTGGTGGGCTAATGATTGAAAGAAAGTGGAGTTAGATTAGTATTAACTTTGGTAATTATCCATTAGAAATAGCTAAATGAGAATGTGGTAATGATTCCTCCTTTCAGAATGACATGGCTGTTGATGTTTAAACCATAAGCTGGTCTTTTGTTGTTGTTTTAGGTGAACTGGTCATTTGATTTCACAATCAATTCCAAAGCATTAAATCCATGTTTTTAAACTCGGACCGGACCAGCCGATTCAACCGGTTGAACTGGAAATCGGTTAGGCATGCTGTCCGAGTCATCCTTAAAAATCGAAAATTCAAAATCTGGTCAAAACCGTCAAAACTCGGGTTTGACCGGATGAATCGGTTGATCGGGTTTGTCTATTTGACAAATTTTTTTTTTTTTACTCATCATATCCTTTTAAACTCACTTTTAAGTTTTAGTAAATATGCTTTAACCTCTCATTATTTTAATAAAGTGTAAAATTAATCCAATACATTTTTTAAGTTACATTTCTACCTCTCTCTCTCTCTATATATATATATATATATATATATATATTCTCTAAGTCAATTTTGTGATTAAATATAAAATTCTCAAATTTGTATATAAAGTCATAAATCACCAAAAGAAAAATTTTTATATATATAAAGTTGAATCAGATGACGTCATAAATATATATTAATAGTATATAATCAAAATAGTGTATAAAAAAATTTTCTTAAAAATAATATATAAAAATTCCCTTGATAGTTTTTAACTTTATATATATAAAAATTTTCGAAGGAGTAGGCGAATTTTCTTGTACCGAATCCGCTGCTTTCGGCTTTGAAGGAGTAGGCAACCTTGGAGCCAGGGTATTAGCCTTTTCTTCAATTCTTGGGAGAAGGGCACACTCAAGTTCCCAGGAAAGTTGAAGGATGTCATGCTGTGGATCAGGATCTATTTACTAACACGATGCCTGTGAACATGCTAACTCCGAAGTTCAAGCTAGTATTGGACACATCGTCTGAAGAGTCACAATTTCCGGTTTGAGTCTGAAAACGTAGCATTAAATCCGCCCTGCATGCATTTGTTCACTTCCGTGTTACCCCTTCTAAACTATTCTCCGACAAGAATATGTGGTGCTCACCTTATTCCTTGCGCTTAGTGAAGAGAATAGAAGAACCAAAAGAAAAGTGGAAAATAACCATTTTGGTCCCTAATTTTTGAAGTCTTGGCCAATTCTTTATTTATCAATTTCGTCCATTCAGTTTTTCATCTTTATAAAATAAAACTAATACAAGACCTCTATTGAAGTATTAAGAGATTTTAATAAAATTGTTTACTTATAGGGCATGTGGATCTTTAAAAATGATCACTTTAGTCATCAAGTCATTCCAATTTGGCTCCTTATAACCATTGCTTGTCAGTGTAGCTTTAAATTCTCATTTTCACAAAATAAGATCGATGTTCGGACTTTTAGTTAGAAATGAGCCATTAATTCATAAAATTTCATATGATGCTGCTCAAATAAAGATTATGTATATTGTAATCATAAGACTAAAGAGCAGAAAAATTTCATCCGTCCCTTTATTTTAACAATTTAAATGTCCATAGATTTAGGATTGGCATTTGAAGGAAGTTATGAATTAGGAGTTCTAATTAAGGATTTAGAAAAGAGAGATTGGTAGAATTGCAATTGCAACTTATAAAATTTTGTATTTGCTGATCATCCTTCTTGTATCAAGGGTATCATGTTATGAGAAAAGTTTCATTAGGAGTCTCTAGTTTTTCATTAAAAGTCCTACATCGACTTTATTTTGTAAAAATGAGGACTTAATTTGACAGATAGTGGCATATAAGGGACCGAACTAGAGACGATATCGAAATTAAGGGATTGAGTTGGTCATTTTCAAATATTCACATGCCTTAGATGTGGCCAATTTCATTAGAATTTTTTAATTAAAATTATTAATTGGTTTTATTTTATAAACACGGAGGACTAAATTAATAAGATTGATGGATAAGAAAATTTCCTGTCAGAGGACCTTATTGGTTTTATTTTCTAAAGATGAAGGACTAAATTAGTAAGATTAATAAAAACGGAACCAAATTAACCAAGGCTCTAACCAAATAGGACTAAAATGGTGGTAGCCTCCAAAAAGAAAAAAAAAAAATAGAAGCTCAAAAGTTGATACTATACTTGTTTTAGACAGGTTCTAGATACTGCAAAACAGGAAATCCATTATAAGAGACATGTCTAGTAATTAGTTCAGGATCAATAAGAGAATTGCATGTAAATATATCAAGGTCTTATTTGACTCCATGTGTACATACAAGCAGATTTCACTTGATATATAAATGAATAAGTGGAGTCTTTATATATTAGAAACATATTCTCATTAATCATGAACTAGCTACAATGTATGGCTAACCATCTTTCGGACCGACACAAAAACTTCTCCTTGGAAGTACTCCTCCACAGCAGAAGGACTAGTTGCTGTCTATAGCGATCTTGCTGTCGCGGAAAGCATCGACTTTTCCACCCATTAACAAATTCGCCAACAATAGTTGTATAATAGTAGATCTCTTTGAGACTACTTAATTGTCTTGAAGCAAAACGCTAAAAAATTTGACAATGACATTCACAGTAATGAATCAGCATACGCATAAATGTCTTGTGCGTAACATCAGTTTCATGTGACAAAGTCAGCAAATGAGGGTGAAAATTCAACCAATAAGTGATTCTAGATTTGATAATTAAAACTTAATACGACACACTGCACTTTGTTTCTAGAATAATTTTTACAATTAAGCACGACAAAGCACAGGCCAATGACAAGATTTACTCACATAAAATGCAAAAAGTTTTTTTGATAAAAAAAAGTACAATCCAAACTCCACCTTAAGTTCTTTTTGCCACAAGAATAATACTAAGATATGAAATGATGGCTCTTAGCGCAAGAATATGTTGTTTAGTTAAATCTTTAGTACCAGCCAAGAAAACGAATTTTCCTAGTTAGCCATGCAATTTTTACTTTCTAGCTCACTATGGAAAAAAGGGCTGCCCATAAAAAAATATTTCATTGATCATTACTAGGAAATTACATATATGGTGCAGTAAAAAAGGCAATGCTCAATGTTGAATCCCAACAAGAAAGAATCATTCATGTTCAGATCAAATTGACACTCCCAAGTTTACAGTGCATGAAGCATTATTTAACACCATTTTGGGGACGAAGGCTCATAATTTGAGCTGGTGACTGAACATAGTTAGGAGAGTGTGTGAAGGCAAAACGTCGCAAAATCATAGAAAGTGCGACTTTGCTTCAGTGATTGCAAAATTCAGGCCAACGCATGTTCTGGGTTCCAAGCTGAAAGGCAAGATTGTCGTTTGTAGCCCAACGAACTCAGTTGGAGCTGTGCTCTCTCTTGCTTGTACCTTTTCTCTTTTCTCTACAATTTGAAAAATGTAGTCTGGAATTCCTTTCCCAAGCTCGTCTGATCCTTTATGATTCCTACTTTCCAAATGATGAATGATGAGATAGCAACTAAATACTATTCAGCATCGAGTCCAAGCAACAATTTTTGATGTTCAAGGCCACTGTAAACAAGATTTATTGATCCCATTAAATACCTGAATCAACCACTGATTGATACACTGATAGATCCATGATCAAACGAAAAACTGAACGTATGCAGCACATACCTGATTACTGGGAACCTAAATTCTTTTTTTTTTTTCATATTTCTGCTACATATATACAAAAGTCAACTGCCCCAACATTTGGAAGATTTGTTGTTTGTCCCTCCTCATAGCCTTGAGACGACTTCTGAAGTTAACATCCTGTACTCCTCACAAACTTTCTATTTCCTTGCCATCATTGCTTTTGTACTTTCTAAGCATCATTTCAGTGCTTTCAACCATTGCAGAAGAATCATTTTCTGTGGATAGCGCAAATCATTTCATATTGAAGCAACTATTCAAAACGAAAAGTTGTAGAAATCTCCTTCAACACCAAAACTGTTCACAGATGCAAGCATGATAAATAATAGTGACTTGACCTACATCTGGTTGAGGCAGAGCTCACTTTCAAAGTCTGGGCATGAAAAGCATGATTGGCTAGCCCTCGCAGGTTCACCCAAATTTCACCATATTTTCTCAAGAAATTTGATGAAAGCAAAGAAAAGAAAGAAAAATATATAGCAGGTTGTAGAGAATGAAGTAGAATTTCCATATTTAGCATATTGATCACAAGATAATCCCGTAATACTTTACCACCAAAATGTCCAGAAGAATTTATAAAGAGATTGCATAGAGGATAGAGACCTCTGGGTATCACCATGTTTTGCTTATGCAGGGAAAAAGAAGGGGCAAAAAAATATACGAATGAAAGAAGATTTCTGTGTAATAAAAAGAATTTGGAGGTTTCGGAAGTATATTTCCTTTAAGTCGGTTAAACCATTGGACTGGACAAGAAAAGCAATGAGCTGTGGTGCTTCATATGAATTCTTCGATGGCACAGAACAAGAAAGTAACAGCTAAATTTTTTTCGACTGTAGGGTTGATATAATTTTCACTTGCATTCGAGGCCTTAATGCCTAATTGTGAGGATACCCAAGAACAAAATGCTTGTAATACTGCTAAAAATCGAAGGGGGTAAAAGCAATAGACAGGAAAATGAAATTAGTACAGTTTTGGGCCTCTTATTGGATTTGGATTTGGGCCACTGGGCTCCTGGGCTGTGTTCAAATTTCAATGCCTAAGAATCGCCATTTAAGTACTTTTCCTAGTTGCCTGGCCATTACTTTTTGAAGAGGTCATATACTATGCATGGACAGCCAGAAATGATTTTGTCCACCAGGGAGATGACACCAAGTTGAAAATGAAACCAGAATTATCTTGCAGCGAGCAAAGCAGACACAGGAAGCAGTTCTTAGTGGAAGTCAGCATAGGAAAGAGATAAAACGTATCCAGTGGAGCAAACCCCCTTGTCACTTGGTTAAAGTAAATGTTGATGGAGCAGCTGTAAACAATCTGGGAATGGCAAGTGCTGGAGGTTTAGTCAAGGATGCATATGGTCGTTGGATAGCTGGTTTCAAAGCCAAAATTGGAGAGTCTACTAACGTGGCAGCAGAACTTTGAGGAATGATATAGGGACTGCGACTGGCATGGGACTTTGGCTCCAAGCAAGTAATATTAGAATCTGACTCACTAGTAGCATTAACAATGGTGAAAGAAGCTCCAGTAGAAAGTCAATACTATGAACTGGCCTTGGAGGTACGAGGCTTCTTGGCAAGAAATTGGAAGTGTGAATTGGCTCATATTTGGTGCGAGGGCAACGGATGTGCAGATCACAACTTGGCAAAACTTGGATTAAGCTGAGAGCTTGGAGTTACTAATTTTGATGAGCCTCCACATACTATCAAATGGCTAATTAGTCAAGTTATATGTGGCAATTTGTAAATTAGTTTTCTGTTAATGGGTTTTGAACCCTCTATCAGTCTATTGTACCCCCAAAAAAAAAAAAAGGTACTTTTCCTAATGTCATCTTTCGATTTGGACTGTTCTACATTTTTTGTCATGTTTGACTTTTTGATCTGCTTTTACTCTTGAAATTTTCTTTGTATCCTTTATTTATGATGTCACCAAGGATATGCATCTTGATCTATAAAGTTTTGTTGAGTGCTCTGCAATCATTCCTATCCACAGACATGGTATATGACTAAAGGGCATATATGAAATAAAAGTTTTTATTGTGGATAAAAATCGTGTTTACTGTGCATGAAAATTGAAAGTTCCAAAGTATGACAATAATAATTATGGGATCGAAGGAGTAGAAATTTTTATTTAGGACACTTATTATGATCACGTAAAATATGCGTGTTTAGTGTCACATGCACTAGAACAATGGGAAAAAAGTAATATTTTTTAGCACAATTTGGGAATCTGTGATTAAAAAAAAAAGGCATAATAAAAGGCCACTTTTAGTAATTATTCATACATACTTGTGTAATAATTTGTGCGACATGGAATACAAATATTCATCTACCATATTAATTTAATTGGTCACGGACGCTACCTAATAAGATTACAAATATTCCTAACTCTAAAACACTTGAGATCATTGATTCATTTGTGTCTAGTAATTTGTCCTCTAATAAATGTGGAATACAACTAATGAACCAAAAGTACTTCAATAATATAAGTGTTATCATGAAGGCGACTAGAAGAAAATAAATTCTAAAACATGTGAGGAGTGATGCATCCAGGTATAGCATCTCAGGTCTAGCATCTCGAACGCCCATGTCTCTTTCTACCAACAAAAGATTCACCAAATTATTTAGTAGGCTAATCTATCTTATCCATTCATGACAAGGTTCAATTTAGCAGTAGGTATCCGCATTATATAACATTATAACTAGTGCATGATTTCATCTCCAGAGCTAAGAAATGTCTTAAGGAACCCAGTTCCAGTAAGCATTAATTTTGCCCGAGTGAAAGACAAAGCTGGTGTGGATTTTTGTAGGCGTGTCTTCTTGTAGTCATTAGAACATTGATTTCCAGCTCCAACACAGTATAAAAAGCTCAAGAAAATTTAGGATCATGGCATCTGAATTAGAGTTGATTATCAGTCCATAACTGAATCATGGGTATCAATGAGGTTATCATGTCGTGTCTGTTTAGTAGTTTTCTAATCTACATCCTCTGGACTTTCTTTAGATTCCTTCATAAAGTAGGGTGGATTCCTTATCGAATTAAGACGATCATGAGTTCACAGGGAATCAGTGGCCCTGTGTATAAGTTTCCCTATGGAAACACTAAAGAGATCACAAACATGAGGAATCAATCCATGAGCAAACCTATGGAGATATCTCATGATATCTTTCAAAGAATTCAGCCTCATGTATACTTATGGACAAAAATCTACGGTCAGTATCAGTTTCCAAAATCTCAACACATAAAACGTATAGTTGCCTATTTCTTGTTCCTGTGCTACAATGAGCTTTAGTCAGCGTACTTGTTTTAGTTCAATACTGATTTTTCTTCTAAAAGTAGCTCCATTTTTCTTTCGTGTTGTGATGTTTATTCCTTTCTGGTTACAGGTAAGAACTATGTCAGTTGGCATGGTTCACAAGCCCAACTATTTGTAACAGATACAGAGCTGATCAAAGAAGTATTGACCAACAAAGGAGATGCTTACCCAAAAATGGATATGGAAGGCGTTGCTAAGAAATTGTTAGGTGAGGCACTCATAACAAATGAAGGAGAAAAATGGGCAAAAGTACGCAAATTGGCTAACCACACATTCCATGCAGAAAGCTTAAAAGTAAGCCTTCTATCTTAATCACATAACGCTAGTCAAGGGTATGAAAGTTTGCCGTCATCCTGTGAAAATGGGATTTGAATTTGGGACATGATTTTGCTTGCATAATTCCCTTGACAAGATTTGCATCTTATAAGAAAAGTTTTTGGTACAGAGCATGGTTCCAGAGATGAGTGCGAGCGTTGAGGTGATGCTGGAAAAGTGGAAAAACCATGAAGGGAAAGAGATTGATGCATTCAAAGAATTTGGATTACTAACCACTGAAGTAATTGCCAGGACAGCTTTTGGGAGTAGTTACAGGGAAGGGAAGCACATATTTGAGATGGTGGCAAAGTTGACAGCAATAGATGTCAGGAATGTTTACAAAGTTAAATTTCCTGGTATCAGGTAAATCATGTTTTTCTAAACTAAAACACTCATTTATTGGAGTGCTTTGCGCCCTGAACTCTATCAAACAGGATAATTAGGATGTAAGTTAACTAATTCTCCACTCATATTTATGGATAAATCCACACGAATGTAAGAAGAGTAGTAGTTCTGCTCATCTATCTTGTCACTCGAACATTTTTCATTTTTGCAGCATGTTAATGAAATCTAGTGATGAGATTGAAGCAGAGAAACTTGAACTAGGAATCAAGAGTTCCATTCTGAAACTAGTCAAGAAAAGGGAAAAAGAAAGGCAAGGTGAAACTGAAGATTTTGGGATCGACTACCTCGGAGAATTAATGAAACTGACTCGTGACCCGAATATAAACAAGAGGATCACACTGGAACAGATGGTCGATGAGATTAAGGCATTGTTTGGTGCTGGACATCTCACGACCACCAACCTGCTTGGGTGGTGTGCTTTCCTCCTTTCTGTGCATGGTGATTGGCAAGAGAGAGCACGAAAAGAAGTCTTCGAAATATTTGGAAATAAAAACCCAAGTTCTGATGGGATTGCAAGGCTAAAAACAGTAAGCACATCACTCTCTGAATATAAACGTACTGTATTCATCAGACCATTTTCTAGTCCTCAAACGGTCCTTAATAATGAATATTGATTCGATTCTAACTGAGTTTCTTCCTTCTTGTACAGATGAACATGATCATTAACGAATGCCTCAGACTATATCCTCCAGTACTCACAATGACAAGAAAAGTTGGAAGGGAAGTTAGACTAGGAAACCTCAGTCTCCCAACAAATACAAACATATACCTCCCTATTCTAGCACTGCACCACAACCCTGAAATCTGGGGCAAAGACGTTCACCTCTTCAAGCCAGAAAGATTTTCAGAAGGGGTTGCTAAGGCAACCAACAACACTGCTGCCGCATTTTTTCCATTCGGTTTGGGTCCTCGAACTTGTGTGGGGTTGAACTTCACCACAAACGAAGCAAAAATTACATTGTCGATGATTCTGCAACGTTACAAGTTCACGTTGTCACCAAATTATGTCCATTTCCCTGCCGACATCTTTATTCTTACTCCAAAGTACGGGGTTCAAGTGATCCTCCAGGCAATTAGCTAGTGGTTTGCAGCTACAAGAAATAGATGATGGCGTGTTGATTTGTGATCTTATTGTAATTTTCACTCCTTGTTATGATCGTACATTGTTATATTGCAATAAATAAATTTAGGGGGAAGTCTAATTTCTCTGAGTACCCTAAATAAGAATTAATAGACCTTTTGAGTTAATTTCTTTGCATGTCTTTCAAGGCGGTGGGTTAATAGAAAGACCACAATATTTCCCAATGAAAAGAAAGATATATTCACCACAACAGAGGGCGGAAGGGAGGAAAGAGGGGAAAAGGAGGAGGGAGGGTGGAAGAGTACTCTAAGTAATTTTATTTAGCAAATTGCACGTCGATTATGGGAAGCTATAAATTTTTTATAAGATTAATTTGTCAAAATTAAGACCTTATTTGTTTGAAACAGAACTTAGTTCATCCAGTATATAATAAAGAAATGGTAATGCTTATCAAACTTTTTTTTTTGTCATGTGAAAATTTTATCTTCTTGAATTAATTATACTTAAAGAGTTAAACTTACATATATGTTGATATTATATATACTATTATGGTTGGATACTTGACAATTACAGTTAAAATTTCATGTTTGGCTCAGAAGTATTTGAGTAAGAACATTGAAATTGATGAACAATTGGAACTTTTTATTGAGTTAAAATGAAGATTTCATTATAAACTTTGGCATCATTTTATGGTTTTGTACGCTTTTTTTTTTTTTAATCTTTTAGGATGCTTGTTTGCAGGCATGAGTTTTTTTTTTTTTTTTAAATACTCTTAGATGAACATATGAAATAAAAAAGATGAACATAAAAAATACAAGATGAAATTGGTACATCATTCCTATCTTTCATACATAAATTAAAATGATGAGTAGAGCAGGACGGGAATCTAGTGATCCTTCCTTTTTCTAGCGGACCGAATGCCCATTGATAGAAGGACCCCAAGATTAGTACAAAGTCCGCATTATCTAATTTATCAGCTTGGTCGTGGCCATAAAAACTCAGCTAAGCTAATGACTTCAACAATCTACAACTGATGATATGCCGTAGAGGTATCCATCTCTATGCAATTGCGAGCGAACTGCAAATACGGAAACAGATTAGAGGACCCAATTCGTTTATGAAAAGCAGATTGATTTGCGAACATGAAGAGGGCGGATAGCATTCTAGACGAAGGGATTTGGAAAAAGAGCTTGGAATAAAACACTGTGAAGATGCAGAACCATTACTGCTATAGAACAATATATTTAAATTTAAACCAAGCTAGATTAAGCTGTTTCCTTCAAGTTTATAATTAGGCTGCTTTCACACCAATCTTTTTCCTAAAACTCTTTAATCGATGATGGCTTTACACATTCAATTATTTTGTTCATCATCATGTTGATTTAAAATCAAACTATTACAAATCACATATCCTCTTCCGTGGTCCAAGAAAAGAAAAGAAGATTATTTCGTACACAAAACTGATTTGTGACTGGAGAATATCCATATTGTGCAAATATGAAACAGATATTGGAAAGCAACAGGCTTTCTGAATGTTCCTACATGATTCTGTTCATCAAGGAAAATCTATCATCAACTCTATTGAAGTAATATACTACCATGTTTCAATCCAGTAGCAAAACATCTTCCGTGAAATCATCACTGTCTGAACCGGCATCAAGTCCTTTAGGGATTTATGGACCACCACTGGAGAAAACGAAAGAAAAGGTACTAATTACGTGCCATAATCTTGACATGGAGACTATGGCCTGCTAACTCAATTTAATATTTAAATTTAATGGATTCAGATCATAAATGTAAAATATTCTCAAATGTTATGATTTCAGTACTTAATAATTGAGTGACTTAACATATTCATATTTTAGATTTTAGAGCTGACTTCGATTTTTACCGAATGCAGTCTATGTCTATTAATTTATCTGATCTTGATAATGTAGATGACAACCTGAGATCATTGATGAATGAATCCAGGTTCAATATCTTGACATATTTGTCTTTTGCTACCAACTAAATATTCCCCAGGCTTATTGAGGGCGTTTAATAGAAGTAAAGGGATAGTTCAGTTGATTTGATGGGCTAATTGAGTTGGCTTGAAGACATGGTACCCGTCTGTCGGTCTCGACAATAATTCTTGTCTTTGCTTTGCTTATTTCCACTTGCCATCTAGATGAAATAAAATACTGAAGGGATAAACAGCATCAGGTCGTGGTTCATGATTGAAATAATAAGAACCTAATGGACAATACATAGCCTGCTAATCCTTCGATTAGGTGGCTTTAACCTATGAATTTCAGGATTCTCCAATGATCACACAAGTTTATGGTTATCCTTTCAGTTGTTTTTTTTTTTTAGTTTATGGTTATCTTTTCAGTTTTTTTTTTTTTTTTTGGCTCTAAAAATTTATAACACGACTGAAATTATTCACTGCATTAAATTGTGAAAATTGGTAGCATGAGTACAGATGCCTTTGCCAAGTTCTTGTTTAGTTAAATATCAAATAAAGCCAAAATCACATCATCAATCACATTGATGCATAAATAAGTAATATAGTGGTCCAACCTCAGAAACTGCCTCAAATATTAACATTGATCTCTGAAAGATGCATCTAATTTTGGCTTTGGGTAGAAGAGGAACAACAAACAGGAAAACTCGAAACATTTAATTCGGCCACTTGAATAATTTAGGTGTCTGTGTTTACAAATGTATGTACACATACATGCATGCATGCATACATCAGAGTCAGGAATCATGTTTTCCTTACTTATTTATGCAGTAATTATTTGTCCTCTAATACATATTGACTTAATTCATAAGGTTATGAAGGGCACCTAAATTAATAGTATTCCACCACATGAGATCATTAATGCATTCAGGTCTAGTATTTTTAGCATATTAATTAGTCTTTTTCCACCAACTAAAGATTCCCCAAGCTATTGAAACAGGTTAATAAAAATGCAGAGATATTTTGAATCATTTCATGAGCTAGTTGGTTGGAAATCATGGTACTTGTCTGGAAAATACTTTTGGTCTTTGCTAGCTTTCTACTTGCATATTTCCTGCTAATCCTCATTAGGTTCCTCAAAAAAGTATGGTTGAATCCAATTTACATACAGTCCTTTATGAGGTCTCAAGGAATCAAAGGTCCTTCTTATGAGTTCCTTCATGGCAATACCAAAGAAATCATGAACATGAGAAGATACGCTGCTAGCAGGGCCATGGAGGATATGTCACACGACATATTTCCTAGAATCCTGCCTGATGTATATTCATGGGCGAACGTATATGGTACTCTATTGTGAGAATAAATTAAGTTTGGTGTGTTTTTTTTTTCCCCTTTTTGGCTTGATTTTATCGTAATTTCTGAGTTTTAAATCATTCTCATTCGGATATTCATGGTCTCTTTTCTTTCTTTAATTAGGGGCAAATTACCTCAATTGGAATGGTCCTCAGCCTCAGCTGGTCGTCACTGAGCCAGAGCTAGTCAAAGAGATATTGAACAATAAAAATGATGATTATCCAAAAATCGACCTTCAAGGCCATGCCAAAAAGCTATTAGGAGATGGTCTTTCAGCATCAAAAGGTGAAAAGTGGGCAAGGATGAGGAAGCTAGCCAATCAAGTTTTCCATGCAGAAAGCCTGAAAGTAAGTTAAATTATTTGATTTTTATGGACATTAAGGCTTTATTCAACTTCACTGGAGTTACTCTTACTCAAAGAAATGGATGCTGCAAATGCAGAATATGTTGCCTGCAATGATCACAAGTACTAAAATTCTGTTGGAAAGGTGGAAGGAAAATGAGGGAAAAGAGGTTGAGGTGTTTGAAGAATTCAGGCTGTTAACATCAGAAGTTATTTCCAAGACTGCCTTTGGGAGCAGTTACTTGGAAGGAAAGAACATATTTGAGATGTTAATGAAACTGACTCTGATAGTCTCCAGAAATGCCCGTAACATTAGATATCCTGGCATCAGGTAAAATTGCCCATCAATGGAGCCCTACGTGCTTCATTGTTTGTTCAATTAGCAAAAGCAATGTATGTTTCTAATTGTCTCATGATACCATTAAAGCTTTCTACTTTGTGGAGTAATTTCATCAGCTCAGTACATCCCTTCTCAGTTCTCTTAGTTACTAAATACGATCTTGTTTTTTGCAGCCAAGTTTTCAAAAGCAGTGATGACATAGAATCAGAAAAACTTGAGCAAGGAATAAAAAACTGCATAGTACATATTATAAAGAAGAGGGAGCAGGAGAATCTCAAGGAAATAGAAAGCTCCAAAGGTGATTTTCTTGAAAAACTCCTAGAGGCTAATGAAGGAAGTAGCAAATGGATTTCAGTAGATGATATGGTTGATGAATGCAAGACTTTGTATTTTGCTGGACACGAAACAACAACTTCTTTGCTTACTTGGAGCATTCTTCTTCTGGCTGTTCATAAAGAGTGGCAAGAGAAAGCAAGGGAAGAAGTGACTGAAATTTTTGGCCAAATGAAGCCCAATGCAGACGCTATCCCCAGACTGAAAACTGTGAGCAAATTCTGTGATGAGACATCATGCATCTCTTTTAAAATATCCATTTTTTCATTAAAACTTACATATTTTGATTTTCGTGTAGATTAACCTGATCCTTGAAGAGTGCTTGAGACTTTATCCGCCAGTGCCTGCAATCATGAGAAAAGTTCACAAAAAAGTTAAGCTAGGGAGGCTAACGCTCCCGGCGCATACTGAATTGTTGATTTCACCTCTTGCACTTCACCATGACCCAAAAATATGGGGAGAAGATGTTCACCATTTTAAGCCTCAAAGATTTGCAGGAGGTGTTAGTAAGGCTACTAACAACTATCCGGTAGCATTTCTGCCGTTTGGCTTTGGACCACGAACTTGTGTAGGCTTGAATTTTGCAATGGTTGAAGCAAAGGTGGCCCTTTCTATGATTCTGCAGTTTTACAAGTTCTCACTTTCACCAAATTACGTGCACTCTCCAGTTCAAGTTTTTATGGTTCGACCACAACATGGAGTTAAAATCGTTCTCAGTAGAGTTTGAACTGATGTTAGGAGAGCAGGTTCAGCGAGGAACGCTTGAAAATAGCTTGTACCAAAAATTAATGAATAAATTTGTAAATTATGTTTAGTGCAAATGTTTTTGTGTGTGTGTGTGTGTTATTATGACAATAAAGAAGAATAAGTGAAGCACTGCTGATGATTTGCAGTAGAACAAATCTTTTTTTTTTTTAATGGGATTTAAGAAGCAGCAAGGGGAAATAAGGGTTTGAACCTAGAATTTCTAAGTTTTGGAATTTCAATCCTAGTAAAGTTTGATCCAGCACAAATATTATTAAATGTTTGGCTGCCATGAACAACTAAACATGTACTACTTGGCATTTTTTACAAAATTTGATCCAACACAAATATTACTTGAGAATAAAAGAGAAAAAAAAAACAAAACAAAAAAAAAAGAGAAGAAGAGAACACCTTATATTTATCTGGCTTGGTGTTAGCCCCGTAGGGTGCGATCGGGCAGCCGATTGCACAACCGTGGCACAGTCGGTCGGGCCACGGGTTAGCCGAAGAGGCCGAGACGTGGTGGACAAAGTTGGAAAGTTTGGATTGGTATTTCTACATGTTTCCTAAGGTTAACTAAGGCCAAGGAAGGGCTTTGGTGGCCTAGGGAAGCATTTCTCTAAGTTTTGTAAAAAGTGCATTTTAACTACCGGTTGGAGTTTTTCAGCCAGTCTACCTTTATAAGAGGGATAGCTGTGAACTTGCCCAGCCAAGAACGGAAGCATATGGCTTGGGTCGTGCGTGGGTGGTGTTGCGTAGGTTATTCCGGGAGTTCTTGTGCATGGGAACTCGTTGGCTTGGTGTGCCAAGGCTTAGGGCACACGAGGCGTGGAACGTGCAAGGCCGTGGGGAGCCGGCTAGCCGTTGGTGCGCGGGCGCGGGAGACGGTTGCTGGCAGTTGGTGACGGTTGCTCATCGGTTACTAAGGATCAAGACAGACGGTTACCAATTGTGTCAACCTTCCTTATCCGGTTTTCCTGTCCCTTGTATGTTCCTATGGGACTAACGGTTGGGTCCTTTGTCAGCCGTGCTTGCTCTATAAATATGGGGTTAGGCAGAGACTAAGGGAAGATTGAGAATTAGAGAGAATAGACCCTTAGATGTTCTGCACGCCATGTGTTTGTAGAATTGTTCCTTGTGTGCGTTGGTAATACAAGGTTGGCCGTTTTTGGCTGTAAATTCTGTGTGTTTGTTCCTTTCGTTTTAATCATACTCAGCCATGAAGGCTTGTGCTTTGTGTTCGTTGTGAGGGCTGACTAGTAAGTGTTCTTGCTAGTGCCATTACGTGTGTGTGTTCTGTGTGTGCGAGAAACACCTTGTAACACTTGGCATCTTGCTCTTGCATTCAACAACTTTTCACTCCTATATTATCTTAAGAAATATGCCGTCATCTTAATTAACGAATCAATGCTCTGTTTCAATTAACAAAGGCTAGGGGAGCGGAAATGTAGTCAATGGGAGAGACCAAGTGAACTGTTGTTGGAAAACTAAAACAAAGTTTTTTTTTTTTTTTGATGACTTCTCCAAGATTATCAGCACTAAGTATTCGAAGCACTCCTAACAAATTGCAACAAAACCATTTCTTTGTTGAATAAGTATTTTGTTTACACATGTGAATTAAGTTCAAACACACACCTGTTAGCCCTAACAAATAATTATACTAGGAATTCTTCAGGAAAATTTGATCCAACATAGTAAATATTACTTGAGAACAAGGAGGAGGTAGAATAAAACTATTTATCTTTATTAACTAGGCTTGGCCTGCTGCTTTTCCATGCAATTTATCTTTATCTTGAGAAATACATCGTCATCTTGATAAAAGAATCAATTCTCTGTTTCAGTTTTCAAGAAATAGGACTGGGGAAATGTAGTCAATGGGAGAGACTAAGTGCATTGGTTTGTTGGAAACTAACTAAACCAGAGTTTTTTTTTTCTTTTTTGAGAATTTCTCCAAGATTATCAGCACTAAATTGCATTGTTACCAACCATGGAAGATGGAACATCATCTCATTAACTATCAAGAAAACAATCTGTCCCTTCGTTAATCGTTAGTAGTACCTATAGTATCCAAGAGTCGAACAAATTTTGTCCATAAATAGGCAACAGATTGCTGCTGTGTGCAGCTAGTTCAGAAGATCGACAAGTTCTAAACAGGAAAAAACATAATGGGTATTTGCGAAAGCACAGAGAATTCCGGGCATGTTGAGAACTCTACCAAGACAATGACTGAGGAAAAGGAAGAGAAAGCAAAGGAGATAATCATGGCAGTGGCTGTAGCAGCAGGAGTAGGTCTAGCGGCATGGGGCATATGTAAGATGTTGTGAGCATCCAGTAACAGGAAAATGATGAAAGCACCAGGAAGGAACTGCTACATTTTCAGGGATGAATTCGAGCTTGACCCTGCTGAATATTTCCGCAGTCTTCGCGAGTGAAAAGGGAAAAGACAAAGATTAATACTTACTCCCAGTAGTAAACAAGAGTTTGTCTATTTTGTTTTCCTGTTTGCTTGAAATAGTAGCGACTCCTCTTCGGTTACTCCATTCTTGATGGACGAACCGTGGAAAATTGATAGTAAAGCCTGATGAAAAATGTTATGATTATCAACTTAACCATATTTGTTATTGCCCCAAGAGGCAGCATATCACTGCATGATAGAAGCCAGTCCTCGCAAACTGAATCTTCCCATTTCTCTATTTACAGTACAAGAAGAGGAATCCATGTAAAACTATATATGTACATTTAACATTTACTGCGCAGCAGAAAACTAAACGACTTACCTCTAACCATTGTTTTGTTGTTAAGCACCACATGCATCCTAGTTGACTTCTTTTCTCCATCCATTGTTCTCAAGTAGAGATTAATACCAAGTTTCCTTTGTCTTCTTTCAGGTCTCCTTTGTCTTCTTCCTCTTATTATTTAAAGTGTCAAAATATGTAGAAGAAGAAAATACATAGAGGAGAAATTAGGGTAAGGGAGCTTCTAACCTTGCCTAACCAAAAATGCCTTAGTTTGATGGAATACCACAGGCTATTTATAGGCTAGGTTAGGGACTTACTGGCAAATATCAACATCTATAGGGTTTCCTTCCATCAAGGAAATCATACCATAATTCATAACTGAAAATAATATCTTTGACTTTTTGATTGATTTGATTGGTAATTTGATTGAGTGAAATATCAATCAACAGAATATTCCAATCAATTACCATTAAATGAGAGATATTCAATTAATGATTGATAAAATATTAATCAATTAATCAATCAACCATGTGGATCATAATTGCCTCTAAGAGAGACTAGTCTTACATTCTTCCACCCACATGTAATAGTCAAATAACTTTATGAGTGACTAGATATTTAAAATGGCCATAAATCCTCATTGTCACTCAATAAATTTAACAGTTATGTAACAGTTGCTTAATTAGAAAGTGATAATATTTGAATCATAGCGGTTATATTTTTAGCACGAACACTTCCTTCCATGTATTACAATATATCACACTTCCTAATTAAGTGCTTAAAAGAACTTTATGAATAACTTCATATAAGTTATTCAGGGTCCACCTTTATGGATCAAATAATCATTACTTTATACATGAATAACAATGTGCACAACATCATGTAAACATAAATGTCTCGGGTGTAGTTTGAAAATAACAGCAAAATACTAGATAAACTATTGAGTTCCTTATGAGTTATTTGATCACTAACAACTTAACCAGCAACCTTTAGTTGTTAGATCAATAATAATAACTCTTTACTGTATATTCAATAGTTATCTTTTACTTTCTAAACGTCATTTTCAACCATTAAATACCTTATGTCGATTTACTTGTTTTGACTCCCACTCTTTCACACATACATAATGAAAGTGCATAGTCAAGTCGAATATCAATAGTGACCAAAACGTAATATCGACAAACTTTAGGCCAAACATTAGATGCATGTGATATAACTTCAACCTATGAAGTTTCAATCTTGAGTTTGAATCAACCTTATGTTAATTCAAATAATAAATTCAAACCTTCGTGTAGGCAAAGGTTGCAAAACATGCATAGAATTTACTTCCTTAATCATAAGACTAGTAATCTAAAACAATAAATTGAAGAAATAATTGGTACCTGTGGGCATAGAAATATTTCTTAATTCATTGTCTAATTTACTATCTTATGTCAATTAATCTCACTAAAATAATTACCTCCCTGTGGGGCCAAATAACTATCTTAGTGAATTAATTGCAACTTAATCTAGATGCCCTTTTTCCTCTTTTTTTTTTATCACTCAACAATATGTGAAAAGGAAATATTTTTTTTTCTTCAACCACCAATATACTTAAGATGCTATGGCTACTCTTAAGCATATGATGTTATAAGGAAACTTATTAAAAATGTCAACTATTCAATATGTTGACTAAAACTCATAATTTCAATCACTAACTTATATGTGATGAAAATCTTCTCACATCAAATGTTTGAGATGCTTTAGCTACTCTCAAATATATCATGTAGAAGGAAAATTCTCAATATGGCATCTAGTAACCTTTGAATAGTCAAAAAATACATGTTGACTAAAAGTTCATTGAATTTCCTTTCATGCAATCACTTAACTTTATATGACTAAAGTTTTTCACGCTCTATATTTGGGATGCTATGGCTATTCCCAAATACAGAAAAAAAAAATCTTTCTAATAGAAATTCGTAAATCAACTTATTAACTAGAAGTCCTTGATTTTAATCACTTTGTCATATATGATTAAAATTTTTCTATACACCAAATGTCTGAGATGCTATGGCTACTCTCAGATACATAGTATGTTAGATTTTATAAGAACATCAAAATAGTCAAACAATCTGTATGTTGACAAAAGAATTTCTTAATTTCCCTTTTCATTCATTTTAATCACTAAACTTAATGTGATTAAATACTTTATGCATCAAACAATTGAGATGCAGGGAAAAACTTTATAAAGGAAATTTTATGAAATTCAAATATAGTCAGCAACTAATGTTGATACCAAATATCATAATATGAAACAAGTGACTATAATTGTAGTACATAAATACACTACATGATCTCATACAACAACGTGAATATAGAGACACAAGAAATTAAACATTGAAATAAATCAATGATCATGAGAAAAGTGTCTTTAAGGTTGAGAACAAGCCCATATTATGATTTTTAGAATATTAGAATCATGTTATTTATTAAGTAAAACCATACCAGTATTGATTCTAATAAGACTTCAAAAATTCAATAGTCATATAAGGCCATAAACATTACTTGTCACTTGACATTAATTACTATAAACAAAATCATAGTATATTAAATGGCACATGGAGCTATATATATATCTTGATGAATCCAATATAATAAAGTATATGGTCACCAGGATTCTTTACGTGAATCTTAATATTTATTAAGACATATATCGAACATTCAACTATGAAATTGAGAGTTGTGACCATGCCAAATAATCAACATATGATATGATTCATGATAACATAATCATATATATGAGATTTACCATTAGTTCTCAATTATTAAGACAATGGAACTATATATCCCATGACTAACTAGATTCGATTCGTCGTAACATTATACGAATCTTTGCAACTTTCATCAGATAACTAGTAAACCATGAAGTTATGGGCTAACAACATGGTTAGAAGGTGACTCTGATACCACATGTAAAACTATATATGTGCATTTAACATGTACTGCACAGCGGAAAACTAAACGACTTACCTCTAACCATTGTTGTTAAGCACCACATGCATCCTAGGTGACTTCTTTTCTCCATCCATTGTTGTCAAGTAAAGATTAATATCAGGTCTCCTTTGTCTTCTTCCTCTTATTGTCTAACGTGTCAAAATATGTAGAAGAAGAAAATACATAGAGGAGAGATTTAGAGTAAGGGAGCTTTTAACCTATGCCTAACCAAAAATGCCTTAGTCTGATGGAATACCACAGGTTATTTATAGGTTAGGTTAGGGACCCTTACTAGCAAATATCAACATCTCTAGGGTTTCCTTCCATCAAGGAAATCATACCATAATTCATAACTGAAAATAATATTTTTGACTTTTTGATTGATTTGATTGGTGATTTGATTGAGTGAAACATCAATCAACAGAATATACCAATCAATAGTATCTCTTTTCTTGATTCTGGTGGGAAGATCTTGTCGAACTAGCCAATCAAATCCGGCATCGAGAAATGTTGTTTCAGCTCCTCTTGCAGATTGTTCATCATCTCATCTGCCCCCGCTGCTTTCAACTTTGCCTGCGTGCTGTTCATCATCATCATGCTTCCTTCCCCAATTCCATTCATTTTCTCCTGCAGAGTGCCTAGCAAAATTCTTAGTCCCATGTTTCCTTTGCTTGAGTCCCAACTCCCAAGTGAAAAAGAGTAAAGATAATAGTATACACCGCTGAGAGGTGGAAGTGTTATTAAAGGCGATCGAGTGCTTTGGCTTTAACTTTACTTAGACTAATTAGACTACTAATACAACTAGGTAGTACGTTAACGTTAGTAGATGCTTACCAATTGATTATGTTAATTGGTGGGACTGGAGGATTATATGACTATGTTAAATGCATCATTAAATATAAAACTTTTTCCTTGTATAATTGTTTGAGACAAAATTATTGAAGATATATGTTACAAAAGTTTTGCAATTAAACATAGCCCTTTTTTCCTTTTGCTTTCTTGGAGATTTTCTAAGAATCTTTGTAGAATATGACTTTAGCACTTTTTAAATATATGATATATGTGAGATAAAAAAGAAAAGTGATTGAAAGATGTGTTAATTGAATATTCTCAAAAATTTTTAAAAAATTCAACAAAAACTATAATCAAATTTTAACTTTGTTTGGATTGTCATTTTCTATAGAAAATTTTTTTCATTTTTTCATGAGTACATTTCCCAATTACCTTTTTATCTCATATATATTTTTTCTATAAAAATTCCGAAAAATAACCATCCAAACACGGTCTTAGATTTCTAAAAATTTGAAGAAATTGGAAGAGAAAATTGTTTTTCTTTATTTTATATATATATATATATTGGTTGCCAAAGGAGAAAATTGCTAGTTTGGTAAAATTCAAATTCGAGTGGGCCCACTTGCTGTTGTATCTTGATCAAGTTGTATTTTTATTTTACCAACTTGAAGGTAAAGATGATAGGTGGGGTATCGACTAGTCACTAGACTCACATACATTACAACACATTTTCCAATCACATTTTTAACTCACATACATTACATCAAAAAAGTGCTACAGTATTTAGATAACCAAATAATTCTAAATAATAATATATCCAAACACCGTATTTACTGGGCCGATCAGTTCAGCTGATGAAGGAAGCGATGATTCTTGGACGTAGTCCGGTACACTGTGCCTCTATTAGGCCATCATCTTCTTCTTCCCACTAACTTCTTTCTTCTTCTACTTTTCAATCAATCAAAGGGGAAAAACAAGAAAAGAAGAGAGAGAGAGAGAGAGAGAGAGATTTCTTCTCACCTTGGTAAGCTTAAAAGGAAATTAAAAGGAGATATATGTGTGTGTGCGCGCATATATATATAGAAATATATATGTTTTATTCCCAGTACATTTGTTATAAGAAACCAGTACATTTGTTATAAGAAACATTAATGACGTAAAATTTATCACAGAAAACCTTTATCCTATATCATATATTTGGATAAAATACAGATTAGTGGACATATAGTACATAATTCGGAGCAAGATGTTGTAGATTTAGAAGGAATATTTGTTACGGATTGATCATCTTATAATTACTACTAGGAAATACGATTTGCATTCTTATTTTTATTAGTCACACACTCTTACTATCATTCTAATCATATACGTTTGGATAATAGATTATTTGAGATAATTTGGTGAAAAGGATAGTGTAGCACTTTTTTTATGTAATGTATGTGAGATAAAAAGATGATTGGAATTTGTGTCGATGATGCAAATAAAAATTTTTAGACAAATTATAACAATTCAAAATAAAATAAATGATAAGAGAATAAAAATACTAAGAAATGTCCGGTGCTTATATTCCTGTCTACTTACAATTTCCACGAATTGGGAACGTCAGTCAAGCGTTTCCATTCCTCCTTCCCACCCTATCACATTGACCGACAAAACATGACAGCAGATGGATTAGAGTCTACCGCAGAGCAGTTTTTCAAAGGACCTTAGGTTAGGTCTTCCAAGGCCTACTACTACTTTGCCAGTTTGGAAGCAAGCAGGCCAAAGTTAGGTTGGGTGCAGAAGAATCAAAATCCAAGCTACCTGAATCAGTAAAACTTCATCCAAGGCAGAGATGAGAAACGAATCTTAGCATATGGAATGGTCTTTAATGGCCAAGCATATCTCTGCATTGTAGAAACGAATCTTGGCAAAACTGCATCCAATCTTTCCATTCTGATTTTCACCCTTAGGGCAGTAGAAAATTCAACAGCAAAAATAGTTGGTGACTGAAACGGAATGCAATTTAATATCTGAGCTCTACGAGTGCTCCTCATCTTTCCAGGACCCCACCCGACTAGTGTAGTGGTTTGTGACTTTCTCTGCCACCTTCCTTTCGGCTTTTCCCCCTGATATATAGATTTCTCAAGGCTCCAATGTAGTAGGTGCTAGTACCTGGTTCTAACTAGTAGTACTAGTTAGTGGCTATAGTGTTGGTAAATTGGATTTGGGACGAGATGATAATGGTTCATTCCTTCTAATTGGCGTGGAGGAGTATGATCATGTCAACAAAATTGTACAAGTTAAGATATTTGGTACAATTTTGTTGCGATTAATAGTTTTTGTTTTTTCTATAAATAGTTGTATTTTCACCCAACAAATCTTTTACACGTATTCCCTAGTCTCCTAAGCAACTGAATTAAACTCGATAAATCGAAACGACTAGCTTTAAAACTATAGAGTTGCTAGTACTTGCATCGACTTCTAAAAACTTGAATAGTCTTCTGTGGAGAAAAATGCCAGTATGGCAAAATCCAATCAAGTGAGGCTGCTGGCTATAATAAGGCGATAAGCATTGATCAAGTTGTGATCAAGATTATCAGCACTAAGTTGCATTGTTAACAACCATGGAAGATGGAACATCATCTCATTAACTACATTCATGGTCAAGAAAACAACCTGTCCCTTCGTTATTAGTACCTATAGTATACAAGAGTTGAACAAATTTTGTCCATAAATAGGTAACAGATTGCTGCCGTGTGCAGCTAGTTCATAAGATCGACAAGTTCTAAACAGGTAAAAACATAATGGGTATTTGTGAAAGCACAGAGAATTCTGGGCACGTTGAGGACTCTACCAAGACGATGACTGAGGAAAAGGAAGAGAAAGCAGAGGATATAATCAAGGCAGTGGCTGTAGCAGCAGGAGTAGTTCTAGCGGCATGGGGCATATGCAAGATGTTGGCAGCATCCAGGAACAGGAAAATGATGAAAGCACCAGGAAGGAACTTCTACATTTTCAGGGATGAATTCGAGCTTGACCCTGCTGGCTATTTCCGCAGTCTTCGCGAGTGAAAAGGGAAAAGACAAAGATTAATATTCACTTCCTAGTGGTAAAATAAGAGTTTGTCTATGTTGTATTCCTGTTTGCTAGAAATAGTAGCTACTCCTGTTCGGTTACTCCATTCTTGATGGAAGAACCGGGGAAAATTGATAACTAATGAAAAATTTTACAATAATCGACTTAATCATATTTGTTATTGCCCGAAGAGGTAGCATATCGATGCATGATTGAAGCCAGCCCTCGCAAACTGAATCTTCCCATTTCTCTACTTACAGTACAAGGAGAGGAATGCGTACAAACTGACTGATACTCCACAAAACACAGAGGACAAAGCTCAATAGTTGTGTATAAGCTTTTATAAGCTATAAGCACGATCACATTTCAAACATGAAGTTCACCAAAAAATTACAAGTAATTTAAAGGGCAGAAAGAAATCAGGACAAACTTGAGAATTTAACTTTTCCAGAAACCAACAATAGCACGGAGAGCACGGAAGTATACTTTGGGGATGGCCTCAAAGAGAAACCTCGGAATCCAAAAGCCCAGTCCAGGGGCTTTCATCATCCTGATCCCGCACCAGCGACAAATGCAGAGGCAAGGGTAACCGATGCAGCGGAAAAAGAAGCCGATGCAGTAGCCAATGCAGCGGAAAAAGAAGCCGATGCAGCGGCTAAAGAACCAGAGCAGCACAACTAAGACCAATCCTGCGGCCACAAAAGGTGCACCAACACGGAGCCAGTGTAGTATCTCTGTTCTTGATTCTGGTGGGAAGATCTTGTCGAACCAGCCAACCAAAGACAGACCAAAGTTTTCCGGCATCGAGAACTGTTGCTTCAGCTTCGCTTGCAGATTGTTCATCATCTCATCTACCCCCGCTGCTTTCAACTTTGCCTGCGTGCTGTTCATCATCATCATGCTTCCTTCCCCAAATCCCTTCGTTTTCTCCTGCAGAGTGCCGAGCAAAATTCTTAGTCCCATCTTTCCTTTGCTGGAGTCCCAACTCCCAAATGAAAAGAGTAAAGATAATAATACACCTCTGAAAGGTGGAAGTGTTAATAGAGAAGATGGAAGTGTTATTAGAGGCGATCGAGTACTTCAGGGCCCATATTTGATATTCCTTTTTCCCCCTGAGACTTTACTTAGACTAATTAGACTACTAATACAACTAGCTAATACGTTAACGTTAGTGGCTGCTGCCTAATTATCAGTCCAATACTAATTGATTATGTTAATTGGTCGGGACTGGAGGATCATATGATATGTAAAATGAATCATTAAAATATAAAACTTTTTCCTTGTAAAATTGTTTGAGACAAAATTAGTGAAGATATACGTTACAAAAGTTGTGCAATTAAACATAGCCCTTTTTTCCTTTTGCATTGTTGGAGATTTTCTAAGAGTTTCTGTGGAATATGACTTTAGCACTTTTTAAAAACATGATATATATGAAATAAAAAAGAAAAGTGATTGAAAGATGTGTTAAAGGAATATTCTTAAAAAATTTAAAAAAAAATTCCACAGGAACTATAATAAGTTTGTTTGGATTGCTATTTTCCGTATTTTTATTTTTATTTTTATTTTTATTTTACCAACTTGAAGGCAAAGATGGTACGTGAGGCATCTCTGACTAGTCACTGGACTCACTATTACTAAACTATAGTATTTTATTGGGCCGATCAGTTCAGCTGATGAAGCAAGCGGTGATTATTGGACGTAGTCTGGTACATTGTGTCTCTCTTAGGCCATCATCTTCTTCTTCCCACCAACTTGTTTCTTCTTCTACTTTTCAATCAATCAAAGGGGAAAAACAAGAAAAGAAGAGAGAGAGAGAGAGATTTCTTCTCACCTTGGTAAGTGTTAGAGCCAAAAACCGTTCCGCCGAACTGACCTCCTTCCGAACTGCTATCACTAGCCGAACTCACCAGCACCTGCAGGCACAGTGGGATTGCTCCCCGGAATAGCTCCGACGATCAAGTCAGAGAGACCTAGAATAAGGGAGAGAGTGTGTAAGCTTAAAGCTAGAATAGTGAGACGTACCTCATTTTGGAGTTCTACCTTTGTATTTATAGAGGATGGACCTCTCAGTGTTGTAGTCCATCTCAAACACCGCTAAAGGCGGGAATTAGGACCTATCCCGTGCGGGGAGGACGGGATAGACGAGACTCCCGATTATGTAGGTAGTCCTGCCTGTTTAGATTGACCAGGTTGGCCATGGAGGGAGGTCACTGGCCGCTTAGTGAGCTACTGGTCCCGTCCGCGCAGGTCCTTAGAGGCCATGCTAAAGGATCAGGTCGGTCTTGGGAGCTCGGCAGGTCAGCCGAACTGCCGGCAGGATGCCACGTGTATGGAACCTGTTCGGAGCTCCCTCAATAGCCCCCCAGGACCAGGGCCGTTCTCCTCGGACGGTTTTGGTCATAACGGTAAGGGACACGTGGCAGCTCGGGACTGGCTGACCTGGAGCACGCTCCTTCCACTCTCACACGTCGCCTCCGGAAGAGGGGTGAGCGGGAACTGGTAACGGTGCAAGGACACGTGGCAGCTCGGCATTGGAGAGTCGTGGTCACGTCCTTTCAGCTCAGACCCGTCGTGTCTTTTCATAACCGTTCTCATTAATGCTCTGGTTTAAATTTCGAAAAGTAACCGTTCCGACCTCTGGGCTTCCCGCCCGCCTCCGTCTATAAATAGGGGTGAGGCCAGTTACTTTTCACTCTCTTCCTTCATTTTTACGCTCCACCTCTCTAGAGTTCTCAGAGCCCAGTTCAGTTCTATCAGTTCGGCCTCAACTTAGTCTGCTCGGCCTCTTCAAGCCTTTAGGAGAGCTCTTCCTCTTCTTTTCTTTCTTTCACTAGTAAGTCCTCCTGCCCTTGCTCTTGCTTTCTGTTTTATGTCTTCATCTTCCACACACTCTGACGTCACCACCTTAGGACCTCGGCGTAGGGTAGTTCGGCAAAGGTCGCCGGAAGAAATCCCCCCTAGCTCTACGTCCTCTAGTTCCTCCTCTGAGTCCGAATACATGCCCTCAGAACCGAGCTCCCCCATAGATATAGCTAGTTCGCGAACCAGTACCCATAGCAGTAGTGCACCCCTTCCCCGAGGACTTCAATCCTGTAGGTGCCGGACAACCTTCCAGCCCAACTCGGGTGGTTGAAGGCACCTACATGGATTACGGCATAGCGGGGGCCACCCCTTCTATCCTAGACCAGGATGCCGTAAATAAGATAATCGAGCACTACGGCATCCCGGCCGAGTACGAGGCCCGAGCTGCTCACCCGAGCCAGGTGATCTGCAGCCCTCCCCCGGGCTACGTGGGCATCTATCGGGACCAGCTCGAGGCCGGGCTGAGGCTTCCCCTTCCATCCTTCTTCTGTGATATTCTTACCTCCTGGTCGGTTCAGGTCGGCCAACTAAATCCGAACACCATCCGCCCCATGTTGGGCTTTTTTATTGTTTGTAAGCTTCTTAATATCCCCTACTCTCTTAATCTTTTCCGGGCCTACTTTCAAATGAAAGTGTCCGGCCATGTCCCGGGGTGGTTCTACTTCACTCATGGAAGCACCCTCAAAACTGTTCTTGGTCGCCGACCTCCATTAAGGGGTGGAAGTTCAATTTTTTCTACGTGAAGAATTTGAACTTCCCCAACTTGGCTTGGAGGGAGAAAACCCAAGTCGTTGATCGACTGACCCTCCAGGGAACTTGATCGTCTCGGTTCGCTTTGCAATTGAATGTAAAAAGTTTTCCATACCAGCTCTTAGTAGACACCCAGATAGTAACCTCTTCGACCGAACAGAGGGTTCTCAGCTCGGCGGAGCTTGGTAGGCTTCACCTCTTTTCATTTTTTTTTCTTTTTTTTTTACACTCCAGAACTGACCATCTTCTTTTCCACGTGCAGTGAAGAAGTTCGCCGATCTCCTCAATCTCGGAGCCCCTACCAGCTCGGCTCCTCCTCCTTCCAGTGAGGCCTCTCAGGCGTGCTCTCGGTCCAGCAACCCCCTGTCCAGGCCGAAGAGCCTAAGAAGAAGAAAAAGACCAAGGCTAAGAGGAGGGCTGATGACGAGCTGGCAGGCCCTTTGCCTAAGAAGGGTAGCTCGGCCACCGCCAAAACAAGCTCGGGCCCTGCAAGCAGCCGACCTCACTATGGGGTTAACAACAGAGGGTGCAGCAAGAGGCTCCTCCATCACTGTGGAGTGTGCGGAGTACTTCGTACATTCCTGATCCCAGATGGCGACCCCACCCGTCAGGGTGGGGGCTTTCACTGAATGACCGGGTTCAATTCCCCAAGGCTGCTCGGGAACTGTCCGGGAGCCGCCCCACTGTGGACCGAAGCTTTCATCTGGGCAGCCTCGATGCAGGAGGCCCTTTACTCCTCCAAGGCGCAGGTAATGCTTGAGAGCCGATCTCTCCCTTCAGTCGTCTGTTGCTTTCATATATTTTTTTTAACTTCTTTCCCTGCGACGACTGTCGAGGCCGGACTTGCCCTGAGGTTCGAGGCAGTCCGAAGTCCTGGTTCTGAGGGCAAAAGAGGTCGAAGAAAGGCAGTGGAGCAAACGCCCGAATGGCCTTAGTCAAGAGCAGCAGAAGACCTCCGAGCTTAAAGAAATCGTTGAGGCTGAGAGGAGGGTAGTAGCCACACTGAGGGAACAAGAGCCCGAAGTGTTCCAAAAGGGCAAAACGGCCGGGGTGCAGGAATTTCTCCGATCCGAGAAATTCAAGGCGATCCGCTGTCAACACCCTGGCTCGGGCTATACCAGTGCGGGTCGCCGCCAGCCATGAACCTTCCCGGCTTCAATTTGGGGGTTCAGGCCCTATCCAGTGCCCGACTGGATGGAGCTGCTTGTCGAGGGTACACAAAGCGGATGTGATCTGGACACCCTGATCAACAATCCCACCCTGGATGTGGACACCCTGGTCGGCAGAGGGACTGAAGAGGCTGCTGAGGAAGGAGCTCGGGAGGAATCGGCCGATGAGAGTCAAGCCGAGCACGTGGGGCCCGAATTATAGCTCTTCTAGACTAGGCTCCTTTGTACTTTTCTTTTTTCCCTTGTAAATATTTTTCAATGCAATGAAATTCTCTTTTTAGCCGAACTGCTTCCTTCTTTGTTGCCTCGTATTTTACTTTTGTTCATGTGTTAGTGTACTGAACACCCTGCTCGTCCCCCCGAAGTATACGAAACAAAGTAATGAACAAAGTATACTTGAACAAAATGATTAAAACTATAACATTGAACAAACTTTCATAGATGTACTAACTATAACTGTTGCACAAAAGATCCTACTTCACAAAACAAAACTACTGATAAAAATTTTTTAGATTTGAGGTATGCCAAGTACGAGGGATTGCCGTGCCATCCAAATGAGCCAACTCACAAAACCAGGTAGCGCATGTATAACCCTCAGATGGCCCCTCCCAGAGCTTGTTACTCATGTACCCCGCCACCGAATTTTACTGAGACTAAATCCCCTGGTTTAAAGTAGACATGTCTGACCTGAGAGTTGTAGTACCGAGCAACCTGATGTTTGTAACGAGCCATCCGAAAGCGGCCTTCTTGCTCTGCTTCAAGTCATCCAGGTTGCACCTCATTTCTTCCTCATTGATCTCAGCTATGAAATGTTGAGTGCGAGGCGTAGGCATCCCGATCTCTGCTGGTATGACTGCCTCGGCTCCGTAGATTAGGGCGAAAGGAGTCTCCTGGGTGGCTCTTCGAGGAGTAGTTCTATACGCCCATAGAACGGCTTCGTCCCAAAGCAGCCTCTAATCTTGTCTTCAGGCCATGTAAGACAGTCCGATTAGCATTTTCGACTGCCCCATTGGCAGGGGTGCCTGAAGAGAAATGTCGGGATGCCGAAGCTCCGCACCGGGGTTTTCTGAAATTATCTGAATGAGCGGTCTGGTATCCTAATCGACAAGCGATGTTTTTCCAGAAAAACTTTTGAATAGCTCTTCCGCTTATGGTGCTCAGTGGCTCCGCCTCGATCCACTTGGTGAAGTAATCAATGGCGACCACGAGGAACTCGAGCCCTCCAGGTGCTTTTGGGAATGGGCCGAGCAGATCAATTCCCCACTGAGCAAATGGCCAAGGGCTCAAGATTGGGATCATCTCATGCCGAAGATCGAGCAGTTTGTGTCAGCAAGACTTTTTATATAGCTCGGCTGAGTCCAAAAAGATGGTCGGCCAATAATACCCGACGAGCATGCATTTCTTTGCCATAACTCGTGGCCCGATGTGATTTCCACAAATTCCTTCATGTATCTCCCTGAGGACATAGTCTCCTTCTGCAGGCGTAATACATTTCAACCAGGGGGTCAGATAGGACCTTTGATATAGAGCACCTTGGTGAAGCACATACCGACCTGCCCTTAGTCGCAACCTTCTTGCCTCGGTCTTCTCAGCAGGAAGGTCTCCCGTGGACAAGTACTTGACTATAGGACTCATCCAGGAGGTCTGCTCAGTAATGGTGCCGACCTGGTATGGGAGCTGCCGATGCTTCTCATACCCCCTTTGTTTCACCACTTCTACCAACACCTTTTTGTTGAGGTGAGAAAAGGAAGAGGAGGCTTGAAGAAGCGTCGCCCTCTTATTCGTGATCAGATCTGCCAATTTGAACCGGCTCTTCAGCTCGGTCACCCTAACTAGATATTTCTTCATGGGATCTTCCTTTGCCTCATAGGTGCCCAAGACCTGGTTGACAATAAGCTGAGAGTCACTAAAAACCCTCAATGAACTCGCTCCACATCTTTGGGCGAGCTCTATCCCCGTGATGAGGGCTTCGTACTCTGCCTCGTTGTTGGAGGCCGGGAAGTCGAACCGGAGGGCGTACGTGAGTTCTCCAGGGCTGAGGAGAAGCAAACCTGCTCCTGCCTCTCGCTAGATGCTCCATCCGCGCATTGGGTCCGTGTCGGCAGCCTTGACCAGAGGTGGAGCCTTGACGCGGTGGACTGCCCTGTGAAGGTAGCTGCTCGATGGACGTCCCGGCCTCTTCCGATGTGGATAGCGACACGCCCTCGGCGATGAAGTCGGCCAATGCCTGAGCCTTAATCGCCGTCCGCGGCTGGAAGGAAATATCATGTTCTGCCAGCTCTATGGCCCATTTGGCCATCCTTCCCGATGTCTCCGGCTTGCTCAGAATAGGCCGCAATGGCTGGTCGGTAACTACTATGATGGGGTGTCCTTGGAAGTATGGCCGGAGCTTCCTGGCGGCATGTACTAGGGCGCAATTTTTCGCCGGTGTACTGGTCTCAAGCCTGCAATGCTCGACTTACGTAGTATACCGGCCTCTGCGTCCTCCGACCAAGACGCACTTATGGCCTCCCGCGCAGAGAGGGTAGATGAACAAGGGCTGGCGTGGGAGAGAGCTGAGGCGGTTCGGCCAAGTACCGCTTTAGTTCCTCAAAGGCCCCTTGGCACTCCTGAGTCCATTCAAAGCCAGGACCCCCCTTGAGGGCTTTGAAGAAGGGTAGCCCCCGTACTGCCGATCTGGACAGGAATCTGTTTAAGGCTGCCATTCGACCGGTAAGCCGCTGCACCTCTTTGATTGTTTGAGGGGGAGCCATGTCCATAATAGCTTTGAGCTTGTCCGGATTGGCTCTGATGCCCTCCTTGGAGACCATGTACCCCAAGAACTTTCCCGATCTGACCCCAAAAGTGCACTTCTTGGGGTTCAGCCTCATTCGGGAGTCTCTAAGTATGCCCAAGATTTCTCTCAGGTCGGTTGTAAAGTGATCCAGAGTGCGGCTTTTGACCAGCATGTCATCCACGTAGACCTCCATGTTTCTGCCGATCTGGTGCTGGAAGAGCTTGTTGACCAACCGTTGGTATGTAGCCCCGGCGTTCTTCAGCCCAAATGGCATGGTGGTGTAGCAGTAGGTGCCGAACTCAGTGATGAAAGAGGTCTTCTCTTGATCCTCTTCATTCATCAGGATTTGATGATACCCTTTGAAGGCGTCCAGAAAACAAAAAATAACATATCCTACCGTGGAGTCGACCAATCTGTCAATCCGAGGCAATGGGTAGCAATCCTTGGGACAGGCCTTGTTTAGATCAGAGAAGTCGACGCACATTCTCCAGGCCCGATCATCCTTCTTTATTAGGGGCAGATTAGCTAGCTGTGTCGGATAGTGGATTTCTCTGACTATCCGAGCTTCCATGAGCTTGCTAATCTCCCCTCGGATCACCTCATTCCGCTCAGGGGCAAAGTGCCTCTTCTTTTGTTTGACTGGCCGAGCTTGAGGATCCACGTTGAGCTTATGTATTGCCAGTTCGGGAGGTATGCCGGGCATGTCATCAGCCGTCCAGGCGAATACCTCCGCAAATTCCTGCAACAGAGAAATTAAACTGGACTTAATTGGTTTGTCTAAAGAAGAGCTAATTTTTACCGTTTTTTCTTGGTTTTCTGGAGACAAGGGAATTTCTTCCAACTGTTCGTCCGTTTCCAGCTTCTTTTCCTCCTCCAGAGGCTCCAGTGAGTCCAGCGTGAGGGTCTGCCCGACCAGCCTCTCCCTCTCCTTGAGAGTAGCTATGTAGCAAGCCCGAGCCACCTCCGGATCTCCTAGCACTTCGGCCACTCCCCCAGGTGTGGGGAACTTCATGCTGAGGTGAAGGGTAGAGCACACAGCCTGGAGCGCATTCAAAGCGGGCCTTCCCAGGATCATGTTGTAATGCGATGCACCTCTCTTCACAACAAAGAAATGAACAGGGACTGCTCGCTGGGTGCCATCCCATCAGGGGAGGGTTATCATCCCCTCAGGCCGGATGGGGGGTCCTGCGAAGCCGAGGAGAGGTGTCCGAACTGGGTAAGCTGCTTGTCCTCCAGCTGCAGTTCCTTGAAGGCTCGGTAGTACAGCACATTAACTGCACTTCCATTGTCGATGTAGACCTTTTTTACCTTGTAATTGCAGGTGATGACCTCAATTACGATGGCCTCATGGTTTAGAGAAGCTAATGGGACTGCATCTCTTGGCCCATAGGTGATCTCCTCCTCAACCTTGAGTCTTTTCTCCCGCAGCTCTTCATCCTTCGGAGGCCGGCTCCTACGCCGAGCTGAGTGGCTGTCTCCACCCGTGGGTCCTCCAGCAATGGTATTTATTACCCCTGCAAGGTTATGATCGTCAGGCCCTGGCGGGGGACCTCTCGGGTTCTGGCGCCCTTCTCTGCCGGGCTGATCTTCTCTGCGGTGGGGAGGTCGGTCACCCTGTCCTCCTCGGCGGTAATCCGGCCTCCGTCCCGGACCAGCTTGGCCAGCTTGCCCAGTTCTCACGAACTGCCTCAGGTAACCCCTCTCTATCAGGTCCTGGATCTCTTTTTTGAGCTCTCTACATCTTTCCGTGTCATGGCCTATATCACGGTGAAAGGCGCAATATCGGTTGGGGTCACGGTTGGTGCCGGTGAGTTTTGGAGGTGACCGGCCCAGACATTGCTGCTCCATGACCGCCAAGATTTGTGTTCGGGGAGGCGGTGAGGGTGAGGAGCGAAGTTGACCCCTCGAGAGTCGCTCGAAAATGCTCTGCCTCGGAGGACCCTCTCTCGGTCCCCCCATTTCCACCCCTTTGCGCTTCCTGTCATCTCGAGGTTTTTCTTGCTCGGACTTGAGGCGTCTCGCCTCATCTGCATTAGCTCGGTCATGAGCTCGGTCCAGCATCTCTCTCACCGTTCGAGGAGGCTTCTCCACGAACTCCTCATAGAGCTTTTGTAGCCGCAGTCCATTGATGAAGGCAGCCATTACCACCTTGTCATCGCGGTCTTTTACCTGCAAGCTCTCATTGTTGAACCGCAGCATGTACTCCTTCAATGTCTCCTCCGGCCGCTGTTTGATAGCCATGAGGTGTGCGGTGTTCTTGGAAAAGGCCCTGGAGGAGACGAACTGGGCCACGAACTGCCGAGCTAACTGTTCGAATGAATTGATGGAGTTCGCCGGCAGGCCTTGGAACCACAGCCGAGCTCTTCCCTCCAGGAATAGGGGAAAAGTTCGGCACCTTATTGCATCAGGAACAGCCTGGAGCCTCATTTGGGTCAGGAAGATGAATAGGTGATCCTCCGGATCCGTAGTGGCATCGTAAGGTTTTATGGTGGGGATCTTAAACTTGGTCGGCAGGGGGTAGTTCTCCACATCAGGCGTGAAAGGAGTCAGGGTATACCGACGTAGGTCAGCCTCTGGATTGAGGATCCTATTCAGTTCTTCCCGAGCTGCGGTATCCGGCTCTCCCCACGCTGGATCCCTCTGATGCTCTGGAACCGGGTTGTACGGATGTTGCTGTGCGGGGTTGTCCAGATTTTCCGAAGTTTGGATGGCCTGCCCCTCGTCATTGGTTGGACAGTCCGGACATGAGACCGGTAAGAAGGCTCTGCATAAGGCCGTAAAGGCGACCGCTGCTTTCCCTCCTGCCGGCCAAGCGCCTCGAGGAGTCACTAACCTCTATCCGGGATCGCAGCGGGGAGACATGCTCTTCCTGGATCTTTTCTTTCCCTTTGAGGTGCTGGATGATAGCCTCAAAGGTAGGCAAATGGGTAGCTACCATCTGCACTAACTGTCCTGGCTCCATCTTGGTAGACCAGTCCATTCCACCTCTCGGTTCCGCCAGGCTTCCTGAGCATGCTCAAGGGTTTCTTTGAGCTTGTTCGCTGGCGACTTGGCTCGTGATGAGCGGAGGTCTCCGTGTTCTTCTTCTTGGATCGTGTTTTGGCCATGGAGGATGTACTATCGTTTCCCACAGACGGCGCCAATTGTTAGAGCCAAAACCGCTCCTGCCACCTCCTTCCAGAGCTATCACTAGTCAACTCACCAAAGACTGCAGGTATCAGGGATTGCTCCTAATAGTCTCCGACGATCAAGTCAGAGAGACCTAGAATAAGGGAGAGAGTGTAAGCTTAAAGCTAGAATAGTGAGACGTACCTCCTTCTGGAGTTCTACCTTGTATTTATAGAGGATGGACCTCTCGGTGTTGTAGTCCATCTCAAACACCGCTAAAGGCGGGAATTAGGACCTATCCCGTGCGGGGAGGACGGATAGAGACTCCCGACATGTAGGTAGTCCCTGTCTGTTTAGATTGACCAGGTCGGCCATGGAGGGAGGTCGGCTAGGAGCCAGTCTAGGTCAGACCCTTAAGGCCATGCTAAAGGATCGTCGGGAGCTGGTCAGAACTGCGGATGCCACGTGTATGGAACCTGTTCGGAGCTCCCTCAGTAAGCTTATAAAAGGAAATTAAAAAGAGATATATATGTATATGTGTGTGTATATATATATATATATATATATATATGCTTTATTCCCAGTACATTTGTCTAAGAAACATTAATGACATAAAATTTGACACAGAGAACCTTTATCCTATATCAAATATTTGGATACAATACAGATTAGTGGATATATAGTACACAGTTCGGAGCAAGATGTTGTAGATTTAGAAGGAATAATTGTTAGGATTGATCATCTTGTAATTACTACTAGAAATATTATTTGCATTCTTATTTTTATTAATCACACTCGTACTGTCATTCTAATCATATAATTTTTATTTATCAGGTTGTATAGTAAAATAGACGATAGAATACATGATAGGAGTGCAAATACTAAGAAATGTCCCGTGCTTATATTCCTGTCGACTTACAATTTCCACGAATTGGGAGCGTCAGAGTCAAGGACTAAAGCGTTTCCACTCCTCCTTCCCAACCCCTCACGTTGACCGACAAAACATGATAGCAGATGGATTAGAGTCTACCGCAGACCAGTTTTTCCAAGGACGTTAGGTCTTCCAAGGCCTACTACTACTTGCCAGTTTGGAAGCAAGCACAAAAAAGTTAGGTTCGGTGCAGAAGAATCCAAATTCAAGCTACCTGAATCAGTAAAAACTTCATCCAAACGCAGAGATGAGATGTCGAATTGAGATTAGTAGTTTCCAGGACAGCCTATGGGCGCAGTTAACGCGGGAGGAAAGAACATACTCTGATACTAGGGCCCGTTAATGAAACTGACTTTGCTAGCCATATGAATTAGTGTATTAGCTAGGCTAATGGCCAAGCATATCTCTGCATTGTAGAAACGAATCTTGGCAAAACTGCATCCAATCTTTCCATTCTGATTTTCACCCTTAGGGCAGTAGAAAATTCAACAGCAAAAATAGTTGGTGACTGAAACGGAATGCAATTTAATATTTGAGCTCTACGAGTGCTCCTCATCTTTCCAGGACCCCACCCGACTAGTGTAGTGGTTTGTGACTTTCTCTGCCACCTTCCTTTCGGCATTTCCCCGTGATATATAGATTTCTGAAGACTCCAATGTAGTAGGTAGTAGTACTATTCAGTGGCTATAGTGTTGGCAAATTGGATTTGGGACGAGATGATTCATTCCTTCTAATTGGTGTTGGTGTGGAGGAATATTTGGGACAAAATTGTAGCAATTCAGATATTTGGTACAATTTTGTTGCTATTAATAGTTTTTCTTTTTTCTATAAATAGTTGTATTTTCACCCAACAAATCTTTTACACGTATTCCCTAGTCTCCTAAGCAACTGAATTAAACTCGATAAATCGAAACGACTAGCTTTAAAACTATAGAGTTGCTAGTACTTGCATCGACTTCTAAAAACTTGAATAGTCTTCTGTGGAGAAAAATGCCAGTATGGCAAAATCCAATCAAGTGAGGCTGCTGGCTATAATAAGGCGATAAGCATTGATCAAGTTGTGATTTTCTTTGTACCCGCATGAAGGTGATAAAGTGCTGTTAATTGAAACGACCTGCTCGAAAGTTCGTTTCAACTCGGCTCGACAAGGCTCGAGTTCAACTCGTTTACTTTAATAAACAAATCGAGTCTGAATTCGAAAAATACTCGACAAATAAACGAGTCGAGTTAAACTCAACCCGTGTTTTAGTCGAGCAATTCGATTGAACTCGTTAGTGAAAGTATATCTGTCATTTCACATTAGATTTATTAATTTTTATCATTTTACACAATATAAATTTTCAAACTCGAGCTCAACTTCGCATGATCTCGGCTCGTTTGTAATTAATGAGTTCAGCTAATGAGTCGAGTTCGAGTTTGAGTCACATATCCCTTTTATCGAATCGATTTTGATCAAATTTTAAGACTTATTAACTTAAACTAGTGAGTTCGAATTTGGCTCAATAGAAACTCGAGTCAAGTTCGAAAATTCAAAACTCGACTCGATTAACAGCTCTCATGAAGTGATAATGTTGGATGCACTAGCAAGCATTTCACTCTTCGGCACAGCAGTGTGGCTAATGAATTTACCAAAGAAAGAAAGGAGAAAGTGTAGCTGATGAAGCAAGCATGACTATTGGATCCGTGCATTGTCATCTTTGTACCCTAGTGGTAGGCTGGTAGCTTCTTACTTTTCAACCGAGGAAAAAGATAATGGATTGACAAAGAAAGAAGACCAGACAATTCTTTCAAATTAAATGAGGTCAATGAATAAAAAGACGAGCAGAGTTCAACAAATTAATGAGGTCCCCGTCTCAAGGAGGAGGAGTGGAGAATCATTTGTCCCCACAAATTCTTTATCAGATCAATCAGCAACCATGATTACCCAAACTATTAAAGTTAATTCCTATTTGGTTAGGGGTCCTTCCTTTTTCTTTCTTTTTCCATTAGACTTAGGGTTTCTGTATTTGGATCACATTCTTGAGGGGACAATACTTTAATATTTTTCCGTGAAAATATTTTTTAATATTATAATAGGACAATAGAATCCGGAAATGAAGGGAATTGATCCCTGAGAAAAAGGATCTATGGACTATATAGCTGCAGAAAGAGATGAATCGTTTTACTAATACACGTGACCAACTAAATGCCATTGATATGCATTTTGTGAACAGATTCCTGGAGAAACAGCTCCTTCAAGCCCAAGAAATGATTATGTAGCATCAACAGTACAACACAGCACTTTGAGGACTCAAATAAATAAAGTGGGGGTATAATCATAACCTTCGTCTTTCATACTTAATGTCAATCTAAATCAAAAGTAATTAAATTCTGTTTGAACATGTGTGCTTAAAGATAACGAAAGGCCAAGTCCTTGTGGCGTTAGCTGCAACACGCTAGCATGTACAATTAACAATTTTAGAGAGTGTGAGAAAGAAAGTCAGTGTGGAAAGCTTTTCCTTCCTAGAATACATATTACTAGTACCAATGAAACCACATAACACAAAAATTAAAAGTATGTCTTCCAAGGCGAAGAAGATGTTTAATAGAAAGAAGAAAGAAGAGGAGGATGACGAGGCATGCATGTTGATGAAACTGACTTTGGTAGTCCTTTTCCATTTAGTTATTGTTTCAAGTGCATTGCTTGAGAAACATGCCATCATCTTTTTCTTTTTTTTTTTTTTTTTTTTGGCTGGGGATGAATTCGCCAAGGTTATAATAGGCCATGGGGAACCACCTATACTTGGAATTCTTCATGAAAATTTGATCCAACATAGTACTATTACTTGAGAACAAGGACGAGGTGGAATAAAACCAGTATTTTTCTTTATTAATTAGGCTTGGCCTGTTGCTCTTGCATTCAATTTATCTTTATCTTGAGAAATATGCCGTCACCTTGGTAGAAGAATCAATTCTCTGTTTCAATTTTCTAGAAGTAGGTCACGGGAAATGTAGTCAATGGGAGAGACCAAGTGCAGTGGTTTGTTGGAAAACTAACTAAAACAGAGTTTTTTTTGAAAATTTCTCCAAGATTATCAGCACTAAGTTGCATTGTTAACAACCATGGAAGACGGAACATCATCTCATTAACTACATTCATGGTCAAGAAATTCTGTCCCTTCGTTAGTAGTACCTATATTATCCAAGAGTCGAACAAATTTTGTCCATAAATAGGTAACAGATTGCTGCCGTGTGCAGCTAGTTCATAAGATCGACAAGCTCTAAACAGGAAAAAAACATAATGGGTATTTGTGAAAGCACAGAGAATTCTGGGCACTTTGAGGACTCTACCAAGACAATGACTGAGGAAAAGGAAGAGAAAGCAGAGGAGATAATCAAGGCAGTTGCTGTCGCAGCACGAGTAGTTCTAGCGGCATGGGACATATGCAAGATCCTGGGAGGACCGGGAACATCCAGTAACAGGAAAAAGATGAAAGCACCAGGAAGGAAGAACTACATTCTCAGTGTCGAGTTCTGCTAGCTATTTTCGCAGTCTTAGCGAGTATAAAGGGAAGATTTGAAGATTAATACTTACTCCTAGTAGTAAACAAGAGTTTGTCTATTTTGTTTTCCTGTTTGCTAGAAATAGTAGCGACTCCTGTTCGGTTACTCCATTCTTGATGGACGAGCCGGGGAAGATTGATAACAAGGCCTAATGAAAAATTTTGCAATTATTAACTTAAGCATATTTGTTATTGCCCCAAAAGGCAGCATATCAATGCAAGGTAGAAGCCAGTCCTCGGAAACTGAATCTTCCCATTTCTCTATTTACAGTACAAGGACAGGAATCCATACAAACTGACTGATACTTCACAAAACACAGAGGACAAAGCTCAATAGTAGTATATGCTTTATAAGTTATAAGCACGGCTACATTTCAAACATGAAGTTCACCAAACAAATACAAGCAATTTAAAGGGCAGCAAGAAAACCAGGACACAAAACTTCCTAATTTTACCTAGCCAGCAATAGCATGGAGAGCACGGAAGCATGATCCGGGGAAGGCCTAAAACTCGGAATCCAAAGGCCCAGTCCAGGGGCTCTCATCGTCGTTATCCCCCAACAGATAACAATGCAGAGGCCAATGCAGTAATAGCACGGAGAGCACAGAAGTATGCTCTGGGGAAGGCCTCAAAGAGACACCTCGGAATCCAAAGGGCCAGTCCAGGGGCTCTCATCATCGTGATCCCGCAACAGGGACCAATGCAGCGGAAAAAGTAACTTAAGCAGAGGCCAATGCCGCGGAAGAAGTAAACAATGCAGACGCCAATGCAGCGGAAGAAGTGACCAATGCAGACGGCAATGCAACCAGCGCAGCGGATAACGCAAAAAAGTAGCACAAGTAAGACCACTCCTGCGGCCACAACCGTTGCACCAACACGGAGCCAGTGTAGTATCTCTTGTCTTATTTCCGGTGGGAAGATCTTGTCGAACCAGCCAGCCAAAAACAGACCAGAGTTTTCCCCCATCAAGAACTGTTGCTTCAGCTTCCCTTGCAGATTGTTCATCATCTCATCCGCCCCCGCCGCTTTCAACGTTGCCTGTGTGCTGTTCATCATCATCATGCTTCCTTCCCCAATTCCCTTCATTTTCTCCTGCAGAGTGCCGATCACAATATCAGTTCTTAGTCCCATCTTCCCTTTGCTTGAGTCCCAACTCCCAAGTGAAAAGAGTTCAGATAAGATAATAATACACCTTTGAAAGGTGGAAGTGTTATTGAGTGCTTAAGCTTTAACAGCGGGTGCTCCCTGTTTTCCAATTAGCTAGTGGCAGGTGCCCCATTCTTTTTTCCCCTCATAGACTTTATTTAGACTAATCAGGCTAGTAATAAAACTAGGTAAAGGCAATAGGCTAACAGCTGCTACCCAATTATCAGTCTAATACTAATTGATTATGTTAATTGGTGGGGACTGAAGGTGGAGGGTTATATGATTATGTAAAATGAATCATTAAATTTTAAACTTTTTTCCTGGTAAAATTGTTGGAGATTTTTTGGGAGTTTTTGTAGAAAATGACTTTAGCACATTTTAAAACTATCATGCGAGAAAAAATAAGTGATAGAAAGATGTGTCAACGGAATATTTTCAAAAAAATCTTCCACAAAAACTAAATTCAAAACAACTAGATTTCTAAAAAGTTGATGAGGAGAAAATTTTTTTTCTTTTTTTAATTTTATTCCTTTTTGCAAAAGGAGAAAAATGCTGGTTTGGTAAAAATACAAGTGAGCCGACTTGCTGTTGTATCTTGATCAAGTTGTATTTTTACTTTTACCGACTTGAAAGTAAAAATGTGATAGGTGAAATATCTCTCTAACTAGTCACAAGACTCAGTGTTACTAAAATATATTTTATTGGACCGATCAGTCCCAGCTAATGAAGCAAGGCGATGATTTTTTGGATCCCTAATCCGTACATCGTGTCACTGTCTCCCTTAATCCATCAACTTCTCTTTCCCACTAACTTCTTTCTTCTTCTACTTTTCAATCAATCAAAGGGAAAAAACAAGGAGGGGGCAGGAGAGAGAGACAGAGAGGAGTTCATATATATTTGGAAGTTATATGAATTTATGCTTTATTCCCGGTACATTTGTTATAAGAAACATTAATGACATAAAATTTAACACAGCAAACCTTTATCCTATATCATATATTTCGATACGATACAGATTAGTGGATATATAGTGCATGATTCGGAGCAAGATGTTGTAGATTTAGAAGGAATAATTGTTACGGATAAATCATCTTATAAGTGTCGCTGGGAAATACACTAATTTGCACTCTTATACTCCTGTCAACTTACAATTTCCACGAAATGGGAACCTCAGACTCAAGTATTAAAGCGTTTCCATTCATCCTTTCCAATCTATCACATTGGCCGACAAAACATGATAGTAGATAGACTAGACTACTGCAGACCAGTTTTTCCAAGGACTTTAGGCCTTCCAAGGCATGTGTCACCATCTGCAATATTTTTTCTCACGAAATTGTTGGATAGGAAACCATCCAAGATATATCTTGGTACAATTTTGTGGCTATTAATAGTTTTTCTTCTTTTTTTTTTCCCGCAAATAGTTGTATTTTCACCCAACAAATCTTTATTCCCTAGTCTCCTAAGCAACCGAGTTAAACTTGACAATCCAAACGACTAACTTTAAAACTGTGGAGTTGCGAATACTTGCAGCGACCTTCATTTTTTTTTTGGTCAATCATAGATATTCTACACCTACTTTTACATCCATACCTACTTTAAGGTGGGAACAGAACTGCTTCTGGACCAAAATTTGAGAAGAAATTGGTGTATTTGCATCGACTTCTTGAAGAGTCTTTTGGGGAGAAAAATGCCAGCTCTTTTGTGATTTGGTTTATTTGTGTACCCGTGTTAAGGGCATAATTATGTTGGCTGCACTAACGGGCATTTCACCGGTCACCGCCACCAAAAGCTTCTCAATTCGGCACAGCAGTGTAGCAGATGAAGCAAGCATTGTTTATTGGATATCCGTACATGAATCAGGACCAAGTGGTTACCCATGATCCGTCATCTTTATTGCCTATTGGTAGCTTCTTACTTTTCAACCGGGGAAAAAGATGAAAGATTTACAAAGAAAGAAGACCGGACAATTGTTTTTCAAGTAAATGAGGTGAATGAAGAAAAAGACGAGGAGAGTAGTTCATCAATACGAGGTCCCCCATCACAAGGAGGAGGAAAACAGTAGTATAATTTGTCCCCACGAGTTCTTATCATATCAGATGAATCAGCAACCTTAATTACCAAAACCATCAAAGTTAATTCTTACTTGGTTGATGCATTAAATACGACTATGGAACTTGGAAATTAAGGGAACTGATCCGTGAGAAACAGGATCTGTAACTGCAGAAAGAGATGAATCGTTTTACTAATACATGTGGCCAACTAAAGACCGCCATTTATTTGCACTTTGTGAACATATTCCCGGAGAAACAGCTCCTTCGAGCCCAAGAAATAATTCTGTAGCATCAACACTACACAATACAGCCACATTTAGGACTCAAATACATAAAGTGGGAATACAATCATAATCTTCATCTTTCAAACTTTATGTCAATATAAATCAAAAGTAACTAAGTTCTGTATGAACATATGTGCATAAAGATGACGAAAGGCCAAGTCCTTGTTACTTTAACTGTAACACGCTAGCATGTATAAGGATAATTTCATAAATCTCTCCTGAGCTTTCTAATAATTATGATCACCTCTCTTAAGGTTTAAAAAATTACACTTACCTCCCTTAATATTATGAAAAAACTATAATAGTCTTGACAACTCTACAAATTCTAAATGAAAAGTAGGTGTAAATGAAAAAGGAAATCACATTTTGCAAATATTTCTTTATCTGAAAGCTTAAACCTCATCTTATCTAATACATTATATTCAACTATTAGAGCACTTACATGGATTTCTCACTTAGTTTTACAAATAACTGGCTAGTAGGAATGCATTTGTTAAAAACAATTTCTTCACAACTTATTTAATAGAGGGAAGGGAAAAAAAAAAAAGATGTACAAACACTAAAATGATGCTTTGAAACATGGTCTAAATTTTACTGCAAAGAACTATCTTAAAATTTTTCACTTTTTTTTTTTTTTTTTTTTTTTTTGCCAATCATATCTGGCAGGTGGGCCGGACACCCATTTTATTTAAAATATCAGAAAGAAACAGGACATACAGAGAGTAAACGAGAGACAAATTTAAGCCCTAAAAGAAACCCTACTTTGTCACAGAAAATCTAAAGCTGCAAACCTGTCTAGAATCCAAATCAACTAAACCACGAATATGTAATGGAAGATCCAAAATATTGAAAAATGCAACACAGAGTCAAGAGGAGCTGCCCATTCTAGCTAATGCATCAAGCTACCGAGCCTGCCGAAAGCAATGCCAATTGCCCATGCAATATGCAATTCCTAATCTCTCAACAACCAACGAACCTTTAAGCGGCCCAGACGCACTTGTAGAACATCAACCGACTTTGGAATCCGAATCCACTTGGACCTGCCTATAACCTAACGACTGACATAAGCGCAAGCCCAAGGATTGCCTCGCCTGTAACGATCTATGACCCCAAAATTTTCCAAATGCAAACCTCATCCTCGCCACTCAATCCCTTAACACACCACCACCCCCAGAAGTTTCCCATACACCCATCCAGATTCAACTTGAAACTACCGAGTGGAAACTCCCATACCACTTTGAAACCCGTATGCGGGGACGAATTCCCTCCAATACCCCTAAGAGAGAGTGCCGCCAAAGCCAACAACCCATCCTTAAAGGAAACCCAAAAGCATCCCATGTCATGTGAAATTGACCAGATATCTCGAGCTCTACTCAATCTTATACCATCAAACCTATATTTATTTCTAGCAATCCACAATCTCCATAGCACAAAAGCAGGAAGTACTCTATATAACCACTTCATTCCTCAACATTCTTCCACCACTGGAGCTAACGTGCACGCATTGCATTTCTCTCTAGCAGAACCCCAAGGAACCCTCAAAGAGAGACAGATTCCCCAACTCCCGAGAAGGCGTGCTCGATATCTTCTATTTCCTGGGCGGTACAACACCCACATCTCAAGGGACCATGTACCCCAAACCTCATCAAAACATCATCCATAGGCAGCTTATTTGAAAACAAACTCCAGAGCAAAATAGACACCTTAGCAGGAATAGATTTATGCCAAAAAGAGTACACTCGAGAAATTTGCCTGGTATGTCTGGTTACTTGATAAGCCGACTTAACTGAGAAACCCCAGGCGCACAAGTCCAAAACTAGAATCGTTCTCCGCAAGACTAAAGTCATATCTTGGATTGCATGAACTTCTTCCAGAAACCTCAGGGTAACCGAGACATCCACCCTTCCATCTTGCAAATAAGTGGATAGACTAACGTCAGAGCAAGTGAAGGTATTTCAGCCGGGGACCCAATCCACTCCAATTGTCCCACCAAAACATCACCTGCCCACTGGTAACCTCCCACCACAGATGAGGCTCAACCAACGAAGGACACTCAAAGATACGCTACAAGCCCCAAGATTTGACACGTGGACATCTCATGGGATGAAGCCCTAAAGAATATGTCTCCCATAAATTGAGCCCATATAATGCACTGCCTAAACTTCCACCATAATTTACAAGAAAAAGCATCCACAATAGCTCAGAAGATCAAACCCCATTCCCCTTCACTAACAGAAAGCACAACTTAAGTCGCCTCCTCCAACCATCCCATCTCAAGAACTCCAAAACCTAGCAAGAGCTTCTCAATGTCAACAAAACACTCTTGGAGGGTAAACCGATAACAAATGTATCGGTAAAGATGTTAACACATGTTTAATCAGCACCAAGCGGCCACCTTTAGATAACCATTTAGATTGCCAAAAATTGATTTTCCGGGCAATCTTATCCAAGAGATCCCCAAACAACACTCTGGACTTCCTTCCTACCCAGAGTGGGCAGCCAAGATATTTAATCGGAAAAGCTTTGTACGAGAACCCTGTGATTTGAGAAATGATTTCTCTCCTATGACGAGTGACCCTAGGTCCAACCAGAAAACAGCTTTTAGAAGAATTAACAAGCTGACCAAACCTGTTGATATTCATCCAATACCCTCTTTACAGGAAGCCTTGCCAGATTTGAGAAAATGAGGATATCATCTGCATATCCCAAATGCGTTATACTACGCACATGAGGATGGGTAGAAAAAGGAACAAATCTGGCTTCCTGTACTAAAGCATTCAAATGCCGAGAAAGAACCTCTGCCGAAAGAATGAACAGCGCAGGAGATAACGGGTCACCTTGACGCAGACCACATGACGACTTAAAAAATCCACAAGGTTTCCCATTCACGTGACGTAGAAGTAATTAGAAATTAACCGCCATATCATGTCCAGCCATGGCTCACCAAAACCAATTTCCGCATGACTGAATAAGGTAGGGGCTAAGACACTCGTGACGCTTTTGCCATATCAATTTTAATGCAACATTTGAGCCTCGAACCTTCTTCCCAATCATTGCTATCATTTCACGGGCCAGCAAAATATTACGATATTACCTACCCTTCACAAAACCACTTTGTTGAGGAGAAATTAACTTTGCTAACAAAGGCTCCAATCTGACAGACAAAATTTTAGATATGACCTTGTTGATGAAATTACACAAGCTGATCGGCCGGAATTCCGCAAATGACCTCGGCTGCCCAATTTTAGGAATCAGAGCAATCAACGTTGAAGTAAAACCGGCAACTCGGCCCCTGCAAAGAAATCCAGAGGCGCCTGTGAAGGTCATGACCCAATATCGACATGTCGTGAAAAGTCCACGAAAAACCATCAGCCACGAGCAAGCTGTCACCATCCATTGCAAAAACCACCCTTCGAACCTCCTCTACCGTAGGCCATCTAATAAGTTCCTCATTCTCTTGAGATGAGATCAACGACGGAATAATCTCCAGACACTGCCCATGAAAATTCGACCCAGAACTACAAGACAACATGGAGGAGAAAAAACGCACCGCCACGTCTGCTAATAACTCCGATCCTTCAACCCATTGGCCATGTTCATCTCTAATGCCATGAATAAAAGACTTTAACCTCTGCTGCCTCACCATGGGTGGAAATATCTGGTATTTGCGTCTCCTTCCTTTAAAAACCGAATCCTAGACTTTTGACGCTAAAGGCGCCATGAGCTCATGCTCTGAGCTCAGATCCACCTCGACTAGGCTGTGGTTTCCAACTCAACCTCTTTCCGTCGACCGGTTCTTCAGCCTCAAGAACACGATCGATATCGCCTAAATACCTCTTATTCCACGTTGCCAAAGCCGATTTAACATTTTTCAGCTTACCCACCAGGTTCTTACCAACCCTCCACGGTATCGCCAAGCATCGCGTTGCACCACCAAAATCCGATGAGAACACCACATATGCAAAGCGGAAACTCCTCGCCCCCCAGAGAAAGAGACTAGAAGGGGGCATGATCGGGAAACCGAGGAAGATGTTTGACAACAACTAATGTATCCCAAACATGATTCACGACCCTATCCAAGCGTTTCCATATACGCGACGCACGATTATTACACCAAGTATAAGATCCCGAGAACCAACGTCCAACCAAGTCTAAATCCTCAATGAAATCCAAAACTCAACCGCTTGGGACACTCTAAAGGTTTGCCTCCCTTTTTTCTTCACGACTATGCGACATTAAAATCACCCATTACAATAATGGGCAAGTTTACTTGCCGTAAGCGCCTAAGATCCTCCCACAGCCGTTCCCATAATCATGAACCAAAACCAAAAGACATGCTGCAAGCTGGTTATGCTCAATCGACACCACCAAATGCTGTCTTGCTTGCATCTCAATCTTAACTGAAAATTCTTCCAATATAACAACCATAACCTACCAGAATTAGCAATACTATGGGGAAAATTTAGCTACGTTTGATACCATGCATATGAGAAACATCAACCATGGTCTCATAAACCTAACAAAGTCACATGATACATTGAACTAACTTCCTAACACGAGTTATTGGCTGGATTATTCAAACCGAACATTCAGAAAATGGAGTTCATCATGACAAACACGGAGAGAGAGAGACGGTGGCGAGGAACCAAGCCTCTTATTGTGCTTTGATGAGCTACCATTTGCCAAGCTCCCGTTCATGAGCCCATCAAGCGGGTTTTAATTCCTCAAATTGATCAGCACAAAGGTGCTTAGGAGAAGACCCAAGTCCTCCACCGACAGCTTGCTCGCTGACCATCTCCTCCTCGCTGAATCCTCTCCCTCTCCATGTGCGGATAATCGTTCGGGCGTTCGACACCTGCTTTGCCTTCCCAAAAAAACCAATGTCCGTAACCTGAATTGGTGCAGCAGGAGCCATCCTCTCCATACTAACATCCAGGACTCCATACCCGGTCCACGGCACGGGTATATCCTCCATTATAAAACCTTGCATGCCCGCCATGCCCTCCTCCTCTGAACTACTACCGAATGCGCTCTATCTCTTCACAAGCCACCGCCTCGTCCACCATCGCTCCAGCCATGCCATTGAATCAACCAATCCGATCCCACAAGTGCGGAAGGAAGAAAATTCCAGTCGAGGCCGCACTTCCTCATCACCCACACCCCTTGCAACTTGTATCGTAGCTTCATAACTACCTCTTCATCCTTTCCGCCCTAGATCCTCATTAGGAGCAATCTTGGAAACCACCGGATCCACCCTTTTCCGATACTCTAGCGGCAGATACCTCGCTTTTCCTCCCCACCTGCGCAGTTCGGGTGCAGCAAATGGCAATCATCCACGCCATGACCTTGGCGATAACAATGAGTGCAATCACGAGGCATATCCTCGCACTAATACCGCCAAAACCCTCGACTTCGGCAATACCGATGCCGATCAAACCCGATTGGCAAGCCCTTTAAGAGATCAATCTCCACACACCGGGGCAACACTAGGCCTTGAAAGCCCGTTGTTGCAGAATCCATAAATAGCGGCCGACCAAGGCAGGAAACAATATGAAACAGAAGCTCTTTTGGAAAAAATGAACAGGAAGCTTGGGCAAAGAAAACCACACAGGAACAACAGACGGCTCTCGATCTACATGAAAAGAACTGGACCACTTAAAAACCCTCATCGGGCAACCATTGACATACCAGATATTGCGCCCCCAAATCCGATGAAAATCATGTTACGCTTGAAGTCGATTAAAACATGTCTAGCGTCCAGCTGACCACGAGCCCTTGAGATCGAGTAGAGAAGAACCGCGGATGACCTCCATTGAAGGGCGACCAGAGAGAACTTCCCATACGTCAATTGAAAGGACTTGCAGCAGACCAAATCTGGTGGAAAATACCACGGCAGGTTCACCTCTCCAGTAGTTAATCCAACACCTTAGGCGGCAATTTCGATGTCGTAAATAAGGACGAGAAAGATTTGTTCTGGAACGAAGGAGATGAGTTCATGATCGGTTGCCCTCGAATCTTGAAGGCAGCCATGGCCGCGTTAAGCCGTGTAAAAACGATACAACCAAGGAAGAACGGAGAGAGAAAAGAACGGAGAGAGAAGGGAGTCTGATTATTGTAAAATTTTTCACTTAACAAGTAACGTCAATATTTGATTTCTTTTGCCATTTAATTTGTTTTGTAAAACAAATAGGGGTAATATAGGATATTATTAGACTTGTTGTACTTACATCACCATCTGTTACCAAGATATTTTCTTTAGGGGAGGTTCATGCAATTTTGTAAACCTCAAGGGAGGCGGCTGCAATTGCTACAAACCTCAAGGGAGGTTTCTGAAATTATCCCCATGTATAATTACAATCTGTAGAGAGCATTATAAAAACGGTCAGTGTGGAAAGCTTTTCCTTCCCTACCAATCATTTACATTTAGCGACAAACTACCATTGACTTGCGTTGACCATCTTATCAACGACTCGGAGGTCTTGCGAAACTCAACCACTTGCCATTGCCAGCTGCCACTGCTACAAAACTAAGCAAACAGCCTCAAGTTAACAAACAAGAACACATATTAGTACCAATTAATGAATCCACATAGCACAAAAATTAAAAATATGTCTTCCAAGGCAGAGAAGATGTTTAATAGAAAGAAGAAAGAAGAGGAAGATGATGAGGCATGCATGTTAATGAAACTGACTTTGCTAGTCCTTTTCCATTTAGTTATCCTCCTGGGGGCAGCAGCGTTATATCCATCTATCTAATGTGCATTGCAGAAATGAATCTTGGCAAACTGCATCCATCTTCCCGTTCTTATTTTCAGTATTAGGACAGTAGTAATTCATACAGAGACAATAGTGATATCCCAGAAATCAAAAGTTCAGAAACAACTTTGTGAGCAGGGTCACATTTGATTTGAAACATAAAAATTCAAAATGACTACAAACGATTATTCTCGGATACACAGAGGAAAGCATGGCAAACTTCATTGCATATGCCCTAAGACTGATCAGGACAAGTATTTTAACGTTTCTTAGCACGAAGATCACGGAAATATCTTTTGGGGCTTTCCTCAAACGAAGCCCTGGGAATACGGTAGTTCCTTCCAGGGGCTTTCATCGTCTTCGATGGCTTAGTGCAGCGGATCAAACACAAAACTAGCACAAGCAGGACTAACCCTGTGACAAGAAACGGTGCATTAACACGAAGCCCGTGTCGTACTGGGAAGACCTCTTCCAACCAGCCTACAGAAAACGAAGCCATGTTTTCCAGCAGCAACAATAGTTGCTTCAGCTTCTCTTGCAGATTGTTCATCATCTCATCTGCTCCCATTGCTTTCAACTTTGCCAGTGTTCTGTTCATCATAATCATGCTTTCTTCCCCAGTCCACTTTAACTGCTGCTGCAGATTGCCGATCATGCGCCCATTTCTCAATTCCGGAAGGACGACATCGCCCAACCAGCCTACAGAAAACGAAGCCATGTTTTCCAGCAGCAACAATAGTTGCTTCAGCTTCTCTTGCAGATTGTTCACCATCTCATCTGCCCCAGCTGCTTTCAACTTTGCTTGTGTGCTGTTCATCAAAACCATGCTCTCTTCCCCAAATCCCTTCAGTTTCTCCAGCAGATTTCCCATCTCTTATCTTGTGTGCTACCAAGTGAAAAGAATAAATATGTTAGTACAAAAAATCACGCAGCAGCAGAAGTAATCAAGAAGTTTTCAAAATATAACACAGAAAGTTGCTCACGTAGGAACGAATGGGGAGAGGTTAGGCACATTGAAATTTCAAGCATTATTCTATAATGGAAGCAATTCTTATAAACAGCAAACCTGCTCCATCCCTCTCTAAGAAGAAACTTTTTGGAGTAGGGAATAAATCCGTGAAACACATAACTACTAATTCAAATACATAAAACAACTCTAATATGCCAATTTAATTAAGGCACGTTCCTAATAAAAAAAAAATCCTAATTAGCTTGATTTAATTGTTCCAACAGAAGAGAATACACCTCCGAATGGCGGAAATTGGAATCGTCACTGAAGCTGGATGCGGGCAAACCATTATTCGGCACAGCAGTGGGAGCTAATGAAGCAAGCATCGTTGATTGGATCCGTACATTAATCGGGGACCAAATGTCTCCCATGATCCGTCATCTTTATTCCCTAGTAGTAGTAACTTCTCACTTTTCAACCGAGGAAAAAGAAAAAGATGTACAAACAAGGAAGACCAGAGAATTCTTCCAAATAGATTAGGTAAATGAAGAAAAAGACTAGCAGAGTTGAACAATATGAGGTCCCACCCCGAGAAGAAGGAGAACAGAATAATTTGTCTGCACAAATTCTTATCAGATTAACCAGCAATCATGATTACCCAAATATTAAAATCTAATTCTCACTTGGTTAGGGGCCCTTCCTTTTCTTTCTTTTTTCTATTTGACTCAAGGGTTCTATATTTCAATCACATTGTTTAGGGGATATTATCTTAACATTTTCTTCAATCACATTTTTATGTTATATGCGTATGCAATTACGGATAATTTTACTATAAAAGTTCTACAACTTAACAATTAAAATGGGTTCTTAGACTTCTGAAATCTTGAGGAACTTTGTGGGGAGAAATGCCAGTTTCGTAAAGTCCAAGTGAGGCAAATTGTGTTTTTTCTTTTCACCGGCCACTTGAAATTGAAATGATCGGCGAACTAATAAGTCTCACTAGCTAGTCACAATGATAGTTTAAAAACTTACACTTTCTTGCTTCTTTTCGGTCTATTTCTGATTTTCTATTACTAGAAGAAATATTTTGGTAAACAATTTCGTTGTTTTCGTTTAGTAATCTAATTAACATGCAAATATTGAATTATAAATTTACTGCATCATTTAGACTTAACATTCAAGATCAAATAATGTTACTTTTCAAGCCATGACGGCCTAACGATCTAAAAGTTAATGTCCTCAATAGGAACTTCAAATTCTAACCTTCGAATATAGAAATAGACTTCTTCCATTCCAACCACACCCCAAAAAAAGCGTCTTTATACTGATCTGATTTTCGCTGGTGAGGTAACAGAACGTGTTGCTTTGACTGAAGAAAGTTGCACCAAGATTTGGATACTAGATGATTTACATAATGGAAGGTGGACTACGGTGGATTTATGGTGGCCAAAATCTTGGGTTCCGCCTTACAACCGCCCATGGGGTGGTTGAGCCCATTGGTTCCACCCAAGATGGTGACAATGTACATAGATTAAGAATCAGAAGCTCATCAGCGTCACTGTCAATTTGTTTCGAGCATACAATGTCGAATCATGAGATGTAAAGATGTTCCAAGAACCCACCGGCTTATTCCATCGCTTGAAGAAACTTGATACCGGCTGAGATAGAGAGTAGCTTTTACTTGGGAGAGAAGAAAAGATGTCAATCTAAATCAAAAGCTAAATTCTGGGTATGAACATATGTGTTTAAAGATAATGAAGGACCAAGTCCTTGTTAGTTGAGCTGCAACACACTTTCATGGACAATTACAATTGTTAGAGAGCATTAGAAAGTCAGTATGGAAAATTGGAAACCTTTTCCTTCCTTCCCAATCTTTCGCATTTACCGACAAAAGTACCACTGACTTCCATTGACCATCTTATCAACGACTTCGGGGTCTTGCAAAAACTCGCTACTTGCCAGCTGCCACTACTATATAAGCAAACAACCTCAGGGTGAATAAACAAGAATATATATCAGCACTAGTAAAGCTGCATTGGAAAGAAAGAAAAAACGGTACAAGTACTTCTTCCAAGGCAGAGGGGATGTCTAGTGGAAAGAAGAAAGGAGGGGGAGATGATGGGGCAAACCCTGGTGAGACCTGGAAATTAGCAGCTGCTGCGGCAGCAGCTGGAATAGGCATTGCTGCATCAGCATGGGGGCTTTTTGGATCAATTTCGAAAGAAGCAGAGCCAAAAGATGACAGGAAGAAGATGAAGGCACCGGGAAGGAATGGCGATCTCATCTACAGGGATGATTTCGTGCAAAGCCCAAGTGACTATTTCAGCGAGCTTCGCAATGACAAAAGGAGCAAAAAATAGATCTGGGCTCACAGCTGTAACATGTTATGATCATGGGAAATGTTGCAGTGTGATTTAATGTTTTCGGGAACTGCTGGTTGTGTAATAAATTTCCCATTTCCTAGTTGCCAATGATCTTCTGCATATTTGTGTCTCCTAAAGTTTGTTCAATACATATGTAAGGTCAGATGCATGTCGTGTTCGATGATAAATATGGGAATAAAATATCTTAGCAGCTTGTGTTATTAAGTGAATTTATGAGTTCCAACATGTATGTACTATAGACAAGAAAAATAAGACACAGAAGCATTTGTTTGGTGCTGGATGAACACTAGACATGTTGAATCGGCCTTGGTATCCACCATACTTTTGCCAAGAAAATTAACCAGAGCTGCAAGGAAGCATGACAGAATACTTGAAAACAAAATTCTCAAGGTTTCCCCATCTTCCTTGGTTGTGCTTCCCAGTGAAATGAAAAAAAAAAAAAAAAAGAGTTAGTAAACCTTTAAAAGGTGGAATTGTTATTGAAGTTAGTATATGGAGTGCATCTATTATCCCATATATTGATCAATTTAAAAAGAAATTAACTTCTTCCTGGTAATGAACAATATGTGTAAATGTTTAGAGGACAGTGGTCTCTTTCCATTCTTTCGGTACAATGGTCTCTTTCCACTCTTTCGGTTCAGGGCCCAATGCAAATTACTGAATTTTGCATGAAAGAGGTGCCAATTGCATAAGTAAAAGGAACAGCAATATACTATAACAAAAGACGTACGAAAAGATGCTTTTAAAAAAAAAAAATAGTAACGTCGTTTCAAGTGATAGTGGAACTCAAATCTAATTACTTCCAGTCCAAAAGCCAACTCCAAGAAAGTCAGTATAGAATTTCCACGAAATGGGTAGTGGGAACTGCAATAATTGTTTGTTAGTTATTAGTGCATCTTTTCTTTTCCTTCTCAATCTTTCACATTTACCAGCAAAGATTAAGGGGAAAAAAAAGAGAGATTAAGGGGAAAAAAAGAGAGGGAAAAGAAAATGAAAAATTTATCGTAAAATTTACAGATAAAGCTGTTTGTATACTTATTTTTATCCCCTTGAAAATTTGGGTATGGGAGGTCCAAATTTGAGCTAAAGTCTTTTCTAGATTGCCATTTTCTGAATTTTTGATAGAAAAATATATTGTAACGATTTGGTGTACGTAAGATAAAAAGGTGTTTGAAAAATATGATCACGAAAAATGTAAAAATTTTTCTATGAAAAACTCCAATCCAAACAAAGCCCGCATTGTTAGCTAATGTAATGAATCCGTACGCACCGCACCATCCAACGCCGGTGTGACTCCTTTTATCTGTTTTAGTGCTTCTTTTTTAACATTCATCTTTATCTACTTTCCTAGGCAAGGTGATTGATGTACATTTTAAAGTTAAGAGAAATAAATAAATAAGGGGAAAAAAAGAAGAAGAAAAGTTGATAGCTATGGTTACCTACTCACGAAGCTTGATAGTAATTTCCTAGTGAAGGGGAATTCTTTCTTTGTTGGATTGTCGGCATATTTGTTCCTCATTTCCTCCTACCTTCTTTCTGCTTCTTAGGAGCTAAGAATCACAAACGTAGAGGAAAAAGAATACGAGAAGTGTAATGCTTGAGTAGCTCCTTGAGAAGGTAGGGGGAGCCTAATCAATTATGTATTCACATCCTCTGAGGTAATCCAGATCAATTATTTAGATGAAGAAAGTATTTAGTCTTAATTACATCAAAATGGGGAAATTAAAAAAAAATATTATTATTGTTCACTAGTTAAAATTCCCGTGTGTTTATCCCCGAAGTCTACCAGCAGCAGGAAGTGTAGTGGCCTTATCTTCTCTTGCAGACTGTTCACCATCTCATCTGCCCCAACTGCTTTGAACTTTGCCTGTGTGCTGTTCATCAAAATCATGCTTTCTTCCCCAAACCCTTTCAGTTTCTCCAGCAGATTGCTGATCATCGTACTGATCATACTCTCAGTTCCCATCTTTTATTTTTTTGCATGCTACTAAGTGAAAAGATTAAAGAATAGACCTCTGAAAGGTGGAATCGTTACTGAAAATGAGTGCAATTTAAAATGAGTGCAACGGGTGGTAGTACCTAGATCTAAGTAGTACTACTTGTTAGTGGCTGTAATGTTGAGAAAATTCTAATTTTGTGATGGAAAAAAAAAGTGATTCTACATCAGGGGTTGTTCATCAAGGGGATTCTGGAAATAGGTAATTCGCATTTGTTGAATGCGAGTTACACTAAACTCGCATTCAACAAACGCGAAATAGGTTTTCCCGGCCACCCAAAAATAAAGCCACTTGAAAATTCATTTTCCACGTGGAACTCGCATTTGAAAAATGCGAGTTTCGTGAAATCAAAACAAGCCAACAACTTCCCAAGCCTGCCGACCCCCAAATCAATTAAACGCACAAACCCTCGGACGAAATTGGGAACACACCAAATCGAGCCCCAAACACGGCCAATCTCTCAATCGGAGCCACGGAAGTCGTCTTCATACCGGCAACTGATCGGAGCAGCTCGGTTTGGTGAAGTGTTGCGGTGGGGAGTTGCTGCATTCGGGTGAAGCTCCGTCGTTCGTCTCGCCGCCGCTTCACCGCCGGACAGCGGCAGTGGAGCTCCGCAGAAGCAACCAGCAGCAGAGGTAAGCTTTCCCCTCCATCTTTTGGCCGAGTCATCTGTTGCAATTATTCGGAGAAGGTTAAAAATCCAAATTTTTTTTTTTTTCTGACCAGCGGCAGACAACTAACGTGACCAAACACATTCCACCTAGCCGCCTCCCGAAATTAAGTCACAGAAGGCGAAGGCAGTGAGCAACAAGAAAAATGTGGGGGGGAAAACTTGGGAAAAAGTTAGACTTACGCATGAATAAACCATCAGGTTGTGAAGAGTTGCCGGATTTGGTGAGGTAATTTTTTGACCTTTTTTCAGTTGCTAATTTTTTATTTACATTTGTGATGCTATAATTTTAATTTCCATTGCTGATGGTAAATTTTTTTTTCCGTTTCTGATGCTAATTTGTTTTTCCCTTTCGGTTGTTTTTCGTTTTTTCACATTTCCGGTGAATTTTTGTTATTCCGTTGGTGTTGCTATTTGTGTTTTCCATTTATGATGTAATTTTTGTTTTCGTTTACATTTGCCAATTTGATTTACCCATTTCGATGCATTTGTTTTCTTTGCATTTGTCTTGCTCTTGTCTTTCAATTTCTGATGCAATTTTGTTTTCCAATTAGAGGCTGGATAGAGTGCTTCTAGAAGTTGCCTGCACATTCATAGTTTCTCTTGCTTCTCTTCTTGTTCAACTGTATTCTGGTTTGCTGAATGGCAACTTTTGATCTGGGACAACTGAGTTTGCACTAAACTTCGGTTCATTCTTACATTTGTTTCTGATAGACTTAATTCCACGAAGGTGCCTTAGAAGGGGTGAGCCGGTCTCTATACCATGCATGTTTTAGTGTTTGAGATTCCCTAAACTATCAAGCCTGAGCCTTGTCAAAACTTCGGGAGCATGCTTTCTCATGTAAATTCTTGACCCTATTTAATCTCTCCTGGTTAATTACTAGTTGAAGTATATCCAAATTGACAGACATTGGTCTGTCACTTCTTGTCATGTCAAGTTGTGAAACATCATAAGTAGCAGATTATGCATAGCGTGACTGAAAATTTGTACTGTTTTTTTGGTGCAGAGCTTTTCTTTGGAATTATCTGAATTTGCAACTCCTCCTTATAGTTAACAGAACAAGAAACTGTTGTGAAGATTCCACACCATATCTTGAAATTGGTTCTCTTCTTTTTTTTGATTCCTTTGCATATTCATTATAAATATTTCTGAGGAATTTATCATACACAATGAAATATGAGTTACTAGGATGTCCTTTTCCTTTTGTAGGTTGTGTTCCCAACTTCTTGTCATATTAGCATTAAAACCATGCAAGACTATATCTTTTGGAATATTGTCATGGAATCCGGAAACGACCTCGGTGGTGGCAAATGCTGCAAAAGGAAATTGGTTAATGTTATAGTAAATCGAGCTTTTCTATGAAATTTCGAAGATGTATCTGAACTAATCCTCATATAATTTTGCTTCCTATATTCTAATTTGTAGAAGAGATTCAAGTTCTTCCAGTGAATGCATAAAAACATTAATTTGAGCGGAAGTGTAGCGTCTAGTAAAGTAAGCAACAACTACTGTGATAATGTATATAAGAAGGTCAAGGTTGAGCTTCTGTGGCAACTATTCTGCTGAAAATACATGTTAGGACTGATTGAGTTTGCTCTTTCAATTCTTTGTTGCTTTAAATTGCTGACTGTGCATCTTAATTTTCAAGTGGTTGTGGTGCTTTGTAGGTAGTTACATTTGTTTTAGGTGCGATTACTCCTTGTTAATCTGAAATTTATGAGCGAGACACATTTACTTTCCTCATTTGACAGTTGAACTTCTCAAAAGATTGTTAATCAAAAGCTGCATCGCTGATTAATTTCTCGGTTGGGGCCAGAAGGAACTGTTCATAGGATTTAGTTATCATTTTCTTATTATCTTCTGTAGTAGGGGTCTTCGGTTATAAAATTAGAAATCCTTTTTTGCTTTTGTATCTTGTATTAGGCCACCTTATGGGGCACTGGGCTGCTTGACTCTGAACAATTTCTTAATTGACTCTGAACAATTTGTTAATTTTTTTTAAGTAACACAAAAAATTGCTTGACTGCAAAATTTGGTTTAGTGAATGATTGATTACTACTGTTAGGGTCGAACCAGACCAGTTGTCTGGCTGGCAAGTAATAAGACACCTACGTACAGCTTTCATTTCTACTATGTCTCCTTATTATTTCCTTCTTTCAGTAGTATTTTGAACCTCCCATACACAACACCCACCCCCCCCAAAAAAAAAAACCCAAACCCAAAAAAAAAAAAAATATATATATATATATATATATATATAGAGTAAACTTTCCACAACGTAAAAAGATAGACATGAATTTTCCAGCAAGTTAAATTGTAGCAGCTCCTCGCTAACCCCTGCTGTTGTATGTCTAGACCTAGAGCACTAAGAGCAGGAGACTCATAGATATAAATCTTTTTTTTTCCTGAATTTTTGGGCTGGACTTCGTTCGGGTGCATAACATGACATTACATGACATGAAGGATCTGCGATTACGCGGGGCATGGTAGTTGAAGATCCAAAGGCTTAATTGACTGTCAGAGCCTCAGAGGAAAGAGGACCCATCTGACTTCACACAGTTACTGCATCTTCCTTTCACCACTTCAATTTTTGTTTGAGTCACTCACATATGTTCAAGAAGTCGGGGAGGACCTTAGCTTTTAATCTTCTTTTCTTTATGAGATATAAACAGTTAAACATACTAACAGACTACAATGAATGTGCCATATGTGGTTTAGTGAAAACACTACAGCAGTTCGACGAACAGAAGTAAAATCCTTACTTGGTTAGTGTTTTTTGGAAAGCTTAGCTAGGCTCAACCTCGGTTATTCTCCACCACTGTAATTGGATTTAACTTAGAAATAGTATAATCATATGAAACTGGCTGGAGTCGGGAATATGATGTGGACAACTGTGCACAAATTAAAATGTAAGGGTCCTATTGTTGAGAACTTAGATAGTTATAAGGCAGCAAGTGTTTCTGTCCTGAAGGAAAAGCATCCAATAAGCTGTTAATTTTCTTGTTTATGTTTCCTAAAGGTTCAATACGACTCGTCTACTTGTTACGACTTTATCATATTTATTGTAGCAGCAATTCAAATGTTAGCATTATTTATCCTTATTATTAATCTGCAGTGTGTTCATTAATTTACATAGTGACAACAGTTGGGATTAAGCTCTATATCATTTGTTTCATTGGCCAAGTTAGTCGGGTCTTCTCAATCGAAGAGAAATTATTATATGGTAGCTTCAAGAAGACTTAAAGTGATGCACTGTTTCATTTCTGATGCAATTTTTTCTTTGCGTATGTGTTGCTAGCAGCCTTTCAATTTCTGACGCAATTTTGTTTTCCATTTCTGGTGTAAATTTTTTTAATTACATTTTCGGTACTCGCATTTTGCTTTTTTTGAAAAGCTACTTTTCCGGTGAACTCGCATTTGCAAAATATTTTTCCGTTGCGGTTCAAAATTCGTTTCCACTTCGGATCACAAATTTTTAGCTTGATGTGAACTTCCTGGAAAATGAGTTCTTGAATGGCGGATCTGGAAAAGGTCCTTTAGCTTTTGATTGACATTGCCTTTTTTTTTTTTTTTTCGTTTTATGCTGCTAAATGTTTTTTTCGTTTCATTTGTGAAAATAGTTTTAAATTTCTGTTGCACCTTTTTCGCTTGATCTGTAGTTTATGTAAATTAGTAGCTGCTTTGGCGGATGTGAAAAAATTGGTGAAGTACCTCTTCACCAATTTGTTGGGGAAAGCTCAATATTACCACATTGGTATTTTATTTGTTCATTTCAGTCCCCCCTTTTTTTAGTTGTAGTTTCTGAGAATTACATAGTCAATTCGTGTGCTCCTAATCTAATTGAGTGTATGTGTGTGTGTGTTTCTATCTTTCGGAAAAAAAAAAATTTTTTAATTGCCGTGGCCTCATTAAGTGAATTAATGTTTTCACCATTTGTTTGACGAAAGCTGAAAATAAATGCATTCGTTGCTCGTTTTTTTACTTTCTGTTTCTGTCTATATTGCGGAATGAAAAGTAGCTTATTGCTAAAAAGGCAGCATAATAAGATTGAAATAACTACTTTTGATGAGTTTGTAGTTGACTACAGATTAGAATTTTATACTCCCATTAGAAATTCTTCGATAGTATTATTTGTAAATATTTGGCTGAATTTATACATGGCATAAGTAAATTAAAATGGTATGGTATTTTCGTTACGGGAGAGTTTAAAATTTTCGAGTGTATGTTAAGCATGTTTGGGGATAGGAAAAAAGAGTGTTTGTTGGCAGGGAGTTTTAATCATTTTGTAGGGGATACTCTGCCGAAATTTAGATAATTTTTATAGGGGATAGCAAACTTGTATTATTCGTTTATACTTTAAAAAAAGCAAAATGCTTGCGATTGTAGTTACACAATTCCTAGGCCATTGTCTTTTGCCCTTAATTATAATATTTGATTATTATGTACAATTTTAAAAAAAAGTGAGTGTTTAAATGTTAATGCTGGAAACAAATTCCCTCTGCGGAAAATATCGTCTATATGTTTCGAACTTAGTTGAAAATGTTATAAAAATTGTAAAGTACTATAGATAAGCGACATTTTTAAATTTCTATTCATGGTCGGCGAAAATAAAATAGAATATTGTAGATAAGGAGAGTTGTTTCAAATAAAATATAATAATTATGATAAAAAAAGTGACCCCAACATCTTGTTTTTATTATGATGAAGTACCGTTCATTAAGTTATTGAATAAGCTCTTTAAAAGTAACCAGAAAATGAATCAGAATATAGCACATATGATTAATAAACACTTCATAAGTAAGCATGAAAGTTTTCTAAATTGTGACTATATAGGACATTTTATGGAAATAAAGGTTAGCTTATTAAATACGTTGACATACTAGGGGAATGGCGAAGTAGATGAACTGGGAAGCACAGCTGTTTCCCCAGTCATACCATAAACTGCACATGCATATGTTCCGTTATTGAACTTGTTCATGGAGACCAGAAAACAATATGCGTGATTTCATTAACTTTAATGCAGAATATTTTTCCGTAACTTCATACGATCGAGTTCGACCACTCTGACACTATCCGGCCCTTACGACTAGGTCGAGTACCACAGCTTTTTCATCTTCGGAACCGTTCTGCGAAATGAAAATATAACACTGTCCATTACTACGTTTGTTCTACAGGTGGGATGTTGGCCTGGATTTACACAGAGTTGTGCGACATGTCTTACCAGCTCTTAGAGACCAGTTGACTGGCTTACGGCCCGATGAGGTACATGTTGTACTATTGATGCATACCCTATAATCATGTACAAATTTTGTTTTACAGCCAATTCGTTTTTCTAAAACATGTTGATATGACATTTGTTCGGCTATGCAATGTTTTGGTTCGATGGCTCCGTGAGGACATTCTTGCATCCCTCCCTCGAGTCTTACCTTGCGCAGGCGTGACATTTGGAGATCATCGCGTCATCATCTGTTTGAGGTTGTCCGAGCCCACCTACCTCATCGAGTTATGCGACAGTTCGGTTTGCATCAGCCCGTGCCCGACTATCGGCTTGCCGAGAACATCGCAACGTTACACCGAATTAGTCGCCGAGGGAGGAAGAATCAGGATTGGGGCATGGCACATGTGCACTACATTGAGGTTTGGACACATCGCCATTCTTTGGTAGCGGATGGACCAGCAGTTGATGATACTACGTATCCATCTGATGACTATTTCCGGTGGTATCGTCGTGAGACAGTTCGTATGTTTGAGATCCGAGCCGGCATCCTCCGATTCCCGAGGGGTTTCAGGGCGATAGTGCAGTCAGAGTACCTCGTAAGTTTCCCCGCTCAATAATAATGCAAACTAATGTCGGCGTGTATTACCACTCTCGTGTACAAATGACCGCACTTACACATTTCTTATAATGCCAAACTCTTAATAGGTTGATGTATTGTCGCGCATTCATTACATGGCATTAGATTCCGAGACAGTATGCGAGGAGCAGGACCGGCATCATCTCCGTGCCATCAGGGAGTTTGTAGATGAGAGCTTACAGCATGTTGGGGCGGCACGACGGCTTGCAGTTCGCCCTCCACCTGTACCTCATGACATTCCATTTCATGTTGACCCGCGTCGTGTTGAGCGGGCACATAGAAATGTAGGTGGAGGCCAACCGGTGGTGGTCGGCGTCGTGGGTGCGAGTCCCCAGAGCATATCTCCCAGCCGGACGCTGGAGACGGTGCACACGCCGACAGCACTGTGGTGAATCGACTGTCCGCACACCTCGGGGGGCATGAGGGAGGGTACAACGTCTAGGTCACAGGTGACGTTTCAACAGGTTACACCTATGGTTGACGTAGATGTTGGAACTTCTAGTCAACGCGAAGGGAGGTCCCGGACAGTCGTGGACTTGAGGCATTACATGATCGAGGAGGCCGCATGAGTCACCACGACTTTAGTTACTCCGATTCAGACATATGTGCCACGTAGAGGAGCTAGGACGCGTAGGCGTCGAGAGTGTGGTACTGGTGGACATCTTGGAGGACATTGAACCTTGTATTGAATCATTAGTTTTTTTTTTCCCTCGTGACTTCAATTGGCTACTGTATACATAAACTTTTCGTTTGCAAGCCCCATGCGTTAGTCGACAACGAATGCTAACTAACACTTTGTCGTAGGCTCATAATCGTCAAGATCTCCAACTTCCTCAACGCTAAACTCAACCGAAGGTCCACGAGGACCAACTCGATAGCCCTCCCTGTAACAAAATCTACGCTTATCCCCATAAAACTTGGGTTGTCCGCAATACAATTCACGCCATTATTCGACAAAATAATTGTTAGCAAAACCTCCGACATTCACCAAAATCTTTACACAATAAATCACTAAGCATATCATTACCGAGGCCGATCACGAAGCGGTCGACCCTTAGGATGACCGAAGGTCTTTAGGGTCTTTTTAAGAGTAGCGAGAATAATTTCAGCGATATGATTGAAGTGAGTGCTGAGAAACTCGATATTGTCGTTAGTAATGAGGGTTGGATTTAGGGTCGCAGGGTTTAGGAAATAGGATTTACGGTTTAGGTTTTAGTCTTCCAGGTTCAGGGTTTAGGGTTTTGGATCTCAAGGTTCAAGGTTTATGGTTTTTGATTGCATGTTCAGGTTTCAGGGTTTTCAGTTTAGGGGCCTGGTTTAGGGTTTACGGTTTTAGGGTTAGGGTTGAGGGTTTATGGTTTTTGGGTTACTTCATCAAGGTCATAAAGTTTGAAGGTTTACGATTTACGGTTCATAATCTTTAGGGTCTACGATGCTCACCTTTTCATTGCGGTTTACGGTTGGTCAAATAGGGATTCAGCATGCAGGGTCGTAAGTAGTACATAAATCGAACTCTGTGTTGGAATGGAACAGATATTCTATTGTAATAGTGTCAAATTGCCTAAACATAGTACTGAAGTAAAGGAAAACTTTCAGAAATTTTTTTTTCTCCCTTTATGCTCTACATCCGGCTTTTGTAATTTTGGTCTTCTTGTGTCTTACTGCATAGGTGTATTCAGTTTAAATTTTCAATTTTTCTTCTGTTACGTCGCCACCATTTAGGCGCGTTACCGTAAGCCGCATATAGGACGGGACAGGCATATATTGAAGACCATTTAGGCGGATAACGGACTAAAGACTATCAAGTTTTCGTTGCGGTCGAGTAATGGGGCTAGTTAGGCGTGCCCACGGCAACTGGGCATGCCTGAGGCATGGAATTTTCGTCAAATCCCAGAAGCGTTGCCACTGCTTAGGCGTGCCCATGCCAAATCGTCACGTTTATCGTCACCAATTGTAAAACTTGGTCAGAAGCGTAAGTGCTACCTAGGCGTGCCCACGCCTAACTTGGTGGATCACCAAAAAGCAACAAAAACAAATTTCCTTCCCCTTTTCCAACTCTCAGTTGTGTTTATATTTAACAAAAAAAAACCAAACCCCCCCTAAACCCTAATTTCTTTCATTTTCTTTCCTTTCTTTCTTTCTTTCTTTCTTTCTTCCTTCATTTCTTTTCCTCAAAATTTTGCACGTAGAAAAATAGCCGCGTAAAGGATGTTTACTACTGCCACATTACTTGACCATTAAGATTATTGGATTTCTGTCAAATACCTTATTCACACAAATTTATTTCGATGGTGAATATCAGTTGTGAAAAAGCTAATTTTATATAAATCGCATTCGCTAAATGCGAGTACGAGAGAAATTTTTAAAAAATACAAATTTTTTAAACTGCCAATTCATGAATGCAAGTGACATAAAACTCGCATTCACAATATGCGAGTTATTCCGAAAATGCTAATATTTTTTTAGATATTGACCTCGCATTCCTCGGATGCGAGTTATGCGAGTTTCGTATACTTTTAATTTTTTTCATATCTACAAATCTCATTCGTCAAATGCGAGTTTCCACAATTTTTATTTTTTTAAAAACGTTGAACTCGCACTTCTTAAATGCGAGTTATATGAAACTCGAAATTTAAAGAATGCGAGTTCCGACGATTTTTATTTTTTTTAAATAGTCGGAACTCGCATTTCTTAAATGCGAGTTATATGAAACTCGCATTTACAGAATGCGAGTTCCGACTATTTTATTTTTTTAAAGCGTCGAACTTCGCGTTAAATCGATTTATATGAAACTTCGCATTTGAATCGAGTTTTGACAATTTTTTTTTTAAACCGTCAACTTCGCATTTCTTAAATGCGAAGTTATAAAACTTCGCATTTAAGGAATGCGAGTTTCGACAATTTTTTTTTTTTTAAACGTCGAACTCGCATAAACTCGCATTTACAGAATGCGAGTTTTGACAATTTTTTTTTTTTTAAACCGTCTAACTCGCATTTCTTAAATGCGAGTTATATGAAACTCGCATTTAAGGAATGCGAGTTTCGACAATTTTTTTTAAGCGTCGAACTTCGCATTTCAAATCGAGTTCAACTCGCATTTCACAAATGCGAAACTCACCTGTCTGAACCCTACACCCAAATCACCATATTTGCAGAAAAAATTTAAAAATCATAATAAATTTAGAAATTTCTCCTGTAATGTTAGTAAACTGAATTTGGGACGAGATGATAATGGTTCCTTCCTTCTAATTGGTGTGGAGGAGTATGATTATTTAAGGTGCATGTGTCACCATCTATAATAATATTTTTCCAATGAAATTTTTGGATACAAAACTATCCAGATACTTGGTAAAATATATAATTTGCTGTTAAACATATAAAGTTTTTCTTTTTTCTTTTCTTTTTTTTTAAAAGTACAATGGGGGAACTAAAGAGCGGAAGAAATGGGAAGGGCCTGACAAAGCCTTAAAAAACCAGTGGTCGCTAAACTAATTTTAGTGGTTAACATGGTACGTCGCACATAAAGAGTTGTATTTTCACCCAACAAAGCTTACTTTATATTCCCTGGTCTCGTAAGCAACTGAATTAAACATGACAATCCAAAAGACTAACTTTAAAACTGTAGAATTGCGAGTAAGTAATTTCATCGACTTCTTGAAGAGTCTTTTTGTGGAGAATAATGCCAGTTTGGCAAAATCCAATCAAGTCAGGAGGCTGCTGCTGGCTATAGTATGGCAATAATAAGCTTTGATCAAGTTGTGATTTTGCGTTATTTATACCCGCGTGAAGGTCATAATTATGTTGGGTGCACTAACGAGCATTTCACCGGTCACTGCCACCAAAAGCTTCTCAATTTGGCGTAGCAGTGCAGCTGATGAAGCAGATGAAGCAAGCATTGTTTATTGGATCCGTGCATAAATCTGGACCAAGTGGTCGACCATGATCCATCATCTTTAGTCACTCAACTGGTAGCTTCTTACTTTTCAACCGGGGAAAAAGATAAAAGATTTACAAAGAAAGAAGACCAGGCAATTCTTTCAAATAAATGAGGTGAATGAGGAAGAAGACGAGGAGAATACTTTAACAATATGAGGTCCACCATCTCAAGGAGGAGGAGAACAGAATGATTTGTCCCCACAAGTTCTTATCAGATGAATCAGCAACCTTGATTAGCCAAACTATTAAAGTTAATTCTTATTTGGTTTGGGGTCCTTCCTTATTCTTTCTTTTTCCATCAGACCTAAGGGTTCTAAATTTCAAACACATTTTTCAGGGGATACTTATCTTAACATTTTTTCCGATCACATTTTTTACTTCATGTGCATATATCATTACAGTCTATTTTACCATAAAAGTTCTAAAAATTTACAATTCAAATGGGGTCTTAGACTTTTCGAAAACTAGAAGATTTTTTTGCCTTCCAAGCTTGTGAAAACTAAATACCCACTGAGGTAGAGAGCTGCTTTTACTTGGGGGAACAAGAAACATTTGTATGTTCTGCTTTAACAAGAGAATTTAAACCTCTTGTGGCCTTTTGCTCTCATAGTTTTTATTTCCCCTTCTTTTTATTTGGGTTGATACATTGAATAAGACTATAGAAATTGGAAAATTAAGGGAATTGATCCGTGAGAACAGGATCTATAGCTGCAGAAAGAGATGAATCGTTTTAATAAGGGCAAATAACCTCAACAGCCATTAAACTATACTTCGTGTCTACTTTTGATCATCAAACTGTTTTCTGTCTCAATTTAATCATTCAACTAACTAATCAGTACATTCGTGGCCAGTTTGTCATATTTTGCTCTTAATCTACACAACAAACCAATCATGTGCAAATGATGTATCCAAATTTAACGGTAAATATGTCCATTGAACTTCTCAATCTGAATCTAAAAGTTCCAATGGCCACTAAACTATTCCACTCATAAACTTTTGGCCACTCAAATATTTTTTATTTCAATATAGTCATTAAACTCTTAAATCAATGTATTAGTGGTCATTCCATAAAATATTTCTATTATGCTAACAAAATGAGCTCCATTTGCATTTCACATACCAAAAACTAAGAAAAATTTTGTAAAGTAAATTTTTTACACTTTTTTATCTAGAGTTTCATATTTTTAGATTAATAAAAATAAAATTTAGAATCTGTAATAGTTGTTTTAATATATTCTAATTTATAAATATTGACAAAAAATTGAAATTATATGCTCAAATTCTTCTAAATTATTTTCAAGAACCCTAAAAATGCTAGATCTAATAACAACTTTTGAATAAAAGCTTCCTAATATTCTATTTGGTGAGTTGAGTGTCCAATTTGAATGAAAGATCACTAAAAATATCTTGTTTGTATATTTCAATGACTATTTAAGATTTTTATCACATCTATTTGGATGAATTTATCCACGGTCTTTGGCTTGTGCAATGTACATGCAATTTATTTCACTAGAATTAGCACCAAATTTAGAAGGAATGGCCACTAATACATATGCCCTTGTAAATTGAGCAGCAATTTTGAATCAAAAAATAATTGAGTGGTTAAAAATATACAATTAGAATAGTTTACTGGTCACTGGGATTTTTTGTCTTCTAGTCGAGAAGGTCAATGGACATATTTACTCGTCAGTTTTGACACGTGACTTGCACGTGGCGAGTTTATTTTGTAGATTAAGAGCAAAATTTGAGAAAATGGCTACAAGTATATTGATTAGTTAGTTGAGTGGCTGAATTGAAAAAAAAAATTAGTTTGATGGTCAAAAGTAGATGTGGGGTATAGTTTAATGGCCGCTAAGGTTTTTTTCCCTTTTAATAATACATATGACTAACTAAATACCATTGATTTGCACTTTGTGAAATAGGACTACAAATGAGCTGCATTGAGTCGAGTTTTGGCCTGATTAAATCGAGTTTGACTCATCTTTCACCGAGTTCGATGAGTTTTCAAAATGAAACTCGAGTTCGAGTTCAAATTCGAGCCTATTCGAGCTCAAAAATTAAAAAATAATTATTTTATTTTTTAAAAAAATAAATAAAATAATTATTTTTCTTAATAAATAATAAAAATATTAGAGACATATATGTAATTTTATTATTAAAATAAAAAATAAAAAAGAATATATATATATATATATATTCGAATCAACTCGGGAGTTATTGAGTCTGAGAGATGGTTGCTCGAATTCGATTCGAATATGAAAATAAACTGCTCGATCTCGACTCAAACTCGATCAATATTAAGTTCGAGTCGAGCTCGAACTCGAGACTCGCGAGTGGCTCGATTCATTTACGACCCTACTGTGAACCTATTCCTGGAGAAACAGCTCCTTCAAGCCCAAGAAATAATTCTGTAGCATCAACACTACAATACAGCACACTTTGGACCCCAAACAAATAAAGTAGGAATACAATCATAGTCTTCGTCTTCATACTTTATGTCAATTTGTGAGAACCCTGAAAAAAAAAATTTAATTAAATTAAGTTATTGCACTAGGTATCATTAGGTGCATTATTTTCCCTTAAGTACTTCATTTTGTATGCATTGCATGACATTAATTTAGAATAGCATTTTACATGTTTCATGTAGCTAAATGCATAAAACCTATATGGTGTTAAATAGGTCATATTCTAAATTGAGGGATTAGAAAATAATTGCAAAGATTTTAACCCAAATCTTGGACCAAATTCCGCCATTTGTCAACCATCTACCACAACCTTGACTTGACCTTTTCTATTTAATCTCTTGTCTTCAAAAATTTGAATCAATTTCCCTCTCATTTTCTCTCTCATGGCCCAACCTCAAGGAAGGAAGAAACACCAAAACCCCTAGATCAAAATCTTCTTGTTTTAGTTGAGAAAATCACTTGGGAAGAAAATTTAGGTTAGGCAATCACTTGGCTACCAAGTTTAATTGGAGGAGGTGAAGCTTTTGGTGGATTTTCCCTTGCTTGGCATAAGGTAAACCTAACTTATGAATTCTCTTGATGATGTTAAGTTTATGAATTCATGATGCTAGATGAATTCTAGGACGTATTAGAGTGTTTTGATGCTTGGAGATGGAAAACTATGGAAGAGTTTCTTGTTCTTGTAAGGATTAGGTTAGGTTTTACTACATGCTCTCCAAGTGTTTGATGAAATGTTTAAAGATTTATGATGTATTATTGATGGCTTTAGTTGATGTTTTAGCATGTTATACACCTTATTAAGAGATGGAAATAACTTTAAAGGATTAATTGAAGAGATTGTGTCAAAGCTGGAAATTTTCACAGGAAATCAGAAATGGAAATCAGTGAACTTTCTGAACTTACTTTTGATTGTAGAAATTGAATTAGAGCCTGAATTTTATACCGTTAGAAATGTCTATGAACCTAGTTTTAAACGCCGCTGACGGAGCTCGATTTCGATTTTTCTACATTGAGTTATGGCCGTTCTTCCTAGACTGTTCGACCAGCCTGTTTCATGCCTGACCGTTTTCTAGTGTTTCTGACATGGGCCATTTCGACCCTGATTTAGTATGATTTGGTGTTCGACCTCTTCATGAAAGCTATAGGTCTATGTTTTAGCTTCGAAACATCATAAAATTTGTCCCAATCCGATAACCACAGCCACAATTATGATTAAAACACTAAAGGACGGCAAAACTGTCGATTGTTGTTTTCTTGCTACAATAGTTTCTTTCATTCCTCTTGATTCATATGCACCCTTGTCGTGTCCCGACCTACTTAACTTGTGATTCTACTATGTTTATAAGATTCTTCATTTGTGTTACATTTATTATTTGGATTGGCCATCTTATGGCTTTTGTACATTAAATTTAGGGATTTATTATTAAGCAAAGAAACTATTAGCATATACATTTGGTCTTTCATGGTTGGGATGGCTAAAACTAAATGATTTTCATTTCACTTGCTATTAGACTTGGAAAGTGGGAACAAAGGAGATTTGGACGCGAACGTTTGAAGTTATTTTACTTAAATCGGTGAGTGTTCCTTGCATGTGTGTGAATGAATTGCTTATGTGTGAAATACTTAATGACGAATTGCTCATGTGATATGTTAACTGCTTTTAAATGCTTTTCAATGATTATGTAATGGACGAGTGTGTACTTTATCGCACTCGACCTACTTTTCATTTTACTATTCAACTGTGTACTCTTCCACTATTTGTATATTATTTGTGCATGACTGTAGGCCATGTCTACTAACACATAGGCTGAACAATGCCTTTCCCCCTTCGTTATCGACCTATTTGAGCCAGAAGCGGATTCGGTCAGATAGGTTGGTAACCTAGGGCACTGTATGGTGTACTCGAGTATTACCACTGGGAGTTATAAAGAGGAGTAGGGGGTTGAGTGTTGGACAAGACGGAGTGTAACTGCTTCCAGTAGAACTCGTATCCTTTCACTGAGAGTTTACTCAATTTATGTGTTTTACACATTTTATACTTCCAAATTGAATTATATTGATCTATTGAGTGCTTAACTGACATATATGCTTCACTGTTACTATGAGATTTGTATGATATTAGGATCGCTCACTGGGCTTTTAGCTCATTCCTTCCAACTTTGTTTTTCCTTAGCAGGGTTTGAGATCGAGGGCCTCCAAGGGTTGCACTAGGTCGGTTGGTTTGGAAACTTAAACTTGTATTTTGATGTAACCCTTGTATTTTGAATTGTACTTATGAAATTTTGAATGGATAAATTTTTGTATTTGTAATTATAGTTTGGGACGGTTATGGTTTGTTAAGAAAGTTTTGGGGTTTAAATGTTACATTTGACTGGAGGATATTAAAGTTATTTTGTTATTCGCAATTAAATTGAGGAACTGTAGTGAGTCCCTGCGAGAGTTGGGCAGGTGGCCCGCCGATACCCTAGGGTCCCCCATAAGGAGAAGTGGGGCTGTCACACAATCTAAATCAAAAGTGATTAAATTCTGGATGAACATACTCGTTTAAAGATAACGAAAGGCCAAGTCCTTGTTATGTAGCTGCAACACGCTAGCATCGATAATTACAATTGGCAGAGAGTATCAGAAAAGCCAGTATGGAAAGCTTCTCGTTCCTTCCCAATCTTTTACATTTCCTAACAAAGTACTAGGATGACAACGAGGCGAGTGCACGACAGTAGATCTTTTCTGCGTCTCCTGTCCATGCTCTAAAATCTCCCTCCCTTCCAGCCTTGTTCCACGATTTTTCTAACCTTGCCCCACTCGGTCAGGGCTAATTTCTAAGAAAATAGTCAAAAATTGAAATCGTCCGGAAATTGGGGTCCCGGGAAATTGGTGTATAAAAGTAGGGTCGTCGAAATTGAAAAATGCAGTTTCTCGTTTGTTTTACTTTTGTTTTCATTTTTTTTCCTTGTCAGATTGGGTTTAAATTTTATAGAAAAACCACATGTCTGAGTTGCGGTTTCTATATTTTATATAGAAACCATGTAGTTTCTCAATTAAAAAAAATTGTCTTTATGAAACCGCATATGGGAATTGCTGTTTCTTTAAAGAATTTAGAAACCGCAATTTCCAAATGCAGTTTTTGTTCCATAATTTCCGGTGGAGGCAACATATCAAAAGGAGGGAAACCACCAGGTGGGTGATGAATAGCAGGACCAAAGGGGTCCGGATGCACCATACCAGGTCCAAGAAGTGGCCGCTGTAGGTGGGGAGGTGGGATTCGACCTTTGCTTCCCATTTGATATTTTAATTTAACCTGCAGTTTAACACCGTAAACAAAATCTGACACCCCAATTATGAAAGAGTTGTACCAAAGTACATGCGCAAAATTGATTAGAAGTATTAACTAATCAGAGGAATTAGTAACTCGGCCTATCATTGAAAATTTTCTAAATATTTTTCTAATGTTTCTTTATAATCTTAAGATTATTTTCCCCTTCCGGCTGCAACTACATCCACACATTCAAAAATCCCATGCCCAAGCCTAGAAAATTTTAATGGAAAGCAGAAATCCAATGTTAACCATGCCAACCAAATTAATTTTTTAATGTTTTAAGGCCATGAAATAATGATGAAAATATGGCAAGATTCTCTGCCAGCACCAGATTCCACATTGTCCAGAAATGAGCAGGAGTCTACCAGTAGTCAGTCCACATTAGTCAATTTGATTAGTAGGCAGAGAGTTATATACATAAAATAGAAGAAACTTTTAATTAGCCCCAAAAAATTAGTTGATATATTTGACAATAAACAATTTGAGCCACTCAAATTTGATAGTAAGAAACAATTGAACTACTCAAATTCAATCGTAAGTCGCAAACAATCTCAAGCTAAATTTGCGTGAGAAAAGAAAATGAGGAAAAATCAGTGAGAAAGTAACCAGAAAAATCAGTGATTCAGCAATAGCTGTTTCTTTGACCGACAGCTTATTGATGCATGCATGGACGGCAGCCGACTCATGCAAGCACTAAAAAAGAGCCGGCAGAAATTCAGAATCAGGCCTGCAAGGAGTTAGGAATTTCGTGGGCCCTGGGCTGAAACAGAAACCGCAATTCTAAGACGCGGTTTCTGTTTTGATATACTTTTTTTTTAAATTTACAGAAATCGCATTTTACACTTGCGGTTTCTATTGAATTAACAGAAACCGCATTGCGGTTTCTGTATTTATATAGAAACCACAATTCAGCCATGCGGTTTCTAAAAAATTAAAAACCTCTCTGACAATTTCGAAAAAAAAATGAAAACAAAAGTAAAACAAACGAGAAACCGCATTTTCCAATTTCGGCGACCCTACTTTTATACACCAATTTCTCGGGACCCCAATTTCTGGACGATTTCAATTTCTGACGATTTTCTTAGAAATTAGGCCTCGGTCGGTGCTCCCACAGTTGTTTAATTATATTTTTTATTTTGATATATATACATATATACATATGTATATATATATAACCTCAATAATAATATTGCAAATCACTTTTTAAATTTTTAACTAAATATTCAGTATGAGATTAAGGTTAAAAGATTATTTTAATCTTTTTTATTCATTTTTTTTACTTTTAATAACAACTATAAACTTATAATCATTTTATTTGTTTAAACAGTTTACAACATGTAAAAACAAAAAAAGTTGAAGTAAACTAAAAAAATCATCATTTTAATTTTACTTAAAACCTATGATTTTTTTTAGTCATCAAACTATAATAGATATGCATATAGCATTGATGTATAATTATAATGTGTATAGTAAATTTAAACTCAGAATCATCACATTTATTATTAATTTTTTGGTAAATAACTTACAACATATAAAAAATTTCAAGTAAATTAAAAATAGGGTTAATTACAATTTATCCCCATTAGGTTTAGCGTGTTTCTCACTTTACCCCCAAACCTTTAATTTTAAGCAATTTGTCCCTTCCGTCAGTCGAAGTGAACAACTTTAACATTATAACATTGAAGATGCCGAAAATGCCCATGCTTATAACAGTTTAAATTTTTGGACCAAATTGGCCCTTGCTGTGTTTATAAAAGAACCACCCCAGCCATTTGCAAAGTATAAGCGGACCATTTCTTCTTGTATGCTAGAAAAATTCCATTCCCCAGAACACTCAAACGTCAACAAAGGATCAAAAAATTTCATCCAAAACCATGTCACAAGAATCAAGAAGAATGTCCCAAGGATCTTCAAGTTCCAAAACTTGTGCTTGCTCGAGGTGTCATCTCCCAAATGAAATGGAACAATCGACCCCAAAAACCTGCAGATGTGGGAAAATAGCACCATTGTGCACATCATGGACGGTTGAAAACCCTGGAAGAAGGTTTTATGGCTGTTCAAACTACAAGGTATGATTTGTTGTAAAATAATGTGTCATTGTAGTTTTTTTTTTTTTAAATTGCTTTGAAGATAATTGAAATCTGTTAATGTGTTTAACTAATTTTTTCCGCTTTTTCCTCAAGAATCCCAATTCATGTGGACATTTTGCATGGGTGGATCCTGAAATTTGCGATAAAGCAAAGGAGATAAGTAACGTGCTACAAGGCAAAATCTTGAAAAAAAGAGAGAAGCTAATATACTTGCGAAGGGACTATGAAGTCTTGAGCTATGAACATGACATACTCAAGAGAAGATGTGAAGCATTAGAAACTGAAAATTGTGTTTTGCAAGCTGAAAAGGAGCACTTGCATCAACAAATGAAGAATGCCAAGTCTGCTACGTCAATTCCATGCAGAAACACACTGGCATTTACCTTTCTGATTGGTGCCATTGTATATATATTTTGTACTATTCAAGCAAGAGACAAGCAAGTTATGTATTATCTACCATAGCAATGAATGGACAAAGGAAACTAAGCCTTTGTGATTGTTCATACAAGTGTCATTAACACATCTTAACGCAGCACCATGTGTTTACACACACAAAAACACAACTGTTAACTACAAAAATAGTCATATACATCCTTCGGCAGCTTAAGTAAAGACAGCTCTACATCAGTAGACAAAAATAGTCATTAAGTCCCACAGATTAAATCCAACAAAAACAGAAGCAAGTGTGCACTAAAAACTACAGCAAATGACAAAAACCAACATTCAACATTCACTGAATTGCACATTCAGGTGTGCCCCTAACTTCTGAAGGTTTACTTGAAGATTCTTGAGTAGAAAACACAGCATTCCCGAACCTGGTTCTTTTCACTTGAACCTACATAATAGATGAGAATAGTCTAAGTGCACCTATAGCATTACTAAAAAGCAAAATAAAGACTTAGCAGACTTACCACTCCATCTGTAGCATTGGATGGATTGCTTTGCCAACTTCCAATTTTGGCAGTCCCCGAAATAGTACGTGATCTGTTACTTCTAACTCTAGTTGCTTTATTCCCTCCAGTTTGGAGATTTGTGGCAGCATTATCAGCAGCTTTTATAGGAGCAGTATTAGTGGCAACTGTAGCAGTTGTAGCACTTGAAGATGCACCAACAGTTGGGGTGGTTGTCCACTGTAGAGGCATAGAAGGTTCATGCAGTCAGTGGTGCATCTTAACTACAATATCTTAACATTAAATTAATTGTCTTACCATTTTGGTGGGTGGTGCATGGTGATTATTGGTAGTAGGTGGAATCTGCAGAAAGAAAAGACAATTTGTAAGGATTTCTAGTGACAATAATTAAACTTTATGATGGATTGCTTTGCCAACTTACCATCTCGGATTCATTTGGAATGAATACTTTGCTGTTTGACATTCCAATTCCATTCCACAAGCCAATGCCACTAAGTGGACCAACATGTGGGCCCTTACCCCTTCCCCTTCCTCTGAATCTTCCCCTGCCCCTACCACTTTTTGCACCACCACCTTCTTGTTCGATGTTAACTGTACCGACTCCCTTCCCAACTCCTGTTGCCATTCTTGTTGTAGTTTGCTTACCAGCACCCTTTCCACAGCCCCTTTTTACTCCTTTATCCACATTTTCCATACCACCATTGTCTCCATCTTTTTCCTGATATTAAGAATACAGAATTAACAAATAGAATTTAAAATTGTTGGAATAAAATGCTGATATCAAATTATAGACAATAATAGAAGTTACCTGAAGAGGCATAGATTTTCTTTGCCTTTGAAAGAAGCAACCAATGTTTTTGCAACTTCTTACATTATGATCTGTGTGTCCACAGTGACTACAATGTATTGGAATCCCCACTTTTGAAAGTTTGCCACAATGTAGATCCTCAAGTGGGGCTTTTCTTCTCACTTTTTTCGGTCTACCAGGTGCTACTCTTATGTTTGGTGGGTCCACAGGTTCAGATTCTGAATTCACCCAATTAGTCTGGTCAGGAATAGGCATTATCACTCCCTCGTAAGCCTTCTTGTAAGCATCCACTGAGTAACAGTGGTCAACATATCCATATGGGTCCTTCTCATTCTGAACAAGACCAGCACAGGCATGGACACATGGAATTCCAGTCATGTCCCACTCAAAACATGAGCAGTTTCTTTGGATAGCATTAACTGCAAAGGTACCAGCAACTCCAGTCACCTCGTACACCTCCCTGGTGCATACAAGTGCATCAAAACAAGCCATTTGCTTCTTCCTTTCTTCAAGTTTTTGACAAATTCTTGGACAGATGTTAGCTTTGACCTTTTGAATCCAGTCCCTCTTTTCTTGGAATCTGCACATAATTTGCCTCCGAATGGCCTCAAACATAGTCAGAACAGGCTCTTCCCTAGCATCCTTGATGTATTGGTTGAAGCTTTCACATATGTTATTACTCAGAAGGTCACACTTTGACCTTGGTGAAAAGGTATGCCTGGCCCACAGATTTGTTGGAATGGCTCTAAGCCAAGCATGTGCTTCAGGTGAAACCAACTGTAGCTCTCTCATTTTGTTTTCAAATTTCTGAGGCACATATGCTCTTGCTGCTGCCCATAGGATGTCCCTAAGCTGCTTATCCTTGAACTTCAACTTGAAGTTGGCATACATATGCCTTAAACAGAACCTCTGCTCCATCCCCGGATACTTGTTGTCAATGCATTCAACTAGACCCTGAAATTAAAGATAAATAAAACACATAATATAGTTAATGAATCCATCAAATTATAAATAACTAAAACCACATGCATAATTAAAATTACATGAATTAGCTAGACAATTACCTTCTGTCTATCCGAGAGAAAAATCCATCCTTTTTCAAGTGGACTGCCTATTGCATCACTGAGTGTGTCCAAAAACCATCCCCAACTATCTTTACATTCGGACTCCACAAGAGCTATGGCAATTGGGAACATCTGATTGTTGGCATCCCTCCCAATTGCTGACATAAGTTGGCCACCCATTACACCCTTCAAGTGACATGCATCCAGCCCTATGACAGGTCTGCATGCATTCAAAAATCCATTCTTTTGTGCAGCAAACTGCACAAACATCCTCTTAAAAACTGGGTTTCTATGCACATGAAGCTTCTCACTAACCACAACTGCCAGTGATCCTGGATTTCTTTCCAAAAGTGTTGCACAGTAGTCTCTCAACCTCGCATACTGGCCTCTATGTTGCCCTTTTACAGACTCATTTGCCATGTTCTTTGCCCTATAGACTTGAGAGTTTGTACAATTTACTTTGAACTTTTTCTTGATGTCCTTTTTAAAACCTTTAGGCTTTAGTTCAGGATGGTCAACAATTTCATTCAAGAACACTTTTGACAGCCACCTTGAATTAGCAGATCTGTTTTTGAATGACCACGGACACTCATGTGGGACCCCTTTAATGGACTTGATTTGTAGACTTACTTTGCTGCCATTATGACCAGCAGCATATACTCTCCAACCACAATTATTAGCACAAACAACAATGGCTCTATCTTTATCATTTTTAGTAAAATTCACTTCAAACCCATTTAGAATTGAATACATTATAACAGCAGCTCTAAAATCATAAATATTAGTGAATACTCTGCCCACAGTCAAATCAGGATTATTCATATCCTTCTCCATGTTAAATTCTGGCCATTGATTATCCACTGATTCATCTGAGTCATATGCTGGTTTTAACACCTCATCATCACTAACATTTTCATTGTCAACTATTTTCCCCTTCCCTTTTGATTGAATATATGTTGTATAATCCTCATTAATTAGCTCAATGTACTTCACAAAGTCAGGTTGTTGTTGCTGGAATTGTTCCACATCTTCGTCAAGATCTTCATCATCTATAGGGTCACATCTATCACTTAAGTCATCACCATCTAGAAAGAACTCAAAATCAGAATCATTATCCGAAACAACTGACTCATTACTATCCTCCTCAGGCCTATATGAGCCATCTGAAGACTCACTTTCATCGTCATCATCTACAATGTGTCCATCAACAAGATTGTCATTATGCTGCCCATCAACCCCAACATTTTCGCCTACAATACCTTCATCAACAAGAGTACCATCTTCTGGAATCTCACCAGCATACATTTGTATAGTACTTTGATCACTATTATCCACAAACATTGCTAAGGTTGATTGGTCACTATTCACTAGCCTAAGACCAAATTGCAGCTCTAGATTCCTTACTCTATAGTAAACTAAAGTTTCATCCTGCACATTAATTTGTCTCAAGGCATCCCTTAAGTCAAACAAAGACATTAAATCAGGATCCACACCAGAGAAGTTATCAACTTTTCCCCCCACATACTGTAAATGTGGTGTACGAACGAACTGCCCTTGGTGATGAATCTCGACTACATAAGTTCGGAAAGCCATGTTTCTGTAACCATAATCAAATCAACAGTAGACCAACGTTTTAGTTCATGCAAAATACTCTTTCAACTTGCTGGCATAAATCACTATAGCAAAAGATAAGAAACCCTAGTTTTTAGTCCGTATCAAATTGGTTCTGTACTGTTTAGATTATGTTAAATTATGCACTAATTAACAAATAAACAAGCCAAAAAAGGTCAACCCTGTCATTTTCAATAACAAATTTAAGACAAAAAAAGACAACAAAAAAGGGCAAAACATGCGGGACCACAGTCAACACAAGCATCAAGACTCCTTTGTGAATGTCTGCCACATTCAAGACATTTTGCCGGTTAAAACACTTGTTTTTTCTTGTCTAGCAGAGATAAAAGACAAACATTTTCGTTCGAGCAAACTATATCGCCCCTTCCCCGATCTGCAATTTTTACCTCACCAGCAGCACAACTCAATCGCGGCCTTCATCGGCTTCACATTCTCGTTCTAGCAAGATTTTCAAGGCTTCTTCAAGGTTAATCAACTAGGGTTTGTCGATTGAGAAAGATGAAGGTGTGCTGAGAAGAAGAAGAAAGGGCTGGGGCTGAGAGTGAAGACTTGGGTTTTTCTGTTCTTTCAATTTCTTTTCTCTGCACTTTCTTTTTTTTTTTTCTTTTTTTTCCAGCGTGCCATGGAGGGAAATTTCCCTCCACCTTCAAGGGTAGTTTTGGAAACACACACTTAGTTGACCGGGTCATATGGGTTTTTTTGTCTATTCATTACTTTGTTGGGGATACTGATGTCTTTTGACAATCTTGCCTACAGCCGTTTCAGTTGACCGTCAATTTTGGGGGTTGAATGCTTAAAATTAAAGGTTTGGGGGTAAAGTGAGAAATATGCTAAACCTAATGGGGATAAATTGTAATTAACCCTTAAAAATAATCAAAGAATCAATTTATCATAGAAATTATGATATATGCATACATTATACACATGTAATCATAAAGTATGTGTGTAAAAAATTATGTAGAGATTTTTTTTTTTACTTTTTATTAGTACAAGGAGCGGGGCCCAAAAATGACTCGCCTTTTTGGCCGGGTGTCCGCCACTTTGGGGTCCTTTCAAAAGGAAAAAGAAAAAGAAAAAAATGGAGAACGACTTTGGGGTCATGCGAAGGGTAATGGGGCCTCACAAGTTCCATTTGGTGCAATTTGCATCCCGTCCATTTCTCTGTACTTGCATGAAATGGGCCAGGATCAAATTGCACCAAATGGAACTTGTGAGGCCCCGGATCCCGTGCGAAGCTCACTGCTTGCCGGTTGCCACTGCTTATACTGCCTATATAAGCAAACAACCTCAATTGAACAAACAATAATACATATTAGTGCTAATACAGCTACATAACACAAGAAGTAAAAGTAATGTCTTCCAAGACAGAGGAGATGTTCAATAGAAAGAAGGAAGAGGAGGAAGATGATGAGGCAAGGCTTGGTGGGATGTGGAAAGCAGCTGCTGTTGCGACAACAGCCGGAATAGGTATTGCTGCATTAGCATGGGGAGTTTCTAAGTTATTAGCATCAAATTCGGAAGAAGAAGAAGAGCTGCAAGATAACAGGAAGATGATGAAGGCACCAGGAAGGAATGGCCAACTCATCTACAGGGATGATTTCCAGCGTGACCCAAGTGCCCATTTCCGCCAGCTTCGCAATGAGAGAAAGAGCGAAAAATCTAAGTTATTTGGATCAGATTTGGAAGAAGAAGAGCCCCAAGACAACAGGGAGATGATGAAGGCACCAGGAAGGAATGGCCAACTCATCTACAGGGATGATTTTGTGCAAAACCCAAGTGACTATTTCCGCCAGCTTCGCAATGACAGAAAGAGTGAAAAATCTAAGTTATTTGGATCAGATTCGGAAGAAGAAGAGCCCCAAGATAACAGGAAGATGATGAAGGCACCGGGAAGGAATGGCGATCTCATCTATAGGGATGATTTCGTGCAAAGCCCAAGTGACTATTTCCGCCGGCTTCGCAGTGATACAAGGAGCCAAAAATAAGTTCGGGCTTGCAACAATTACATGTTATGATCATGGGACATGTTGCAGTGCGATTTGATGTTTTCGGGATCTGCTGGTTATGTAATTACCTATTCCTAGTTTCTAATGATCTTCTGCACACTTATATGTTTACTGGTGTTTGTTCAGCACATATGTAAGGTCAGATGCATGCGTGTTGTCTGATAAATATGGTTGTGTAATTTCCTATTTCCTGGTTGTTAATGATCTTCTACATATTTGTGTTTACTAGAGTTTGCTCAATCCATATGTAAGGTCAGATGTATGCAGGTTCCCTCATAAATGTGGAAATAAAATATCTTAGCAGCTTGTGTTGTCGAGTTAATCTATGAGTTCCAACTTGTATGTACTAAGACAGGAAAAATAAGACAACAGAAGCATTTGTCAATTTGGTGCTGGAAGAACACGAACACTAGACATGTTGAATTCGCCTTGGCATCCACCATACTTTTGCCAAGAAAATAAACCGGAGCGACAAGGAAGCAAAACAAAACAGAATACTTGAAAACAAAGATTCTCAAGGTCTCCCCATCTTCCGTGCTTGTGCTCCCCAATGAAAATCCACCAAAAAAAAAAAAAAAAAAGTAAGCCTATGAAAGGTGGAATTGTCATTTGTCATTGAAGGTAGTACATCGAGTGCATCTATTATCCCATATATTAATCAATTTAAAAAGAAATTAACTTGTTCCTGGTCGTTGGACAGTTCCAAAAACTTTATGGATAAAAGGGTAGTGGTGCTCTTCTCCCACAGACATATATGGTGCTGTAGTTGGAGGAATAGATGAACAATAGCTGCTTGCGTGTTTAGGTCTGGTTTAGATTGTAGCTTTTCATAAAAAAAAACTTTAGATTTTTTATTTTCTAAACATCTTTTTACATCATATACACTAAATCGTTCTAAACATCTTTTTACATCATATACACTAAATCGTTACAATATATTTTTACGTCAGAATAAAATGGTCTCGTTCCATTTCTTGTGTTCAGGGTATGGTATTAACGTTTGCCAATGCAAACTATTAGTGAATTGTGCATGGAACAGGTGTCAGTTGCATAAGTGACAGCAACAACAATATAATAAGAAAAGAGTCAAAGACGTAGCAAAAGATCCTTTAAAAAAGAAAAAAGGTCGTTTCAACCATCGTTGTCAGTCGCGATCGCGTGGGATCTTGTGATCCTACGATCCGGATCATAACTTTCAATTTCGATCCAATTTTGATACGATCCTACCATTTAAAAATATTATGATAAGAATTTTAATAATTTGATCGTAACTTTGTATAGAAAATTCAGAATGCTATTTGTTGCATTAGAAACTCGATTCATAGAACTTTGAATCCACATAATTATGTTATGCTAATTTTTTACTTATAAAAATTGGAGAATCTTTAAAATTTGGTATTTAATTATTTTATTAATAAATATTTAAATGATATATATATATATATATATATATATATATAAAGTCAATTTTTCCAACTATCTTATCCAGTAATTGCATTTGGACTCAAAATAAGAAAGAACAATACTTTTAATTTAATCATATTCATTTATAATATGTCATATTTAGTTCCAAAATTTTTATTTAATTTTTGGATTATCCCAAATATTTTACATAATAAGTTTTAACCTCAATTAATAATGTTATTATATTGATTGTACATGAGTTGCATTATTTATTGCTGTATATGCAAATTGCAAACATCAAAATTACTAGTAAAATTATTTTTTACGGTTTTTATAGGATCGATAGATCCCACGATCTGATCCTACGATCCGATCCTGCAAACTAAAAAACGATCCAAGGTAGAATCCCGATTTTTAAAACCTTGGTTTCAACTTTCAAGTGATAGTGGACTCAAATCTAATTACTTCCGGTACAAAAGGCCAATTCCAAGAAAGTCACCACCGAATTTCCGGGAAGGGGGCAGTGGGAACCGCAGTAAGTATTAGTAGTACTAGTTATTAGTTATTACAGCCCTTTTTTTTTTGGCCCTTTCCAATCTTTCACATTTACCAACAAAATACAGTTGACTGCGGTTGACCAATTTCTTAAATCCCATCCTGCTTAAAAATTTAAGAAAAAAAGAGAAAAGAAAAATGAATAATTTCTCGTAATATTCACAGATTAATTAAGGTGTTTGCTATCTTTTTTAATCCCCACAAAAATTTGGGTGTGGAAGCTCCAAATTTTAGTTCTTAATTTTCTGATTATGCAATCATAATAGTTCATGAATCCGTACTCACAGCACCAACTAACCCCAAAGTGACTTCTATTATTACCTGTTTTAGAGCTTCTCTCTCTCTCTCTCTCTCTCTTTTTTTAAAACTTTTATCTTTATCTACTTTCCTAGACAAAATGATTGATCAACAGAATAAAGTTAAGAGGAATAAATAAAAATAAGGAAAAGTGATAGCTAATGGTTACCTACTTACGAAGCTTCATAGTTTCCTAGTCAAGGAGGATTCTTTCATGGTTGGATCGTCAGTATCTATTATGTTCCTCATTTTCCCCTGCCTTACTTCCTACTTCTTAACAACTAAGAATCACAAAAGTAAAGGAAAAAGAATATGAGAGGTGTGATACTTGAGTAGCTCCTTTAGAAGGTAGGGGGTAGCCTAATCAATTACTTATTTACTTCCTCTGAGGTGATCCAGAATTAGTTAGATGAAGAATGTATTTAGTCTTATTTACATCAAAATGGGGAAAAATTGAAAGAAAAAATGTTCTCTAGTTAAAATCCCCATGTGTTTATCCCCGAACAGACTTTCTTACTATATTTCCTTTTCTAAATTTTCATACTTTCATGGTTCTTGAATATTATGGCAGAAAAAGTATTTTAAAAAGCCATTATTAAATCCTTATCATCACAGTCTTATTCTAATTTCCAGTTATCATCAATCATCTAGGATAATAGCATCAAACATGGTTCAAAGTCGTGGTCGTAGCTTGTCCCGTTCCACATTGGTTTTGACATATTGGTTGCGGTTTCGACGAGACGCATATTTTAAATTATTTTATTATTCTAAATTATAAATGATCATTCAAAATATAAAAAAATATATGCAAACAAAAAATCAACAAGAAAATTAATTGACTCTGAGTCGACTCGGGCGACTCAGCCATTTTTGATATTTCGAAGCCGACTCTTATAAAAGGAAAAAAGAGAGAGAGGAGTATAGTTATTTGGAAGTTATCATGAATTTATGCTTTATTCTCGATAAATTTGTTATAAGAAACATTAATGACATAAAATTTAACACAGAAAACCTTTATCCTATGTCATATATTTGGATATAATACAGATTAGTGGATATATATTGCATGATTCGGAGCAAGATGAGGTAGACTTAGAAGGAATAATATTGTTATGGATCGATCATCTTATAATTACTGCTGGAAAATACGAATCGTGCTCTTTTTTTTATTAATCACACTCTTACTATCATTCTAATCATATAAATTTTATTTATCAGACTGTATAAAAAAAAAATAATGGGAATGCAAATACTAAGAAATGCCCCGTGCTTATACTCCTGTCAACTTACAATTTCCACGAAATGGGAACCTCAAGAGTCAAGTATTAAAGCGTTTCCATTCATCCTTCCCAACCTTTCACATTGAGCGACAAAACATGATAGTAGATAGATTAGACTACCGCAGACCAGTTTTTCCAAGGACTTTAGGTCTTCCAAGGCATGTGTCACCATCTGTAATATGTTTTTTTCTAACGGAATTGTTGGATAGGAAACTATCCAAGATATTTGTTACAATTTTATGGCTATTAATAGTTTTTCTTCTTTTTTTTTTATTATAAATAGTTGTATTTTCACCCAACAAATCTTTATTCCCTACTCTCCTAAGCTTGACAATCCAAACGACTAACTTTAAACTGTTCTTCTTGAAGAGTCTTTTATGGAGAAAAAAGCCAGTTCCTTCATGATTTTGCTTTATTTGTGTACCCGCGTGAAGGGCTTAATTACGTTGGGCGCACTAATGGGCATTTCACCGGTCACCGCCACCGAAGGCTTCTCAATTCGGCACAGTAATGTAGCAGATGAAGCAAGCATTATTTATTGGATCCGTACATAAATATGGTTACCCATGATTAGGGGTGACCACGGTTTGGGTTTGAATCGGAATCGGACTCTGGCGGTTTATTGAACATAAATCGGAATCGGAATTGAGAAACCGGAACCGGAATCGTAACCATGACTAAAGATTTAGGTTCAGATTCACAAAAAAATTGAACCAGAACCGAAACCAGCGGTTCAAGATCCGTTCAAACCATCTAAAATACATTTATATTTTGAGTTGCTAGACTTTTTTTATTCAATTTAGAATTCAATTTTAATAACTAGCACCTAATATCAAACAGTCTCAGTTTAGTTCAACAACCTATTATCCAAATTCATTAATAAATCCAGATACAATAAATAATTTAGGTATAAATCCAATTTAATCAGCATATTAAAGTCAAATTAATCAAAGTATTAAACTAACATTATTTAATTAATTAAGATTTTTTTCCTTTACTCTATTTCAATAATGAGAAAATTATGTATCTTTTTATTTTATTTAAAGTATTGAATATAAGTTGAGGTATTTTTTCATAAAATTTGTATTCTTTATTTTTCCTTGCCACATGATAGTAAAATAAAATTTGTCATTTTTTCTACATTAGTTGTTATATTTACTTAAAATCAATTTTATAATACAAGTATTTATACGTAACTAGAAGAACTGAAACCAGAATCGGAAGAAATCGAAACCGTAATTAAATCGAAACCGAATGTTCAAGAACCAATACCGTAACCGTTCCTATAAGGATCGGTTCAGGTTCCACCTTTCAATAGAACCGGAACCATCGATTTTTAACCGTGGCCACCCCTACCCATGATCCGTCACCTTCAGTCCCTGCTGGTAGCTTCTCACTTTTCAACCGGGGAAAAAGATGAAAGATTTACAAAGAAAGAAGACCGGACAATTGTTTTTCAAGTAAATGAGGTGAATGAAGAAAAAGACGAGGAGAGTAGTTCATCAATACGAGGTCCCCCATCACAAGGAGGAGGAAAACAGTAGTATAATTTGTCCCCACGAGTTCTTATCATATCAGATGAATCAGCAACCTTAATTACCAAAACCATCAAAGTTAATTCTTACTTGGTTGATGCATTAAATACGACTATGGAACTTGGAAATTAAGGGAACTGATCCGTGAGAAACAGGATCTGTAACTGCAGAAAGAGATGAATCGTTTTACTAATACATGTGGCCAACTAAACACCGCCATTTATTTGCACTTTGTGAACATATTCCCGGAGAAACAGCTCCTTCGAGCCCAAGAAATAATTCTGTAGCATCAACACTACACAATACAGCCACATTTAGGACTCAAATACATAAAGTGGGAATACAATCATAATCTTCATCTTTCAAACTTTATGTCAATATAAATCAAAAGTAACTAAATTCTTTATGAACATATGTGCATAAAGATGACGAAAGGCCAAGTCCTTGTTACTTTAGTTGCAACACGCTAGCATGTATAAGGGATAATTTCATAAATCTCTCTTGAGATTTTTAATAATTACAGTCATCTTCCTTGCAGTTTGAAAAATTTACACTTACCTCCTCTAGTATTATGAAAAGACTATAATAGTTTTGACAACTCTACAAATTCTAAACGAAAAGTAGGTGTAAAAGAAAAGAAAATCACATTTTGTAAATATTTCTTTATTTGAAAGCTCTAACCTCATCTTACCTAGTACATTATATGTTAGGAATTGGGGTAGCAAGCACAGCGGAAATTAAAAATTTTTACCCCAGTCTCCCACCAGGATTCACTCTAGTTCTACGTATGACTTCTCAAGGGGGTTGAAGGATTACCTTAATCCGCAGATGAAGTCTCTGACTCGTCTGAGAAGGCTGAGAATCCCCTGAGCAGCAGTCCAGATGTCCTGCCTCTACTGATGTCCACGCGAGAGTGCTCCTGGATTCTCCTGATCGTCTCTACGATCTGTGTGTGTGTGTGAGAATGGAGAAGAGGTGCTAGCCTTTCTCTCTCACTCAAGCTCTCAGACTTTCTGAGGTTTCTCTCTACGTCAGTTTTCCTGGAGAACTCTCTCTCTCTATTTTTCCTGACTATCAGAAGTGCTAACTCTCACTCACCTATCGTAGTATCTGATACTACTAATAGGAGAGAGATAGAGAGAGAGATGAGAGAAACGAAGGGAGGGATAGGTGGTTTGATTCAAAATCAAACCACCGTAACATCGATGGATTCCCTATCCTCTTACATTTATTTTACGATAAGAGACAACTCATTTATCTTATCTCGGATGACCCCGGATTTATTTATCTTTATAATTAAACCCAGAGTATTTATTTTCAAGTCCCTACTTGGACACACAATTTAATCCGTAACCCAATCTCTATGGTGTGATCCAATAGGTCCCAAATACATCGGTAATAATTATGAATTATAATTCTTAAAGAATTAGATAAAATAAACACCTTTATTTTATCATTAATTACAATAATTAATTATTCATAATTATAAATTGTGGCGTGTCTAGCAACACATCACAACCACCCGTGTATTGAATTGATCAAGGGAATTCGACCCAACCTTTCAATGGAAAATTACCGTGTAATTATTATCTTTTCACCATTGATATCCACTAGTCAGGGAATAAGGAACAAGTGCCAATTCCCTTAATGACTAATTAATTTTCTAGTTCGAATTAACCTTAGATTAGATTAACTTGAAGACACTCTTCAATTAATCTAATGTAGTCGACTACTAAGGTTACATTCCAACTAGTAACCTTTGGATATCGGATCCCACTATCGGTGGTGAATCCTCTCTTGATCACTCACTATCTTTCCATGCTTCACACTACCCCCAATTTCTATTCTTTAAGTCACTCCTGGTGAGTAACAAGAAACAGAATCAAAAGGTAGTGATTCACACTCAAGATACTATGGTGACCTCAAGTTTAGGATCACTTACACAATTTCCCATAAGAAATTCAATCATTGGCACTAAATATCCTAATGGGATCTCTGTGTGGATCACTCCAATGAATTATTACTCTATAATTCATCTACACATTAGCCTAGGTATCGCTATACCATGGTTGATGAGAACAACCACTACTTACATTAAATAGGGGCTAACTGTGTACTAGTCTGTCCGTATTAATGATGTCCTGTCTCATTAATACTATGACTAGGGACATTTAAGAATATTTATTATAAATGTGATTGATATCTCATAGTCAGCAACTCTTGTGACTATCATCACATTAATAAATATTCTAAGGACTTTTACCAGTTATATCATATATTAAACAGATAAAATTGGAAGTTCATAAAATACAAAACTTTAATTATGAATGTATTTCAACAAGTCAATTGTTTTTGGGCATACATTCCAACATTATATTCAATTGCTAGGTCATTTAGCTGGCTTTTTACTTAGTTTTACAAATAACCGACTAGTAGGAATACATTTGTTAAAAACAATTTCTTCACAACTCACTTAACTGAGGGAAAAAAAAAAAGGGAAGTACAAACACTAAAAATGATGTCTTGAAACATGGCCTAAATTTTAGTGCAAAGAACTGTCTTAAAAATTTTTACTTAACAAGTAATGTTGATATTTGATTTCTTTTGCCATTTAATTTGTTTTGTAAAACAAATAGGGGTAATATAAGATATTTATTAGACTTTTTGTACTTACATCACCATTTGTTACCAAAATATATTTTCGAGGGAAGTTCATGCAATTTTGTAAACTTCAAAAGAGATGGCTGCAATTATTACAAACCTCAAGGGAAGTTGCTGAAATTATCCCCATGTATAATTACATTTTCTAGAGAGCATTAGAAAGACAGTCAGTTTGGAAAGCTTTCCCTTCCTTCCCAGTCATTTACATTTAGCGACAAACTACCATTGACTTGGGTTGACCATCTTATCAACGACTTAGGGGTCTTGCGAAACTCAACTACTTGCCAGCCGCCACTAGTACAAAACTAAGCAAACAGCCTCGTGTGAACAAACAAGAACAGATATTAGTACCAATTAATGAATCCACATAACACAAAAATTAAAAGTATGTCTTCCAAGACAGAGAAGATGTTTAATAGAAAGAAGAAGAGGAAGATGACGAGGCATGCATGTTGATGAAACTGACTTTGGTAGTCCTTTTCCATTTAGTTATTGTTTCAAGTGCATTGCTTGAGAAACATGCCATCATCTTTTTCTTTTTTCTGGCTGGGGATGAATTCGCCAAGGTTATAATAGGCCATGGGGAACCACCTATACTTGGAATTCTTCATGAAAATTTGATCCAACATAGTAATATTACTTGAGAACAAGGACGAGGTGGAATAAAACCAGTATTTATCTTTATTAATTAGGCTTGGCCTGTTGCTCTTGCATTCAATTTATCTTTGTCTTGAGAAATATGCCGTCATCTTGGTAAAAGAATCAATTCTCTGTTTCAATTTTCTAGAAGTAGGTCACGGGAAATGTAGTCAATGGGAGAGACCAAGTGCATTGGTTTGTTGGAAAACTAACTAAAACAGAACTTTTTTTTTTTTTTTTTGAAAATTTCTCCAAGATTATCAGCACTAAGTTGCATTGTTAACAACCATGGAAGATGGAACATCATCTCATTAACTACATTCGTGGTCAAGAAAACAATCTGTCCCTTCGTTAGTAGTACCTATAGTATGCAAGAATCGAACAAATATTTGTCCATAAATAGGTAACAAATTGCTGCCGTGTGCAGCTAGTTCAAAAGATCGACAAGTTCGAAACAGGGAAAAAAAAACATAATGGGTATTTGTGAAAGCACAGAGAATTCCGGGCATGTTGAGAACTCTACCGAGACAATGACTGAGGAAAAGGATGAGAAAGCAAAGGAGATAATCAAGGCCGTGGCTGTAGCAGCAAGAGTAGTTCTAGCGGCATGGGGAATATGTGAGATGTTGGGAGCATCCAGTAACAGGAAAATGATGAAAGCACCAGGAAGGAACTACTACATTTTCAGGGAGGAGTTCGAGCTTGACCCTGCTAGCTATTTCCGCAGTCTTCGCGTGTGAAAATTCAAAGATTAATACTTACTCCTAGTAGTAAACAAGAGTTCGTCTATTTTGTTTTCCTGTTTACTAGAAACAGTAGCGACTCCTGTTCGGTTACTCCATTCTTGATGGCCGAACCGGGGAAGATTGATAACAAGGCCTAATGAAAAATTTTACAATTATCAACTTAATCATATTTGTTACTGCCCCAAGAGGCAGCATATCAATGCATCATAGAAGCCACCAGCCTTCGCAAACTGAATCTTCCCATTTCTCTATTTACAGTGGAAGGAGAGGAATGCATACAAACTGACTGATACTCCACAAAACACAGAGGACAAAGCTCAATAGTAGTACATTTCAAACATGAAGTTCACCAAACAAGTACAAGCAATTTAAAGGGCAGAAAGAAAACCAGGACACAAACTTCCTAATTTTACTTAGCCAGCAATAGCATGGAGAGCACGGAAGTACGCTCCCGGGAAGGCCTCAAAGAGAAACCTCGGAATCCAAAGGTCCAGTCCAGGGGCTCTCATCATCGTGATCCCCCAACAGATGCCAACGCAGAGGCCAATGCAGTAATAGCACGGAGAGCACAGAAGTATGCTCTGGGGCAGGCCTCAAAGAGACACCTCGGAATCCAAAGGCCCAGTCCAGGGGCTCTCATCATCGTGATCCCGCAACAGGTACCAATGCAGCGGAAAAAGTAACTTATGCAGAGGCCAATAAAGCGGAAGAAGTAAACAATGCAGACGCCAAGGAAGCGGAAGAAGTAAGCAATGCAGAGGCCAATGGAACCAGCGCAGCGGATAACGCACAAAAGTAGCACAAGTAAGACCAATCCTGCGGCCACAACCATTGCACCAATATGGAGCCTGTGTAGTATCTCTTTTCTTATTTCCGGTGGGAAGATCTTGTCGAACCAACCAGCCAAAAAAAGACCAGAGTTTAACGGCATCAAGAACTGTTGCTTCAGCTTCCCTTGCAGATTGTTCATCATCTCATCTACCCCCGCTGCTTTCAACTTTATCAGTGTTCTGTTCATCAAAACCATGCTTTCTTCCCCAATCCACTTTAACTTCTGCTGCAGATTGCCGACCATGCTCCCATTTCTCAATCCCGGAAGGACGATTTCGCCCAACCAGCCTACAGAAAACGAAGCCATGTTTTCCAGCTGCAAGAATTGTTGCTTCAGCTTCTCTTGCAGATTGGCCACCATCTCATCTGCCCCAACTGCTTTCAACTTTGCTTGTGTGCTGTTCATCAAAACCATGCTTCCTTCCCCAATCCACTTTAACTTCTGCTGCAGATTGCCGATCATGCTCCCATTTCTCAATCCCGGAAGGACGACTTCGCCCAACCAGCCTATAGAAAACGAAGCCGTGTTTTCCAGCTGCAAGAATTGTTGCTTCAGCTTCTCTTGCAGATTGGTCACCATCTCATCTGCCCCACCTGCTTTCAACTTTGCTTGTGTGCTGTTCTTCAAAACCATGCTTTCTTCCCCAAATCCCTTCAGTTTCTCCAGCAGATTTCCCATCTCTTATTTTGTGTGCTGCGAATTGAAAAGAATAAATATATATTAGTACAAAAATTCATGTAGCAGCAGAAGTAATCAAGAAGTTTTAAAAATATAACAGAGAAAGTTGCTCACCTAGGCACGAATGGGGAGAGGTCAGACAAATTGAAATTTCAAGCGTTATTCTAGAATGGAATCAATTCTTATAAACAGCAAACCTGCTAGATCCCTCTCTAAGAAAAACTTTTTGGAGTAGGGAATAAATCCGTGAAACACATAACTACTAATTCAAATACATAAAACAACTCTAATATGCCAATTTAATTAAGACACGTTCCTAATGAAATCCTAATTAACTTGATTTAATTTTTCCAACAGAAGAGAATACACCTCCGAATGGAGGAAATTGGAATTGTCACTGAAGCTGAATGCAGGCTACCATTATTCGGCACAGCAGTGGGAGCTAATAAAGCAAGCATCGTTGATTGGATCCGTACATTAATCCTGGACCAAATGTCTCGCATGATCCATCACCTCTATCCCCTAGTAGTATTAACTTCTTACTTTTCAACCGAGGAAAAAGAAAAAGATGCACTCCCTTCCTTAGACTGGTTCTTTTTTCACACATATTAAGAAAAATTAGGTAATGTTGTTGAAATACTTATATTTTTCTAAAATACCCTTAATTAAATATAGTATGACTAATGCTTGCATTAAATGATAAAGAAAGACAATGATGACTTTTTATTTTCCTACTAATCTAAATAAACTGGAATGATTCCAAAACTTGACTTTTCATATCTATCTCAAGACATTTTGAAAAAGTTAACTGCATTAAATAAAGTAGGTAGTACTAAACAACAACTTCCATTAATTAAGGGTATTTTAGAGAAATTATAGGTTAACTATATTCTACAATTGGAAAGTGGACTACAATTTGGGACAAACGAAAAAGGAAAACAAGTCTAACAAAGTGGGACGGAGGGAGTACAAACAAAGAAGACCAGGGAATTCTTCCAAATAGATGAGTTAAATGAAGAAAAAGACTCGCAAAGTTCAACAATATGAGGTCCCATCTCGAGAAGAAGGAGAACAGAATAATTTGTCTGCACAAATTCTTATCAGATTAATCAGCAACCATGATGACCCAAACTATTATAAGTTAATTCTTACTTGGTTAGGGTCCTTCCTTTTCTTTTTTTTCTATTTGACTTAAGGGTTCTATATTTCAATCACATTGTTTAGGGGATATTATCTTAACAGAACGTGTTGCTTTGACTGAAGCGAGTTGCACCAATATTTGGATTTTAGATAATTTACATAATGGAAGGTGGACTACAGAGGATTTATGGTGGCCAAAATCTTGGGTTCAGCCTTACAACCGCCCATGGGGTGGTTCATCCTATTGGTTCCACCCAAGATGGTGACAGTGTACTTAGATTAAGAATCAGAAGCTCATCAGCGTCACTGTCAATTTGTTTCGAGCATACAATGTGGAATCATGCGATGTAAAGATGCTCCAAGAACCCACCGGCTTATTCCATCGCCAGAATGACATCTGTTCCAAGCTTGAAGAAACTTGATACCGGCTGAGATAGAGAGTAGCTTTTACTTGGGAGAGAAGAAACGATGTCAGTATAAATCAAAAGCAATTAAATTCTGGGTATGAACATATGTGTTTAAAGATAATGAAGAGCCAAGTCCTTGTTAGTTGAGCTGCAACACGCTTTCATGGATAATTACAATTGTTAGAGAGCATTAGAAAGTCAGTATGGAAAATTGGAAACCTTTTCCTTCCTTCCCAATCTTTCACATTTACCGACAAAAGTACCACTGACTTCCATTGACCATCTTATCAACGACTTCGGGGTCTTGCAAAAACTCGCTACTTGCCAGCTGCCACTACAATATAAGCAAACAACCTCAGGGTGAACAAACAAGAATACATATTAGCACCAGTAAAGCTGCATTGGAAAGAAAGAAAAAACGGTACAAGTACGTCTTCCAAGGCAGAGGGGATTGTCTAGTGGAAAGAAGAAAGGAGGGGGAGATGATGGGGCAAACCCTGGTGAGACCTGGAAATTAGCAGCTGCTGCGGCAGCAGCTGGAATAGGCATTGCTGCATCAGCATGGGGGCTTTTTGGATCAGTTTCGAAAGAAGCAGAGCCAAAAGATGACAGGAAGAAGATGAAGGCACCGGGAAGGAATGGGGATCTCATCTACAGGGATGATTTTGTGCAAAGCCCAAGTGACTATTTCCGCCAGCTTCGCAGTGATACAAGGAGCCAAAAATAAGTCTGGGCTTCCAACAATTACATGTTACGATCATGGTACATGTTGCAGTGCGATTTGATGTTTTCGGGATCTGGTGGTTACGTAATTACCTATTTCCTAGTTGCTAATGATCTTCTGCATACTTGTGTTTGCTGGTATTTGTTCAATACATATGTAAGGTCAGATGCATGCATGTGCTCTGATAAATATGGTTGTGTAATTTCCTATTTCCTGGTTGCCAATGATCTTCAACATATTTGTGTTTACTAGAGTTTGCTCAAAACATATGTAAGGTCAGATGTATGCAGGTTCCCTGATAAATATGGAAATAAAATATCTTAGCAGCTTGTGTTGTCGAGTTAATCTATGAGTTCCAACATGTATGTACTAAGACAGGAAAAATAAGACCCAGAAGCATTTGTCAATTTGGTGCTGGACGAACACGAACACTAGACATGTTGAATTCGCCTTGGCATCCACCATACTTTTGCCAAGAAAATAAACCGGAGCGACAAGGAAGCAAAACAAAACAGAATACTTGAAAACAAAGATTCTTAAGGTCTCCCCATCTTTCGTGCTCGTGCTCCCCAGTGAAATCCCAAAAAAGATAAAATAAAATAAAATAGAATAAAATAAATAATGTAAGCCTATGAAAGGTGGAATTGTCATTTGTCATTGAAGGTAGTACATCGAGTGCATCTATTATCCCATGCATTAATCAATTTAAAAAGAAATTAACTTGTTCCTGGTCGTTACACAGTCCCAAAAGATAAAAGGGTAGTATCGCTCTTCTCCCACAGACATATATGGTGCTATAGTTGAAGGCATAGATGAACAATAGCTGCGTGTTTAGGCTTTGGATTGTAGGTTTTCATAGAACAATTTTTAGATTTTTTGTGACCAAATTTTCTAAATACCTTTTTATCTATATATTAAATGATTACCATATATTTTTACCTTCGAGGAGAACGGTCTCGTTCCATTTTTTCTGTTCAGGGTATGGTATTAACGTTTTTTCCATGCAAACTACTAATGAATTGTGCATGGAACAGGTGTCAATTGCATAAGTGACAGCAACAACAATATACTGTAATAAGATAAGAAAAGACGTAGCAAAAGATCCTTTAAAAAAAGATGGGTCGTTTCAACTTTCAAGTGATAGTGGACTGAAATCTAAATACTTTATTAGTACAAAGGCCAATTCCAAGAAAGTCAGCATAGAATTTCCGCGAAGTGGGCGGTGGGAGTCGCAGTAAGTAGTAGTACTAGTTATTAGTTATTACAGCTTCTTCCTTTTATTTTTCCTTTCCAATCTTTCACATTTACAAACAAAATACAGTTGACTCCCGTTGACCAATTTCTTAAATCCCATCCTGCTTAAAAATTTAAGAAAAAAAAAGAGAAAAGAAAAATGAATAATTTCTCGTAATATTCACAGATTAATTAAGGTGTTTGTTATCTTTTTTAATCCCCACAAAAATTTGGGTGTGGAAGCTCCAAATTTTAGTTCTTAATTTTCTGATTATGCAATCATAATAGTTCATGAATCCGTACTCACAGCACCAACTAACCCCAAAGTGACTTCTATTATTACCTGTTTTAGAGCTTCTCTCTCTCTCTCTCTCTCTCTCTTTTTTTTTTAACTTTTATCTTTATCTACTTTCCTAGACAAAATGATTGATCAACAGAATAAAAAGTTAAGAGGAATAAATAAAAATAAGGAAAAGTGATAGCTAATGGTTACCTACTTACGAAGCTTCATAGTTTCCTAGTCAAGGAGGATTCTTTCGTGGTTGGATCGTCAGTATCTATTATGTTCCTCATTTTCCCCTGCCTTACTTCCTACTTCTTAACAACTAAGAATCACAAAAGTAAAGGAAAAAGAATATGAGAGGTGTGATACTTGAGTAGCTCCTTTAGAAGGTAGGGGGTAGCCTAATCAATTACTTATTTACTACCTCTGAGGTGATCCAGAATTAGTTAGATGAAGAAAGTATTTAGTCTTATTTACATCAAAATGGGGAAAAATTGAAAGAAAAAATGTTCTCTAGTTAAAATCCCCATGTGTTTATCCCCGAACAGACTTTCTTACTATATTTCCTTTTCTAAATTTTCATACTTTCATGGTTCTTGAATATTATGCCAGCAAAAGTATTTTAAAAAGCCATTATTAAATCCTTATCATCACAGTCTAATTCTGGATGGAAAATTGGAAACCTTGTCCTTCCTTCCCAATATTTCACATTTAGAGTGAAATGTAGGCCAAAATATCTTTTTATGCCGATAGTGAAACTTTCAAAATATCTTGAAACGAAATACAGGTTACGGGATTTGATCTCATGACTTACACCCAAGAAAAGATTTAAACTCTCCCTGGTGGCCAACTTGACTAAACCAAATTAGTTATTTTATCAACCACTTCGGGGTCCTACAAAAACTCGCTACTTGTCAACTGCCACTACTATATAAGCAAACAACCTCAAAGCGAACAAACAAGATTACATATCAGTGCTGGCAAAGCTGCATTGGAAAGAAAGAAAAAACGGTACGAGTACGTCTTCCAAGGCAGAGGGGATGTCTAGAAGGGGAGATGATGGGGCAAATCCTGGTGAGACCTGGAAATTAGCAGCTGCTGCGGCAGCAGCTGGAATAGGCATTGTTGCATCAGCATGGGGGCTTTTTGGATCAGTTTCGAAAGAAGCAGAGCCAAAAGATGACAGGAAGAAGATGAAGGCACCTGGAAGGAATGGCGAAATCATCAACAGGGATGATTTCGAGCATGAACCAAGTGACTATTTCCGCCAGCTTCGCAATGACAAAAGGAGCAAAAAATAGATCTGGGCTCACAGCTGTTACATGTTATGATCATGGGAAATGATGCAGTGTGATATAATGTTTTCGGGATCTGCTGGTTGTGTAATAAATTTCCCATTTTCTAGTTGCCAATGATCTTCTGCATATTTGTGTCTCCTAGAGTCTGTTCAATACATATGTAAGGTCAGATGCATGTCGTGTTCTATGATAAATATGTAAATAAAATATCTTAGCAGCTTGTGTTATTAAGTGAATTTATGAGTTCCAACATGTATGTACTATAGACAAGAAAAATAAGACACAGAAGCATTTGTTTGGTGCTGGATGAACACTAGACATGTTGAATCGGCCTGGGTAAATTAACCAGAGCTGCAAGGAAGCATGACAGAATACTTGAAAACAAAATTCTCAAGGTCTCCCCACCTTCCTTGCTTGTGCTTCCCAGTAAATTTAAAAAAAAAAAAAAAGAGTTAGTAAACCTTTAAAAGGTGGAATTGCTATTGAAGTTAGTATATGGAGTGCATCTATTATCCCATCTATTGATCAATTTAAAAAGAAAGTAACTTCTTCCTGGTAATGAACAATATGTGTATATGTTTAGAGGACAATGGTCTCTTTCCATTTTTTCGGTTCAGGGCATGCTATTAACGTTTGCCAATGCAAATTACTGAATTTTGCATGAAAGAGGTGTCAATTGCATAAGTAAAAGCAACAGCAATTTACTACTATAAGAAAAGACGTACGAAAAGATGCTTTTAAAAAAAAAAATAGTAACGTCGTTTTAAGTGATAGTGGAACTCAAGTCTGATTACTTCCGGTACAAAAGCCAACTCCAAGAAAGTCAGTATAGAATTTCCGCGAAGTGGGCAGTGGGAACTGCAGTAATTGTTCGTTAGTTATTAGTGCATCTTTTCTTTTCCTTCTCAATCATTCACATTTACCGGCAAAGATTAAGGGGAAAAAAAGAGAGGGAAAAGAAAATGAAAAATTTATCGTAATATTTACAGATAAAGCTGTTTGTATACTTATTCTTATCCCCTTGAAAATTTGGGTGTGGGAGGTCCAAATTTGAGCTAGGGTCTTCTCTAGATTGCCATTTTCTGAATTTTTGATAGAAAAATATATTGTAGCGATTTGGTGTAATATAATCACGAAAAATGTAAAAAATTTTCTGTGAAAACTCCAATCCAAACAAAGCCCAAGCATTGTTAGCTAATGTAATGAATCCGTACGCACTGCACCATCCAACGCCGGTGTGACTCCTTTTATCTGTTTTAGTGCTTCTTCTTTTTTAACTTTCATCTTTATCTACTTTACTTTCCTAGGCAAGGTGATTGATCTACAGAATAAAGTTAAGAGAAATAAGTGAATAAGGGGGCAAAAAAAGAAAAAGTTGATAGCTACGGTTACCTAGTCGGCATATTTGTTCCTCATTTCCTCCCACCTTCTTTCTGCTTCTTAGGAGCTAAGAATCACAAACGTAGAGGAAAAAGAATATGAGAAGTGTAATGCTTGAGTACGTAGCTCCTTGAGAAGGTAGGGCGTAGCCTAATCAATTACTTATTTACTTCCTCTGAGGTGATCCAGAATTAGTTAGATGAAGAAAGTATTTGGTCTTATTTACATCAAAATGGGGAAAATTTTAAAGAAAAAATGTTCTCTAGTTAAAATTCCCGTGCGTTTATCCCCGAAGAGACTTTCTTACTATATTTCCTTTTGTAAATTTTCATACTATTTTAAAAAGCAATTATTAAATCCTTATCATCACAGTCTGATTCTAATTTCTAGTTATCATCAACTTTCCGGGATAACAGCAGCAAACATGGTTCAAAGTCGCGGTCGCGGCTTGTCCCATTCCACATCGATTTTGACATATCGGTCACGGTTTCGATGAGACGCATATTTTAAATTATTTTATTATTCTAAAACTTATAAATGATCATTCAAAATATAAAAAAATATATGCAAAAAAAAAAAATCAATAAGAAAATTAGTTGACTCTTAATCGACTCGGGACGACTCGGGCAACTTAGCCATTTTTTGGTATTTCGGAGCCTACTCAACGAAGTCTCAATGATTTCCCGACAAGTTTGTATTCTCCAAGTCAAATCGAAACGGTTTTGGAACGGTAAAATTCGAGACGGAGACGACTCAGCTGATTCGTCTCGAACTCAGCCGAGTCTTCGAACCATGGCAGCAAAAGAAGGTTTTTGTTTTTCTTCGACTGTGAAGGGCTTGATCCTCTGATTTTTGCAGTGATCTGCAAGTCTAGTTCGTAATTAAGCTCATTAAGAATAGCAAATACCTTGCTAATTTTCTTGCCAATTTTTGCAACTGATCAAAGATATGTACACAAAACCAAGAATACGTTTCTTCAAGAGTTTGAAGCATTTAAGGATCATATATATAACCACAGACTCAAAGCAACATAATCATCACCATCATCATCACAAAGACATGTACAACCACCATCTTGACATCTGATGATATGAAAGATTTACAGACACCAAAAGCCAAAAGGGAAAATAGAAACAGGCAAATCTGAGAAGAGAACCATAGCATAGATAAAGTAATTGGCAGTAGGCAGGCTTTGTAGCTTATATGGTTGAAGTAGTACTCTCTTAGTAGAGTTCATCACCAGGATGTGCACGAAGATTGATAAAATATGATTTGGGATCGGCCTCAAATACATCTCTTGGCATGCTACAGTTTCTGCCAGGAGCTTTCATCATCTTGAATCTTCCCCCGCCTCCACCTTTGCAGCAGCATTTATAGCAGCAACAGAGCAACAGAGACAGAACAACTCCGGCGATGGCAATTGGTAAAGCAATCTGGAGCCAGTGATGCAGCTTCTCTCCTCTTGTTTCCGGTGGAAATATCTTGTCAAACCATTCCAAGAATTGCCCCCAAAGGTTTTCCATCGCTAGCCAGAGTTCCTTCAGCTTTTCCACCACAAACTTTTCTACGCTCTCCATCCCCATCTTTGATCTCTCTTCACTATTCAGTACTCAGTCCCCTGATCCCTTTGATGGCTTCCTTATACTATATATTTGTGTCACTGGCATAAATATAAGGGTTAATTGCAATTAATCCCCTTAAAGTATACCCCATTTCTCACTTTACCCCCTAATCTTTAATTTTTATCATTTAACCCCCTGTTGGACAGAATTACCCTTCTATTATTTTAACTTTTTATTTATCTTTTTTCCATTCTCCTTTTCCCCCTCTTTTGTTTCTTTCTTCTTTCTTCCTTATATTCTCTTCCATCCTTTCCAATAGAAAATTTCATCTCAATGAAAAATTTTATCTTGAATTTGTAATTGAATTTTTAGATGAAACTTTAAAAGGCATCAAAAGCTAATTTCTAATGATTTTATTTATCACAAATTGTAATTAATGATTATTAATTAGGTCTCAAATTCATCTTGTGCTATTTTCTTGAGAACAAAATAAGAAACTAAAATGTAAAGGGGAACAAGCAAAAAAAAAAAAAAAAAGAAAAGAAAAGAACAAGCAAAAGAACTGAATGGTTAAAAAAATGGTATTTTGGAGAAGTGATTTGAATATTTTTGTAATCATTTAGAGAGAAGATAGATCTTTGCAATTCCTTTTTTTTTAGCTTCAATCACTAAGGTGAAGTTTCTTGTAGGGAAAAGGAAGAATTAAAGAAAGAAGAAAGAGACAAAGAAAATAAAGGAGGAAAGAAGGGGAAAGGGGAAAGAAAAAAAAACAGAGAGAGAAAGAGAAAAAAATAAGAGTTTAAAATAATAGGGGGTAATTTTGTCCAATAGGGGATAAAGTGAGACAAAAAAAAGGTTAGGGGTTAAACTGAGAAATGGGGTATACTTTAAGGGTATTAAATGTGATTAACCCTAAATATAATACATTCCACCTTGGTTGACTAGACTTAAAACAATGGGCCACGCAACGTATTAATATAGCATTTTCCATTTAATAATAATTTTATGATGTAGTAGTAGTTTGTAAGAGGGAAAAAATGCTTAGGAATTTGCAGTCTGAAGTCAAAAATTTTTTTAAAAAGAAAAAAGAGAGAAAAAAAGATAATTACAAAACATACTTAAAAGGAGTAATTAATACTAAGAGCCCAATTGAGAGTGAGGAGAATTCTAAAAGCCAAAATGGCTCCATATTAATGCTATATTAATACTATATTGAAAAGGAGTGATGTCAAATTTTCTAGTAATATACGTATTAGTGGTTGTTATTCAGTGATTATATAGAAATTTTAATGTAACAATCTTCTCCATAAATTTTTATATGAAATGAAAAATGCCCGTCTCCACCATTCAATCAATAGTAAAAGGGGGGAAAAAAGAAAGAAAGAAACTTGAACATGGTACTACCCTTTTCGAATGGAATATTTTCAATCTTTTTTTACAGCACAATCGTTTTATTCTGTTCTGTAACAATTTTTTCCTTGGATTCATTTTAAGTAGGTAATGTGAAACCTTCATTCCCAAACATGAAAACAAGGGCCTGCACTTTTCCAATTAAAGTTGACGATTTACCATACAGACTTGGCGTTCCCACTTCCCAGGCAGGCTTCATCGTTAATATGGAATCGCTGAAATTTCTTTTCCAAGACCAAGACTTGTCGGGATATGTGGAAGATTAGGAATGAAGGAAAAAGCCCTCCATCATGGATTTTTACTTACCAACCAATTCCAAATTCCACTAACCCTCGATAGGAATTTAAGTATTGGGAGTATGGGACTAGGCCCCATACAGTTGAGCCACACTTGTGTTTGACGCATATGTAGTTGGAAATTAGGATTTAAGGTTAGGATTTTGCTTCCCAGAAGCCTGGTAGCCAACAAGCAGTTAGCTAGAAGCTTCATGAAAACCACTATGAAGATAAAGGAACCATGAAAAAAAAAAAAAGAAAGTTTGCATTGCCATTTTCTAAATTTTTCATTTAAAAAAACAATATCCTGTAGCGATTTGACGTGTGTTAGATAAGAAAGTATATAGAAAATATGGTCACAAAAAACGTAAAATTTTTGTTTGGAAAACTTCAATCCAAACAAGGTCGCAAAATAACATGAAAATTTCGATACAATTGCATTTGAACTTCGTTTTTGAAATCTAATTCCGGGCATACATTTACAACAGCACGACCAACTCCGCGTACGCATGGCGTGCTCTGTAGCAGAGTATATAGACCTACTAATGTTAACTGTACCACGAAGTTCTCATCCCAACCCATAGTCTATTTTTGATGTATCCTCGACATGCCATTTCTTGAGCACACTCTCACTAAAGCCCTGTAAGCAGCAAGCAGACAAGCATGAATTCTGTAGCTAGGCTAGGTGAAAAGACTCCACTCCATTAAAGCTATCCGAAACCAAACTCGTGCAATCTACAACTCCAACTCCAAAATCAAGTTCTTGACAATATTGGACAAAAAATGTTTTGCCACCTAGTTGGGCATCTGGAAAAAAGAAAATCACCATTAAGACAGTTCAGAATGTTTGATGAATAACTACATGTAGCCCCTCATTTCTTCGGTCATAATCAAAATTGTTTAGGAAAACCAGTTACTTCATCCCCAGGGGATAAAAGCTAAAACAACGTATGGAAAAGTGGGAGATACAACTTTTCAACTCAGACCATAATATACATACAATGAGACACATAGGAGGGAAAAGTTGTAACTTACCGTATTTGTGAAACAAGAATTTGGAACCTAATAAAATTTCCGGCAGCTGAAAGCTAAAGTTCTATCTCCTCCTCTTCCTGCCTTTCCCCAATTGACCAGATTTAAACGCATGCTCTTGTTCTTGAAGGAAAGCCCTTGCTTGACCATACTTCTCGGCTCTTTCATCCTCAAGTAGCTTCTTGTCCTTCTCCTTCACCTCAAACAAGAAGTAATTATCTTTCCGAAGTTCACGAGTGGCACCTTTAGCTTCACGTTTTAAAAGTTTCTTCAACTTTCTCCTCTCAGCTCGTTCACGGTCTGGATCATAATCTCTTCCCTTTACAAAGCTAGAGGATTGCGTTCAACAATTAAAAATCAGTCAGCAGCTCACACTAGGTATTATTTTTTAAGAGCAACAAGACACAACTTATCACAAACATACTTATCCTCAAATTTCGGATTGAGCATCTTGATTGGCACTGGCTTTTGCTTTCTCATTTGGAGTGGCTGACGCAAAACATGATGCTCATCAGCTTTCTTATCAATAAGTTGGGCAATGTCTCTGAGTTTGTCTTTCAACATTTCTGGCATGTGATGTTGCCCTGCCAGCTTATGCAACATCTTTGACATCGGTAAAAATATTTCAGGAAAGGAATTGAATCCTTCATAAAGGTTGACAAATCCTTTAAGAGTTTCAGCAACTGCTGCAATAACACTAGCCCTGTCAACAAAAGCATCGACCCTTAATTAGTACTCATCAACCTCAAAAGGGAACATCTGTAGAAAAATATGCTATATCAGAGGCTTGACTATTAGGAAATACATAATAAAAAACCAGCACTGAATGGGTATACACAATGTATCCAACATCAACATATAGAGTCATAAAAAACATATCTAACATCCACAATTTTGATAGCATCGGTTGCAAGAGAAATAGCCCCTCTACACGAACTCTTTCCGACCAATTTATGCTTTTCTTCTGAGAAGTATATCAATGATGTCATGCACTAGATAAATCTAGATGCTCAACTAAGAAACAGGGTGTAATATTAACTACAGCAAGGAAAAAGACTGACCTGAAATTATCGGAGTTGAAATGAGGAGAATCTTCTGGCAAGTCAATCAGCATAAGAAAATCTAATCGGTTGATTTCTTTCACACTACTCTTGATACAGAGCAGAGGTTTTAGGGATTTAATTTCCATAAGATGGTGTAACTGCATTGAAAACAAATGCATAAGTAGCCTCATTTAATGTACCTTAAAGGGAAATTCCCACTAATGATTGGCTAAAAGCAGGTCCAATAATAACTAGTAAAAGAAATGCACGCAAGAGTCGAAATGAACTTTCTTTTGCTATGTAGAGAAAATGCTTTCAACAGGACAAGAACCCTCAAGAAAAAAGTTTATGTATAGGCCACATAGGAACTGGCAATGTGTTATCCAAACCTAAGATATTGATTAAGCCAGACCTGATGGTCGTCATCTGATCCTTGAATCTTGTCAAAAGCTGCCATGAGCAGAGTTCTAACAAATGTTAAAGCCTCGGGACAAAGTTTTCGGGATTGTTTCGTGACCTGCAAAAAATTTCACAAGTTGAAGAAAGTACAGACTTACAAGTGGCCTGGGTGGTACACCCTAATAAGGTACATCTAATGGGAAAATAAAAAATAATAATAACAACACTAAGACAAGTTGAGTGCACCTACAGAGAGCACCATCGAGCATAAGAAGGAACCAACTACAATATCCCGACCAGATGCAACCTGACACCGCATCAAATACTCGCACATCAACAAGATTGCTGGTGTCATGACCACATGACGAAAATCGGAGCATGGAAAGATCATGGACCACAGCCTCAAAAGAAAGACTGTTTTCAAAGAAGGCCAACAGCTTTTCCCTATGATAATGGAATGGCAGAAAATGTGAGATAGATTGAAGATGGTCTGGATTATGCAGGAGAGATCTTAGCAGAATACTAACAGCAACACCAGAGAACTACAAAAATTAAAATGTCAATCACATCCAAACCTGTAGTTTTTATGTCCTCAGAGAATTGTGCCCGAGTATGTAATAGTCGTTGACGAGCACATATGGCAGCAAAGTAGGGGATCTCTGCACTCATTTCCATCAATGGCTTCACAAGCAAATTCAGCAGCTTGAAGTTCAAAGGTTTCTTACTTGCTAAAACAGCAAAGTATTGCAATAGAACACCATAAAACACCTGGCAATAACAATTGGATTAAATGATATCAGTTCATCTGGAAACAGTACAAAGAATGCCAGGTCCATCTTCCAAGTTCTAAACAAGAAGAATCACTACACATACATGTGATCTCTGTTGCAGTACTTGTCAAACAAACATATTTGACAAAGTTAAAAAGACAATTGACAGACATCAAAAACTCAAACATCAATCATACACTGATTTGTATATAGCTAAAGCAAATAATAGTCACTTGTTTCAATGGTGGTCATTGAGACGTTTTATTACCAAACAAGAGAGGGAAAAAAAATGATGTCCAAAACCATAATAAATAAAATAGCAAATCAAGAATTAGAGTTCCATACTTGCATTTTCTTTCTGTTCTCTGCTGCAACATGGATCGCATTGAACGCACGAATTCTCCTGATTGCTTCAACAATTTGATCATCAGAACGGTTCTCCACCAATGAAGAAAATTCTTCCAGGCTTTTCGGAGCTTCAATTGTATAAGGAAGCTCCACTTGCTGAACTGAATGTTGCTTGGCAGATATTTTCTGGTTTTCAGTATCAAGTGAGTCCATTTCCTTTCCTTTCTTTTCTTGTTCCTCCTCCTTCCTCTCCTCCCTATCACCATCACTATCTTCATCATCCTGTAGATTGGTACCAACTTTGTCGTCATCACTCTGTTCCCAGTCTTTCACTGAATGAGTTTTGTCATGTTCATCATCATCCTCATCAGACTCTTCTTCACTATGGTCTTCACTGCCCCCAGATTCCTCTGTAGAAGCAGCATCCTCACTCTCAGGATCTTCAACATTTTCCCTTTGCAAGATCTGTTGAATCCAACCCAATTTACTTTTTTTGACTTCATCATGTGAAAATGAGTCACCAAGATCATCACCAGATAAAGATCTGAATTGTTTGGAGGATGCATCATTGTCATCTGAACCATCAGGCTCTTCATCACTTAATTCATCAGCAGCAACCATTCTTTTCTGGCGCTCTTCCTGACATTGTGAAACAGCATGAAAGTTAACAGAAGTTCCTGTAAGGTTTATTTTTTCAACTTCCTGCGGTCTACATCGATAATTTTAAAACCCCCTCCCCCCACCCCAAAAAGTAAAAAACACATATCCATATCCTTCCGAGAAAGGAAAAGCACGTACATCACATTTCCCCCTGTACTCATGAAGTAGACCATGAAATCTACCAATATTTCAATCTACGACATCTATATGCAATTGAGCAGGAGGTGATACAATCATCGAGTGATACATACAAATATCATCAACTGCAAATAATTCTACACCAAGGAAATCATGTGAACAAAATGCTCTGTTTTACTTGTGCGCAGGGAAAATTGCCAAAAGAGGGTATACTGCCAAATGGGAAGCCAAAAAAGAACACAATAATTTGAGTGGTTTTGTAATGTTGTTGATTAAGATAGAAGACTTCCATGAACTTGAGTTACTGTATTCTGAAAAGAAGAAAAAAAGGGCCAAAGAATTGTATAAAACTAATTTCATCCCTAATTGAGCATATGCGTTGTAACATAATTATCATCATACATGGCACTCTTAATTCATAAGCCCAAAAACCTTATTTGCCTTCCTTTTTGGGCTGCCAAAAAGAGAGTCTTAGTTCAATAAGAAGTAAGATGGTCTCATCTGCAACTAAAAATACCTCCAACTGCTCCAAGCGCTCTTTCTCCTCCTGTGCAATTTCTTCAGCTGACTTTGTACGGTCCGATGGGCGAGCACGCATATCCAGTGCCATCTCACTTACAAGTTTGTCATAAGAATCAGGTTTTTCCTGTAAGGTCATTATAGCCAGAATTATTCATAGAAAGTCAAGTAAATATTTGAATTGAACAAGAGATATATAAGAAAACCACGTAGTTGGATGAAAAACAAAATATAAGATTAAGGCCTTATGACGGCACATGCAGTACAATAGCATCAGATGGACCAACATGACAAAGAAATTAGAAGAGCTTCAAGTCATCAGAAATTCATTTAACAGCAACATAAGTAAGGAAACCCCAAAACACAGATAGAAAGCAGTTTATACCAGAGTAGAGATGTAATTACCAGTCGAGGAGCAGTTTTGTCCAGGGCTGGAGATGTGTCATGTATCTTTTCTTCATTTTTAGAATTGCTCTTATTAACAAGAGCTCTCAATGCATTCATCTTGTTTGGTTGGGTCAATGACAACAGTGCCTCAGACTGCACCAATGATGTGAATTCTTGGTCCAGTTGATCAACCAACTGCTCGTTTTCCTCCTTATCCTTAGCCTTCTCAGCCTGGAAGAAAGTAATGGAAATAGACGTTATTGAAAAGATCAAGTAACCATGCTTTTAGACAGTAAACAAATTACACAAAGACACAACCTTAAAGAATTTACTCTTGGAAATGATCTCCTCCATCACTTCTTTCTTGCTTTTCTGCCTCTGCAACCAAAAAAATCACATGCATCAGGAGCAGGAACAATTTCATAAATAATTTCCAGGAGGATGCTACACTACTTGGATGTAATGATGCCAAACTGCTACAAGTGAGCTACTGAAATGACATTTACATAACCTCACACCAAACTGACGCATAAAGTAACATGACAACCCAATTTAGCAACAACAGGAAGCCTCAAATCACATGTAGCAAGACACTTGTCCTTTTCTCATCCTCTTCTCAACCCCAGGGGCTTCACATACACACAGTGTCAAGGAAATCAAATGGATTTATGGAAGAGAGCAATCTATGGTGATATTATGATTAATCATGAAAGAAACAAACACCCTACTTTCTCCCATAAGTCAAACATTTGAAATATCATGTAAGAACGGTAGCTAAAATCTATGAGAGGGGGGACGAGAGTCTCACAGTTTCCTGTCCAGCTAAACCTGTTTGCTGAGCATTCTGCACTGGAGTATGATTAAGCTGTCCCAAAATAGCTGACTTCTCTGGCAGAAAAATATTTATTGCAATTTAATCATAGCATAGAGGATAAAAAATTGAGGAAGGCCAACATAGCTACAACTATCAAATTTATGGACTAAAAGATTTGGAATGTAAAACTAAGAACATCATCAATATCTTAGCATTCCCTATATCATAGAACTGCAAAAAGGATGAGAACAAATTGTAGATGCACCATCTATACTCTATAGCAGAACAGAATTGAACATAAGACGGGGCATCACATACTTGATATGACAGCGGCATGTTCAGAGACAGCATTTTTCCACAAGCATTAACAACATGTCAACACTTTTAAAACATCCATGCCAGGCATTACTCAATGCTTGAGTTTCAGAAAGATATTGCACTTTAGAGAAATAAAATGCAAAAAGTCAACATATATTAATTGATATTTTCTCAACAACCACATGAATCACTTATCACTAACATGCTCAAGTTCTAGATTTTTATCTACTGAAAGTTCTAAATCTGCAAGCTTGAAACCTTTGAACAACTGAAACAGCTTTTAAGTCAGGGATAAAAACAGGCCTAGGTACTTCTGCTTTCACAATTTTTAAATCAAGGATGAAAACAGTACCTCAATCATCAAAAATTATGTTCGAATTTTACATGTGTTTACCTCCGCCACCTCCACTGACAAATGACAACCATAACCTTATAGTTGTAGATGTTTTTGAAATGAAAAGAAACTAAAGGGAAGAAGAATGGATAGACCTCCCACAGCCGGGTTCTGAAAAGTAGTTCAGTTAGTATGAGTCAATTTTATGTATTTGTATTCTCGCTTGTGCTATTTTTTAAAGTCTATCTTTTGCTTGTCTATCCAACTCAATCACAAGAGAACATTAACAAAACCACAATACTACATTAACCTACTAGCATAAAAGAGATACAATTTTACTTTATTTACAAAAATATCACATGCATTATGCCAGGCATGCATTTATAAGCCACTAGGGATTATATACATACTTCCGCTTCCTGCTGGGCCATCATCCACATCCGGATCCTCATCCTCATCAAATGGTATTTCATCATCAAAATCATCCTTTTCTGGAAAAAGACCATCTTGAATCTCAAGTTCATCTTCTTCCCCATCAGATAAATTATACTTGCTTTTCTTGCTCAATTTCAGCTGTCATTGATGGGAACAAAAGAAAAAATACTGGTCTTACGCACACGTAGAAGCAAGATACAATAACATTATAGAAAATAAAAGAGACAAGCAAGAAGAACTTTTGGCTACATAACAAAAACTTTCTGATGCAACTCACCCGCCTTTCACGTTGAGACCTCATAATAGCCTTATCAAACTCCCCAAGAACTTCATTTTGCTCCCCAATTCGCTTATCCAGAAAAACAGAAGACTTTCCACTCTGTTCATACTCCTTCAACAGCGTCTTCTTCCTCTGCATCCCAAATTAAACCAGAAAAAGGAAAACCAATGACAAAACATCCAAGTACAACACAATTCAATCCAAACAAACCAAAGCAATTTTGTTTTCTTTTTTGTTTTTGTTTTGCAATTACTCTTGCAATAGGTTGTAATCAAATTGACCTTTTCGATAGCGAGGGAGCGAGCTAGGCCTATGCGACGTTGTTCGCCCTTGCGTTTTTTACCGAGGATATCGAATTTGCGACGGGACCAAATGGTCTCAAATGGGTTCGGTTGGGGGGCTTTTTGCTTCATCGCTACTGCATTTGGACCTGATCTTTTGCTGCTTTTCTTTTTATTTTTCTTCGTCTTTGTGCCGTCGGAGCTTAATTTCTTCGCCATGGGAGCTCTTTTTCACTTCTCAGAGGAATTTGGTACCGTATCAGAGCTAATCAGATGAAAAAGGGTTTAGGGTTTAAGAATTGGAGGAAGAAGAAGGATCAGAAGATGGCGAGCTGGAATACATTGGGCTGGGCTCTTACATTCTGTGGGCAATAAGGCTCTTTTAACATCCAGCGTTTTCTACTCCTGTCTACGTTAATCTTTTATTGGGCCTTGAAAAAAAGATCACACATTCTGGGCAACATGGATATCCTGTGGATATTTCATATAATTTTATTTGTAGTTTACATAGTACAATTTAATTTATAGTTTAGTGAGATTGTTCGGCAAATTCCTCCAAATATTGTTGATTGGGCAAAAAGTCCGCCATGTAGTGCTATTATTTTTTGTATTCTTAATCTATCGGTGCCGCACATGGAATGTGCGGCACCTAAGATAATTTTTTTTTTTTTTTTGGACCAATTTTGCCGAGGGCCTAAGTTGCAAATTGCAAAGGCCCTTAAGTGCAAAAACTCCAAAATTTCAGCTTCCGCACATCGGACGTGCGGCAGCAGACACATTGTCTGCAGCCCACGTCTGGCACGGAATCTCAGCACATTCAGAGTCAAAATCCAGAGTGTGGCCTTTCTTGAAGCAGATTGACCAATAGTAAGCGAAGCACACAAGACCCATTTGGAGCATTACCTCGAATGAGTTCCAAGTAAAGGACAGAAATTTTCTCCCCCAATATCTGACGGAAGTGGTGGGTCCTGTAAGCAGATTATTGCTGGTTTGCCAAAAAGTCCGCAATATATTGTTGGATTTTTTTTTTTTTTCTTCATCAATAGGTGCCGAGGTGGAAATTTTTTTTTTTTTTTTAAGAATTTGCAGAGGGGCTTCGGTGCAATTATCCGAGAAAATTTGATCAGGTGCCGCATGTGTAGTGTGCGGCACCGATACAATGTTAGGATCGGTGCCGACACCCAAGAAAAAAAAAAATTAAAATAATTTAAGTAGTAATTCATATAGGGTTTTGGTGAAAATGTTATACGGTTGGATTTAACTTGTGAAAGAGTAGTAATTAAAAAATTATCCTTGACATAAGGGGAAAAAAATATTCAATAGGAAAAATTTAAATTGAAATGACACAAATTTGGTAAGTTTTTGAATTGAATTGACAAAAATTGTATTGCAATGATATAATTAAAAAATCCAATGTGTTTAAATCTTGTATATTAGGGGTTGTGTATTTTGAAAATATAAAAAATATAATATATATATACATCAAGTGCGAGAAATATTAACCAGTGAATATTGATATTACAATGAGCGTTATGGTTTATGGTTAAAAAGAGTAAAACACAAGGCTATTATTTTGTAATTAGATTATGAAAAAAGTTTTGTTAATTATGAAAGTGGAAAAGTTGGAAAAGTTGTTACTTTGGAGTTTAGGGTTTAGGGTTACACGGCAAGGTATATAAAAATAATTCGGCGCGTGAACCCTAAAAAAATTTGAGAGTAATAAATAAAATGTAAGCGGACAAATTTTTATTAATTTGATAAAAATTGAGAACCCAATGTGTTTTAGGGTTCAAACAAATAAGAGTTATATTTGGGAAAAAAATAGTGATATTAAGAAAATCTGAAAGTTGTAAAATATATACATAAATGAGAGAATTTAAATAACGATGATTGTGAATATTGGGTTTACGTGGAAGTTATAATTAATAATTAAAAAAAGTGTCACATGGTGCAACACGTCTGACGTACAGGCCCTTTTTACAGTTTTTTTTTGCACCGAAGCCCCTCCCCCCCTCCCCTGCAAATTGGTAAAAAAAAAAAAAAAAATTCAACCTTGGTGCCGCACGTCTGACGTGCGGCACCTATAGATTAAGAAGACAAAAAAAATCAGCAACAGATTGCGGATTTTTTTTCCCAACATCAATAATTTGAGGAATTTGCCGAGATTGTTCAAGTTGGGTAAAGGCTTCAAAATTTAGAGATACTGAATTCAAATCTTTCTGTCCGATCTCTACTTTTAAGTCCCCTCCTTCCTCTATTAGGGGAAAAAAATGACCCCTGCTAGGAAAAAAATAAAAAAGGGACTGCTTAAGTTGTTTGGGTGCGTTTGGTTCATAGATTGGATGAGAGATGATTACTTATCCTCATATTACTCATCCTAGGTTGAGTTATCCTCGAATGAATAATCTTATTATCCAGTATTTGGTTGGCTTTTTGTTTGACAGGATGTTTTAGAAAATAATTTTATCCTGTGTTTGGTTGGAAACAGTATGATATGGGATTATTTATTTATAGACCAAAATACTCTTTTTTCTAGACCTACAACTAGGGGTGTTCGAGTTTTAATAAACACAAACTCGACTTGCAAATACATATACACACATACATATGCGTGTGTGTATGATTATAAACGGAGCTCAATCTTATTAAATGGGTTCACAAGTTTCAATTTATATGTCTAACCTTTTATGAATTCAATTTGACAAAGAAAATATGATTATATAATTAATTAATAGGACCAAAATAATATAAAAATTTACTCTTATTTTTAGTGGGGGTACATTAATTTAGAAGTTTAGTAGGGCCAAATTAGCCAAAAAATATAATTTATTAATAACAGGAACAAATTAGTCCAAAATTATTTATTTCAATAAAATGGGTAAATTAGTTCAAAACATAATTTTTTTATTGGCATGGGCAAATTTGTCCAGAATTTTAGTTATTTCATTAATATAGACAAATGAGTAAAAAGTCTAATTTTATTAACGGCATAGTCAAAATTATGATATATCATTAATATGGGCAAATTAGTCCAAAACTTAGTTTTTTATTAGTAAGGGTAAATTTGTCAAAAAAATTATTAAATGATTAACAGGGACAAATTAGTCCGAAGCTTAGATAATATTATAGAGAATTGTAAATTTATATAGTTGTTTGAATAAAGTATCATTTTATTAATATGGTAAATAAGTGTTAATTATCATCATCCCACCTCTTACCTTATCCTGAGATAACTTATACCACCTCTCCTTATAGGATTATTTTATCCCCTCTATGGGGGATTAATTCAGTTAGGTGAGATGTGTCATCTCATACATAAAATTCAATCAAACATGGTATAATATCGGATTAGTAATTCAATCCTATGTCATCCCATGTATCAAATGAACCCTTTGAGATTTAAGAGTGAATGTTAGTCTTATAATGGACTTGGTATATGCCAACATTGAATGTGTCTTTCACCGTTTCATTGCACTGTCTTGTTTGGATTGATATTATTTACCCAAAATTTTTTGTTTGCATTATCGACATAATTTTCAACCATTTTTTTATCTCACATACATCACATAAAAAAAGTGCCACAGTATTTTTTTTTCATAACATTGATCTGCTAAAAAACATGTCAATGATAATTTTATATACATGGTATAAATCATTTTGTTCTGTGAACATAAAAATTTAATTAGACTGACATATTATGTAAAGTTAAATTCGGAATCTTACCTTAAGAATATCATTTATTAAAAGGGTTAGGAAACAAAAAGTAGACTTTTCATCAATATACTCATGAATGCAATTGAAAAGGTGTTGCCAAGTTGCATTCATATATGGGAGTGAAGAAGGATGAATGATCGGTCAAATAGAAGTAATAGTCCAAAGGGGTTGATTAATGAAACAAGTTAGGTAGCATCTTTTGAGAGAAAAGGTGGAGAAAAATGGTTGCATGATTAGCAAACTACCAAACGCATAATCCTATTAGGGAAGTAATCCGATGTAAAAAGGCAAATGTGCATGATTCTCTCTTCTTCTTCTTTTTTTTTCCCCCTTTGTGATTGTATGCAATATTCAAGCTCAAAGTCTAGAAGGGCAGAGTCAAATTGGAAGTAATTATTAAGATAAGCGAAAAGGTTGGTGAGGTTGGTGCCCCCAAGGTTGTCACAGACATGTCAAGTCTACTTCTATTTCGTTTTCTTTCGTCAAAGGTGCACCAATTACTCCACTCGTATTATTATGGGATGAAATTGCATGCTTGCAATTGTATATATTCACCTCCCTCTTTTGGCCCAAATGATTCTAAAATTTCCTTCTATCAGTGGGAGAACAAAGACCTTAGAAAAAAGAAGGTCAATTTTCGATATCACGTGAAATAAAATTTAAAAGCTTCTAACCCTAAAAATTATTTTTCTCAAACTTAGATACACGTGGCTCTGCTCATGTTCTACAATTCATGAGTACTTAATTACCTACTGCTAGTCTGGTACACTTAGAAAATTTTCCCCCCCTTTTACGATTCATGGTATTGCTAGCTAGTTCTGTCAGCCATGCATGCGTGATGCGCCATGGTAAAGAAATTAAGAAAGAAACAAAAGGTCATGTACCTGATTGCTCGAGACTTGCTTTCAATATCTTTCCCATGGAGCTGTCATTTAAATTAATCTCTTTTGGTCTTACATAATGATCTAATAGTCATCTTTAGTGCTGTTTTCCTCTCTAGACGGCAAAAATTCCAATACAAGGAGGGCCAAAAAAGAAAAAAGATAAGTGGTAAAGGTGGCAACTTCACCAGATCTCACTGTTCCAAAGATTTATCTCAAAAATATAAATTTGGAGTCCCTCGTCATGATTTTGCCCTCGACAAGCGTTACTAGAGAATTCGAAGCTTTCTAGTGCCATCAAAACATCTTATTGAAGATTTTGGAATGATCTCTCTGTTGAAATGATTCCCTGGAATATAGTATGCTGTTAACTGATATTCTTCTTTCAGAGAAAAGTTGGGAACCATGAATTTTACCGATGGTGGGCTACAGGCTGAGTCAGTCAAGATCACTTCAAGGTCACGTATTCATCAATAGGACAAACTTAAATCTCCTCCGACATGTTTTCTACTTTTCTCTTTAGTTATCCCCATGATCTCAAACAAAGTATGCCCTGATTCAGCAATTGTACCATCAAAGGAAATTTAAAGTGGTCAAGGGACCCCTTCAACAAGATACCTCGTGGCCTAATTAAAGTTTTACAGGTGTAATGGGCTTTGTGATCACTTGTAAGTTGAGTTGGAGGGTTCAATTTAATCATATTATTACTTCAAATTGTAATTTCTTTACGTAATTTATATATAGCCATAGGTTTCATTCGCACACCTAACTCAAATTGAAAAGTTGAGATGTTAATTTATGATGCAAAATTTTCTTCTTCTTTTTTTCAGCCCCTTAAATTAATTCTTTCTCTTGCCATTATAGTGCTTAATAATCAGTAGGATCACAAAACTTACGTCCACCAATATTGCACTACAAATTACATGGATATTGCGAAAAGCAACTCTCCCATGAAGAGATAAACTTCAAGATATATGTATCCAAGTCCTCATTCAATCAACATCAAGCCAAAAGCCAGAAATCTTTCTGTCTCTTAGTAGTAATCAAATATCCACCAAGTTTCTTGCTTTTCTTTCTTACAGCGAGGGCCATGCAAGTAGCATTTTGGATACAATACTCTACGACTCCACCTGCTGCCACCTTATTCCCTGCCCACATCATTAGAAGTCTCCATGTTGTGGAACGCTTCTTCTGCCCTAGAACAAGAAGTGCCACCTCCTGCTTTTTAGCCTCTTCTACAATTGCTGGACCTTTCTCTTTTCCTTCTGCCACGGCCACCTCTATTTGTACCTTTTCATGCATGGAATATAACAAGGACTTTAAATAAGCAGCTAAAGTCACCATTAATTACCTACCCTATTAATTTTGCCCAGGAAAATTAAAAGGGTCTCCTGCAGAATTACTTTTGTAGTCGATCAAATTTTGTAACAGAAAATCTCAATTCTATCATGTGCAAGTCTTATCAGTGTGCTAGTTGTAATAGGTCTATATACAAATTCATCTCAAAAAGTGAAAAAAGAAATTAGAAATGGGTTCCCAGTATCATCATAAACATATCACATATAGAATTAAACGCTCAGTTTTATGATAAGAGATTGTGAAAATTAATACTAAGTTACTGTATATGTACCTCAGGTCTCTTCTGTTGGCACAAAATCTTCATGTAAGAAAGAAACTGAGAAACTCTTGGAGCCATCTCTTTGATGGACTCTTCACCTGCCAAGAAAATGAAAAAATTCATTTACAGAAACATATGGCTCGATAAACATCAAAGTAAAAGCTAAAACTAATCCTAAAGAAAAGGTGAATAAGTGCAACCTGGATTGGAAGCCTTAGTTACATAGAGAAGAATCACCAAATCTTGGCTTTGAACGGTATGAGTTAAAGCCCATTGTATGGCATTCTTTGCTTCAGGACTTGAATCAACAACAATCATTATTTTCCTTCCAATAATAACACTTGCAGGCTTCACATCTACAACATCAACGCATGACTTCTCCTTCTCTACATTCCCAGAATTATTCTTTTCTTCTTCTTCTTCATTTTTGGCAAAATGTGAATGGTTCTTTGAACGAATTCGAACAAGAGGCCTGATCCTGTTTAAGCAGAAACTTGGCATTGTAGCCCCAATTCGACCCATATTTTCTTGATTGGAAATGGGACCTTATAACTTAGTTCCAAACTCCTATAAGGCCAAGTGCTCAGCTTTATAGCAGAAGTTAGGAGAAGAAGAATCATGTATTCTTGAGAAGTTGTTAGGCCTTTCACCTGAGACTTGGCCTGGCCAAGTTCTTGCTCATGATGATCTGGACCATTATTTCCCTTCTCTTTTCCTACTTTTCCTTGCTTCTTTTGCCGTTCCATCATTTTTCATTCCCTTTGCTTCTTTTAATTATTTTTTTTGGTTCTGTGGGCTATGCCTGAACGTGCTTGTCATGAAGACGTAGGGCCTTGGCTTTCAAGATCAGATGTAATTTAATTCTCGTGCGTATTTTCGGCACACAGATCAGGCATTTTTCTTTTAATTGATCTGGCAGATACTTAATTACCATGCTTTTCATTTTATTATATTTATTGATTACCTTTTTTTTTTTTTTAAAGTAGGTTATGTGTCTTTCTGTTTCTTTCGAATAGAGTCTTGTACGTCATATAGAATAATATCTTTCTTGTTTAGTATTGAACAAAAGTAGGCTATATTTTACACTGCTTTTATGGGATAGAGTCTTGTATGTCGTATAGAATACCATTTTTCTTATTTAGTATTGATTAGTGATGCTCTAAACCATGTTATACTCTTTAAGCCATCTTCATGAATAACATTCAATTTACGCATTGTTTGTTTTGAGGGGATATGAATGAAAGCAAATGAGAAGACTCTAGAAAAAGAAAAAAACAATAAGAGTACAGAAAAGCAGATTCCATCAATCTTATTTAGATTAACTATAAAAGGAAAGGAAATGAAACATTGAAAATATTATTTGAATTAGGGAAGGAAAGGAAAGAAAGGGAAACTATTAGGTGTTAGTTACATTTTTATTCATAATTTAAAAAGTTTAATTTGTAAAAAGACAAGTTTTTTTAAGAAATTTAAAAATTTTCACTAATTTTAATTTCTTTCCCTTCGTTTCCGCCCACTTTTAGACGAAAAGCAATGTGACAAAAAAGAAAAAACACTAAGTGTTTATTTGTAGGAAAAAGTGCGGAAAAGTAAAGGAATGTTAGTTATTTTTTCCGTCATGCACATTTGGTTGATTGCATTTTCATACATTTTGTGTCATGCAAAATTTATAAGATTTTGAAAGAAAATAGTTAACTACTTACGAAAGTTTCAATAACTGCTACTAACTATTATTGACTTTCTATATTCTTTAAATATTTTTCTTAGTAACTAAACATATATGGGAAACTTATATTCATTTTCCTTCACTCACTTTTCTATATAACTTTCCTTCTATTCAAACATAACCTAGGCCTTATCTCTGCCTTCCTCTCCATATCATCCTTCTTTGTAAATCAATCTAAATATAAAAAATGTTATTCCTCCATTTCCTTTCCTTTCCCACTTATTCTATCTTTTCCTTTCACTCCTCAGAAACTAATCCAAATATGAAAAAAAATTTCCTTCCATTTCCTTTCATTTCCCTCTTATTCCCTCAAAACAATTAGAGCCTTAAGGAGTAGGCAAATACAACTGCTGGCACGGTTGTGTCAGATTGTAAACGTAAGATCTTATTCACAAAAACATGATTATTATACTAGTGAATTTTATTGGTGTAGAACAAATACTTATACAAGAATATGAATACAGATAAATGGATACTAAATTTTGTAAAATAATACACCAATTGAACACAACGGGTTAAATACAGCATTACACTAGCCCAGGTATGTAGTTTTTACAGGTCCATTATGCATGTCCTTGAAGTCATCTTCTTTAAACCCTTTTGTTCTTTTTCCTTTTGAGTTGCAAAGAGAACAAAATTAGCACATTTAAGTTTACTTTCCAATCTCCAATTCTCCATTGAGAAAAAGCATTCTTTGACAAAGTCAGCCATCGTCAAGTCATGATAATGTTAAAACAGGTTCCTTTCTCCTTTTGTGATAAACTAGGTACTAATTGGTAGGAAACACAATAAAGGCTGAAAAAATGGTTCTGGTCATTTTCTAGCAGGCAAATTTGCAATTTCCTTTTTTGGCAAACCTTACAATTAGTAATTAGAGACATAAAAGGAGAAGCTTGCCATTTTCCTTTTTTGCACTTTTTTCCACCCCTTCGAGGGAAGGGGCTGGGGACCAAGAAACAAAAGGCCGCCGCAACTTGCATTAGCTAAAAGATCATTTCCGACCTTGTTAGTGAGATGGGCCCAATATAAGATCCAAAAGCTCTGCTGTAGCTCCTTACTCTCGAGGCTCGTCTCGTCTTTGCCCATTCACAGCCCAACCCATGATGTAAATCGGACCCTTGCCCAATTCACAAAATTTACTCACGAAAAATATTTCCGCATCCCGTGAAGGATGCAAATTGCAAATCAACTCATAATTATTTACTTATCCTTGCACATCATTTGTGCTTTCAATAGTACTCTAATCTTTTAGTTCTTTTTTTTTTTCATTTTGATACATTCTTTTTTATGGTAAAACTATAGAGAATTAAAAGGTGAAAATGAAAAAAGAAACCATCATTTGATAAGAGGAAAGAAGTTAAAAGTTATCCTCTTATTGGTGACTAAGGGCTCCTCCTCACCTTTGTCTTCTTCACAGATGGGAAAGCTATTAAAGCTAAAATTGTTTATTGTTTTCGTCCAATACGGCAATGACTATCGATCTTGATGTTGCATAAATTGAACAGCTCAAGACATGGGTCATTGAATCTTTGACAATCGGACCTGCCCAAATATGAGCTTTGCAAAAACCATCTAATAGAAAACCACTTTTTAGTGGTTAGCTTAGCTACCGTAAGCGGTAACCATAATATAAAGAATGTGACTCAGTCGTAGCAATTGGACGGCATTAAACATGGGCCACACAATGTTCAATATTTAATTAGGAAGGCAATTTCATTGAATTGAGGATGAAGAAGGTAGAATCTATCTTTTTTTCTGTTTGGTGGGACTAACGAAGAAGAGGGTAGAACCTATCTAGTATTTTCTTTGGGTGAATTCAGTTTCGATCGTCATCACATGTCAGAGCAGGTCTCTACACATCACCAATCAATACAGTTCTCACATTGAGAGTAACAGAATTTGAATACACAATCTACTGTGAGAAAGTAGTCCATCCTTATCAATTGAACTAATTTATGTTGGTAAAAGAGAGGTAGAACCTATCTAGTCGTCTTTTTCTTCTTGTTCTTTTTTTTTTTAATAAGAATCCCTGGACTATTTTAAGATATATGTCCATTGGTAGGTCAACTTTGAATATAAACCTCAAAGTCCCTATCTGGTAGAATATTATTAATATTACTAGGAAGATGAACATAAACTGCAACTTTCAATTGCGTACGCTACCAGTACATAGTATCATGGAGGAAATGTACTTGGTTTCACATAATACTAATTGTACACTGCACCTTCTGGTCAGATGCACCCGAAACTTCAAAGAACAAATGTCTGAGTTTACAGTGAAATATAAAACAGCTATTCAATAGAGGAAAAAAGGAAATGTAAAAAGTTGTGTTAACTAATATACTTTTCTAATTAATTGAAATTTTATTATCACCTCTCTATTTTATTAGCAACATACTATAAAAAGTCGTATCAACTTTACTTATTGAACTAATTATGTTTCTTATACTAGTGTATACACTAGGACTTGGTATTCAACTTTTAAAAGATTTATCCATATATATTGTAAAGATATTTAAGAAAAGCAGGATTGGCATTTCTTTACAGGATCAGGTTGATCCTAAACAAATATAACTTCTTCCTTCAAAAAATAAAAATAAAAATAAATAAATTATACGTCCAAAAGAAAAAAAAAAGAGGGCACAAAAAAAAAAGGGAAGTAGTAGAAGTGGAAGGAGAAGAAGGAGAAGAAGCGATAAAACCAAGGAAAGTTCTAAATTCTATTGTCAGCTAATTCCTCGCCCAAAAATCCTATACCCAAACGGGCACAGAAAAGCAGAATAATGGAAAATTGCCAAGCTCGAGAAGAGCGGTAGTAGTCTCCTTCACTTCAACTCAACTCAATTCCCCACTCTGATCGTTGTCGAAACTAAAACCCTGCTGTGAACCTGGTACAGTAATCTCTGTCCCCCCCCCCCCTCGTTCGACAGTCTCATGTATAAATAGCAGTATATGCATATGTTGCAGAATTTGATGGGCTATTCAGAAGTCTTATTGCTTCTTGCTGGCACGTGTTATCAAGAGGGGTTCTTGTTTCCTGTTTACAATGTGTTCTTTTTGGGTTATGGGTTTTCTTTCTTGTGGCTGATTGGATAGTAAAGATTGAGTCTTGCAAGTAGCAGCTTTTTGATGTTGTATATTACCATTTTTTGGTTTTAAAGACATCGGTTTTATTTTAAAAAAAAGAGTTCTGTTTTTTGTCGTTCAATTCGTGCTTTTAATGTCTAGTATGCTGTTTTACGAATGAAATTTGTCATCTTCTTTACAGGGTGTTTTTTAAGGACTTTGTTACTCTTAAGAAAGTTATAATTTTGCTAACAGTAGAATAAAAAGGCTTGATCGTCGGTATTTTTATTAGTTTCTCATTTTTTTTTTCAGAATATCTGCTTTAATTCTTTACATTGGTTAGTTTCTAACAATGAGATTGAATTGTTCTGCAAATATAGGTTTGATGTAGAATTGGAGCTGCATCATGGGTGCCGTTTGTTGTTGTTTCCCTGTTCCTAATATCGATGGCCCTGAAGATGAGAACGGCTCAAACCATGGAAACTGCCTTTGCCTCAATTGCTGTATACAGAGCATTAGGAATAAGGTGCAACAGAAGGCTCCTCTTTATTTGATCTGAAATCAACAGGATAGTGTCACCTATTAACGTTGCAGAAATATTTGGAAATAAATTGTGATGCCTGTATTCTTAAGCCATTTTTTATTTAGATTGTTCATGGTCTCTGCTTTTACTTCTGTCCTTTTTCCTCTAGCACCTCTGTGTACTCTGTATGTTTGTTAATGTGCACCATAGGAACTTGGGACATTTATTTGCTTCTCGATTATGATTTCTATGATGGTTTTCCACTTGAGGGACATTTTGCAGGTTTACTTGTTTTGCAGAGTGTAAGTAAAGCTGGCGTGACGTGCTTATGCTGCACGGACTATAATGTATTGAAATTTTGGCAAACAGTTTCATTAGCTGTACATGTCTTTTATCATTGTGTAATTCTTTAAGTAGGTTGATTTTAGATGTCTAACATTCATTAGCTCTCAAATGCCATTTGAGTTTGATAATGTGACTTGGCAAATAATATAGCGCTATGAATGCCATCCACCTCTCCTTTGTTATGTAATAGTAACTGCTAAAGAAATCTTGCTGCACTTAAAATACCAAATTTTTTGATTACAAACTATTTACATTAAGCAATTGAATGTACAAATCATGGAGTACTTGACCAAGTTAGTTTTTACATTCACAAAACAAGACATCTAGTGAGGATTATTTTGTCTCTTTGGCTGGCTGGGTGAGGGTGGTGGGTATAGAGAGCGGGAAGGGGAGAAAGGGAAGAACATCTTGTTTATTGTCTCTTGTTTGATTGAGATAGGATCATATAGAAGAAACACGAAAAACTCACTCCTTATTTTTGTTCCTTTATTGTTTAAAATTGACATTATCCTCTACACTGGGTGATTGAGAGGAGACATAAAATGACCTCATGGAATAAAGACTTGTTTTACTTCATCCAATTAGTCTCAACTACTTCTACTGATACTCTTCTCTGTGTATGACTTTTCTTTGCAACCTAAGATATCATAATATTGTGTATTGACGTATGTCATTCTTATACAAGGTTCAGTACTTTCTGTTCGCTGCTTTTGCGTCTTTTTGGCTATTTTCAGATGTGAAATTATTCATTCAAGTTGTTGAAAAGTTGACCCTCAAGTGTAATGTTGACAGTATGGAGCTCTATTTGCAAGAGGGAGTGGGCTTCCAGCCCCGATATCTAATCAACAGGCGACCTCTCCAGACCCCCTGGTACCAACTCACAGTTCAGCTGTCACCAGAACATCTGATAGAACTTCGCAAATGAATCCCAATTCTGGATATTCTCCAGTGCCACAAGATGTTGTTATCCACAGACATGACAAAGGCTCAAATCATTCACGTGTAGAGCCAGAACCAGTAGGTGATCCTGAAGTTCAACTAATGCCAAGACTTTTAAAAATAGGAGACAGGTTAGTTAACAAGCCAAGCAAGTCCTCGGTGAAAGACTTCTCGTCAAGCATGCAAAAAGGAGTTGGTTATGATATTACATTCTCAGAAGATGAGGATGTATGTCCTACGTGTCTTGAAGGTAAGCTTTGGCCATCCCACCCCCATCCCCCACTTTAATTCTCTTTTCCAGTCAATAAAGTGGAAGACATAACATTCTACTCAAAAAAGCTGTCTAGATTCAGTTGTTGGTGAATTGTGATGTTTTAGCTTTTATTGGGTTCTAATGATCTAGTGCTTAATGGTTCTTCGAATGACATATTCACGAAAGATTTTCTTTGCAGAGTATACAGAGGAAAATCCCAAGATAATAACTAAATGTTTTCACCATTATCACCTTAGTTGTATATACGAGTGGATGGAGAGAAGTGAAACCTGTCCAGTTTGTGGAACGGTAATTTCTTTCATACGATCTTTTTCCCTTTGCATTTTCCTAAGGTCTATTATGAAATCTTTTTTGTTATTCATTTACATGGCTTAATCATCTTGTCAAGTCAAACACTTGTTACGAATATATATGCCTAGAAATTTTTGTGTTAGCTTGTTAAATGGTTAAAGAATTCATCCTTTCAAGATTCATAGGTTAGATTCTCTTCATTTTGATTTTGATTCTTCTGGAGTTCTTTTTGAAAACCATTTCTGTTTGACTGATTGTTGAATGCTTTAGATGATTGAATGTGACATCATGAATGCACCAAAAAAATGTTAAACTCTGGCAGACATATAGTAGTGCATTTATGATAAACGTCTGCATGAAACTAATGCTAAGTTTATTTAGCTAACTAACTTTAGGGGATGTGGCAAATGCACTCAATTTTGATGCAGGTTCAGGTAACATATTCTATGTACTGGCATACTATTTGAAAGTAGAAAAAAGAAAAAGCTCAGGAAACTAATTTCCATAGTGCTCTATATGATGGGGGATAGTGTGTTGAGGAATAGGATGGGTTGTGAAGAGCTTGGCCCTTTTTGTTCCAAGTCATTTTCTTTGCTTTTTTACGAACTTTCTCTTTGGGATCTCAACTCCATGGTTGTGGTGCAAGTGCAGTTTGATCTTGACTTTCCTACTTTCTTTACTGGATTTGGATGTTCTGATTGTTTTTGTTGTTAGAAAATGTGGTTTGCTCGCTGCAAAAATTTCCTGTTGGCCCAATCTCTTTTCTGAGGACCTTTTACAGATGTTATTCTTGCTTTGGACTTTGGCAGCATTCGAAGCACAAATCTCTCATTCTTTGTCTCTAATCTACAGTACCTCTTTTTCAACTTCTGTACTTGTCCCAGTTCCTAACCTTCATACCTTGTTCATGATATAAAGGCCTAATTAGCTTGTATCTTGAGATGTCCAATTTTGCTCCTCCTCGAAACATTTTTTGCAATGAAAAGGTCCATATTGCTGGGTCTTGTTCTTCTTCTCTTCCCCTTCTCTATTTTTAACCAAGTGGAAAAGATAGAGGAATGCCATGAAAACAAGACTCACGTGTTTAATTAGCTTTAGCAGTTAAAAACATTAGCCCACATATTCACCTACCATGCTGTGGGTTGCAAATATGCTAATGTAACTTCAATGTGCCCTTTTGACGGTTTGCTATGGTTAGAGTTGAGTACCCCCTGCTCAGTCATTGGATTAACAGTGCTTCAACTAAGTTTTCTTTCCGCAAAGAACTATTCAGAATGGGAGGGACAAACAGGGGAAGGGATGACGGCTGAATCTCATACCTCTCATTTAATCAGCTTTGGGGTCAGAGCTGTTTAATTTGGCTTAAGTTTGAAGTCACTTCTCCCTTCACTAGTGTTTCTGAATATGGTTTATGGTTGTGAAATGTCAAGCCAGAGCTCCTTAATGAAAGGCTACTGTTTTATGGATGTTTTGTCTTTAGCTTAGTTTGTGCTATAGCTTACTCATTTTAACTGCTTTGGCTAGTAAGCTTTATGGGATTGCCATGCTCATAATCAAACCTGATTTTCTTTGTTTCTTTTCTAGTTGATGGAATTCAATGAGGCGTGATATTGGAGTGCTGATGCCACTACAAGGAGGATTGAAGAAAGACAAGAAAATTAACAAAAAAAAAAAAAAAATCATGGGGAGAAAAAACGAAATTGATTTTGTACATAGCTTATAGTAAGCAGATTCTCGCTGAAAGTTTTGATTCTTTTTGATGTTGATAAGGTTGTACAGGCTGGGCCACTTATCACATTAATTTATTGGCATTGTTTTCAGGTACCTTTTCTATTTGATAAACATGGTAAACCTAATAATAGGATCATGATGGTGAGGATACCCCCTTTTTTTGGCTTTGTTTTTTCCCTATTTTAAGGAGATGAGATGGGGGGTTGGGTCTTGATTCGTTGCTCCAAAGAGTATAACAATCTGGTGCAGAATACTTGCCGCCAAAACTCAAAAAATAAAAAGCACTTGGGTCTCTTTCAGGTTCTTAAGATTTTTGGCTTCTAATGGTGACACTATCAAGTGATTAGAATTACAGTATTTTCATTTTGTCCTTGATAATTACATGGTTCTTGGCAATTTACCTCTTGTACAAACTTATTGTACTTAACTGGATCTTAAGCAACTTTTTCTTCATTGTTATTTGTGGTTCCAATATTGAAACTGCTGGGATGTTTTTGATGTTTCTAAGTAAACACCCAGGTCTTCCTATGGAGCGTCTGGACAAGGTAAATTTCCATGACCAAAGCAATTTCATGCCTAAATGTAACCTAGATGGATGCCAGGACTTGGATCCATCACAAAATAGTTTTGGAGTTTGAAATTCATCCCTCTCCGGATTGTAATTACAAAAGGCCAAAGCGCAATTGACAAAGGAGTTATCCCAATGAATTCAGCTATTACCGTTTTCAAATATTAATAATGAACGAACAAGATCGATTAGCTTAGTAACTCAAATTTTTTTCATGCCTTTTTTGTGTAGTTGTAATTGATAGTAGGGGCTTTAGATGCCAAAGTGCTCATATGTTGTTACCACAATAGTAGAGAATATACACTTGCAGGATCGAGCACCTTTCACAAAATACTCACAAACCTCATCATCCCATGGTCAAATAATGAGTGATGTTGATGCCACAACTTGAATTTTATTTCTACAGTAACTATTGAATGAAATGCCAAAATTGCTCTTCGAAGCCCAAGTGCAATTTGAATTTGGAAAGGGTTTGTTTTCATATTTTTAACAAGAATTGTTGGGGAAATAAAAGTTAAAAGTTCAGCTGTGGCTGTATCATTTGTCTCCAGTAATTGTTGAACTCAGCATCCAATATGAACATCCTATTTGATCTAATGCTTGGTGGCCCAGGTTAGTTAAGAATTCTAATTTGTAACACTAGAGCATCCCATAAAAAAAGAAAGAAAGAAAGAAACAATTGTAGGATACGAACTTACATGCAACATTAATATTTATTTCCAGAGTTCCAATAGTCATTTTTCCATCAGTCTAGAAATGCAAGAATGCTCAAGAACTACAGCTTTAGAGAGAGCTGAATAAAGTTTCCAGAGCGGCAGGTTCACAAAATACACTTACTGCAAATAACATGGGCACAGAGTCGAACATATTAGAAATTTCCAAGACGAATGCAAATTCTGATTTCTCCGCCTTATCGGTGCAGTTACAAGTAGTAGTAAGTATAGCACCCAGTTTTGCGCTTTGATCAGGCAGCAAAGCATCCAAGACGGCAGGGAAACAGCGAGTCTAGGGTAAGCTCAAGCTCGTTCCTCCTCGCTTCTTGTGTTTGTTGTTCATAGCTGCCACTGTTTAAAGTATGACAAAACATCAATGCATTGAAAATCCGCCAAAAAGCACCATATGTGCAAGACTGCAAGTTGCAACAGCAACAAATATGCAGAATAGACAGGTTAAACTAAGAGAAGTGGCTTCTAATGCATCCAAAACCTCGCAGTTTGAGTTTTGTAGTCGAACGAATACGAATTGTCTGGGCACTGAATTCTGCATTTAACCTTTATACTTTGTGGAACCCTAATATAGTTAAATAACATGTGGTTGAACTTGTCCCTATAGATTTCCTAAATTCTCCTCTCTTATCCACAATATAAGGTCTGAAGGGTTAGGATCAAATGAAATTTGGATTACCCGACATTGATGCAAGGAGGGAGTGGTTCTGGAATCAGGTATGCAGTTGAACTTGGGCCTTGATTTTGCTGCTCCCACTGTGCCTGTTGTGCCATTATCTTCTCTTTCTCCTTTATCTATTAGAGGCCAAAGGAAGTCAAAGAAGCAAAATAACCTTGATTCGTAAATAAGCTAGCCAACATGGTGGACTGTGTGGCAAATGTAGTTCAGGTAAATAATGCAGGTGCAGCAAATTTACGTAGACAATGGAACGGGCAGGAACGAAGAGGTTACAATAATCATTTTGTTCCCATTCTTGGGGTTAGACATTGTTAAAGAACAAGAGCTATCCTATTTCAACGAGAGGGTTGCTTGCCCACGAGAAGAAATTAAATTCGAGTTAGGCTAAATGACTAGAGCGCTAATTAATAATGATAATGTGTTGACTGACCTTCTTTGTCAGCATGTTGTTTTGCTGTTGAATTGCCCTTTCCTGTCAAAGAAAACAAGAAGGGGTAGCTGAGTGAACATAGGCTACAAAATGAAAAAACTGATCAAATTGTCTGAAAGGAACAAGTTTCAAGATCACGTGAAAAAGTTTTGAGAGTTTTAGACCCCCATGTTTATCAAAAAGGCTGCCGGAGTGGTTTACAACTTGATCAACCTTTGGCATAAGGTTTAGCTTCTGATACATGTTCATGAGCAAATGATGCTGCAAAGCTTGCTGATACAGTTGAGCATGTCATTTTTGCCAGTCAATTGTCACACAACAGGTAAATTTTAAGAAATAGATACTACAGTGTTATAATAACAACTATGAGAATATTACTTTAGCAAACTCATGTATCAAATGAAGTAGGAATAGTTTTGGACTTTTGGGTACCCATTTCGCACCCCGTACTGTGCTCCGGTATGGTAATCCCAAGTGATCAAAAAGATGGTAGTCCATTTTTCGATGCTTAGGTGTTTGTGTGATTAGTTGCAGGTGTTCCTTGGCAAGCTCAAGAGCAATACATGATTATCACAATGAACAATTACATTCAAAAAGGGTTAAATGCAAGTTTGCATGTTCAACTCACTTTTTGGGTGCTTAATTTGCCAAGCTAAGACAATTATGATTTCAGAAAGTTGGTATTCATATAATCTAACAAAAGGCAAATTTTCACAGGTCAGGAGACGGAGTAGTTCTTTGCCCTTGAGTCCCGAACAGTGGTAAGAGGGCAATTAAACAATCAAGATTTATGTACAGTAGCCACATCCTAAAGATGCTGACCTTTTTCTGCAGCTCAGAGATTGACTCGTACATGAGTTGGTTCTGTCAGAAGACGGACATTTAAGGGTCAGTTAGAGGAAGTAAATTAAAAAATTGAGTACATAGCTCACCACGTATGGAAATTTACCAAAACTCCTAGAACATAAGAGCTTACTTTTTTAGTTCGGATGTGTTTCAGAGCCGTGTCAAGCTGTTGCTCCAAATTCTGGAGGTCTTTCATGCTCATTGCATCAAGGTCCTCACCCATGTAGTGCCTGATGGAGCAAGAAAAAAAGAACTTGAATTATTAAAAAGAAAGAGGAACCAACCTTTATACTTAAGCAGTAGTATATATATGGAAGGCCACGTCCAGGCCATGTTTTTTTACCTATGATTTCTTTGCAGCAGTTCAATCTTGGCCTTGAGTTTGGTGTATTCCAGAGTCCAATCTCCCTGCACAATTCAAGCATGCAACTCATGTAATTTTTTGGGTTTTGGGAAATTCTCATGCCAAATGATCAATCAGAGATGGCTATATATCTCTATGCTTAGGCAACATGCATGAAATACCCCAAAGAAAAAAAAAAAAAAAAAGCGTGAAATGCATATTCATGCTGTTCCAGGATATATATGTACCTCGGAATCTAGATCATTTGCAGCTAACCGCCTTTCTGCATATGAATATCTTTCATATCTTTCCAGGATATTCTCCATGCTGTTGCATTAGCAAATTCAAAAAGTGAATTTCAACCATAGTATGGATTCTGTATAATCTTTCAGAGTAATTATTTTATACCAAAATTGTAGGCATAAAATGTCAGAATCTATAGCTTCGTTCATAATGAGATTCAATAGCTTCATGATGTTGTAACGCTTCAGTAATCTTACACCACCAGACTTGTTATAGCTATTTGATAAACAACTATATATTCCTAAATATTAAACATGGAATTGGCCTTGACCAAATTACACATTCGTATATTTATATCTTCTTATATCCTCATGCTAGAGACAATCATTGAAGGACCAGTCCAATTTAGGTCATTCGTGTTTAATCAAGATTGGGGTTTGTTACTGTCCTTTATTCAAAATCATTATCTTAGCACTTCTTAGTACAATAATTCAATTCGCTGTGTCTATTATTATCTTACATCATTATCATTCGTACTTCTCCCTTTTTACATCTTCTACTATTATTATGTTTTGATTAAAAAAAAAAAAAAAGAGTTGACAAGTCATATTCAAAGTCCTTCATTAGCGGGAAAAATTTTATTCTGGTTAGCTATCATGTCCTTACAAAAAAGTTTTAAAAAGAAATTTCGGTATACGTACAGAAAACAATAACGTTATTTACATATAAATGGATAAAGTAGAAAAGAAGCCCAACTTCATGAATGGTCAGGTCATAACTTTCTATACTATGCATTAGAAGTGCTTTTTGTTCTTTAGGTAAGTAGATTTTTGGTGTCAAATCTTCTGGTCCAACCTTCATCTCGATTTCAAGAATTCAGCAAATCAAAAGTTTTTTCTCTTTTAACTTTCCTTTTCTGGAAAGATGGGGGGAGGGCGGGTTTGAATTTGAGTTTCTAATATGCTTCATTTCTGAGCTGCTGCAAAGTAAATTAAAATGCAAAAGACTTAACAAGTACACAAATTTAAATAGGATAAGCAATACTCATCTACATAGGCAACAATTTTTATCCACATATTTCAAGTAAATTTCAAATTCGTTTGAGATAAAATTTACATTTCTAAATAATTTTTATTCAACTATCAGGTCACAGATGTCACATTATGATTTAATTGATAAAAAATGGCACAAAAACGTATGGCTTGAAGGAAAGAAAACGCTGAAGTACCAAGAAAGGAAACATCAAGTCAAAATGTTCATGCAGATACCTTTAAAAGACTATAATATTTTGGAATTAGCTAAAAGATGAGTTTGAAAACTAGAAAACCTAGTGCTAGGCTGACCTCATGTACACTAGATTATGCAGATACTTGATCAAGATTGAAATCTACTTCAAAAAGCAAATTGTTTTTCTTGGGGGCCGGCCGGGCGGGGGGTGGTGGTGGGGCTGTGTGAAAAAAGCAGCAAATAGTTCAGCATAATCTTGCCTGAATATAACAGATGCAAAGATACTTAGGACGTGATTTCTTCTTTCCCATTCATATCATTGCAATAACAAAAATATTTTTACAGGTTAGATATGCTAGGCTAAAAAGCCTAAAATTGAAGAGATGGTCATTGTCTATATTAGATGCCATAGATCTCGCGGTTTCCGATACAACAAGCTGGAAGTAAATACTGACAGCAATGAAGATATGCATTGCCGTGCTTAGAACTTTGGGGAAAAAGAAACATAGATAACTGCAAAACACATCTGGGATCCTGACAATAAACTTTTTATTTACTTGCCTTTTTCTGATCTTCTGTCCTGCTGAATACTGATTAAAATGCAGTTCAGGTGTGAAAATTTTATAAAGATGAAGTTAATTAAGAAGAGTATATAAATGTGAAGGAGGATATTAATTATTAGTGTGTGTATATATATAATAGGTCGGGTCAGATTTATGTATGTTAATGAATATTCAATGGGCACTCATTTGAAACATCCTATATATGTAATTTCTTTCTTAAGCTTTGAAGCTGAAGAATCAGTTTTCTTGTTGATCTCCTAGTTTTTTTAATTACTTAAAAGAATGAACCACAAAAAAGAATAGGAATAAAAATAACATAGCATAAATTGAAAAACATCATTTGATCATGCTAACTATGTAGTTAATGGATCTATTTTGATTCGTGACATCTTAAATCAGAAATTTGAAGTCCACAGCTAATATTTTTGTAAGCACAAACTGAAGCTTTAAACTTGACATGGATAGCATTAAAGCCTTCAAATAAATATAAACTACATGAGCCATCTGGCTTTAACAGGATTAAATCTATCACTTGCAGAGATAAAGTCCAGCCTAGACATGGAGATTGTATTCTGGCTGAACTAATTATCCAACTAAGACTTTGAAGAAAATAGCATCAAGAAGACAAGAAGAAGGGTGCATGGTAAAGCCAGATGCTATATATATATATATATATATATATATATATAACATAGAGAAGATTATGCTGAAGGAAGACAGGATGGTACGCAAACGGTTCAAAACCTAGCAACCGTCGTGGACTTGATCCTTATCAGAAAACAAAAAGAGGCCAATAACACGACCTAAGAAGGACCAAAAATAAAGAAAGGAACAACAACAAACGTTATTTAATGTTTTCTGGAAAAAAAGAAAAAAAAGTTTTGAACAGCTTTCTAAATGGGGGTTAAAATGAAGAATTCATTATTTCAACAAAATTTAGTCCATGAGATAACTTAGCAGATCGAAGATACGTGTATACCTAGAATCAGAAGAGAATTCAAAGAGCTTCCCTTTGTGAGAGAAGACGATCAAAGCCACTTCAGCATCACAAAGCACTGATATTTCATGAGCCTTCTTCAGCAATCCAGCTCTCCTCTTTGAAAATGTCACTTGCCTGTTAATCTTATTCTCTATTCTCTTCAACTGTACCTTTCCTCTTCCCATGATTTCTCTCCTTTCTCTCTTTTCTTCTCCCCAGAAATGAGAAAACAAGCAACCCTCTTCACAAAAGATCTAAAAAAGGAAACCCTCTAAGCTAGCCCAATTTTTCATGCCATCATCCCATGCCCTTAGATCCTAAAAACCACACCACAACAAAAGAGATCTTCTTTTCTTTATCTTTTTTAGTGATGTTGGTTTTGTGAGGTATGCAGAAGAATTGGGGGGGAAGGGAATATATATCCTCTTATTGCTTTTTTATAATCTGCAGGTATAAATAAAGAAGGGGGATATTTTAGGAAATCACTGATGGGTTCTGCGGTGTTCCAACTTTCTTGTTGTTTCCATTTGGTGAAATGTATTTTACGATAACATCTTGTCTGAAAAAGCATGTACAAATTTGGGATGGGATGTGAAACCATTACAGCCAGAAGGATTCCTGGGGAAGTGAAAACCAGGTGGTTTTTTAAGAATGTGCTGTCGAGGTCGGATTGGGCTGAGGCACTGTGCAGCCGCTGGTGTCCGGTGGATATGAAGGTCACAGGTTTTTAAGCAAAACTTAGTACACTCAGAAGCGTACGAAGTTGGAATATGGGTGGATCAGTGTCTTTTCTTTGAAACTGTTGACGGCGGCCGTGACCATGTGATGAAGGGACTGTTCTGAATTTGGCCCAGCAGTTTTTTGGAATTTGGACTATTAACGTACGGTTTCAGTAATTTTTAATTAACCATGCCAGCTTTGTTAACAATAACTTGTACTCTCAGGAAACGAATGTGTCATGATAAATGATATCTTGAAGAAAGTAATGACGCAAATCTTGGAACTGCTTCATGATTTCATGCATGAAATTCATTTATAAACAATTATAATTCTTTTTTTTTCTTTTTTGACCAAATTCTTCTGTTTGAGTATAAGTATAACCTCACTTTTTGAAGTTGTCCAATAATAATCTTGAGCATGGACTTTTTATACTAATGAAAATAACGACATCCTTGCCCGTCACTTCAACAAGAATATTTGAAATAATTGCAACCGATGACTGTCAAGAGGTATTTCAATCTATTTATTTAATCTCGATTTTCGAGTGTGTAAATGAAGATAACGAATTGATACTAGTAGTACTACTCTAGTTATTCGTAGTTTAAGTTTGTCTACATGATTATTATGTAATTTGATAAATTCAGAACTGAAAAAGTACTGCTACTACCTATGCACACATCCTTTTTTTTTTTTTCTTCCTTTTTTGGTGTAGATATAACAAACTTAATTATTAGATGGAACAAATACTTTTTATATGCCTCCGTTATTAAGTAGTGATACCTGGTTGATGCCTTAAATTTTAGTGAATTTAAATAAATCTTTCCTATAATAATATGCATCAGTGGATTGTACTTGTTACCTGTGTAAAATTGAAGTTCAAATTCAAATTACAATATGGTGTGCATTCCGAACTGCTAAATCTAAAATCAATCAAAAATAAAGGAAAGACAGAAGTAAAAACATGTTACATACCTTGTTTTGTTTAACCAAAATCTTTAATCAAAAAGCTTTTTGTCTATCTTAAAGTGCTAGCTAATTTTTTTGGGTTTTTTTTTTCAAAATAAGACTGTTTTTGTGGAATTCACCTCAAAGAATATATGTATAATACTCTCATCACTTTCTCTCCCTCAGATGACTGATGTTGCATTTAAAGGTGTCAATCATAATCCAATTATATTGATAAGTTCAAACTCGTCCATTAATAACCTATTCAAATGCGTTCGTTAATTTTAACTGGGTCTAAATGAGTGCCTAATTAAACCTATTTAATTGGCAGGTATTGGGTTGATTCAACTCATCCATGTATATACATTTAAAAATAATTATGTATTTCAATTCAAAATTTAGTAAGGCTTAAATAGATAAATTTGAGTTTCTTACCAATCTATAACAATAAAATGCCACTATTTCTTATCAATTTGCATTTGAAAGAATAAAAAAAAGAATAAGTAGAATTTCATGTAAGTCATAAATTGGTAATTAGATATATTCATACTCATTTATTAAATGGGTGTAAATACATAAATAAATGGGTATAAAATGGTCGACTCAATTATACCTGTTAGCCAATTATGACCCCCCAAACTCGTTCAAATTACCTATTTTGACACCTTTAATTGCAATTAAGATCACGTTATTCTCCACATTAATTTAGTCGAAACTTTTGGAAAAGCACTTGTTACTTTGCCAAACACTCTCCAACAGGACAAGCAAACTTTTTGTAACAACAAAGGCAAATTTAATGGGAATCCATAATACTACTCCTTTCCATCGCCCTCCGGATGTGGCTTTCTACTTCATTTCTATCTCTTTCACCTCTACTCGGTCTTCAAGGATAACTGAAAATGCGGGGAAGAACATGGAGTGTCTGCCTGCATAATTGGACCAATATGCAATGGGGATAATTTCTGAAAACTTCGTTTTTCACGGTATCATTTAATATTCTTAAAACTTTAGAAAAATATCACATACTGAATTTTCTTCTGATAACCTCTTGTAACTATTTCCGGAATGTAAAAAAATTCAAGAACTCATTTTTGGAAAAAAAGGGAGTATGATTCCAAAGTTGCCGTTTGAGTGATTTTTACCAGTTTTTATATATCTATTATAATTTTAAATATTTTAATTATTTTTATCTAGACCACGACACGAAATCTGCAGAGGGTCTCTCAATCCTATTAACAATTTGTAATTTTTTCCATTAAAGAACCCCATTACGGCACGTTTTCGGGTTAAGGGGTTGTTATTTCAATCAAGGAACTAAAGGATAAGGACAATTTTGGTATGGAATTGTCTTCTTTTCTTAAAATGGAGTTTTTAATTATGTACTTTGAAATTGGTTTATAATGTCTAAAAAAATTTAAAAGCTGAGGAGATCAGGATATATTTTGGAAATTCAGGGTGCTAGTGGAAATATCCCTTGTGCAATTAATCTCTCAAACACACTTTGTGAATATTAAATTTGTCTGGTTTTCCTTTCATGGTCTAAACGAGAAATGGAGCCAATCTCCTGGTCAATGGTATGTGCCTGTAGTCCTAATATATATCAGCTCTCTCTTTCTTTCTTTTTAAATCTGCCCCTTCAATTATTCGCCTTTTGGACCATTTTGTGCAGTGTAAGTACTATGTCTTGTCCATATATTTGGCATTCACTGTTTCTGAATAGTGACCATTTCGTGTGTTTGTCCGTTGATGTCTTTGCTTTAATTACAAGCTTTTAAATGTTGTACTGTTTCACTTTGAAAAACGTTTGAAGTTATCTACTTCATCCCGTAGAAGTTTAGAATTGGTCGTGTTTAGCCTCCAGTAAATTACAAACGCAATAAATGCCTTGAGATGAAATAGATTTTGATAAAGACCTGAAGAAATTTGACTCTTTTTTTTAAATTTTATTTTACTTATTCTATTCTAGATACTTGATAAATAAGAACTCGATGTAGATAAGACAGGCACAGAACAAAGAATTAACTTTTTATATACTGATAGTGTAGTGATCTTTTTACACTAGCAGTTTTGGATGCATGACATAGATGTATGATTTGAATTTCAAATTTAAATTTGTGTCATGTGGCATAATGCAAAATTGCTAGTATAAACAAAATTATACACGGAAAGTGTATAAAAAATTTATCATAGAACAATTATCTCTTTTTTTCTTTTTTTTTTTTGGTTGCACATAATTCATCACCCACGCTTCATTAAGGAGTGGAATCTTAAGGGAAGGAAGAAAAAAAAGAGTGGTGGAATCTGATTTCCCGGGGCATATGATCAAGTTTGATTAAGGATGTATTTGTTTTGTGGGAATAGGAGGGAAAGAAAATGAAAGAAAAGGAAGGGATAAAGATTTCAATGTTTGGATTGATTTTGGAGAAGCGAAAAGAAAGGAGAGGGAGGGAAATAGAGGGACAAGGTCTAACTATTTTTTGTGAATCTACTTTTGATCCAAAAGTGGGGAGAAAGGAGGGAAAGGACAATGAAAATTATAAAAAAAAATTTCTCACAATACCTATTATGCGTTAACAAATTGAACTTTTAAATTATGGATAAAAAAATAAAATTGATGGATTTTGCTTTTGTACAATCTCCTCTCTTTTCTTTTTCACTAGAGTCATCTCCGATCCTTTTCTTCTCTTCCCTTCAATCCAAACGGTGTCTTAAATCTTTTGAAGTACTTAACAAATTACTAGAATTTCAAAGTGAAACATTGAAAACCCAAGACCCAGTTAGTTAATACAAACACCAATTATGTGACTATGAGACTCCTAATTATCCCTCCTCTTACTACATTTCACCATGTAAGATTAATTTGGAATATGCCTCAAAAAAAAAAGAAAAAGAAAAAAGGCAAGTTCCACTGATCTACAAATCTTGGCCTCTCTTGTCAGCTCAATGCAGCCTAAAATTGGAAAAGATTCGAAGCGAGATGTGGTTACCATATGTCTTTCGTACTGAAAATTATTTGCTCTTCTTTCCTTTTTCTGCTTAATTATCAGAGAGCAATGTAATTTCTGTCCTCTCACTTGACATATACATGTTTTGTTTTCACTTTTCAGTCTTCCTTTTCTCCCAAATACCTTACTGTACTTCCAAGTGCATGTTTCTCATTATCAAAAACATCAACTCACAGAATTTTTTCTTTTTTGTCATAGGTATATTGCATTTTTCTTTTTTTGCGTCATACAATATTTGTCTAAACAAATCTCAGTTCAACAAAGATAGCCATTCCCACAAGAATATAGATCCCATTTTATTACATTCCACGTTTCCATGTCTTCAAAAAAAAAAGAAAAAAAAAAGAAAAAGACATTCCGTGCCTTTATCCTTGAAAATTCTAGAGTTGGCAATATGTTAATGCAATAGTACATACATCACTTCAGCAGGGTCCGCTAATGCTTGTTGGCCCAAAAACATCATTTATTTTATCTTTCCATTTCAATGGAAAATACAGCAAAAATAGAAATCTGTTTTTACCACATATATATATATATATATGTTGGCCTTCCAATTCCAATTGTGTTTAACTGCTATACATTTTCAAAGCATCCATCCTGGTAGGATTCCACTGGGATTTTGTGTTGGTTCTGCCCCAGCATCAGCTCCCACCATATTGTAGCTGTAATGGAGAAGTACATGAATGCAAAAACTATCAGCTATTTGATCAACTTTCCCCTTCCCAGACCAAAAACTATCCTTAAGAATTTAACAAAAGTAGATATTTTTCCCCATAATAAGTTACTTGCATGCCAAGTAAGAATGAATCTCCAACGTTTTTTGTGCAACAATAGCAACATACCTTATCATGGGGTTGTTGGATTCAAGGGGATGGAAGAATCCCTCAGGCTGAATTGTCTGAGATCTGTGTCGTAAATTATGCTCCTCGGAGTCCCATGATAACTGAAGTGCTGCAGCAGTTTCTTCTAACTGCTATGATTTTCATGCGTATTCTCAGATGATTGTATGGAATTAGCAATAACTAGCGCAAAATATCACAGGAACAAAATTTTAAATATAGCCTAAATCTAATAAAAATTTTAGACTACCTTGCTCCTCAAGGCCTTGTTCACTTCCATCAGTGATTTTTCCTGGGCAACCAAATGGTTGGTTTGATCAGTAAAACGTTAAACAGCTGACCGGATAGGTTAATAATACGTTATTGTGTTTAGGGTTACCTTTAGCTGAAGATCTGAGAGTTGATCCAGCATATGCTGAGTCTGCAACATTTTTGAGCCACTTAGACATGATATCTTTCTAAAAATAACTTTTGAGCTCTTTTTTTTTTTTTTTTTTTGAAAAGCGATACACACTCAAAGTGACAATAAGGTTGAGTGGCAAAATGGATCGATGGCATTACACTTTGACGTGAAGTTAAAATGATAATCCAATGTTGCAAGTGACCTTATCTATTAATCTCCCAAAGAATAATCATTATGAGCTAAACTATCTAGAGATAATGCTTCACTTAGATGGGAAAAGAATAGTTTAACAAGAAACTCTACGTAGTTGTCAAATTCTCTAAGCATATTAATTACATGCTTATAAAGTACATCAAGAAGGAAAACTACAAGCCCACAAACATGCGTCAAGCCACAACTTTTACCTTATACTATGAAAATGCAATAATCTCACTCTTTTTTGTCGTATCATGTAGAAATATCGTTCATTAGTTTAAGTTATTAAACTTCGTGTTTTCGTCAAATAAAAGAGTTGCATACCTTTGTTGACCTAATTTGCTTCAAAGATGCATCAAGTTGACGCTCAAGCTGCTCGAGCTGCTTGGTACCCAGCTGAGCCAAGTCTTCCCCGAGAAGATGCCTAGATGAATATAAATAGCAGCAGTATCAGTGACAAAGTACCGTAGAAATTGTCTAAAGAGCTAAAGTAGTACAAGCTAGAGCTTAGAAGTTAGAACACCAAAATTCTTGGTGACATCCGATGAGGACAAAGAGACGTGCTAACTGCACTTATCATGAGGGAGGGACCCTTGTTATTAGGAAAGAACAAATGACTCTAGTCACTCTACTAAAGGGCCTAAAGGGAAAAGAAAAGTTGAAACTTTGTCTCTCAGCAATAAGGCATTAGTGCTTTGATGGATCTAGGTGTGACAAGTTGAATTCTACCCAGCTCAAATAGGTCCATGTAATTTTTCCTGCATTTGGTGTGAGGTCCCATTTCCGGGCCCTGAGTCTTTGACACGACGTAATGGACCCATCAAATACTAGTTAGTAATTAATGTCAGGCTAAAAGTCAAGCTACTCAAGATTCTAATGACTTACACTCAAATGCTTTATGCCTATAAACAACTTAATCATCATTAAGTGCATTAGTCAGAAAATCGTTGCAAGCCTGTAGCTGAAGTTCTTGTTACCTCTGGGATTGTTGTAATACCTCCACTTTTGCTTTCAGCTTCAGATACTCCTGGTAGTTACTCTGTTTCAGGAAAACTATAGTCAATTTAAGGGATCAAGAAAACAGTTACTTAGGTGCAAACTTATGCTGCAGTGATGGGTTTATTAATACGCACAAAGACTTGTATCGAACTTGGAGAAAAAGGGAACTTTTTGACCCTTCAGGGAGAGTTAGCCACTAGGTCATAAAAAACGTACGTGATCATTTAAGATTTCAAGTACATGTAGCATATCTGGCCATTGTTGGCAAGGTTGGAGGTTCTAGTGTGTCCCTATTTAAGAAGACCTATAGTTGTTGGAGACCTATAGTACTTTCACAACAAAGTTACCTGTGAATCGTTGGAGGATTGGTTCATTTCAGCGTCAGCATAACTGCATCTGTGATACCTCTCCAACGTTTTGGTCATACTACAGGACAATTAGGAAAGTAAAGTTAGCACCAGGAATAAGAATTTCATTTTCTCCTCATCTTATGGTAGGACCAAAATAAAATAGCATACCGAAGGAAATAGCTCCACTTAATGAAATTCAGACAAATTCATTAAGTGCAGTTCAGTTGTGGTTTGGTGCAATTGGGTCCGGTTAAATATACTTGTTATAACGTTTGATATACACTTAAATAAATATTGTATTTCTCAACAACATTTGATTTATATGAACAAAATTCATACTTTTATCCACTCAAAGAATGAAATCCATACGTAGAACAAATAATATAAGTATCACCAAAACATGTACCAAATGCAATAACGTACACTAACTACACATTACACAATCGTACCAACCCATATTCATATAACAATAATCAGAAGCACAGAAAAAATAAGGCTAGCTATTTATGAGAATTTAGTGAGAAACTCTTTCAGTATAAAGATCCCAAGTAAAGAAGTCAATTTTTTAAGTAGTTTTTTCTTAAGAAAACTAGGATCTATTCTCAAAAGCCTTTTGTCTTTTAGACTATTTTCGGTTTCTTTTTTGGAGGTAAACTGCATTTGCTAACATGTCCGTTTGCAAATAACAGTTCAAGAATAGCCATTTAGTACAATCCATCTACAAAAGATATCATCTAAAAGAATTATAATTAAAAAAAAAGAAAATATGAGAAAGGAAAAGGAAAATAAAATATAGTCAAAGTGATCGCTGGGGAAACTTGATGTCTTGATTAAGGCTTAAATTGTGATGATCACACTGGAAATTGGGAGAGCATTTGGTGGTTGAACTTCATATAGGTGATTTTGGGAATCAGAGTTTATCCGAAGAGTCTCTAGGGTTAACATGTATTGCTTTGTCCAATTGTCCACAACAATTCTTATTCTACCACCATAAAGGTTTAAGTAACTTCTCTTAATAAGACCGTGGGGCTTTAATCTCACATCACAAGTCTATTTCAAACTCTTAACTTGTCTTTACTTTGCAAAAGTTATTCACCAAAGTTAGGATGCCAAATTGCCAAACCGCCCATATAAAATATGATCTCAACACAGAGTGTAGAAAGTTTTACTTTCTAGTCCTGCATATGCAGATAAAACCATCACATCAAAAGTGTGTTTCAAATTTTTAACTTATCTTTATTTGGCAAAAGGTATTTACCAAACCATCACATCAAAAGTGTGTTTCAAATTTGTAATTTATCTTTATTTGGCAAAAGGTACTTACCAAACTTAGGATATCAAATTACCAAACCTCCTACATAAGATATGATTTGATCACAGAATGTAGAAACTTTTACTTTACAACGGCTTTTCTGATGGGTGCCTAGGACACGCGTTAACACATTTAGAATTTTTGTGCAGATCATTTAGCTAAACCTAGTCTTACTCGAGATGTTAATATCAAGCTTTTTGCTAACCCTCCAACCTCCCTTAGGAATTCTTTAGCTTTTGATGTAGTAGGCATAGCTACACTTAGATTGATGCCTGTGTAAAGGGTTTAACCCTCCCCCTTAATCAAAAAAGAATTCATCTAACTTATCATGTATGTATACATACTAATAACTATTATCTTCTTTTGCATTTATATACTTTCCCTATCTAATCTTGCCTACCTTCCCTTGTATTTATTTATTTTTCTGAATTAATCATATGTCTTCAAAGATACGATATCTAAAATATATCTTAACTTAGATAGACCCTACAATCCTACATTTTTAAATAAACACCAAAACAAGTTATAAGAAGCATTTTTTTTTTTTGCCACACAAGAACAAATTGAACATGGAATGGAAGAATACAAGAGGCAGGTGTGATTAGTGAGATATGGGTTGAAAAGTAAGAAACAAATTTCACAGGAGAGGGCTGACAAATAACCAAATAAGTTTTGGAAATTTGAAAGACTAACTTCATACGGAAAAGTTTTCTTGACAGATAGAAAAAAGAAAAGGAAATGAAGATGTGAGTAACTTATATTTGCTTATTGCCATAGAAAAAATAGTTACAAACTTCATGATATTAAAGCAAGTCAAAGTTTACTATTAACTAGGAATCTTGTCAGTTTTTATTCAAGCAAGACAGACAAAATACTTGTAATGATAGACAGACTTCTACTTTATGATTCTTTACTTACATTTGTGTGACTGCTGTATGTACGTATGCATACACACTTACATCAAAGTTTTACTTTGCATGGTTAGCAGGAACTTATTCTTCTCAGTTTTCAAGGCTACTAACCAAGTTTCTGTGATGCAGGCGTGGTTAAATCCCAAGGGACAAAAAGTGGTATACATTCATGGAACTTTGATCAGCAACTATATCAGCAGGTGCTATCAATGAAGGTTCTCAGGCTGAATCCAATGCATCAATAGCTCTAACGGCTTAAGCTATCACTTATCTTTCTGTTTTTATGACCAAAAATTGTTTCTTGATGTCCATTTCAAATTCTTAGTTGGACACTAACTATGACATGTAACTGAGTATAACGACAAAAAAGTTAGAGACCCTAAGGGAGTTAAGGTACACGCTAACCCTGTGTGGAAGTTGAAATGTGGTGATTATTTAGTATCACAATAAACGATGTTAAGTATATCCTTGGAATATGGAAAGCTTGCTAAAGGACATTGTTGTTTCTTCAAGAGAGAGTAACAAACACATATGACTTTCAGTTGTCAAAGAAAATTGATGTCGCACGTAGGAATTTAAGATCAATATTCAAAATAGATCTTAATTTTCACAAGTTTTTTTCTCAAGCTAATTTTCACAAGCATCGAAAACCTATATAATAGGAGCACAATACCAATCATTAGATTTCTACATCTATGAGTGACAAGCGTAACTGCACTACAACTGAGCTAAAGGACGACAATACTCCAAAATTAAGAATAAGTTGAATTTACCATAGTGCATGGAAATGTGAAACGATTTATAAATGATCTAAGTAGGATGTAACGATAAGTACTAATCAAGAATTTAGACCCTTAAACATGGTTAAGAAAACACCTATATTGTGCGTCAGGATTAAGTGTACCAATTGTTAGGATTGGGTAAAAGAAATAAGTCAAAATTAAAGCAAACAGTAGAAAGTTCAACTATGAACAACATATAATATGAGAATACCACGTAAATTGATTGCAATTCAAGCAGATTAGTAGATGAAGCAAATGAAAATAAACAAATTTATGTTTAACTGTGTGGACTAACTACACACATGATATATAGTTGCATGACACCTCGAGCTTTATGTGAATTAACATATAAAAGCTTTATGTTGATCATAAACAAGAAATAAAAGACACCTCTAGCAGAATGACAGATTTGATTGATGTGAATTAAGTGCAGATGACTAAGGAATTTGCAGCTTTGGAAAAAGCAACTTGATTCATGGCCAAGAAATACAGCATTTCTTCCTCAAAATTTTCTATCTGTTATTTTCTGGGGGTTTGAAGAGCTGCACGATCAAAACATAAATTCGATGATTGAGTATTCCAATGAAAGAAAGAAACCACAAGATCACATATGCATAAAACTAAGTATGAATCTTATGATGGTTGTACAAGACATGTTACCAAATATTAAGCTAGTCGTAGCAAGAGAAAGCAATAATTTCAATATGGTTGTTCTCAGTGAACAATCGGCACATGTTATAACTGAATTCTAACTCATGAACATGATACCTTAATCTATGCACAAAGCACCACAAACTTGCAGCTTTGCAGCCAAAAGCAGGCCTCAGTATTGTGCTTTGTGGGTGCTCACAATGCAATGAAGAAAAGATTGCACATCAATCCTTAAGTTAGTAAAGTTCAACCAGAAGTAGGCTCATGATACAGTGATTCCGTTTCCTAATCAGATGATCCGCCCTACTAATATTGTAATGATTTATATTTTTCTATATTATATTTGGGCAAATTCTCGGTTGATCTTGTCATCGGCCTGTTAGTGAGGTGACTTTATCAACAATTTGAGTTACAAATCAAGATTTTAATTTGCATCACCTGGCACCTGGATTTCTTAAGAATATCCCTTCAAGTACACTGACAAAAATACTTGATAAAGTCCCAGTTCCAGACTAGATCTCAAACCTGATTTTGGGATATCAAAATTCAGATCCAGAAATCGCGATGACTATAAAGCAACAAACTGCACTATAGCGGCATATCAAATTCTGTGAACATGTCCACACAAATCTAGCACTCCATAATGCATTCAAACTGCTCTCTCCGATCCACCACCATCAGCACCACCAACCCCCCTCCCCCAACCCCAACACACACACACAAAAAACCAAAAAAATTAATAAAGGCAATTCCCTTCCTTGATTTCCCACAAGCTTAAGCCAAAAAATCACACAATATAGTACAAAAAACAGACATACATGGTGATACTGTGTGTGGAAATTACAAGGTACCTAGAGCTGCTGCAGAACTCATAAAGTTTGCCACGATTGGAGAATACGATGAGAGCAACCTCAGCATCACATAGGACAGAGAGCTCATAGGCCTTCTTCAGCAGACCATTCCTTCTTTTTGCAAAGGTTACCTGTCTATTTATCTTGTTCTCTATTCTCTTCAGCTCCACTTTACCCCTTCCCATTGTCCTATTTTGTGTTAATTTATGTGAAGTATCTGTAACACCGTATCAAAAACCAACAGACACTCAGAAAAGAATTACAACCCTTTTTTCATCAGAAAACAAGTGTTATGGTTCTACAAATATCTTAACAAAAACAACCAGACATGTAACAAAATGCCACCAAGATTGGATTTTTATGGGGAAATAAAGGAAACTACATATATAAGGACAAGTATACTGCCAAACCGGTTGTCTTTTTTTCTCTTTTAGGGCAGGAAGAGCTATGCTTTTCTGGGATAGGTCTTATGTTTCTTGCTGCAAATAACTGAATTGGGGGGGGGGGGGATCTTCTTTTTTTTTTTTTTCCTCTATATATGCATTCATACAACTATGAGTCCGTAGACTCTATAATTCATATATAGATAGACATAGATGGCAAAAGAGAGTTAGGTACTTTATTATCACAGTTGGCTTTCGAAGCTTGCTTATGGAATGTGGAAGTTGGAACTGATGCTTTCCTGGCAATGAAGATATATAAGAGTCCCAGGCAAGAACCGAGAAAACAAAAGAAAGAAAAAATCTTTGTCCAATAGGAGAAACACAGTACTTATACTGTTTTGTCGTTCTATTACATTTCTTGATTTCTTGTGTATATTACATCGGCGTAAACGTTACTTTCATGACTCTCGTAGACAAATTGAAAACCATGGTCGTGTAAGAAAGAAATTTATGGATTCCTAAGTCCTAATCAATACGTTTTGAAGCCATTTCTAGATTTGTAGTAGGTGAAGCTATACAAATTTTCTATATCTGTTCTTTTTCTCAATTTTACGATAGATTCTTCGAGCACATGTTTTCAGACTTCAAAATTTTTCCTAAACAATACCTCCACCGAAAATAAAAAGAATCTATGTTGAGTTTTAAACCACAATTTTGCATTTCAGTGAGATGGAAATGGAAATTGTAAATGAAAAGGCAATTAGAAGAAACAATAAATTACATCTTCAATACAAACTTGAACCCTGATCAGTTGAAAATGAGTGCTTCAATATCTTGATTAACATATTTTGGCATTACACATCCTTTAATATCTTTTGTTAGGCAAACAAAAAGCAAAAAAATGCCGAAGATTTACATAAATTATTTCTACTAGCATCCATACAGAGATCTTCTTCAACTTGGATCGCGTCTATGAATAGTTTTTTTTTTTTTTAATTGCCGAGCACTACTTTTTTGATGACTAGGAAACCATAAGTGTTACTCGAAAGTGCGCATTGGGTAAACCCTGTCAGGTGCAATAGCTGGCATACCATATCGAGGTGTAAGATGTACAAGGCAAACATTTGAAATTGGTGAAGGTGATAGAATTGATGCAATGCCTTTCTATTATATCAGATTCGAACATACGCTGAGTACTACTTTTTCTCTGTCTCTTCATTGAATATACATATACATATATACATGCACACATATTAAATTTTCAGCCCAAACCCAGATGTTTTAATTCGTATCCATCGAATACACAAGGTAAGTATTTTTAGTTTTTACTAAAATTAAATTTTTTCTATTTTTCTCGGATAAAACATTTTTCTTGGTTAGTGGCTTATATTCCTTCACTGAGGATGCGTATGGATAATGCAGCGTGCTTTACAACAAAATTGACCGGTGGACGTCAACCTCCAACCTTAAAAGTTTAAACTGTCAAATCATTTGTCTTATGATACGTGTCGAGCGTTGAGTGGGGCAGCCCCAGCTCCCAAACCCTGGCAGACTGCTTTTCTTCTCTTGGACGGTTACGCCCTCGGATTCATCCACTTTTTGCTAAATCAGGATTTCAGCACGCCACCGAGGGAAAAAAAAAAGAAGTAAACTTCAACTCTTTTAGTGAATAGGTTTCGGGAGAGATGAATGAATAAAAGGATAGTGACCAACTTGACTACTAAGGTAGAGTTTCATTAAGTGTAGATCATAGAATCAAATTCTATGACTTGCATCTCACTCCAGCAAAGGAGGGAATGTAAAGAGGTATCAGGTTCAAGACCTCCTAAGGGGCGTTTGGTTCATGCTTCGGAATTTGGATACGGAATGATACGCAAAAAATTAGTATGGGTATGAACCAGTAGTATCATTATTCTAGATTGACAGTCATTCAACTCTTCTTGAACAACCATGGCTAGCCACCATTGGATCACCACCAATGAAAACCCTTAATTTATTCTTCTCTCTCTAATCACCAAAAAGCACTAACAATTTACAATACATGAATCAACAATAACTTTATTTCTTTAACCAAAAAATTCAACAACAATTTCTGGAAACTAGATAGGAATTTTTTGTTTATTGAGATTAAATCTACAATTTAACCCAATACAGTCAAAGTTCAAAACCTTTCTTGTCGTCAGTCATCACTTGCACTTTCATAAAAAGAAGGAAGGTATCAATTAGAGAAAGGATCAGAAATTAACTACGAGAAAGAAGGAGGAGAAGTGATGTACAGGGGGAGGAGTGGTTGGTGAAGACGGCATGGAAGAGGAGAATTAGATGGAGAAGGGGTCCATTGAGGGAAGGGAAGGAGAAACTTTTGACTACCATGTAGAAGGAGAGGAGCAGCAGCCATGGAAAAGGGAGGAAGGGAAGGGGGAGGGAACGATGGTGAAGGGAAGTGGGTGAGAGACAAAAATTTTGAATCATTAAAAAGATTGTTTAATAAAAATTATTCTGGAATCAAATTTAGGAATTGTCAAAACGTCCCAACTTACTTGGGAATTGAGAGTTGCCATATTTTTAGAAATCATTCCAAAATCTTGAGTCCCATACCCATTCTCCAAGCAGCTAGAAAGGGCATGACACTAAATTCAAATTCCAATACCCTCAAACCAATCGTCCCCCTATTTACACTTTAAAAAAAAATAAATGCTATTAAAATGATGTCACGCTTGAGTACTTGTCAAATCCAAATAGCTTCTTAGACACGTGGTAATATGAATATATATTTTTTCCAATGTAGCTTAGTTTTGAAAACTGACCTACTAGTTGCTTCAGCATATTTGCTTTTGAAAGCTGTTATACTTCCAGAACCCACCTGGGAAAAGGACCATCCAGATATTCCTAGCATGTAGAGAGTAGATTACTTAATATACCACTTAGATGTTAGACTCAGTTGGGTTCTGATAATTCTTTAATCAGCTAATACACTGTAGTTCGATAAGCAATTCCATTGCTTAGCACGGCTTCTTCCTCACCAAATGACAAATTTGATCGTTAAATACGACAAGGTTTTGAATGTTGTTGAATAATCAAATTGGTCCAACACCCTTCGAGTTAGATAGTGGTATGGCATTACCTTTTCTAATGAATTATCGTAAAAACGACAGCTTGTGGCTGGGCAATCAAATATTTCTTTGACTCGCAAGGTCATGCTATATTGCTATCAGAATGACAGGAGGGTGAGTTGAAATTAGCAAGGAGGGGGGACACTCTTTTAAATGTAGGAAGGCTAAATACATCGAATTTGACGAGTTGTTATGGCGAAAATGAAAATGAAACAGCTGATAGGGACATTAGTCACGTCAATATAAGTTATCTAGTCCAGTTCTATCGCTCTCAAACCTTAACTGCTATTCTTTTACTCTTTCCTTATAAGGCTTGCGTCTCCTTTTGAACCAAAAAGAAAAAAGTTAAAAAGTTAAGTAGTTTGAATAGCAACGTTTAGGGCATTTGTCCGAAAGGGTTTTAAGATGTTTCGGCCACATTGCAAGGGGATTTGGATTTCAGTCTCCTAACCAAGTCAAATAATGGTAACCCAATGCCTTGTCAGAGCTTGAAGAAAATGGCATCATTAGTAACAAACTTGCTGCATTGTCCTTCTCAACCATCCATAATACAGGTGTGCCGACAGACTGCACCAAGGGATGAAGTTTGGGGCTGGCAAATAGTCAAGTGATAAGTTCAATAACTTTTTTCCTTGGAAAAAAAGGCTTTGAGTGTGGTGTGGGAACTGTAAAAGAGTATTGACTTTGGAAAATATTAGAACTCCCCATGTGCTAGTTAGGGGATTCAAACTTGACTTAGTACATCAAAGAGAAGTGTAAGTTGTAAAGTGCTACCTTTTGTCAAGAAATTTGAAGGGTACAGTATTGTATTTGTCTGGTTTGGAAGCTCATTTTCAAATTCCATACAGGTTCAGCTGGATTTCCTCCTCTCTTTTTTTTTCGGTAATAAAAAAGTTTGGGTAAATTCAGCTCCGATAACTATCATGGGTTAGGATAGGATTCAATAATCATAAGTCGCTTATAGAAATACTTTCGAATCACCCACCATCACAACTCTCGCATCGGCAGTGGGATTCAAACACACAATCTTTTGTGAGGAAGTGGTCCGTCCTTATCAATTGAACCAACTTGTGTTGATGGATTTCCTCCTTCGCCTATAGCATGTGAGTAGAGTAGATTGATAATGTTAAATTGAAAAAAAAAATCAATAAATCAATACGTTCTTTTCTGACAATTTACAGAAGAGTATACGTGTATGTGGATATCAATGCTCGTGAGAAACGCGATCAGGTAGCAAGATGAGAAATGAAAGTCTGATTGTTATTTTGAAAATGAAACATTTGGAATCGATTAGAGTTCCTACCACATGGCCTTTTAGCTCAGTTGGTTAGAGCGTCGTGCTAATAACGCGAAGGTCGCAGGTTCGAGACCTGCATGGGCCATTTCAGGTTTCGCAACCCCATTTGTAGGGGGCTGGATCCTTGGGCCAAGAAACTACAACGTCCTTTCCTTTTTTGGAAATCCAGACATGTTTTTAGATCTTAATCACCCAGAACCGAGTTTGGACTTACCGATTCTGGGCTACCCTGATAATTTCGCGTAAACTTCCACTTAAACATCCTTGAACAAACAGGAGGAAATCAGATGCTATGAGCATTTTTATTCTTAAAATATGGCAAATGAATAGTTTCTAATTCCAGTCCTTTTTGCTATTTTGGCGTGACTTGCGTGGTACCATGGGGGGATTAGAGTTTTGGAGTTTGGCACTGTATATCACACCTTCTTCAAAATCTTTGCCTCGGAGAGAGCAAAGAAACAGGAGGAAATTAGATGCCACAGAGACATGCAAATTCTGCCTTAATGAATCCTAGAAACTATTGACTATCCATTAATATTTGAGTAAATCTTTTCTACATTGACAGTATATACACTATCACCATTGGATCCATGACACAAGACTTGAATAAATATCTAGGATCCATTAAGACTCCAAGTTCAATATTGATGATCAAACTTGTAATCGAGGAGTAAAAGCTTTGCTAGAAGTAATTTACTAATTTTAATTGGAAAGCAGCATCAAAACAACAGCAACAGCAGCAACTTGTTACTGTACTTTTTCTTTAGTACAGTAAGCCAGTTAGTAGAATAGAGTTAAAAACTACTTTGAGTGGTTTTACGATATGCATGACTCCTTAGATTGCGGACATTTTTCCATTAAGTTCAAAACTTTTGGAACAGATTAGTCTTGCTGTAAAATTGGTGCTTTGGTTGTTTCCTGACATACTCTTTAACTAGCAAGAGAAAGAAACGACAACTATTGGATATCTTGGAAAGTGTTAAAAAATTCATGAAGTACATCTCCTTTCTAAGTGGCAATTTTTGGTTTTGCTTTTTGATCAAATAATGCCAATCATGATACTGACTTTGGAAACATATCCAAATTAACCTTTGGGTATCCTATCTTCAAACAAGACTCCAGCCTAGGGCTGAAGACTAGATCAAAGGGAATGAATATATGTTTCTGAGAATTCAAAAAAAAAAAAAAAAAGAGCTCACAATTCAGGAAAGTTAGTGTCTGCTTTGTAGTTTATACTGATGTCCATGCAGAAGAGCCTAAAGAGCTGGTTTTGTCCATGTTAAAGCAAAGAATAGACCGTCATGATAGCCTCTTGTATTCTCCAAATGCAGTGTCCTCAGAAAGCTAAGAAACAAGCAATGGCCTTTCTACAGATAAGATGGGGTCATTTTCTCTTCTCTCTCTCTTCTTCCTTTTTGTTGGTTTAGAATGAAATATAATGTCAATAACAGGAACAAAACATCGTGTTTTCTAATCAATGGACCTTGTCTGTAACTCACCAAGGATTAGTCCATGAAGGGATAAGAAAATTTTCTTGTGGGATGAAGCACTATGTATGAAGCTTATATGGCCACGTCGTGGGCAACTTGCTTGATGTAGTTTAATGGCTAAAAAGACTGATCTTATCACACATAAAATCACCCTTTTTAGTGTCACTTTTTGCTTTGATTTTGCAAGTCCAGAGATGCACATCCCCACGGAGGTGTGCAGCACTAGTGATTTTTTTTTTTTTTTTATTATGTGATTGTGATTGTATTCTGTCGTTCATGCATTTGTTTGTCCGTGCACTCTGCATTCATATTTCATATAGTAGCAGTCCTGTCTTCTTCCCAGGGGGGATCGGATCAGTTCTGATAAACCCCAGGGTCTTGCACCATTAATGGAATTTTACGGCACAGAGTGAGGATAGGAGACAGATTTAAGATTAGTGTCCAATGTGTGTTTCACCAATTGGAACACTGGGGACCGACCTGTCCTCCATTGTCCAAATATGAATTTGAAACTTTGATTTTTCTTTTACTTTGGAGAATTACTGAAAAATAAAAAATTGATAGTAACAGGTAAAAGAATTAAAGAACAAATAATGGATAAGTGCTAGCTATATCTAAGAGTAAAACTGATCCAAAATAATTTTGACAAGAGTTTGAGATAATCTCTTCATTCTCAACATAGATTCTAAGATTTGCAAATGCATGTATTATATCCATGCAAGTTAAGTTGCTTTTTTTCTTTTGGGACAAAAAACATAGTCTTATTCCCACCAATCTGCACTAATAGCAAAAAAATACATCGACATATCACAGATGGACGGAGATCTGAATAATCACAAGACACAATACATCTTAACAAGTCACTAACAGTATAAAATATAGGATTCGAAACACAAACAATCGTAGCTTTATAGTTTCAACAAATTTACAACTGTTGTCTAAATAGAAGATTTAGAAGGGGAGAAAATGAGGTCTATATTTACAATTCTTATAGTATAATGTATCTAGACAAAGAAGAATGACAATACAATGAATCTGAACAACGTGCTATATAAGGTAAACAATCTGAGTCAAATGCTAATTGATCCTAAGCGATTGTGTACATTCACATCTGCACTAACGCATGCAATACAGAAGATACAATAAGTGTTTGGTTTCTATCTGGGCAGTAGCCAACGGGAAAGAATCAATTTGATGAAAGCTGCTCATCCCAGTGCGTCTATACTTCCCTTGATGTGGCTCATTATTTTGTGATCTAAAAGGATTCCATTAGTCCCACAACTCTAAACAGCTTTCCGTCGAAGTCACGGTGAAAAGGGCTTTTAAGACCTGAAACTTAGTGTACAGATGGGACTGATTGGACAACCATGACCATAGGTTGAGCCTTTATTTGTATGGTGCATAGCAAAGGAAAGCAACAAAACATGCTAACATGGATCGGTATTAGAATTGGCTAGTCATGAGCTAAGATTGGATAGGACAAGTGGGAACCATCTTGGTTCCATTTCTAACGTTTTAATACCTATGGTAAAGACAAGTTTCATCTTAACCAGTTCTTAGAGTAGGCCAAATTCATGTGGCCCGAATCTTAAAAAAGGACAGATATTGATGAACTGGCTTATTTGAAGTGGGCTTTCAAGAAGCTCAGACACGAGGCAAATGGATTTATTACCTGGTTAAATCCAGCTTCTTCCGTTTGTCATTGCCAATATCCTCCTATCCATCGAGCTGTACTTCTTCCTCATCTTTATCTCTACTAAATCCTAAAGGTAAACCTCAAGTAGTCGATTGTTTTATCCTTGCCAAGTGCTCTTATGATTACAAGCTCAACCTGTCAACCATCACTTAAAAAAGTGGATATGATTTTGCTGTTTCCTTTTGCTTCGCAAGGAGTTTCATACTTGGATTTTTTAACTGCAGAATCTTTAGCTTCTTCCTTGAACTAACTTTTCCTAGCGTTTGTTATACCTGTAGATCAGTTTATGTGTAACAAATATGATGTTTATAGGTGAGAGAATTTTTCAAGAAATTTATGCATAAGACATCATATAACGTACTTGTGTCTCACAATCATTAGTTTTGAAGACCAAAATAGGAAATGATGCATGCGCCTACATTTTCTTCAGTAACTTAAGGTCAGCATATAATTTGTGAGGTCGCACTTCTATTAGTTGAACCAAAAAAGATGTCAAGATTTATCCCCATTTCATTTTGTTTATGATGTATACCGAACATGTAAAGAACACCATACAAAGCCGGGAAATGGGCTGATCTCCTATCCGTTCGTTGTACTTCAATTCATCACCCAACTATTTCATTTGGAAACGGACACATAATAATCTTCAGAGCAATAATTAGAAGATCACCTACCAAATGTGGCAAGTGATTTAAGCCCTCAATTGGCCGACAATGCTAAGGACAAACCCTGCTGAAAGCTTGTCAGATTATTACCAATATTTTTCACAGGACTCACTCAAAAGTAAACGTTTGGGACCATAGTCATAGAAATGAAAGTCCACAATGGTAGAATTTGGTACCGTGGGATAATACCAAGATGGTAACAAAATCTCGTTAGACGATTGTGACACTCCAAATGGATGCCAGAAGCTGCTATGAGGCAAGACGATCCATGAACATGCACAAGTTGGTCATATAAGAGGGCTGAGATTTTGGAGCTTGAGAAAGGGACAATCAAACTTTCATATTATTAACATTTCAGTCTGGTCCAAGAATTGACAATGCAGCAATCACAAAATGCACCGTCCTCGTCATATAACTGTTGGCATGGCATTCACAATCTTCATGATATGTGCATCGAAACTAAGCTTAAGAGTTTACATCATCCATAATCCATGTCACATGTATCAATTGGCATATGCCACTACACGTGTGGCCAGTGACAAGATTTCTATCTACACATATAACCACTTACGCAGCACCAAGGATCGAGCTTTGATTCCTGATGGGCCAAAGCTGTTGATTGGCAATCGCTCTTTCTTAAAGGAAAAGAAAATCAAAAAGCAGGATGTTGAATAGTAATATTCAGCAATGATTTTTGAAGTGTCTAGAGATCTCATTTTGAGGTTCAACAACGAAGACTGTAAAACACTTGACTTTTGGTTTGTGGCTTAGTCTCCACTCTTCACGGGGGTAAAAGTTTGAAATGCCGTACTTGTAGTCCTACAATGTTAAAATTTTTTCGTAGTGCAAAATGATAGTGATTTATGATGATGAGATGTGTCGATTTTTTCCTTTTGATCAGATGGAGGCCTAACGGCCACAAAATCTGCTAATAACAGAGATTTAATTAAACAGTTTCTTTGTGTGACTAGCTTGTGTTTATGTTTGTGGGAGATTGAAATCTGGTTCTTTATGGAAACCTAAACAATGTACTTTTTGAACTGTAGCAACCAAATTGTGTAACATCAAATACAAAGACTAGAATATTAGTAGATTTAATAAAGTTGTGGACCATATCAACGTTTGCCCTATTTAGTAGTAGTCCAATCTAGTTATGCACACCAAAATTTCTACTGCTAATTGTTTTTTTTTTTTTGGGTCCTTTGAACACCCACTCTTAAGATCGCTTTTAATAGTACTTAATTTCTAATTCGTCAATGGAGCACCAAATCTTTTTGCCTTTTTTGAATCCTTAATCTCCCTAAGTGCATGATTTAGTCTGTCCTTCCAAGACAAATGGAACACGTAATAAACCAAAAGACACAGTCGTGGTCCTATTTGAAGATCCAAGCTAGCTAGCTAGCTACAAATCCTTCTTCCAATTCCGGGGAGTTGGGACACTTCTTTACGCACTAGTCCTTTGTTTTTATTCAGTGAACCGATGTCTGAGTATTAACCAGAATTCCATGAGGCATAACAATATCTGGGGTTTCGATGTTTGAGTGCCAACTTTGCCATGCATATCTAGCAGTTTAATTTTAGAAGTTTGGAAGGTAAAAACATAACTAGCTGGCGCTGTTATATCACCAAGAATTTTTTTTTTGGCCCCCGATAAACCCTAGAATTACTGTATAGCCTGTCAAAATATTAAGTTCAAGGGTACCTTGTTGGCATATTCTCAATTGGACAGATCTCAATCAAGAGTACTCTTTAGTTCTTTCCCATCATCTTCATTGCGATCCATGTTAAGGAAAGATATAACTTCGTTTCGAGTGGCTAAAACCACTCGAAAGCTAATGCCCAGCATAGAATTTGAGGATCCAAGGAAAAATATATCTTCTCTGCCCCCCATAATGCACAACACCGAACTCTAAATTTCAAAGCATGAGAAGGATAAAGAGTTCTTATTTCATCCGACCCCACTTCCTTTAGATAAAATCAAAGCACAAACGACCCCATTCAATTCTCCTCGAACACAACCTCAAAAATTGTTACTAGAAAAATCTTATTTTCTATCATAAGCTTTCCTAGCAAAAATTTATATGATTTGCCATCATTCTTTATTACTGTAACACACTTAAAATTGTCATGGATTGTTATAAGTGTGAGTGACCCTATCTACCACCACTCTCCATCATTTCAAACACAAATACACTTACATCCCTTCTTTGTTTCCTACAACATCACAATTCTCCCTCTTTTGAAGCTTCTTATACACATCTGTTCCTATAAGTACACAACTTACTTGACATTTGTTTCCTTGCATTTCAAACAACTTTCCATTTCACTTGCAGTATATATTTTGCGATATGTCCATTATAGGACATCGAGCCCCTGATAAGATGCTCACGAAATCCCTTCACCGGAAAAATGATTCCGGGGAGCTTGATGTCTTTGAGGCTGCCAAGTACTTCTCTGGTGTCAATGAAATTTACACGAACGAAAATGGTGCGACTTTTGCACAAAAGGGCGTCAGAGATCATCATCATCAGGAAAAGCAGACATCGAGGGCTGGAAGATTTAGCTTAGACGTGCCAATGAGGAATTCAAATTCAATCCCTTCACAAACTATGGTCATGGAAAAGCAAATGATGATCAAAGAGAAAAAACACAAGCAACCAAGCTCCCCTGGAGGTAAACTTGCTAACTTCTTGAATTCGCTCTTCAGCCAAACATCTTCGAGAAAGAAGAAATCCAAATCCACCACCACTACACAATCTAAAAAGGACGATCAAGATGATCAGAGCCCTGGTTGGAGAAGGAAAAGGAGGAGCAGCATTAGCCATTTTGGAAGCGCGACGAATTCAGTTGATTCAAGGTCTCTGTATTCGACTTCAAGTTCAGGTTTTAGGACACCTCCCCCATACGCCCATACTCCCACAAAGTCGTATAAGGATCTCAGAAGCTGTTCAGATCATCAGCAAGTTATCTCCTTTTCCAAACAACCTGGAAATCATGTCAAGTCTAATAATATTGCTGTACAAAATGCTGTTCAGGCTGAAAAGAAACAATCCCAATACAGCCTGGACTATGCCTGGTTGGATGATAAATACAAGCTGGTTGATCACACTCTGCAGAGTTTCAAGAATGCTAAAGTGGGATATCCACAGAAAATTGAAGCGATTAATTGGGCTGATCGGTACTTGTCCGAGGAAAAGGGGTTCATGAAGTTCGATGATGCTGATGATGGTGCAGATAGTGATTCAAGTTCTGATCTATTCGAATTGCCAAATTATGATTTGGATTTCTATTCCAGTGGTTTACCGGTTTATGAGACAACAAATATGGACAGCATCAAGAGATGTGCACCTATATCTAGTGCAGCAGCAAGATAATTTTATTTCCACTGCGCTCTCTTAATTCATCACAAGTACTTCATCATTGTCGATGTCGAACTTGAAATTGGTGATGAGGAGAGGATTAATTAAACTTTTCTTTTTGGGGGGTTGAGATCCAGATATGGTTTAAGATTCTCCTTTTTACTTTCTTGAATGTTCTGCACAACTTTTTTCTCTATGTACAGTTTGGAATGTTGGTTGGTCTCAACTTTTCTCTCTACTGGTTTTCAAGTAAAGTCATATACAGTGCAACAACAAGAACATTGTAGCCCTCCACCACTATAATATTCAGTTTAGTGTGTACTCGTGCACTAGCAGAGATCCTCTTCCACAGTTCCACTTCCACTAGTGGAAGAAACAAAGAATCATCACACCATGTGATACCTAGCCTTTTTTACCTTTTGACTTTGGACATAAGCAAAGGATAGACTTATCGCATGATATCTGCGTACCTAATGTATAATGCTTAAAATCTAGCATGCGATCATATGATTGATTAACAGTAGCCATTAGTACTAGGAACATGGAAATTGCTAATCAAGTCCCTTGATCTTTGGGGAAATCATATGTCAGTCGGTAAAGTATGAATTCCAAGACTTTCCATGCATATTGTTGCTTTTGCAACATAATATGAGGTGTTATTCTTCAGCCACAGTAAGGCCTCGCACTTTACTGGCCTTTGTCTGAAGGGCCAAAAATGAAATTTCGATCCCATTCTTTCCCTTAAAAATCAGTAACATCCCTAGCTAGACGACAGTCCTGCATAGCCAAAAGAGCGTATTCCCAAAGTTTTTCAGTCTTGAACATGATTGGTTTTCGGTAATATCGACCATACATTTAAGTGCATTTCCAAAGAAATCAAGACAAAAAAAAGAATGATTAGGTATTGGTTTCTTTCCTACCCATGATCCTTGATTGAAGGTTATACTGCAAATATATTGAAAGTGGTTTGAGCATTTATAACATTTAGAGCTTCAACAATTGGTAGCTTTTTTTTTTTTTTCCACCTCCCGTTCTTGACACTTACATTCAACTAAATCTGTGATCCTGATGAAGGATAAGGTTGGATTCCAATCCAGAAATAACATCCAACATTCCTTAACTTCTAATGACTAAACTATATAATGTTGAGGTCTATGGACTAAAGTATGAATCTTTCAAACCCATGAGAGAAAATCCTTCAATAAAACAAAAGATAATCCAGCATGAGATGGAAATGATTATGGCTTTTTTGCATTAGCATTATTGACTTTGCATTTTGTTCTGTCTTTCTTAATAATTCGTCCAGTTTAAGCATGCCAGGGACTCATGTATCATGGAGTGGTGGTCCAAAAAGAAAAAGGTCCATTTGTACGGAGGAATTGATTTATTTCTCTTCTAATCTTTAGTGATACGCTTTTCCAGAGAAAATCCAAAATATATAATTAGGTGTTTGATTTACTAAGACATGCTTTCGTCAACAAGACACTTGAGAGAATGCAACTGTTACCTGATTAGGGAGGTGTAATATTAGAGCCAAAGTACCTAATCCTAATGTTGATCAGAATTAATTTACTGTTAAGTGAGGTCCAAATCTAATGGCAGGTATATTTATGGTGGTAACAAAAAGGTAAATCCAAGGTAATCATTGTTGATGGCTGGAGGATCTGAAAAACTAACGTGCATCCAGAAAGATTTCAAAGGGCACTTCGATGTTTCGAAGGTTGGAGTGAGACTGACAGTTAGTTTCTAGTTATTAACATTTGTATACACGTCTGATTTCTAAAAATTCATCATTTGATGGTCTATTCCAAGATACAAATATTTAATAGCACAACTTACATACAATGTCGGTGTATATTCTATCACAACTAGATCCACGATTTATGTGCAAAAGTTAGATTTCAAATTCAAATTGTATGTAGTTGTCATTCATTCATACCTGACACTGTATCCAAAACCGATGGTGTACACACCGTTAATGTATAAAAAATTAATCCAATATGAGTAAACCATGTCGCTCTATTTTCATTGTAAAGAATGATATCTACTTAAAGATAGTATGCTGGACTAGATGTAGAACTATACAAGGACCATAAGTTCTGAATGACAAGGAGTTCTCTATCAGATTCTCTTCACATGTATGTATGTATGTGTGTGAGTAATCCACTCTCTTTCTTCCCTCTTCCACCCTCTTTATAGCATACATTGACATTCTATAATAGAACTAGTAGTAGCAATGGAAGTGAAGAGTATAACTATACACTTGTGGCATTACATCCTCTACTTCAAAGGCACTTGTATGGCTCCACAAAGCATATTGGCATGACAAAGAAGCCAATTAAGGTCTGGTGATGGGCCCTTTTCAGTAGCAATCTTGGAGTTGGAGGACTCAATAATGAATACAAATGAGTCGTGGGGGGCCAGCAGAAGGGGGGCCGGGTGAGCTTGCATATCAGCATTGGAACCACCCGAGTGGGTGGGGGGTCCAAGCGTGTTTCGTGCTCGAAAGAGAAAAATTGCACAAACACACACATCGGACCAGGGAGACAAATTGTTTGGGCTGGGTGGCACCGACAGCTGTGTTGAAACTATTGCTAAGTATTATTGTGCCATCAGAAATTTAACTCTTTTTTTTTTCTTTTTTTGATTAAGTCAACCTGCAAACTCCATGAGGCTGGCTCTTGTGGATTGGAAATGATCAGTATCCATGTTGGTTAGATATGGCAGCCATGCTGGCCGGACATGACAAGTTTCAACCACCATTTTTTTGGCCCATAATGTTGACCTGTGAGCATGTTGGAGATTTTTTGGCCCATGATGTTGATCAATGGACACTTTCATGGATTTTGTAATTATTTGAGTAATTTACATGAGCTATCGGTTAATCCAAGGCTTCCCAGAAAGTGCGGTTGGGGTTGGGACTGATAACTATTCAAGAAGAACTTACAATTTTTGTTTGTATTCTTAGTAGTTATTTAAAATGTTGCCTTCTCAGATGAGAGAATATACATGGTAATTTGCACTCAAAACTGTTGCAGTAGCAGCATTTCAAATCCCTTTTTTTTGGTTTTTTTTTGGGGGGGGGGGGGGGGGGGGGGGGGGTTTCAAAATTGTTCCTTTGAATTAGGTCCAAAATGCAATTTGTGTGGATTCTGCGGAATAACCACTTCAAAAGTTTAGTGGCACCAAAATGTCACACTCCTATGGTTAATTTCAATCGATAACATAGAAAAAAAAAAAAAAGAAAGCATGATCGATTAAGTATCAAAAGCAAAGAAAATTTTAGATCTTTCCAAAAAAAAAAATTAGAAAATTACAAAAAGGAATACATCAAACTCAGAATCATCATACAATTCATCAAAAGGGGGAAAAAAAAACTTAGTCATCATAGACAAATAAGCTGTTTAAGGATTAGATACACCTAATTACCTAGACTTAGCAATTTGTTGCACTTAACCCTTCATAAACAACATGCACTTTGGGTTTGGTAGAGGTTCATTAGTGCCCACTAGTCTTTTGTTATCCAAATTGCAAGTGAAGGGTTTCCCAACAAATTGCATATTTGCAGCAATACCAGCTCGACAACTTCTGTTGGTGTCTTTGGATTAAATGGGCCATTTTTTCCACACCATTGGATTAATGGTAGTATGCCTAATCGTGGTTGACCGTTGACCATCTAGTTTCATGCTTTAGACCTTTATTAATTACTACTATTAGTAGAAACTAGAAAGGAATCAAGAGTTGAAAGATAGTTGATGTGCAGTTTCAACTACCAAATCCTTTACTTCCCCCACAATACATTTTTCTTCTACTTTGAGTGACCAATAGAACCACCAAATATATATATATATATATATATAATAATAAATTAGAATATTTGTTTTCAAAAAATTTAGAAGAGCTGTTCTTTTCCCTTCCCACCACATCTTTCAATGTTGACCAAAAATTTTACACATTGGTATGATGTACTCAACTTTTTTCTTTCTTTCTTTCTTTTTTTTTTGTCTGCAAGTTGTTATCCACTTGAAATTTTCTTGGCACCAACCAACATTAATGGTTGTTTGGACAAAAAAAATTTAATGGTTGTTGGGATACAAGTTTTATTTACAAAAAAAAAAAGATTTTAGTTGTATTACAAAAACACATTTTTCGATCATATTTTTATATTTTTAAGTCTCAAACCACATTTTCATTACACATACAAATTACAACATATCATAAAAAAATATTGTAATATTATTTGAACTAATGTTTTCAAATAATCACTTATTCAAAGGCACCCATTAACTCTTGCAAGAAAAAAGAATAACCGAAAAAAGAAAGTGATATATTAATTAAAATGAAATATTGGAATGAGATGTCGACAGTTGATGTTCCTTTTGTCGTCCAAAAGGGCAAGGCAGTGGGAATGATTAACGAAGTTGACTCGCACCACTGTTTCTTCAGCAGACCCCGATACTGAAAGCACTACTCCGTAGAATACAGCTCTAATCAGCCATTTCCCAGTTTTTTTCTCTATTTTCTTACTATCTTTGCTGCAACTTGACGAGGCACAGTTCTTAAATTCTCCATCACCAGAGCTGGTATCTTTATGATGTTTATATTAATCTTGCTTGTGTTTTACCTAATTTTATCAACTGGGCTTTCTTTCTTTTTGTTTTTTTTCCCACCTTTTTTTGCTTGGTTCTTGATTTTTCTGTAGTTTCTGCTGATTGATTGGTTATGGCTATGTCTCATAGTCGAAGAACTTGTGGTTGATTATGTGGGATAGTTTTGTAATTTCTGCTGCTGCTTCTGCGATTTCCAGTAATCTAATTGAGCAAAATGTTTCACTTGGTTCTGGGATACTTTCAGTAGGCTAATTGAGCAAAAGGGATTTGTAAATTTGGAATTTTAGATTGTTTATTGGACATATTAGTTTGTGTTCTGGATTAGGAGAAGAGTTTAGTACTGTTCTTTCTGCTGTTTGTGTAATTTACGTGTGTTCAGGGGTGGTTGCATAAATCTTGCTTCTTTGTCCCTTTTTTTTGGTTTTAACAAATCAAGGCTGGACTTTGCTTTCTGTTAGGGTGTTGATAAATTTGACATGGCTTGGTGTGCAGGGCATTTTGTCTGGTCTATTACCAAGATGGAATCTTTAAGCTATTATTTGGAACCTAGGGGCCCTGCCGTTTCAGAAGATATTGGCTTCCCGGTTGATCTTCTTGCAAGGAATAAGAATCATGTAAAGGATTGGGATAATAAATCGCTTTCTGATTTTTATAAGAACATGCCGAGTTTTGATAGAGGAACAGCTGACAACATGAAAGTTTCGGAGACAAACTTCTCTAATAGAATGGAAAAATTGCTTTTAGGTAATCCCCTTTTGGGAGCTTCTACTGATAAGACTACTGATGATTCTACCAATGTGATAGCATCTACCTCTATGGTTAATTTTGATCCATTCCTTTGGGAGGGATGTGCTTCAAAATTTTCTGTCACTGCTGCTGAGCTTGGTACTCAGAAAGAGTCAAAATTTGATCCAAAGTTGGAGAGACGAACCGATTCCAAAGAAGCTGATAGTTTATCTTCTTCAAAAGAAAATTTGGCTTCATCACTGGCGGAAGATTCATTGCCAGCTAAAAGAGCTCGGACCAATAATTTGCATTCTCAGTTTCCCGTATGCCAAGTACATGGTTGTAACAAGGACCTCAGCTCCTCAAAGGACTACTACAAAAGGCATCGAGTATGCGATGTTCACACAAAGACTGCTAGAGTTATTATAAATGGCATTGAAAAAAGATTCTGTCAGCAATGCAGTAGGTAATATTGAAGCCTCTGCCCTTTGTCTTGTCCATGTTGTTGCCATTCTTGATGAATTAAATTGCATTAAACCTGATCCTTGTCCTCTCATTTCTGTGATTATTAGCTAATTAGGTAAAGAAGTGTTGCATTTCCAATTGATTTTTAGTGAATATATGGTTTTAAGTTATTAGTCTATGATGGTCACATCTTCCATTCTGTCCATCCTGAAGAAGGGGCAGATCTTACCCAAAAAAAAAGAGAAGGGGCAGATGCCGGGTAGTCAGAGTTGCTCCAAACGTTTGACTTTGTTGTTCCGAGTCCTAAAATTCGGTCTTTAATGACAAAACTTAATAGCAGATGTGTGATTGAAAAAGATATGGCACGCCAATGCTGATTGAAGAAAGTGCTCTTATTCTTACTTTGTTGATTAACCTATTGGCAGTTTAATGGCTAGTATGCTTTTATTGTAGTTCAGTGTTGAGTAGAGTTTTGGCTATATAGCTGCTTAGGCTCATGGTAACCTTTTGGCCGTCCAGGTTCCATTTGCTTACAGAATTTGATGATGGTAAACGGAGTTGTCGGAAACGTCTGGCAGGCCACAATGAAAGAAGAAGAAAGCCTCAATTGGGTGCTCACTTAGGTAAATCCACTGATAATTCTGGAGTAACAGTGAATCTTATTTATTCTCTCCTCTCTGATATGTTAATGATTGAAAGTTCATTTCATACTCCTATCATTTTCTGAAAAATTAATTGGTCCTTTTCACTCTTTGCCAAAATATACTGGCTACATTTATGCATTCTTAACAGTGTCTGGATACTTAGAGCTCATTGTGATGCTGAATCTTTGATACCAAGTATCAATGCCTCATCTGGAGGGTTTCTAAGAAAAATATCTTGAAGACACCTTTTAGAAAAAAAATTGATTAATACTTGGTGATACTTAGGGTCTCTTGTGCTGAAAAATGAGAAAAGTCTGTAAGAGAAACGTGGAGAACATTTCTGCTTATAATTTTCATTGAGATAGAGGAGAGACCCAGGGTGCCTTTTTTTTTTTTTTTTTTTTTTTTGGGGCAGCGAAGAAGATGAAGTATCAAAGACGATTTTTGATTATCTGTAGCTTGTCAAATCTTTTACAGAGGTAAGAAAGCACCATGGCTTTCGTAAATAATATGCCTTTCCTTAGTCCTGTTTCTGTAAGCAAGGCATCCAGGTTTCCTTCTCAACAGCAAGTGAATCTCAGAACATGAAGGGTGAGAGAGAGTGGGGTATAGGACAACATATTCTCCACCATGCCCATTTTCCAAGCGTTTAGTTGCGAGGTTTTAACCTCAATATAATGAACGGTGGAAAATGTATAAATCACAACTATTCTAGTAGAATGGAAGTGCTTTAAGTTTTCTGAGAAAAATTTCATCTAGGAATGACTTCAATCTCTGTTTTATAGCTGAGTGGGATTTATGTCATATTTGTCAATTATTTAGCTCTTGCATGTCAAGCAGTTTTATGTACATTTTGAATTGATTGTTAACTGAACTTCTGGCATTCAATGAAGATTATTTTTGCAATTGACAGGTTCTGAGTTCTTAGAGATGACTTTACTGAAGAGAACATCATTCCTTTCTCCAGAGACATTTCCTGCTGGCTTCTTTTATCAGGAAAGATTTGAGAAAGATCATCATGGTAGGCACTTCAAATTAGCAGATTTACCAATTGACAACTCTCAGTCAGCTGCTGCCCTGATGAATGGTCAGTCTGGTCGTAAACCAATTGCAGATCCACACATCATCCAGAAACAACAGTCTCCTGGAACATATATTGATGCAGCAGTAGCAGTTGAATTGTCTGTGCCCCAAGACTCCAATAGTGCTCTCTCTCTTCTGTCAACTCAATCACAGAATACATCTAGTGGTGCAGCAGGCATTTCTATGGCTTTACCTCCAATAAATAGAGTAAAACATCATGCTTACGAGTCAACAAAGCAAAATTCTGCTAAGAATTTAGGAATTAATACTGCAAAAGGCTTTGCAAGTAGTGGCTATTCAACTGGGATGATTGACAGGGAAGGAATGGCAAGGGTTTATGATGGCAGCATGCCCTTTTCCTTCAGAGTCCAGAGAGAAGGAACTTTTCAAGTATCAGATTATAGGCATGCCAACTGTAGTGCTTCTCTTGAAGTTGGGACTCTTGATCTGCTACAACTGTCTACACATTTGCAAAGAGTGGAGCAGCAGAGGAATTTTTTACAAGTGGAGGAGGAAAACGAGACTTTCTGCTGCTCTTCTACTTTGTAAGGGGTATTGTGTACTCAAGCTGTGAATATGTGTGTGCAGTGGATGATCTGTATGTGTGTGTCTCTGCCTTTAGTTGTGAAGAAGGGGTGATCACCTGAATAATGAACTTCTACCAGTTTCCAAGTTGCCAAAAGAAATGATTAAAATGTGATAGGATATCAAGATAGGTGAAAAGGAGCAAAGGGGCAAGTTCTGCTCAAATTTTTATGACCTCAAACACCATTGAACTGACTCAAAATTTCTGTTTATGTAAGTTGATTAACTTTGTGCATTTAAGTATCTTCAGCTCCGTTCATAGGATATGAGATTTTAGGATTAATTCACAGTAGTTCTTGATTATGCTGTCATGATTGCTAATTTGTTGTTAATGGTAATGTACAATAGTGGGATTAATTCCACTTTACACCCCCCAAACTTGTATCATTTTTTCAATTTGCACCCTAAATTTCAATTGTGGACACTTTACAATCTAAAATCTTAACTCTCGACACTTTGCATCCTAAACTTTGAAGTTTGTCCAATTTAAATTCAATCAATGACTACTTTTGCAAAATTAATGAGAAAAGGAACAGTGAAAATTAATAACAATGTACCGTTCTATTCCGCTTGCGATCTTTTAATTTTTTTTTTTTTATCATTGTTAGACATTATTATTGATTTATAAGGTCTCAATTATTAATATTGTTAGTAAAATTAATGAAATAAAATATTATATAAACTAATGACAATGTATTGTTTTATTTTTGGTACTATACCTTGGTATCTTTTGGTCACTTTTGACACATCCGTATTTTCATCAGAGAACTGGTAACCCTTTCCTCTGGCAACTCCACCGCCTGCCTCCCTCCTAAGGTCTCTCTCTCTCTCTCTCGGGCTGCACATAGCTGCAGAACATGACTCAGGAATTCCACCTCCACCTCTTTCACACCATACACACACACACTTGCATGTGGAGAGAGAACTGAGGGAGATCAGAAATCGTACTGGAGGAGATTTGGTTGGGAATTGGAGGAGAGGATGTGAGAGAAAATGATTTTCTATCAATTAGTTACCTACAATTTTGAGCAGACCGGCCAACAATCTACATGATGATGAATAAGGGAATTGCTAATTTTTGCTTCACTAGTTTGAATCCTCGTAATTGCTCAAATCTTTGAATCAACTTTGACAGCATATCCTTCTTGTAAGGAGACTTGCTTGCTTTTCAGCTCATTGCTAGTTTTGCAAAAGCATGATTTTATTTCTTCACAAATTTCAATGGTGATTTTGCATATATTCACCAAATCTCTCTCAGTCGTAGTTACTCATTTGAGCTTTCTTTTTTAAATGCTTTTTCATCTAATATTTGAGTAAGGAATTCTGTCATAATTTACAAATGTACTAGTACATTATATGATCTATTCAACTGCCAGAATAAATTACTTGCATCGCCATAACGAAATATTTGATCGATGACTACGTAGTTCTTGAATATACTACGTGCTTTTATAACTAACGTTGTTATTTCATCGAATTTTCTAAGTCATATAAAAACAATTCATCATCAATAGCCTTCAAATTTACAGAAGGTAATATAACGAAATTATGATTTAAACCTATAAGGTTCTAAACTTACTAAATAGCATCCAAGTTTAACCATTTTCAGAATTTTTTTTTTTTTTTTTTTTGTGATACTGCATATGTCAATGTGCAATACTATATTTGTTTTTAATTCTTTTAAACTCTAGTTCACATGACTAATCAAAATCTTCTTTTGCTTTCGTTTTTTCTCTCCCCTGTGGCTTTTGGACTTTCCAAAGGAGCAAAAAAAGGGATCATCAAAATGGGAGTAACGGATGCAGGAAAGATGCATTCCAGACACGAGAGAGCTTGGATTACTTAACAAGTCTAGCAAACCAAGCCATATCTCTGAGTGTCTTTTGGCATTTAACAAATACTTTGTTCCCTTCTTCTTTTTCAAAATCAAAGATTCAAACTGAGAGAATTCAAGGAAAAGCAATGGATACCAAATAGGTGGCTTAAATTACATGCAACAGTACTTGTTCCACAGCACCAAGAAGTTGAACTAATACTACAGCACCATTCATGAGTTTTTCACTAGTGCAGCAGTTGATAAACATAATTGTAAACCAACAAAACCATCATAATCAGAAAAGAAAATTACTATGACAAAGAAAGTACTTAAGCTAAACACCCTGTTGCATTGCAACCGTTGGCCAGTCCTCGATGGGCATCCAATCATCCAATCTTCAAATAGGTCCCATGCCCTTGCAGCAGCTGCAACTTCTAAGCCTATACACGAGACTCAAAACTCAATTTTGGTAAAATTAAGATTAAAAGTACAGTTAATAACTTTGTTCCACTACGAAATCTTACATGGTTGCTGTTGCTGCTCTCGGCAATGGACCCGGTTGGTGCAGTAGGAATGTACCTAGCCCACTATTTTCAAACCAGTGAGATTTTCAATCAAAACCTACCATTTTTTGGGGTCATTTGTGGTAGAAAATCTTAAAAAGACAACAAAATTCTTACATTTTTTGCTGCTGCACTGAAAGCCTCTCGGTGTGGTATTTCTGGGTTCGCAGCTTTAATACGTTGGATCTCCTCCCTTTCACACGCGCACACACAAGTAAAAGAAGGTTTACTTGATTTTTTCGGTTTTAGAAATAACAAAGTGGAAATATGCAGTAGAAAATGCAAACAACTGTATTAGTAGTGAAAATGAAAAGAAATGTTCTCACTTCATGAACCGATTGTAGGCAGATGGAAGCCTATGCTTCTTCTCAGGGGCTGCAAAACAACAAAATACATGTAACGAAAAGAGCAGTGTCTAACTGCAATATACCGTGGGATTTACAAGGCTTTTTGTATATGCAGGAAAAAGAAAAGATTAAAACAAAAACAATATTGAACGAGAGTTTGGCTTACGTTTCACAACAAAGGGTGCTTTGGGGGATAGTGGTTCGCTGGAGGTTGATGAGGATGATGGAGAGGATTGACCTTTCTTCAAATCACTGAAGAAAGTCTGTTACAAAATATGCAATTAATACACTTAGCAATCTATATATCCACTAACCCTTATGGTAAAATGAGAAGCTGTGTGATGGCCACAAGCCAAAAGTACTAGTATGTGATCAGGATTTGTATTTTTTGAGATAGAGAAACTTAAAAAGCAATTTAGAAGATAACCTGAATGGTTGGCTGATGTTCAAAACATTGACCTTGCAGTGGAGGAGGAGGCCTGGTGCTAAGAAAGGAGAGGTTGCCGCAGTGCCCGCATTTCACTGTCACAGTATCTAACAACCTCTTGCATGGAATTCCAACCTATTGATGTTCAAGAGGAGTCTAATAAGCTTGAAAGTTGGTAGTGCTACTTATTTTGCATATTTATAGGCATATTTTGTTTGGGGTTTTTTTATTATGTCTGAAGATTTTTCAAAGCGTAGACACCCAGCTGTCTTGTTTACTCAAAAAACTGGAAAACGAGACAAAAACCCAACAGTTTATCTTTTAGAATTTGAAACTCAGCTCATATTCATTTCAGAAAAATGATATCTTTTCTAGGGCAGAGAGGTGATAATATTAGGTGCTAGAACACTTTTTGATCCGTGTGTAAGAAGTACATGGAGCATGAAAGTCTTTAGTCTCGGATTCGAGGAAGAATAAGCAAGAACAACTTCTGTTTCACAAACTTTAGATCATGAGTTATGACAGAAGAAGAAAACAGTTTTCTCACATGCAACCATTGAAGAAAATAGCGTTCGACTTCAACCTAAACTTGTGTAAAATACTACTACTAGGTAACACGCAATCAAATAGGTGTATTTGCAATCATTGAAGTTTTCTCACATTCCATTTCTTACCCTTCCAAGGAAGTGCGGAAGCTGATAGATTGGAAAACAATTGTTGTTCATGACTTGATAGGGACAAGTAATAACACTGATGGAGACAGATATAATATATGTACCAGTTGCCAAAACACAAACAAATTATAGCAAAATCTACCTAGGACAGTTGGACTAGGTTTGTACAAGTTTCCTATGATAATCAAGGGAGGAAAAAACTGTACAAGTCTTGCATGAAACGTTAGTTTACCGCAAGAACAGTATTGCAGAAGTTGCACCGGACATAGCAAAGATGCTCAGATTGTTGGACCAAATCCATGGCGGCTTTGTCCTCCGAATTCAGTGAAGATGAAGAGGATGAATGAGAAGACATAGCTAGCTTCAAGTTTGATGAAGAGGGTTTCTTTTATTAAAGATGAAAGTAGAATCTAGGGTTTCAGGTCTACAATAGCTGGATATATAGGGCTGGACTTTAGAAAAACTTTAGGGTTCCTACATTACTGCTCATATTGTACCAACAATCTCAGAAGCAGACAAATTTAATGCATGGCTGGTGAATACTCTTCTAAGAGTTTCTACCTCTGTGATCTACGGCCATAAAAAAAAAAAAAAAAAAACTTGTAACCTACCATGGTAATACGTACGAAATGAAACTTGTTGTATTAGTTATTTTAATGATACAAGCTCAGTCCAAGTTTTTCGTTTGAAAAGTATCTGTCTACCTTTGGATTATACGCAATTATGCAACCTTCCAATGACTTACTTTTTCTAAACTTTTCATTTTATGTTAGGTGGTATACCAAAGCTTTCTCCGATTTTTTTACTCCTATATATGATTCTACGTCAATGATATATCGATGAACAAAACACTTCTTATTATAGCTCGTCATATTTTCTTCTTGTGTCATAACCCCGTGTCCTGCTAGCAGTTTAAACATGCAGAGAAAAATCATTTGACCAAAAAGGTTCTTTTCTAACTTTGGCACCATGTTTCACAAGTTGTCTAAAGATATTTAAAGAACGTACTTACTTGAAATTCCAGCATGATCATTTGCGAAATAGTCGGTACCTACCGGTTCTAACTAAAAATCTGCATCAAACTGTATTGCATGATTCCAAATTTCTACATGCATGGGAGTGATAAAGTTGCTGGATACACTTTAATTAATTTCCAAAGATTTGGCAACTTAACTATCATTTTGCACAATGTGCTTCTCTACTGTCCTATAAGCAAGCAATGATTGCTCAAAGGGAGCCCAAAAAAAAAAAAAAAAAGCACGGATACTATTATTTCTAGTGATATCTTACCCATTTTTTGTTACAACAAAAAACTATGTGGCTCCATTCTTCTTGATTTAAATGACTCCGACCATGTAAAAAAGGGGGATTGAGTCGTCAGAAAATATTTTCCTTGGTTTCGGTGCCAAAGGCAGACAATGCTGCGAAAATTAATAGTAACAAGTAACATTAGGTACTTTGTCTTGTAAGAAAACAATTCATTGACTTGTGTTCAGCTATAATATTGGTTTTCTTATATGTCCTCACTGTTCGTGATTAAAATGTACAAGCGTAGGAAACGTTGGCTGGAGAGAAACAATGTTGCAGTCACCAGTTTTCCAATTATGCAATGTAGACTAGGGTTTTGTACTTGAACTATTGTAAAGGAACAAATCCATACAAAATAAAAAAATAAGGGTCCTTTCTTTATGTTCTAGCATTGATTAAAGGTAAGAACATTTTACCATGTTATAGCATTCTTTGTTTCCAAGAAAACGAACTGTTCTCTCACATATGGGCATGACTCGATTTTGTTTTGTCATCAATTAAGGTGTCGTTCGACAAATAGTCAAGGTTCTCAAATGCTACTAGTTCCAAGGTTTTCGAAGCAATTAAGGAGCTGGTTTTGTGACATTCAGCAATAAAAAGAAAGAAAAAATGAAGTGCTAAAACTCAAATTGATCACAGTCTGCACTCTGCATATTGCAGTCTGAAGTTATTCATGAGAAGACAATACCTAGAATTCGTAATAATTGTTGGGGTACATCTCTAAATTCGTGTAAGCATTCCTGGTTTCAAACATCTCTTTCCAATTAGCCATGGCATATCTTCTGATCTGATGCAGAGTACTTTTAAGCATGTAATTTTGCAACTTTTCCATAGATTTGAGTAAATATCAGAACCGAACTCACATTATATGATGGTGGATGAGTTCATTCCTAAATAATTGCTTGACAAGAAAAGATTGGAATTAATACGCCATCTGAAAAATGATAAGCACCCTGATTATCTTTTTCACAAGTCGCCACTTCAGCTGGGAAGAAGAGAGCTACTACATTCTAGCCTGCATTCGCCTGCATACCTTCATCCCTTAATAGAATTTTGATATATGATATCCAAATTCAAAAGCGACTACCTGGGTAGATGCCTTGACAACATTCAAATCTGGAACGTACAGATATCTTCAGAGAGTTGATGAACGTAAAACAAAAGTATACAGCAACAGAGAATCAAAGCTTGAAGTTTCCTGTCATCTACTGCTTACACTACACTTAAATTTACGGGTGGGATGTAAAAGAAAGAAAGCTGAAAAAGACAAGTACCTGAAATCACATGTCACAGTCACAGTCACAGTCACAGACTGAAATTTAAGGAGGGGAGAAAGGCAGTAAGGTAGGGTTTGTTCTCTGTCTTTAGTTGATGATGGGACTATTCCTCTAGATTGCTAAACAGGGAAACTAGCCATTTTTTGCTCTTCATCTCCACAACTTTCTTTGCTGGTATAAACGACTTTCCCTAGGTATTTTTTTTCCCTTACATGCGAGACCAGTCATTGGTTTATTACTCTGTTATGTGTTTTTTACCTTGTTCATTTTGAGTTGGGCAGAAACACGTGTTTTTTACCTTATTCATTTCGAGTTGGCTACATAAAATTGAGTTTTCAATGCAGTTTTCCATTTATTATATATTATGCATCATCTGGCGTACATTTATATTACTTTATTATATATGTAAATCTTGTTGATACACACCAATTCAATATATGAATATGGCTACATCTGTAATTGCATATCATTTTTTGGATAAAAAAGAAATACAACAGCTGCACCTATTATATCCAGAACCAATGGTACCTCTTCTAGACCCGTTCATTTCATGTATATTTATCGGAGGAGGGTGGCTGGCTAGGTCGATATATTCATAGTCATGGCCAGTAGATTCCCATTTTCTACCTCGAAGTTTGCCATGCCAATAAGCAATAAACCGCGTACAACTTCACAGGCGAGGAGTGACTTTGATTATATACGGATTTGGACATAATCATTCGACCTAAGCTATCCCCTCTTTCATATCCATATATGGAAGCTTTGATTGGACGCGTCTCCCCTTCCCCCATCTCTCATATATTTTGAAGTTGTAGAGATGCAATGTCTAGTAACTAGTAAGTTGTAATGAATTGATTGTCTGAGCGTTTCATTTGTTCCTTTCTTCCTATTGCACTCGTACGTGGTTCTAGTATATCCATAAATGTTAGGCCTCATTTCAATTGCTACTTTTCTATGCCAAAAAAAAAAAAAAGGAAAATTTGTTCAAAACGTCTCTCAGATTTCGTCAAATTATTTTTTTTTTCGTTATTCACTGTTACAGTGGTAATTTTACGTCTCTTACAAGATCGAGTTGATAAAATTTAGTGCTAATCTAAACTTTCGATCACAACTCTACATCCATTATGTGATCCACAAATTGTCAGTTTTTTAAGAGCAAATAGGTTAGATTTTATTTGTAGTTAAATAAATGACGTTATCCATGTTCATTTTTGCCCACTAAAAAGTAGGATATGACTTTGTCATATTAATTTTTTTACTTAAAATGGTGAGATCAGACCGAATCTATATTCATTTTTGTCACTAAAAAAAATAAAGATTTTACATTTTTATACATAAAAAATGACTGCATATAGATCATTTAGTGATTTTCAGGCTAAAAAGTGATTAGAAATTTAGGTTAGGACAAAATTTTACTAACTTGAATTTGTAAGGGATGCAAAGTTAACATTTTAAAAGTGATGACAAAAAAAAAAAAATTGGTGAAATGTGAGGGACGTTTTAAACTATTTTTCCAAAACATTTTTAGATTTTTTAGAGATATTCTCTCAACTTAATTTTGAACAACTTTTTCAACTCAATTTATCGCACATTTCAAGAAAAATACTATAATGTTATTTTCTATTAAAATTTTCACAAAAATCTCCAATAATACAACCCAATACGGGTCTTAAGTTGTTGCATGCGTGTTTAATCGATTGTTGCAGCAGAAGGTAACAATTGAAAATAGAAGTCAAATAAAATCTTGATGTGTTGTTAATAAAGAATCAAAGATTTGCAAATTTGTGTGTAAATTATTCCAGCTAGTTCTTTGAACAAAACAATGAAAAGAGGAATTAGTGTAGCATAACACCTAAATTTGGAAGGTGAAGGAACATTCAATAGCTTGTTTCGTTTGTTTATGAACGTCAATAATTATTATACAGTTTGCATGCATTAATAGAAAAGTACAAATTCATACAGAAACAGAAAAAGATATTCATCTTCTATTAAATTTTCACACAGCAGAGTAAAAAGCCAGGCTTTTAAAGATTCTTAATGGTGCATTCATTTCAAAGGAATTAAAAACTAATGATACATTTATTTTTAAGGAAAATGGTTTGAAGCCTAGTATTGTCTGGTGGACTTGCTCTTACATGATGAAGTTTAGTGTTTTCGAAAATGATGATATAGATTGATAGATAGTAAAGGAATTTTACAAATCCAATTTAATCTTTCAGGAAGGCTCTGTTATATTAAAGTAGTTAAAATGTCGGACGAATGTCAACCAAGTCGTTGTAGTATAGTGGTGAGTATCCCCGCCTGTCACGCGGGAGACCCGGGTTCGATCCCCGGCAACGGCGTCCTTTTTTTTCCTTGTTCGCTTTAATGCTTTTTCCTGCTCGTTTTCTTTTCAAACAATAAAATACGATTAGACCCACTGAAATTCGGGTATATGCATATTTATATCTCATGAATTTTCGTTCCCGCCATCTTCATTTTCGTCTCCCTCTCTTCCTTCCCGTCTCCCACGCTCCCTTTCTCTCTCTCGCAGTACGCACACTGAGTACACTGAAGTAGAAGTAGAGTAGAATAGACGACGATCTATTACGCCGTCAACAATGTCTGAAGCCAGAGAGGAGAAATCGGACGGTCTGGAGATCATATCAATCGGCAAGCTTTATAGTGGTGCTTGGGAAAAGAAATACTGGAGCTGCTCTAGGGTTCGATTTTCCTTTTTTTTTTTTACCACTATATGTTTCCGCTTGACTTTTTTTTTTGAGTTCGATATTTTGCTCAGCTGGTTTCTGCGTGTTGCCATATGCTTGATATATAGTTAGAATTGATGTGAAATTTCTCTTTTGGTTGTTAATTTTGAAAATTGATGATATAGACTGGTCGAAAGTGGATGACTTTGCATAATTACTGTGTAATCGAAGTAGTTAGCAACTCGATTTGTTTGTTTTGACTAGTTGTTTAGTTTTCATGTACTGTAATGTAATGGAATTATGTGAGAAGAAAATACAGATTATGCAGAGGATACATTTGTCATTTTAGCCTGGGTTAACTGACAGAATATGACAATTTAGTCAAATTCGGGCTTTTCAGATGAGAATTACGGTTATGAACTCGGAAAAATATACAGGTTTAGAGGGCGGACACATTTAATGGATGTGATATAGAAAAGAAGCTGAGAGTTCATCGTTGCATTTCGTATAGTCGTCACGTGTGTTTAATTAAGTAATATGAATGATAATTGGATGGTCTTGCTGAACCCTGGATTTGCGCGTCTGCTTTCTTGCATTTTTTTTTTTTTTTTTTGGTTCAGGAGATGTATTTGGCTGCTATTTGTGTTTGTCAAAGCTTTGACCTGCTTGTAAAGTAGGAACCTCTTCAGATTAATTTTGGATGATTCAGGAAAGTTGGATTTGTCAAACTTCTTATGAGGATAAAAGAAGATGAATAAAGCTAAAACCAAAATGTATTATCAATGGAGAACAGAATTTCTTATAAACCACAACTGCATACTAAAAATTGTTGAGTGTAGAATATAGGAAATAGTAAAAAAAAAAAAGAGAAGCAGAGCAAGTCAGACTAACTAGTGATGAGTAGGTTCATATGGAAGCTGTAAGATATGAACAGTGAAACAATTATATAAAGGAATACAAAAAAGAGATGGGAAAGATTAACCTGCTAGAAGTACACTTCAACTTGGTAAAGAGCACAATCAGCACAACTTGTCTTTCTTTACAGGGTAAAGATCGTTATCCTTATCCAGTTGGATTTAAAGCTGTTCGGACACAAAATGGGATCAAATACAGGATGGAAATTTGTGAAGGTGTCAACGGGCCACTATTTAAGGTGTGTTGATTTGCTAAACACTGCTGATCTAGGGCTACATTTCCCCAGTCCATTATGTGAAAGCTATTGTGATAACTACAATGGAACCACCCTTTGTTTGCAGATTGGTTCTACTGATGGAATGTCATGCTCCGGTCAAACTCCGGATATTGCATGGGAGAGTTTTCAGAAAAACAGCAGCTCTCGTGTAAAGTTTTTGCGTGGGAAGAGATTCTCATGCAAGATTGATGGCATGGAGGTGCTGTGTTTTTGATCTTGTCCTATTTTTGCATTTACATTGCTTCACATGTACAAAGTAGCAGATTGCTGGGATTAATCCTGTTCCAGTCTCGAGTATTATTAGCTTTTTACTATCTCTTACATTTCCTGCAGAGTATTGTAGTAGTAGTACTCTACCAAGATCTATGCTCTTTCCTGATTTGCTGACATTCTTCCTCGTATAATTGGCAGTTTTTCGGGTTCAAGAATGCATTCGTGCAAAGGATACTGAGGGAATTAGTGGCAAATGCCGGAGACACTGTAGAACAAAATTTGCTTCCATCTGAATTTTGCTCTGAGGCTTCTGAGACAAGAATACCAATTCAGCTAACTCATTTCAGTTTGGATCATGATATGCTATTGGAAAAACCACAGGTCACAGGGAAGAGAAGCAGGAAAGAGAAAATGATCAAAGCTACATCAAAGAGTGTGGCAGATCTTAAAAGAGTTCAGCCTCAAAATGGGGAACATGATGTTGTTGCTTCAAGTATTGGGCTGACCGGTCAAGAGGATTGTAGTGACCGGTTTCGCTTGATAACTCCTACTATGAAAGAACATCATCTGAGCAAGAGTGCAAGAGATATCCAGAGATCAGCAAACTTGGAACCCATGATTGAGGAAGAACTTGCAGCTTCAGTACAAGATGATCGACTGTTGAATTCTTTTGATTTATCCGATGATCTGAAAGTTGATGGTCACATTCCACTTGAACAAAGTAAACCTATTAGCTCTGGAAGTTCTGCAACCACTGGAGAAGAGGGCAACTTGCCTGAAGACAAAGAACGTGTAAGCGGATTCAGCTTGTGTTACTAAAGAACATCTTCATCCAATTGAAGTTTGAGTTGTACCATGGTCTTGAAGTTGTTGGTTTTTATGCACTTCAAGTGTCTTTCTATCTTTCAGAATGGAAACATCATTAAAATACAAATCATTTTAAGTGTTGCTATTCCGTAACTTTTTGTGAACTCAGATGTGTGGGAATTGGTTTGTTAATCAGCTTACCTAGTGATATCCTTACAATGTCCCAGCTTGACAGATCAAAAGTTTCAGCTGTATCCCAGTTTAGTTACTCAAGAGTGGAAGATGAAGAAAGGGAAAGAATATGTCCTAAAACAATCCATGATGCTGAACTTTGTGTGCCTGATACTTTAGATCACCAACCAGGTACCGTTAACTAATTATCCATTGTTACTAACAAGAATTTGATTGCTGAGACATCATTCAATATCTGCCACTTATTTGCAGATGCTTATGGTTGTTTCCTCAGATGATTTGTGTAATTCTTTTCCCCATCAAGTTGAAAAAGAAGTGCTGACAAAAGATTCCCCCAAGTTGGGCAATGTAATCGCCACTGACAAGGCCATTCCTGAGGATTTAGCAACTGAGTCTGAGTCATTTCGAGAAGATGAGAATGGCACATGTAACTCAAATGCCAGTTCTGAAAAAGGTGATTTAGATTCAGTTGGTCAGGATATTGCCAAATCAATGATGACAGTCCTGCTTCCTCGAGCCCTTCCTCTGCTCAAGACATTTTCAAGAAAGAAAAAGAAGAATCTTAAGCCTTCAGAAATGTCTACCATTGTAACCATGTCTGAAATTGAAAAGATTGACAGAATACCAAGTCCTGGTAAAGCACTTATGTATAACTCCCTTGAATGTTACAGTTTAGTTGATCTAGTGTTGATAATTATGGGTCAGTTGTCCTTGTACCTTTGCTACTCTCTGTAATGGTGCTGTAACAAAATTTTCTTCTATCCTGACCTTTTTTCTCTTGTTTTTTCTCCATGTCAAACTTGCAGTCAGAGAGCTTCCAGAAACTGCAGAATTGGACCGGAATAAGGAGGCCCAAATTTCTTCTAGGAATGTAGATAATGATGGTCCAATAAAGTCTGTTGTTCCTGATAGCTTTGATGACAGCAGAAGTGGAGATCTTCTGATAGATAATTTGCACCTTCTTGAGACTGCAGATAGGAAAACAAGTCTTCACTGCAACAGAGAATTGGCTTCCTATCATGGGATTGATATGTGCAATGACTCAATATCTAAACCTTCTTTAGGATCCACATTCTCCAGTAAAAATGACACCTTCACGAGCTTCAGTGAGAAGTCTGTGTGTATTCAAAAACAGACTATAAAGGCCGACACCAAGACTTTTCCTGATTATAGTGAAGGTACTAATAAAAGATTGCCCGCAGAGAATCTGCTCTATTGTCACTGTTTATGGTACAGTTGTTTTAACATACACAAGTGAAATATGACACTAATTTAGTGCGTCCAAAGAAAAATGTTTTCACTAAAGAAATCAATATCTCGAGCATGGCAGCTTGTCCTTAATTGAAAATTCATTTGAGCTGCTGAATCAAAAGTGTACCCTATTTCTTTCTTAAAATTGGATATAAAAGATGCCAGAGGTTTTTATGATGTAGAGCAATGTCTGAGTGTAGGACTGGTCTCCTGCCTGAAAATTATTGCAGTTGACACCTAAAGCCCTAAAAAGTTGATAATTGGTACTGGAACTAAGGTTGAGAAACAAGAGCCTAGATCTATGACAGTTAAAAGGCTTTGTAAGTGTTGATGGAGAACCTTTTACAATGACTTATCTGATAGGAAATCCTTGTTTCTGACTTCAGATGATATTTGTGTTTCAGACATTCTTGATCTAACTACATCATTTTTAGACCAAGAACTTGCTGATCTTGATATGCCCGCATCGAATTTGCTGATCCAGAGGCTGAGTTCTGATGATGTGGCACAAAGGCATGAAGCCAAAGATTGTTCGAAAATGAACAATAATGCAACTTCTAACCTTAATGCCAAGCTGGAAGAGGTTCTCAAGCTTGTTGGCTGCTATATCCACCCCATGCCAGTTTTATCTGTGCTATTGAGAATGGTAGGGAAGGAAATCTATATATGTGTTCTTTGTGGCTCCCTTGCACAAGAGGACAAGATTCTCTTTATCTACAGTGCTCCAGTTACTGGAGAAAAGACAGGAGCTCCTTCTTTTGTTGGTCATGCATCAGTTATCTTGGATGATGCCTTTGGTAGCAATGTAAGATAAACTTTTCTATAACTATTTCTTTCTTTTACTGCACTCGTGCTAGAGTTGCTAGCTGTACATTATAGACATGCTTTCTTTTGGCAGATTGCTGTGGATAACTCTGGTTTACAATTCACTCCAGATGGACAATCTCTTGTTTTACTGAATAGCATAAAAATACCCTACTGCAGGTTGCTACTTTAGTTTTGCTGCATATATACTTACCCATAGTTTATGAAATTTTTGTAGTTCTGAAATGTAGATTTTATGTGTTCTCAGGGAAGGAAACGTTCGTTGTCCTTGCCCATTATGTACTTCAGATTGTTTTGAAAAGAATGGGGTAAAAATTGTGCATGTAAGAGCTGGCTATGTCACAGTGATCAACAAACTTAAAACTGCTCAAACTGTACACTGTATACTAGTTTGTGAGCCTAATCATCTTGTTGCTGCTGAAGAGAGTGGGAAGCTCTGCCTTTGGGTCATGGACTCAACATGGAGGTAAATGCTTTGGAAGGGTTAGTTTTCCTTTCTTTTTTGTCCATATGCCTTAAGGTATCATGCAAATTTAAATGTTGACATTCTCCTTGATTGATGCTGTAGTGTATTAATGGGCAAAACCATCTTCTTCCTTATACTGCATAGTTAAAAGATTACTGATGAAGTACTGCATTATGTGATTTTTTTTTCCTTTTTCGGATTGTCTATGGATTTGAAAGAACTGAATACAGTGTACTAGCAAGTTGATGGCGTAGTTTCAATGGTGGCTAAGTGAATAAAGTGCTTCAACTCCATAATACTTGAACTTTGCACAAGATTAATTATTTGGCGAATGAGAAAGTTCTGGTGAATGAATATTAGTGACTGCCAAATTGTTCTGACAGTCATGAGTGGTATTGTAACTTATTTTTCTACATTACTTGTTCAGTGGCTTGTATCTTACTGCTGTGAAGGTTTTGTGTTTCCACTCTAATCTTGTTTGGGATAATTGCATGCTCCAGCAGTGTCTGAAGCCTGACTAAATCTGGTTCTTTATTTGCAGTTCACAGATTGAGGAATGTCATTTACTTGTACCAGATAACTGGCCGCCTTCTCCTGTAGAACTGAAGAAACTTCCAAAATCTGCTTCATTAATTATTGGTCATAATGGATTTGGCGAGTTTAGCTTATGGTATGCTGGCTTTGATCTCAAATGCAATTAGATGTGCTTACTTTCACATGCTTTTATAGTAAACTTAATCTGTTACCAGGCATATTTGTCCTTGGTCTCTAAAATGACAAGCCATGCTATGAGAGTTGTATGTTGGATGAACTTCTCACTCTGTTTCACCAAACAATTCATAGAACTGCAGAAACTTTATCATCTGGGTTAGTTCTGGTGACCTTTGTGAAGTTTACTGGTCCTATCCAAATGTCCCTTTTATATTTTGGTTGATGCAATAAACATGATAATTAGCCAGATCTATGTTGTTATTGATTTAATTTTGCCTGATGAATGGTAAATAATATTGTGAAACAAAATTTTTGGTTCTTGTTTGATCCAGTGCCATGTCATTAGTAGATGTGTTCGGAATAAAGTTGGCTAGGCTGCTGACTTCTAAAACAAGCCTAAAAGATATAGCCACATTGATAAGAATGTACATAGTTTCTCCTTATACTCTAATTAGACTTCTATTTTTCCAGGGATATTAAAAAACGGAGTCTTGTATCGAAATTTTCTGGTCTGAGCACTGCAATCTCTAAATGCATTCCAATCAGCTTCTTTCAGTGGCAAAGAAAAGGCAATTTTTCCCCTTACTACAACCAGCAAGAGCTTATCAATGAGGTCCTGAATGCAACAGAAACGTGGTTCTCTGGAGGAGATAGTGAAGTTGTCGAACCAATAGAGACTGAAGATCTGGCCATTTGGCTTCTTGTCTCAACTGTGTCATATCCTGAGTTTCAACCTAGCTGTAAGTTGGGCGATTGGCAGATGGACTCAGTTGGATCTTGGAAGCTTGCCCTCCTGCTAAAAAACACAGTGGTGATGGGAAGTCCATTGGATCCTAGGTACTGCCCAAATTAAATTAATCCAATTTGGAAGACACATTATAGTCCTATTCTGTTTTAATGCTACTTGTTTGCATTGCAAATAGTGGATAAAGTATTTAAAGTTCCCCCTTTCTTACAGTGTTGACTTTCCTGTAGGATCAAAATACTTGTAGCACACTACACTGCTTTCCTCAGATTTTAAAGAATATCCATTCTGGGTGCCTAGTGAAGGAATCAATTTCAAACTCAATAGATGCCTTGTGTCAACCTTTTACTGGTATTTGGTGGGAACAGCAATTCAATAGTTGACTTCTTGATCTAAAGTTCAGATGTTTCCTTAATTATAAGAGCTTTGCATTTTGATCAAAAACTGCTATGCTTTATTTGATGAAGCCCATGAAAGTGTTTTTAAGTTGGATTATGTTCAAGGTAGAATTGTCATTTTCTGAGTGGGCTCCATTATCCGACCATCTAAAGGGCAAGCAAACATACTGAGGGTGAAAGGTACAAGACAGTGTCCGTACTAAACAGTTCTGCAGAGTTGACGTTTGAATTTTCTAAAGTCCAACATGGAAACCACAAGCTTGATTCGTGCCAACACACTAGTGATAATGCATTCATATCAGCTCCAGGACATATGAACTTGGCTTCTAATCCTTCTGTTGATCCACATTGTGCTTTATTTTTGGGCAGATCACACTTCGTTTTCTTTTTGCTTTAAAGGTTAAATAACAGAAGTCCTTCCCGCAGGGGTGTTGCAACTGGTGCTTCACTTGGTCATGGAATTATTGGTAGATCTGATGGGCTAGTTTACATGTGGGAATTTACTACAGGAGTTAAAGTTGGTAATCTACATCAGTTCAAAGGTAATCTCACACTGTGAGCAACAAATATTTCTCAAAATTGTCAGACTATTTGTCCAATGTCGGCCACCCTTTTTGGCTATCCGTTTCAACTCATGTTTTTATGTACATGCTTAACAAAGAGCTTCACCAATTAGCTTGCGGATGTATGGTTACTATTCCCAGTTTGATTGTGCACTAAATGCTCTAAATTCTTCATTTAGGTAGCGGAGTGTCATGTATAGCAACTGATATCTCAAAACCAGGAGCTTTGGCTGTAGCAAGCGATGGAGGTGAATTGCTAGTATACATGCACGTGTGAAGGGCTTCAGCCGATTGGCAGATGCAACTGTAAAATGAAGAGCCAGTCATTAACCTTTCCTGCTACACGACCCAATCTTTATCATCTTAGAAACGAAAACAATCAGAAACAATAATGATGTCTGAAGCCTGGACTCAGTCTAGAAGTATACATGAAACAAGTGTAGCAAATTTGGAATGGAAGTTCAGCCTTTTTCTTCTTAATCCGCCAATGCCTCACAGTTTCCCGTTGATGATTTGATCTGTCTTCTTGTTTTTGTTTGTTGTTATATTATGAACAGGTTATTCATAGTCAAGATGAAGGTGGGTCAGAGTCAGATCCAGTAGTAGCTTTTTCCGCGTAAAATGACCGGAATCATCGGACCGCGTGATTTATGATCTAGAAATAAAATCAAGTGGTATTTTAGCAACTGTATACGGAAAGGTGAGTCGAGCAGACTTAAAAAGCAACCTGTTGAGGTTTATAGTCCACAATGTAACAAATTAATAATGCAGAAAAGAATCGCCAGGTTAGAAATCGACAAAGAACATCTTTTCTTGATTGGAAAAGCAGGATGGATCAAATACTTTGATTAGCGAATTGAACATGATCGAAGCCATGATAAATGTCACTGCAAGATGCAAATCATTTTCCTGCTCAATCAATCAACCGAATTCACCCGCAGCCTTGACCGACCATTCTCTGGAAAGAAAACAAGGGCCCCCTTGGATGACGTAATAAATAGCCTCTGAAACCTTAAAACTGAATATACTACCAATAAATAAATAAGGTTACATAACGAAGAATGGAAAGAGAGCGATATCTATAAATAAAGTCTACCATGCCGCATTGTTGAATCGCATCTCAACAAAAATTAAAACTCCAAAAGAGGGAAAGGAACTAAATGGAGGCCAACTCATCGTCAAGTCAACTAAAAGAGAGAAGACCAGGGCAATAATAAAGTAACTAGGTTGGTAACTGGAATTTATTTAGCTTTGCCACTGGATGCCTTGGCTGGATCTTGGCCTGAAGGGTTGAGCTCATCCCAGGATTCAATCCATGTCACCATGGCATCTGCTAACTTGGTGAAGTAGGGGTCGACATTGGCAAGCTTAGCCTTGACCTGCTTGGAAAGTTCAATGTAGCACTGCTGCACAGTTGTGCATTCCTTTGGGAGGGAGGCAGACTGGAAAAAGGGGATAATATCTTCCTGCCAATAGATACCCTTGTACTCTTTCTTCAGATTAGCAAAAGGATTGCTTGCCTTGCTGTGCCATATATAGGGCAGACCAGTCTTGATCCCCAGACCCAGATGGTCACATATAACCTGCAATATGACAATGCATTATTACCATGATGCTTTTATGAAGAATGTCGAAGATAATTTCACCAGCAATCAGAAGATAATTACATAAAAAAAATAAAAAATAAAAAATAAAAAATTGTTCAAATATTATAACTTTGAGGGTGCTGATTTATTGAAGTTACTGTATTCAAGCAAAAGCAAAATCTAGGATAATGAGAGATATCTACCAGAATGCAATTCATTCTGTTCTCCCCGCTTAATACTTCCATAACAGGTTTTAAAGAAAAGTGACATCTAATTGTAGTGCACATTAAATTTCGTGGTAGTTTAAGATGTCCAAGAGGACACAAAATATTCCAAATACCCAGGAAGTATGCATCCAGATGCATGCCAGTCCAAGCTATAGGACTCAGCGAGCAAGTGGTTAAACAAAAAAGATGATGCTTCCTCTGAACATTAAAGGTGCCACTGGATAATAATTTAGTTCTAATCCCTAAATGTAGCAACAGAGTGTGTGACATCTGCTCAAAACTGAATGAAATATCTCCTGACCAGCTTTCCAAAAGTGTATAAGCTCTTGACATCAAACTGTCAACTCAGATGACATGTTATATTGTAATAGAAGAAAGGAAAAAAGGATCCTCAAATTAAATTAAGGTATGGGGCACTTTTGTACCTTACTACACCAGCCAGCCCACATATCATCGTAGCGACCAATGGGTTGGCCATCACCCATGAGTCCAAAGTACATTGCAGGACCAATCAGCTCACGATTGAATGCCAAATTCATACCACACATGGGGAATAAAGTTCCCTTTGGAATTGTCATGACTGCATCCACATATCTGCAAAGGTAATCACGCATTAGGCATGACACAACAAGTTTGGATGCAAGCTTTTCATGACCCACATAAATGATTCACATACCTTTCATTCCTCTCACGTGGCTTAACAAGCTGTGTGGGTGCATCATAATCAGGAATATTAAGCCAAAGGCCATGAGAAACAGCCGTTGGAACACCTTCACGAAGAGTGAAAGGGTAGCCACGCACAAAATCCGCGCCATCTCTATATGGATCGTAAAGAGTATTGAAAAAATATGGAGTAGCAGGGCTCAAAAGATTTTTTATGTGCTGCTCAAGGGCATTGATATCCTTGCCAGATGGGTCTTTAGCAACCTGTTCATTGTGATGGAAGAAGCTTTTAGAAAACTACAATGATCGCACATGCTTGAATGACTGTAAATGCTGAAAAGGTAAATAATTGGCCAACACAACTTGAAACTATGCGTTTCACTTTCAAGAGATCATATCCAAAACATTGATGACATTGTGTAACATTCTCCATTCAAAAAGCAGGAAAACACCAGTAAAAGGCAAAACTCGAATTAATAAATGCAACTGTCAAGAATTTCAAAAATTACAGATGGCAGGAGGGAAAACTGACACAGTAATATTCTCATAATGAGACATTCCAACTTGAAAGAAGCCTTTTTAGAGGGAAAATGACAGGGCCTTTGAAAAGGAGTTTCATCATTGTATAATGGGACCAAATGACAGCAGATCACAGCTTAGATCTCCGGGCCCTGATTATTCTATCACCCAACTGTCAAAAGGTACTCAAAATAATTATCAGGTGGTTATACTCTCCTTTAGGAATCTAAGTAGCAAAATTACAATTAGAAAATATCTAAGTCCTTTATTAGATCTGGCAGACAAAATATCCAAATAGGCAGATTTATGCAAAACTGTTCTCTTTTTAGCAATAAATACCGGCAAAAAGCATTCTCCCAGAGGAAGATAGCATCAAGCAGATCGATCGCAATTTTATACTTCTAATCAGGAAACAACAGAATCTCTGAAGTTCTTTGGAGAAGCAGCATTTTCAATTGCAGGATCCTATCGTACACAAGTCACGCGGATCAGCGAAACAGATGTTCATAAACCATCTCTGAGATCACAGAAAATAAAACACCACCGACACATGCAGAAACTTACACTTTAATTTTCCTACAAACTGAATTGAAAGCACGAAAAATTCGAACTTGCAAGAAAAACAACACAAAAACTTACCAATGAGCAAGATCATAGCAAATTGTCATAAAAAACCAAACTTGAAATTTGTTCACAAACCAATCTGAATATAAAGCATACAACATCTCAATCGTCCACGATCCATAAACAAAAAAAATAAATCAAAATAGTATAGGAAAACCCAATTCCACCCCCCTAAATCCCGAAAATTCAGCGTGGTTTTAGATCAAAAAAGAAAAAAACAAAAACTTTGACGCCTCAAAACACATCAAGCTCCGATCTTTACACCACAACAACAAAAGGGCACTTGTAAAAATCACCAAAAATGCAGAAAAAAAAGTACAAAAATAAAACTGACTTACAAAGCAATCATCATCAATTGTATAGATGTACTTCTTCTTGGACACCATGTACCCAAAGCACCGGCACGCAGAGTCCTTAAAGGAGATGCAAGAGGCCTTGGGACCCAGAATTCTGTTGATATCATTCCTATTATAGAGCTCATAATCAAAGCCTTCTGGGACCTTAATGGTCCTTGAAGGGTCTCCATCTTGAACGATGATGAGATGGTATGGCTGAAAAAATGGCCTCCACATCTCCAAGAAATCCAAATTCCGGATTGTTGGGATGACTATGTCAAGCTCATCTTTCAGCAACGGGGTTGGGCTGATTCCTGCCATTGTTGGTAGCTCTGAACCCTATTGACTCTTGGGGAGAAAATAGAAGAGAGTTATAACTCGAAGGCAGGGATTTTGGAGCGTTTCAGTTGTAGGTGAGAAAAATAAGGGTGCCGGTCTCTTTTATAGACTGTCAAAACATGTTAGGCATTGACTTATGACCGGAACGGGGATAGGGAAAGTAGTGGTCTTTGGCCCGAATTAGACTGTCAATTCTTGATTGGGTGATTCCAGGAGGGATTAGAGCTAGTTCTTTTCATTTTTTTATCTTTATTTTTTTTTAGAATTTCCTTTTTCCTTTTTCTTTTTTGCACAATAACTGAATAGAGAAATTATTTGTTGAAAAAAAAATAAGTTTTGTCCAAAAAATATTATTAAGGTTGTCCGTTTATCAGTTTCTTTTTGTGAAACATTTATTATTATGATTCTTTTATTATTCTCTTTTCCGAACAGGAGTGGTCTTAGGCCTTGATACATGCTGTCTTCAAATTGCTTGCCTCTTCTTTATTTCGAGGTAGAAAAAGGAGAAGTAATTGCCGTTTAAAAAAAATAACAACTTTCAAAATTAGATCTAGTTAAAGAAATTTTTTTTTTTGAAAAAATATAGAGTTTTGTCCAAAAATATAAAGGTAGATCTTCCTTATCTCGATCCACAAAAAATTTATTTTTATCTTTGGTGTGCATTACTCTGTCCAATATATATATATATATATATATATATTTTGGTTGGCAAATAATTACAGAGTAGAAAAAAATCAAACTTGACAAAAACAAACGAGTAACAACTGAACACGTACATGCCCGTATAATACAAAAGCAGAAGTCCAAGCCCCGTTGATTGTGGGGTCACGTATTATAATTGTTTTAGATTGGAGAGTTTCCTAGTTTTCTTTGACAAATTAGTCATTTTCTGGCAAGGATTGCATGCGCTAATTTCGGTACATCTCTAAGCACTTGAGAGCTTCAGTCGGTGATGCACAATAAATACTAAACAGTACCATCCTTTTTTTTTGGTAAGAAAAAAGTTTAGATATGTTTGGTTACGATTACCAACACAGTATCGTCGGTTTTGATGAAACATTTAACTACTAATCTATGTACATGTAGTCAAACCACTATGTTCTTCCAAAATTCTTTGTGATAATATGTTATTTCCAGTTCCCCATATCCGTGTCTACTGTAAATTTGTTAGGGGTTCCATTTTTCTAAGAGCTTAGTCATTTATAGACAATTTAATTTGTTATGAGATCTAGGAATTAGTAATTAAGTCGGAATTTTTTTCTTGGCTTTCTCAGAATTCATGTGTAGGCCGTATTAGTTCCCGCCAGACTAGCTAACAAGCCTAACATGGAGCAAATAGCATAGTAGTAACAAAGTGTACAGCCCAATATATATACTATATATATACACACACACACAAATGATTGGCACCAATAATAGTGTTTTAATTATCAAATGTATCACAACTGCCCAAGTGGGGAGAGTGTAAACTTAGTAGCCGGCAAGGACAATTAGAAGTGTATCTTAGCTGTGAATACATTTAGTTTCAACTGTTCATAGCACAACTCAACAACAATGAAGTGCGACCTTCTTAGATTAAGAACTTAAGATAGTACAGTAGTACTGCCGATGTATTCGTAAGTTGACCAAGTATCTAAAATTTTGGGGTCATAGGTTGATTGCAGTGGAGAAAGCTGCTGCACACTTTACTTGTTTTCTTAGGCAAAGAGTTGAATCAAAATACAAGTACTTGCCTTCTTGCAATTGCACATCTCAAGGCTAGAATGGACTAACAACAACGTGGTTTGACAGCAAATTTCTACCAACAATACACTTAATAGTAGTGGCTAAAATGAGGCTTGCACGAAGGCTTTCCAAACTTGCATGTTCATTGATTGCTTCACAGCTAATACATGTATGGCCCCTTAATCTTTACAACCCTTCAACTATTATTCCCATGCAATCACATGCTATAATGTGCACCGACAGGCTTTGCCCTTTTGCTTCTAATCCACCAATGATAAAAAAATAAACTAGGGAGGAAAGATTCTAAACCACTAGAAATTGTTCATTACTTCTGCGCTTGAACTACTACAGTTTCGATCCGAATTAATTTGCATGCACTTCCAGATATACTATATGTCGGAAAGCATTTCGATGTAACTTTGACATCAAATCAGAACCTCATTCATGAATAGGACTTCGACAATATTTTATGGCAATGCTTTATTTACTCATGATGTTCATTTTTTTTTCCCACCGAATCCTTGTTGCTTTGGAGAATTAGGATCTAATACCAATTAAGTGGCACAAAAGATATGAAGATTTGAAGTCTAATGTAAAAGTTAAAGATATTAAAAATGGTCAACCTTCTCAATATTAAAGTTGGTCTCTATACATTGTGTTTTGAGTTCCTTAGTCCTACCTACAAGCATTCATGTAAAATATGTGTAATCTAAAATGAAATTTTTGGAACTTACACCAGATTGAATATTTTCTCACATTTTTTTTTTTTTTGGTTGCAACGTTATGCAAAAGACTAAATACTTCACATTGGTCACGGTATTGCCTCACTGTATGTGTATTGCACCCATAAGGTATTTTTTTTTTTTAAATAAGCTTGAACCAATCCTAATTCTCATAGATTTAATAATTTCAGCGAAATTAGCTGAAGGTAAACTGCGAAACAAATGTTCCCCGTAGCCATAAATGGTGAGGCAAATTTGTGTCACTGCTCGAAAAAGTTTCCATGCACGACAGTGTCAAGGTATCTGTGATGTATAAATTAGAGTTTGAGTAAAAGAGTAATGAATCGGAAGGAAATGGAGTAGACAACTCCTTGCTGCATCTTAATCTTGGAGATTAGTTGCTTACTGGATTTTGAAATGATTTCCTAGCTAGCTTACCGAATACTAGTGCTTGTTGCTCTTCTATGGTGTTTTTTCTCCTATCTCAAGCTTGCTATCAGTCTATCACACTTCATCAACTGAGAATCTGCGACTGTAAATGAATAAGTTTTATTTCAAAATTACTTTATTTTCGACTTTCTAATACCATGGCTCTAGTTCTTGTCATCGGACTTCTTATTCTGTGGGCATGGCATCAACGAATGAAGAAGAAAAGGGGTAAGAGGAAAAAAAAAAAAGGGAAATTCAAATGAAACTTAAAAGGAATGACGCATATGATAAGGGACGTTTGTTGAATTAATCTTCAATACATTGATTCACCATTGTATTTGTAACTACTAATATGAATTTGAATATGAAATTTAAAATTTATATTTGTGCCGTGTATCCGATCATGATAGTGTGTACACCACTAGCATATATAAAATTAGGTCATACTTGTTTAGCACATTAATTGACCTCTACTCAATGGTTAAAGGGCCTCACCCTGTTAGTCATGAGGGAGCACTTCGTGTATTCTTCGAATACATGAATAAACCTATGTACCAAAAAAAGACTACATGAATAAACCTAATTAAGGAGGCAATATAGAATTTAAGCCTATACGATAACTTAGCCTAATTTTCGTTGTTTGATATCCACAAATAAAAATGAATCATTGAAGATGCTTGTATATGTTAAGAGGTCTTTGATGGGCATGTTTATGGTTTTGGAATCACCGTCCCTATTTCACCACGGAACTAAAATTGCCTATTACAGGGACGACTTTTTTTTTTTTTTTTTAAAGACTACAGGGGTGGTTATACTTATGATTATGATTCTTAAAGTTTCGATTTTGATTCCAATTTCTCCAATTTGTTTCTTTTGCAAAGCTCCATTTCGGGAGGACATCTGCAAGAATTGTAATGGACACTTCAAATTTGCACCCTTCGAATATTTTGCCAATTAGAAATTGGCGAGTGGTTTTTATCTTTGTTTATTTTGCATTTTCTTCGTCTCCCTTCATTTCCGTTCCAGTTGTCCACGAAAGTTTCTGATGGTATGTACTGTGTGTTTCCTTTTTAGGTATCTTTCAATGAGGAATTCTGATAATTCGGATAATATACAATGGCCATTTTGTTGTCAATTTTCAGTAGCTGTGCTGATAATTTGAGTTCCTACTTCCTACCAAGCCCAACGATAGCCAAGAAAACATAGACTTACTGGTTTTAAATCCTGGTTGGTATTTTCTTGCAAGTAATAGTACTACTCATTTTCTCTACTAGCCCCAGCTTGAGAATTGCAGAGCTCTCAAACAAATCATGTGAAAGCAACTTGTTCAACTACGTACTCCTGTTGCCGCAGCAACGTCAACTAGGAACCCTCTTAACAAATGAGTCCGTGATCACAAAGTTCAAGTACACCTGAGTTTTCACGAACAATGTCTGCTGTGATATTCTTCAAGACGCTGCCCCAATAAGCCATGCAGTCTATTGCCTGATGTTATCCCTGAATTATATTGCCAAGCCAAGCCAAAATTTTTTTTATCAAGAGTCACCAAGCTTCTTTGCGGAAGTGGTCAATAATTACGTTCGGTGACAAGAGACTGAAATGCCATGCGAACTGATGCTGCTACAATATCTTGATAGTCCAAAAGAGGCTATTGTTTTTTTTCTTTTTTGGTGGAGAGGCTATTGATTTCCATGCAGCTCCTTTGGAATGTAGTAAGCGTCCCGCAGGGGGCGGAGGGGCTGCCCTGGGGGGGTTTGAGGGGGGTGGGGAAGCTTAGAAATGAACGAATTCATCTTTATTTACAGATATGGCAAACCTTCTACAGATTTTCAATGCCCTCTCTCATACCGCTATAGCCTTTGTCAAAAAAAATTCATTCAAAAGCATACATCACATAGCATCCATCCGGGTTAGTAGTAGAGCTATATATTATCCATAGTTGAACGTTTCTAAATTTTTGGTTGTACCTCTACATTGCATATCTTGAATTTAGAAATGTTTAGTTGTAAAGCGATACACACACACATATAAACACATATATGTATTATTGCATTTCTACATTTTTTTTGGTTGTTAACGTGGATGGAAATAAGTACAGATGTAATCATGAGACAGTAGATAAAACTCACGAAAGCAGATGATTTGGTCTTGACTGATTGGTTTTCTTCTTATGATGATGTCAGTGAAGGGTAGGGTATGGCTTTGTAAAAAACGAGTGGAAATGAATGGTTATCTATGAAAGGAAAATTCACCATTTTCGTCGTGAATACTTTTACTAAAATCGATTTCATCCCTAATTAATTATTTTAATCAATTTAATTCTCGAACAAGTTTTTTATTTCCAATATAAGACTTTCGACTCAATTTTACTCAATCCACATGGACCTACAGGGTATAATCGTCACGCTAGACTAACCTTCTGTAATTAACAGACGAAATAGATTAGAAAAATCATTTCTAATAGATTGGGTATTGTAAAATTGAATGGAGGGGATTAAATGTAAGAAACAAATTTTAAGGTGTTAAAATTTATTGTGTTTTTGCATGTTGTTATGTCAGCGTCTATATATTTATTGTGTTAGTGTCTATCCATTATGCTAGTGTTTACGTTACCATGTAGTTGAAACCGATAACTGCAAAAGCCCTTTATGAGATTAAGCTAGAGTGGTATATCAACTGGACATTCACAACCATTGACCTAAAAAGAAGTTCAGAGATTCGGATCGCATAAAAGGGATCAAATTTTTCCATGGTTGGTGGATAAGTTTCGGTTAAATGCTCAAATCAATTGTGCTAGCAAGGGAACGTGGCAAATCCCTTCCCTTGACTTTCTGATCATGTGAATTAAACAAAGGCCTTTAACCTTCATTACATCCACAACCATTCCCTTGTTATCTAGTTGATACTGAAATCAAATTAGTTTCTTCAACCTCTTTCTAGATCAGTTGAAAACTGAAAAGTCAATCAAACTGGGTTCTATTTAACTTCTTCCTAGATCAGTTGAAAAGTCAATAAGACTGCCATTTAGAAAGATGAATTAAAGTGCCAACTACAATTACATTGATAAATATGAGATTAATGTCAAGAATAAAATTTATGCTTTTACAATTACATTGATAAATATGAGATTAATGTCCACAATAAAATTTGCGCTTTTAATGACTATGTTTTACCCCATGGCGGAGCCACATGCAATTAAGTGGGGCCAATTGACCCCACTTAATTTTGAAAAATTAGTTTTTAGGTTTAGAAAATTTTAAAAATTTTAAAGTTGCATCATATTTGACCCCACTAAATTTTATCAAATTCTCTTTTCTACATACATTGACTCCAAATAATTGAAAATTTATAATTCTTACCATTACAAGAATTTTGAATTTATTTCAAGTTATTTATGGAAGTCCCTTCAAGAATAAATTCTTCCATAGTTTTCAAAAACAAGAGATGAGTTTTTTTTGAGTGGAGTGGGAAAATTAATTTTTTCAACTTCAAAGTTTTGGAAAAACAAAATTTTCAGGTGGATGCTAAATTTTTTTTTATTTATAATGCAAAATTAAGTTACATATAGCACACTAAAGATAAATTTCTTAAAAGAAACCCGTAGAAAATCAAATTGGTGGTAGTTCACATATTATTTTTTAAAAAATCAAGAGCTTCATTTACTTACATTGAAAAAATGTATTTAATAAAATTGATAATGAATTGATTTTGCACCCTTTTAAGAAAATTAGTGGTCAAAGGATATAATTATAATTATGTATGTAATGCAAATAGTTTTTTTTTAATAAGTTTTACTGTACTAAAATTTGACCCCACTTATTGTGAGGTCTTGGCTCCGCCCCTATTTTACCCTTCAAGAGAAGTGTCACCAAGGAACATGACAGTCGTAATACCAAATCTTGTTTGTTAATGGAAGTCTTCCATACAAGAATAAGTGTTGCATCGCATGAGATTGCCTAACGATCGACCAGATCATGAAGGTGTAGGGTGGCGGGGAGAGAGGAAGGGAGGAGTGGAGGGAAGAGAAAAGGGAAACAGAGGAGGGAGAGGGAGAGGGAGGGAGGGGGAAAAAAAAAAAAGAGGGAATGTGGTTGGTCGACAATGGTCAGCATCGGCTAGTGCCACCCCTGCCCCTGCTGTCGCTAACCAGCAAAGTCATCATTTTTTTCTTATTTTTCTCTCTCTCTTCCCCTCTCTCCCCCACCTCCTCCATATTTTTTTTTTCTATTTTTTCCCCTCTTCCTCCTTCTCCTCCCTCCTTCCTCCTTCTCTTCTCTCCCCTCCTGTCTTCCCGCCACCTTCCCCTCCATGATCTGGTCAACTAGATCACAATCGACTAGATCATGAAGGGGCAGGGTGGCAGGAAGAAAGGAAGGAGAAGGAGAGGGAACAGAAGGGAGGGAAAAAAAGAGGAAAGGTGATTGGCCGGGAGTGGTCAGCATTGGATGGGCAGTAGTCAGCTACAAGTGTCGTGGCACGAGGCAGGGAGGAGACTGGTGGGGGAGAGAGAGAAGAGGAAAGGAAAAAAGGGGAAGAAAAAAAAAAGAAAGAAAAATAAAAGGAAAAAATTATTATTATTATCATTTTTGCTTTTCTTCAAACCCCTAAAAAATACAATCACATCTACAAAAGTTTTCTTACAATTTCTCTACATCAACTCACTTGCCAAACAGGACCATAATGTTTACAGAACAGACTAGTTGTAAATGACATAATGGAAGTCACTAGGGAACAGATAGAGAATTAAATGCATATTACGTCAAATTTAGTGAATTTAAGTGAAACGAGATCTAAGAATGTTAGACCAAAATTGTGATTTTGTAAACAAAACATGAATATTTAGTACTACGTGTTTATCCGTTTATTTATTTATTTTTGTGCTTGCAAGAAGATGACAGTACTAAACTATTAGTAGCATATATTAACTTGTTGAGTGGGTGACACGGGTTGATCTGGGGTAATTGATTGTGCAATAGAAACCTTTTGGGACTGGGGCGGTAAGGGATAAAATGGGAAAGTCCAGGGGAATTTATTACATAGTAGTTTTTAAAATCGGGATTCTACCTTGGATCATTTTTTACTTTGCAGGATCGAATCGTAGGATCGGATCGTGGGATCGATCGATCCTACAAAAATCGTAAAAAATAATCTTACTAGTAATTTTGATGTTTACAATTTACATATATAGTAATAAATAATGCAACTCATGTACAATCAGTATAATAGTATTATTAATTGAGGTTAAAATTGTATTATCTAAAATATTTGGGATAATCTAAAAATTAAATAAAAATTTTGGAACTACATATAGCTGAAAAAATTGACTTTATCTATGTGTGTGTATCATTTAAGTATTTATTAATGAGACAATTAAATACCAATTTTTATAGGTAAGGAATTAGCACAACATAATTATGTGATTTTAAAGTTTTTTTAATCTAATTTCTAATGCAACAAATAGCAGAATTTTCTATACAAAATTATGATTAAATTATTAAAATTTTTATCATAATATCTTTAATTTGTAGGATCGTATCAAAATTGGATCGAAATCGAAAACCATAATCCGAATCGAAATCGAAAACTATAATCCGAATCGTGCCACGATTCGGATGGCGATTCTGACAACTAAGTTACATACTTGAGTTTTCCTGAATAATTTGAAATTAATCTTGGCCTATACGTGCGAGCCAGCTCTATAAGGGGGCGCGCGAGGAGAGGCAGATCGTAGTGCTGGATCTCTCTCTCTCTCTGATAACTTCTTCGATACCTTGTGAATCTCCAACGTTGTCGTTTCCTTCCTCAAAGCTGTTATTTTTTTTTTTTTCCCAACATGTCTAGGGTTACGTCTGTTTTCAACTCCAACGTTCCGTCCGGTTTGGGACGAGGTATATCTCTAAATAGTCTGCTCTTTTATCAAATCCTTGTATTTTGATGCTTTCTTCTAACTTGTGTTTTTGTTCCTTTACGACAGCTTTTGGGCTTGGTAGTGCAGCCTTTATCGGCTTACGATTGGCCATTGACTGGTAAAGGATTTCAGCTTTTTTCATTTGTGTATGTCTTACAATCGGCTTAATAAGGGTTTGGTATTTTTTTTTTATTTATTTCTTCTGGGATAGGGGAATAATTAGGGTTTGTCAATTTTAGTGTTAGGTGTGGTATTCTTTGGTAGTGAGCAGGAGTAGTAATTGTTGACTAAGCTTCCTAAGGGTCTCTTCGTGGTTATTTTTTCTTTGATTTCTTTTTTGAAATTTTTTGTAACTGTATTCCGGAATGATTAGGTCTTGCGACATTTGGCACTGTATTTTGGTCTTCTGTTGTTGTTGCTGCTGTGTGAAGTTTAAATTCCCCACAGTTGAATCAGGATTAGGCTTGATGTCTAAATGGTTTGAAAAATATAAGTAGATAGGAGATATTTGGACTTTTTTCTTAAAGAGTGTGGAACTAGTCTTTACTTCACGGTTCTTCAACTTTAAATGCTTATGTAATTTGAATAGAGGTATCTCTGGGATTTTCTGTTGCTTCATTGGTGACCTTGTTGTGAGTTGCGATATATTCTGGTCACCGTAGCTAGAGGAGTCTTGAAGTGTATGAATCAGTTCTTTCAGTGGTTTCCACTTCCATGTTATCAATTTACTTGAGTGAGAAAATCAGGTGGAGAGAAAAGTTGCTGTTGATGAGCTACAACAATGTCGGGGGGAAGTTGGTTAGCTTAATAAATTTTTACGTAGTTATAGGACCTCTTGCTGCATTTGCAAATGAAGTTGCATTATTCTGGAACATAATTGTCAATCATATGCTTTTCACGTGACAATTATTGAACCTGCCAAAATTTTCATGTTTAGGAGTTGATTAGCATCATGTATGCTTGTTAAGGAGTTTGCTGTTTCATCAAAATCTGTACTTTGATTTGACTCCATTTTCTGCTTCTGCATGATTGTTAATTTGAGCAAGCATCATTCTTATGATGCACTGGAAAGAAGTTACATTTTTAAGTAGTAGACCATGTCTTTCTTATGTTTTCGATTCAAAAGATCATGACTGTGGTGTCGCTACCAACAACCTGCAAAAATGGCTCCTCAACTTAGTAATGTCACAGGTGTTTCTATGCAGCCCCCTTAAGAGGTGATGAAGCTATTGCACTGTATTCAAATGAACTAGCTAACCCCCTATTTTTCTCCTGTCACTGCTGTTCAAGGATGAACTTGGTTCTCCTATTCTTTGTTTCTATGGTGCCCCTTTAAGGTGGTGACTTCTGGATAAATGACCATTTGAATGTCGTTGATTTAATAGTTGTACTTCAGGAGTAATGCCTTTGTTGGTGGATGAGATTTTAACTGTTTTGTCAGTCAGTCTTCTAGGGACTTTCATGTTCAATTTTCCTTTTTCTTTTTTAGCTTCACAGGACCTTTGGTAAAGTTTCATGAAAATATGAAGATGATATTGTGGACTGTGTAGTGAGTTTCAATGTTAGTTTCGCAGAACCTTTGGTAAAGTTTCGTGAAAATATGAAGAAGATATAGTTGGACTGTGTAGTGAGTTTCAATGTCAAGTGTATCAGTTTATTGCTTCCCAAAAAAAAAAAAAAAAAAAGTATCTGCTTATCGGGGCTTGGTGATATTAGCTCTCATTGTGTTATTCCTTGGCAGGGCTTTGGATAAAGCTGTTGACGCCTATATGGCACCGAAGATAGCAGCATTAGAAGCAGAATTTGAGAACGATCCCTTTTTGGCACCGAGGATAGCAGCATTAAAAGCAAAAGAAGAAATTGAGGACGACAGAACTACCTAGATCTGGTGTTGTTTGTGGCGTTTTATGTATGGGATGTTTAGTTGTGGTGGGGCGAAAAGATAATCTTGCTTCGTGCTTAGATGGGAAAATTTTTGCTTGTTATCGAAAAAAGTAAAACCAGTCATTTTTCTGTGGTATCGTCATTAGATAGAAAATCTGAGCACGTTCATGAATTGTTCGGGAAGGAATAATCTAGGACTAATTTTTTGGGGGGAAAAGAAAAGAAAAATTCAAAGAGCGAATATCTCTACATCTTATATCAGTTCTTTTTTTTTTTTTTTTAAATATCCATCCAGCATCATCTAGAAGATGGTACCTGATTAATTTCATAGGCAATAACGTCAAAAAACGAAGTGTTTTTTTTTCTCCTTCCTATACTATCTCAAAAATAATAAGGCATAAGCAGAAAATTTGGTGTGTAAATAATCTATGTGACATTTTGGAATTTTTTTACCCTTTAGATAATTTCTCACTGCTAATTCCTTTTTTAACCTTTAAATATTTTCTCATGAACACTAACATTACACGATTAAACACAACAGTTCACATTACGCAATTACTTATCTACAACTTACAATCTCATAATTAAACTTCTACTCAACTACAAATTGCAACCACTTCAAAAACTTCTTTGGTCTGCCTTCATACGCATCATAAGAAACTTTTTTTTTTCTATTTCTTGCCATAAGATTTTTTATGTTTTCCAACTATTAAATACAATAATCCTATAAATGACTATGGTGTTCTATCTCAATGCAAGAGTACCATTAAAATAAATTTTGTCCTTGTTAAAGATTCACTAATCAATTATTACAAGTAATTGATTGATTAAATTTTTTGTTTGATGTTTATCATACTTTGTTGTATTAACTTTTTTAGTTTACTACTTCTAAGTTTTGTTGTCAAATAGGGCTTCTACTTTCATTAATTCAGATGAAAACTTTTTCATTAATTGCACAAACATTAAGTGTGCATCGATCACTAGTTGGAATAATATCTCATCTTTAACCAATTGTTTTCTTTTTGAATGCTCAATGTATAATAAAGTTTGAATATGTGATTATTTGAAATAATATTTGTAGTTGTATCAGAAATACATTTTTCGAAAAAAATTTTAATCTTCATAATCATCTTTTATCTCATTATATCATATCACAAAAATACTACAGTAGTTATTTATTCCGGATAATATCTACCCAAACGAGTGAGATGGGTTTTCTTTGAATATAACTCAGAAAGGGGATCATGAAGGCTTCAACTTCAACGGATTCAGATTGTTCATTCAACTTAAAAGGCTTCGGACGCTTCCTTAGCGGTAAATCCACCTGCTTTTCTAGTCGATCATAAGCAAATATTTAAAAAAGTATTCTTTCTTCTAGTCGACACAGTGAAACCTGCAGGATTTGAAAGCCTATGTATATGAATATTCAGAATCATACTGTCCATCAAGACCCTCAATTGGAAAACTGCATTTCTTGATTAAATGTGAGATCTGCTGCAGCAATTTTATCCACCTTTTCATATAAGAACTATATGTAGGGTGAATGAGTAACCTATTATTTAATTTTTATTTTTGGGTTGAAGACGATAATATTTGTGGGATAGTTGTTGCATGCAATCTTCTTCGCTACAAAATTTCGGTTACGCTTTCTTAGTTTCATTCTCTTACTCTGTGCGAGCTAGCCTGGTCAAATTCTAGCAGTCCACAAAATTGTACGATTCATATATCGTGTAATGAACGCACTCAACAAGAAAATTGGGATTGAATTCAATAACATTGCCGATTTGCCGGGCATAAATAAGTAAAATAGATCATAACGTCAAATATAGGCAGCACGAAAGATAAGAAAAAGTTCCACCAAAGAAAAAAAAAATAAAGAAGTGGTGTATTAATCACTCACTGCGCTCCAACACGCATAAGTTTCTAGAGTTTGTTTCTTATCAATTCCATCCGAGTATAATGTCAAACTTCAGCAAAACCGGAATCCGTCAATGGATATTTCAGTTAACAATTGAATTTTCTTTGCAATGTTCTGCATGAGGTTAATTAGCTGTTTTCCATGTTTCTACGGGAACAATAGACATGCATATTAAATAATAATAAAAAAGACGTGCATATTTTCACATTGTTCGTAATATAAACTATAAGAACAAAAATAAAGAGCAGAATCAGCAACTGCTAGGATTGCTCACCATATGGTATTAGTCTCCGAGTGATGAGGGAAAATTTATCAAACTATTATGGGCTACAAAAGAATCTTTCAGTAGTGCCATGTCGCTTATTGTTTGCATACTCTACCCAGCATTCAATTATAGCTCAATATGGCTTGCTACTTTTCCAGCCGATGCATGGCTGCATGTATGGTTTCTTTAGATTAGGACTTGCAAATATCGTTATCTTAATTCTTGTGAGGGGATACTTTAATTTCTCAGGATTCAACTAATGAGTGCTTCTTTCTTTTTTCTTTTTTTTTTTTCAATGGAGTTCAAGTGTTATTTTTGAATAATTAAATCTGAGTAGGGAAAGTGTATAAATACACGGAAGAGTAATAATTTTAAGTATGTATTCACATGTTAGGGAATATTTTAAATTATCTTGGATCTCACTGCACTTATCAACATAGAGTTCAAAAGTGTCGATTTTTGTTCAAAAGTAAAATTAAATTAAGAAGGTATAAAAGTACAAGGGAGGGCAATGATAGGCTGAGTACGATTTAAGTATACAAATGAGTATTGCTCTATTAACACCCATCGGAGAAACCCAATGTTGTAGGACATTGAGTATTAGACTAAAATCAAAACTTGTTCAAACTGTCCAAAAAAATATTTGTTACCTAAACCTATTTGATTAGTTTAGAGTTCAATATTAGTAGTTAGCACCTAACACCTTCACCGGTAATGTTAATCCAGCAATCCATTGTCCCATTCTATTATTAACCCTATATCCCACAACTAATCTAAGTCCAAGATTAATTTAATCTAATCAATAGTGACATTTTTTTTCTATACAATTTGCATTATTTTTCTTTTTCCTTGCACATGATAAATACAATAAATTCTTTTCTTTTTTTTACATTCATTATCATATTTTCTTAGAATCAAATTGATATAACAAGTGTTTAACAATAATTAAAAGAACTGTAATGATAACAAAAAAAGAAAAAAGAGGAATGAAACCATAGTCAGAATAAAACCGGAGTTGAAATCAGATTGAAAAATGAAAGTTCACCAACTATAACTGTAGACACCAAATTTTTCATTGTTTTATTTATTTTATTTTCATCCTCATTGTTACAATTCTAGATTTTAATAAATAGATTACAATTATATTTATCTTATTTGATTTTAAAAAAAAAAAAAGAAGAAGAAAAAAGGAAACCGAGCAGCCCAATTGTTTTAACCCAAAACCCAATATTAAACCCAATCAATGGCCCATCAAAAGGAAAAGAATTAGCCCAAAACAAAGAATGCAAAAGCCCAAACTTTTAACCCTTTTCTTAAAAAAAAAAATGCTGCTTCACGCGCGCATCTTTCTTCTTCATCAGACAGTACCAAAACTGTACCAGAAGCCATGGTGAATTCCAGTTGTTTTGTCCCATTTTTCTATTAAAAAAAATGGTACAAGACAACTGGATTTCGGAAATCCTATCATCATGATCTATAATAAACCACCATTGGTTGCTATTTTCTTGTTCTCTGAATTTTTTTCAGAACCATATAAAAGGGCAATGATGAAGGCTTTAGGGTTACGAACAAGAAGAGAAGAGGGAGAGAAGAGAGAGGGGCGGCAAAGGAATAGAAAAAGGAAGAAAAGAAAAGATGGAAAAGTTTTTCTCCGTCCAAAAAAAAAAATCTGATAAAGAAAAACAAGAAGAACCGAAGAAAGAAAAGAGGTCAGAAAACGAGATCCAAAACTTTAAGCCGTGAACATTATTGTAAGAACTTTAAGCCGTGAACATTATTGTAAGAAGTTGTCAAACTTCTTTACTTCTGTTATTGTCGAAAAAAAAAAAAAGAGATGCTACATTGTCGAAAGCTGAATGTTATTGATTGGGTTAGGTTAATCTTGTTTGCTGAAATTTGTTGAATCCGTGCATGCTGGTTGGAGTCTTTAGACTCATCGGCAGCAGGTGTAGAAAAAAGGAAAAGAAAAACGAACAGGAAGAAAAAAATGATGAAGATGTGTTTGTTTTCTTGGATTTTTGCTTCGTTTTTGACTTAGTTTAGCTCCTGTTCATGTTATAAGCATATTTATGACAAGGAGAAGAATAGATTTGCTTAAAGTTTTATTCAAAAAGCTGCAAAAAATTTGTTCCAGCGAGGCCATTTTGGCTGGAATTTTCCAGAATCCGGCCACTGTGGCCGAAATTTTCTAGAACCCGGCCAAGATGTTCAAGACTAGTTATATCTGGGTTGTTTAAAATGGCCTGTTCTTATTCTGGTTTGGGTTTTATTTGATTGGACTTTGTTTATTTTCGTTGGGCTTTTGTATCAGATTTTGGTTCATTTTTGTTTAGCAAAATATTCTAAGTGTATTTTTCTTTGTTTTTCTTTCCCCGTGGTTAGAGTTTTCTCTCTTAAACACATTGAATGTAATTGGCTGTCCCTTCCATATTACTCTCATTTAATATGGCATTATTTGACCTTTTATATATGCTCATCTTCTTTCTTATTTTCTGAATTTTACTTCGCTTTTTTCTTATCATAGATGAGATTTTGATTGATTTAAATTTTAGTAAGGATCCCTTATTATTTTGTTTGAGGGAGGGGGAGGGGAGGAGTGCAATACACAAGTTTCATAGTTTGAGAGAATGCAAAGTATTAAGCTATAATTAGGTTAAATATAGTTAATACTAATTTCAAGGTATAAAAGAGGATTTTAAAGATTTGAGGGGGAAGGGGGCAATTGCCCACCACCTCAGTTTTGTATATATATAGCTTCGCCAATTTGTGCGCGGGCGGGTAGGAGCGTGTGTGTGTGGTAGCAACTAACAAGGAAGAGCAAGCAGTGATTTAATTCATTCTTAAACTAAGCTTTGGAATCATTATTGTCTACGACAAGCGGAAGTGTGGGTAAACTGCCTAGTCGATGCATTGACACGGCCTATTTTCAGTGAAAAACCATCCTTGATCTTTGTTGTCCCAAAACTTCAATATCAGCAGCAGCAGCCACAGTAGCGCTAAGAAACCAATTCCAGTGAAATTTGACGAAATGAGAATACTGATGAAATGAACAAGAATTGAGGAATGTACGTAGAAAGCCGTCAATGGAATGACAAAACCATTTGCTTCCAATTCAATGCTAGTTTGTTCATACTCACGAGCTGGGATTATACAGACTGTTATCATTTGTCAATCCAACCCTGGTACAATTGATTCCCTCAACCACCCCAAAAAAAAAAAAAAAAAAAAAAAAGAAGAAGAAGAAGGAGATTCTATTGGTACTTCATAACCCTCATGTGCAGCCCTTTTGGTGCTTCGACTCTTGGGAAATATCGAATCCTCGTTTCTCCTATTTCTTCCGACCTGTACAATTGTAAAACCTATCATCAAAGAGGCATTCTAACTTTTATTAAAGTTGAAGGGCATCGATCATGCATCATTATATATTAGTATCGTTTTAATTTGGCCTTTATTAATTCTGGCACAAACTATTCCTTAACAATAAGCATGGGTGATCTCACCTGTACCGGGTCACAAAGTAGTGAAGGAACATCGAAATCGTAACCAACCCCAATTCTTTCCCAGGGCAAAGCCTACATCCTCCACCGAACAAGAAGAAATAACTATGGGATTCCAAGCTCTTATCCTGCATTGGACCCAAAAACCATCATATAATCATGTGTAGATGTAGCTATTTGTTATGAATAGCATACAACAAGGCCAGCCAAAGACTATATAGGGTCTAACCTCCAACCATCTCCATGGATTGAATTTGAATGGTTCTGGATAAAGGTATGGGTCGTAGTTGATTTCCCTTGTAAAGACGTAAATTTTCCATCCTTTTGGAATGAGAAATCCTGAAAATAATAAGGTGGCCGTAAATAGGAAATGTAGGAGAAACTAGCATCATATCATTTTCTAAATTGTAATTTCTGCTGCCTTAACTTCAGCAAACTAATTAATGTCACTGTTATTTCTAGTTTTGCTTTCTTTTTTCTTCTATATATCGCACCATTTAACTCCGTGTCTTGGGTGGCCTTCCTCAAAACACCATTGACAATGGTAGCCAATCTCATGGTTTCAAAGATTACCTGCAAAAGACAACGTAGAGAATTATTTTGCAAACCCTTTGACCCAAATACGCTAATAAGTTCCTCCATGCCGCATGTAGCTTTAAAAGAGATTAACTGAATTACCGCACGAGTAAACCTCATCGATTTATAGTCATTCCAGTCAATTGGTTGTTCAGGCGACTTGTTCTCACGAACCATGAAATGCTCATCCTGGAATAAACAAACATCGTTATGCGAATATTCTGAAACAATAATTGAATGAATCCAAGAAAAAGAAAGAATTACGTCTGTTTACCCTGATTTCCTCCAAAGCCTCGGATGATCATGAAGATATTTGACTGCCATCATGGATGTGGTAGACATAGTTTCATATCCAGAATTTAGAATAGTCATTATCTGATCATATATCTCCTCATCATTGAGCTTATAACTCGATTCTTTGTTTGTTAACAGAGAATTTAGGATGTCATCGTGATGAAATGTGGAGGAAGCTGCTCTTCTACTCTTTACCACTTCTGTTAATAGCTTAATAATATTTTTCCTTGCCTGTAGAAACACATCAATGTGACGTTCGCCACACTGTTCTTCAGAAAAATAAATAGTTTTGACGGAAACAAATTATCGTCAAGGCTATACCTGAGTCCTTTATAGTATTTTGTTCCCGGAAGGTTGATAGGCAGAGAAAGTGTTCCTACCACCAATTTATCAAATTCTGCCTTGAAAGCTTCGTAAATTACATTTGATTCATCCTCAAAAATCTGATTGAAGGCTAGGAAGAATGCCATCTGCAAGAAAAGATGTTGCTTTCACTGATGAAGGTCCCCGAGGTGATGACTATATAAACAAAAATTTCCACCCAAAAAAAAAAAAAGAATGAATGATAAATAACTGGGGTTCCTTTTTTTTTCAAGTTCCAATTGATTCTAACTGTTGTGAAGCATCTTTAAATACATACCTCTTGGGACTTTTCTTGAATATCAATGGTTTTTCCATCCCAATTTTGGAGGAATAGTCTCATGTATTTGTCAATCTTAGGTAGTAGCTGTTCTTTCACTGTTGAAGGGCCTATAAGAAGCATGGCTGACCCTCTAATTTGCTTGTGAGCCAATCCACTCACAGCAGCAATGTTGTGCTTCCCCAGTATGTCCAATAAGGATTGTGGATACCCTGGCACAAGCCCTTTTGCTTCATTCAAAAGAATATACCTGTTGAGCTCCGGATCCATGCAGATAACGGTAGGGCATCCGAATATATGGGATTTGAAAAGGTTTCCATACCTACGGTGACAAAATATTAAATCTGTAAAAAAATCTATGGACCATGTTGCTGGATTTAATATAAAGAAAACAAGAAAGAGAAAATGTTGAAAAGGCAGAGCATATAGTACTATATTTAGTACTGTATCAAAGGAGAAAACTTATTATTCAAGTTGAAAATGGACCAGTAGATCAACTTCAGAAGTTTATAGAAAATTATATACATCACCAGGATACTAACACGTAAAATTTACCCGACAACACCACATACTCAGCTGATCATTTTCTGCTAGCGGAGATAACGGATGAAATGAATCAAGAATAATCAAGTGTACAAGGCTCTTATTCGGAAAGCCACACAAATTTCTTATACGATCACACAAACCAACTTCTTAAGAAGGTACTATTATACTTGGAATGATTTCTGCAGGCTGCCAGCCGGCCTGGTGCACCATGCAACATGACTTTTGTCGATGTTGATTCTTAAAGCTAGTCTTTCCTGTAAGTAACTAGAGTAAAATTGGCAATCAATGCAGAACCAACAAACAGAAGACAACGAAAATTTACAAAGCTATACTTTCCAGGCCACATCTTTATTCCCTGAGCTGAATCAAAACAAATGCATAGTCTACCAGTCGTACTTATTGCCTGAGTTTGGAGTACTCATCATAGGTAATGAAGGTTCATATATGAATCATAATACGCAAAAATTGACTAGAGAATTAGCAATATGAGGTTGGAGAACCAACCTTGCTCTCTGTCTTTTCATGAACTCTGGTCCGAACTCTAAGAACTTTACAGTCTCACCAAAAAATGGCCACCCCATGGTGCCAGGAGGCAACCCTTTTCTCGAATATCGTATGTAATTCCAATTCAACAGAAACAAGAAGATGCAAAGAACCCCTAAAGCTAGCGAAGAAATAAGCATGAAGCCCTCCATCCTAAGGAGAATACTTCTGACCAACACACCGCAAAGAGCGTATAACTAGCCGACCATATTTAAATGCATACGACCAGGACTACCAGTATTATATGTCGGATGATGAACAAGCGCCAACTCTATAGGCATCACTGTGTACCACCTGGCAGAAAAGGCAAGGCATTTAAGGCAAATCTTGTGACTGAACCAAAGATGCCAATTAATCAAACTTGTAATCTTCTGCCATATTTTTATATGGAAAATAATCTTCCTTGTGATTGTTTTTCACAATGTCAAATGATTTTCCTTAGGTTTCAAAATAGCTATACAATCCCCTTATACTTTTATTTAAAGTAAAAAATAGATGGAAAGCACCACCATTTACTGTCATTGATCTAGACGCTAATGCTTGTGATAAAAATCATAATATCTACTTAACTCCATTATTACAATTTGTATAAATATCTACTTTACTCCCTACAATTATCCATATCATCTCCCTTAAGATTGTGCAAGGTGGTTAAATTAATATTGTTCAATTTAATGCTTAAATAAGGACAAAACATTACATGTCAACCATATTCATATGCGTAGACCGGGACTACTAGATGGGGTTGTAAATCGAACCAGACAACTTGGTACTCGACTCGATTTTAGCTCGAGTTAATATCGTTCAAACTTGTTTATTTAGATATCAATCCAAACCAAACATGATTTCAAACTTGAAAATATCAACAAGCCAATTACGATCTTTATGCTGTCCAATTTGATATATTCATGAACATATAGGGCAAGTAAATTTCATAAAAATATGCCTATTGTTCCTTAATTCTAGTTCTTTATTTCTACGTATATTACTCATCTTCTAAAATAGTAAGCCTATGATAGGCATAATTGATTTTAATCACACTCCTGGTTCATCATAATAAATTCTTGAATATTAGAGAGCAAAACTTAAGTGAAAAAGAGTAACAAATTAAGGTGAAAATCACTATATAATATAATATGAAGCCGTTTGTGATTTCTTACCATCTCTAGGACTTAAAAAAATGAGCCAAACTATTTCATACTCGAATCGAGTTCGACTTGATATGTGCTTGTTTGAACGTGGTTCGCTAGTTAGTTAAACCAAGGTTGAACATTGTCTTATCCTTTTATGTTCGTTAAGATTAAGTTCGATAAAAAAACTTGTTCAAACTCGATTCGATAAAATCTCGTTTAACTTCGGTTTAATAAGTAAACAAATCAAATTTGAATAAAATTTTAAACTCATTAAAATAATCAAATAAGATTGAACACTAAGGTATTCGGTTTGAGTAGTCTCATTTATACCCTACTACTAGTAATTACATGTCGCATGATTAACAAGTGGCCAGCTTTATAGTAATATTTGCACCACTTGATAGAAAAGGCAAAGCATTTAAGACAAATCTTGTGACTGAACCAATTATGCCAATTAATTAAACTTGTAATCTTCTACCAATTCTTATATGGAAAATAATCTTTCTTGTGATATTGCACGGTGGCTAAATTACGTATAACCTCTGCAGTTTTTAATAATATCAAATGATTTTTCTTAGGTATATATATAATTCTCCAATAGTTTTATGTAAAATTAGAAATAGATGGAACGCACCACCAATTATGACTGTTGATCTAGACGTACTCTAAACTTATAACAAAATCATAATATCTACAAAACTCTCTTATAATTTATATGAATGTCCACTTTGCTTCTTACAATTATCCATATCATCCCCATTCGTATTGTGCAAGGTGGTTAGATTGTTATTCAATTTAATGTTTAAGTAAGGACAATATATTACATATCGACCATATTTATATGCATACGACTAGGACTATAGTATTACATGTCGCATGAAGAAGCGACCAGATCCATGGGCAACATTTTGCACCACTTGGTTGAAAAGGCAAGGCATTTGAGGCAAATCCTGTGACCGAATCAAATATGCCAATTAATCAAACTTGTAATCTTCTGCCGATTCTTATATGGAAAATAATCTTCCTTGTGATATTGTACCGCTGCAAAATTACGTATAACCTCTATAGTTTTTCATAATGTCAAATGATTTCCCTCAAGTGTAGTTTTTCATTATGTCAAATAATTTCCCTTAGGTATCAAATGATTGACGCACTCTAAAATTGCGTGTGACAAATCATAATATCTATTTAATCCCCTTGTAATTTATATGAATATCTGTTTTACTCCTTATAATTATCCATATCATCCCCTTCACGTTGTGCAAGGTGGCTATGTTATGATTCAATTTAATGCTTAATTAAGGGCAATATTAGTATTTCGAATTACAACGTTATACAACTATTTTTCATCAAATTTTTACTTTACATGAAATCGTAAGGGATAAAGTGGATAATTTTAAAATGCTTGAGAAGACCATGTGACAATGGATGAAATTATAGAGTGATTATAAATAATTTACCCATTACACAGCTGATCTTATCGATTATAATTTTTTTCCTTATTTTTCCTTTGTAATTGTAGACTACACATCAGCCATGTTCTGGTAGCTCACATGTACACATGACAAAATCCCTGACGTTCACAATTCTTATACTTGAGTCCTAAATATTTGGGATTAACTCTGCTTTGCACCCCTAAACTTGCATAATTTTCTCACTTTATACCCTAACCTTCAATTTTAAATACTTTGCGCCCTAAATTCTTAATTTTGAATATTTTGCACTCTAAATTCTCAAGTTTCCTCCATTTAAGTTACGTTTGTAAAATTAATGAGAAAACAGATATGAAAATTAATGATAATACACCGTTTTGACCATTTTTAGCATATTATTATGTATCTATATGGTCTCAATTACTAATATTGTTAGCAAAATTAATGAGATAAAATATGGTGAAACTTAAAGATAATGTGTTATTTTATTTTTTTATGATACCTCATTACCTTGGTATATTTTGGTTACTTTTGGATCATTATCATTGATTTATTGGATCCTCTATGATATTAATTTTACAAAAGTCATTATTGACTGCACTTAAATAGGATAAATTTGAGAGTTTAGGATATAAGTGTCCAAAATTTAGAGTTTATGGTGCAAGTATCTAGAATTAAAATTTAGAGTACAAAATGAAAAAAATGATACAAGTTCAGAGTGCAAAGTAAAATTTGTTCAAATTTTTGTTGGTTTTCCTGTAATGCTAGTCACAAACATCCAAAATGACTAATTAAGGCAGAGTAACGGTTTTGATAAAAGTACAAAATGACTAAGTATGGGGTGTGGAAATTATTATTATTTTTTTGTGGTGTGAAAATTAATCTGAGATTTTACTTGGCCAATTGCTGCGAAACACATAGCTATTTTCTCGAATTTTACTAATTCTATTAAATCACAAAGAAAGAAACACAATAGAGAAACTATTCTAGGAGCAGGACAGGACTTGGTCAATTGTGGAAAATCTCATTTTTAAACAAACTGAAATATACAAAATTATTCGATCTGTTTATCAAGACCCAACTTTTATGTCACTCACCAAAAATAAAATAAAATAAAATCACTATGTATGATAGAATTATTATACCTAAAAGGCTAAACTATTTAAAACTTCACTTGTAAAAGTTAAAAAATGTTCACAAAAGATTTGAGTCCTAATGCAAAAATGCTGTAATTTGAAAACTCCACTTCATATAGAAAGCAAGCTGTAATAAAAAACTTTAGGATTAATTTGATTTTGTACCCTTGAAATACGTCATGACTCTCATTTCAATCCCTAAACTTTAAAACAAGATATTTTAATCCCTAAAAGGCTAAACTATAAAATTCATCCCATTTAAGTAAAATTGTTAACGGAATCCACAAAACTAACAAAAATATTGCTAAGCTTCATTTGTAACCAAATCAAACCAAACTTATTGGGAAATATTATTTGCATTCCATTTTTTATTATTTGCACTTCCATCATTTATTTTATCATATAGTCTAATAAATAAAAACAATATAATTAAAATGATAATGAACGCGTGATTAATAAAAAAATGAGAGAACAAATAACATTTTCCTATTTTTGTTAACCATAAATTTCTAAGACCCTCTCTGATAATTCAATTCAACACTTAATTTAATAAATAGATTCAGATTTTAATACGTTCAGATACGTTTGATAACCAAAAGTAGAATAAATAAGTGGCACTAAATATTCTAAACAAAATCTTTCCCCAAAAATAAGTAATAAACTATTCAATTATTACTTAATGTGATATATATTTAAATGTATTAAATTTAGTACTTAACATTTTAATCATTTAATAAATTCAATTTTATCAAACACATTCTCCATTTTGGATGACTACTATGCATGGTATGAAAGCGCTCCCGTCTCGCAGCGTACAACGTGCTTTGGAATCGTTTTCTACTAGAAGCGGGACTCCAGTTAAACCGGCTTTGCCAGAGCATCACGACCCATTTTCCACGAAAAGGGTACTCTAGTGCTAGTTTCCTTGTACCAAAATTCAACCAGCAGCTACAGCAGCCGAGACCCTCCCTCTTAAGACTTGAGGGAGCTCGAGGGAGAGGGAAGATATTGACGAAAAGCTACAAAATTACTGTTACTGTAGTTAAAAAGATTTGATTTTTGGGGAAAAGGAAAATAGTAAAAGCAAGCAAAGATGGCAAAATTATCAAAGCTATACACAATGCAAGAAGCTGCTCAGCATAATACCAGCGAGGATTGTTGGGTTGTCATTGATGGAAAGGTCAAACCCTTTTCCCTATTCTTGTCTTTCTTTTTTCCTTTTAATGATTATTCCTTTTCGTTTAGTATGTCAGTAGGAATTTAATGGGTTACTTTAGGATTTCTTTTCTTTCCTGTGGTATTGTTCTTAATTTAATGGGGTTTAATGGGATTTTGTATTTTGCAATCTTATGGTTTATATATTTCCGTTAAGGAAATATGGAGTATTACTTTGTGCGATTTGCTTATTGATGTTGTTTGTGGATGTGTTTTTAGTTTCAAACTTTTCAGACACAATATCTGGTTTGAAGTGTTCCATGTACTAATTTTAGGTTTTAGCTGTGTAATGTGCTTTGATGTTTGGGACTTGATGCTAATTGGTTGAGCTTAATGCCCACTTCATGCCTTGGATGGGCTAAATCATTCTTTTGGGTTCAAGTTGTGGGTGAAATCGACTGAGCCTAAGTTATTTAGCGTTAACTAAATAGGATTTGGTTGGCTTGTCATTTGGGAACAATTACAACAGTAAACTTGATTGAAGCTGTATATGTTCATGCGCATCTGAGTTATACATGGATTTGAAGAGACCATCAGACAAATTTGTGATTTTGGATACTAGATTTAGTTGAAGGATATGATCCCTTTTTTTTATTGTTGATAATCTCTTGGAAGACAGCTATCAATATAAAGGCTAACAGTCATAATGGGATACATGATATGCCAAGTGGCTAGAAGAAGGGGGGGAAAAGAAGATGGTCATCAAGAGTACATCAAGAAAAATTATGACAACAAAATAGGTGATTATGTATGTTAGACCTGTGGACTTGAAAATTTTTTAATACCACATAACTCTGTCTCTTCCACTGAAGTGGTATGTCTATGCACAGATGAGTGAAGCTGGGATATGGTAGCTGTTCATCACACTTAATTCCCATCAAGGAGTTTTGACAAGTAGTTATTGGCTTAATATGTCCAAGTTGTACCCTTATTGCATATGAATTGAGAATGAGCCTTTGATATTACTGTAAATCCTTCTGGACCATGAAGGGGCTGAGTTGTACAAGGCTCTGTTGGCCCCAATGGGAATGAATTTGGGCTTGACAAATAAATGAGGTGATGTCTCAAAGTGTCCATGCCTTGGGCTATTCATCGACCATATGGTCTGATGATATCTAAGGATGTCTCCTGGTGGATGCAATGCTGTAAAGGCAGGGGCTTTCAGCATGTGAATGTTTTATTGCAGTCGATCTGCTCTGTTTGCAGCATTGAGTGTGTCCTTGATCACCATCCATAAGCCTTCAGAGCATCACCCGATGGATTCTTAAGTAACAAATAAGTAGTGAAACCTTTTTGATGATTTAGCCCAGAGAGTGTTGTTTGCTTGGTGGCTTGTCATTTACTTCCAAGGCATTTCTTAGTTCTTAGCCCTGTCTAGCATTTCTTTAGTTTGCTTTACCACTGTCTTTTAACTCTGTAATAGAATACAATTAGCCTCAGTTTCATATGGACTTTTTGAGGCTTTCAACCAAAAAGCCTATACTTCAGCTTGAACGATTATATAAAATCCAGCAAATTGAGCCTCTGATAGTGCAATCTATCCTAATTGGTGACCAAATTAGGGATGGATTTGAAGGTTTTATATTAAATTCAATAGGGTATGAAATTTTTATGTCCTCTGATTACTGGTACATAATTTCCCTGCTTGCAGGTTTTCTGAAAATAGATAATCTTTTTTATCGAAACAATTCAGGCAGCCTTGAGCTGGACCATTGGGATAATTGGCTTTGTGATTATAGTTGTGTTTTTCCGCCTATGTGGGGAAAAATGAGAAGGAAACATATAGTAGAAGCATCAAACTAAGTAATAGATCACTCCCCTCCCCCAACTCTGGTGGATTGGAGTAGTCATGCTCTGCTGGCTAACAGGTAGGCTGACTAAATCTCAATAGAATAGTTTTTTCTCTTGGGACATCAATTTCATGTCCCCATCAAGTATTAAGCCCAATAAGCATTTCAGCATGAGCAGTAAAGTTTGACATGGTTTGAAAATCTCCATTTGGAATATTTTTGTTGTATATTTTGCTGGGTGACTTAAAAGGTTACTTATTTTGGTCTGGGAGAAGTAAGTTAGTAACTGGGATCTGCCTGACTACTTCCTAGTCTTTAAGAGTAGTTGATAGGTCAATCCCCAATCTTTTGTTGCATTTACCCCTCAAAATTGGACTCATACTGTTGTTGCATTACCCTTCAAAAGTTGGAGTGCAGTAACTCTCTCCCTTTATGTCTCTGTGTCTTGAAACAATGTACGTGCAGATCCATGAACATTAGACTACTAACCATATGTATTGTTAACCAACCACTCTTTTAACTCCCAAGTCTTCAACCTTCTTTTCGAGGAACCAAGTTCTCCACAATATGTTTCCTCTTCTTGTCTCCTTGTATTACTCTTTGCATGTATTCTTGAGAGGATTTTCATCTGGACTTGCTGTATCTTATCCTTTTTTCATTGACACCTTTTGTTCTGCATTACCAGGTATATGATGTGTCATCCTATTTGAATGATCATCCTGGTGGAGATGATGTTTTAATCGCTGCAACTGGTATGAACACCCTAAGTCTTGCTTTCTATCATCTGTCAGTAGTGCTTTCAAATTCGATGTTTTTACATGTGATAAATTGTCATGCATGCTGTATGGAAATTATCTCTTTAGCTTGACATGATGAGCTTTTGTTATCTTTGAAGGGAAAGATGCCACTGACGAGTTTGAGGATGCTGGGCATAGCAAAACTGCAAGGGAACTCATGGAGAAATTCTGCATTGGGGAGCTTGATGAATCTTCCCAGGCAATCCCCGAACTTGAAATTGTTCCAGTAAAGCAAGCTGCTGACATCTCAAAGAAGATTGTGGAGTTTACTAAGCGATACTGGGTTGTTCCAGTAGCTGTTGCTGGCATCTCTGTGGTTGTCGGCTTTCTATACTTAAGAAAGAAGTGATGCAATTTGCACTTCATCCCCTGCAAGCTTATAGCAAGCTCGAACCTTTTAAACCATACTCAAACTCCTTTTTGGGCAGGAAGAGAGGAGGGTGGGGGCATGGAAGAGGTTGAAAGATTAAACATTTGATTGGGCATATATTTCCCATTTTTTGTGTCATTTGTTGCACCTCCAGGCAGAACTGACTACTGCAGTTATATCTTCTTATAGGTTGGCAGAAGATCTCCCAAGCCAAATGAGCTTGCAATTTCGATTCAGTTGTCTTTCATGTTTCTTTTGATTTTTCTTCTTCCGGCAGCAAGAGCCATATGATGCACTAATCAGATTGTTTTACTATACAGTAGGATGAATGGGAAATTGGCATGTGATTAGTGGTTAAATTACAAGTGGATTTTCAGGGTCTATCAATGGTGGGGCAGGATTTTTGGGATTTTTGTTTCTTTAGAATTTAGTGATTATGTAAGAGTTAATATCATGAATATCTATTTAAGCGCCATGTGAGATGTAGAAGCTCAATTATAAGCATCTTTAATTGATGTTTCATCTATTGACAAATAAAATCCTATGATGGAAAAAATTGAGTCATAACAAATTAGTATTAACTATAGGATGGTCGGTGATATCATCATCTTGTTGCTGAGGTGCGAAATTCAAAATCCCAACAATAAAAATATTTTACAACTTTTGAATGACTATTTTACGAGGGAATTAAAAAGAAAATTATTAATGAAAACAAGGAGTTAAAAAGAAATTTTTAGGTAAAACAGATTTTAAGCTGTTATTAAGAAGTTGCCCTTAAAATCGACTCATGAATTAAATAAACCAAAACAAAATCTAGTCCTTCATTAATAATTCAAAACCTAAATCTATTGCAGTATACAAAAATTACAACTTATATACTACAATAAATAAAACAAACCTATATACTATATCATATACTACTTACTGCAGATTTACTGGTTTTAATTTACTAAAAAATGTTTTTACTTAAATAAGTGAAAGTGTTGTCTGAATTTTGACTTGAAAGAATAATCTGGCCAAATCACCGTAACTTTTTTTTTTTTTTTTTAAACTCCGTAAAACTATTTGTTACTTGCAGAAATAGCAATAAAATTTACTATTAAGGTGGTAAAATATAAATAGCCGCAGAGACTAGAAATAGAATCGGGAAGAAGAATTTCCAGCCGGAGAGACATCTCGTCGGAGCTCCCACTGACTCAGCCATGAACCAGGCAGTGCAGAAGAACACCCTTTACGTCGGAGGATTGGCGGAGGAAGTCAACGAATCCATCCTCCACGCCGCTTTCATTCCCTTCGGTGACATTAAAGACGTTAAGACGCCGTTAGACCAAGCCACCCAAAAGCACCGCTCTTTCGGCTTCGTTACTTTTCTAGAGAGGGAAGATGCCGCAGCCGCAATGGATAATATGGACGGGGCTGAACTTTACGGCCGTGTTCTCACCGTCAATTATGCCCTCCCTGAACGTATTAAGGGTGGTGAACAGGGTTGGGCCGCCCAGCCCAGTAAGCTCTTTTCCCTGATTTTGGTTTTTTCTTCTTTTGTGTATATATTTAAGTTTTTTTCGTTTAATGATGGGATTTTGTGGTTGTCTTAATTTCTAAAGTGTTGTGGGAATGTGTGGTTCTATTGGGAAAAATTAAAACTGAGAGAAAATAAAACTAAGATTTGGACCTGTAAAATCTTTTTTACAGTTTGGTATTTGGATCATTGGATGTGTAAGAATATAGTGTCTTGTGGAATAAGCGGTCAATGCTGGCTGATTGAGCATATAAGACCAGAAATTGCATGTTTTGATACAATCACATCTAGATTTTTAAGAGGGATGAGAAGAACAGATATGCTATGTTGATTCTAAAATTCATTTTTGCTATTCAGAAAGCAAGCTGCTAAGTGGTCAAAATTATATCCAAAAGTACTTCAATTGTTATTGGGGTTACAAAACTGTTGTCTATTTGCTTTATCCTTTTTCCCCTTGACATCCTGCATATAAGTTACAAACTGTCTGGTGTATTTTGCTTTCCCATGTCTTCCTGCATAAAATTATAAACAGTTAGATGCATTATAAGTTAATGCAGAAGACCCATGTTTAACACCTAATTGACTTAAGATGAATTAGCCATTCCCCACAATGACAGGAAATCATTATGCTACAAAGAAGAATTTGTAGCATATTCTTGTTTGTTAGTCCAATTTGCCATAGACCAGGGAAGGCTGACTTTTACTCATATCGTCAAGACAACTTGGCTAAAGTTCGATTATGAGTGTGCAACAGGGTGACTAACTGGGCAGCAAATGTTACCTTCATTCTTATTGGTAGTATATGTTCTGCACAGTAAATTAGAGTGATCCAAGAATATATATCCATTCAAAATGGAAGAAAGGGTATGTTCAATTTATATTTGGTTGTATTCAATGAAATAAACAGCAGGATAATGACATAAAATGATCAAGTAAGATCTCATGTCTGTGTCACTAATCGTTTCCCCATCCCTTTGACGAATAGTGAAAAGCTTGAGTCAGGATTATAGTTCTTTAACTGTGATAATTTTGGTAAGGGACAGCTTACATTCTAAAGAAACTCATTTCGTTGTGTGAAGAGTGAGTGGTAAATGCAATTTGTGTTTCATTCTTTACTCAGTATTTTTTTGCTAGTTCATTGCTTGATTTTCAACTAATCGTACTTTAGCTATGATAGTCTTATAGAGGAGATTACTGTTGGTGCCCAGGACCTAACATCTATTCTGCTTTTCTTATTTTCAGTTTGGGCGGATGCTGACACATGGTTCGAAAGACAGCAGCAGGAAGAGGAAATGCAGAGGCTTCAAGCAGAGGATCGAGCTGCAATGCAGGCTGCGGAAGAATTACACAGGAAAAAGTTGGCTGAGGAGCGAGAAGGTGAGAAGGAAGAAGAGACAGATGCTACGAATGATCCCATGCGGAAGGCCGAAGCAGAGGCTTTGGTGCAGAATAGTTAGTTTTCACGAAGAGCACGGATATTGTATCTTAATCAGTTACATAGAGAGGGGAGAATACTGAGGCTTGGGGTCGATGAGAATTATCACATACTAGCAACTTGATGGGTTGTAGTTGCTAAACTCTCTGTTTTGGGAACTGGAGAATGATTACTTATTTCAGCACCTGTTTGTATGGATGGCGATGGCTAGACTAAAACTCAATACCCGTGGGTACCTAACCCGATGGTTAATCTGATCAAACAATTAATGAGCTATTCGTTAGAATGTAGTTTTTACGAGAGCTTACCAACGATAACCCGATAGGGTTTAGTAAGGGGATCTTAAAAAATTGTGTCGTCTGACATAATTGCAGCAATTTGGGTAGCCTCCTTTTTTTTTTTTTTTTGGTTTTCCTTCATGTTTAATTGGACTATGCTGCAGAATACGCTATTTATGTCTAGAGATTTGATGGAGAGTGTCTGCAGTTGTTTGTTAGGAACTTTGCCACAGGTGACACCAACTTTGGATGCTAGTGAATTCCTGCATACGACAACCAAGCCATCTTCTTTACTGTTTTTCCCGCAAGAACTGTAAGTGTTCAGAAAACTAATGAGATCAAGAATTTTGATATTCAAGAACGAAGGAAAAGCAAAAATTAATGTACAGAGGATATAGATGACAATGAATCACTTTGTGTTGTTTAAGGACAAAATGCGTTACTTTGTGATCAATGTAACCATTGGAGAAAAATATAGCGAGAGCGGACAAAATTTTCATCTGTACTATACGTAGAAAGTAGGCAGATGATGGCGACTAGAAGCAATCTAAGAAACCAAATCAGCTGCAGGAGGAACTGGGTGTAATTCTTATATCAGCACCTAACTGAATGAAAAAATTTTAAGTCTGCCTGAATCTGCCAAGATCAGTTTTATATACCATGGAAGCTCTTAACAACTGAGATAACTTCTCGAGGGCAAGAAATGAAGTAGCCGCAAATCCAAATATTTGAAACAAATCTACCTTCTCCTCAGCAGAATTGCATCACAGAGCTTGGCAGCGTCTAAATTATCTTTTACATTGTGAACTCTCACAATATTAGCACCACCTAAGATTCCAGCAGTCACAGACGCAACGGTTGCTGGATCTCTCTCCGATGCAGTAGAGTGAGCACAGATTTCACCCAAGAATCTCTTTCTAGATGGTCCAATTAGCATAGGAACATGCGACGCAGCTAGGCTTATTTTTGCAATCTCACTTCGAATGGTTGGCAAACCCATGAGAATGTCCAGATTATGTTCAGTCTTCTTGGAGAACCCAATTCCAGGGTCAATAATGATCCTCCAAGCAGGAATACCTAATAACTCAGCATCCCTAACTCGAGTGTATAGCTCTGATGCAACTTCCTTACAGACATCACCATATTGCAAATTTCCACTATTCTGCATTGTAGATGGATCGCCTCTCATGTGCATTGCCACATAGGGAACTTTGAGGGCAGCAACAGCATTATGCATGCTGGGGTCCAACTGTCCACCAGATACATCGTTCACCATCTGAGCCCCCTTATCCACCGCTTCTAAAGCAACCTGTGAATAAAATGTATCCACAGACAAAAGCTTGCCTTCCACCTCTGGCATTTGTCTAACAGCTTCAAGCACAGGGAGCAATCTATCCAACTCTTCCTCAGGCGAGATCCTAGAAGCCATTGGACGTGTAGACTGTGCACCAAAATCAATTATATCCGCCCCCTCTGACACCATCAAACGAACCTGAGAAACTGCAGCTTCGACAGACGTGTAGTTTCCGCCATCACTAAAACTATCTGGAGTCAAATTAAGAATACCCATAACAGAAGTTCTCTCGGACCAGTCCCACAACCGATTTCCAATTGGCAAAACCCTTTTCATCCCATCTCTCCCAATAAGAGATTCACCACCAAGATTCTTCCATGACTCAAAAAGTCCACCAGGATGGTTTGCAAATGAATGCCAGTATGCAACCGTGTCACTATCTATATCTGATCCCAATAAATCCATCAAAGGGGCCATGACAAATGGTCTTTCCCAAATTCTTTCATGTGGAACAGTAAGAATATCAGAATGAACCTTGAATCTTCCATAGAACAATATATCCAAATCAATCGGCCTGGGACCATACCTAATACCACCAGTACGGCCCATATCCTTCTCAATTTTCTTAAGCACTCCCAACAACTCATGAGGTCCAAGTTTTGTAATGCCTCTAACAGCCGAGTTGAGAAATCGAGGTTGATCAGTCACATAAGCAGGCTCAGTTTCATATAAACAAGCATGCCTCGTTATCTGTACTCCTGATTTTTTCATTGCCTGTAAAGCTTCATCAAAATTCTGAAGTCTATCACCCACATTGCTTCCCAAAGCAATTACCACTTCCTGCTCTTGGGAATGAACTTCCACTGATGCATCAGCAGATGAATGGAAAAAAGAAAGGCATGCTGCTATAACAAGGATACAATAATTAGTACAACATCCATAAAATCATTTCTCAAATACAAAAGTCAGAAACTTTCTTCTAATTTACCGGGCTGCATATTCCATCTCTAATAGTTTTGCCAACTTTGGATAAAATAAGCAGTAAAATGCACACACAGATGCCTAAAATTATGAAATCCATCTATTTGAGATATATCCATTTATAGATAACAAAACATAGATATGGGCTATGCTTAACTTCCCAAAAAAATAAATAAATAAACAAATTTGATTACCTCTGCAGGGAGCAGTACTTCTACAGCCAATTTTGATGGGCGCTAAGCTCTTCAATAGATTCATCTCGACCGAGGCCTTTTCAGCTACCCATTGTGTTAAAACTGAATACTTGAGTGAAAACCCACCTCAAAACTGTTTGGATTTTCCAGAAATAATCAGATTAAAACCGGTGAAAACTATTTCAATAAAATGAAATGACCGAAGCTACAAAGTTTAAGACGTAAAACAAAAAAGAACGAAACTTTACACTAACAAGAAGCTGTGGCCTGCCAAACAACAACAAACTTGTGCATGCCAAGTCTCAGCAAAGTATCAAAAAGCATAATGGAGGAGAAGGAAGGGAAGAGGAGGGGTTGCCCTGTCTGCTTTGCACAGGAAATTGCTCAGACCTAAATCCTAATGCTTGTCTGCCAAAATTTTGAGGGACTTTTTGGTCATTGGCTTGGCATGGTATATTATTATTATTATTTTCTTTTATGGCATGGTATATTATGGGAAATGCAGGTATCTTTCAAAATATATTTTAAGAAAAACAAAACTAGACTAAACCCAGTAGGGGGGAAAGGCCCTCATCTTGTTTTCTCCTAGTTGAGTGTTACCCTTAAACCCCAGCAGGATTGAGCCTAGTGGTTTTACAGAAAGAAAGTGTACCGAAGCTCTTCTTGTTATGGCTCATCTATCTTTCCCGCAGTTCTCTTCACTGCCCAGGTACTCTTTCTTCTGTAGCTTCTTGCCTTTGATCTTCTGTTTGGTGCCACACGGGACTAGGGAAGATATGCAGAATTGAACATTGATGAGAATCTACAATCTCAATTTTCTTGCATAGTTTACACTGTTTGTGAATGTGTGTGTTCTGTGTTGCTTTTTCTTAATCTTTTTTGGTGAACGGGTATGGATGAGTGAAATGGAGCACTCTCAGCTGGAGGTGAATTATTGAAATATACTTTACAAATATAGCCTCGAAATTCTGCTCTGTAAAATGTTGTTTCTGCAGTTGCTTAGCATTCATATCCTTGAAATTGAGTACGTCTAGAAAAACCAAGATGTCAATTTTTCTACTAAAATATGCAGGTGGCAGTCAAACTGGACATTTTTCCGAAATAGTACTATGAAGTTTTCGGAACTTCACTACACTGGATTGGAAAGTAGATGGCATCTTGCTGCTGTCTCAAAGATAAAGGTTACACAGGCATTAGCCCAGGAGGCATCAGAGGAGGGTGGTGTTGTAGAGAAAGTGACACGACCAAAATCTAAACAAGCAACTGCTAGGACTAGAAAGAAGGGGGCAACCCAGGAGGCAACAGAGGAGGGGGTTGTTGTAGAGAAAGAGACACGACCAAAATCTAAACGAGCAACAGCTAGGACTAGAAAGAAAGGGGCAACAGAAAATCCAGAAAATGGTTCTGTATCTGTTGTGGATGGACATCTTACAGATGAGGAAAATATGAGTGCTTCAGATTCAAGTGATAATACCAAGAAAATCTGCAGACGAACTAGGAAGAAAGGTGCAAATTTTTACCACTTGAAAATGAATCCATCTTGTTATGTTAGTAATAGCAGTCTTTTGGTTTCAATCTTTTAAGTACTAATATGCAAATTTGTGACTTTTTGACTTGCAGATACATTGGCTACTGATAACCTGGAGGCTGAAGCAGCAAATAAGAAGGTGACAAGGCGAAGAAGAACTAAGAAGCAGATTGATAATGCTGTGGATCAAGATAGTGCTATGGAATTTAGTGATCAGGAAGGGGATACATTCATTGCAGATACAGATAGTGAGCAGGAAATGGAGCTTGAAATAGATGAGGGTGAGGATATCAGCTTCACTTATGGCTGGCCACCTCTAGTTTGTTGCTTTGGTGCAGCACAACATGCATTTGTTCCTGCAGGAAGGCGTGCTAACAGACTTATAGATCATGAAATGCATGAATCAAAGAAGGATGCAATGTGGGCGCCTGAGAAATTTGTTAGGTCCCCAGGTGGATGTGCAAGTAATGTTGCTGTAGCACTGGCATGCTTGGGAGGTAAAGTAGCATTCATGGGGAAACTTGGAGATGATGCCTTTGGTCAGTCTTTGCTGTATTATTTGAACTTAAACAAGGTGCAGACCAGATCAGTTCGGATTGATAGCAAAAGAGTTACAGCTGTATCACAGATGAAAATAGGTAAGAGGGGTGGTTTGAGGATGACTTGTGTCAAATCATGTGCAGAGGATGCCTTGTTGATGTCAGAGATTAATATTGACACCTTGAAAGAGGTAAGAGATTCTAGTTTTGATTTATTCTTGTTCAAGATTACCTACTTTGTTTTGCTTTTGGAGATGGAAAAAGATATAGGGTTTTGTTGACTGTTAAGTAAAATTCTTACTTGTTACAAACAGTCAGCTGGTTTTAAGTCTCCTTTACTTTTGCCTAAGGAGGGAACAAATGTAGCTGAACTCTCAGGATGCTGAAAGTTACGTGTAAATATATGTTATGAGAGTTTCTTGAATATTTTTAAAATATAATAAAAGAATTTTCTGAACTAGGTATCAGATTCCATGGAGTCTGGCAAAATAAAATTGAAATGCCTCTTATTGTTTTTATCATTTTGTGGACTTCTTTGATACTCGTTTCAGGAATGTAGTTCTGAGAATAGAACTTCTCTTACTAGGCAACATCAGAAAGGACTTTGGCAAGTTATTTTGGAAGGTTGAAATGATGAGTTAAGAATTATGAGCTCTATATTTTCCTCACCCTCATCTATTTCAATTTGTTCAATTTGAGATGAAAGGGTTAACATGCAACGTGTAATGGTTTGTAAAATTGTCACTCTTTGGCTGTTCATGATTTAATTATAATTCACATACTCTGCTGGAGCTCTCATTCATATCTTGCATAGTTGTTTTTATCTTTTTGTTCGTCAACAATTTCAGTTCAATTTGTTCTTTTACCAAATGTCATTTATGATTGTGTTAGTTACTTTCATGCAGGCTAAAATGTTTTACTTCAACACTTTCTCTCTGCTTGACCGGAAGATGCGATCAACTACATTGCAAGCCATCAAAATCTCAAAAAAGTTGGGAGGAGTTGTGTTTTATGATCTGAATTTACCATTGCCACTATGGCAATCTGCTGAAGAAACCAAGACATTCATACAGAAAGCATGGGCTCTTGCAGATGTTATTGAGGTCACCAAGCAAGAACTTGAATTTCTTTGTGGCATCGAGGTTTCTGAGGAATTTGACACAAAAAATAATGACAGATCTAAGTTTATTCATTATGCACCAGAAGTCATTGCTCCTCTTTGGCATGAAAATCTTAAGGTTTTGTTCGTGACAAATGGGACTTCAAAGATTCATTACTACACTAAGGAGCATAATGGTTCAGTTCTTGGAATGGAGGATGGACCCCTTACTCCATATACATCTGATATGTCTGCATCTGGAGATGGAATTGTTGCAGGTAAGTTATCGCAGCTGTCTTCCATATGCCATTTTATAATGTCATGTACAACAATGTCATCGCAGCTGTAAGAAATGGTTTGTTACATATTTGATCATGCATACAATCACGAAAACAATGGGATATAGCATGTCAGCTGTAGGATAAAAACGCAACTTATAGCCACCAACATATGATCCCATTAGGTGTTGATAATTATCTAGATTAAAATTATTATACTGATAGAGAGATGATGAGTATAATTAGGGAAATGACGAGTATAATTAAAGAAGTAAGGCAAATAACGTAGTTCTTACGTTCACCATTCATTTTAACATGAAATGATTTTTCTAAACAATCTTCAAATCTCCGTAAACTTTGTTTTATATTTCTGTCTCCCTGTTGTTTGTCTACTATACATGTGGTATTCTCTCTAAAGGCTTTGAATGCTACTTATTTTCCAGTGGTACACAAAAATTCACTTATTATTTTTTCATAGAAACTGAAAGCTCATAGCTAATTGCTTCCTGCATAATGGCTTAGGCATTTTGAGGATGTTGACAGTCCAGCCACATCTTTTAACTGATAAAGGTTATTTAGAACACACTATCAAGTATGCTATCAGCTGTGGAGTAATAGACCAGTGGCTACAGGCACGGAAACTTGGTCACCCTGCTAAAGAAGGTATGGAAGACGATGTTATTCTTGATTCCAATGGGATAAGGTCCATAACAGAAAAAGAATTTCGGACATTGGTGCGTGCGAGCTGATGCCATTGATACTCCAGTCATTAGGATCGTTTATTTCATACGATTCTGACAAGCTAAATTTTGCCATTCTTGTAAACAATCTTTTGTTTCAAATCATCCTTTTAGTCACTGCTACAGTTGTGCACATAAGTTTGTTCTAGCTTTTGAGTGCTGTACATCTCATAGCATCGAAAAATCAAAGCTTTATTTAGTCATGATTCTCTAGCTTAATGTAGTACCCTGCCTCAAATGTATTGGCGGTTTCTTCCTTTACACCTTCAGAGAGTGAATGAATATGCGGTTGGCAAACAAGTTGTCATATCTTTCTCTGCCACCTTTCGTGGGTTGATAATGTACATCAAATCTTAGACTATTTGGTAGTCTTTTGTTTCCATATATACACACACGCGCGACGAGCGCGCGCACACACATATAGACATCCATACATATACATACATGTATACATATACATACATACATACATAAATACATACACACACGCACATACACATAGATATATATGCGTATATATGTATATGTATGTATGTATGTATGTTTGCCATTCCAATTTATGGACGGAGTGAATAATAGTTAGATGGTGTGGTTTTCTGTTATGAGTTCACCTTTCTCTCTTTCATGTTTAATCTTTCTTATAGAGCCAATAATGTTTGTTTAACCATTGCGGTATAAGAAAAGTGAAATATGAAAGATGTTCAATCCAGTACGTCTAAATAACTGCAGACAGAATTTTTAGATGTTTCATTTTCTTGGACAAGAGCAGATAAAGTTAATTTAATAAAAAAAAAAAAAAGAAAAGATATTACGATAGGGTGGTGCATTCCACGCTTCCAGTAATTGTTTCCAAAGCCATTAGACTGCATTGGCTAAAGCTAGTACAGAACGAATTGCTTCATTTCACTTTCAGGCGGTGTCCACAGCATTAATAAACTAAAAAGAGGACAAAGCTTTGAGTTTCATGGAAAAGAATTGCCTCTATGTTCGGATAAGCTAATACAAACATTCATGAAACTAAGACCACAGATAGCTTCTAGCTGAATTTTCCAACCTTCAAGTACTCCTAAAGTTACCAACTTACCAAACAAGGTAACATTTTGTGTCAAGAGCCAGCATTTTATTTCTTTCTCTAAGAAAATGGATAATCACACTTACAAGCCCCTTCCAAGAAGTATGCAGGCCAGAAAATGAGGAAGAGACTAATCCAAGACTAAGAGCACCTTTTTAACTGTCTAAAACAAGAAGCAGAAAAGGACAGATCCCTAGAGGAAGAGTGAATCAATAAAGTCCCATATCCTTCACTACATACAAACATACACTCAGACAAGAAATGCCAGGCCTTACTCAGAAAATTTTGTGCCGTCAAGTTTTGAGGCTGCTGCCTTGTCCAGAAACCACACCAAATTCCCCTTGGTTGGCTGGACCATCTTTGCAGGCAATGACGGACAGTCAGGCTCGACATCATCAACTACCAAGTGCACAGCATCTGCTTTACTGCCACCAGTGACAACCACAGCCACATTGGAGGCAGAGTTGATCACAGGCAAAGTAAAGGTGATCCTCTCAGGTGGGGGCTTGGGCGAGTCGGTGATGAAAGTCACCCACTGTTCTTTTTCATCAAGCACTGAGTGACCGGGAAAGAGCGATGCAACATGCCCATCAGGACCCATCCCCAAAAGGATCAGGTCAAACTTTGGGCAGTCACTGATATCAGAAACGCTGATTACACGAGTCCTCACAAGCTGCCTGATGACAAACTCGTAGTCTTCAGCAGCTTTTTCTGCTGATACTGTATCATTGATAGAATGCACATGGCTTGGAACAACAGGAACCTGAATAATGAAACACATAGTTAAAATCATGCAGGAATGAGAAAACAAAAGAATAGGAGAACATTATCTTTTCCTACGTCAGACTGAGAAACACCCTATATCAGACTCAGAAATATGATAAATATCAATAAACACCCATCCAACTTGGCAAGTTTTAAGAGAGCAACAAAAAAGCAAAGATAAGGAGTAGCATTAAGTTACAACACATAAATGCAAGTGACAGAAATATGAAGCAAAAATGCTTACACTTTCTCTCCATTTATGTCCCATAGCATGCCAATTCATAAGAAAATTCAGGTGTTTGTTGCCATGACCAAGGGGAATTCCTTTCTTTCTTTTTTTTTTTATCCTTACAAGGACAAAAGGGAGACTTATTATTTTGCAGTAACAATTTAAATTTGAACAACATTTGGAAGAATTTGTCTCCCCCAAGAATAAATTTCCTCAAGAGAAATCAATAGGATTTCCCAAAACCGAAACAAGGGGATCACAGTCTTGCAGATCAGTCCCCTGCACCGGTAACTAGTAGGACATATGACATGTATTGCTCTAGTTTGGGATATATTTGCCTTCATAACACTTTTAGCAATATAATTATTGAGAATCCTCAAAATTGCAGCATAAGTGTTTCAAGATCCTTGGCATCATCCAAAAACCAAAATACCACCTGTGCCATATCCAATATGTTACATGTGCCCAAATGTTTAGGGTCACATTCTATGCAAGAAAGCAAAGCTATGAACAGATTTTATCTATTTATTTATTTTTTTGTGCCCATCTCCACTGGCATATATCCATCTTTCTTGTCAAGGTAGCAGGGATAGAAGTTGTAGATCATATTACCCTGAAAAGCCAAAGCATAAGCAGTGCACTTAATACCTTATAAAATCAGTCATAGTACTTTTAATTCTGATAAACTCTCTTTATATCCTGTTCTATGGACACCACCCAGATCTCTCATGATTGTACAACTTCACAAACAAGAACAGTGACAACGTGGTCTCTCCATATGTGGTAATTAATGTAGAACACGGTGTAAAACACAATTGATAAAATCATCAAGGTTCTAGATACCACAGGACCGATGGCATGAATATGGAAAGGGGACTTGCCATTCAAACTACTGGTCTAGCCTCCCCTGAGAAGCTAAAAGGTCCACTTACGTTCTTTTGCAGCTTCCATTAATAAGCATCACTGTGTTAGACAACGATAACAAGGAATCCCATTCATTACGTAGTTCTTCTCTCTCTTCACATTTCTGTCTGCATCAAATGTGTGTCGCTAAAAGCTAGTCAAGCGTGAAATTGTCTAATAACAAATTGACCACAAAGCAAGTGATGACATTAAATTAGATTGGTTTTCCTTTCAATGACGATTTTAAGCCATATTTGGAGTGAAGATATCTCCAAAGGAGAAGAACCAGGAAGACTTCTTGAAATAAATCTAATATAGATTAACTTATTTACGAGAAATACATCATGGTCAGAATGTATTCCCCTTTCCTAGGAGCCTAGGATAATGCCATGGAACTACCATTACCAAAAAGGAAACCTATCATCCTTTTCATAATAAGCTGAAGGAAAACTTACACAGTCCCCCAAGGGTGGGGGATGGGGGGAACCAAATTTGTCACTCAACATAGAGTCGAAACTTTCCATGAACGTTTACGAATGTTTACAATAATTGGCTACACACAAGCAACATAAATGCATACGGTATCGACAATTCAATGATGTTCACCCTTGCCACTTGGCAGCTTTTACGGCAAAGCATAATAAAAGGCAATTATTGCTGCTAACAGGGGAGCACTCTGTTCCCTAAATCAGAGTCAACAAAACTGAATTTTCCTTAAAGAACCTAAAAGAATACTTTTGTCATCAAATGTTAGGCACCAGCTATTGAACTAAAGAAGACAAAAACATGACTCTGTGGTCTTATCCACTTTGATTATTTCCGGTCACAAGCAAAATCAGAAGGTTTGCGGTAAAGAAGATCACACTTTGTATGCATCAATCAGAGGCAGAGAAGAACATGCTCGTGTATAAGCCTTAGAAAGTCACTAACTTAATGGATAATCACATGCAGATTTTCATACTATGCTCAGAGCTTACCTTGGATAGAAGGCCATCCTTTCCCAGCTTATAATTGCTATCAGCATGATTCTTCGCCACCACGCGTTCATCAGCCCAAAATATATACCACTTGGCCCAATCAACAGTCTTGTTATAAGGAGCCTCACAGAGTTTACTGCCAAAACAGTTAAACCATGTAAAGGAAGGAAAGGAACACAAATACACAGAACAGGAATACACAATATCTGTACCCCATCAGACTAATTAGGGAGCCACCAGATAAAGCAATGGCAAACACTCCACGTTCTTTCACAGAAACCTCTGATAATTCTGCAATATAGTCTGCCAAGTCAGTGCATAGTTCATCAGTATTTTCGTAAATTTTCATTTCTCTTCCATCTTTTTTAGCCCCATAAAGTGCCATGCTTCTGACAACAAAATGAAACACAGCTCCTCTGCATAAACAAAAACAACAGGAACCAGGATGAGTCCTGATGAAACATGCAATATCAAGACAGCTCCCATACATAAACAGAACCACAAAGGAACCGGGATCTGTCCTAACAAAACATGCAACAACGATTGCCTGCTCAACATTCACAAAATTGAATAGAAATATGCTTCTTAGCATATATCCTGTCCAAGTGAGAAAAGAATAAACTTTTAGATCATCACAACTGAAAATGACAATTGAGCAAACATTCTTGAACTCATGCACAATAAAGTCAAAAGCACCGCCAAAATTTTTTGGCATTAGCACTAATTCTCACAACAATAATCCAATTAGTAATTCTTGAATGACAAACACAAGAAAGACAGCATCAACATCTAGACTACACTGCATGTAGAGTTAAATTACCAAATTCTTGGTGGAAGCTACAATGTTGATCAACAATGGATCAACCCCTCTACAAGAAAATCTCATACATGCATATCATGGAATATGCAATTTTAAACAATTTTAGCCAAAATCCAGATCAAAAAACCATGCCAATTCACATTACATCACACTGAAAAACTCCATTTCAAAGATAATAAAGCTGAAAAAAATTCTTCAAATACTGATATATGAGCATATTTTGATAAATAAGTACAAGTATTTTATGTTTTTCCCTCCTGGAACTAAACTGAAGTAATCAAATTAAGGAAGAAAGAGAGCAAAGGAGAGGCTTACAAAGTAGGAGAGAGATAGACGGTAGAGAAGGAAGAAACTGACGAAGGTGGAAGAAGATGGGTATCACACTATTTATATATGCACACAAAATATAGCAATAAGGTTTGTATTTTTGTGATTTTATATCTTCAAAACAGTGCAAATGTAATCTGATATGTACATTTTGTTGTTTTGTATCAGCAAATATAATATATCAATTTTCTAATCAGAATAGAAGAATTTACCTTCTGGACTTCCACGTGCATCCAGTGATCGTGACAAAACACACTCTCAGAATACTTACCAGTTACCTGCACACACAGAAACACACACTGATACTACAATGTAGAAAGTAAATGGATAAATGACCAAAGAGAAAAATTGAAGCAAAAGATTAAATTTTCAGTGACCCTTTTGTCAGACAGGAGATAAAATATATAGTAAGAAGATTGAAGAGAATAAACCCTCTCAGTTTCCGTAGATTCTCTTCCCTCTATTTTCTCTGCAGCAATATCTTTTCTGATAAATTTCTTTATACCAGTGTACAAATTTTTGTGGATTTTTCTAATGGGTGCTTTAATACATATAAAATTCTTATCATGTATATATATATACTAATAATTATTATCCTCCCTTATATTTATTTACTTTTCCTTGTCTATTTTTACCTACTATCTCTTATATTTATTTACTTTTTCTAATTAATATTACATTTCCAAATATATAACATTTGAACCGTTAGACGAATCCAATATATATATTTTTAACAAGTTTAGATCATATTATATAAATTCAACTTTGAAATACAAATTTTATATATGTAGCATACACCTATAAATCACTATATTTTCAACGCATAAAGAGCTAATCCATTTTTTTTTTTTTTGTACAAAATTTGGATTAAGAAAAGAGTTTTTTTTTTTTTGTCAAGTGTTTTAGGTAGGGGAAAGAAAGGAAGTTAGGTGGGCAGCATCTCATCTTTTTACCCAAAAAAAAAAAATTTCTTTTACTCTCATATAATTGAAATAACTCCATCAGACTTAATGTTGGGGTTAAATTTTAAAATACTTTTAAGGTAACTTTTATCAATCATGAATATGATATTCTTATTGGACAACTAGAAAAGGTAATTAGTCAATTAAAGTTTTGAATTTGAGATATATTAGATTAAACTATTGAACAAATACGTATTCAAATTGAAGTCTGACAAGTATTGTAGTATCTTGCACACTTCAAATAGAGTTATTTTTTTATTCTAGGGTGATGATATTTTTCGCTTTAGTTTACTTTATCTTCTTACATTGGCTATCTTTGTTAAATTTCTTATTTCTTTGTGAACACTTTTCTTTTTGTTTTTTAAACATTTTATGGTCTCTATCTTTGTTGCTTTAGCTTTTGGTAATTTTTCATGGGTATGTCCCCCTAAAACCAACTGATGGACCATTTTTCACATATGTGTTCCTTTATTAAATGTGTGGTTTTATTTTTGACTAATCAAGAATGTGCCCTTTTGGAATCTTGATCACCTTTTTTTTTTTTTTTTTTTTGCTTTTAATCTCATCTTTCTTCCTCTTTTCCTCCTCTTCGATTGAGGAGGGCTTAATTTTCCTCAGTCTTCTTCTTCTTCTTCTTCTCCACAAAAAAAAGTTGACATTGGTAATTGCTTTCTTCTTGTTGAGGTTATAGACTAAGCTCCAATGTCAAAGCAATTACCTATTCTTGAAAACTTGCAAGTGAGAAAGAATTGACAGTTCAAAGTCCATCTTACTTTGCCAGTCCCCAGAAGAAAGAGAGGGAGAGGTATTAGGTATGTTGAAAAAGTTGGGCAACTAAATAATGCAGTGAAACGTTTCAATCTACCTATTGATGGGTAGATTTAAAAAGATGGCTTGCCATAGTGGTGGTTGTTCCATGAATTGGCTTAATAAAACAGTTAAATACCCTATTAATGGTTGAAGTTAACCTTGGACAGGTGGATTAGGTCACAATCAATGCAACAGCTAATTCAGTTTGACGATTAGAATATTCTTTCAATATAGTGGGATTTTTATAACTCTTTTTATAAACTTTTTTTTTTTTTTTATAATTCCCTTCTGCTTAGACTTGTGAAAAATTAGGTATGGAGTTTCCCTTTTCATGATTGCTCCCTCAGTTTGCTCCCTTTTAATGTTCTGCCATTATTGTGAAAGTGAATTATGCCATTTCAATCCATACCTATTCTACTCCCATATGCATACAAAACCAACTTTATGTCACCTATCTTGGTGTTTGTAAGGAAGATATCATGTCAATCCATCATTTTCTTCAGCTTATCTAACCTCCACCATCCACCCAGGGGAAAAAAAAAAGGGGGGTTTGAAAAGAAAAAGGAAGAAAGAATGATGAAAACATCAAGAAGAGAGGTTTGGAATCTCAAGCAATTAATCTCAACCTGTGGAGGCAAAATAGAGAGGTTCAAAGTAAAAGATATGTAAAGTTCCCAACTAATCAGAACCCCACATCATGACAAATCAAGACTTGCATACCCCAGTTTCCGGATTCTAGCATTATCGTTATCATGCCATGACATAAGCTGATGGCCCATTTCCCTCCACACATTGCTAACTCCCCATTTCAGGGTAGGCATGAGCCATCACCACTGTCTTGGCTGATATCTTATACTTCTCCTCTTGATTCTCACTGTCATGATTATAAACCCAAAAAACAAAATGAAGAGGACGAGGCCCATGGCTCTGCACTCAAGTCCCTGTGTTTCTTCTCATCAAGAATTTGAGTATCCAAGATTATCGATTTACAAATCCCACATCAACGGTGAGATATGAATGCATGATCTCTTACAACAATGCAGTCTATCCTTAGTGACTAAGTTAATATGTGTCAACAACATGCTTGTTTGCTATCCTTTTCCAAATAGGTTAAATATTTTAATCATCATTGAACAAGTCTTTAATATTCTTTTCAGTGTTATATTTCTAGATTTAATTTTGGACCATTACTACTAGCGATTGAACAATCACAATCATATAAACAATAAACTGTAGTATTAGCTCAAAATGATCATTAAAAATTAAAAAAAAAAAAAGGGAACTGCAGTAAAGATCCTGCAACACTTTGTTTTCCTGAGAAGAGATCCTGCAACTCTACTAAATAAATAAATAAATAACCCTCGTTCGGTTTGGATAAGGTTTGGGTCATCTCCATGTTGTAGGTCCATGTCGATAAAATGTTCATTACTGAATAGTTATATCACCCTCTTGTTTCTTGTCATTTTGCAAGCCTACTGGCAAATGGTATCAAGAATCCCCTGCAAAATTCAACTCTCATCTAATCCATTTTGCCCCTCTCCACCAATACTGTACAAACACGGGCACACCCTAATAAATGAAAATCAAGAAGTTAGATCTTTTGGCTTCGTGCCGTGGACTTTTAACTTCATTTGTTGTGTTAATATCCACATTAATATCGTGCAACTAAAACTGATAATTGCAAGTGCTCTACATCTGTGTTTTGCTGCTTAAGTACTGTGTTTTTCTGTATTGCATTCAATAAAAAGGTTCTGTTTATCATACGAATATTGAAGATCCACCAACTTACTTTATTTAGCCGATTCAACAACCCCTAATGGAGCTCCAACAAAATTTATGCTGTTTTAGGGGATGTAACAGTAGATATATAAGGGACTGAAACATTTATGGTTGGGTTTGGTGTAATTTGGTTTAGTTTATATATATTTCTTCCATACAAAGTCATATTAACCTACACCATGTTATGTAAGAAAATATAACAATTGGACAATTGCGGGAAAATCTCAACTGTACCTGCTCCTGATCCAATTTTATGCTACGATCTTATTCAACTATCAAGCAATTTTCTATTCAGTTCTTTTGTTTGAATTGGCACTTATTCTTATTCTCTTGGCTTGTGATGTGATAACACTAGATAATTTTTTGCTCGTTGTAAGACAAAAATGGTCACAATTAAAGTGTCTTTTTTGTTCTAACCAACCAAAGCCCAACTCATTTTCGTACACCGCTTTCCTTAGTTTTTGGAGTTCAACCATAACTCTATCCAACATTACCAAGAGATTAGCCAGGATGCGTATTTGCATCCTTGTCTTCTTTCTAAATTTCTCCCCTACTCCATTTCTACCAACTGTTCGCATAATCCCACTTTTTAATTGTCTTCATCTGGTCAGCATTGTAGTAATCGAATACGTATCAAACACTATAACTAATGTTCCCCTCCAATCTCTTCACCTCGAAAAATAATGATAGCCTCATTTTCTACAATGATTGATTGCCAAAATGTGTTGATTCTTGCACACACTTAGACGTGATTTTAGCTACAAATTTGATGGAACGAGAAAAATGCTTGAGGGTGAAGCAAGGCCAAGATATTTTCTTGGGATAGAGCTAAATAAAGGTGGTCCAACAGATATGTCATGCTAGTTTTTACATAGGTTTTCATCTTTAATACGTCTGAAATTCCATTGTTGTTATTTCCCACTGCAGTCCAACAAACTTCGTGTGTTAAAATGGGAAATGTTGAAAAACCCTTAATCTTGAAAGGGACTTGTAATATCCCTAAAGCTAAGGGACAGTTGGAATACCCTTTTCACACAACGGGTTGTGCAGCTAACAAGCTTTAGTCAATTAATGATGAAAAGAGAGGTCTGGATCACAAGCAAGAATGGAAACAATCTCTTGCTAGTTTGGGGACCAATAATCTGCAGGGTATAGACTCCATCCGTACCTTGGGGAACCTGCCAATATATTTTCAGCTTCACTTTTCTTTGATGTTGATTTCTTGTTTTCTTGTGCACATTGAAACCCTTAAGCATTAATAAAAAAGTAGGAGTTTCCCATGATGCGTGACTTCCCTGGATTTTGATCAAGGCTGTACCATAACTTGGTCCTCTATTATCTTTCATTCTTCTTAATATATCCTCGATTTTTCATGATTTTTCAGACCTTGAAAAACAAAACGCAATATATCTAAGTCTAACGGAGCAAGTACATTGTACTGCTCTCTGATGGATAATCTTATTTAAAGAACCAAGTTCGATAGACGTCAGATGACAAAAGAATTGGTGATGGATAACAATAATATGAGTGGTCCCTATAAATTGGGAAGAGGAGCAAGAATATCACTATGATATTCATTTGATCACGAATTCCAACTTAGTATACAGACGCAACATAAGATTTCCTCATATTTTAACTCGTACAACGTAATTAAGAGTATCAAAATGTGAGTTTGATCACCGACGGGATCTTTTGAATCTTCCAAGGAGTTGATATCAGAGATTCTTTAAGTTGGAATCGACCACAGATCAACTTCCTAACTTCCCTGCTTTATCTTGTTTCCTTTGATTAAATTTTTTTTCTCATCACTAACTCTTCGAGTTTTAGGGACATTCTTTGCTCGGTTCCTACGCAAAGCAAGCTGCTCATGTCACACTGGAGTGGGATAAATGATAATGTACATCTTGGATCAGGTACCTATATATGTATGGGAAAGAAGAGGTTCACAAGAAATTCCTTTGCCGTCATAGCCTTAAAAGACTGAAGAGAAGAGAGGATAAAATTTGTATGGATAAAGGTAAGTGGACTGGAAGATAATGTGGGGTTTCAAAGAAATCAAAAGGTAACAGACAGCATGAAGCTGGGAAACCAGGAAAAGGAAATACAGGTTTGAACTGAATGTCAAACGTTTGGTACCCTCATACTGGTAGCTAGATGTCCGCTGTCCACCAGACATTAAGTGCTGTTATGTTGTTGGTTTCGTCCATCAGAATTCACAAAGATAGTATTAAATAGTAAACATGCCAATATTGCTGAGGCATAATCCAATTGCAAGACTGATGGAAAGTTGAAACAGTGATCGGACATGGGTCCTAGAAAGAGAGATGATTATGTGACCACGAAAGTGGGATACTACTGGTTTGAGACTGGTTAAGCAGAGTGGTGATCCTATCACTTGGGTCTTGGCTGATGGACAGACGTAACTTAGCGCATGTAAAAAGCAACAGCACCTGAAGCAAATAGAATGCCTTGAGACAAAGAGGACGCCTTAGTAAACTCAGTTGCATTTGATTGGTGTGTAGAAATCAGTGATAAAGTTCCACCAGGCTGCAGAAAATACCTCTTTCAGAAACGCTGACAATGTCACCAAGATCTTATACACGCCAGATTGTGTTAATCACAGGGTTATAGACCTAATCAAAGCACAAGCAACAAATGATCTTGTATTTTAGTAATCTAGGAATAGAGTTATCTGCTTGTACATATCATATGGCAGGCTCAATCTCCAATCTTTCTGTTTACGGCTCATTGGCCTGCCTTTAGCTGAAGGGTCTCTATTTTCCTTCACATCAGCCAACTTCCATACACAGCACCCTGAATCAATCTCAATCGACTCCAGCAAGAAAACTCCATTCTTTTCTGGGCATTGTGCCTCCAAATTTTCAACATAGCTAACACGCATAGGCATCTGTTTGAACCTATCCAAGTCATCTGGTACTTTGAGTAGCCGCTCAGCGCCAGGTGAGGATACCTTAAGGGGGAAGAAAAAAGGGGGAAAAAAACAGAGAGAAAAGTTAAGCAAATTGAAGTGTATGAACCACTCAGCATCATGCAAAACAATAACCATAACAATCAGGTGGCCATTTGTCAATACGAAACACTTGAGGTGATGAAGAACTAAACTATCAGTTGCAATGTTGGTAAGTAATTACATCAAGAGCCAAATCATCTGGGATTTCTCCAGTAGCTCCTACTCCATCTAGCTTTGCCTTGTAGTCTTTACTGAAAGATTCAAGCTCCTCAATGCTGGGGCACCCATATCTGAAGATTCAGAGTCTGTTTGAGAGCGAATTTTTGGATGTCGCACTAGTTGCTTAAGCAGGTAAACTATATAAATGATATAATCGAAGCAACACAGACTTTTCCACCATATGATTTCATATAATCCACAATGTGCTTCCAAATGATTCAATTATGGACACCACAAGACCACAAAGAAAAATAAATCAGATTAGAGTAAATAATCCTTTGTTAATTGATAAAACGGAGTGATTATCTTCTCTTGCACCCAACCACATTTAGAGTTGGGAACAAAAAAAGGAGAAAAGAAAAAAGGGAAGAAAGAAAGAAAGAAAGCAATCGTTCAAGGTACACAACTAGAATACAGGGATGAAAGGGACAAGCATAACAAAGCAATACATATTGCTTATGCTCAGAAAGGGGAGAGGGATGGAATGTTATTTATTCATGATTAATACCACAAATCTGAAGATTGAAAAATTAAAATCATCTCAACATTACAAAAACATTCCTCCAGGAATAGAAGGTTACTTATTCATGATTAGTACCACAAACCTGAAGATTGAAAAATTAAAATCACCTCAACATTACAAAAGTGTTTCTTCATTCTTCAGTATAAACAACTCCTCTGACTTCAAAGTCACTAGAATAAAGTAACAAACACAATGCTAATCTTACTCGTTTGACAGTTTATCAAGTCTGACATAGATGTATCCTCGTGGTGAGGTCTTGAAGGCATAGAGCTTCATGTCATCTCCAAACTGCTGCAGCACCTCAAGGGCTATGGAAAGTACCTTTTCTCCCCAGGGACAATTTTGAAGAACCACTCCACCTCCATCACCACCATCACCAATCTAAATTTTGAACAACCATCATTAACTAGAACTTACACTGTGGGATGTGAATCAAAGCCCAAAACTTCAAACAGGGTGTTACAGACCTTAGGCTCAACCACCTCCTCTTCTTCCCATGAATCAATTGGTTCAACCTCATCTGTATCATCTGCCATTCAACCAGGATTAAGCAATACTTGAGCTAACCTCAAACAATGCAACTTTACTGAGAGGGGAATAGTGAATTACTGCATATCCTCCTACCAATACGTGCTTTCAAACCTAGAACTGCCATTACCGTAAAGGGACACAGAATGAATAATTTGAAGGTCAATACCAAAGCAGCAACAGTGACTACAATATGCATGAACTAATATGATCCCATTACTGCCCATGTCAACAAATATTATTACATCGCTAGTAACTTCTAAAAAGCCACCACCAACGTACAACATGAAATCAGGACTTAAAATGAGTTTCTTACATGAAATCAGTACTACAAAGCATATACAAAGGCAAAAAAGAAAACATCTTTCTAGCAAGAAATATACCCAAAGCAAAATTTTCTCAACCCAGTTAAGTTTAATCCACGCACATAAAGTTTGACATAGACAATATCTCAAACGCATGGTGAACTAACGCTTAAACTCCAATCACACGAGCGGCCAGCAAAAAATCAAAAGCTGCAATCTTTAATACGAAGAGCTGAGCTTACCGTGGTCTTGGGTTTCGATGATTTGAGAGGAACTGCTACTTAAATATCTTCGAGCGATAGACGAATTGAAAAGAGAGGCGGGTTCTGAAGAAATTCCACTTCTTTTAACTTTGTTGTCGCAAAAGCTTTGAAGGCCTTGGCGTTGAAGAACAATTGGTGCCCGTGCTGCAAGATCATGATAATTATGATGAACCGAGGAAAGGGCTCTCGGAGATTTACGCAGCAAGAAAGACGAAATTTTGCTACTGATTTTTCGTCTCATATTTCTGCTGTATTCTGGTTTAGGAGTTCTTGGAAAATTGCTGCACTTTCTGCAACTCTATAGCACAGACTAAAGAGAGTCCAAACTTGCAGGTGCACGGTGCACCCCCTTGCCTGGTTAGGTTTCTGTGACCAAGTGTTTTTAAATATTTTTAGTTCCTCGTTGTTCACTCTTTCATTTTAAATATTTTTAGCTTTTCGATTTTCACAATTAGTAAAGCTTTACTTTGCACTTGGAAGGTAAATTTTTTAAAATAATTTATTGAAAAGAAAACTATAACACTTTTTTGATTTGATATATATGATTTGACGTATATGAGATAAAAAATTAATTAAAATTTGTGTCAACGATACAAGTAAAAATTTTTAAGCAATAAGAGCAATCCAAAAACAAAATTCACCCTTGGAAGGAGGGAATGGGTTAATTGGTCTTCTTCTGCTAACTATCTATTCTCTTAACTTTCTGTGGTTATCTTATTTAACAATAATATGAATCAGAAAAAATAAGTATTTAACATCCCTTTCTGGGAAGAATTATGGAAATCAGATATCAGAAAAGCTAAAATATATTTACATAATAATTCCAGAAAAAAAAATAATCGAATTTACAGTTCAGCAGTAAAGCTACTACTGTACAAAATAGTCTCCAATTGACTATCAAAATCAGGGGGGCAACATAAAAAAAGGGGCAGTTCATAACAAAATTTTGCAACAGTGGGAGCTAGGACACGAGGTTGGAATTTCTTTCTTTCCTTTTTTTTTTTTGGGAATTTCTACTGTCATGTGTTTTTAACTATAATCTTAAAATAGTTCTGAGCGTATCAGAAAGATTCTGGATGGTTTGCTGCTCTTGCGCTGCTTGCATTTCCTGAAGTGGCATATCCTCGTAGCACCTGAAGCACAACTTGGAAGACATCAAAACAAAAGAAAAAGGGGCAGTAATCAATATGTATTCTTATTTTTTCCCACCCCTTCAATTAGGTTCAGTATTTTTGTTTACCATCCCCTTCTAGTTAAGGTCCAGTTTATATTAAAAAAATGAAAAAAAAAAAAAAAAAAGGATCCCTTTCCAAACCCAGAGAAATGGGGGGAAAAAGTCACACATTTTGTGGTAAGCTAGGGCCTGAGCGAGATTCATCAGAGTAGGACTCGAAGTTAGTCTCTGGCACACACTGGGAGGCAAGGGTACCTGCAACAGCAGTGAAATACCGTTTGTCCGTATAGAAGCCAAGGGCAGAGAGATATATGAGAAAGAGTGTAAAAAGATGAGTACCTCAGTTTGTCTATTTCGGCCCTTTTTAGACTGAGCATCACTAGTGAAAAGCTCCTGAATTGCTTCAACAGCTATACTTCCGCTATCATCCAGTTCCGGGCCTCCAAGTACGTTGTCAGATAAAAGAGCAATAGGCGATATATCTGTCGCCCTAAGAAATGGAATGGGCACAGTGTTCCCAGCTGAATATATTGACCACAGCTACCACAGCAATAAAAGCCAAGTGAGCAAGAACAAACGTTTCATCGACCAAAACCAGTACCAAAGAAGCAGATGCGTGCATAAAAGTTGCATACCAACAAAAGAAGGCAGGAGAAGCAAAGAAAAAGTTTTGCAATACTCAAAGATAATGGAGCCTGTACTAAGAGGCATTTTAAGTCTTGATGACTTTGTGTAAAAATAGATCTGTACAACACTTCAAATAGGATAGATTGAAATCCTAGACTCCAAGAAGGGAATAAAAAAAAAAAGAATTGATTACTTAATCATGGATAATAGTCAAGAAGAATAAAATTTACCTTATCTAATGCCTTCCGGCTTACAGTTTCACTCATAAATGAACCGCTGCTCATGCCAGCAGCAACTACAGTTGCTTGGCCACTGCTTTTTGCGTCAAGCTTCTGCTCAGGAGAGCCAAAGATTGAAAGAGGGAATGCTTGAGAGGGCTGTGCGACAGATATAGCTCCTCCAACAGGGACACCAACTCTTGTTGCGTCACCCATCCTGGCCATCAAGCATGCAGATAGGGTAAAGAAGCTAAATATTTGGGATTTGACTTCCAGCTTCATGAGATATCATAGCTAACAGACATTTGGATTACTACAAGCACAAAACTGCAAGAAGGTAGACTAGAGTCAATAAATTCTCATTCCATTCCTTAATGGAAAGAGGAGTGAAAGTTTCACCCCTTTTTGTCCTTTTCTCTCCACAGAAAGCATTTAGTTCTAGAAAATATCATCAGCAACATCCAGTTCCAGACAATGAAGAACTTTCTTGATTGGTTTGTCTGTGCATGCAAACGAGTTCAAATAAATGAAACAGGAAATCTCTCTATATCCCCCCTCCTCTTTGTTGGAGGTTTCAAGAATTACCCGGATTCTGCAGCTTTGTCTGTGCCGCTACTGATGTATGGACTTCCAATTTGTCCTGAAGCAGGCAAAGGTTCTGCTGCATTAGTCACAGAGGTACTACGCATGGTAGCCATATCCATCTCACCTCTATCCCGAACTATGACCGTGCCAAAATCACCTGGTCAAAGAGATACCACATAAATGGAGTTAAATCACCCAACTTGAAGCACCTCCCTCTACCAGGACAAAGAATCAAGACAAAAACGAGAACACGTGATGCATCCTCACATAGCGCAATACCATGCAAACTATTGTATTGCCCCAGAATCAACAACTCATCCATATACAAGTCCATCTTCTAATTAATTATTCCATATACAAGGGAGGGTCATGTTCGTCGTCAGAGGCACGTACAAAAAGAGGCAACAAGCAAGATGGTAAACAATAAGATTGTACATAATTACCTTCCATATTTGGTTCTGTCCTATCAGCTATAGGTCCTGAAGGTATCCCATTAGCAAAGTTCTGAGGCTTTGATGGGACAGTATCTCCATAGTCTTCATTCAATTTTGGACCACCCAAAGGCTGCAAAAGTGGGAATTTAATAATGAAATTTTCAAAAGCTTCAAAGAAACTTAGTTACAGATAAAAGAAAAACCTATTAATATGTTTCTGAAACAAAACAAAGAGTGTGACAGCATAACAAAACCAATTAGTGAAATAACATATTTAAGAAATCAGGCATACACTCTCTTCAGGTAAAGATGTTTCTGGAGTAACAGTTTGAGCTTGCAACGCCACGGATGCCCTGATCTGCCTTGCCTTCTCAATCTTGGGCAGCATTGTAGAAGCTCCACTTTTGCATCTTTCAATAAATTTGTGCTGTTAAAAGCAAACAAGGGAAAGACCAAGTTAATCTCAGAATCGAGTATGTATTCCACATCAATCAGCAATTAACATGTAAAATAGTGGAGTGCAACAAGTCCCCTGCAACTTTTCTCAATATTTTCTCCACGTTTCTCAAGAAATTCCTCTCATTTTTTCATGAAGAGGAAAGGAAAAGGAAAGGGCAGCTGGTTATGCCTTGAAGCATGAATAACCTTGTAAGTGCTACACATGGTCAATCCTATGAGTTGAGAGAATTGCATCACAGATGCATCAACAATTATGACACCTACTACTTAATTCTAACAGCACCAATACCTATATTTGTGGCTAATCATGCTCATTGCTTCAATAGGTAAGTTAATTGGCATTTACACTGGACTAATTTCATGTATAACATAACCGCTTTAACAAATCCTATATTAATTTCATCAAATAGCATTAGTCTGAACTAGGATCACAGGAAAAGTCATATTCAAAGCAAACCAGGATAAAGAATTTTCACTACTTCCAATTGCAAAGATAAGCTAGCATCCCGCAATATAGCTTCCAGGAATTTCACCACAGCACCAGTTTACTAATATCGAGGTTAAAATTGGAGATGTTATTAATGTAATAACTGCAAGCGATGAAATGGCCACCAAAGCCCCAAAATCTGATATACTTAAGTCATTGTTAAAGCAATTCCAACAGGAAAACAAACTCCACCAGAAGATGAGTATCAAAGTTACAGAGTAAGTAAGGCTAAGGCAACAGCTACAGGCAGCCTCTTATAGCAAATCAGCCGTCAGACCAGACTGTGACCTCTTTGTTCTGTTTTAGAAAGCAGGGGGCTTTCATTAGATGCTCCTTGGTGAGAGCTAAAAAAATGCATACTCAAATAATTACTGTAGGTCAAATGGCATCAACTTCTTGCAGTCATCAAGTTCTTAATTCTTTATATAGTAACCAGTCCAAAGATGAAAATATCAAGGTAAAGATAAGGGAAACAAATGCAAATATGCATAAATATCCATAGAGCACCTTTAGCATCTCAGCTGCAGTAGGACGAAGCCTTGGATCCTTAGTAAGGCACTTTGCTACAAAGTCATGGAAAACAAGAGACCTGCATCAACAAAATATTAAGGTATGCATGGTCATGTGGCATGGCAAAAAGGATCTCTGTCAATCACAACCAGTAGCATTCAGATACTAGCTGCACATCCCTATCTAAAAACAACAAGCACTAGCATGGAGTTTGCCAAGCATCAGGGGGAGTCTTAGGTGCTACTAAGTTAATACCTCTAATAAGTATGAAACTCAGACATTTGATCACAAAGAATAACATTATCGATGCCAATTTTTTCTTATCTTATCAAGATTAATGAGCTAGATACAGTAGCTCTTAAGAGAAAAACTTTGAATTATAAGAAAGCAAGGAGGCAAACCATTTCTCTTTGTCCTCAAGCATTGGAGCTGGTTCTATCGATATCATAAACAATACCTGCCACAACAAGAGATAATACTAAAACACCAAAATAGATAACCGAAACCGAGAGCTTAAACAATTCATTAAGAATATAGGGGGCTAGACTGAAATAATTCTCAGGCCCAAATTCGCAAGTAAATACTAACTACGAATGACTTATTCTCGAGCACAATGAACTCCTTACATTCTAACTCAAGTAGATTAATAATTTTCAGTGGTAAATGAAGATATGGCAAGTACAGTTACCAAAGAAAACCAGTAATCTATAATCAATCAATTTTTTCACCTTTGCAACAAGAATTTATTACCAGGAGGCAAACACACAAAACACAGAGTGCAGTAAAAGGGATTGAGCCAATTTGTAAGAGTAAATTAAGATGAGTAATTGGCATGCAAGCAAGGGCTAAAAGCACACTGGAAAAAAACATCAAACTAAAATTGCCATGTCCATGTCCATGATTAGAATGAATGATCAATCTATTTCATTTGTCATGTCCATGATTAGAAGAATCCCACTTGCTTAATATGCATGATTTATGGTTTCAGTTGCCTAATATCCCAGATCAGAAAATGTCACTTTGGATATTTTTATGCACCAGAATTTTCCAATCCTGTATGAAAGAAGATGTAAGTTTTTAGTCGCATGTAGAAATGAAAATAGGACCTGTATATCAACAAAGTATCTATGTGCAGATCCCATCCACTTTCCTTTCCCAGTATGTATCATGCTATAGTGAGCTAAAAATGTCTGATAGCTTCTCAGGTTAATGCCAATTATGGATCAACTCTATAGCCCGGAGCATGAAAAAAAAAAGTTTCAAATCAATTGACTAACCCTCATCGGATGAACAGTGGCTCTTGGTGGATAACCCTGGATGAAAAAGAAAAAAAGAATTACAGCCTGTCAGTTACCATAAACTACCAGCTAATACCATAAAGTTCAACATAAAGGCCAACTGTTCAACCTTTTTGGCTGTACAACAAGCACGACAGAAACAGGGCAAATTTCAAAAATCTGAGCAATACACAACTAGATAAAGCAAATGGATGTACCTCTGCCATTTCTATTGCAGACACTCCCAGAGCCCACACATCAACCTGGAAAATAATTTTTTCAAAAAAACCCATTAGGTATATTGCTTCAACCCATTTAATAATTTTTTGATGTCAAGAGGAAAAAATTTTAAAATAAATAAAAGACAACTAACTACAGAAAAACTAAAGATTCATAACAGCTAATTATACCTTCCCATCATAACGACTTTCTTGAATAACTTCGGGAGCCATCCAATGAGGTGTGCCAATAAACTGAGAATCAATGAACATCAGAAGAAAAAACATCCAAGTCATCAATGAAGTGTGATGAAAGGAACAGATCTAGCAGACTAGAAGAATCAACTAAAGCTTTCTTCTTCTTTCCTGGGTGAAAACTTAAAATTTCTATCAACAATCAATGAAGTTGATATTTGATACCGTGTTCCGTTTGGACATAGTCCTCGTCAATTGTGCAGCAACTCCAAAATCACCTGCTTGTGTTGCAACAAATTAGGGAGACAATCAAACAATCACAATCACAGCAAAACATATTTTACAAAAAAAAAAAAAAAAAAAGTTGAATTGAATTTTTGCTTTGCCTTGTGATAAGCACCGCCTTCCCTCCCACCTCCACCCTCAAAGAGAAAAAGGAATTGCAAAAGAGTTGCCTATGTCTAATCCATTGAATGCGTGCACAATCAAATTAAAAAGAACTAAATAAACAAACATTCCATCAGAATTAGAAGAATGAGGAAAGATTTGGAACCAGTGATCAGTTGGAAGAAATCATTAACATGCAAAAGATGATTACTCACCCAACTTGACCTCTCCTTGTTCAGTCAACAAAATATTACCGCCTTTAATATCTCTATGTACCTTGAAGATTGAGTGCAAATAGGATAGACCCTACATGAGAAGCAACAGCATTTCAAGATACAGAAATAAGAAGAATAAACCAGAAAAAGATCCAGCCAGAAGTCCACAATGAGAAGAGAAACAAGAAAGGTGACTGCCTGGAGTGATCAGGAGGTGATGTAACAGTTGAAAGAGGCACAGCAGCTGGAATTTGAATGGTCAATACTAAAAGCAAACTCCAGACTTTTTGTTAAAAACAGAGAATAACACATAAGAAAAACACGAATATACATCAAAATATGACTTGCATAGTATGCAAATGCAGAGTAAACTACTGTGAATAGGAAACCCATTAATAGCATGAAAAACACAGAACAACACATAAGAAAGCCATGAATATGCATCAGAATATAACTTGCATGGTATGCAAATGCACAATAGGATAAATGCAGAAGAAACATAACCAGAAATGAGAGGAAACAGAAGTAAACTACCACTTTCATGATTACATGGGAAATTTGTCTTCAAGAAAAACTATTGATGTATGCTACTTGGTTCATATGTAAAGTTACCTTTAATGCTTCCCTACAAATAAAAGCTATTTGATACTCCTCCAAAGATTCATCTGTAACATTCATCAAGTCAGCAACACTGCCACCTCCACAATACTCCATTACTATCTGTGAACAAGTAAACTTGCCCATAAGACTCCAATGGAAAAAATTTTTGTCTACTTGTCCATTTTCAACACATAGTCAACAACAAAAATAAAAATTAAATAAGAACTGTAAAACGCATGATGGATATTGTTATTTGTAAGAGAAAATAGAGAATAGAAATGGAAATATAGATGCATATATACCCAGATGCAAACAGAAATAAAACAAGCACGATATCTCAGTTTTCAAGATCAGTAAGCACGGATGATATTGTTCTTACCCATAGATACTCTTCTCCTTGATAGCTTCCAAGGTAGCGAACAACATTAGGATGATTACATTGTTGCAACATCTCAATTTCACCTCGAATTTCTTCATACCCCTCCTCCTGAAGATACAGATATAGTTCTAAACCTCAATTGCTGGTTTCGTTGAACATACTTAACATTGTACATGAACACTTCAAAATCAGAAGAAATCATACCCCTTCACTCAAAGATATTACTTTGATAGCAACCAACTCTGAAGTTTTCTTATCCCGAGCCTTATACACAGCACCATATGATCCCTTCCCTGCATTTCAATAACCCCAACTCTCAACCTTCTATACCACATAGTCCATATAAAAGCAACGAATTTTACTCAACGCAAATGCATATACAAATCAATTTTTAAATACACGAAACTGAGGGCGAGATTACGCACTACATGGTCAAGAATCAAAATGCCAACCAATTCGGCATATATCACCAGCAAATCCATTTTTATCAATTGGAACTAAAAAAAATATTTTGAAAACATACTTAAAAACAAGTACCCTATACTACTAAAGTTCCCGACAAAAAAAGCTTCATTTTTTAAATCGAGCTAGAAGGCAATGTACCATGAAGACAAATGAATTCCAAAAAAACTAACGCAGCCACAAGAATCAACAAGTTCAACTAAACAAGCTCAAAGATTGGATACTCGAAATTTACCAAGCTCATGCAGCAATTCATACTTAGTTGTGGGATCTTCCTTAGTCACACTTTCCGGAATTGAACTTGTGGAGACTTTCCCACTTCCGTGCCCTCTTAACCGATCCCCACCACCGCCCTCCTCCACCATCCCACCACCACTGCCACTTTTCCTCTGCCTGCCAAATCCACCACCAATCTCCCCAACCGCCTGCATGCTCGCCACCGCCCTACTCATCGTCCCACTTCCACTCCCATTCCCTCCACCACGGCTCTGCTTCCTCCTCGTCCTCCTCACCATCGTCCCCGATCCCATTTCCTCCTCCTCTTCTTCCTCCTCTTCATCCTCCTCCGCCCCTTTCCTCACCACAAACGTCGAAAAGTTCCCCTCTTCTTCCTCCTCCTCCTCCTCCTCCTCCTCCTCCTCAAGTCTCCTCCTATACGACGCTGCATTGTCATTATAATCCCTCTTCTGAGCCCGATCCCAAAATTGAGCCGGCTGGCGACTCGCCCTCGAACTGTTCGACGTTTTGACAATCATAGTACCGGAGACAGATACCCCCTCGTCGTACTGATCATCGTCCGAATTCAAGGTGGGGTCTCCGCCAAAATCTTTAGGTAAGCGCTGAAGTAAAGGAGGGAGTGAATCGTAGTCGTCTACGTCGTCTTTTCGGACCATAGTGGCGTAAACGTCGGAGGATGACAAGTCTTGTGCTTTCTCCTGTCCTTGGACTGGTTTTGGTGGGTTTGCCTTTCTGGTTCGACGAGATGTTGGGGAATACTCCATTTTTATATCTTTCCACCTTTTCGTTTTCAATGCCGATGCAGTGGTGGGGACGGATAGTAAACTGAACAGTGTGTTGTTACGAAGAGGCCATTGCGGGCGGAAGCTCAAAATGTTGCTTTCGGACCGTCGGATTCCAACTGAGCTCAAAATGTTTGACACTGGGCTTTCAGGGCTTTCCACCTGTCTGATTCCAGCTGATGCTGCCAAAGTTCCATTTCAGCTTGCGACAGACTTTGGTCCGTTTGGGAGCGTTTTGGTAAAAGGGGTTGTGATTACTTAATTAGTATGGCCAATCTATTCTATTCGAAGTTCGAACTCGCCACGCTTATTTCGTCAAATGCTCGACTCGAGTTCGGCAATAATTGAGCTTGAGTTGAATTCGAGTTAAAGCGTTCAATAGTATATATGATTAGAGTTTAAGACTTCAAGTCTAAAATTTCTGAACTTGCAAGTTTGGAATGAAATGTTTTGTTTAAAATTTATATTAGGTGAGCTTGAATAGGCTCAATTAGATTTAATTAAACTCGAGTTTGAATTTGAGCGGTAAATTGAAATCAAACTTGAGCGAGTTGGATCTTTAAAAGCTTGACAAGTTCAAACGAAGTTATTTTAACTCGAATTCAAGATCGATTCAACTCAAATGCACTTTTACGTGAGTTACACTATAATAGTTATTTTAACTCGAATTCAAACTCGACTTAACTCAGATAACAATATATGAGTTATGCAGTAATGTCGAATTCAGTAGTGTTGAAATTTATCACTATTAATTCATGACTATTCACCCTAAAATATACTCTTCTCATGTTTTAAGAATTTATTATGGATCTATAAGTAGCCAAAAAAAAAAGGATGGTAGTTTGTTCAAATGTGTAAGCATGACTTGATTAGCTGAATTCATGCTCTAACAAACTTTTATTGATTGGAACATGATTTGAGTTGAGTAGTTTAGAACTTCTTATATTAAATTTCAGGAATTGTTAAAAATGTTCTTCATATGAAATTGTTCAAAATGTTCTTCGTACAAATTTTTCTTCCTTCACTTTTAAAATGATAAATTTACATCCTTTATAGAATAAAGTCCATAAAATTTAGTTTCAACCTATGTTTTTTATTACTTTTTACCCTAAATTCATTACTTGCCCCACATGATCATTTTCTAGTAGCAAAAAGGTTAGATCTTATTTGTAATTAAACAAATGATTTGATTTTTTTTTTTGGTCAATCAACGACTTCTATTTTTACTTATATGAATAAATGATTTGATCCATATTCATTTTTATTTTTCAAAGAAAGGGATCTGATCCGAACCATATTCGTTTTTTCTTCCCTAAAATTACACACAACCCAATCTATATTATTTTTGTCACTAAAAAGTAGGATTTTTGACACACAAAATTGGCTGCATGTGAGTCACATAGTGACTTCAAGCTAAAAAATGTTCAAAAACTTAGGTTAAGACCAAAATTTGCTAACTTGCTATTTATAAAGAATATAGAGTTAATATTTTAAAACTGAAGAATGAAAAAATTCATTTGGCTAAATGTGATGAGCGTTTTAAATGATTTTCCCTAAATTTCAACATCAAGGAAGCTTGATTTTTGAATTGATTAGCTAGCAAATACTAGAAGCTCTTTTCACCGGTGTTTTCAGAACCGGACCGGACCGGCCGGTTCGACCGGTCGGACCGCGAACCAGCCATGCCACCGGTCCGGTTCTCTTCAAAAGCCGAAAATGATAAAAAACCGTCAAAAAACGGTCGAACCGGTGTGAACCGCAAACCGGCGGTTTTTTGGCTTTTTCCATTTTTTGAAAATATAAAATGTGATAGTAGTGAGATTTGATCTTGGAACCTCATATATAAAATACAAATGTCTTAACCACCACACCAACAATTATTTTTGAAACTAGATGAGTACAAAAATTTAAAAATTCGAATTCTTTTCATTTATTGATATTGGTTTTCTTTTTTTTATTTTCCCAATTTTCGGTTAAAATGTATCTAATATTTCAAATTTTTTTTTTTTTGTATGGTTGAAAGAAATTACATTTATCAAATTCAAAATTTATGTTCAATTTTCATGGGCCGTTGATAATGAGTTTTTTTGCTTGTAGAAAACTTTCAGAACCCATCTTGTAGAAATTTATTTTGGATGTGTAAAATTTTTGTAATAGATTTAATTTTTCCTTTTCCTTTTTTTCCTTTTCTTTTTCCTGTTCCTTTTTCTTTTCCCTTTCCCTTTTCTTTCTTTCTTCCCTTCCTTCCCACCATGCTGTTTTCTTCTTCCCTCCCTCTTCCCTCCCCTCCCCCTCCCATGCCCTCCCCTCAGCCTCTCTCTCAGGAGAGAGGAGGGGGAACCGGGGAAGAAGGAGAGGGAGGCGGAGGGGAGGAGGGGGGGATGGGAGGGGAGGGAGGGAAGAGGGAGGAGGGAGGGAGAAAAAAAAAAAAAGTGAACCGGGTCGGACCGGTTGAACCGCGAACCGCCACCTCCACCGGTTCACTGGCCGGTCCGAGTTTTAAAACATTGCTTTTCACATGTTTCAACTTTCAACCTGAAGACTTTGACATGTTTGATAATATTTAGTCTCATTTTTTTAAGAACTCTAGGATCCGTGTTCTAGTACAAGGGTTTTGACAGATTCATTATACAAGCATCCACAAAAAGGAACTTTAACAGAGGGATTTTTTTTCTTTCATTATACACGCATCCACAAGCAATTTTGGGCTTTAAAGGAGACATTACATTCATCCTATCAATTGACAGTAAAGGCACAGGCAAAGAAATGACATTAAGCAATTAACCATTTCCAAATCAGCTTGTGATTCCACAAAATCCGAAACACCAGATTTCTGCTAAAGCCATAGAAGATTAAAGCAGCGTGTCCAAAACAGAGAAGTGAGAAGAACATCTACATACTCTACAATTATCCTATCATATCACATATGCACTCTGAATCCTATCTTTCAATAGATTGTTTCATCCATAAGCTCTGTCATCCTCCACGTCTAAGTGAGAGTAATACCTCAAAAACCATATCAACATAGAACATAATGTCATGATCTCTTGAACAAAGATTTCGTGGGCTTCCCAGATTCACCTTTTGGAACTGCAAATCCCCCATTCCGAGAGCACAGATCCTTGTAACATGACAAGAAACTAATACTTTCTGTCACCAGAACAAAGCCAACAGTATCTTGATAAAACCGGTAAAATCTATCATTCCATGGATAAAACCATGCAATTAATAGCAAGCATCCATTAATAACATAGATGTCAAGCACACAGGCTCCGGCAAGTAAAGGTGATAGAGGATATAAAAGTTCTTTCACTGGTCTAGCTTCAGGATTCTCCTCTTTCAGACGTATGTACTCTTCTACACGAGCCCCAAAGTACCCCTCAGAAAATACAACTGCAATCAGTGTAAAAACTAGTAGAAATGCCCAGTTCCAACCAAAATTGCCCCAGGAGAGGATCCATTGAACAATCAGAGACACTCCCAAGTCTAAAATGATCGGCATTGTGGACTTGACCCTGAACAAAAGCCGGAAAAGATTGATTGTTACCACAGCAGTAAACCATGAATATGGGAAATCCAAGAAACGGCTCCAGAAAATGCCCCAACCACTAGCATTAGTTATGACAGCAAGAACCAACCAAATTTCCGTGGAAATACAAAGGTATTGGCAGTCGCCAGATCCCAACTCTTTCTGCGATTTGTTGACTTCATTGAAGAGACGAAATAGCCAGACAACCACTCCACATATCCAAAGCAAATCAAAGACTAACCCTACTAATGCCATCAGTTCTTAGCCAACAAAGTGGACCCAAGATAAGCTAATGGCCAGCACAGAAGCCAGAAATCGTTGATTTCTTAGTCTCTTTCTTCTCAGTACTTAATAAAAGAGGTGATTTTTACTATACTTTTTGCTATGCAACTTGCTCATGTAATTGTTTTTGGCTTCAAATCTTCAATTCCACGAACCTAGTCAAGAGACCCAGGAAAACCCAGAAATATTTCATGCTCCTGTGGTCGCGAAGCCACACATTAGATGAATGCTTGACTTCGTATGGAATTTATTCGTTCAGGAATTTCAACGAACAAATAGGACTGTACGGAAAATGCGTGAAATTGAGAAAGGCAAGAAAAAGGGTTCTGTTCAGTTGGCCACAGAAACTGAAATTTGTGAAACTTTAGGAGGAAGTAAAATGTTACATGGCGTGTAAAGAGCTGAGAATTTTTTTTCTTCTTTTTCTTTTGGTAAGGAAAATTTTCTTCTGACCGAAGTACTAACTCCCAGAACTTTTGGTCGAAAAGACTTGCATTTGAAGTTGGGCAAGCTAAAAAATCTTCATGAAAAGGTGAGGAGAAACAGAGAAGAGGCAGAGAGAAGCATGGGAAGCCAGATGAGGGTTACATTTCGCTAAAAGATCGGCAAAAATGAACGAAGAAAGCGAAGAGAGTCCAAAAGGAAAGACTTTGATGTTGATTGGTTTTTACGTGCCCAGAAGCAGAAGCTCCAACATTTTATCAGGAGAGGCTGCTCAATCTAACTTGTCGGTTTCGGAAAATGTTCTGCTTTTTCCCAATAAAATAATAGTGTGGCGTCACAGAGTCGGTGGTAAACCAGACCATGTGCTTATATTGATAACTTGAATCTAATAGTCTATGTCCACTTGTAATTTCTGGCTTTACATTTAATCGCTCTTACTTGCCATAATAGACACTTCAAAGTTCAGCCATATGAATTTCAGTTGGTTCTTTTGGTAAGGACTATAAAATCTTTTTGGCCCCTCCAACTCTTAAAACGTTTCGGGGTCAAAAGACTGCACCATATTAATACTTGCCGTGATTCAGCTCATGTGCAGTTGCATATGTTGTATTGCCAGTTCTGAGGTCAGACCGAAGGCATGCAGAGTTGAAGGCTAGAAGCAATGTGCTTTCACTTTCAAGCAGATCACGAGATGTTGCCATTTTTACATTTATAGTTTGTTGTGCCTTCGTAAGCATACGTGCAGTTTGAGAAAATTGGGAGGAGGGTTATCTTGAAAAGTTTGCATGTAACGACAGGGCACTGTTTGTCCAAGCAGTGTGTGCAAGAAGGTCTGATCATTTTCCCATAATCAACTTCTCTGCTCCATAGTTTGACAATGGAATTGTCTGGAAACCACACTTGCTACATGTAGTGTGAGTTTGAATTGTTTAGAACAGAGTAGGGTACATGGAAAACGTTAAAATGGTGAAAAGAGATCTGAATTGCCAAGTTCAAGTTCCTCGTGGTTTCATGTAGTTCCTAAGCGTATGATACATTAATAGCATTGTTGTTTCAACAAATTGGGAATAAATATGATGCCCCCGTGACAGGACTAGCCGAAGCCAAGAGGGCAGTATGCAAGTCCATTAGAAAAACCAGGTTCAGGTCTCCGTAAAATGACAGCATTTGAGGTCTTGTAGGTAGAAGAGGCCTCGAGTTTTTCGTATTCCTTCCATCCAGAAGCTACAAAATGAAATGTGAACGATAAAACAGGCAGATCGCTGATAAGAAATTACTGCAAGAATCCAGTGCGCAGAATTGCAGACATTGCAGGAAAGAGAAACTAGCTAATGGCTATACCCAATATATTTCCTTGCCCTTAAAATTCAACCAAAGAGTAGATAATCTGAGTCAAAATTTGCATACATGAAAGTAATTTGATGATGGCAGGAAGCATTAAGCCCAAAAGAGAATTTCTACACAGCTTAGAAGCATTTTCAATCATTTCAATTCAAGCTTCCCAAGTAAATAGGAACTTACCATGGAAGAATATTGTCTCCATAAAATTCTAGTATAAGGCTCCAGGCCATCAGAAACTTGTAAATATCTTGAACCTTCACACTAAATCTACCATGCTAGGAAATCTCGATCTGTCAAAGACTCTGACAGGATGATTGCAAAGAAACACGTTTATGTTTTTGTTGTCCTTGAGGGCTGTACTAGAGCGTATAGTTTGCTTTAGAGACAGAGAGCTCTGTCATAGGTCATGAAAGGGTAGTTTGTCTACATTCAAAGTTGAGACCCATGCCACATCCTGGAATAAAAGGATAAAAAATGTACATCAGTTGTGTAATTAACGTGACACCACAACAGAAATCCTCATATTATCCAGTAGTTGTCCTTCTACTTTTGTTTAAGGACACATCATATGCGCCAAGATATCTATTTGATATGAAATGAAGGAATAGGCAGTAGGTCTATCATTGCACATTCAAATTTAAAGGATATGCGTAAGATGATATATAAGGTAATACATGAAAAAATAACTGATATAGAAGTGTAGAAACAGTAAAGAGGACCAAAAACACACCCCTATACAGAGGGAGGCGCGCACGATGACATCTAAGGACTATATATAAGTACATGCAAAAAGGACAATACAGATATACCTATGAAGACACATATAAATATGCACACGTACCACAAACTCATGGAATAACCAAAAAGTCTGAACCAAAACCCCTCTCTCTCTCTCTCTCTCTCTACCAAGTGCATCTCGACCTCTTTCACACAAACCAGACCTCTATCTAAACACCCACATACATCTAGCACCCCTCTATTGACAGTTTAGAAAGCAACATACCTCACTCCTCACTGCAAACATTAGTCATTCTGGACGACAATTTAACATCCCATAAGGATTAAATAAATGGCAGTGATATTTCCAGTGACACAAAACTCTACACTTAACAAACACAAAACAAAGCCACAAATAACCATGAAACCAAATCTTCCAGCCCATGACAGCTCATTTATCAGCAACAAACAAGTTCATTATGTCCACATCAAACCCAAATTACAAGCATTCACAATTTCATAGTAAAAAAGTATAATAATGCTCAAGCAGTAGCTGTAGAATGAGCAACAGAGTATGATAAAAGATATAATTTTACCTTAGGGTATCAAAAGCTCTATTACTGCAAGCCATAACATTGTGGAGCCAACTCAGGTAACCACAAGTAATCTATTCTGCAAATGTTGCGAATGTAATTGTTATTGGTTCGCACTAATTTATCAAAAATGATACACTCTGGTTTACTCCGGAATAAGACTGAAGAAGGGTGAATTTGAACCATCAGACCACTTGACAAGATCCTGTGCATTAATATAGGATAAGAGAGGCATTAATGAAAAAGATTGACTAGATATTCAACAGAAACACAAAAAGGATACTAGGATTTTATTACTGGTTGATCTGCGAGCCAATGTTAAATCACCTACCTGTACATACCATCTGGCTGCTTTAAAGCTGCATTAAGAAAAAAGGAGGCAGCTAGACATCTGCGGAACACGAGCATGTCATCTCCACATGAAGTGATGCGAAGACCCATTTGTTCAATGTTTCTCTGTATTTGACTGCAAATGAAAATCATTCAGGTACAAGCAAGAATATCTACATGCAAAGAGGAAAGTGGAAAATAAATCTAGGTAACAGCAAACAAGAAGGTGGAAGCAAGAATATTCATTTACATACTAATAAACCAAGAAAATGAAAAGCTTGTTTACTTGTCAAGAAGAAAAGCAACAAAGGTTTCCATGCTAGGTAAATTAGTCTCTTGAAGCAACTCTTTCAATACAAAAGATAAGTAAATTTGAACCAGAAGTACATTGAAGGTACTTAATTTTCCTTCTAGCATCTGAAAAGAGAGATGTACAAACCTGTGAACATCCCGAGCATGCCTCAAGGATCGGCTGTTAATGAAATTATCCTTGCACCATTTCCTCAAGTTCTTTTCAGCTTTTTCTTTACTGTGGGTTAACTTGTTTTTTACCATGAATTCGTTCGAAGCACGAAAGACATTTAACAAAGTTAAATGATCCCCCTCTGGACTTGAGAAGCACCTCAATGCAGCTCGTGACTATACAAGAGAAAGAAGGATCTATTCAGGTTATTATTGTATTTGCAGATGAAGCCAAAAACGAACAATGAAAATATGAAGAAGATGCAATCATCATGAAGACCTAAAAGCAAAAATTGCTCGTAGGCAAAGGCACTGCAAACTACAAGCCCTTAATTTGGCTGCAGGATAATTGTGTCACTCTTTAATCTGTTGACTGTGATACCTCGAGGTCATTGGTAGCTTCTGTTTTTATCCCAACCATAAACAATTTAGTAGAGAAGCCATGCAGAGTAAGTAGATTTTTTTTTTCCCCATATGTCAGTTAATTTCATGTCTTACCAGATTTTGCCACATTTGCTGAAAACATATGTAAAACCATCATCAAATGTAACATAATGCAAGGACTTATATTAAATCAGTGAAGTCCTCGAACCCTACATATTTATGGGAGTGTAGAAAAAATCTACATGCCACAGAGGTGGCGGAAGCCATGCATTCCTCTAAATTGTGCAACAAAGATGGCATCACCTAATTCTCTGCAGAAAATTATACAGTCTATCCTCATCAAAGCATAAACAGATCATGAGAAACCATAGATAGCCTTTTGATAGATGTCAACAAAACCTTAGGCCAATCAACACAATGTTAGAATATGGTAACAAAACCATATAGAAGGTCTAACCCAGGTTTTTCATTATAAACACACTCAATTAGGGATTACATTATTGCTCACTGGCACTTTTTACAACAGAGTACAGCCAGTTTAACCAATATACAAAATCAATCCAAAATCCTTTTTTTTTTTTGGTGCATCTCTTTTGAAAAACAAATATCATTTTCTTCATTTCCGCAAGAGGACAATAATTTTTGTTACAATCATCTACATATCCTGGTACTTGACAAAGCCATTACAAACTCAAAGGTGCCATGGATTACCATTTTACATTAAGCAATTTTGAATTATTATGAACTATTTTGTTTCGCAGTATGCAGAATTCTTACCTGTTTTGTTTGCTGATGCAAATAGACCAGAAAAAAAATAAAAAAATAAACTTTTTATACACTGTTGCATGTTGCCAATTTTTTACATCCAAATAAATTGGACCTAGAAAATACCCTTTTGGTAGCATGCTGGTTCAACAGTAAGATTATGTAAATGTAAAGGAAAGAAATGTACCTCTTCCAACTTTTCACGAGGAGCATAAAATATAGATTCCACAGAAAGCATAGCAACAACAATCAGCATCTCTTCCAAGCAATTGAACTGGCTTGAAAGAATGAGAGCCTTAGAATATACAGGTTCTAGTGGCAGCCTTGCCATTTGGTGTCCAACTATATCAGTGAGTTTACTTTCTTCTGTTAGAGCACCTAACAAGAATAATGACTCCAGGGATCTAATTATTGCAGTCCTGTAAAAAAAGCAATTGACATGGAAATCTGTTAAAAAATCCTTAAATGTAATGCAGATTTCTTTTTTCTTAGTCATAAACCAATAACATGCAGACCAAACCCATTGTGGAGCATAATCATTCCACAAATCAACATTTTAGAACTAGAAACCCTCAAAGAAATTCTAGAAAGAAAGTGAAACAAAGTGAATCTGGTAAATCATGTGCTGAACAAACACACCTACAAGCTTTAGAACAATGTAAACAAAGAAAGCCACAGGCTTCTTTAATATGTTTTTGAAACATTAAGTTAGTCAGCTATGCCTTGACCAGTAGAGACCTGATTAATGTCATGCTGCTAATAAGCATTATCTTTGTGAAGCCAAAAAGGTGGAGCTGATTATCCAGTCAGTTGAATACAATACCTACTGACAATGATGAATAATTGACAAACTAAGAGATGCATAAAATAAAGAATTGCTGCGTTTCAGGGAAACTTTTAGTATGTTATAGCATTCTAGCTCCTCGTAAACCAATTATCTACCAGAGCAAACTGCCATATTTCGTCTTTTAATCTGATAGTACCTGTTTGGTTTGTCAATGAAGTCAAACCCTGCAATATCATCAATTCCCAAAGCCTTGAGCTGCAAAATAACATTTGAGAGGTCACATCTTTTGATTTCCGGTGTTGTAGAATCTTCAAATTTATCAAATTCAGACTCCGGATAGAGACGGTAGCATTTTCCAGGTCCTTCACGGCCTGCACGTCCACTGCAGTATACTTCTTAGATGTCAATACCCCTATTAATCAGTAAAACCATAGAGCTATAATCATTGACACAGGAAAGAGGATAATCGCAATGCATAACACAGGTCATCACTTTGGAGTCCTTTCAATGAGAATCAGATCAGCACACCAAACAATTTCACCAGATCTCCAGTGAGTAACAATATGGAGGACTGCTCCCAACTGAATTCATTTAAAAAATAAAAATAAAAAAATTCACCAATAAATGTAGGGAAGTCACCAGGGCTCCTAAGGACAAATCTGTTGCCCATTTGCAATATTGATAAGAAAGCAAGAAAAGATCACAGGAACTGAACCCGGGCACAGATAGTAATGGTGGGGGAAAAAGAACACAGAACTCAAGTTCCAAGAGTCTGAGACTGCTCAATCAACTACTACAGTTGCAAGAACAGACGATGAAAGTTTGAATGACAGTAGGATAAGGAAATTTAGTAGTTAAAAAATCTGTATATTACTATTTCAGCATCCTATCCAGGTAACATCTTTAGCACATTTACCTTTGCCAACTGTGGTGATCGTTCAATAACAACTTTTGCTTGTAGATGGAATCATAATATCTGGCCAAAACCATTTTCCGTTGTACTAAGCCACAATAGTTTTGTTCTTCTAACACATTTTCTAACCCCCTATGCCTACCTTGAGAGACAGATTGAGACAGAGACAGAGATCTTTGCCGGCAACTAGCAAAAGGAAATCAAACAATTCCCCATCCCACAAGAAATGCCTTTTGTGGCAGAAATTTAAAAACAAAAAAACAAAAAACAAAAAAAAAACGCACACACACAAAGAGACACACTCAATGGGAAGCATATATATATATATAGACACACACACATCCATATAGGCCCAAATAAATTCTTTAGCAGCCAACCTTCTTTGAAGAGCCTGTGCTTTTGAGGTTTTCAAAATATCCAAAGATTCTATTCCTGCATCAGCATCATAGATTCGTGCCTTGACCACACCAGGATCAATAACATATCTGATGCCAGGTATTGTCACTGATGTCTCAGCAATATTAGTGGCCAATATTACCTAAACATCCAAGAAATGATTTCAGTCACAAATAAACAAATGCAATAGACTTGTCTGACAGGGAAATTAAATCAAATTCTGAGTAACAGGAAAGTTAGGATATCCAATTGAAAGTCAGGTATGATAATTAGAATCTGTATCACCCAGGCATGATTGGTAATCAAGTATCAAGAAATTCTTTACTAGAGATCATAAATGGCAACTATGGCAAAAAAGGAAAATCCAATTGAACAACTCTTAAACAACAGAGTAATAGAATTGGGACACTGATTTAGTATGAATGGAAATTCAGCACAGCTAATGGCTAGAAAGGATTTGCAAATAATGGTTCAATGCAATGTAAATCTTGGGGAATTTGCATAAGTGGTAATACACTATTTTTGCTTTCCTTGCAAGATGACAGGAATGAGCAAATCAGTCATTTATAACATGACCAACAATATATACATCCGTATCTATCTATATAAACCAAAAGCATCCAATCGACCTACTAAATCAGCTCAAACCCAACAATCAAGACTTACCTTCCGAAATCCAGCAGGTGCAGGCGTAAAAACTTTCATTTGTTTCTCTGAGGGAAGAGATGAAAATATTGGAAAAGTTAAAAGCTTCTGGTTGCCTTCAGGTAGTTGTCGCAGGCGCTCATGGACAAGCCTCTCAACAGATTCAATCTCTTCTTGCCCAGTAAGGAAGACAAGTATATCACCATGACTCTCCTCTAAATGTATCTAGGCGGAGATGAAGGCGGAAAGGAAAGAACAAAAAACGCAACCTTCAGCAAAAAGTCTAGGGAAGGCCATCATAAAAGTTGAGTAACTAATATATGTCAACCTACAACTAAATTAATAGCTGTTATTGGTATATTACTTTGGCAGAAAAAATGAGAATGCATTCTTCATTACTCAAGTCCAGTACAACAGAAATATGCAGCTAAATAACCAAGTATCAATGAGATTGTAGAAGTAAAGGAAATACACAAAACTACTGTACTACCCCTGAACAGTGTAACAATATAGATCTAAGAAAATAACCAGTAAGTTTCACTGGATGATCCACAACAACTGTGGATAGATTCAAAGAAAACAAAGAAAGATCGACGAACCACCTGAAATATGGTTATCAATGCTGCATCTAGATAATCTGACTCAGGCTGATGCGTATATAGTATATCAACTGGATACTGTCGGCCCTGGACATGAACAGCTCTCGCACCACCAAAGTACTCAGAGAAAACTCGTGCATCCAAACTAGCAGACATGATAATTAACTTCAGTGGAGATAATTTCTTGCCATGGCACGGCTTCAAGAAACTATTATCATTTTCTGCTCCCATTAGCAACCCATTCTGGGCATGATTATTTGTTACTTTACTGACAAATCTGGACCTTGTTTTCTGCACACTCTTCAGCAGTCCAAGCAACACATCGGTGTGAACTGTTCTCTCATGAGCCTCATCTACAATAATAACTGAATACTTCGAGAGACACGGGTCCAACAATGCTTCCCTGTTATCCACAATTGTCACATTTTGAAAGTAGTAATCAGCAGTAAAAATTGATTCTTACTTGTTACAAACAGTGTCTTTTGGATCAAGATATTACAAACTTCTAGATGTTTATCAATAGGCTTAATCCTCGAAAGGTTAGACAAATCCTGAAACTATTTTAAACTGCAAAAACACAGATATATAAAAATATAACTAAAATACCAGCTACACAATGTACCTCAATAGCAATCCATCAGTCATGTACTTGATTCTTGTTGAGGCTGAGGTCATATCATCAAATCTAATAGAATATCCAACCTTTTGGCCCAGAGCCACACCACATTCCTCAGCAACCCGTTTTGCGACTGATATAGCCGCAACTCGCCTAGGTTGAGTTATGCCAATGACACCCCCATCACGGCAAAATCCCCCATAGAAAAGATACTGGGGCAACTCTGATTGCAAAATAAATGATGTGACACCAAAAAAAATTAAAAAATAAAAAATAAAAAATAAAAAGTAACAGCATTTTGGGAATTATACTTGGCAAATATTTTCATGAAAAAAAAAGAGGTGAATGCTGGGAGAAGAAAAGGAGGAAAAAGAAAATGAATTGCGATACTTGAAAGTTTCAAAAGTTTTAGCACAATCAGAAGACCAGAAAAACTCTATGAATAACATAGTATCTCAAGGATACACTGTTTAGACATGAATGATAAAAAGAAGTTAACTAGTTTATAATTTTTCTCCAATTCAAAATCTATCACTTAATTTATAAAGTTATATTACAGAAACTAAACAGTGGCATTTCAAACCCTAATCATTCCCTTACAATTAAACAAGCTAGTAAATCCAACTTTGTTTCAGAAAAACACGGACAGAAAGAGTAACCGTCTTTCACTGATAGAGAATTCCATGTAAATATCAAAAGTGCAACTGCCAAGCTTGGCAAAGAAAAGTTGGACACCACATGTCAAGAATTACTTGTAACAAAACACAGAAGCCCGTATAAAAATGTATTTGTGCAAGTTTGTCTATTCACCTACATCAAACACAGCTCCAAGACAGATACAGAATCTCATGTAACAAAGCAGACAAACTGTTGGAGAAGTTTCCAACCTATACAGTGACATCACGTAGCCATGAATTACTATGCATTAAGCATTTTTAAAAAAAAAAAAATCAAACAAGATGAAATATAGCAGATTTAATAGACTAGATGGCAAATGCCTTAACAGGTAACATAACACATTCTAAACATCCCAGACTCTACAGAAGAGAAAATCTAGGAAAAGCTTACGTGTAGTCTTGCCACTCCCAGTTTCACCAACAACTATGAGTGTATCATTATTCCGGACATACTCCACAAGTAGCTTTTCAACTAGAAAACCAATAAGAAAGAGTTTGTATGTCAGCAAGAACTAATTTTCAAAAATCAAAGCAAATGAACATTCATGACATAATCATTTTCATCATAAATTGACATCATAAGTCCACAAAAGCACTAGACTAGTCAAAGCTGCCCTAAAATCTGACTGCCAAGCTAATAAGATTCTGAGGCATCTCACTAAAAGGCTAACACGTATGCGTACTAGAACTCCATATGCAATTTTAACAGGAAACCTTCAATCAGAAAGCAAATAGAACTTGCACTTCCTACATGCATTGAAGCAATATAAGACGCTCTCTTGACCACAAATGAATAAAATAAAACTCTGATGCCAAAAAACAATCCCCACCCAAGTAGCACAGTTAAAGACGGAAACTTTTCCCCATTTTTTCCTGAAGAATCAACCAAAAAATCCCTTGAATGGAATGTCACAAAACTAAATAAAAGCTGTTCCAACCTCCCGACTATCACACCGCCAGTAGGAAGAAAATTAAAACAGAGAAAAGTGAGTTGAACTTTGTGGGTTACAAATTAGATACTAAAGCATCGTCCAAAAAAAAAAAGTCAAAACTTTAACCACCCAAAAAAAAAAAATTTGCCTGCAGCTATTGGGAGAGATTTTCTCTGCTGCTGAATCCTCTGCCTCCTGCAAATATATTCATCCAAATCCCAAAAAGACACAAAGTTAATATTTCAGCAGGGGCACGTATGTGTTAAAAAGATAACATAATAAAAGTGTGTTTTGGATGGTGTTTTGAGCTGAACTGACCTGGTAACGAAGTTCCCTTTTGCAGCTTCAATCTTCTGATTATTCACATCACTACCAGCGTCATTCTTGCGTGGGAGATTATTTGTAGCCATTGAAGGCATCTCTTCCACAAAGCAGACCAATGTTTCAGTGGCAACAACAGAGGGAGGTGAGCTACGCTATGGTGGATTTTTGAGGGATGTTTTCGCTTAGGCAGGTTGAAGAGTTTTGGGTTTCGGGTTTTGGGTTCTGGGTTTTGAAGCAGAAGATGCGGCAACTGGGCAAAAGTGGTTTGCAATTTAAGATCGGCGCCTTGCTTTTCAATTTTAGCGTTTTTCTTTTGTTTCTGAAAAAAAGAAAAGAAAAAGGAAAACCTAATAATAACCAAATTAAAAGAAATACTTGTCAACAATTGACGAGCAAAAATGACTACACAATTTCCCTATTTTAGAAATTAGGAATTAATTGATATTTTTTTTTTCTTTTGGATGCGGTGGTTCATCGAAAAAGAAGTTAATTTGCTATTTTACAATTTCATTTTTCCATAATTCAAAAACACAATTTTCCTAGTTTCTTTTTTATTTTTGTATCTTCAAATTTTGAGTAATTGGGTTGTAGTATTCAGGATTTATGGTAATTTCCCAAACATTGATGGTTGCATATATTAAAATTTTCCAAAGTCATGATACGTTTGGAATTTGGATTAAAATTTCCTTGGCTGTTAGAACCAAATTAAAGACGAATGTGACAAATTCACAATGTTCGGGCACTCTCTTACATGCATATAAGACCATGAAATTTGAATTGTAAAACTTAAACGGCAAAAAATCGTGGTGGTCCTCCAATTTTAACTCTGGTGCACTTTTAGTCCTCCAACAAATAAGTATGCGTATTTAGTTCTCGATCTAATGAATATATATACCTTTAGTCCTTCCGTCCAGACCTACCGTTAAAGTGGACGTGAAACACGTCACGGACGATTCACGTGACATATTTTAGGGGTAATGTTGTCAGTATACCCACAATCACTTTTCCTCAAATCTCCTCCTTCTTCTTCTTCATTGCAATGGTGATTTATGAGATCCCCTAGACGACGACGGAGTGACCTCGAGATATACACCGGCGCTATCATGATAGCATAACCAACTCCTATTCCAGCCACAAAACGGCCGAACATTAGGAAAGCATAGTTCTGGGCCAATCCCATCAGAAAAGCCCCGATGAAGAAGATTATAGCGGCGACGACTATGGTGTATCGTCGGCCAACCTAATCAGATGTCTTGCCGGCAATGGCTGACCCCACGAGAGAGTATATATTGATGGTTCCCACCAATATTTCTATTTGAACATTGAAGATATGAAGATCCTCCTTTATGTAAAGTGTGGCTCCACTTATCACTCCTGATTTGTAAGTGATGCAGTTTATTATTCTTGCCTTGGTTGTCAGATTATAGGAAAAAACTCTGCTTTCATCTTGAACTTGCTTCAGTTGTGGAAGCTGCATTTTTGTCCTCTGTTGTCCTCCATATCCATATTGATAGGGTCAAGCTTCCGTCTGGAGCTAAGAAGATTGTGCCCATTGGGTGCCGTGCTATGATTGGTTAGGTTGCAAGAGGTGGACGTACTGTGAAGCCCCTTCTTAATGCTTACCACAAGTACCAAGTGAAGAGGAACTGCTAGCCTAAGACCCGTGGTGTTGCTATGAATCGTCTGTGGTGTTGCTATGAAGAGGAACTGCATTTTTTCCTGATAATTGTCTCTCTCCGTTTTTTTTTCTTCCTTTTGGGGTGTTGGGGATAGGGGGATTCAAGAAATAAGAAGGAAAACTTCATCCACGTTATCTCAGCTAAGATGATTGGGCTGAAGAAAGACAAGGAGAAAAAAAAAGTAAATTTTATGATCAAACTGATCTCACTTACCGTAACCAAGCAGAGGAGGAGAAGGAGGAAGAAAGGGTAAAGGAGGAAGGAGGAGAAGGGCCGGGGGAGGGGGGAAAGAGAGAAGAAGGAGGAGATTTGAGGAAAAGTGGCTGTTGGTATACTGACAATATTATCCTCAAAATATGTCACGTGAATCGTCCGTGATGTGTTTCCGTCCATTTTAACAGCAGATCTAGACGGAAGGACTAAAGGTATACATATTCATTAGATCGATGACTAAATGCGCACACTTATTTGTTAGAAGACTAAAAGTGCTCCAAAGTGAATGTTAGAGGACCATCGCGGTTTTTTGCTCAAACTTAAAACTGATTTTTGAGTGAAAGAATGTTTTTCCAAGCATATTTCTTGCACTCAGAATTTTCGAGAACATAGCTAAATATACAGTAGGAAATGCCAATTCTCCTTGGCACCCTATGGATACATAGATAATTAGAGTTTAGGGGGGAAAAAAAAGGTCAGTCTAATCAAAAGAATGTAAAATCTCCTTGGAAGAAATTTTTAACGTAGGTTTGTTTGGATTGTTTTTATTTGTTTAAAAATTTGTACTTGCATCATCAACACAAATTCCAATCACCTTTTTATTTCACATACATCACATCAAAAAAGTACTACAATATCCTTTTCAACAAATTATCCCAAATAATAATTTCAACTCCCATACATGTTACTGCTGACAAAGTGCCCTTAACATAAACTGTGCATTGTCACCAACTTAAAGCAGAAGAAAGAGAAACCTTAGCTGTCACTTGGGACAGGAGATGAGACGATGGCCACCAACTCCCTGGTCTAAGCCTGATAATCAGATTCTAGTTCTTCAGCAATCTTCATACAAAAGTCTGGTCCCCCGAGCTCCAAACAATGGCAGTTGCTTGAGACCAGCAAGTACAACCGTCTTTAGTCTCCAGAATGTTCAGTATTACACTGCTCAGCATAAGAGACCAACAAGTACAATCATCTTTGAGGCAATTATGGTCAAATGTGACTCATCCAACATGTACTGGCTAAAACTTTCGGTACTCTATCCGGAGACGTCAAACAATATTTCATACCAGCATACAACATAAAACCAAGGACACCAATTGTAATGGGTAACTGGAGTCGTCGAAATGAAACGTTTCTTGGTGACTTTATGGTTGGACCTGGGTTTAGACGGAGCAGAAGACCTCAATAACGGTTTTTCATGAATGAGGAATACAAATTGATATCTTCTCTTGTAAGAGCTGGTTTTAGGGAATTCCTGACTGTTTGGAAATGCCGACTACAAACAACAGTGGCCGATATATCTTCCCTCAAAGCTACAATTCCAGCCTCTTTGCAGAGCCCCTCCAGTTCAGCCCCAGTGAAGAGCTCCGTATCTGCTGCTATCTGTCTAAAATCAACATCAGGATCCACTTTCATACCACGTGTATGAACTCGAAGAATTTCATGCCGAGCTTCCAGATCAGGTGGTGGGACATAAAGCACCTAGAACAATTTTTCCAAATTAGCCACTCATCAGCGTTACTCTCTCAACAAGTTACTTAAGTCCCTGCATTATGTAACATTAGACCATTCATACTGATATTTATAACCATTAGCATAAGTACTCCATGAAGTAATTATGAAAGTTTAGGAATCAAGACAGATATGTGGTGCATGAAAACAGCAACTTTCCACTTGGACGTAGGTCTTTCAAACAAAGCCTGGTTCCTCCTATTCCATGTCAGAAACACAAAAAAGACAATTTCTACCTCCAACTCATGATAACAGACTCATGAGCAGCTATAAGTAAAACTTTTTTACTCTTCTCCGAAGGATGAGGAGAGGCACAAAGAACAACATAGAGGATATGCAAAAGCCCAAGGAAAATATTAAGCTTCAGAAAATGTGCATGTTTTTACATCTTTTGCATAATAAAAACACAGTAATCGCTCATTTTTATAAAGAAATCTTACTAGATCAAAGCGTCCAGGTCGCATAAGTGCAGCATCAATTGCATGAGGACGGTTTGTAGCAGCCAAAACGAGAATTCCCTGAGGAAAGAAATTAGCATCACGCCAGAAAATATTAGTACCTCAACTCTAAAGCCCAAGAGCAAAAATTCTCATGCTTACTTTTGCCTGCTCTAAACCATCCATTTCTGTTAGTAGAGTAGATAAAAGTCTCTCGCCCACTGTAGTGCTGCCACTTGAACTCCCTCCTCTGTATTTAAAGGAAAAATGGTACCAGAAATCAAAACGGACTCAAAAAATGTACAGTGTGAATGCATGTGTATGACTCCAACTTGGTGTCTCACTCCTACTCCAATGATATCTCACGTAAAGGAAAAGGAACTATAGTCTCAGAAGGGAAGAGCTAATTAAAATAGCAAGAATATTTAAAAAAAAAAAAAAATTCACCATTTGTCTAACCAGATATGTATAAGTGAAACTACATATAGTAAAATACCATACATGTCATACATGTGACCTATATCTGTCACCTAGATGCCTAGCACACAATTGACTGACTTACAATCTGCAACATCACCGGATGGAAAGTGACATTAAACCATTAGATTTATATGGTTGCCCACTTTGAGTCATTACACATGCTAAACCGTATAAGGTAGAACACCAAACAAGAAAAAGATTCCAAGAGGAAACTTAAGCAGACTAAATCCAAAAGCATACAAGGAAACACTTCTAACTTTTACGTAATGAAAATTGGAAGAAATTTCTCAATAGTGGACTAGGTCAGCAAATCATTTTGGATCTGAAACCTACTCTGAAAGAACTTGAAGAACTTTGGAATAATGCTTTTATGTCTTGATAGAGGAACCATTAATTTACATCAGGACACAGTATCTTCAAGCTTCAAATAACTACTTACTAGTCTCTTGGCTAAAAACCATATATTTGAACACAACAAAATAGGTAGTAAAGAGATTGACAGGTTTCTTTCAAGAACCATAAAGCAAGAGAAATGTTATTTGTCAGCAGGTGCAAAAAACCAATTAATAGACCAATGATCAACTGTGGCAGTCATCACAAGCATCAGTTGCTACACATGCAAGTCTGAATATACTGTTCAGGCATGCAACTTCAACAAGCACTTGTCCAAACCCAAGAAAATCACAACCTATGGTAACAGCTTGCACGTGACTGAAGTATGATGAAATGCTAAAGAACTGAGTTTAAGCTAGAACATGCCATATATGTCTGTGATGCAAAAAAATTTGTTGCAAAAGGAAAAGGGGGAAAAAACAATTTACCGTCTTGCAGCAACAACATCAGCCTCGTCAAAAAATATTATGCTCGGAGCTGCAAGACGAGCCCTCCGAAATGTATTACGCAACAAAGCTTCGCCTTCACCAACATACATAGAAAAGAGTTCTGCACCACTGAAGAACTATAGTAAATTTCCAGCCCAGTGCAATTGCAATTATGTTGCTGACATTCAGATATTGAGAATGATCATAGACAACTCACTCTTCTATATTAGTTGTTAAGCTTTAACAATGAGTATACTTTAGGCACAATATCTATTAGACTGGAAATCAAGATATACTGTCTCTCTCTTTATCCAATAACGATGAAATGGAGCCATTCTCAACACGCTAAAGGCCTACTAGAACACCACTATTGCTAAGTTACTTGCTTTTGGATGATAATTTATAAATTGTGATTAAACAAGGAAGTGAACACAAAAAACAGACAAGCAGCAGTGGCATGATTGGTGAGAAGAAATACGAACAGAAGTCAGTTCTAAGGCCTGTATGCATCTAGTGGTAGACAACCAAGTAGAAAGTTCTCCCAGCGCATTCATCCCACCAATGCAGGATCTTACAGTTGCAATAATGCTTCATGGAACAGATAGTTTTCACTTAATCATGAAACCAGCATGCACTACTGAGGTCATAATGGTAACATTATCACAGCAGGAGTTCATCCAGCTTCTTTGGAATATAAAAATTAAAGCAAAATGTACCCACAAAAAAGAAAGAGAAAAAAAAAAAGAGAGAAACCTAGTGGAAAAAGAACTGGGTATATCTAAGGATATGCACTTTTCCTCAACTATCATTTGATCTCTCTCTCTCTCTCTTTTTTTTTTTGGGGTTAGTGTAGTGAAGACTATTTCCAAACTTGGGGAAGTGCTATAGAAAATTAATTATGGGCTAACCTCAATGAAAAGAAAGATGCTTGGGCTGCATGACCAGCAGCTTTAGCAAGTGTTGTTTTTGAACAACCTGGAGGACCATGAAGAAGGATTCCTCGAACAGGGGACACTCCAAGCCGTGAAAAAGCTGAAGAGTGTTTCAAGGGCCACTCAACAGCTTGCTGGAGCTTTTTCTGTTTTATGCAGTAGACTTATAAGATACTTAAACTTATGGTTAAACTTGAAAAGTAGTGCAACAGCAACAGACCTTTAACTCATATAGACCCCCAATGTCTTCCCAAGAAACCTTTGGGATTTCAACTGTAACACCTCTTGTTATACTCGGTCCAACAATTGACCTAGCATGTTTCCAATCATCCACTGTTATGTTACATATTTTGCCTCCAAGATCTCCATCTGAGGATCTTCTAAGTGCAGAAAGAGCAGCCTCACGACACAAAGCTTCTAAATCTGCTCCAACATAACCATTGCACGCAGCAGCCAAGGATGGCAAGTTGACATCCGGATCCAAAGGAAGCCTCTTTGTGTAGAGCTGTGTGTGTGTGATAGAGAAAGAGAGAGATACATCAGAAATGCACAAGGTCAACATCCAAGCTATTAGCCCATATTCCAATGCTCTGACAGGTGAGTAGCCCTGACAGAGGCCATTTAAAAGATAGCACAAGAAAATCCCAAGCTAACCTTGAGAATTTGCAAGCGTTCACCTTCACTAGGTGTTGTGACTTCAATCTCTGTGTCAAAACGCCCGGATCTTCTAAGCGCGGGATCAATTGCATCCACTCTGAACATAGAGGACCCATCCCAACAGGCGAATCATTAAGATTCATTTTTCAAATTTTTCTACTTAGTACAGACAAAAGGCAAGTAGGCAGGTCTCAGATAGACCAGAGACAAAGAAAACCTTTGAAGTTACTAGCTTTGAATAATCCTTTCTCACCTAGGTAAAAATTAATCCTCATTTTCTTCCTTAACACACTCTAAAACAATGTTTGAAAGTGTAACATATACAGGACATTTATTTGGCAAACAAAAATATGCGAAATTGATTTCAATTGGTAATCAACGAGAATCTTATCAGCTAAAATTGGTTTTTTTTTTTAATCGTTTTGCAGATCTATCAGGAGTTTCTGAAGAATAGACCATCATAAAACGAAAATTTCCTCATATCTTTTAGACATGGTCGAGAAATACCTATTAGTTGATGCAACCACAACCACATGAGATGTAGACATTGAGGAAGATTTATTAGAGTCCATCAGCATAAAGAGCTGAGAGGCTAAACGAATGTCTTGCTCCCTTCTGCAATTGTAACATTCTATTAGCATCCTTTAAAAGAATCTTGTCCCATCCAGGAAATCTTTGAACAGAAATAGAGGATCTTTCCTATCAACATCTCTACCTGGAGTCTCTACGAGGACAGATAGCATCAATTTCATCTATAAAAATGACTGAAGGTTTCCCTAGTTTTGCATGAGATGATGCTTCAGCAAAAGCCTCCCTCAAAATTCTCTCACTTTCTCCAGCATATGCCCTGTGAACAGAGTGTGGGCTGCAAAGGCAACTAGTAAGACCACAAGTAACAAGTAATACAAATATAATTTCAGGAACCTTCTCAAGACCTTAGATAATGAAACAGCTCCATTTAGTTTCTTAAGTACCATGAAATTGTAAAGCTAAATCAATATCTTCATTTTCTCTATGAAACATACAATATAAGATTTTTGCAGTAGATAAGGACAGATGCCACTTGGAAGCACACATAAAACCCTACCGTTCAACCTACCACACCCCACACATAGAAATGAGATGTTTCACATACAACTGGGAAAAACTACAAATTTTGCACGTAAAAACTGTGAAGTTGTCACCTGCCCCATTGCATATATCCTTTACATCTGCCACCACCAACCCACCCAACCCTGCCCAAAAACAAGAACAAGAAAAAAGCCACAATACTTTGTCGTACCATACATGAATCTTACAGCATCATTGTTGTCAATTCAACATCTAAACGTTCCCTCCTGAGAACGACTCATTATATCAAACAACCTCTCAACCCAATCCCCCAACTGAATTTCAGTAACTGCATCAACTTCTTACCTTAAACAAGGTACTCTTAAAGCGTCATATTGCAAAAACAATCCTTTTTACCATTCAACGAAGATACTAACTTATAAAACACACACAAAAGAGCAAGAGAGAGCGAGAGAGAGAGAGAGAGACTATAAGCTATTCAAAAACCATAGACAAGAGACTTGAGTACCTAAGAACTATCAGATGGGCACCACATTCACGAACTACAGCTCGAACCAAGCTCGTCTACAATCATTCCAATACAATCAATAACTAGTTATGCAACTGCTTAAGAAAAACAAAAATTTTTGGACAAAAATAATAACAAAAAGAAATCTTTTCTCCTTTGTTTCTAAGAAAATTAAGTACAAATTAGTTGAGAGTACCTTTCCAGTGCCAGGAGGACCGTAGAGCAGCAAACCCCGAGGCCACTAAAGCAATAAACGTAAATTCCATTTTTTTGTAGGACAAAGATAATAAGCCATAGGAATTCAGTAAGACTAAAATAAGGGATGAGAAAGAAAATATCAATGGAAAAATTGGAGTGCAGTAATTTTACTTGAAGGCCGAGTTGACGAGACTCGCAAGAGTAGAGGAGAGGGTAGGTTATCAGCTCTCTCAGAGCTATTAGAGCTTCCCGGTTACCGGCGACCGCTTGCTCCGCCCTCCACTCGCCGCCACCGCCGTTGGTGAGGGTGCTGCTACTGCTGTCCATGTAGCTCCTTGCGCTTCTTCTGTTGGAACAGTCGCTGGGTTTACTCTAGTCTTGAAAGAAGTGAAATACAGAAAAGAGTCCTGGTCAAATTCTAGTCAAAATTCTAGTCAACGCTGGGTGCAGCTAAATCAGGTAGCTTGACAATTACTCGACTATTCAGTCAATGACTCGGCTCAATCTCAATCAAAGCCGAACTCGAGCTCGCAAGTATAAAATAGTTGAGATCATAAGCTCTACAAGCTACTCAATCTCGATATATATATATATAATTAACATATATTTATTAATTATTAATTTACTCTTTTAGATATCTTGTTATGTTATAATATTATTTGAGGATGAATAAGTAATTTCAATTAAAAAATAAAATAAATATAGGAAAGAAGAAAGAAAATTGGGCAGTAATCGAACTCCAGTAGTCGAGTACTCGAACTTGATATCGAGTTCGAAAAGCATTTCGAGTTCAATTGAGTTGAGTTCGAGTATTTATGATATTCTTTTGAGTCAAGTTTAAGTATTTTTTCCAATTACTCAATCGAGTTCGAACTCGAGTTCTACTGGCTTGAGTCGAGTTCGAACTCGAATATAAAGATATTCGAGTTCGATTCGACTCGATTTCAACCCTAGTCAACCATTGTATATTTTACTTGCTGCTGCGTAAAATGACGCTCCAACAAAAAGATATATATATATATATATATAAAAGGGAGGAAAATGATAATTGCTCCAGCAGGATGTTTGTCGGAAATTGGAAATTATAGGACCTTTTTGGTCTTAACACACTGGTATTTTACCTTACATATTGTCTTCTAACATTATGAAATCCAGCTTACAAGATTGTTCCTGGGACAAATTTGATCAAATCAATCATAAACAAAACGATGTTTGGAAGTATTAGTTGATTTTATATATTTTTTATTTGCCAAAAAGAAAAAGAATGTCAAAAGTTTATACAGTTTCTGAGTACTAAATTTTTTCCAATACTGATCAGTTGGTAAGAGACACATTTCAACATGGCACAATATCCTGAAGCAAATTAATAGAAATTGCTACCTAACAGCGAAAGTGTTAACCAATAAATCGGCTGGAACATTAGTACTAAAGCTTGTACAAGATGGACTTAAGACGAAGGGTGTAGATTTAAGATTAACACATCATTTTTTATTTTTTATTTTTTATTTTTCAAGCAGAAAACAAATCACAAGTATTAAAATTTAACGACTACTGATTACTCACTAAAGAGATGAATTTCAACGTAGCACACTGTTTTGGAGCAATTACCTCAATGAACAGCAATTGCTGCCCACAGGCGTGAACAATAGCATCAAATAAATCAGCTGGAAGTATGATGCTCCCTTCAATAACATATACTACCACTACTAGTACAAAAATCTAGTAGTATTGCCCCCACGGAATGGTCTAGTGTTGTGCAAACTCTTTTGGACCATTTAGTCCTGGGCTCGAAACTTACCCTTAACTTAAATTCCTGTGACTCGCCTGGGATGCGTCGTGTGGGACTGCAGCGTATTCCCCTAGTTTGGTGTGTCGGGGCATGTTTCAAGTTACCCCAAAAAAAAAAATTCTAATAGAATTACATTGGCTGGGTTTTGTAGCATCGCAGCTGATCAAATTATTTTCGTCAGTATGAGTAAAGCCCGGGGACAAAGCGCTTGCATGGGTCAGCTTTCATGCAGTTTAAGTAAGAAATTTGAAAGAGCCATATATATCCACACTGCCAGCAGATGCTTGATTGGCAGCACGATTACTTCCAAAGTTTTTCCGATTTGATTCTCTCGCAATTCTAGTACCGAACTGAGAAAAATAAGATGAAGAATTAGAAGGAAATACATACTAAGGGGATCTATTTTCATTAGGCACACCTGTTTCCTTTTTCTTGATTCGTTTGACCCATTTTAACTCTAATTTATCTCGAAAAGACAAATTGCTCAAAAACTCTCGGAAACGGTTTTCGGTCTTGTGAGCTTTTGAACAGAAATCCACAAGTAAACAAGCGATGGAATACCTGGATTGCTCTTTTGGGCAGAATAGCGGCTCCAGATAGACCAAGCAATTGTGCAACCTTCAGAAGAGATGACACAAAACCATAAGGCCAATTGATATATTGCATGAAGAAAGCAAACAGACAGGAAAACTTGCAACCCGTGGCTTCAGAATTTAGGATTTCAAGAAAGCTTGTTGTCAGACATGTCAATATGATAGCCCATTACAAGAAACTGACAGTGTTACTCATTCGGCATCAAGATCACTTCTTAATGAATTTAATTGTGCTGCATGATTAACAAAAAGGTAAGGAAACATTTGCAATTATTTGTTATAACTATGTAGGCAACCAATTTGGCATGGACACTATCATGCACTTACTAAACATCAATTCTATGTCTTTTTCTTCCCCAGACTGCAATTGACTGAATCCACAGAAGGAAACATAAAGCAAGCATATACCTCTCTCAAGATCTTCTTATCACCTATACCATTTGGTTGGTTGAGGTCCGCAATCTCCCAGAGAGGAATGTCAAGAAGAGTCTGTATGACATCCTCATCCAAGAAAGGAAATCTAGCCTAAGCACAAACCAAGTTTATCAGCTTGATGAAAAGTCCAAAAAGCATACTTGTTGAATCATCAAGATACCTCTTTGCCATTGTCAGCAATGCACCTGTCATCTCTCCCAAGGTTTCTCTTCCAAATTCTCTGCATGTCTAACTTCATTTCCTCATGCAGAGCAAGCCAACTGGTAACAGATGAAGCATCCATGTTAAACTACATTTCATCACCAAAAGTTAACCTAGAGAAACATCAGCTAGCAATGGATGGAATGGTGAAATGCAGGAAATATGAAAATCTCCATCTTTCTATTTGCTTCGACGAGAATATGGCGGATGCCAATATATTTATATGTATAAGCATTGCAGTTGGGAAAGAATATAATTGCCTATAACTACATGCATCAACGAAATTCAGGCCAATTAGTGTAAAACAGCCTTTTTTAGTAAAATCATTTGCCCTTGTGAATTTAACACGAGCAAATCACATAGGAGGAGAAGAACTACACCTTCCATTTCTGAATTTTGTTTTGTACCGACCATATCCAGCACATTGTTCATCTGCACCAGAACCAACCAGGAGTATCCTGGCCTCAGATTTATACTTGATCCGTTGGCCAGAAAGGCCCCACTCATAAATCCATCCATCACCACCAGCTGCCAACCACAATGCTAAACCAATATTGAGGTCCTGAAACAATCAGAAAAAAGTAAACAATGTCGATCTTAAAGGAGAATACAGCATCAAGATATGGTTCCTCCTTCATTTTTATTTTTATTTTTATTTTTTTTAGTTGGTTCTCTTTTCTCCACGAGATCTGGTATTTCATGGATAAAGCAAGAATTAAAGAAGTCTATCTAGGAATGTCCCTGGCCACCCAACGACTACACCCCCAAACCTAAACGTGTAAAAACATATCAAGAACAACAAACTACTGAAAGCATCACAAAAGAGAATAGTAATGAACTTGAATTAGAAGATCACCATGTAAGTCTTTGAAGGAGATATTAGTGACAAGACATGCTTCATCTCAGAAGTCAAATTCATTAAATCAGCATCAATCTCTACAAGTTTCCATCTGCGTACAATTATGTCAATAAGTGCAGCCCCAATGTGAAAGCACGACAAAGCAAAGACCAAAATAATGTAAGCAGGAGAAATTTATACGCAAAATTAAATCACAAATGCAAACCATGTGAACTTCATTTAGCCGAAAAACCTATTCACGTAATCATACATATGAACTGAGAAAAACGACTCATGTCCATAATTGCAATGTTTTTCCCATAATAAATAACTAAAGCAAAAGCTCCAAGTTTTTCTTTGGCGAAAGATTTACTATGAAACTTGAAGTTTAACTGCCAAATTTCATTTGCATTTATCTAAGTCATTTTCAAACTGTTCAACCATATCAAATCCATCTTGACATGTAGCATAAGATAGACATCCAATTCTTTTCAAAAGTAAGAAAAAAGCAGCTTTCTGCACCTTCTTGAGGGTGCAATTTTTTGAAGTTCCTTCACACCTGCCCGTGCAGATATTCTATCAGGAGCAGACAGACCATCAAAGCTCACATTAAGCAAATCAATTTCATCTGCAATTCAATTCCCAGTTCAGAAAGATGGCAAGCTTACAGGAAACTTTGTGGCTAAGAAAGGAGAAGGCAAGAAAAGGCACGCTAGTCAGAGATCATGCAACTTTTAGCTCCTACCTTCCACCAGTTTTTCGTTTCTTTCTCTTCTTGTTCTTTTCCTTGTTACTTTGAAGATTTTACTGATTATTTATCTTTTAGATAGAACAACTAGTTTCTTCAAAGGAATGAAGCAAAGTACGTAACGCCATGCTTACATTTGGAATCAAGGCATTGATCAAGTAGTGCTGAAAGGATCATACTATCAAGTCCACCAGAAAACAGCACTGCAACTGGTGCATATCCTTCGTGTCCATGACCAATAGAAACTGTCTACAACGTTTACCCCAAGAATATTAGAAACAAAATTAGAAAAAGAAAAGGTCAATAAATAAAAGGAGAAAGAAAGCTCGTGTATATCAACTACAAAAGCACATATTTTTCATGTCAAACATATGTTACACCATTTCCCCCCATTTCCATTCTATAAAATAAACAAAGTGCATTTTAGATAGGATAAGAGGCACATTATATTACAGACAAATTCCTAGAATTCAACCCCTAAAACTTGAAATTCGAAAGGAAATATCATAAAGAATGGAATGTAGTTACAAACATTACTTTCTCCACATCCTATTAATGCAATAGATTTTGCTTCAATGGAAATCAGAAGCAGAAATCTCAGATCAATCAGCCTCATACCTGGTAAATTCTGCTTAACACAGTTCGCCGCATCACAGCCTCCCTCAAAGCAGTCAGGACCTTATGTGGTGGCTCTAAAGGTGCTGCATCCAGAGACAAAGCAACAATCAAGATCCAAGTTCAACTACAGGAGGTCTCTTATCATCAAGACTTTAGGTAATTGACAATCTTCATAAGTCAAATAAAATAGAACACTTTTATCAGCCAGAAAACATAGAATATCATACTATGTGAACTATTGCAGCAAATATTCAGTGCAACATCATGTGATTTTGACATAACTGAGATCACAAAAAAAAAATTGAAGCTGAATGACATGCCTCCCATTGCTCATACCTTTTTCACATGGCATAGATAATTCCCCTGCCCCTGGTTGGACAAAAGCTCTTTCCCAGTGAATAAGTTCTTCAACATTGGAGTCAGTCCAATTGTGCTTTTTCAATTCACCAGCAAGACGTCCATCTACTCTTGAACAGCCCATGGATAAACTATAAATGCCACATGGAAGTTCTTCCCAGAAGTTCAGTTGGCCCATTGCTTTTGACTCTTCAAAATCTACAACGGAATTTTAGTTGAATAAACAGAGGCTGATCATAGATGAGGAAATCTAAATGGAACCTGCACAAGAAGGCTTAGCATTTTGACATCTATGATGAAGTATTAAAGAACTGGCATTACTATGTAGACGAGAACTATGTTCAAACAAAATTCATCCCTATTCAGCTTCAGATTACTTCCCCCCGATCCTAATACACCTTAGGAATTGGTCTTGAGGTGACAACTGCGACCTCAAAAATAACCACACTGAACTTGTGGACCCATTGTAGTAAAACATCAAAAGCTAATGAACTTATTTAAATACTAAAAAATCTGCCAATGGCAAAAACTGTTGTGAATGCAGGGAAACCAACCATTCTAAGTGCTTTATTGCAGAGAGAAGAAGGTTCAGAAAGCCAATCACTCAGCTCATCAGGTATGAGCGTTCAAAGATACTTCCATTGAATATTTTCATTTCCATTTTGAATTTAGAATCATTTTACTGCTTGAATTGCAAAATTATGTTAGAAAGCACAGTAAAAGAATGAGGACAACATACCAGAACTTTCAAATTCAATAGAAAGAGGTGAGACAGAGGCTAATAGAAGACGTGAGTCCTGTGGTGTTGGCCAGTGGACAAGAAGACTTCGCCTTCCAAATGCATCTCGCCCAAACCACAAGGTTTTGGAACTATTCTGTATTCCCAGAAAGAGTAAAACATCAGAAATCATGGACTCCAAAGGGCATTCTGCATCATCTGATACTTTTGTGAACAAAAACTTACCACTCAGAGTTACCTGCCAATAAATCAAAGCCCATGGCCCCTTGATTCTGGAGAGAACTTGAGGGACATAAGTTTCCCCATCTTTACAAGAATGCTGCTTTGGATTTTGGTCATGGGAGATACAGGAGCAGCACTGACCCAGATATTGCATCAGAATCTCTGAATCATTGTTGTCAGGGCTAATATGGATCCCTCCAAATATTTCTCCTACAGAAATTACAGGAACATTAATAACATATAAACATCATATCATTTGTGTCCGAAACCTCAGTAGGGATCCTGCAATAGGATCTAGAGAAATGATGAGCTTTTCTCCTTTAAACAAAAGATCAAGGATTGGAAACTAACTTTGGTTCACCACAAATTTACATTTTTTTGAAATTCTGCTGTTTAGGAAACTAATGTATGGTAGACCAGCAAATAAGGTTGTATAGTTCCACAGGTTGTTATATAGTTATCAAGGCCACTGACTTTAAGTTTGAGTAGCAAACAAATACCATGACGCACAGAATATTAGTTACTTATCATACCATTATAGACAAGAATATTCCCAGACAAATCTACCAATGGCTGAACAACTGCCTTTGCTCCTCTTAATTGTAACGTAGCACCAACAAAGTGTAGTTGTCCAAAAGATTCATAGTTAAAACCATTGGCTCCCCAACTAGATTCTTCATTTGCCAAAAGTAGGTAACCAGAAGATGTTCTACAATGATGTGAATCTTCACTCTCAACCAACTCAACCAACAACATATCCTGCTCCACTCCAACAGAAAATGATTGTTTCAATGTAATGAAAACATTCTTGCTCCCTAAGCTATCAGGACCTCTTCTATGCAGAGCTGCTTTTATATCCTCAATATGAAACAACACCTGAAGGCCAAAATTAACATTAGACTCCAAACATATGGAATAGACAGATGAAAATGATGACCTATGCATTACATTCTTTAGCAATCGCAAAAATGTTCTCACACTAAAAGCTGTCCAGAATCCCCATTGCTGTAAAAGAGGCTTCACCAATATACAAACATTAAGACGAGCAATTCATAAATGCAGATAGTCACTGGCTTTAGATATTCACTACAGAATTTTCATTTTTTAAATCAATTTGTCTTGTGTTTTTTTGGTCAAATTCTTTCTTGCCTTACTGAACCAACAACCTTGCACATTCTATCCATGTTGATGCAGACTGAAGCTACAAACCGAGCATTTTCCTCATTTCCCATATAAAATTGCATACCAACGCATATGTCAGCTCTAAGTTTAAATAATAGTAATAAAGATCACATTTTTATGGCAAAGAGCAGAGCACTTTCATACGAAGTGGTGATAACCCTTTCCAAATTTTTAAGGCAAAGCACAGTAAATATCAACATGCTAATACCATAATATACATTATAAGCTTAAAAATATGATCTTTACTATCAATCCAAAACCAACTAAACTTGAATTAAGACGGATTAAAAACCAAAAGATAAAATTATTTATTAAAAAAAAAAAAAGGAAACTGACAAAATACATAAATGGTCTTAGATATGATACCTGTTGTGGAGGCTGAGCAGGTGGAGAGACAAATTCAGGAATTAAATTTGATAAATCTATTCGAATCCCAGATACAATCAGAGCTATTCCACACATCTTCTCACACACTCTCCCTCTTTGCTTTGTTTTGATTAAACCCTAAACCCTTGTGGAAAAATTCGTAGCTCAACTCCGATGATGAGGAGGAAGAAACGACAGAGTATTGGTGTAGACGTTCAATTTATTATTTACCATAGCACCCTCGTTTTGTTCAAATTTGGTTTATTTCCATTTTTAAATCAGAATTTAAGTATTTGATTCATGCTAAAACCAACTTTTGTTGAGTCAAAGCTTGATTTAAGCTTGTACTCCAAGGAAAAAAAAATGGCTTGACTTCAGGTTCAACGGCTAAACTTAAGCAAGGCGAGTGAAATTCTATTTAAGTCGGTATTAATTTAGACATAAGTATACATAATAAGTTATATTACACTAGTAGTAGAATGTTTTGATGAATGTATAATAAGAAAATGTAACAAGTTAAAAGTTGACTCTTAAAACATTAAGAAGCTTGGGGTTAATTGGGAAGAAAAATATACACATTGATTGGTCAAAATTAAAAATACGAAACATAACTCATTAATGATTTATCCTCCATGCATGCATGTTTATCAAGAATTTGCTGCTGATCATTCAAGCAACGATGAATATACACATTGAATTTTACACTTGGGAAGTTGGCAACTGTTAAGGGTCAAATTGTTAGCTACTTCCATGCATTATTGGATGCGGGTCATGGTTGGTTCCTAAGTTAATGTCGGCTCTCGAGTTTTCAAAGTTAATACCGAATAGGAGTAGGAAAGATTATCAATGCACTCGTTCCAGCACAATGTAACAACTTTTCAATACGTTATAATTCACTGTAAACTGAATGTATATCTTTCCAAATTCAAATAGAGATGTGACATTCAAGTACTGTTCACATTGCTACTATTCATGTGGATCATTGCCTATTTATTGTGTCAAAATTACGTGTTATTATTTCATCTTCACAATAATATAATTTGGATTCGGGGTTTTGTATGAAATTACTATTGCAAGGGTTTTATTTTTTATTTTTTCTTTGACAACTACTCCATTGGAAAGTTTAAGTGAGTTGGCACATACATTCAGAATGCGTTTGGTTCACGGACTAGATGAGAGAGGATTACTTATCATCGGATTACTCATCCTAAGATAAGTCATTCTCGGATGAGTAATCTTATCATCCAATGTTTGGTTGGCTTTTTGTTGGATAGGATGTTTTAGAAAATAATTTTATGTTGTGTTTGGTTGGAAATAGTATACCCTTTTTACTAGACCTGCAATCAGATGTATTCGAGTTTTAATAAATACAAACTCGACTTGCAAATACACACACACATATACACATATGTGTGTGTGTGTTGTGATTATTAGTGGAGTTCAATCTTATTAAATGGGTTCACAAGTTTCAATTTATATGTCTAACCTTTTATGAATTAAATTTGACCAAGAAAATATGATTATATAATTAATTAATAGGGCCAAAATAATATAAAAATTTACTATCATTTTTAGTAGGGGTAAATTAATTTAGAATTTTAGTAGGGCCAAATTAGCCAACAATTTAATTTATTAATAAGAGGGGCAAATTAGCCCAAAATTATTTATTTCAATAAAATGGGTAAATAAGTTCAAAACAAAATTTTTTATTAGTAGGGGCCAATTTGTCCAAAATTTTAGTTCTTTCATTGATATAGACAAATGAGTAAAAAGTCGAATTTTGTTAATGGCATAGGCAAATTAGTCAAAAATTATGATATATTATTAATATTGGCAAATTAGTCCAAAATTTAGTTTTTTACTAGTAAGGGTAAATTTTTCAAAAATTTTATTAAATGATTAATAGGGACAAATTGGTTCGAATTTAGATAACATTACAGAGAATTATAAATTTATATAGTTGTTTAAAGTATTATTTTATTAATATGATAAATAAGTATCAATTATCATCATCCCATCTCTTACCTTATTCTGGGATAACTAATACCACCTCCCCCCATGGGATTATTTTATCCCCTCTATGGGGGATTAATTCGGTTAGGTGAGATATGTTATCTTATACATAAAATTCAACCAAATATGGGATGACACAGGATTGGATTACCCTCACAGAACTTGGAAGGACTACAATTTGAACGTGAATTCATCCTGGACGTAGCTTATTGGTATATCTCGTCACATGTACCAATTTTTAATTAGTTAGGTTGTGTACATACCAACGGCCTCCGTAGCATAGTGGTAGTGCGTTCGCTTCGTAAGCGAAAGGTCGCGAGTTCGATCCTCGCCGGGGGCTATTTTTTGACAGTTACACGAGTCTTCACAGACTTCACTGTCCAGAATTCCTCGACTGTGCGACAGCAGTTATGCAAGTCATGATCAACTAAGCTTTGTGATCCTAAAAAGTCCATTTGCTCGAAGAACTCGTGCTTCTGTCTTCATATGCTTTCAATCTAATTGTAAATTAAAATTCATCAATTTTGGCTCTTGTACATTTTCATTTTCAATAATTTGATAAAAATGTTGGCCTTTTTAAAATCAAATTTTCAAAATGCAGGTATGAAGACTCTCATGATAGTTTATCTTAAGGATGGATTGTCAAGTGATCATTAGTGCATCTAAATTATATCTAACTTGTTATGTTAATAAACGTAGTCACAATTAATATATTATTCTATATTTAGTTACACTTGAAAAGAAAAAAAAACTAACATCTTATTAGCAAACACAAATCTCATCTAACTTACCATGATAATGCAAGTAGTCACAATTAATGCCTACGCTTTTTTCAAAAAACTAACATTTTATTAGCACGCCTGAATTGCATCTAGGTTACTATGTTTATGCACATAGTCATTACTAATGCACTGTGCTACATTTAACTACACTTTTTCAAAAAATTAACATCTGAAACTCCACTTAAAGAAAATGGACACCTATTAGCCAAAACTAATCAAACAAACACGAAATTAACTCAATAAAGAGCTCTCTGTAGACCTCTAATTGCTCGATTACCATTAGCTCTCTTTGTTTGTTTCCTTTATTTACCTTTTGGGGCTCATGAATTGCATCATAATTCATAAGCAGTCATTAAAAGTTATCATACATCTGTACTAGTGTTTGAAGGCAAAGCATCATACATCTTTGCTATACTAATATCATAGGCTTAAGATGATGATGTACCAAAACTAAAGGGATTAAAAGTAACAAAAATCTTGAATATGTTCAAATTGTAGATAAAATCCCTCAAACTACATTAAACATCAACCAATCTTGGGTGTAATACGAGATTTGTATAGAATATCCAAAGAGACCAAATAAACAACCTTACAAATAAGGGAACTGTTGAGCTTATCCGAAAAAATGTGGACTCATACCCTAATTAATAGGGAGGACAATTTAGTTGCCAAATTCAACTTTGGATATGAATTCATTATTAAGATTTCTCCTCAATCATGATTTTTATTGTTCCCATATCGATATCGAGTAACTACTAACTTGGTTCCTTTCTATCTAAACTAAAAAGAAGTTAATTCCAAATAAGCATTATACTGTTAACCAAAATAAAGTATAGGAAATTAATAATAACTCCTAATTTCCCAGAAAGATTCTCTATAATATTTTTTTTCCAAATAGAACTTGGGGAACAAGACCCCACAAAACTACCCTACAATTCCCTTATGACCCTCGCCATGCACTCAATAAATCTCAACCCTTGATCAAAGCAGACTCGTCCCAAAATCGCTACTAAGTGGGGGCCCACTTACTATAATCAGGTCCCACAATTACGAATTTCCCTCCAAACAAGAACTGAAATGGGAAGTGGATTCCGAGTCGGAAAATAGTTGGGATTCACAGTCCCCTCTCCTCCCTCTCCTTTTCTCGAAGGATTTCGGGTTTTATTCCCTTTTGCCTTCAAATTGGAAACTCCCCTAATTCATGGTCTACTGACCCCTTATAAAATCACCCCTCTCTCTCTCTCTCTCTCTTTTTGTCTATAATATATTTTAATTGCTCTCTTGTCGTCTCTATCAAAAGCAGAAAACAAGAAGACAATTACTTTTGTCATCGCTCTCTGGTTCTCCCCGTTGAGGTTGCACTTAATCTTTCTGCTTTATTAGCTTTTTCTTGATTTTCAATGGCTTTTTGTATTCTTTTGCATGTATAAAGGAGGGGAAAAAAAAAGTGGGTTGGGTATAATTATTTTTTTGTGGTGCTGTTCATTCGGGTTTTTTTTTTTATCAATAGCTGGTTTTCGATGTGTTTTTGTATGTCTGGGCCGGTTGCTTGATAAAAGATGGGACTTTTAGTTTAGTTTTGTATTTTTTTTCCAGGGACTGATTTCTGGGCTTAAAGGGTTCTGTGAAAAAATAATAATAATAAAGAGAAAGAGCTGTGTTCAAGGCTGGTTCTGTTTTCTACTAATCTGTTGTTCAAAAGTCCTGGAATTTTAGTTATAGAACTTCTGCATTGGCCGTGCTTCAATGGCTTTGAGCATCAAGAAATTTGGGTTCGTAGAGATTTCTTTTTTTTTTTTGTTAACTCATAAATTTTGTGTAATAGGGTGTGTAGTGTATTGGGTGATGATTGGGGTCTGTCTGTGGTTTTGGAATGAGTATGCTAGTCTTCATCATTTATTCGTAATAGCTTTTAGTGGAACTTTATGAGTGGAAACCTGAGACGTTGCTTATCTTTGTAGATGTAGACTAATTAGTGATTTTTAGTATAATGGCCGCTGTTTTATGGAAATTAGGCTTTGATATTGAGGTGCATTAAATCCCTGTCACAGTTCTAAGCCTGCAGTTTCTGTTTTGGGGACTTTGAAAGTGACTGCAAACAAAATTTACAATTTTTGTTATTACTTATAACTGCTAAGACCCCATCTAATACCGCCTCATCTTCGGCCAAATTGCGTTCTTGAACATTTACGTGTATACCTCTTGTTTTGATGTTGTGTTGATTTTATTATATGTGCTGTTTAAGTTTTTCTAAAGCTCACTGGGATATATAGTCTTGTTTAATTTTTACAGAGATGGCAAGCACGGTATCAGAAGGAAGCTCACCAGTAGAGGTGCCAGAGGCTGAAGTTGTTGCACAATTGTTCGTCTCCTCCTATTATCCATTACTCCATGAAAAGCCTGAACGCTTGTATAAATTTTATAAAGATGGAAGCATGGTAGACTGGCCATTGACTTCAGAGACAACCCTAAAGGTATGTGTCCTTGGAGCTAGGCTTAATGTAATTGTCTGCTGTTCTGAAACAAATCACTCCTCAATCCTTGCTCAATAATTTATAACTTACCAGCAAAAGCATGTGATGCAAAGAAATATTAAACATCTCAAAAACTTAATTCTGCATGTGTGATTTTTGACCTTTATAGATTCTCATTACATGATACTTTATTTTATTTCATTTTATTTTTTCCCATGGAAATATCTATGCATCTTTACAAGTTATCACACTTATTCACTGCTACATCCCAGGCATCTAGCCAGCTTAAAAAAGTCTCTTAACTACTGATAAATTGTTATAGTGTATTCTGAATTGATCAAATATGATTCATCTATAAGTGTACACTTTTCAGTTATAAATTGTTTCATCTGATTGTTTGAAATGTTAGATTTCTAATTGAAATTTTGTGTGAGATTTCATCTGAGAAATTTTGTTCTGATATTGATTCCCAGAATAATAATTACTTGAATGCTGCAGGGGATAAATGACATGATCATGTCTTCAGATTATAAGGGCTGCTTGGCAGAGATCATTGATGTCCGCAGCCAACACTTGATGAAGGGGGTCATTGTGGCAGTAAAAGGTTTTCTAGAGAAGGACGGAGTGAGAATGTCATTTTGTCAATGGTTTTTTCTTGCCCCACAGGAGACTGGCTATTTTGTCTTGAATGATATATTGTTTGTGGATGGTAGCAGTAATGAAAACATTACAAGTACTCCTTTGTCCTGTGATCCAGGTAGGTTTTGAGGTCTGGATTCTTCTACTTATAATATCGGAAAATGGCATGTTAGCAGTTTCAAGTCTGCTTTTCTTTTATGTAGCTAGCCACTTTTATCTTATTTTTTGGTTCATGATTTTCTGTGGATTCGGTGAACCTATTCTTTTCTCAGAACCTGTAGATGTTCCTACTCAATCTAAGCTAGCAGAACCTGTAGATGCTCCTACTCAATCTAAGCTAGCAGAGATGCCTACTTGCGCACATGCAATGGGCAATGCCGAAATTCTATCAAACATCGCTGATACAGCTGCCGAAGTTACTAAACAGTCGATAGACAATGCTGAAACAGTGTCAAATGTCATTGATCCAGCTGCTGAAGTCACTAAACAGTCGGTAGTCAATGTCCAAACTACGTCAAACGTCACTGATACAGCTGCGGATATCGGTAAAGAGTCGATAGAAAATGCTGAAACCGTGTCAAACGTCAGTGATGCAGCGGCTGAATTTCCTAAACTGTCAAATACCCCAAGCCAGAATGTGAAACATGAATGGCTGAAGATTTCATATGCATCAGTGGTTTGTTCCTAAACAAATATATGTATTCAAATCTATTGAATATTTTGAAGTTGTCTGACATTATTTGCTTTTCTACAGGTCGCAAAAAAAGAGAGCAAAAGAGCATCTGCTGCAGATAATTCTAGTTATAGAATTGTAAGAGTAGCTCCAACTGCTAACCAACAGTCTTCTACATCTTCCCCATCAAAGAGTAAAAGTGTGACACAAGAACATTCTTCTATTGGTAGTTCAATAGAAAACAAAAACAATACTAATAATGATAGTGTCTGTGGCGAAGGTATGCAGAACATGCATTTTCTTGAGTATAAATGAAATATGAATAAAGTTTTGTTCTAAGTTGTTTGATTGTGCACTTGGTTGCAGCTATCATATTGAAGAGTATACATATAAAAAATTTGCCTACCGATGTAACAAAAAATGAATTGGCTGATGCTATTAAGAACTTTGGACGAATTAGGCAAGGTGGCATCCAGATCAAAATCTACGAGGTTTGCTCAAAGTCAATTCTGAAGTTTTCTTATAAATGTCTTCTAAGTTTCTTCTAATTTTCTTGTGTTGTGTCTCTGTTAGGATGGGTTCTGTTATGGTTTTGTGGATTTTGATTCTCCAAGCTCTGCAAAAGCTGCAGTTGAGGTACTTGATATTTATAATAATTTGACTTGTAATCTCAATCTTTTAGTCTTGTCATGTACCTGGTTATTGTTCAGAATGCTGTAACTTTTGACGTTAGTATTTTTCAAAACAAGCAATACTTGTGTTATTATTTTGATAAAAAATATAGAACATCTACCTTTGTGTTACTATTTTGATAAAAGATATAGAACATCTACCTCTTGTCATGGAATTTTAAGGTTTCTCTGTTTCTTCTCTTCTTAGTACTTAGTATATTGTAGTAACGGAGTTTTTTCCCTTGTTTTCGGTCTGAGTTCCTCTTTTATCATTAATGCAGATTAAAAATCTTTTGAGCAAATTAACATATCTGTATGTAGAAACTATATCTTGCTGGAAAACATAGAAGAATAAATTACCTTTCACAATGTTCATTATTTCAGGCTCAGAATATTACTCTAAGGGGTCATGTCGCTCACATATCCTACAAGAAATCCGTTAACAGAGGTTAGTTTGGATTATCTTCCCTATATATGTCTTTTGTAACTCTAAATTTTTCTTATACAAAATTCTACACATTTAACAGAATATATGTTTACATTTGACTAGAGATTAGACAATAATCTGTTCGGAAATGGAATTTTTAAAAATTGCATGAGAAAATTTCACCTATGGAACAGTAGTAATATAATGGTTTCTTGTTCTCTATCTTGATCTGTTGTCCATTTGGTTGGGTGAACAGTGGTACAAGTTGTTGTGGTATCAAGTGAATGTATTTGCCTTGCTATTTTAGGTTCAATTTTCATTCAGGTGTAGAGTAATCTGTCAAAAGTGTTGCGTTAGTTCTTGCTCCAAAAGCAGTTCCGTGTAGATTAAAAATTTTATACAAATTTTGAAAAGAAATTTTGTAATTTAATAATGTTTTGCTCAAAAACAGAGTGTGGTGACTAGTGAGGGTATAGGATACTCATTTGGATTGCTTCTTTTGAGTCTAACCTCCTGCTATTGTGTAATATTGTAGGTGGCAACAGCACGAGAGTTAGTAGTGGATTCCGTGCTAGAAATTTCAAGGGCCAGGAAAATGGAGAATATGAAGCAGATGACAATAAAGCACTTGATGTGAGTCGGACTCGTGGCTTCAATGGACAAAATTGGGAATCCGTCAGCAGGAACAGCCGAAGCAGCAGGAATGGAAGAGCACATAGTCAAGGGAGGAATGAAAGAGCAAAGAGTGAAGATGCACATCAGAGAAGCAACAAAAGAGCAGATGGTGAAAGTGGATCAAAGAAATAGGTCATGGTTTGAGCGATTTTTGGATTTAATGAAACAAAAGTTAGGAGATTATTTATTTATTTATTTTTGGTGCAAAAACTTATCTATACTGTATACTATTTATGTTTTAGAAGATTTTCAATTGTGTTATTTTCTAAGATTTTTGGATTATTTATCTTTAATATGTTTTATTAATGTTATCTAACACTTATCTTTTAGTTTAGTTCAAATGTTTAAAATGTTTTATTAATGTTATCTAACACTTATCTTTTAGTTTAGTTCAAATGTTTAAATTCAATAGAAAGAAGTTTACTTAAACTAACTTAAAAAGTGTATGGGCAATTTTTGAATGCTTCAAAAATTTTAAATTCATCATTTAACATTCTCCAAGACCAAACATGTTATATTATATAAGGTTAAGATGGGCAATTTTTATGTAAAATTCTAATCTAATAATTTTTACTATCCAAATTCTAATATAATTTGCTTTCATATCCAACAGAGTCTATTCAACTTTTTTATAGTATTATACTAGCTTTATAACCCATGCTTTTTTATAGTATTATACTAGCTTTATAACCCATGCTATGCATGAGAATTATAAATGTTTTAAAAATAATTAATATTTAAAATAAAATATAATAGTTAATAAATATTGAAAATCCTTACAGTGAGATGCAATTCAAACTAAGAATGTATGATATTATTGTACAATTATATAAATATTAATTGTTATATAAGTATTTAATATTCAATATTGTTTTCAACAATTGAGACTACGACTCTTTTCAGGACCTTACATATACACTTAAAAATATGCGTACTTGTTTCATTATCATGTTTAAACATATGGATGCACTTGATTGAATTTGTTGAAATCAAGATGAAAACTAAAATCTCTTGTAATTTATTAAAATTTTCTACAAAAGGCACCTGATGTAAATTTGTTTAGATCATTTTTAATTCATTAAAAAAGAAGTAAGAAATAAGGTAAATATTTAAAATATTAATTATATTATTTTATTGTAACAATTTGATAATCTACCTAACTAACTTCAAGGCCTTCTATTATAGTACTATCTTTATGAAAAAATTTTAATTTTTTCTAATAATCTACCTAACTTCAAACGCTTCTAATATATTATTATGTTTATAATTTTTTTTAAAAAATTTTTCTAGCAAAGATTAGGGAAAGGGTGGAGTTTAAAGAATAGGGAGAGAAAAAGAGATTTGAACTCAAGAACTCTACATATTAAAACCTTATTGTAGTCATTGGATCAAGGCGTTCATAACATGAAATGTACTTTGATCATCCTATAATCTAATGGTATCATTTGCGAGTCATACTTAATTTCAATATCTGTTGTGAAATATTTTCTTTTTCCATAGTTTGAATCATAAAGAGATTATCATGCTTTACCTTTTTTCACCAAACCTAAAGTTGTCAATCATTATAGCACCCAAAAAAGCCTTAAAAATTTGCCGAAGGAAAAGAAAACAATGTGTTCTAAATTTTCAATATATGATCCTCTTAAGTGACTATGACACTACTAAGTTATAAAAGATAATTAACATATCAAAATTTATACTTAGAACATTAATGATTATACCTTTAAGACATTGATAGTAATGTATATGGAGGCCTACCTAAAAATAATGCTAAAATCACTCTTTATTATTTTCAAAAGGCATCTAATAAATATAAAAAAAGAATATTTTTATTAAATATGTGAATAAAAATCATATTGAAATATTTAATTGTTAAATATTGAAATATGTGATAGCATATATGTAAGGTCCTGAAAAGAGTCATAGTTGCAATTGTTGAAAACAATACGGAATATTAAATACTAGGAAAATAATCTCAAGAATAATCACAAATTTAGATAACAATTAATGTTTATATAACTGTACAAAAATATCATACATTCTTAGTTTGAATTGCATCTCATGATAAGGATTTTCAATATTTATTAACTATTAAATCTTTATTTTAAATATTAATTATTTTTAAAAATTTTATAATTATCGTGCATAGCATGGGTTATAAAGCTGGTAGTATATCGTACAGCATAAGATAAGATTGTAAACCAGAGGTAACTGATTTGCAGGTAATTTTGCACATTTTGAGGAGACGCAAGATTTTAACTTGAATTTGCCATAAGTTATAACTTTTCAACAAATTTTGTATGTTTCTCAAAGAAATTCTATTGCCTTGTTTTACTTGAATTATGTCTGGAATTTAGCTAGCTGTGCAGTTTTTTACGAATGTTACATAAAATTGAGCCATTTCTTGAAGGGCTTTTCTCCATTTTTTTCGTTCTTTTCCCTTTTTTTTTTTTTTTTTTTTGGTTTGTGGTAGGGGATGGGGGCTGTATGGGGGCCGGGTTTTGGCATGATGTAAATAATAAACGTATTTTGCAAAGCCTGTAATGTTTGTCGGAGTAAGAATCGCAAGAGGCAGAAAGCCAGGGTGCAGCTTCTCATCAAAGAAGTCCTGTACCCACTTTGTGGTTTGGTCCCATTAAAATGAATTGAGTGTACCTTGTGTCCTTTTCACCTTTGAACTTGGCAACACGTGGCTCCAAGTTTGTGTCGAGAACCTTTATAACTCCTTGTCTATTTCAGTCACCTGTCCAATTATTACTACTGTATCCTATGAAGATCTCTTTCTCATTTTATGTCCCCTTCACTTCGGCTATTTACGCCTTTGTTAGTGGCTCTCTATTCAAGGGCCAGAGCCGTCTCATTTGCTAATCCACACGTTTATCTTTGCTAATGCAGGTAAATATGTGATCTTTGACTCGCTTAAAGTGTTCTACACTAATTAGACACTTTGCTACCAAATTAATTTGATTTCTAAGCAAGTTTGAAAATTGAATCACCTCCTGTGTCAAGGTCAATGTGGCAACTGGGTTTTTTGGTGATATGCTGCTGATTCAATGAATTTGAGCAAGACTACGAAGAGAGATATTTCAAATATATTTCTTAAATTTTAAGTTAGATTTCTAAAAGTATTTTTTTTTAAATTTTCTTTCCTAAAAATTGTGTGGGATTTAAGAAACACGAAAGAAAGTAATGGAAGGATTTGAATTAAAGAAACTCTAATACCAAAATAAAAGTACGTCACGTAGAAATTGTTTGATACTACTTGGACATCATTAAGTCAGACAGGCATATTGCAAATTAGCTTTAATGCTATTTCTGCCTAAAACATGGTGTACGCAGCTGATATGATTAAACTTTCTCTAAATAAAAATGATGGCAACTTAAATCATACCAAACAAACACAAACGTCTCGAGGTTAAAGCATCCTTAGATATATGCACAAGCTCATACTAGACTTGATTATAATTTATAACTTATCGGGCAAACCCGAGTGGACATCTGTATATGGTTTGATGGATTGGTTTTTAATCATCAATGTTTACTACCATAGTCCGAAATTCAAGAAAGATAAAATCATATTTAACTTGATCCCAATCAGTAAAGAAACTAATTAAAAATGTGCTTTTTCTTTGGAAAAAAATAAAATCCAGTTAAGCTTAGAATTTGAGCAATGAGCAACTAATGAACGTGAGCCCAAATGGAGCAAGCAATAAAACTGGCTCAATGGCCATGGCCATTGGGAGGCCATGGGGGTGACAGATCTGGGAGAGCGGATATGGCTGTCAGCAGCTGAGGATACGTGTCAGTAAACAGCAGTGTTTTTCCATTATTTTTTGCTTTAAAGAATTCGCAACTTGGCAGTTTTGGGCCCCCCTTTCTCATTCTATTTACCCCACGGCCCACGTGCTCCTCGCCATTCCCTTCGACGATTCCTCGCCGGCCAGTTCCTCGTTGACTTGTACTGGCTCCCCACCGCTGACCTCAGTCAATAATCGCGGCTGAACTCGTCCAAGCATCCCCTCCCATTTTGGACCCGCTGATTTCACAGGGTCAATCAATTTGGCTGTCCCCATTTTCTCATTTTCTGGCTTCTATTTCCCCAATAACCAGAATCTTTTCTTTTATTTAATCAATGGTTAGATCTCTTGACGCCCGGGCCAAGATTGATGCTTAGACTTCAGTATTTCGTTGCTTAGAGATCAAAAAGAATAAACAATCTATGGGATTGTGTATAGGCATAATATTTGTCATCCGTTCTTGGTATGGTACACGTCACAACATCAGCATAATAAATTTAAAAGGGAAAAAAAATTGCATTAGTAGATTTTTAAATCAAAAGGTGCAATTCAAATGAAATAAAATGCATGTTATCTCTTAGCAATATTCGGAGAACTGCAAGCAGATCAGTAGTGCAAATAAGATAGAACAATACCTTGTTAGGAGTAGAGTTGTAAATCTAACGAACTGTTTGCGAACTCAACTCGTTCGAACTCAATAAAAGGTTGTTCGAAAAGTTAAACGAGTTGAGTTCAAACATAAAATTTGGATCAATAAGTTATCAAACGAGCTCGAGTTTTGTTCGCGAGCACTCATTAATGTTTGTAAATAAGGGTAAAATAGTCTTTTCAATGAGTAATGTTAGTTTTATTCTTAATTTCTCTCATAGAACCAACTTCTATCTACCTTATCCGATCATTTGCTTCTATCAATAGTTGGAATTTGCTTGGTTTGATTTGGCTTTGTTTAGTTCGGCTCGTTTTAGCTTAAACGAGCCGAGCTCGAACAGCATTTTTAGTTCATAATTCTTAACGAACAAACACGAGTCAGAATCGAACAACAAACGAACAGAACTCAAACAATGAAAATTCGACTTAGTTCTACTCATTTACAACTCTAGTTAGGAGGATAAAATATTTTGTTGAATCTGTGGTGTGTCACTGCTCTGATATGACTGTGGAACTTTTCTTAATTTAACATAATATTTGTTTACTTGGTTTTGCAATAGAATTTTATTACATTTTTGTCCAATTACTGATTCTCCTAATCCTATTAGTATATACTATATATGACCTTTATCAGTTTTCAATCATCAAAAGAATACAATTATGCCTTGTTTGAAAAGCCATTTTCTTCAAAAAAAAAAAAAAAAACAAATTACATTTTCTGTGTAAACATTTTCGAATCAGCTGTTTACCTTACATGTATCAAATCATTAAAATATATTTTTCTATAAGAACCCCATAAAATACCAGTTCAAACAGGCTCTTACTCTTCTTTTAGAACACACGTTGAAACTTATGAAATGATAAAAGTTCAAGGGATTATACACTCCAATCATTTCTTCTTCTTTTTTTTTTTGAAATTTACACGACATGTACAAGTATAAATTTATTGTATAATCGCGACGGTCACCTCATAACATCCCAAAGAACATTAGCACGCCAACATTTGTTCATAAAGAGAAATTACACTAGGACTAGTGCTTCACTAGTCCAAGAATCAATTTAGTGAAAACTGACCAAGTAAAACTGCAGCCCAAAATGATAAAGAACTTCTAGAACGCAAGCACTTGCTCATAAAATGAAATTACACCAGGACCAGCTCTTCACTAGTTCAAGAATCTTTTTTTTTTTTTGGGGTCAAAAACTATTTCAAGAATCAATTTGGTGAAATTTGACTAAGTAAAACTGCAAACCAAAATGATAAAGAACTTGTAGGGATAGCCCTTAATTGGTTGCTTTTTCACGTGATCAAAACAAGAAAAATAAGGTGTGCCACACACATGGAGGGTGGTAATGTGCTGATGGGACACACTAACATCAGTCAGTCCTACAAACTACACACACCATGACACACCATGACACACCATGATTCCCATTCCCATTCCCATAATTGCACTCAATGTCCAGTTTTCCAGCACCTGTAAAATTATCCACTTTTAAGGCAAATTTTCACAAATTTATAGATTTTTCCAAAATTGACCAGACACAACACTAAAATTATCAGCAGACAACAATCCACTCATCTAACTTTATCCCCCACGTGTCCATTCTAGGTCCCAAACGGCTTAGGTACCCTTGGCATTTGAGATTACACTATCCATAATTTCCAAGGCACGACGACAGCTATGTTAATACGTAGTAGTGGTCGCAGCAGCAGCAGCTAACACAAGTTGACCCCAATTAGCAATGACTAATCACTTTTTTTTTTTTTTGTATATTATAAAAGATCATGTATTTGATTGTCGTTGCTGACATGAGAGTTTAATTGGTGAACGCTCTATAAGAATTTCTCTAAGCGATCTATGGTACTGGATGCATATTCTAATTCGTGGTGATGGTCGGAATTGAATCTACCAAGCTTTTTATTATCAAAAAATAAAAATAAAACGTAGTAGCAGTAGTTGTACAACTCTGGACGAGCCTTTTTAACTGGGAGCAAGTGGTACTCATAATTAGTTTTAATTGTAACAATAAATAAAAACAAAAAAACAGACAAGCTTCCGGCTTTACGAGGCTGAAGCTACTGTCCACGTGGCTAATCGGCAATGCCTCCAAACACCCTCGACACTTGTCGCTTGTTTATGCGTCACGCACTTCTAGACACGCGTCCTGCCGTAATAAAAATTAAAAATCCTTTCTCCTCCTTTTGTTGAGGGGGGGTTGGTTTTGTTGTGTGGTCGATGGCATCCTAGGTATCATGCACTCTGAAACCTCGGCCGTTAATATGCCAGGTCAAGCTTTCTTCCCTTCTTACTCTCAAAACTCCTTTTTCACTTGTAATAACTCGAATATATGACGTGCTGATTGATTAGGAAATTACTTCGTTGTAGGTCGTGGCTCGTGGTTGTGCACTTAATCAATATACTCACATCTTATCAAATAATTAAGTGCCATGAAAATAGTATGTGCTTGTAGGGCTCATGTGTAGTTAAAAGGATATCAAAAAAATATGCTCTAATATCTGTATTTTATTCTCGAAGATAATGAGCTGACTACTGAGTATATAATCAAGATTAAATAGTCAATTTTCAAATTAGTTAGAAAAGCTCAAAAACTCAATATTGCGTAAGTAATATTAAGTGCACATGGTTGATATTTGTGTCGATCTAAATTTAGATCATAAGTAATTTTAAATTGCTACTTGGCGGAAGTTTTCTGTTGATGACTGCGTTTTGTTTCTAAATTTGATACAACTTACTTGCACCTGTCCATTTTGTAAAATACTTACTCATCTCCTGTCCTAATTTATTCATTCCAATATTGCACTGAAAATATATGTTATTTCTGATTTTTTCATTTTTAATAGTTATTCGTAATTTTATTGTTGTATTAAAAATTTATATTATTTTCGACATTACTGTTGTTCAATAGTTGTTTGTAATTTCATCACTTGTATTCATTACAATTCTTTTAAAGACAAGGTGAATTTAGAAATATATTTAATGAGGACTAAAACTCGGTCTTGGTGTGTGTTTAACTCTTCATCCTTTGATTCAAGAAAATATATTAAAACAACTCATACTGTGAATTATATTTCCTTCCTGAAGAGGGAATATGATCGAGCTTGGGATGTCATGCTTCACCAAAATTGATCAAATGGGTTATTTTTTGATTGGTGATCAAATGGGTGGGAAGCAAGATAAAGAAGGGTGGGTTCATCAAATGGTGATTGGCTCAGAAAAGGAGGTGCACCATCCATGTCACGTGGGAACTTGATGAATCCCTGCCATCAAAGCTTCAAAGATGTGTGTGGCTGCACAGAATAACTACCGAAGAACTTGACAACACTGGAATTCTTCCACAAAAAATTCAGCACCTTTCTCTGGAAACACCATCGTTAGAGACACCACCAAAAAGGGCTATTCAGTCAGACCCACGTGTCACCACTAATCCCTTTTCACTTCCGCCACTTGTCCCTTCCATGTACTTTCTTCCTCCCCTCCCAGGCATTTCAGTCTTTTCACCATTCCCGTGCTTCCGTTTTTCCTGTTCTTGCCTTCTTGGGTCTTCACTGGCACTGGATTTTTTTTTTCTGCTTCAATACTTTTCCCACTCCCTCCCCGTTGCCTCCTACAAAAATTTTTATTGATTTTCCGGCCGCTTCTCGCCGGAAACTTTGTCTCCGTGTGTACTTTGCATGAGTATTTTGAAGCTGCTTGAATTGTTTTTCTGGGCTGAAGATTGTTATTATTATTATTTTTAGTTTTTTGCTTTTTGTAGTTGATTTTATGAGTAAAAATCTTGACTTGAGGGACAATTGAGTCGTCTGGAAAGAGACTAAGAATTGGAGCTCTTGAACTTAATATGCAGTTAAAGATCCAACTTTTCCAACTGAGCTGGGGTGAATCAGATCATGGAGGCCTTAGACATGCATGTATGCATTCCTACACCTGAGCTTGAGTGCAAAATTGGGTTATTGACAGCATTTCATTCAGCAGGTGTTTTGGGTGATATGGGAGATAGTGATAAGAGTAAAAACATGATTAGCAGAAGTGAAATTGAGAATTTTTCATTGGATGCAAGTAGATTTTCTAGAGACTTGTTGAATAGATCTATGGGTACTAGTAGCTCCAGGGAAGGTAAACTGGTGCTCGAAGAAGAAGTGGGAGATGAAGATGAGGAAATTGAGTTGAGTCTTGGATTGTCATTGGGAGGAAGATTTGGTGTGGATAAGAGTTCGAAGAAGTTGATGAGATCATCTTCTATAGCTGCATGTTTGCCAGCTGTGAGAGATGATGATGCTGTAGCTGCTTCACCGCCTCCTGCTTCGTATCCTAGTTTAGTGAGGACTTCATCTCTGCCTGTTGAGACTGAAGAGGAGTGGAGGAAAAGGAAGGAGTTGCAGACTTTGAGAAGAATGGAGGCTAAGAGGAGGAGGTCAGAGAAGCAGAGGAATTTAAAGGCTGAAAGAGAAGGTGGTGGAGGTTTGGGAGAAGAAAAGAGGGATATTGAGGTGAATTTGAGGGGGAGATTGGAGAAAGATCAGTCATTGGTAGCCGCTAAAAGGTTTGGTTCATCGGTGTCACCGCCGCCTTTAGGGATGGCTATGATAGCTGCTGCCGCTGGACATTCTGCAATGGGTGGCGGAATTGATGTGGCGATGGCAAAAGGAAAAGGAAGTTATCTAGGCGGAAGTGGAGTGCAAGGCTTTGGGCAGCCACTGTCGCAAGGATCTCTGGAATCACAGGGAGGAAGTTCTTCTTCTGAATTGGAAAGTAGACCTCTTCAAGGTACTGCATTACCTTCTTTAGTTATTTTTTCTTTTTTGGGTGAAGAGGGGGAAGACTTTACTCTTTGTCCTTTAAAATTTAAGTCACATCATGATTATTATTATTATTATTATTATTATTTTCTTGATTTCATTCTTTTTCATGATGGGTTCGTTAATTTGTCCAGTTTCTGTACGTGTTTGTTCCCTAAGAGGTCACTTTTATTTGGCGTTAATCTCTTTCATTACACCAACAAAGGAACAGGATACTTATTGAGATATTGATGCTTGATGCTTCTTGTTTGTGTTCTATTTATCCACTGTGCTTTACATAGTTTCAAATCTAGTTACAATTGAAGGTCCTTTAAAGTTGAATTGTTTTTTTTTTTTTCCTTCTAGTTTTCTTATTTTCATGAATTTTCGAGATTAGAGGTGAAAAACATAAGAAAGACTGCTCAGGTATAAAAACTGGATCTAGTCAGGTGAAGAAAACAACAATAGTGATATAATCTCCAGTTAACAGCAAACTTCTTAATATGTAGGTGGTCCTGATTTTTCTATTCAGTTAATGAGAATGTTTTAGTATAGAACATGAACTTTCAGGATGCAGGTTAGAGGTGGGCATATGGAATTTTTCTTTTTCATTCTACAACGGATTCAAACTGCCAGATAGAATTAGTAAGCATCCATTTCTAGTTTGACTTATGAGTTAGTTTGCAATTCTTGGTAGTCCATGCTTCTGAAGTGTCAATATCTCTCAAATTTAGAGGAAATTTGCTAGTTTGATTTATGAATATGTTAGAGGTCCATTTGCAATTGTAGTTTCTTTTTACTCGAGGTGGTAAAGGTGTTTTTGGTTTTCCCTAGTTTGGTCTTTCTACTATTGTTATGGGTGAAGAAGAGGTTATGTACAGGTTTTCCTGCCATTGATTGTTCTCTGTGCATAGAAAGCAAAGTCATTCTCCTTTGTTTATCCTATTCGACTGTGCATTAAAAGCTTGAGGCCTAACCAATTTCTATAGTGCACCAGCAAAATTGCTTTCACCTCTTTTCTTTCTTCACTTTGAGCTCCATTTCTGACTTCAGAATTCAGTTGCAGATTTCTCAATCAGAATAAAACATTAGACCTACTGGTTGTTGATAAAGCTTTCACAAAGCTAAATAAAATATCTGAAATTTCACAGAAGAAAAGGTACAATTTATTATACATTTTTCTTCATCTTTTGTATTCTGTTATAGTGTTCATTATCTTCTTGGGCTACAATCTGGCTTCTCTTTTCCAATTCTTCTAGATGAAAAGCAGGAGCAAAGGAAAGGAAAAAAAATATAAACTATATTTGGCATTACTAGGTAAATTCAAAAAGTGGAAGCAATACTAGGATTTGAATGCATGTTGAGTTGTCGTTAAATCATGCTATACACAAGTGACTTCAGAGGCAGTGGTACCCACAGTTTATTATTTCTTGTGAGCACAAATTTGCATCTTATTAAGAAAATGACAACTTTCACTTGTTATCGATTTAGCATTACTTTCCTGTGAACTATAGACTGATGGGGATCTTATTGTATACTAAATAGCAGCTTGTCTAAGCACGTCTTAGTTGATTATTCTGATTGTAGTAGTGGATAGCAATTAATTGTTGATGGATATTCTTCATCTCAATTAGTAGAGCCCTAGCAAAATCTGCGACATACTTGATTCATTATCTATTAATCGTAGTGCACTCAATTGTTAGGTAACGTTTGGAACTTTATAGAGACATACTCAATGTAATATTTGATAAATAGTTATGGTATTTAGACCGATGATCTTGAGGAACATTTGGCACTTCAGTTGTTGGTGATAAACACTTGGCCCATTCATGAGAAGTTTTTTGCACATTATCCATTTTCTGTTTTATATTCAATGCATCAGCATAGGAATAATTTATTGGACATGAAAAGTATCAAAGCACCGTGGATGTACTTCATGTCCCGGAAAGCTTTTTGGTTAGGTGCTGATATTTTGTGGTTCTTGAATCTTGAGTTCGATGATCAGTTTATGCTCATTTTTCAAAGAAAGGAGGAGGGCCCCAAGTGCACGTGACACATAGATAATACATTTTAGAGGGCAATGGATTGTGTGATCCTAGAATGCTCTACTTTTAGCACTTCTTGTTTTTGGTGTGAAGCTCCTATGTCTTATCTTCATGTTTATTTCAACAGGATCCAGCAGTTGTGATGACCTTAGTCTTGCCAGCATTAAATCATTGCAAGAGGGAATTGGTCAGGATGTTGGTTCTTCTGAGACAAAGTTAAGGGACAGTGTTGGCATAACATCTGGTGTGGAGATGGAAAATCCTTCTAAACAAGCTGAAATTCCAAAAAATCGAGGGAAAGAAATTGGGATGAATGCGCTGGAAGACATGCCATGTGTCTTCACCAAAGGAGATGGTCCAAATGGGAGAAGAGTGGATGGAATACTATACAAGTATGGAAAGGGGGAAGAAGTAAGGATAATGTGTGTGTGTCACGGTACTTTCCTTTCCCCAGCAGAGTTCGTGAAGCATGCGGGAGGGAGCGATGTTACTCATCCGCTCAAGCACATAGTAGTGAACCCTAATGCATCTCCTTTCATGTGAAAAAATTGAGGCAACAGTGGTTGGAAATTGACATCCTAATGGATGTTCAACTTTTCTTCCCTTTTTTTAATCATTTCTTATTCCTTTGTTGTCCTTCGCCAAGTGGAAACCTGTATGTATAAATGGGTATAAATGGATACTCATGCTTGGACCGAAAATTATGGTACAAAAAGAGAAAATTTTGTATGTACCATTGCGGATTGTTTGAGGAAATGCAGAGTAAACTTCCATTGCTTCTCATAATTGCCGTAGCTATCTTGACATGTAAGTTATTGCCCTCTAGTGACAATGTTTCTTACACAGTTGCTGGAAGCAGTTTCCTTGTTTAGCTGGAGGATTTCTTGCTTATACTACAATACAGTGGCTGAGAGATCTTGAGTTTTAGGAACATAAAAGCTGACTGCTGAGAGAATTCGTTAGCGCAAGGCTTTTGTTATAGAAGTGTGAGTGATGCTTGAGAACTAACGTCAAGGCATCGTTAGTCGCAAATTATTTAGACTAACCTTGTTTGCAAATATAAACTGTAACAAAATTTTCAGCGAGGTCAAATATATTCTTATTTTGACAGTATCTTGTTCCTGATATGACTCAGATTTCCAAACTTACATGTCACAGATCGCTAAACTTACTGAATCTAAAATGATGCTCAGCAGTACTTTCACTTGAAATGTCCTCCTGAAATGGAAAATACACAAACCAAAACGTAGAAGGAAATGAGGAGCAAAATGTGAGCGACTCCACTGGGGATCGAACCCAGAATCTCTGGTTCCGTAGACCAGCGCCTTATCCATTGGGCCATGGAGTCACAACCTGTTCACAACTGAAGGGCCCTACCGGGTTCGAACCGGTGACCTCTTGATCTGCAGTCAAATGCTCTACCACTGAGCTAAGGACCCGTCAGTGAGAGGCTAAGGGCTCTCAAAATAGATAGGTAAGAAAGATTGTGCCATTTGATCAATAAATTGTTATTATTTTCTCGCACGCCAATCTTCAGTCGAGCAATTCGCGTCTTAAATAAATTGAACATATAGGATAGCAAGCAAATGTATAGGCCCCTGGTTTCCAAGTAGTCTTACAACATAAAGATGGAGGTGGATTCTTAAAAAACTTTAAATTTAATTACATAAAAAATTTGTAATCGTAATTTTGTTTATTTCAAAATTGTAAGTAGAAATTAAAACTTGGAGAAATTTTGAATATGTAGGTGAACAATACTCATGTATACAATTTTTTTTTTTTTTTTTGTATATTGGTGTTTACATCTAATATTTTAGTGTTTTGGGGGAGGGTTGAGTTGAACGGTAAGGTGGAAGAGATTGTACATAACAGATTCTTGATTCAAGACCTTTCACTTATTAAAAAAATAAAAAAATAGTGTCTATTTGTGATATTCTAATCGATTCAATTTCACTTTGCACCCTTAAACAATAGATGCACTCTCACTTTAGTCCTTACACTTTGAGAAACTTTATCCCTTAAAGTATAAAATACGTCTCACTTTACCTTTTAAACTTTGAACATCACTTATCTACTATTCCGTTAATTATCCATGATGTTTTTATTCCCTAAAGCATGAAATAAATCTCACTTTACCTTTCCAACTTTGTGCATCACTTATCTAGCAGTATTCCATTAATTTTGATCATTCTGTACTATGTTTTGTATGATGAGTTTCATATTTTAAGGGTAAAGTGTCCAAAATGGCATATAAGGACTAAAGTAAGAAGATTTTAAGAGTCCAAAGTGGAGTTTAGCCTATTTTAATATTTATACTGGTTCGAATGATTTGAATTAATAATTATTGGTGAGGACCTTGATCCGATAATCATCATTAGTACTACCTCTAAGTCGTCATACAATTTGTTTGTTTTAGTACTCTCCATCCATTCCAAAATCTTCCGCTTAGTTCTTTGTATGCCTGTAGTCCACAAATTAAACACACCATAATTAATCAACTCACTTCCTTCAACTTTAACATCCAGCTCTTCCCTTCTTAATTTTCTGGACTTCAATATTTGGTTAGATACTTAATCAGATATAAAGAAGTTTGCTATTTGAGAGAGATGACAACAACTGAGAGAAAACGGAAAGAAAGAAAGAAAAAGGTAGTCATCCCTCCAAGACTTTTAGGCATAAAATCTTCATATTTCACCAAGACTTCTGGGCATAACAGCACAAGAGCTTGGCGTATTAATACTTTGCATACTCACAAGCAAACATGCAAAGTACAGTTATAGCAATACGAACAACTGTGGACCAATAAGGGTTGTTGATGAAACCAAAGATTATCCAGATTGCAATGCAAAAGAAACAAATAGTGTCCTATGATGCTATGGAAGTCTCTACCCCTCCAGTACCAAATTTCCCTCCATTATGGCTTGCCTTGGAATTCTCTCTTCTCAAAAATTAGAAAGAATAAAGCACCTCTTGCACTTAACAGCAAGCCACATGAGGTAAGTAATCATACCCTAGCCTGATTGCCTACATAACCTAAGATAACTACGTCAGCTGTGAAAAATCTTCATAATCTAACTTGGTTCTGCAATTCCAAGTATCAGAAGGGAAATTCCTGTAAACCTCCTTTACGTTTACTCCAACACTTCAGTAGATGGGTCATGTTAGCAACTTGAAGAGGCCAATGCAGAGTAGAGGAGCAGTAAGGTTGTGAGCCCCTCAAATCTTTCAAGAGTTCATAGTATAAGCAGCAAGACATATCCTTCCTTAATCTGTCTTTTGGAATTCTTTTGTGGAGCTTCAAGAATACACCAATAAGAACAAGAAATTAGATAGAGGGAGAGACGAAGAAGCATGCTTTCAACAGCAGAATTCCTTGTACATTTCCAACTGTAGCAGGATGTGTTGCTAGTATTTGAAGATGGTCCCTTGAAGCGACAGCTTAACCAGCTCGAGCACTTATAGGAGCAGCTGGAACAGCTCGGCCACTGACAATGGCAGCCTGGCCAGCTTAAAGACTTGCAGCAGCCACTTTTACATTTGTTACAGCACTTGCGCAGCTTACCCAATTTCAGCAGCAACTTGGAAAGCATGACCACTTCCACGGGCATCTTGGACAACTCAAGGACTTAAAAGAGCAACAGGGACTTTTACAGCAGCAGATTCAGCAGCTTGGCCACTTACAAGAGCTGCAGCCTGGCCACTTACAAGAGCAGCAGCATAGCCACTTAAATGAGCAGCTTGGCCACTTACAAGAGCAGCAGCCTGGCCGCTTACAAGAGCAGCAGCTCGGCCATTTGCAGCAGCAGGTCGAACAACCTGGAGGTCCTGGACACTTGCAACAGTAGCTTGAACAGCTTGGACACTCGCAAGAGCAGTTTGAGCAACAAGTGCATGATGACTTTGAGGGCTTCTTCTTTCTGAAAAAAAAATGACAAAAATCATAGCTGACCCTTGTTCAGAAATACTTAGATTCACAAGCAAAAATTGAAACATTATGTCAATCTACATGTGAGCATTTAGGAGAAATATAAATAGCATCAAGCAACGGTGAAACAGCATGTACATGAGATTGAACAGAAAACTCCAATTTATATAAAATCACGAAAACTGAATAAAGGAGTTAAATTTGTATATAGAATGTATCTGTTGATTGAATATCTAAGGATCCTCAACTTCTTTTTATAAGAGGAAAAATAAAATTAACTTACATTGGATTAGCAGAAGATTGGATATGGGCTTCTAGATCTATCCAACCTTCATCTCTGATTGTTCTGTTCGGAAGATCAGTAACTTGTGCTTTACGTTCTCCTTTTGTCACAGGAGAGGGTTGCCTCGACCTGACGAGCTCACTTGACTTTTGGAGCTCTCTAGATCTGTACCATTCACTAAAAGTATCTAGTTCTCCTGATTTGTAAAACTCTTCGGAAATGTACAATTCTCCAGACTTGCTAAATACATTGGGCTTGTTTGTGTCTCCAACTAGCTTAAAAGCATGATCTCTGGAGAAACTGGCATTTCCTATTTGGATGCTGAATAAAGATTCAGTGGACGCGACACTCCAATCAACTGGTGAAGCAGGCTTTGCGAACACTGACGCTGGAATACGATCAGGATCATATCCTCTTGGTCGTTCCATTACTTGAATAGGAGGAGAATGTGTTGGTGACAAGATTGGAATTACAGATTCACGAGTGACGTCTGAATTTTGTGAGGTGGAACGTAAAGATTCAAACATTTCTTCCAATTGGATTAGAGATCCACTCCAAACATCATTCTTTCCATCCTTAAGCAGCGAATTGGCGTTTTCCTCTGATTTTGGTGGGGATTCATGATCAGATATTTGGGACATAGGAATCATGGCTGGATTCACTTGGAAGAAATCTTCAGATGAATTTTCTGACGAAGATGAAGGCGGAGAACTGGATAACTTAGAAATATCTGTTGTGCTAGCTGCAACTTCGCTTGTTATAGTTTCTGAACTTGTTCTGGATCCTCCTGAATGCTCAAAATCCATCGCAGTTGATGGCTCAAATGAGTCATCTAAATTTACGACATCTGCTTCTGAAATTCTTGGAAGCTTGCTACTTCCACTTCCATGCATAGAGTCCATACCTGAAAAATATTACATGACTCTTTATATGAAACTCCCAGTATATTCCAAATGAAAACTAATTATTATACCAAAAGAAATAAGAAACAAGAAGGGAACACTGAGGTTCTATAGAATCAGGTCGGGAGAAAAGAAATTAAATCTACCAGGAACCTTCAATGATCTACTCCAGAATAGTAGGCTTCAAATCTGAAGGCAATTAATGTGCAGTAGACAGAACAATGAACTTTTGCAACCATAAAATGCCCCTTAACCCCAGATTCAGATGATTACACAATTACTGCATAACATAAATGAACTTTTGGAACCAAATGAGGTTATCAGATTCGCAACAATATCTAACTGATCATGAGAACAAAAAAGGAACATCAAGCTTTACTTGTATTACCATAAGCTGTCTTTATTGTACATCTATAATTCTTGCAGGTTTTTGTCTTAAACTGCTCATGCATTATAATGTCTGTAAACTAAATCCTGTAGTCTAGCAATTTCCTAGACATTTATCTGCATTAGCTCAAAAATTCAGGGTAGTCACGTAAACTTTCTAACAAGATCATTTGCTAGAACAATTTAAAATAATCCATTTATCTTCCAAAATTCTTCAATTGCTCTTCAATTAATTTGCCCCAAACCCTCCCCCTCTTTCTATTTTTTGCGTTGATAGGGGGTTCAAACGAACATTTACAAAGATCAAGAATCTGTCTGGAGAAACATGCATCATGGACAAGCTGCAACGAGAAACTCATGGATAGAAACTCATCTCACCTTAATATTTTATACGTTCTAAAAGTAAAGCCACCTTGCCGATATTGGCACAGATACATCCTCTATGTTTCCATCAAAATCCCTTCAAACCCCAATAATAGTCTCTCCAATCAAGAATCAGAAGATTAACATAAACCCCCATATATATATGTATATGTATATGCAATATATGTATCTCCACACACAAAACCGAATCCAGATGAATAGAAAGGGAAAAGAATAAGGATAATCCAAGGGAAGACTTGCATTAAATTCAGCCCGAAATGATGAATCTCATTTCCGGGACTGGGTTTTTCTTGGTTTCGTTTTGGTTTCTTGCAGATCTTTTCGGCTTTCTAAAACTATATATGTAGATAAAGATGAACCTCCTTCGATATTTGAGGGATTGAATATTTGACCCTCTCTACCAGAGAAATCAAGAATCTTGGCAACAATACATAAAGAAAGACTAGGGTTTTTGGTAGATAATCCATATACGGGGATGAGATGGAAGGTGAAACGCATGTTTCGGTTGATGAGATATAATTCAGATTTCTCGACGTAGCATAACTCGCAGCTCCTTTTGGCGCCAGCTCGTTAACTACTCTAACAACATGTGCTCCTCACGTGATTAGTTCAGGTTTTCCTATTCATTATACTTCCAATTCCCCTCACCCATCCCCAAAAAAAAAAAAAAAAAAAATTCACTAGGGTTCAAAGATGAATCAAATTACTCGAATTTTTCGATACTAGATACTGAATAATAGCGTTTTACCAGCGGAAGTCGCCACCTCAAACTTAAAAAAAATGGGGAAACCATCAAACATAAAGCGAATTATATGGAGATTCTCTGAGAAATTAGAATCCAAGAGAATAAATGAAAACCCTACTTAATTAACTAAAGCAGATAATTTCAAAGGAATTTGTTATACCATACCTTGGATTTTTTGGAGCATGGAATTTGGTTGTTTGAACAATGAATCAAAGCCTCATTCAAGAGGTATAAATCCTAAGATTTGCGAATGGAATTAATTAAATACCTTGCTTTAAAGAAAGAGACTCAATTTTGGTCCCAAGAAAAAGGAAAACAAGGGTATAAATCCTAAGATTTGCCAATGGAATTAATTAAATACCTTGCTTTGAGAGAGAGACTCAAATTTGATCCCAAAAAAAGGAAAACAAAGAAAAAGAGGAAACTCATTAAAAAGAAAACTTAATTAAATACCTTACATATTGTTTCCTTACAACAATGGTATTAATCAAGTTAAGTTATGAAGTCTCATGCTGTGGTCACCGATCTTATTTCCTTTTCTTACAACTACATCCACCATTAGATTTTTATTCTTCATTCTCAAACTTTGGTTCCTTTCTGTTCTAAACCTTTTTTTTTTTAATTTTCCTTTTTTTTTAAACAAAATCATTTGATAGTTAGTAAGACATATCCAGAAAGTGTACCAGCAAAAAGCCATGGGTCGGTTTGACCCGATCAATATTGAATCAATTTCAAAGGACTATATAATAAGAAATCCATGCTTAGATTGTTATTATTAGATGAGAACTCATTTGAATTCAACTTAACTAATATTCGATAAAAAATGCAAAAAGCTAGTTCAGCTCGATTAAGAGAATGTTTGAGATAATTTATGCTCATCATTAAAATTATGCTAAACTTCAAAACCACAAGTATTAAGTACTTTATTCCAAATAAACTCAATTTTGCAGGGTAAGAAAAAGGAGGATTGCAAAAGGAGGGGGGAAAAAGAAAACACTAATGCTACAATTTTATAACCGACCGTAAATTGCGTTAAAGAAGCTCTCATGTTTAGATAACGCTTTTCAGTGGAAGCGTAGGAATCAAAACAGAGGAGACAAATCTCTGATACGCCAGTCACGGACACACACACGCACTGACTCACAAGTAATTCGCCTCCTGCAGAAAGTAACGGCTCTACTGTCTCCTTTGCCATCTCCGTTCCCACCTTGGGGACACTACTGAACATCACCGTTTTGAAAGTTTTCATCTTTCCTGAAAAAGGTAAAATTTTTAATTCCTGCATTTCTACAATCCACTGTGTGTTACAGCTTGAATTCAACCATGAAGGTACGTCTGGGGTGCATTCTATTAATCTCTTATTAGGTTTCAGATAATTGTAGAGCTGGGATTTGCGACTGCTTTGCTTTTCTGTTTTCTTTTGCTACTTTTACAAGCTATAATTGCTGGAATTGCTTTTCTTGAAGTTAATTTAACGTTGATAAATTGTAATTAACCTCCATTTTGGTGTTCTTAGCTTTGTGGGTCTCAGATTTTAGCTCTAGAAAGCTGAAGTCTTGGAGGGCTGGGTTTATCTTTTAACCTTACAGAATTCTGTGCAGATATTGAGGTGGGTTTTTTTTTTTTTTTTGGGGGGGGGGTGTTATGACACGTTATTCTTTGGATGTGCTTTAAAGCTTTGAACCTTTTCCATTTTGTGTTTGTGGAAGAATCACAGTAATACGGAGTTGGGGGGTTATGCTGCTTTTGGCAGGTTGGTGACTTTTGCAAATTGAATTGACTTTAAAAATAAATGTAGTGGACTTTATTTTCACATCCCTTTATTTTGGATAATGGAAGTTGGAAACCAAAAAAAAAAAAAAAAATCAGGCAAAAAAAAAAAATTGTTTTGATTACAGAGGCCAGACGGTATTCTTTTCTTTCCCTTTCTGAGGTGCAGTAGGGTGGATGGAACTAGAAATGGAAGGCTTTGGATGTTGTGGGTGCTTCATTATCCACTATTCCCTGGGAGAGAAGAGTGAAACTAATTCTTATTTTCATTTTTTTCTTCTGCATGCTTTCAAACTGTTTTCCATGAATCAGAGAGAGTAACAATGATAAAATACAAGCTTATTTTATTCCAGCAGTAACAAGTCATTGTTGTATCAACGTTGACCTATCCACTCATCTGCATAATAGTTTTCCGTGTTTTATAAGGATCCTTCTGATTCTTGAAGAATGAGGGGCAAAGGTCCTGTGTTCTTATGTAAGACCCGATCGATCTGTACACATTTGTTGCGGGATTGTGGGGTCTGCATAGGGCCTTGAATTTTCGATCCACCTTCATTGCCCAGCATGAATTTAATAATATCCTTTTTATTCTTTAATTTATTTGAAAAGCAGCTGCATGAGTGCATTTTTGTTATAAACAGCTGCAAGTGGCCATTTTCATGTTAAAGCAGCTGGATTAGTGCATCTTCTGTTGTCAAATTGCTGAATTCGATCTCTTGAAGCCCCAGGCATGTAGACCTGCATTGCAATGTGCTGAAAAGATGAAGGAAAGCCTCAGAACTTTTAGTATTAAAAAAAAAACTCTTAAAAGTAAATATAACTGATTTTTGAGTGAAATGCCTGTTTTTGCAAACTTAATAATTGAGGGAATTCTTTAATGTGTTTGAACACTTCACTGTTTCTTCCGTTTTTGCCCCTCTGATTGACTGTGGAAATCTTGTGCAATAAGTAGCCTTACTGAGAATGTATGCTTTTCCTATTATCATTCAGGTTTACATACAATGCAGAACAAAGAGGCCTTAGTATGATGACAACGAGCTAACAAATTATCAGCTCAAAAGTGCGTTGAGACTCACTCACAATCTGATTGCCGATGCTGATCTGTTTAAACCATCTCATAGCTGAGTTAAGCAAATGGAAGGACATCAAACTCAAGAAATTCCTTCCAATTTTCCTGAATTTCTCCCAAGAAACACCGATTCAAGGTTTCCTTCAAATGGGCGTCGTGAAGATTATTTTCATGGGTTGGGCGTTCCTGGGTTTAAGAAGAGAGGGCATGGTCTTGGAAGTCGGTCTTGGGTAAAGATTGATCAAATTGGGAATTTAAAGATTTTGGAATTGGATAAAGCTACTGTGATGAGACATTGCTCTTTGCCAGCAAGGGATCTTCGTCTGTTGGATCCAATGTTTATCTATCCTTCCAGCATTCTAGGTCGAGAAAAGGTTATCGTGGTTAATCTTGAAATGATTAGGTGTATAATCACAGCTGATGAGGTTATACTGATGAATTCATTGGATCCATCTGTTGTCCACTATAAATCAGAATTGTGCAAACGTCTTCAAGCAAATAAAGATCAAGCTGGTGTGTTTATATTAAACGCTCTCTTTTAGAACTTCTTATTTAGCATATAAAAGTAAATTTATGCTGTTGGACTACACTAACATACAGAAAGTTCTTGAACAATAAAGATTTTGGAGGTTATGATTTTTTTAAAAATAAGTAATTATTCATCTTTTTCCCATGCTTCAGACTATATTGGGAGATCTCGTCTTTTTCTTTGATTAATCATAAGGCCAAATTTGTCTATATTGTTTAACATAATGTTTTGTTCTTCGGCCGCATTTCTGTTTTGAAGGTAGAAAATTTCATTGTTGGATGTTTTACTACTGAGATCCTTGATTATCTTAAATTTAGAATTGATCAAATTAGTCTAATGCATTTAGCTGAGATGGTTAGCCAGCACACCATGAGAGAAAGCAAGCGTCTTCTGTTTCATTACCTACTGTTGCAATGTGTGCGTGTTTTAGGTCAATTGAATTGAATCTTGCCAAAATTTGTGTGTTTGGTTGGTATATGGAAATAGGTTAGTTACCTCTAAGAGCTTAAGCTTTTGGATGAGGCAGTAGCTTAACTGTTTGCGAATTTTGATAAATTTACCTAAGGTAGAAGTAGGGGTGCAAACGAGCCGAGCCGAGCCCGAGTTTTGGGCTTATCGAGCTCGGCTCGACTCGTTTTTATCGAGCTCGGCTCGACTCGTTTTTATCGAGCTCGAGCTCGACGAGCTCAAAAAACTGACGCTCGAACTCGAGCTCGAGTTCGAAAAAAATAATAAATAATTATTTTTTTAAATAAATAAAATAATAAATAATTATTTTATTTTTAAAAAAATAAATAAAATAATTATTTTTATGAATAAATAATAAAAATATTAGGGATATATATGTAATTTCACTATTAGAATAAAAATAAAAAATAATATATATATATATATATATATTCGAGCCTATCGAGCCGGCTCGCGAGCCATCGAGCCTGAGAGAATCGAGCTCGAACTCGACTTGAGCTCGTAAACAAGCCACTCGAGCTCGAAAAATTCGAACTCGAGTCGAGCTCAAATTCGAGCCGCTTGCTAGCTGCTCGCGAGCGGCTCGATTCGTTTGCAGCCCTAGGTAGAAGTCACACTTACTGAATGGGTATGCGAAGTTTTGAGTTTCAGAGTTTGCTTTGTAATTGGATGTTTTAGAATAAGACCAAATTGATTTCCAGATTTCTAGAAAATCCATATTGGACATTAAGCAGCATTTTATTATGAAACTCAGGTCAACACAAGTCTTATCCTGTGAAATCTTAGGTTGCTTTATAAATTCGCTTCTTCCACCTTTTGAAGTTCCATCCTGCAACCCTTTCTCAGGTTAAGAGTTCTAGTGGCAGATTAATTTGGGTTGAGTTACAGTTGTGGTTTCACTTAAAGGAAACTAGTAATATAGAAAGGAAGCGCCACTTAGCTGATGCTGCACATTTCAACCTGTTACATCGATAACCGATACCTGCTACAGTGATACACTATCTTTGTTTTCTAAAATAAAAAGAGCAGGTCGGTCTAGTGGAAGGCCATACTTTCTGTTAGACTTGATGGTTTGATTTCTAAATCATGCCCCAGAGAGTGTATTTCTGCATAGAGAAGAGATGAATTTGCGAGATAGCATGGCTTCATTCTTGAATCATGCTTGAATTGTAGCTAAAGGTCATTCTTTTCTAAACTGTCCATTTTACATATTATCTGACTTGGGACTTGTTAGTAGGCCATACATTCCATTTCATTTTCTTATGTTGGGTCATGAGGGGCAGTTGGTTGATTATTTTGTTGCAATAGGTTTTTCTGATAGTCAATATGAACGATTATAATATATAGCTATTCACCAGTGCATACACTTGATTGTACCCCAAGCCAGTGAGTTTTGTGGTACTTGAATGGCACAAAATGCCAGATGAAGCATTTAGTTGGTTCCCCTTTGCCGGCTAACCCTTAACCAAATTGATATGGGGAAGCATTTGGTTTGATGTGAGGAAAAAGAATAAAGATGTAGTTGGCAGTATCCCTTTTATGTCATTGTATGTTTCAGCATATCTGTTGTGTGAAGTTTTAGTACACTTTAGTTTGTGATGTTAAGTCTTTCCTTCTGCTGGCAATTCTTCTGGTAGTGTTTTCCCCCCTATTACTTTTTAATTCTCTACGTAATTAGTTACTATCTTTTAATTTTCCAAGTTATTAGTTAACTTTTAATTCTCCAAGTCGTTTGTGGACCTTATTTGGTGATTGATTCAGATGATCTACCTTTTGAATTCAAGGCCTTGGAGCTGGCTTTGGAATTGACATGCATGTCTCTTGATGCTCAGGTATGTTATATTCTGAAATAGGTAGCTCATGGTAGATTTGCCTTCTTTATGCAGTTTTATTTACTTATAGAGCATACAGTTTTTGGTTTAGGCACATTAAAAATGGTTGAGAATTAAGATCTCTGCAGATGGAGTAAGATACTTCATTGGATTTTTAAGAGAAAATAAACTTTGTTCTTGTTGATATTGAGCAAAAAATTCTTTTTCCATACACAAATCAGCATGCCATAGCTTTGTGAATACCAGTATGAACATAATCTATGTTTTTACCAAACAGATTCTCTTAATGTCGAGCCACATATTTATGAAGTTTCCTAATTTAGTAGGTGAAAGAATTGGAGATTGAGATATATCCAGTCCTTGACGAATTGGCCTCATCTATAAGCACTGTTAATCTGGAACATGTCCGCAGATTGAAGGGCAACCTCCTTGCTTTAACTCAGCGAGTGCAGAAGGTATACTTACATTTTTGAGTTGCTAATAAAATGATGCTTAACTACTAATGCTTGAATTGGCTATTAAATCAACATTTCAGGTGTGTGATGAAATAGAACATCTCATGGATGATGATGGTGATATGGCCGAGATGTACTTAACAGAGAAGAAACAGAGAAAGGAAGCATACGCCAACAATGAGCAGTATGATCAAACTACTTTTTTCACTGCTTCCAGAGTTGGATCAAAATCTGCTCCTGTTTCACCTGTGGGCTCATTTATTGGAGTACAAAAGTTACAGAGGGCTTTCAGCAGCATCAGTTCAAGTAAACATGGAACCTTGGGAAGTTCATCTGATGGTGAAGAAAATGTTGATCAACTCGAAATGTTGCTAGAGGCTTACTTTGTGGTCATTGATAGTACTCTGAACAAGTTGCTATCGGTAAGAGAGGCCCCTGTTTCACCATTCTTGTATATCTATGGCATGTTTTTTCCACTTTTGCCCATTAGGCATTCCTTGAAGGCCTTAGTTCATGTAATTTGTTCATCCAGCTCTCAATGGTCTCCTCTTATTACACTTTTTGAGATTTCATTATTGCACGGGGCCATCACTGCAACACACAGGCTATCATGTTTAGTGGCTGTCCTGAGCAAGTATGCTGATTTAGCTTGTTGGCATACTTAAACTAATCCTGTGTTGTATCATGAGCACTAAAGAATCTTCTGTTTTCCTTGGTGATACAGCTTAAAGAATATATCGATGACACTGAGGACTTCATCAATATAAAACTGGTAAAAGATCATGAATCTGACATTTTGTTTTTGTTAATTAACATTATTGCTATCCGTGTATGATGCCGAATCATGAAAAGTCATTTTCTGTTTGCATCACAGAGGAATGTTCAGAACCAGCTGATACAATTTCAGTTACTTTTGACAGCGGCTACATTTGTTGCAACAATATTTGCTGTGGTGACTGCTGTATTTGGAATGAATTTTGAAGCAACAATATTTGACGTTCCTTCTGCATTTAATTGGGTTCTTGTTATAAGCGGAATATTCTGTGGGTTGTTATATTTTTCTTTCTTGTTATATGTTAGGCGTCGGAAAGTTCTTTCCTTATGATGTATATACTCAAAAAAGGAAAAAAAAAAAAAACTTTAGGAATGAAGATTCAGTTAAAAAAGGGCCGAAGGTTGTGAACTTCAGTGAGATTTATAAGGTTTATAATACCCCTTTAGTTCAACTACAGACTGCATGTTTCTTCCCTCTTTCTGCCTGTTTTCCTCTCTCTCTCTCTCTCTCTCTATTTTTTTTTTCCTCTCTTTCATTTCTTGTAAATGAAAAGAAACAAACCTTCGTTATATTGCAATGCCTTATTGTTGTAGCATTTTTCAGTTCCAATCTGAAGTAAGCTGTAGTCGCAGTAAGCTGTAGTCGCAGCTAATTGAGCAGAGAGGTTATATAGTACCTAAATTTGATGAGTTCAGTTTTTCATACTTTGATTTGAATATGTTTTCTTTTTTTTAATTTTTTTCCCTAGGAGGGGAAGAATAGAATGTGACAAGCGGGGAGGGTGAAGAGAGATTTGAAACTAGGACCTCTAATTCTTGGGTCCTCATCTCGATATTTGAATATACATATGACTCTGTTGAGGAATCTCCTTTTGCCTGTTACCATATACTTAATATTTTCCTGACCAAACCATCTATACAATCGTTTTGTTCTGATCAGCATGTTGCTGAGCTTCTTCAGCATTTAAAAATGCTGAAGACCTTGATCTGTGCTGTCAAGAAGCCTCCCAACCATCTGTATCTTTCTTCATATTTACCACCCTCCTTTGCTGCAATGCTTCTTCACAACTGCTTTTTCAGGGGTCTCAGTCCATACGAAAGAAGCTCCTAGATCTTTTGTCTTCACCGAGTAATGAACCCATTATCTCTGCTCTTTGGCACATCATCCGGTTCTCTCTAAAATAAGGAAAGTTCTCAATGGGTTTGGGATTAAATACTGCATAATGAGTCTCTGGATCTTTTCCTGTCACTTTGCTTGTCCCTCCTTTCACCCCGTCCAATGTATCTAAAGCATTCCGCCAGAGCCGATGGGGACTTTCTGGAGTTGATGATGATTCTTCATCACTGTATGCAGAGTCAAGAGACGTAATGCATTGTGATTCCAGTGAATTGAAATCGTTTTGGTTGTTCTGGAGGGCATTTTCAAGCTCCTTGATACGTGCTTCAAGTCTTGATTCTATTAGCTCGTGCAACCGTATGCTCAGCTCGCGAGGGGAAACTGCATAATTTGCAGGTGGAGTTTGTCCATTGGTAGTACCACTTTCTTCATCTGACTCCGATTCGGAGGCATTTTCATACTGTCTTCTGAGTGCATATAGCTTTATATCTCCTAGAATGGTGTCTACTTCGTATTGTGAATCAGGCTGATGAGTGATGAACCATTCAAACTATTAGATGCTTTCATAACTTAACCCAAAAATGACGAATAGTAAAGTTTAAAATCAACCACAAAGTTTTCACAGTTTCATGCCTGTTAATATTGTTCACGCACTCACCTTGTTAATATAATTCACATGCTCTTTCCAAGAAAAGAAAATGAAAAATCATTCACAGGCTTAACGAGAACACTGCATCAAGAAGAAACTTTTAAAAGACATGCTGCAATATAGTGGGGGTGTCCAAGAAGTCCCCAGATTGTTTAAAACAATTGAAGGTAGCAGATCAAAGCAGGTAATGTTTCGTGCGACTGCTGATTCAAAGTCCTCTCACCTCTGTCTGTGAGATTATCTAGGGAGGCCAGTAGGTGGAAAGAGATCAAAAAATGACTTCAGCAGTTAGATTGCGCAGATGATAAATGTTCAGGAAATCAACTAACAAATGTGAGAGATGACTAGTATAGGTATCTATAACAAAAGAACAGATCAGGAAGCAGATGAGGAGCCTGTATATCGATCATGAAGAAAAAATATGCTGAAGCAGGACCACAAACCATCAATTGTAAATTTGTAATGCGTGCAAGTTCAGTTCAGATTCTTGGATGCATGCTTACCTCCCTAAAGCCAGATGTTCTTTCTGGATCCATATTTATTCCCAGCCTCTCCAGTTCAGCTTCAAGCTCTGCCTCAATTTCACTCATGGACTGGAGATTCTCTTCCTTCTGCTTATTGGCCATTTTGCTGTCGTAACGGGTTATGCTGTTATCACCTGGATCAAAGCACGACATAGCAGGCTCCTCATTGACTGGGGAGGGATTCTTTGAGCTCAGAGGTTGAGAAATTTCCTCCGCAAGTTCCTTCACAGTAAGCTTGTCTTTCATATCAAGCTCCTCCCGTAAATCTTGAACTAAATTCTCGGCCTGTTTTAGTTTCTCATTCAGCTTCTTGACTTCGCTTATATAAGTAAAAACCTCAGGCGTTATGCCGATTGTCAGCCCAATCAAGAACAGGAGCATCCCGCCGGGTAGCTCTGATGACATTGTGATAAAGGAGTAACAAAATTAAAGAGTGTAGCATGTGGGAATGAAGAAGACAACAAGTAATTGAAACACCAACACATTGTCCTATTTTCTGTTTCTTAATCATGAATGTTCCATAGTTACATTTCTTAACAGTCAATAGGACAAGCATTCAGTTTAAACATCCCTGCAGAAATAAAGGATTCAGCAGAGAATTAGACACCAAATAATTTCATCACTGCAGAACAAGTAGAAGAACCTGATGACTGAACTCCGCCAAGCACCATTTCTTGGGAACTTTTTCGTTTGACCTGCTCTTGCAACTCGACAGATTCAGTGTCACTAAAAGATGGAGCAATCGAAATGGCATAACTTTCGTTATGGCAGGCATCACTCGAGTTATCTTCCACAGCACTAGACCATGAACCAAGTGAATTACCAATATATTGTCTCAAAATTCGATCTCCATTAGACACCAACAACATTTGTCCTGTTATTGGAGCAAGCGGTGTTGGAAGTGAACTATGCACATATTCACCCATATTTTGAAGATTATTTTCTACACAACCTAAAGGTTCAAGAACATTCCCGGGAGGCCTACTTTCAAGTAATTTGCACCTGCCAAGTCTAGCAGAACTCCGACTGCTACCATACATGAACTCCATAATGTTTGAACAGCTTTCGCTTTCACCAAATCCGGTTGCTGGACTAGATAACTTTAGTACATTCATATCTTCCACCATTCTACCCCTTCCAAGTAGTGAAACTGAATGACCGCCAAATTCGTCCATTTCCAAAGGTCTATCCAAAACATCATTTTGCTCGGAAGCAGCTTTCATATGTGAACCTTTTCGTGCCAATCTGCCTAAAGGACAAGTCTTGTCCCTGATTTGCTGAAGAAAATTCTGGGGTTCTGATTGCCTGAGGTTTGAGACTTTGGAATAGGATTCCACTAATTTTTGCTTCTCACTCAATGATAAGTTCTGGAGGTGTTTGCCCAGATATCCGGCACCAGCAGCTGCTGCCACAATCCATAAATCCATACTTTTTCCCTTCTTCCTTGACAAAACAAAACCGCCTTACAGCTGACTGCAAAATTTCTGTTATTTTTTCTCAAATTGGACCATTAAGATGCCGTAAGTAGCTTAAAACACAGCAAATTTGAGAGAACGATAAAAATAGAAAAACCCATGAATCAAGAGAAGTAGCATGCTCAAAGTAGTTGTATAATTTGCCAAATGTTATTTAGTGCTAGCGCTGCAAGTAAACAAGATGATCTTTCGGCCATTTTTCCCCCCCCCCCCCTTTTTCCCCTTTCATTTTGCCTGGCTAAGCCTTTCTTGCAAGCGGCTGTAGTGGCAACTGATGTCAGATTGAAAAGGTGTTGTTTGGCATTATGCGGCAACTGCAACTCCAGGCCACTAGATTCTAGGACTAGGGGATGTCTAGAGCAAACTACTAAGAGCCAGATATAGTTGTAATCATTTATCCATCTACCCTTATATGGAAAACGTGGCCGTAAATGGTCAGGGGTTTAAGTTCTGTCTGAACGCTGCTTGTGGCTTGAAATGCCATATATCATTTTTCTGGTTAGGCACCACTTGAATAATTCCTGTTGTTGATATGAATGAATGATGGGTGAATCTTTTCCGTCTTTCCTTTTAACTGGGAAGAACTCAGGGGAGGGGATAATTGACGTTTGCTTTGAAAATTGGCTGTGTTACTGCTAAAAACTAATGGATAAGCTACAAGAAAGGAATTTTGCTTTCATTTATTTAACCCTGTTGGTGCTCTTATCAGGTATCTACTCTTATACAACAAAAATTTGGATATGTACTGCAGACTGCAGAGCATAGCAATTTGTCAAATGCCAATGATATTTACCAAAAGCACATTGCAGACTAATTATTGACAAATCTATTACCACAATACAACAGTGACCCTTGATTTTGATTAGCTAGAATAACCTAACAACTAAAGAATGGCTAGATTTATGAGCTCTTGCAATTAATACAAAATCTAGTATCTTGAGTCGGATTACAATCATTTGCTTAAAACCTTGCAACATTAGTAACTTTACAATCCAGCTTCTTGAGTTTGCTTTGTGTATGATTCTAGAATCAATTCGTTAAAATATTACAGGATTAACAACTCATCAAAAAGTAATGCATAATGTATTCACTGATGTGCCTCCTAGATACAGTTTACATGTGGTATCAATTCCAACAAATAAACTTTAAGTCAATCGTCTTATAGAGTAACAATATACTTTTGGTTGTCCTTCCTGATCCAATACCAGAATAGCCGTTCCTTCATTTACCACTCAAAAAGTCAGGGTCTTACTTGGGCAGCTATCCACTGTGCAAGCCAAGATATCGCTGTAGTCCCTAGAAATTCTGAAGGAATCATAAACTTTGCCATCTCTACTCTTTTTGTACTCAAACAACAAGTTTGAATGATCGAATGCTGTCAGTTTTACAAATCCATAATCAAAGTCCCTGTAGATGCTCCACAAAGGTACAATGCTAGAAAAGTCAGAAAGGCCTGCCCCTCCTCCTCCAGCAACCACATGTATAGTCCCATTTAAGATGCCCTTGTAGAAGTGCTTCTCATTGTTTGTACAAGTATTCTACATAAACAAGGAGTATAAGTTATAAAATTTTAGCTACAAAGTTAGTGAAAGAGAAATGAGTTTGATCTTCATCAAGTTTACAATTTTCTGACAAAGGTAGACAATGAACCATTTGACTGCAAACTGTAAGACTGTTAAAACAAAGAAAATGACATTCAAGCTTGTACTTCATTTTGACAGTATTCTAACAAATTGATCACTGCTGCCTTCCCATGTTATTTACATCAGAATTATTTTTCTCATCAAACAAAAAACAACAAATGACTTTCTCAGTTTAACCACGTGCATGCATACACGGCAACATGGATTTTATTGATTATTTCCTCATCTACATTTCTACTGCTTTATACACTCCAACTATGGTACAGAAACTTGGAGAGCCTGATCTATGAATCACTTACTATTCAGCTAAGCTGGGGGAGAATGCGAACAAGTGATAGAGGACGAAATGTCCACAAAGTATGCAAGCTAATTAAATCTAGCTGCATGAAAGATGCATGTTGATTAATACCTGGTATATGGGACATGTTCGTTCATAATTATGAACATGCCCGAAAATGGCAATGTCAACTTTATATTTCTGCCAAAGTTTTTGAAGATCCTCCTTTCCCATTGGTTCTGCAAATGTTCCTCTGTAGGTATACCAAAAGCCTGAAGAATAACCAAGAACACGATGTGCCAGAAAGATTAACCAAGGTTGCTTCCGTCTATCTACAGATGCCAGGCAGTGCTCAATGAATTTGTATTGCTCCGTTCCTTCTCTCCAATCATGTTCAGTATCAGCTACGCAGAACCTAAACATGCCATAGTTGGTAGAATACCTGACCGAATAAGATAATTAAGATCTGAAGTCAATCACGCTACTATTCAGATAAAACACATTCAATATTTGCAGATCAGATCTCGAAGTAAGGATTCTTTCCTGATGTATATCTCTACCTTTGTTGATACGATAGTAGTTTCTTCACAAACAATGTGCGTTGATTGGATTAACATGAGTCATTAACCATGAGAAGCAGTAAGCTAACATGTATAAATGGAAGAAAAACAGTCGGCCACCTTACCAGAACTTAGCTCTGTTCTCAGCAGGAATATAAAACATTGTTTCAGCCAACACTCCACATTCTCCTCCTGAATCCATGTAACCGTAGAATGAACTTGAGTCAGGCCAGTCACGCTCATGGTTTCCACTGAAAAGATAGATTTGTCGATGATACTCCAACAAGGCAAGAAAAAATCCATAATCATGCACAAATATACCTTGCAATCATATAAGGTACTCTTGAAGCAATCGGCTCAATTTGAGAAGTAAATTGATCCCACTGGGAAATATACCCACTAGCATAACAAATATCTCCAATATGGAAAACTATATCAATGTCCTTTAGGTCCTTAATCAGCTGCAAGGTAGTATTTAGGGAACCAGGCTGAAAACTATTACAGTCGTTTGAGCCATCAGCCTCATACTGCAGCAAACACAAAGATAATCATAAATCTGCAGTTTCAGATACTGTAGTATGCTCTTTAGACCCACGAATAAAAGGACTAAAAACTTAGTTCAGATACTGACGAAGGAAAGTGAAGGCTAGAAATAGGAGACAAGCCATCATGATAAGGTTGAAATGAAAAGGTTTCATGCGCCAAATAATGGACATTGTCTTCTTCTAAGACAATTATTTGTATTTCTAAGTGTCTGACAACAATTAAATCAAAGCTAATTTCAAATTTTCGTTGTGCATAATAGATGGGGTTTTCAGACCTTCCCCATGTCACCGAAAATGACGACACGTTGTACAGAATTTTGACCAGGATAAGGTGATGCTGTGAATTGGTATCTCTGACTCCAGACGTATTGACCATTCAGCAATCTATGCCCTAGCTTGTAGGTGTATCTGCACAATGAAGATGGAATATGCAGTAACCATACAAACACTAAATTATGCCCTCTCAGTCAATCAAACCAGAGTTGATCCAATGAACCAGCAGGATAGTAGGATCTAACACTTGTTTAAAAATTGCATGAACACCCTGAAAAGAAAACTTCTAACTAAAGGCATCCTGTATTTGATCCTGAATTTTCCTTTTATTGGGGTCTACCACTAGTGGAAGAGATTGCAGTGCATAATTAGATAACTGAACCAAATTATTCAGAAACTAAACTGCATTGATGTGCCTCTCACAGAAAAGAAATATTTCTCAGTCCCCATTCATGCAACAGACCAGCTAATATACAAAAATAAGCAAGAAACTCGTCTAACATACTTTGAGTTTGGCCACAACTCCTTCATAAAACTAGTATGAATAAACCCAGGATCACGCCAACCAACAGTTCTAGCTGGTGCTCCTGCAAAATTTGTTAGAGATGGATGAATACTCCTCCAAATAGCATAAAGATTTTCCCAGACGTTGATCTAATAAGTTTCCTGTAGGTAAGTCCTAGTATAACTGAACAGAGTTGGCAATGGTAAGTGTTCAAAAGATAATAAAAGCCAGCTAAAACATTTTTTTGCCTTTATGAAAGAACAATTAATAGTTAATTTTGAAAAGCAATGCGAATTTGTGGTGCTTCAACTGGCCATAGGTCTCTGTCATGATTAAAGACAGAAGCCATTATAGAGCTTCAGTAATGATATACAATTCAGGTAAGTGCAAAATCTTGGACACACTAAAATCAAAATAAGCAACTTCAAAGTTAGTGCAAGACAGCATAATCAGAAGGATTTTCTTCGGTGAAACTGTATCATTGAAGTTCATCCATATTGCAGAATATCATCAACATAATCTAATTGAAGAAACTGACACACCACACATGCTGTTACGGTCAAAAGTCAATGTTACTGCTAGAGAACGTCTCTGTTCTCCTCCTTGTGGACCCCATTCGATGAAAGGTTCTGCCTCTTCAAGCCCATATCCACTCGTCCATGTCACTGTCATCTGGCAGCCAAGATCAGGCATTAGTTTTACAAGAAATGTCCTAGGATGTCGGGACATTAGTAAACAGCTTCTTGTCAGGGGATTAGTTGGCAGTACGCCTGACCTGAAGGATAACTACAACAGCAGATAATGAACTTACTTCATTCCACTCCTTTCCTTGTGCCAAACGGGGATATAGTGGTGCATTTGGATTCGCATAAGAGATCGTATTTGATAAAGCCACCAACTTTGGCTGTGGAATGATGAAATAAAATTATGAGATGATATGAATCAGACATGTATTAAATAAACGTGAAACTTCTTCATAGATAGAGATGGCAGAAAGGAAAAGTGGTAATGCATGCAAAAATACTTTTGCAAGTCCACAGAAAGTCAATCTAGCGGAACTTCACTCATCCACTAGGTCTTCGAAAAAAAGAAATAACATAAAACGTACAGTTCACAGAACAAGAAAGTTCTTAATCATCACTAAGCTAGGGGAAAAGAAATTATCTGTTGCCCTTTTTAGTATTTTTTACCGAGGCAATTTAACACCTTGCTAAGGGTGCTTTTGAACAGTTAGATGAACATAAGGTGAATCACTACACTATCAGGACCAGAATCAAGTACAAGAGCAAGTTCATCTTCCTTTCGGTGTAGAATGCTTCAACATCTCAGTCCTGAAGGAACTATTAGCTAGTAGATTTGCATTCATCAGAGAGGTGGCTACATTACAGACAGAGGCTCAGAAAAACTTGAGATTACCTTTAACAATCCACCAGAAAATACGGCAAAAGAAAAGTCAGATCTTTGGTTAATTAGCTGAAGCTTTAACGATCCTTTTCCTGTACTTTTGTAGCCGGGGTTGGAGAAATTTGCGTATTGGAACTGCATCATATGTGGGGAAAAAAAAAATCAAGCAAGGGAAAAGCAGCCATGAGTAAAAGACAAGAAGTATATCCATCAAAAAAGGAATCAGAACAAGCCTTTATTGGTGCTGTACATAACAGAGGTGGAGTGGCGATTACATTCTCTGGTGGGCAGGTAGAAGCACTGAAAAATATCAGAAGAAATGCCTAAGTGCTCCCATGATTATGTAATAGCGAATTTTAATGTTATGCAGTAATCAAACATGCAATTTTCCCTTGAGCATTAACTACACAGATTTTATACTTTTGGCGGATAAAGGGTGGCCTGTTGAAATAAAGTTTGAAGCTTGAACAAATTCTTGTACCTGAAATTAGAAGGAGAGAATACTCCAATCCAATCCTCAATAGATGGATTCGGAATGCTATACTCCAGACCAACTAATTCTTTCTGTTGCCCCTAGAAAAAAGAAGGGAATTCATGGGAGGCAAGAGTCAGCTCTGCTAATTATCACTCCTCAAACTTCATAAAAAGAGCTCCTCGTATTTTAAAAATAGAAGCTAAAGGCGATACGCAGATTATATGATTATTCAAAGCTGAAGTGTACCAAATATTTGATACGTTGAATCTAATATATAGGTAGTTTTTATCCAATGTAACTTTTGCTCAAAGATAGTACAAGAAAATAGGAAACTTGTGTGGTTTCTCATGTTGAAATTAGAACTTACATTCAGTCCGAGAACCGAAGGAGAGGCCTTAATAGAAGCTTTTGCATCAATTGCAATAACAGCTTTGTGAATGGCAATAGTTGAAAGTGGTTGAACCCGAAGAGATGTCACCCCTTTAAGCGTCAACAAAATCGACAGAATCACCAGCAAACGCAGCATAACTTGATTTGCCACCCCAAATAAGCTCTGAAACCAATCAAAACAGGTGCAAAGTCATAAAAATGAAACAAGTATAGTGCACTTTATAGTCCCAAGACAGTAATCCTTCACCCCCTTTTAATGAACAAATGTAAAGAGCTCAAATCCGGATGTACTTGTATCATAGCAAAAAGTTGCATGCAGCTCCAAAATCCAAAAGTCATCAAGCCAAACAAAAAGAAACGGAAACGTACATGACGTGCAAAGAAAGAAAAGGGAGAGTGAATTGTTATATAGCACCCTCTTCTTAGAATGAGGCTGCCGCGAATTTGAGCTGCAAGTTTATGAAAAACGAAAAACTGGGATCTCAAAAATAAAGCATATCCATAAAAATGGAAAAGACTTCCAGCTTAAAAAGCAAAAACCCACCTAGCTTGTGACAGACTTGACCATTAAACAAAGAAGAAAGCTGATTTTAAGTACCAACTGGAAACCCACAGGATATGAAGTTATCAAGGTAAAAGTACTAGTGTTAGTCCTTCCTAGGACTTCCTGTCACTTTAAGGAATGGAATGAGAGAAATAAATCAGGCTAGGATATCAACAAATCCACAAGTTGAGAGCGAGAATTATACGGTCTGTTTGTCTTACATGTCATGAAACTGCGGATTCTTCATTGTGGATTCTTACATGAGGGAATTATATGGTTCGACCGGCGCGGTTTGGCCCGAGCTTGAAAACAATGGTACTAGCTCCGCCACTAAAATACATTTTCTTCTGTATTTAATATGGCCTAATGAGCATAGGATTCGCATTAGTTCGTGGGAAAGGATGGGAATCAGGCTGTTAAGTGTTTCACAAATTCCAGTGCACATAATTAAATTAAAGGAACATGCAAGTCAGTCTTGTGTTATTTAAATCTTCAAACATGTTTTTGTGTGTATTTTAGATTTTTCTTGTCATTTCTGTCTGGCTTTTCAATCAGCTCGGGTGTCCCTCACCGAAGTCTCCAAACCATCCTTTTTCAGTCTCCAACAACTCGCCACAAAAAAAAAAAAAAAGAAGGCCCTAGCTAAGAACAATTTGCTGCTCCTTCCCCCCAGCATAGATTTCATTTCCCTTTCGCTCTTTTTTGCAGCTTCATGTCCTGATCTTTTTGCTGCTTTTTGGTCCCCCAAAAATGTTTTTGTCGACACTACTTTATCTCAGCTTTCTGGTTTTAATTAGTTTGATATTTGTCCTTCTACTTCTGTTACTTCTTCTAATACTGTTCAAAAATTCTACTTATGCTGTTGATCCCCTCATAGATACGCTGGCGAGCTGTATGTCGCCAGAGTGTTTGAGAGATCAAATTGAGATGGTCAAAGTGGAGCTGAGAGTGATGAGAATGTTTGTGATATACGTGGGATGTTGGGATGATGCTGATAAGCGGCGTGGTGTTGGTCAGGAGTTGAGTTCGCTAGTGCTGGACCTTGAAGCTGCATTCAAAGAGGCAAGAGAGGACTTAAGAGTTGCAAGAAGTGAGAAGCAGACATTGGCAGCTCCACTTTCTGAGTTGCAGCAAAAGCTCGCTCTGTTCAGGCCACGAATGAAAGCAGCTTTTGAATGTATTTCTTCCATCCATCGGTTTCGATCCCACCATCCCCTGAGTAATTTTGGCAACTGGTGCAATTTCTATAACTCTATAAGCTATCCTATATGGCATCCGCCCAAAGATTTAGATACCCTGACCTTAGATACCCTGACCCGTATGCTAAGATCTCTTTATGGCTTCGTCACTCGTGTCCAAGGTTATTGTCCTGGTCCAGAGAGGGATCTCTTGACACATTTTGGAGCTGTACTTGTCCGAGCAGCACATTTTGTTTATCTGTACTTGATCCGTGCAGTCGATGAAGGCAGCAGCCAGGATGTCATGGCTATTAAGCTTCCTGATGTGATGAAGGCATTGAAGCCTAGTACTCGAAATGCTGTGGAGGTGTGTCTCAAACTACTCAAGGCTGTCTCCTTGCTCCACTCGGGGCTATTGACTGATGACATGGCAAAGGGGTTTGTAGATTTTCTCATTCCTGAGAAGATTAATCAACTTAACACCTTCCGCAAAGGGCTCACACACCTGGTCGTGTTTGTCCTTGACATAGATGCGTCAGATTTGGAACCTTCCTATGCAAAGCTGCTTTTAATGGATATTATAGTGGCGATCAGTGAGCTTGGATCATTTGGTTATTCATTTCATAAGGCGCAGGCAGTAAATCCCCGTACATTCTCCATCGTCCAGCCACAAACAACATCTCACACTGATCCTGCACTTTTTTGGTTGCTTGGGAGGATGGAGCTTCTCCGGGCAGAGGTGTTTCTGATAGAGTTACTAAACCAAAAGATCCATCTGAATTGCCTGGAGAACTCTATTTATTCTTTCCACGGTGGACTGAATTATTTGCAACGCTATCACAGAGATGCATCCGAAGCGAAAGGTAAAGTTCCTAAGTCAATCTGGTTGGACATTTCACATGTGGCTGGGGAGGCTGGCTCTATCTATCGATTATTTCATGCCAAGTCAATCACAAAAGAAAGGTTGAGAAATGAGCTGTTTAAAATGCTGGAAAAGATTAAACTTTTGAAGACACAGATAATTTTTGATGAGCTTCTTAATAGACATGCAAACACCCAAATTGAAAGCCTAGATCAGGGGCTAATACTTCTTAGAACTTATTTGATGGGTCCACTAGAGGAGAATGAGAAATTGATCTTGACACAAGCGGAATCAGTAGCAAAAGATGCAGTTTGTTTTTATTACTCTCTTCTTGAAAGTGAAATTAGAGAAGATGGACTTAGGAAATGTAGTCATTTGCTTCCTGAATTAGTCAAAAAGATGAATCTCGTCTGTGCAGATATCCAAGAGATATATATGCCTATTCAAAGGTTATCAAAATCTCATATCCCCAAGACAGAAGGGTTTGGCTTCATTGATTTCCTTTTAAGAGATCTCAGGGAGCTACTGAACTCTGAAGCTGATCATGTTGTTCCCGTGAAACACCAAATTCATGTTGTTCACGAACTAATAGAGTTCTTTAGATCATTCCTCAAGGATATTTAGGAGCAGTATAATGAGAATCAGGATTCGAAGAGCCTTATTCCCAGCATTATACAAGTGACACTTGATGCAGAATATTTCATCGATTCATCTGTGTTTGGAGATGGTTTTCGATGGTATCATCCATTATGGCTTTCTGATCTTGTGGAAGATCTCAGACTTATCAAGCTTCAAGCCACAGAAATCTGCAAGCATGCAACTGGCATCAGCAATCATAATATTCCTGAGTCTCCAACGAATGTCATATCACCAGCCAAATTTCCCAAGATCGATGAAGTTGTGGTTGATCTCACTGACCAGAAAAAAATTATTATTGATAAACTCATACGGGGATCATCACAACGAGATGTTGTCTCAATTGTCGGAATGCCTGGGCTTGGCAAGACAACTTTAGCCTTGAAGGTATTTAATGATACTTCAGTTAACTACCACTTCCATATTCGTTCATGGTGTTGTGTCTCCCAGGCGTATCGAAAAAGGGAGCTGCTCCTTCAGATTTTAGGTGACATCACGGAACTTACAGATCATATCCTTGAAATGAGTGATGCAGACTTAGAGATGAAGTTGTACCAATGTTTAAAGAGAAATAGGTATCTTATTGTTATGGACGATATCTGGAGCATTCAAGCATGGCGTGATTTTGAAAAATCATTTCCAGAAGACAACAATAGAAGCAGAATACTGATCACAAGTCGTCTCCCTGATGTGGCAACAGAAATAAAAAAAGATAGTGCTCCCCATGCCCTTCGACTACTCTTCAACGATGAGAGCTGGAAACTATTACAGAAGAAGTTGTTTGGCACAAAAGGGTGCCCTGATCAACTGAGGGTAGTTGGAAAGCAAATTGCAGACAATTGTAAAGGACTCCCGCTTGCAGTAGTTGCGATATCTGGTCTTCTTGGAAGAACAGACATGACACTGGAAAGGTGGAAACAAGTTTCAGAAAGTATATGCTCCCGCATTGCCAATGATCCTGAAACGAGGTGCATGGACATCTTAGAGCTAAGCTACAGATATTTACCCAACTATTTGAAACCTTGCTTTCTTTATACAGGAGTATTTTTGGAGGATAAAGACATTCCAGTTAGGAAGTTGGTATGGTTATGGAGAGCTGAAGGATTCATAACCGACACAGGGCTAGAAAACACAGATGATGTTGCAGAGGGCTACTTGCTGGATCTGATTGGTAGAAGCCTAGTAATGGCTTCCAAAAGAAGGTCATGTGGAGGAGTCAAAACATGTCGAGTCCATGATATGTTGCGTACCTTATGCATGAGAAAATCTGAAGAAGAAGACTTTCTGCAATGCCAAAAAGGGTATGATGAACTTTTTGCTTCTTCTCATGATGACATAGACTATGGAGTTGATCCCAGTTACATATATCCCACAAACTCAATGAAGTACCAGAAACGTCGATTGTCAATTTATTCCAAGAGAAATCATTTTGTCATGTCAAGACCTTCTGGGCCACATGTCCACTCTCTACTGTACTCTGCCACCAGTGATATGTATCCAAGATGCCCCTATGAGATCTCCTTCATCTTTGACAGCTTTAAACTTTTAAGAGTACTGGATTTGGAATGCATCAACATGGGAAATTCTTTCCCCACCAGTATACATTTGTTGGCTCGTCTGAGATTTTTAGCTCTTTGTGGCGATATAGATAGAATTCCAGCATCAATAATCCATCTCTGGGATCTTGAGACATTGGTTGTCAAGGGATTAAAAGGTAAAGTTCTACTGCCTTATACTCTATGGAGCATGGAAAATTTGAGACATGTCCATGTAAATAATTATGCTGCCATCACATTGCAAGGTGGCAAAAGCATAACTTTGCCTCAAGTACTTAACCTGGTCAGTCTTTCCTCTCCTTATCTCCTCTGTAGTAAAGTTACAGAGAACATCACGAGGAGGTTGGTCAAACTTCGGAAACTAAGATGTGTTTTTTCTGAATTACGGGATGATACTGGGAAGTGCAATCAGTTTCCAGTACTGAACTTTCTGACAAAGCTTGAGTCCCTCAATGTGCTCTATTCTGGTAGGATTGCTCTTCCTTGTAAGTTTGACTTCCCATTGAATCTCAAGAAGTTGACACTGTCAAAATTCCGCCTACCATGGGATTGTATCTCGGAAATTGGGAGGCTACCCAACCTTAAGGTTCTCAAATTGCTTTCTAGAGCCTTTGAGGGGAAAGTGTGGGAGATGAATGAGGGCGAATTCCTTAAACTAGAATTTTTGAAACTTGATAGTCTAAACATTGCTCAATGGAATGCTTCTAGTGTTCACCTGCCGCAGCTTCAACACCTAATTCTGCGAAGTTGCAGGCAGCTTGAGGAGGTCCCCTTTGGTTTTTGTGATAGCTCTAAATTGGAGACAATTGAGTTGCAGTTCTGCACACGCTCTGTTGAAGAGTCAGTGAGAAGGCTTGAGGAGGAACAACTTGAGATGGGATATGAGTTGAAGGTCCTCATCGACCATTCAGACATGTATTCCTGATCACCCTCCAAAAACCTTGCAAAGCTTTGGCAGGTTATTCTATTTGTAGGTGAGTAAATTTATTATTTTTTTTTTTTTTGTGCTGATTTTGTTGTGTTCACTTATGGGGATGTTTTTCAATTTTTTACTAAAACAAAATTTTTGGATACTCCGCTTCCCAAGACTTCTAGTCACCAAAATCATATCAGTTCATGGGTTTAATTCTTGGAGCTATACATACTTCAACTTAGTTATGCTTTCCTGCATGTGCATTACTCTGCTAGATAAATAATTAGCTGTCTGCATTTCCTCTCTTCATCAGCAGTTCACTCTTTTGTTGATTGTGAATTCATGTAGTGACTTCTAATATGTAAAAGACAGTTTCTTCAAGATGCTAATCCTTTTTTATTTGTGGCAGTTAAACATGATTTATTTGACCAGAATAACGGAACTGTACTAAATGCATTACAGCAACATTAAGATACCAAAATTTTGTCCTACGAGAAAAACTGACAAACATGTGAAAGCACTCGAGGGTGATGGTTGTGTCAAACAACATACCACTGAAAGCAATCAGTGTAAAAGTTGTTGAACAATATACCATTGAGAGCAATTGGAGGTAATGGTTTCAAACTTGGAAAATCTTGTGACTTTCCAGAACAGCAAACATGGGCCTATCAACACATGTATTGTTTCCAGAACAGCATTTAGACAGCTTTCAATGTGCTGCATGATAGAAATGGAAATTAAATGTTGCCGTTATGCCACTTCTCTAATTGATTGACTCGTGAAATTGTTTATCTTCCCAAAACACATAATGCTGAAAATAACTCAAAAAGCTCAACTTTCTTAAGAATCAGGTACTTTGAGAATTTTGTTTCTGAAACTAGTGAGGGAAAACTTAACTTGAAAACTCCAAATTTTTAATGTACTTGTTAGGTCTAGGTGAATGTAATAACCTCTGTGTGTGTGTGTGTGTGTGTATGCATGCAGAATCACATTGAAACTCCATAATGATTTGTTGCAGGCTTGAGCATTAAATTTTAGAGCCCAAGCAGTTCTCTAAAAAGACTTCCACCAGAGGCTAAGTATCATCATTAATTTAATACTACTACTTTTTGTGTCAACAGGTTGCCAAGGCACCAGTATTCCTGATTGTTACAGAAAATCTTTGAAAGACTTGATAATAATCGTTATAGTTGGTTAAACTCAAGGTAATAAATATTATCTGTTTTACCATAGGCTTTCAACAAACTTAATCAGCCAGTCCAGGGCCCTCTCTCACTTTCTCTCTCTCAAGAATTTGGTGCTTTAGGCCACAACTTGGACATACATTTACTAGCAGAACTAATATGGCAATGCTTGTTTCAGATGGCTATCTGGAAAGACGTGGACTTCTGTTCAAGGTTAAGACAATGAAAGTGTCAGCAAATGTTGGAGAAAATGAGTATGGATAATCTTAAATTAGCGAGTTCTGAATTCTGACAATGGAGGCTACAAAAGTCTGTAAAATCAACGAGTGTTTGTGTTGAAGACACGTGGACTTCTCTTCAAGGTTAAGGCAATGAAAGTCTCAGCAAATGTTGGAAAAAATGAATATGGATAGTCTTAAATTTGCGGGTTCAGAGTTCTGACAATGGGGGCTGCAAAAGTCTGTAAAATCAATGAGTGTTTGTGTTGAAGAATGTCTTTGACATCTTTATGAAATCATTTATGGTGCTATCAATTTTTGTGGGCTACATGGACAATTTTTTATCTTCTTACTTGTTTACCATCCTGTGTAGTTAGAGCTGTAAACGAGTCGAACAGAGCCGAGTTTTTATTGTTTGAGCTCTGTTCGTTTGTCGTTCGAGCTTGATTCGTGTTCGTTCGTTAAGAATTACGAGTTGAAAAAATTGTTCGAACTCGGTTCGTTAATTAAATTTTGAGCTTGAGCTTGGCTCGTTTAAGCTAAACGAGCCTAACAAACGAGCCGATTTTATGTTTGAACACTAATGAGCGTTCGCGAACAAAATTCTAAATAAAAAACTATTTTACCCCTGTTCGTGAACATTAACGAACGTTCGCGAACAAAGCTCGAGCTCGTTTGATAAGCTATCGAGCCATATTTTTTGTTTGAACTCGGCTCGTTTAACTTCTCGAACGAGCTCTCACTCTCTCTGATCAAAACTAGTCACCAAGTTCGCCCACACCTCGTATCTATAGGGGAGAAGAGATAGGTGGAGTGAGCGTCAATTTGCTCAATAAGTAATTCAAATATACCTCTACTGGATCGAGCATATTGATAACATATGTATCATTTAATAAAACCATTTCACAAAATTCAATCAGAATTAGCACATTACATGCATATTATATACACACTGTATCACCAGGCATCAATTCGTGTTTTATTATTCTTTAATTGTAATTCGTAGAATCATTTCTCTTTTTACTTTGCCTTCAACTAAAGAGTATGCCACTGTCACTATTACATCTTGCGTGAGAGCCATTAAATACCACTATTCTTTTTCCGTGGTAGACCCGTATATCAATTAAAATGTAGTTTCGAACAATTACTGCGATCATTATTTTATCCCATGGTAGGGCCATTTGTCCATTATTATATCCTATGGAAGGCCATACCGGTATTCAAAACATAACCATTCTAGATACTTTTCCCGTTGTTCACTTGTTTTAACAAATCTCATATGTTCACATATCATATAACAATCACTTTTAGATGTAAAATGTAATCATAGTAGGCATGTAGTCATGACAATATTACATATATATGCTCGACCCATTTAAACAAAATAGAATACATTTTCTATAATAATTAGCAAATACAATTTTTTATAAAGACATTTTAGAAACTCCTCCTTAGAATGAGGAGCATATCCATAAAAATGGAAGAAGACTTCCAGCTTAAAAAGCATTAAACAAACTTGACCATTAAACAAAGAAGAAAGCTGATTTTAAATACCAACTTGAAAACCACAGGATATGAAGTTATCAAGGTAAAAGTATTATAGTGTTAGTCCTTCCTAGGACTTCCTGTCACTTTTAAGGAATGGAATGAGAGAAATAAATCAAGCTTAGGATATCAACAAATCCACAAGTTGAGAGCGGGAATTATATGGTCTGTTTTGTCTTACATGTCATGAAACTGCGGATTCTTCATTGTGGGTTGGACGCCTCCATATTTGAACTCCATTTGTCCACTAAAAGGAAAGTTTCATAACTTATTTTTTATTTTCTTGTTTGTTTTACTTTTTCTTTTCCCTGTGTAAACCGCAAAACCATTTGTTTTTTGCTGTGTCCCTTCCTTTTTCTAATTAAAGAAAACATCTTCAATTAATTTTGTCTTGAAGTGGGGGTGAAGATGTTAGTGAAGTATGAAGTAGAAGATTTCCACTTCTTTTGTTTGTTTATTTTTACTTAGCTACCTCATTTTGTTTGTACTAGAAGCCTTTTTGCAAGTTGGCAAGTGATAACACAACCTTCTTTTTTTTTTCTTTTTTTTTTTCCCCAATGGTAACACAACTTCCATATCTTGACTTGCAATTAGGTGGTGGAATTATTGAAAATGAATAGATCTTAAAACAAGAAAAAATTTTTTTTTTGTTGGTCCGGTAGTTGGTGAAGGGCAAATTATTTTGCTTCTTTCTTATTCTAAATAATGGGTGGTTAATATTTAGTGTCATACGTGTAAATTCAGTGAAGAGCACAAGATTAAAATGTATATAAAAGTAGTTATCTTGTAATAATATCTCTACCTTTTTTTTTTATAGAAAATTCTCTAACATTTGGACCATTCATCAAAAAGCAACTTCTTTTTGTATGTTTGCCTTTTATTTTTTGGGGATACTCTTTTAGGCATCAAAGGTTATTGAAAAAAAATTTTTTTTTTTTGAGCCTCAGAAAGATTGATGCATTGTCTAGTTCATTGAAGAAATTTAAAGCACAATAACAAATGCCACGGGCCCATAAGCGACAGCCTTCTTCAGGCTCCAAAGTATGACAACCCTTTTCAGGAAGCCCAATTCTTTCTTCAATCTCCGCCAGTTGAACCAACCTTACGCAATCAGGCCTCCGAAAGCCCCAGGCCAGAGCCCAGCCTTAAAAGCCTATTTCCTTTTCTTCCATTTTAACGTAACCCACCTTCACCTCCTGACATGCAGCCCAAAAACTGTTCCAAGCGCGACTTTTGACGCTGCTCGAAGAGTACGCCTTTGTTCTCCCAACGTCCCAAAGGCATAACGCCTTCACACCGTCTGCAATCTGCTCTTCCCAGAAGGCGTGAACCGAGAAAACACATTTCAGCTAATTCAACCTTTGTAGAAACTGTTTGCCAAACTTAAATCTTTTTTCAATCTTGTGATAATTTTATACAACCTTGACTTAATCCAATTTAGCCACATGTAGCTTGATCATTGTGTGTGTTATTCTTCTCATCTTATACATGCTTTTTGCCGTATTCTCGATTTTTCAGTTCTAGAAGGAGAATCAATTTCTTCACGTAACTAAATGTAGAGAATTATTAATATATATATATATTCTTGGGTTTCATCTGTAAGACTTTGATTTGGTTAATTCTGTTACTCTTTCCCATTGATGAATGTTGCTTGAAAGCCACAGTCTAGCTTGCTCTGCTGCCAATCTCCAAACAAGGAAACTATAATATTATTCACATGATGTTGAAATCATTCACTAGCAACGAATCTGGGCATGTTTATGCGTACAATGGATGGTCCCAGAAAATCACCAACCTGGACATGATTTCATATGGTCAAAGGGGCCGACTAAATCTCATCAACTCTTAATTATATGAAACTTAATCATTTTTTAAAAATTTTCTAAAGCACCGTACACGTTTAGCTCTCTTAAATTGTTTTTTTATTGTTAATGACACTTTTAATACAGCTGCTGCCTCTGGTTATTATTTAATACTCTATTTTTTTCTTCTTGTTGTAGTTGTACCATACGTAAATTTTTGGAAAAAAAATGGACTATTTATGTCATTAGGACTTGACGTTTCAAAATAGAATTGTGACTGGAGTTTTAGTATTTTGGGGGGCAGCAAAAGCAGCTTGAAAGTCAAACATTTCCAAATCACTGAGAAGATTTTCAGTTCCATATGATAGGGAAATCCGACTGTGGAAGTCGTGGAATTTCAACCAATCAAGGCAAGTATTGAAGGGACAGTAATGAACTAAAAAGAGGATTTAATGGTGTCTGAGTATTACAATTTACGAGCTGTGGGATATTCATGTCCTTGACGTGGAGGAATCAATCAATAAATAACCAAAAACTTAATCTGAAAAAAGAAAAAAAGAATTTTTTTTAATGGATATGGAATATTCCTATGTCCATGTCCTGCATTTCTTTTTCGTCAGTGGCAAGTCGCAACTACAGTATATTGTTCCAAATATTTTGGAAGAATTATTACAAGACTCTCTTTCATCTTAGGTTGTAAGAAATTACATACAATTCCTTGCTGCTTACTGTAATATGTTGGCCTAACTATTTTCCACGCACTATGTTGATAAAAATTTCAGGTGTTATTTTGTAAATCTTGGTGCTCTACACAAAAAAAAAAAAAAAGAAAACATGTTTTGTACATATTTTCAAAGTTAATATTTTCTTACCAGAAAAAAAAAGGTTGATGTTTTATTACATGATCCTGATATCATGGTCAGATGCCTGTGTCAGATTCATGGAATCTGACAGTAAAGGTTCCAAATTTTGGCACTCTTTCTTTCGAAATCAAAGAGACCCAATATTCCACCAGACTGTTGGAATATTGGGTCCCACCTACGCAGCACACCTCCGTTGTTTTCTTGACGTCACATCACCCCACACCCCAACTCAGATTTTTCTTCCAGCTCTTTTTACGTCTTTCCATTGTCTTTTACTCCACCTCAATATGCATAATAGTCCCAGCATCCTATGTTGTTGAAGAACTGAAGGCCAGCTGACTCCAAAGATTCCTGGTGACTTTTTGGAGGAATCTTTGGTTGGCAAATCAAAGTAGCTGAGCTACTCAGAGGGAACTCTTATTGCTGTACCTTGTACGTTGAAGTGGAGTTTCCAAGATTTGTTTCTGTATTTACGTCAGTTGTGAACTTACTTGGTAGAGTTCCATCCATCTCTTTTTTTCCCTTTATAGTCTGCATTTTTTTGACAGTTATGCACAATTTCTGAGCGTTTCACTTTGTCCATTTATGGTCTTAATTTTCTTTTTTCAGAAATGGTGAGTGGTTCATGTAGAAAACCTGTTGATTCTGGATTTTTCTTGATTTCTGCATAGTTAGGCAATCAAAGGATTTCTGTTTTATGGGATTTCTAGTAGATTAGCTTCAATTGCTATCATTTTTTGTATTTTTTTTGGTGGATTCAGTGTACATGTGGGATGAATACCTATGTGAGATTAGTTCTGCTCATTTCCAATAACCATTCTGATTCTCCCACCTCTTTTATCTTGTTTTCTGAGGCTGTAGTTGATTCTCTATGGAATAAAAATTTGGAATACGATCAGAATTGTATTATCTAGATATTTTACTGAACTTGCACGAGTAACAATTTCAATTCCAATTCAAGTAAAGAACAGAAAGCAGCCTTAACTTCTTCATGATCTTGATTCGTCTTTCTTGGTTGTAGTAACATAAGAGATTTAGATTTGACCACTTGACCAGTCTGTAGTTGATATTTTTGCCGGCAAGATTACTGATTTGGTGACGAATCCTGATTGACAGAATTATCTTTCTAATCCTCTATTGCTAGGATTCTCTGAACTTTCCTTGGTTGATTACTTCCCCATCAGAAAGATTTCTGTTGAGTAGTTTGAAGATGTATGTAGTGGACAGCAAAGGAGGGGCCATAGCATGTATGCTGCTTGCTCTGTTTTTCTTGGGTACATGGCCTGCCATTTTGACTCTTTTGGAAAGGCGTGGTCGGCTTCCTCAGCACACCTATCTTGACTACACAATCACCAATCTGTTGGCTGCTGTCATCATTGCTTTTACCTTCGGTGAAATTGGAAAGAGCACCCATGAAAAGCCGAATTTCATTGAGCAACTCACCCAGGTGAGTGTGAGTGGTGACTGCACTATATTCATATTCAAACTGAAGTGATTCAAGTATTTAGAATATGAATATCTAGCAAATGAGGCTGATGTTTTTCTCTAACAATCAGTTACGCGATTGTCCTGCTCCATGAAACATTTAAAGTTCCTCTGTGGAGCTCATAAGTTGGATTTGTGGCGAGAAAGTTGTTGATACTGTTTACCTGGAGAAATCTGGAGTAGTTTCTTGTTGAGCAGCAAAATTTCAGTATTCTTAATTTAGCTTGTCTATAGAGTTAAAGGAATTATGTGTCCATGTCCCATTAATAGTTGAGTCCTGGTGAGGCGTTGGTTTCTTAATTTATTTAGTTTGGTTATTGAAGCATAAAGCCGATTATACAGGATAATTGGCCTAGTATTCTTTTTGCAATGGCTGGTGGGATAGTTCTTAGTCTTGGGAACCTGGCAACGCAGTATGCCTGGGCATTTGTTGGTTTATCAGTGACCGAGGTGATCACTTCTAGCATGACTGTTGTTATAGGTGACATTTCTCTAAAATCAATCATTTTTTTAATATGGTGATTGACTATGACAAGATAAAGAATTGATCCTTTGTATTCTACTGATTGTCACAGGCACAACCCTGAATTACTTTCTCGATGACAAAATTAACAAGGCAGAAATTCTTTTTCCTGGTGTTGGATGCTTCTTGATTGCTGTTTGTTTGGGCTCCGCTGTGCATGCATCCAATGCTGCTGACAACAGAGCAAAGCTGCGCAGTCATTCAACTGATAACAAAGGGTAATTATCCACTTTATCTGAGGATCCCTCTCATAAGGTGCACTGAAAAATTAGTTTCACAATTCATGCCTTTGCTAATTTCTTTGTTATCCTCGAAATATTTATTGCTCATCTTGCATCAAATACAGCTAAATTTACTTTCTGTACGGGTTTTGATGTGTTAAATGCTGTTTGTTTATTTCAATCTGAGGAAAAGAACATTCTTTTTACCGTTCTTTGCAAATCTGATGCACTCTGCGGTATGCACATCTATGGAGTTGGATAAATGATGAGATGAGCAAACTATAGTTGTCTGCTCATAATTGCAGTAATGGAGAGACTTAAATTTCCTCAATCCTTTCTTTAGGTTATCTTAGCTTGGTGATTAATACTTTATGCAATTTGTGTGCATTTACTTTTGAATTTGCAATAACTGTCTGGAAACTTGTTGAGACACCAGATGTTGACATCTTTGCTACAAAAGTTTGTGACATAGTGTGGATGGTTATCTACATCCGACTCCTTATTTCTGCTCTTGAAGTGTAAAGAGCATTCTTAGCTTAATTCTATTTTCTACTGTATTTCTAAAGTAAGGTTGAACAATAAGGATCATGGTGATGAGAAGGTCTTAAAACTCCCTTACTTATGCATTCTCTTTCTCTTGTGTCTCTCTGAGAGTCGCTGAAACTGAAAATTTTCAGGACTAAGAGTATATCCACGTCCAATGAAGCATCTTTGGAAATGGGTACGAGTTTTTTGGGATTTTCATTTCATATCGTCTTGCTTGATCTCATTGGCTTACCCTCTGCTGCTGTTTAGTTTGGAAAGGTGACTTGGAGAACGGAGATGGTACTGCAGAAAAGGCAAAATTTGGCACAGCACATTTTCTTATAGAGCTCGAAAACAAAAGGTCCATTAAGGTTGGAGATTTGTGGTTGCTCATTAGTCTGTTAAATTTCCTACCAACTAGCTGAAATTCACAATGGTTTGGTTTATCATTTTCTCCCTCTTTTCTCTAGGAGGGAGGTTTTTCTTATTATTTATTGGTTCATAGTGTCCTCATTCTCCTTCCTTTCTTTCAATGTCATGCAATTCATCACATCCAAGAATGACATCAGGAGAAGTTTTTTACAATAATATTCGTGTCAGTAGTGCCTGAAATGTTGGAATTTGGTTCTTGCCTTGCCCCATTAAGTGCTTTGCTTCTGTACCATGGACATGCACTAGAAAAATATACTATAGAGTTTGATGCCTTCCTGTATTTGGTTGCAGGTGTTTGGAAAGAGCACTTTTCTTGGTTTGGGCATAACTTTCTTTGCCGGAGTTTGCTTCTCTCTTTTTTCACCAGCATTCAACCTGGCAACCAATGATCAGTGGCATAAACTAAAACATGGGGTTCCCCACTTGAGTGTCTATACTGCATTCTTTTACTTCTCAGTCTCTTGCTTTATCGTTGCGCTTTTTCTAAACATCAGCTTCCTGTATCAACCTGTACTGAATACGCCAAAATCATCAGTTAAAGCTTATCTACTGGATTGGAATGGTAGAGGGTGGGCCTTCTTGGCAGGATTTCTATGTGGTTTTGGAAATGGCCTCCAATTTATGGGAGGACAAGCAGCTGGATATGCTGCTGCAGATGCTGTTCAGGTAAGTGAATTAGTAGGAGAATTTCAGACACCAAGTTATTACTTTTTGAATAACTTCTCCTGACGATGAATCTGAAGTTGGCTTGCCTATGACCACCTTTCAGGCACTTCCGCTTGTGAGTACCTTTTGGGGTATACTCATATTTGGAGAATACAGAAGGTCATCGAGAAGAACATACTTGTATCTTGGCGGTATGTTGTTTATGTTCATTGTGGCTGTTGCAGTCCTCATGGCTTCTTCAGGGCATCGTAAATAGATGTGAAGATGGTTGAATGAAGATATGCAGCTTTTCAACCAGATTTACTGCAGTAAATGCAAGCAACTTCTGCTGAGAATACTCCCCCAAGTCTTTATCCAGACTTTTGGTAAAGAAGTACATTATTTTGGAATTTAGGAGATTAGAGGGGTATTGTAACACCCCATTAAGCACTTCCTCAGTGCTTTACAGGAGAAATATTTTACAAGTTCTTCCTTCTTTGGCAAAATGCCCCAGAAGATTTGGGTAGAAAAAGTACAAGAAGGTGAACCCCATTAGCTTCTTATTTGTAAAATGAACCAATTGTAACCAGATACTATTTCACATTCACAACGTCTTAGCACTTCTCTTTGTTTTTCTTTTTGTTTCTTATTTGCACGTCAACTAGCCATTTTACAACTTAATGCATGGCCTTGATAAGCTTCCCAAGCAAAGAATGAAACTAAAGGCCGAAGGGGATAAAGAAGAAAGAAGATTTATCAACGTTCCTGCAACAAATGCCATATTATTTCCATTGAGTTTTTGGAGAATAGAAAGTGATACCAAATAACTTTGCACACACTGAACAAATGATGAGAACTGTAAGAAGCTAATGGAATCAATACCATTAGGGCATTAGCAAATATAGCTACGCTGTTACCTATTCATGAAAAAGAGAGGAAAATTTCCATTTCTTTACACTGATTTTCTATGGATCAGAACCACACGCCATTTTTCCTTTTTCTTTTTTTCCAATTTGTGGAACTCTTGAGCGATTTCTTTTCCTGAACTGGAAGAAGGGTGGATATTCACTCCAGCGTTTAGTTGATAGTTGTGAAACAGTGACGAGTTTCTCGAGCGTGTTTGCATGGAAAAATTCCTTTTGCTTTTTTTTCCCCCCTCCGAATCTCTTCTTGTTTGATTTTTTTTTCATCTTCAATCTATTTTCCTACAGGTATAATCCTATCTTTTCTTTTAGAACAACGGCCAAAATTTTTGTATCTCAAATCTCGGATGATGATTCTCCCAGCTTTCCTCCTCGAGCATGATCTCACCAGGTGCTGCTGACCACCTCTGAAATTCTTTTTTACCTGCAGAATTGTCTCTCTTTTTCTGCTCATTCCATGTTGGCTATTTGCTATTGGCGGAAAAGTGTGAGCATATTTGTTTTTCCCTTTCTTTATCTGAAAAAAGTTGACTATTTTTCTATGTTTGAGGGAATGAAATCAAGATCCAGCTCATATGAATCTCCCGTGTGTTCCAGGGGCCAAGACAAAATATTACCCGTTTCTGTAGAAGATAGCATTCATAGTCCAGCAATTGAAGATTGAGTTGGAAACCTTTCTCCTGTTCAAAATCCTTCTTATACATGCAGAAAGTTCCATTGCTTCATCTGCTTTCCATTATGAGTATGGGAAAGCCGAAGGTTCTCCGTTCTCCTGCAGCAGAAGTGTCTACACTAGATGTCAGCAATGATCTGACATCACCGGCAAAAAGAGCTTGCCAACAATATGTCCCCCTACCTCCACTACTATATGTCAGCGCATCAAGCCAGCAGATGCATTTAATAGCCAAATATTACTCTCTTTTTGTTCAACAGCTCTTGCATTTTGCTTCACATCTCCCCCCAAAATTATGAAATCAGGAGTTTCTTAGTCAAATTTTCCATCTGAAGAAGGTAATAACCAGTTAGCCCTCCAGGTGACAGTTGGGGACAAAAGCCGTTCTGTTCTCCATCCCGAGGACTGAAGCTGCCATAGAGCAAAGATGGGTAAAGAACACCACTGTTATATTCAACGTAATAATTATTGGATCAAAAAGAAAAGTAGGAGGAGTTAAACAAGAGAAGAAAATTTATATTCAGAAACCGTTATACAACAGACCACTAGACATAGTGCCTGGTTAGGACCAGCCATTAGATCAAACTTCTACGTAACATCATCCGAACATTTAAGGTTTAAGAGCATGCTTCAATGATTTTAGATTAATTTTACCACTGATTTTCCCATGGTGCAGTTTCTCTTGTAATTTCCACTATCTACACGTTATAGAGCTTTTCTTCTGCCACTTAAAAGCACAGTATAATAACCCCAACCAGCCATGTAAAAGTACCTTCAGAACAAATACTTCATAGTGTCTATCAATCCATAGTTGACTCTCTGAATGAGCAGATCTGCCTTGATCGTTGAGTTTTGCCATGACAAGTGCATGAATGAACGCCTTCAAGACATCCGCTGTAGTTGAATCTTTGTGCATAACAACATTTATCACTCCTTTTTTATCAAGCAGTAAGTATTTTGCTACAAGGATCAATACAGAGGAGATAAGCTGCAGTTACAAATAAGCTAATTTTGGATGGAAACTGTCTCAGAATCATTTTAACCTTTCTTGTAATGAGATCCAGCCAAATGTGAGAGCTCCACCCTGCTTGGCACAAACAAGATGAACGTAAGCTACAAATCAGTACGCAAATTCTTTATCCGGCATATTAATCTCAGTGATTCCATTCAGAGCCATTTTCTGCAGATTAAATCGAGTCGAATCAGACAAACTACTAGCAAAGAAGCATTTTCAGAAATGAGTTTACCATCAATATCATATCACTGCAAAAAATTGGTTAAAATTTCATGTGGAGTATAAATATTGTTTTCCTTCTTCTACATTTCAATCCTAGATTCTTTTTTCTTTCCATGGATTCTATAATAAGAATTTCATATTGTTGAGTGAAACTGAACTTACAAGTCACGATAGTTGAGTGAAGAGATCCTGACACCCATGCAAACACGTGTGTGTAAAAAGTTGACACTCTTTGAGCACCAAGAAGTGGTCCATACTGGTAAAACATGCTCCATCATTGAGACCTGTTTTGGGGAGAGGACTGCCCAGTAAAAGAATAAACAATCAATCACTTTATCTTGTGTTGAAGTTTATTCTGAAATAATATGAGGAAGGCTTTAAAAAAAAAAACACACATAGTAGAAAATGGAATTTTGTAGATAGAAGTAATCAGAGCTCCCAGTTATAATGCAAATAGTAGGTCAACAAAAGTCCAGAGACTGCATTACAGCACTGTAATTAATAGACACAAGTGTAGCCAAGATATAATGTAATAACAGACCTTGGCCAGTCTCCAAAAAGTGCAACAAAATTATTGAGCTTCTTTGGCAGTTTAGTGTAGTAAGACATAGGCAACCAACAGCTCTGTAATTCGCTGCAAGCAAACAACAAAAGGCATACACAGGACAGGGTTAAAAGAGTTTACGTTATCAATAACAGCATCATAAGACAGGATATTTACATAATAAAAGAAAAAGAACTAACCATACATATGGAACATTGTGAGGGACAGGAAACATAACCATATTGATAGGGAGTGTCCCATGGTGATTCGTGCAAGAAGCATCCCAAAAGCCATCCCAATCATCGTTGCAACTGTTTCTTGACTTCCTTCCTGTCAAGAAGAGATAAAGGTAAAATAAGTGCCTTTGATATGTTAAAATCCATTTCAAATAGTAAAAACGAGTACCTTTGCCGATATGTCTGCCGCATTATTCTGAAGAGCAAAATGCTGTGTCAAAGCAGCTCTAGTGGCTCCACTAGCAACACCAGCTAGCAAGATGAACATGATTTGATAATGGGAGTTAGCCACAGCATGAAAATGATTATGAACAAGTTACAAGAATAAATAAGTAAAAGCAATGCAACATCAATAAAATAGACATAGCATGCATTTTCTTCCATCTTTTCGTGTTGTACTGGGTTTGGGATTTTAGGGGGCCCCTGGTCCCTGCCGGGGGGGGGGGGAGATGAGATTGCTTTTATGTTACATACTGCTGGTTAACGACATTGACAGGAAAATAGTAACACTAAACATCAAGTCAACTCTACAAAGGCATAGCTCAATCTTATGCATCGTAACAATTGATAGACTGGTCAAAACTAAAAGTCAAAATGTTTAAGAATTGGAATGGAGGTGTAATGAACTGAACTCAAAAGGATTCAATTTTGCCATGCAGAATCTGATTTCCATTCTAAAGAGCCAAACATGTTAGGTCAGCGTAATTCTTTGTAATCTGGAATGGGCTTCAGATACCTCAATTTCATCAGCCAGATCTAGCCAAATATAAGCATGAATATAAGCTATAAATAAATCTCGTTTGGTCACACTTCTGGCAGAGAAATATGAATATAAAATGCCAGATCTTGTTGATCTCAGCCCTTTAAAGGACTGTGGCTAAAAGTAAAAGAAATCTAGCAAAGTTGACTAAATAAATTTTCTAAACCAATTTGCATTCTGCAGCCTAAGAGGAACAACAAAATGGTTTAGAATGGTCAACTTCTTCAGGCCATTGCTCTTCTAAGGACTGAGACTGCAGACTGTTAACAGGTGCACAGAAATGTTTGCAAACTGTATTTAACAGTTAATGGAGTTTTCTGAAAAAAGCTGGAAAAACTAGCAGAAGACAACATTTCCAGTACTTGTTCTGCAGTTGATAAACCATTGGCATCAATAATCAATTTCACGTAGTTAGAAAACTAAAAGACATGCACACAACCAAGAACTCTGTAAGCTCCATTTAACCAGAAAATATACTCTAACAAAAATCAATTTTTTTTTATTTAACCCCATAGAACATTGTTACTCTACAATGTGCAGGTCCATGTAAGTGAAGCAATTATTTGCATGTCCACTAATCATTTTATAACTTACTGAATGACCTTGATAAGCTTCCCAAGCAAAGAATGAAACTAAAGGCTGAAGGAAATAAAGGAGAAAGAAGATCCATCAACATTCCTGCAACAAGTGCCATATTACTTCCATTAGTTATTGGAGAATGAAAAGTGATACCAAATAACTTTGCATACACTGAACAAAGGATGAGAACTGTAAGAAAATAATGGAATCAATAATATTAGTAAATATATCTATGCTATTACCTATTAATGAAAAAGAGAGCAAAATTTCAACTTCTGATTTTCTACAGATCAGAGCTACATGCCATTTTTGTTCCTTTTTTATTTTGAGGACTCTCAGAATTTCATAAGAGGTTACAATTAGAATTTTGGAAAACTTTGAACAACTTCTTTTCCTAAATGAGAAGAAAGGTGAATATTCATTCTGGAATTTAGATAATAATTGTGAAACAGTGAGTTTCTAGAGTGTGTTCGCATGTGTAGAACTGATAATTTTTCATATTGTTCCTCTTCTTGCTAAAAGTGCAAAGGGATATGAAGAAGTCGCCCACACTTCTCTCTCTCCTCCTCCCTCTCTCTCTGTTTCTCTCTCTCTCCGTGCACGTGTATAAGAGAGTGAAAGACATGCCACTAATGGTAATCAATTATCAAGTAGAAGCCCAAAAATATATGAAACCATCTACCAAGATCATTCATGAGATCTGCCACCAAACGCCACATTTTTGCATTACTGTCCAAGTTAGAACCCTGAAAATGAACATAGTAAAAGATAGTGCTTGATGCAGTTATTTGCTGCACAATTGACAAAGTATTGTCGACAGATTATAGAATCAAATTATTACAACTGATAAGATAACAAATGAATACCATATGTAAGCTATAGAAATGCCATGCATAAAATTTTGGGATATCAGAGAGTTAAAGAGACAAGTAAACCCCTGCTTGGTGTGATTATGACAGATGTTCTACTTTATAGTATAAAAGATAGGCATTTAGTTAAAAACTCTGCAAGCAACAAGGAAGGACAGGACTTCAGACCTGGTAAAATGTGAACAAGATACCACCCAGCATTCCGGTCAAATCCCTCAAAAACCACTGCACATTTCATGAGATTGAAAAAACATCAATCTTGACAGGATGAAACCTTGGCAAACAATAAGAAAAATTCACAGGTAAAAAAATACTTTACCTGGAATGTGGCCCCGATAACAGTAGCTGATGTCTCACCAACCCCAATAGCACTCAGTAAAGCCTAAAAACATATGGAGCACTGAATTCTATGTAAAAAAAAAAAAAAATTCAATATCACAGCCAGTGTTCTACGAATTTTCATAAATATCCTCAGATATCTTACCTGGGTTGAGAACATTGTTCGCACGTACGTAGAAAGACCCTGAATGGAAGTACATGCAACAAGATTTAAATGGTAAAATAAAGGGGATAACTGTTAAAATGAAAATGTTTGTTATTACAGGACTGATGATTGCGTCCAACCTGCAATGAGTCCCATACTTGAAAGGGCACATAGTCCGAAGTTACACTATCAGGAAAACCCTGCATTGGGTACATGCATTTTCAATGTCCAAGTAAGAAAGGCAGTTTCAATGAACAAAATCAAAGACTTCTGACACCAAAGACTTCATTTCATCACAGTCTTTCAGAAACAATAAGTTCAACTTAGATTTTTAATCATCTGACTAGTCCAAGCATCTAAGCAATGAACACGCAGATGAGAAGCCAAGAGATAGACAAGTAATGGACAATGACAAACACATTAAATACGTGGACACATCTCTGTGGCAATTTACAACATTCATAAATAGACAGCGTAAGTCAACAAAAATTGGAGTTATCCTGCCACAATATTCTTTCCCATTTTTTGCTCTGTTTTCATTGAACACAAATTCTCCTCTCTCACCAGTCCAACCAGAGAAATTTATCAACTAAACAGTCCAACATACAAAGAAGTTAAGACACACCCCTTTATTTCCTTTTTCTCTTGTGCGATCCTGATCAAACTTCATAACTAGTAGCATGAAAGTTGCCTTAATCATCAATCTGTTTATTACTCGAACCCAAAAGAGATGACAGAAAGACCCAACCAAAAAGAAAAAAAAAATCCAATCTTTTTACCCATTTCATTTATACAGCTAATCCAATTATTAAACCCATAAACAAATTCTCATAAATTCCGAAATGTTAAATCAAGCTTGCGAATGAAATATCTAACAAATACAAAATTTATCATATATAAGTGCATTAATACGTGAAAAGATCGCAGCTTGCCTCAGGTACGAATGCTTCAAGAATCCTTCTAGTGATTTGCTTAAATTGGCTGCTGGACTTTTTAATAGACGGAGAAGTTGGAAAGGAGCCAGCTTCATTTTCAGTGAAGGTGATGGTAGCTGTTTTTGTGAGTTTTGCTGACGCAGTCCCATTCCATTCTTCGAACATCATCTCTGCTGCTGCTTTTGATTCCGTGGCTCACTTCAGAAGTCGAGTCAACTGTCTGGCCTCCGAAAAACCGATCAGCGCTGCTAAGTGGTAATTACGAAATGGGGCCAATAATTGGGGAAAAAAGGAAAACGAAGCGTTTGGAAAATGCCCCATAAACAAAGGGAGACAGCACCTTGCGGGGTATAGTTTAGGGGCAAATTGCAATTTAGGGAAACATTGTACAAGTGATTAACAGAGGAAGAAAATAGAGATTGTAGAATTAATTAATTTCTAACCCGTTAGAAGAAGAAAAATAATAGAAAGTCAAATAATAAAAGGTCAAAGCAGGAAAACAAAAAAGTCAAGGGAGAGCCAAAAAGAACCTACGCTAGAAGGAGGGCTTGAACCTCCGACCTTGTGGTTAACAGCCACACGCTCTAACCAACTGAGCTATTCCAGCTGATGTTGTTGCAGACTTGGCTCTATTTTATCAAGTTTTTATTTGCTGAGGTTTGAGCGCTTCTTCCATCTTCAGCTCTGCGCCCTGGTGGGAGTGGACACAGTTGGGGAGAATGTGGAGAAGAGCTGCGTGTTTGATTTCAAGAAGACCCTTTACATCAGAACCAGAAATTCCAACCCTTTATTCGTTTCTGCAGCCTTCAGTTTTTGCACTAAAGAGATCAAGCCAAGAACCCTTAAACCCCTTACCAAAACCTCAAGAGTCCACTTCAAAAAGGCTGTCCCAAGATGACAAAACAACCCTTGAGTCCACTCTTCAGTCCTCCCTTATCAGCCAAAACATAGATGAAGCATGGAAATCTTTCAAAACCCTCACCAATTCCTCTTCTTTTCCCAGTAAGTCCCTTACGAATTCACTAATTGACCACTTGTCTTCGTTAAATGATACTCACAATCTTAAAAGAGCATTTGCAACAGTTGTTTATTTGATAGAAAAGAATCCAGAATTGTTAGAATATGAATCTGTAATGACCGTTTTGAATTCTATGAAGAATGGTAATACTGCTGCCCCTGTTATTGCATTGGTTAAGTGTATGTTCAGGAACAGATTTTTCCTGCCTTTTAAGTTGTGGGGTGGCGTTCTGGTCCATATTAGTAAGAAAAGCGGTAGCTTTATCGCGTATTTGAGCATTTTTAACGAGACTTGCAGGATTGCTATTGATGAGAAGTTAGATCTCTTGAAGCCTGATTTGGTAGCTTGTAATGCTGCATTGGAGGGGTGTTGCTACGAGCTTGAATCTGTTACTGAAGCTGATAGAGTTGTAGAGATGATGTCTGTGTTGGGTATTAGGCCTGATGAGTTGAGTTTCAGTTACCTTGGGTATCTGTATGCTTTGAAGGGGCTTGAGGGCAAAATTTCTGAGTTAGAAGCTTTGATTGAAAAATTTGGCCTTTCTAGCAAAAACATTTTTCTTAGTAAATTGGTTAGTGGATATTTGAGGTCAGGTAACTTGGATTTTGTTTCGGCAACTATTCTGCGTAGTGTCAAAGAGGGGAATGAACAAGGTGCATGCTTTACTGAAGAAACTTATGGTGAAGTTGTTGAAGGATTTCTTGAAAAGGGGAGCACAAAAGTTTTGGCGAACCTGATTGTTGAAGCTCAGAAGTTGGAATCTTCATCCGTTATAGTTGAGAGAACTATTGGATTTGGAATTATCAATGCTTGCGTCAGCAATGGCTTGTTAGATAAGGCACATAGCATTGTTGATGAAATGAATTCACAAGGAGCTTGTGTTGGTTTGGGGGTTTATGCGTCAATCTTAAAAGCTTATTGTAGAGAGCAACGAACAGCTGAAGCTGCTCAATTGGTTGCAGAGATAAGTAATTCTGGACTCCAGTTGGATGTTGATAGCTATGATGCTCTAATAGAGGCATCCATGTCTTGTCAGGACTTTCAATCAGCTTTTTCTCTGTTTAGGGACATGAGAGAAGCAAGAATACCAGAACTGAAAGGGAGCTATCTCACTATAATGACAGGTTTAACTGAAAGCCATCGACCTGAACTGATGGCAGCATTCTTGGATGAGGTTGTTGGGGACCCTCGAATTGAAATTGGCACCCATGATTGGAATTCAATTATTCATGCTTTCTGTAAGGCTGGGAGGCTGGAAGATGCAAGGAGGACTTTGAGGAGGATGGTTTTCCTTCAATTCGAGCCAAATGAGCAGACTTATCTTTCCCTAATTAATGGGTATGTGGCAGCAGAGAAGTATTTTAGTGTTTTGATGCTGTGGAATGAGGTGAAGAGAAAGGTTTCGCTTGAAGGGGAGAAGAAAATCAAACTGGACAATAACTTGATTGATGCTTTCCTATATGCTTTGGTTAAGGGAGGTTTCTTTGACGCTGTGATGCAAGTTGTGGAGGCATCTCAAGCAATGAAGATATTTGTTGATAAATGGAGGTACAAACAAGCATTCATGGAGACGCATAAGAAGCTCAAAGTGTCAAAGTTGAGGAGGAACTTCAGGAAAATGGAAGCACTGATCGCGTTCAAGAACTGGGCTGGTCTAAATGCATGATGAACTTGTTTAATTATTTTCTGCAGAAATGCCTAGTGCTCCTGCTTGAAAGGATTACTTAACAAGCAGGTCTTGATGTTTCATTTAGCAAAGCTGAACAGCTGCTGGTTCTTGTTACACTTGAAGTTAAGGTATTCTTGAAAGCCTCAGGTCTTTCCATGTTGTATAGTGCTTAAGATCTGAAGCGGTCGCAAAGGCAAAATATATCCAATTTTCTTGAGCGAGATGATACTCCAGCTGCAAAGCCTGCTGACATTCAGTGGAAAAGGGCAACAGGGGGGGAAGGCTGAAGAAAATGTAAAGACTATCTGCTACACTGGAATATGTTAGTCTTACATGAGTCTGATCATTGCCCTTTGATTCTCTTGATTTCCCAATTAACAACTTCAGTTCTGGACGTTGCTTCTGTTTCCTCTGATAGGGATACAGAGAACATGTCACACTTGGAAATACGGAATGCAAGTACAAGGTTAGCTAGTAGGTGGATATTGGATAATTGTAAACTATAGCATTTAGGGCTGGGAATAGGCAGTCATTTGTAGTTTTGTTTTCAATATTTGAATTATTTTCATACAATAACTTTCATGATGCTCTAGTTTTTTTTTTTTTTTTTTTCCTTTTTAGTTGCTCGTTTTTAAGAGTATTTGAATTGTCAGTATGAAATACCTATTTGTTGTGTATCCTTTTTGACTGCCTACTGCTGTAATTACTAATTACAGCCCGGGAAAACTAATCCAAAGTTAGGTAATTTTGGTTCAGATAAAGTGAGGTCACATAATCTTGCTGGAATGCTTGACCATACTGTGCCAGCAGCGGATACATACTTTAGGGCTTTCTAATTTTCAGAGTTTTTATCAACTCAAAAGCCATAGTGCTTTTCAGCTAGAACCCATCATAAACGCGGGCTCTTCTTTTCAGGAACTTTGACATTACATGCACCTTCACCGAAAAGTGTAAAATTCCCTGTTCCTCTGCTAGTTTTCATCTTTTATTAAATGCCCCAACAACGAATTGTTCCATCTACTGTACCAAACTACCAGGCTCTTCAATGTCACTTTTTACCATTTTTTGGCAAGTTATTGTCTTGCTTCTCTTAATTCACTCACTTGAGGCGAATCATGCCATTCCCAGCATCATTCCTATCAATGGTACATGTCATGATACTTGTGGTGGTGTTCCCATTAAGTTTCCCTTTGGTTCTGGATTTGGTTGTGGACATCCTCACTTTGCTAGATACATCAGATGCAGTTCTGGGGTGCTCCAGTTCACCACTGGCACTGGCATATACACTGTATCCTCAGTAGACTACTCAAGCAACACCATTCTTGTCACAGATCCTCTCATGTCAACCTGTTCTTCAATGCAGAACTCAGGAAGCTTTATATTGGATCGTGAAAGCCCATTCAGCATAACGACAGAAAATGTATTTGTTCTGCTTGGCTGCTCCACAACGTCTCCAGTGTTTGATAAAAAACAAGATTTATGCGATACAGGTTCAGGCTCAAATATATGCAGGGGCTTGTATTCTTGCAATGCAGTCACTGGGATTGGGTTGGAGCCAAGTGCACCAATATCCACCTGCTGTGTTTATGAGCCTCCAATTCCTCTTGGCTCAGGTTATGGTTTGGATCTTCCTAAGCTTCAATGCTCATCATATTCATCAGTTTATGGTTTTGGAGGGGATGAAGGAAATCCAATGAAATGGCAGTACGGGATTCCATTGCAATTCAATGGCTCATATTATACAGAGTCGTGCAAGAACTGTGAGGATAGTGGAGGGTTCTGTGGTTTTTCTGGTTTCAAACAGTCATTTGCTTGTATTTGCAAGAATGGAATGAATACCACCGTCAACTGCTATGGAAGAGGTAGCTGCATCTGTAGTAGTTTTCTTGGTTAGAAATGTGAAGCCTGATTTTACATATTATACTATTTTTAAGTGAAAAATCTCATCTTGATTTGATCAGGATATGCTTGGAGTGCGGCATGGAGACACAGAAGTCAAACGAAATTATATCTTGGAGGTAAAAGGCATTACTTTGCATTTTTTCTTACCTTATGCTTGTCATTTTCCAGACCAAAAGTCTTCTTTGACTGAAAATGGTGGGTGATGTTCAACGCTTTCAGACTACTTTTTGCCCCAATTGAAGAAAAGGTTTAGAAAGGAGGGCTAATTAGCTAAAGCACACCCCTTGACAACTCTACTCTTTTTTCTTTTTTTTTTCTTTCCTTACAGACCAAAATATATAGCAAATATCTGAAAGAACAAGCTGCTATATAGTTAAAACTAGGAAGCTGAATTTCAGCATCTCATAATCTTAAAATTGCTCTCCACATTTCTTTAAAGAAAAAGTATTGCACGCAAATTTCTGATACAGAATAGAAACTCCATCCTATAACATTAGCGGACTGAAAATCAACAAGCAAATGTAACTAACAAAATGGTTACAAATTTGTTACTTTTGGTTTTCTTTCGTTTCAGGATTTCTGATCGTGTGGATGACACTTTTCATTTAAAGAAGCAATTCTTTATTTTGGTTTTCTAGCTGTGGGTGGAGAATTCCGAAATGGGCTGAGAGACCGTCTCTTTGGATGCATCTCTATCATCTATTTCTTTCTTCTTTCTTTCTTGTCTTATGATAGATGTAAAATGTCCACAAAAGTTACTCTATCTTTTCTTTATCCTGGTTTGAAAAAATTACCCGAAATGTTTTATTCTAAGTAGACTGCACAATAAGGTCTTTTCTGAATTGTCATTTTCTAAATTTTTCATAGAAAAATATATTGTAACGACGTGATGTATATGAGGTAAAAATATGCATGCGGGATGGAAGTGTTTTAAGCTTCAGGACATGGATTTAGTCCATAACCATTGCAATTAGGATGAAGATGGAAGGTGATATAGGCTGCAGTTGTCAAAGCAGTGACACAATTACCAACGGGTTAACGATATAATTGTCATTTGCCAAAGCAATTGCATTGTTGATGGTTCCGATGTGTTTAACTTGAGTTTAGATTGATTGATTGTGGGGGGAAAAAAAAAAGTGATAAAAATTGTTGTGTTTTTTCATGCTAATGTTTTAGTGTCTAATTAATTGTTAAAACTACATATATTTTATAGAGCAATGGAAACTAAAATTTGCACCACCCTCGGATCCATTAAGCCTGTAGATTTTGCTTCAAGTTTGACTTAAAGCAAATGTGAGTCGTAGTCTCGAGCAAGCAAAACAGAGGAGTCCACATTTTTTTTTTTTGCCTTTTTCCTGTGGTATAAATTCTACATGTCCAATCATCGCATTGGGTTTTGAATAATCCGAAGTCCGGTTGATCGGTGTCGACCAACTAGCATTGGGTTTCGACTAGTCTCAAGTCCAGTTAATTGAGTCTCAATTAACTAATGACCGATATTGTTTTCAAGACTCGAGTGTAAAATCTACGTGTTCAATGATCGCATCAAGTTTTGAATGATCGAAAGTTCAATTGATTAATCCTAACGAACTAGCATTGGATTTTGACTAATCTGAAGTCCATCTAATTGAGTCACGACTAAACAACGATCAATATTTTTTTCTCCGTTCACAAAACTCGAACTCGAGAGCTTATATAAGAGGTGTTAGTTGACCCGTAACCATTAATTAACTTTACCTATATACGCGTCAAGATAAGTATTTTATGTAGTGTGTGCTTATTGAGCTCACTATGGAAAAAGTACACCACAATTGATATCAAAACGTAATGTAGAGTAATTCCATAGTAGTTCAAGAATTCGGGAGAGATTGGAAATTTGGGATTTCATCCATGACCATTGCCTCTCTCTCTCTCTCTCGCCGAACCCATTACATTCATCCATAATTTCTTACCCTTTTTGGAGTAAAAAGAATTAAACTTTCTCTCTGTCTTTTTCCTTGTCCGTTTTTTGGGAGACAAACGCTTAATAGAAATCGTAGGCTAGCTTTGCTTTTCCGTTGTCAGCAGCCGAACTCCTTGGGCTGGCTGCTGACAAGTTGTTAACGTTTCACACAATCAAGCTACTATAAATTTGCCTGACGATACTCGTCGAGCTTAATCACCTTCCTTCAAACCCGGCCATTAATGGAATCTTCTACCAAAGATTCCTGAAAAAATTCTATTGAGTAACACATATAAAAAGCAGGACTACTTTAGCCGAGTCTGTCGCTTTCTCCATGAAACTTTTCTTTCCTAAACTAGCAGCAGTGCATAAACCTTAGACTTTCGTTCTTTTTACAGTGCATATCTTGCATTTAGAGTCTGTTTTCTTTTTCTCCTAAATAAGTGAAATCCCGGCTACCCTTTAAGTTGACTTGGCTTCTTGGATTCCTCATTGGCTATCAAGTCTTCTTCAACACCAGCTGACTTCAAGCAAGTTCAGCCTTATTATCTTCTGTTTGAGTTAATGCAAGGTTATTCATCAATCGCGGTTGCTGAATTTGATTAATGTGGTTGAATAAATCTTACTTTCCTCTGCTAACTTGTTTGTTGTATTGCAGCCCACATATCTTTTTGAGGCAAAATATCTGGAAAAATGAAATAATCCAAATTTTCATGAAGGCTTAAATTTGCATTTATACCTGCTGGAGTTCCTAGTTTTTTGTGTTTGATCTTCTGATGGTTTTTAGCAGTATTGAAAGCTAATTTTACTATCTGTGGATGAAGGTTGTCATGCAAAAGTGTGATCTTTACTCTTGAGAAATCTAGGATACACGAAAGCTAATGTCTGTCTCGTGAGGATGAGTTCAACATTTTGTTTGATTGTTTCAGATTCTAATTGAGCTAAAATGCGAGCTTTCTTGATTTTGCCTGCAATTTTGTGGCTCCTACTATGCTCTCAAGGGGTGATATCGCATGGGGATCATCCGCTTGCTAGGATTTCCATCCAGAAGACAGTAGCTGCAATTGATAATAATGCCTCCATAAGAGCTTCTCCTTCAACTCTTGGAGCTAATGTAAGTGTCAACTATACTTTGTAGCAGCATGCTTTACGCATGAGGCGCTGGATGATCACCACAAACTACTTTCAGTTGCAAAAAATTCTAAAACTGGACTCAGAATCGAAATTGTTGCTTTAGGTGCAGAAAACAAGGTCTGAAAGTAAAAATCAAAAGAAGTAACTTGTTTGCAACTCTTCTTCTATGTTCTAGGGGCTACACCAAGAATGGGTTACCGTAGAGTACAGCATTCCAAATCCAGCAATTGATGACTGGATTGGAGTATTTTCTCCTGCCAATTTTAGGTGAAGCATACCTTTGTTTTCAGACTTGTTAGTGCAGTTCACATTCATCCTGTCCCCCCACCCCAGATGAGGAAATCTTCACTTGGGACTAAAATATGGATGAGCTTTTAGGCTGACGTATGCATTTCAATGAACGAGTTTCAGTGCAGCTGCTTGCTCCGCCGAAAATCGCATGGTGTCTCCACCTCTACTGTGTAACGCACCCATAAAGGTTTGTGATTGACTGCACCAAAAAGGCACAAATGGCCAGTTGCTCTGCGCATATCTATAAACTGAACAAAATGGCATCTTTTGAACTATTTTCTTATTTCTGCAGTATCAATATGCAAATTACACCAATCCTATGTACAAAAACACTGGAAAAGGTTCATTGAAGCTTCAACTGATCAACCAGAGATCAGACTTCTCTTTTGCTCTATTTTCCGGCGGAGTATCCAATGTAAGCTTTTATCTTTTCAATCACCCTATGATCTAATATAATTCTTTACATATTCTTGAAATTTCCAAAACTGCTTGTAGCAGGCCATGAGGTTGTATGTAGTGCTAAATTACTGACATAGAAAAATTGGTCTAGCTGTTTTGCCTCAGATGATTATCAAACTTTCGAAGTATTGGAACCCAAACACTTTCCACAATATGCAAAAGCAATATTTTTTAACTTTAGCTTATTCAATTTAAATGGTTACTAAAATTTTGTATTCTTAAAAACTAATAATAGTATTATTTGGAGTGTTGTTTCCAGTTTGTGAAATATTAATTAAATCTTTTAAGGCATTTTACTTGTGCAGTACGGTTAAATTTAGAACCAAGGGAGAGGGATTATGGTCCTATTAGACTGATCTTCTATGACTATCACAGATTGATTGCTGATATTTATCCTCTTTAAACCTCATTCTGAATGTGTCATTCTAGTTTTCTTAATCTTCTGCCTTTTGATTGGTATACTTTGGTTTGCTTTCCTTTCTGATTATTTATCTTTTCCTTAAGGTTGTTTGTGGATGTATTCTGTTGGATCTGAGATGGCTGTTTTTAGTTGCAATATGACTCGTCTTTGTTATATGAACAGCCAAAGCTGGTTGCATTGTCCAACAAAGTTGCCTTTGTAAATCCAAATGCACCAGTATACCCACGCTTGGCACAAGGAAAGACATGGGATGAAGTAAGTAAATATTTCTTTCTGTTCTCTTTGCAGTTTTAACCTATGTATTATGTAACCAAGGAGAAAACTATACCAAGGGAGACCAACTATGTGAATTTTTTGTGCTCCCTCTTTATCTGCATCCTTCATTCTTGTATTACTCAGGATGAGATTTTTGCCATTTGAATGTAGATGATTTCCTTGGTGTCAGAAAAGTTTTTTGTCCCTCTAAGTGACTTCTAAATTGGAAAGTTACTTCTAAGCTACTTGTTAAAATTATCTGCTCATGAACATCACCCAGATGACTGTGACATGGACTAGTGGATATGGAATCAATGATGCAGAGCCTTTTGTTGAATGGGGTCAGAAAGGAGATGAACGCAGACGTTCTCCAGCAGGGACACTTACTTTTGACCGCCACAGTCTGTGTGGTACATGAATCTCTCCAGTTTATCTTGTGTTTCAAAATAAAGTTAGGACTCATATGCATGATTGATGCTAGCCAACAGACCCTCTCAACAGTGGGTCCATAGTTTAAGAAAGCTGATCCAAGAACTCACTCTGCTTTGCTGTCATCCATGTGTAACAACTTCTGGATGTACTATGTAGTACATTGAAACCATTTGATAACCTGTAAAAATTACAACTAATTTTTCAAATACCCATGTAGCAGATGCTTGTGATTTTATTGGATAAATAATTATCTAAACCATTGCTTTTGTGATGAGTGTCTTGCCATGGCCACGTGGGCAAAAAGAGTAGGATTCTTGTTCACTAATATTCAACTTTTCCTTATCCTAATATTCATATTGACACTGAAGTATTATGTTGAAATATAAAGGTGCTCCGGCGACTACTGTTGGTTGGCGTGATCCTGGATTTATTCACACCAGTTACTTGAAGGACTTGTGGCCCAACGTAGTGTATGTTTTATGTTCCAGAAGAGCACTATGAAACTTGTACATGTTTTGTACAGAAATTCAAGTTTTCAAGCATATAGCTAGCTTTGTGGTGCTTTTTAACCCAACCTCTACTAGGGATCATGATGTATGTGGAATTAACAGAAGCTTATACATAATTCAGTACAAGTTCAGGGAAAGAAAGTTAACCTGTAAATTTAAGGTTATGCAATTTCATTTGAAAGTTTTTTGTTGATTTCATTTGTTGGGTACACATCTAGTACAACCCAATAACGACATGACTACTGTGCCATATGAAGTATAAAAGTGTAGAATACTTATGCTACAACCTCTGTAGAATGTATAGCAAGTCTTGTATTTAAAGTATGTTGGAGTATATTAAAAGTTGAATTATTGTTTTCTTTATCTTTCAGACATTTGGTAACCAAAACAGAATGGGCTGGGTGTCTGGGTTAACTGGATTTCTGTATGTCTGATTATATTTTCAAAGGACTTTAATATACCAAGACTAATGTTGCATATTTGTGTTGCAGTTACACCTACAAGCTGGGACATCGATTGCACAATGGATCCTACATCTGGAGCCAGAATTACCAGTTCAGAGCATCTCCGTACCCTGGTCAAAACTCCCTACAGTGTGTAGTCATTTTTGGTGACATGGGAAAGGTAGGGTTCTCCCTTGTCAGAATCATACATGTCAATCCTACCTATTTTCTTCACTTTAACAATGAGGGCTTATAATCAAGAAACTATCCTTCATGGTCTTCCTGTTCCAAATAATAATAATAATAATAAGTCTCTTAACATGCTTATTAAGAATCAAAATGCTTTCTACTGCTTTCATTTCAAAATTGTACCCATTCGCTATAGGTTGTGCCAAGCCTTCTTTTATATTTCTTAAATCAGCTATCTTTGCTTATGACTCATTTGAGTAGTTATTCAAGCTATGCAACCCTTTGAGATTCACTCACGCAATTGAATGTTGTTAAAAGATTAGAATTTCTCAGTTGAAAGACAGATTCTGAAGTCCCCAAAAATTGGCCCACAGTGCACTTACGAGTTTTACACACTGCAGGATGAAGCTGATGGCTCCAATGAATATAACAATTTCCAGCATGGTGCCCTTAACACCACAAATCAGCTTATCAAGGACTTAAAGAATATTGATATAGTCTTCCACATTGGTGATATTACTTATGCCAATGGGTATCTTTCTCAGTGGGATCAGTTTACATCTCAAATTGCACCAATTTCTTCACTTGTACCGTATATGCTTGCAAGGTATTGTGGGTTCTGTTATGTAAGTTGTTGAGTTTAACTATTCATTGCTTTCTTTGTTGAATTATAAGCATCCGTCTTTACAGTGGCAACCATGAGCGAGATTGGCCTGGAACAGGGTCATTTTATGGCAACTTGGATTCAGGAGGAGAATGTGGTGTGCCAGTTCAAAATATGTTTTATGTTCCTGCTGAGAACAGAGCTAAATTCTGGTATGATTCAAGGTCATTTTTCATGAACGTGTACTCCGAAATTCAGATGGCTGTGTGCATTGCATCTTTCATGTTGCTACTGATGCTTATCTTAGACAGTGAACACATTGTCAAGATTTTGGTGGAAGCAAAAAATGCAACTATGATCTATAAATAAGATTGGAAATTGTGTTGACAAACTGTTTCTGAATATGATCTATAAATAAGATTGGAAATTGTGTTGATGAACTGTTTCTGGTTGCATGATTGTGAGTTTATACATTAGAGGTTCACAACAACTGTAAGGTGATTATTGAACTGCCTATATAATCATTATTCGCAATGGATATGCTCAGAAATAGTTTCCACTTTATTAATGTAGATAGTTTTCCCGCTTCTATTCAGAAAATGGATTACCACACGGTAGTCTTCTCTCTCTAGTGGATATATGATCCCCAAGGAAAAACCTAAGTATAATTTCTGTTCCAGAAGAGGCACGTCCTCAATATTGTTGTCCTATCTTTTCAGGTACTCCACAGACTATGGCATGTTCCGATTCTGCATAGCTGACACTGAACATGATTGGAGAGAGGGCACAGAGCAATACAACTTCATAGAGCATTGCCTTGCATCTGTAGACCGGCAGAAGCAACCTTGGCTCATCTTTCTTGCCCACCGGGTGCTAGGTTATTCTTCTACTACTTTTTATGCTGATGATGGATCATTTGCAGAACCAATGGGGAGGGAGAGCCTTCAGAAACTCTGGCAAAAATATAAAGTTGATATTGCTATATATGGGCACGCGCATAATTACGAGAGGACTTGTCCCATTTACCAGGTATTCTATAGCCACATCAGATAATGGATAGCAGCTGACGTTTGTTTATCCAACCTCGCATTCTCTCTCTCTCTCTCTCTCTCTCTCTCTCTGTGGGTTACTTGGTGTTCTTGGTCGAATGGCTGAGGTGAAAATGTCCATTTTAACCATCAAAATGACTTCTCTGTTTTTCTTACTTTTGATACGAAGAACACAGTACTAGACAGTTAATCAGCATATGAAGTATGATTCGTTCAACATAAGATTCAAGCTTTTGTCTTTAAACTATGGGAAGAGAGATCATTTTGCATGTGAGTACAGAAAAGATCAGCAGGAAACAATAGATAATCAAGAAGCCAACCTGCTGCCTGGAGCAGTACTCTTGGCTATTCCTACGACTCCTCTTCTCAACTAGACTTAAGACAGTCCAAGAATGGCTTTGAGTCCTCTTTAACAAAAGGCATAGATGATAATGATCTTCAAAACTGATTCTAAACTATATCCTTCTGTTCCTTGCCACAGAATATTTGCACAAACAATGAGAAACACTTCTATAAGGGTATATTGAACGGCACAATCCATGTGGTTGCCGGGGGAGCAGGAGCAGGCCTTGCAGAATTTTCTACCTTCCAACCGAACTGGAGCATTTTCAGAGATTATGATTATGGATTTGTCAAACTAACAGCATTCAACCATTCAAACCTTTTGTTTGAGTACAAAAAGAGCAGCAATGGCAGTGTTTACGACTCATTCAGGATTTCTCGAGACTACAAAGATATTTTGGCCTGCACAGTGGATAGCTGCCCGAGTATGACACTGGCATCTTAATATTCTGAATCCCAGTGGCCACAATTTGCAGAGACACCTGTATAGCTAACCTATACACTTCAGTGGATGTTGTCTAACCAAGCAACACAAGCATCTTAACTGCTGCTTGAAGATCCAAATAATAAGAGAGATATTCTCTATACTTATTGTTTTTGTAGTTCGCTTTGGATAATGGAATTGCTGGTCTAGGGAGATAAATTTAAATGAAAGCATGAGGTTTTATTGAATTCGAATTACAAATAAAAATGCCCCAAAAAATACACCAAATAAATTTTAATTTTAAAAATGCCCCAAAAAATTATCCCAAATAAATTTTTTATTTTAAAAATGCCTGAAAAAATATCTCAAAAAATACCTCAAATAAATTTTTAATTTTAAAAATACTCCAAAAATATCCCAAATAAATTTTTAATTTGGATGGGAGGGAGGGAGGAGGGAGGGAGGGAGGGGAGAAAGAGAGAGGGAGGGCGAGAGAGAGGGAAGGTGTAGGGGGGGAGGGAGAGGGGGGGAGGAGGTGGTGGTGGGGGTGGATGGTGGTGGTGGTGGTGGTGGCGGGTGGTGGCGGGTGGTGATGTGGTTGGAGTGGAAGAATAAGGAATAATCTTTTTATTTTTGTATGTATAAGTTGTTTTTGAAATATTTGTTTAGATTGGTATTTTTGGGATTATTTTTTGTTGGTGTGTCACTGTAGCATTTGGGATGTGAAAAATAGTTTTTCAAAAATAGCTCAAAAAACAGACAATCCAAACGGAAAATTTTCCACGTTCCAATTCTAATCAAGCAATCCGGTATATTTTCCATGTTCAATTCATAGGAATAGGAGTGTGTCTACTTTTCTTCTTTATGAATATGATATTTTTTTGGGCATTTCTAATAAAATATCAAGTCTTATTCCTATTTTGGCATTTTTAATTTCCGGAATTTTAGCTTTTACCTTTATTTATTCGTTTGTAAACAAAATTTTTATTTTTTAGGTCAATAAAAAAAGTATTAGGATTTTTAGAATAATTCAGTAACCAAAAAATTCTTATTTTTAAAATTAAAATAATGAACTTAATTCCATTTCATATTGATTACATCAACTCAAGAGATGATGAAATTTTTCTATTTTATAAAAAATTGAAAATGGGTCAAAATTTGAGTGGATTCCGATTATTCCAAACTTTTATTACTTATTTATTTGTTTGCTGTACACAAAAACTTTTTGAATTCCCAGTAGAAAGAGATTTTCCTAAGGGAAAAGCTTTTAAGGCTGTTCAATATCCCTTCCTTTTCCAAATATTTTTACGAATACACTTTTTTGATGTAGAAGTACGCTTTTTTGGAACTGCCATTTAAAGGGGATTACTTATTGTTCTAACTGGATGTGAAAAACATCTATTGTTCAAAACCAATCATTTAGTCTATTTATTATCGAAATAATATTCTCTTCAGAAAAAAAAATTTATTGATTCAATTTTCACAAATGGAGGATATATTCTCTTTTTTTTTTTCCCAAAAGATTATCTTGGAGATTGTGTAATGCTTACTTTCAAACTCTTCGTTTACACAGTAGTGATATTTTTTGTTTCTCTCTTCATTTTTGGATTCCTATCTACTGATCTAGGACGTAATCCTGGGCGTGAAGAATAAAAGGGGTTTTCTTTTATAATTTCTTAGTTATGTTTAACTAAGAGGAAAAGATTTGCAAAATTTGAAAAAATCAAGTCATCAACGGAAATGAAAAAAGAGGAATTCGAACCCTCGGTACGAATAACTCATACAACAAATTAGCAATCCGCCGCTTTAGTCCACTCAGCTATCTCTCCCAATTTTATTTTATTTAAAAGATAATTACTCTGTTAGATTACACATAAAGTATAAAGTAAGGAGTATTTTTTCTCTCTTTTCTTTCTCTATTATATAGATATATACACCTTTTATCAGCAACTTCATTGCAATAAATAGCCAAGAGTCTAAGCTCAGCCCGAAACCCGGCTCGTATCTGACCTTAACCCGCTAAATTTTTTCGAATCTGATATTAGGCAGAGTTCAATTTATCCGGATCCGGATCCTTCTTTTAATAAAAAACAGGTCGGGTACGGAATATAGATTTCCGACTCGGATCCGTTTAAATAAATTCATAAATATAAAAAATATATATATACATACTAATATTCTTACATGTATAATATTATTATTTTTACATTTATTAAAATATATATATACACATGTTAATACTCTCACAAGTATAAAATATTTATATATTAATAATTTTATAATTATAAAATATATGTACATATTAAAAATATATGTATATAATAATATTTTTTGCTGAATAGACTCAACCTAATCCGAATCTACTACTATTGGACCCGTCGGATATACGGGATAGATCCAAAACAAATAGATAGAAATGGGTCCGGGAATATTTCGAACCCGGACCCAACATGTTGACAGATATAACTATAGGTGTCAAAATGGGTAATTTAAGTATATTTGGGTAAGTCATAGTTGGGTAATCGAGACAATTGAATCAACCTATTGATACCTATTAAAATAAAAGGATAATTTCAGAAACCTCCTCAGTTTCATTTGGCACCCGTGAACTAATATATAAGATATGTACATATGTATATATACTAGAAATTGGCCGACTGTGCAACGCACAGCCGTTGCCCAATGTGTTGTGTGATAATATTGAGAAATTTGGTGTTGTTTACGGTTTTAGTTGGAAAGGTAACTATATGTATATGGAAAATAAGTTGGTTGCTTCAAAGTTAAGATTTTAATTAGAGTAAATAGTCATTTATCTTAAAAATTGAGAGCGCGAAACTTGTGAGGTAACAATGAAAAGTGAAATATGATTAATATATGGGTATTGTTGTTGTTGTTAAAATAATATATAAGAGAGAACAAAAAGTAACAGGGATTAAAAAAAGTTTTATTAGGTAGAGAAATGAAAAAGAAGCTTGAACAGAACATATCTGACAAGAATTAATAAAGCACAGGAAATCTGTAATTAGTTATAAAAAAAAAAGGTTTTAAGGATGTGTTCATGATATTTTTTTCTAAAAGAAAAGATAAGCTTGTAATTAGTTATAAAATTCTGATTTGTTTTTCGCAGCACCATTAATGTGCCAATCAAATAATCGTGTATTAGTACAGCTAACAACAACTTAAAAAACATCGAACACACAGCATTATCAACGAAAACATTCTTATATCCTACAATAAAAAAGATCATGGATCTATTGCTATTAAATGTGGAGAAATGAAAATGGTGGATTTGTCAATCTTCATTTCACATAAAGGAGGCAAGTTCTAAGCGAAGTAACTATCAAAACGGAAGGCTACACAAGTATTGAACATGATAGAAAGCAACCTCTTCTGAATCATTGTACATAACAAAATCCAGTGCCAAAAGTGCAGTGTGCCTAACATCGTCGCTCACATCTGATACAGAAAAAATGCAGCAGCTGTTGATTGGCCTTGTTGTTTGCAGTTCCACTGTAAGCCAATGCCAATGCATACATCCCTCCATAGCGTAGCATGGGATCTTCATCCCGTGTCATCTGCTCAATCAATATATCAACTTCTTCTTTTCTTCCATAAACTGTCAGAGTTATCCCCAGTGCGAAACCCCTATAACAGATAATAAAAGATGATAAAAAATAAATCTTCGACTTTTGATGTCCCATTCTCACTAAAAGAGAGAGAAAAAGAAATGGCGGAAAGAATTCATGAAATCTGTAATTCTAGAGAGAGATTATAGAAGTTAAGCACACGTGATAATGGGAGGAGTCCAAATCTATAGTCTAATCTAGCATTCCAGAAGTTTACATACTTATCAAGCATTCTTTCAACAATGGCTTCCAATGTCGAATCTATCTTTGCTGGTTCATTTCACTCAGCAGCGTTGGTCTTCAGGTGAGTATATTCATCTATAGCTTAAGCTGAGAACAAAAGCTATATACTATTGAGAATTCTATACAGCTTCTTAACTTACCATTCAAACAAAGACAAATTGTACAGCTTCTCAATGGGTTCCCACAATTGGGAAAAAAAAAAAAAAAAAGGAACAACGATTCAATATATAGAAACCATAACTCAACTTGGATGAATAATATCAAATAATAGATGAAAACCAGTTTTGAAAACGTAACTGTAAAGCTGCTTCATGGAAGTTGCAATTAAGCACTTATTCACATTAAAAGCTGCTTATAACATCAAACTAACAAGTTTTGTTTTTAGACTGATGGAAAGTAGATATACGAGTCACAGATATTACCACAACAGATGCAGCTAAGGTCCTTTTAGTACAGTTCGCAGGGGAGACAAATGTAAGCTTCCCTTAAAAAAAAAATCCAGAAACTTATCATTTTGTGTGTGCGCGTGCACATGCGACTTGAAGCTCTTTCCTTAATGCTGTCCTAACTGTGAACTATGACTTCTAGGATGTGATTTTGATTGCAACCCGTTTGAGGCCCCAAAGAAAGGTTTAGTTCAATGCCCCGCAGCAGCTAGCTAGCATGATGCCATGCTAGAGGATGTTGTTGTCCCTGCTGAGATTGTTGGGAAACGTGTTAGGTATCGCATTGATGGATCCAAGATAATGAAGGTATGTGGCCGGCAATGATTAGCATACGTCTGTACAGATTTTTGGTTGTTTAGTGACCAAGTTAATTGGTATAGTAGGATTTAGATGCTCAATTGATGACAGTCAAAAGTAGTCACTATCATAATTTTTGTGACTTGAAGAAGATATGCATCCTTCTTCTTTGTAGAAGTTTACTGTAAAAAGCATAACATAAAGATTGTATTTTGGAGGCTTTTTTATTTTTATTTATTTCTTCCTTTGACACTTTCCTTTCTTCTGGAGCATGAGTATGGTTCCCAGTAATGCTGTACATGATGTTTGTTTAATAGGCAAAATTTAGATGATTAGTCCTTACCTGATGCTTTTCTTGACAGGTTTTCTTGGATCCCAAGGAAAAAAACAGTACAGAATACAAGTTAGAGACCTTTGCTGCTGTTTACAGAAAGCTTTCTGGCAAAGATGGTTGTGTTCGATTACCCAGTGACAGATGCTTAGATTTGCCACCGGATCATTTTGTGTAGATCTTTAAGATCCTACCATTGATGCAACTCTTGAAATTTTGAGATTCAAATTTATGTTTTAGAATATGCCTAATTTTGTGACGTTTGCCGACAAAGTTTTCTTTCTTTTCAATATATTGCGGTTATTTTGGGATTCTGAATGTTTGATGAAGTTTTACACACACTTTGCAATGGATCTCGCCCGCTGAATATCTTACACACTAGTTTGTTATTTGAAAGATGTTCGGGTTTCGCGAAAAGTATGAAATGTTGAGGAAATTCTAAAAATGTGATGGAAAAAAAAAAGTTTCTACAAATAGAGTGGTTTGCAAATAGGTTTCTGAGATTGTGATTTTCGCATTTGACAAATGCGAGTTCAGTGAAACTCCACTGTGTCCACTGATTGGTGGAAAACAACTTACAAACACCACTATGAGGGGAATCGCAATCGTCGCTGGAATCTCGTACAAAATTTTCGCCACTCTAGCCGAAATAGATCGCCCGAGCCAATTCTGAATCAAAAGGTACGCTCCTGTGCAAGAATACAGCAATCGAATAATGGCAACTCCAATCAAATTGGCGGTATTCTCCACGGCATACTGGGCAGCCTGAGAAAACAGGGCTACCCAGTGAAAGTATATATCAACGGCAGCAGATTCAGCCCAAACATGATGCAGCTGTGGTAAAAAAAAATCAAGATTGAAATAAATGCAATATAGAACATATTCACTAAATAGCATCTTTAAAAGAAACTGGAATAGAAAGAACTACCGTCAAATACGTGGCAATAGCCAACCAAATAAAATTGAATTTGCCACCAAATAAAATTGAAGGAAACATGGAACTTCTTAGAAAATCGTTCCGTCCAATTTTCCACCGTCACCCACGCCTAGAGTCTGATCACCTCCAAAGTAATAATAACAAGTCCAACGAAGTTAGACCATTCAGCTCCCGATGGACCGGGAAATGATGCCGCAGGGAAACCGAACTTGTGGATGTTATTGGCCGCTTGACATGCCTAGATATCAACTCTCTTTTGATATGCCTTCACATCAAATCTCTCTTGATATGCCTCCATAAGAAATCTCTGGCTATGGTTTGGGGAGGATGGCTGGAGGCGGGGGCGGAGGAGGGGCGGTTGGAAGGCATAAAGAGATCGGTGGAGAGGGCGGAGGAGGAGCGCGTGGAAGGATTCATAGAGAGGGGAACGGACGCGAATTTGTGGGGATAGGTAGATGCGGGGGCGGAGGGGCGGCGGCAGGAGCTTTGAGAAGGACATCGCAATGGACGGGAACGCAGCAGGGAAGACAAAACCTAGAGTTTCAATTGTAAACCCTAATTAAGTCGGACCGGGTCTAGGCCGGCCCAAACCAGACCCGGTCCGGTTAGTGAAAAACAAATTTTAAAATCTCTCTCTTAAAAAAGACAACCTGTAATTTTTAAAAATACCCCAAATAAATTTTTAATATTGAAAATGCCCCAAAAAATTATCCCAAATAAATTTTTAATTATAAAAATGCCCCAAAAAATTACCGTGAATAAAATTTTAATTTTAAAAATGCCCCAAAAATACAGCAAGTAAATTTTTTAATTTTGAAAATGCCCCAAAAAATTATTCCAAATTAATTTTTAATTTTAAAGATGCCCAAAAAAATTACCCCAAATAAATTTTTAATTTTAAAAATGCCCCAAAAAATTACCCCAAATTAACTTTTAAATTTGACGATGCCCCAAAAATTACACCAAATAAAATTTTAATTTTAAAAATGTGCTAAAAATACCCCAAATAAATTTTTAATTTTAAAAATGCCGACAAAAAATTACCCTAAATTAATTTTTAAATTTGATGATACCCCAAAAATTACACCAAATAAATTTTTATTTTTAAAAATGCCCCAAAAAATACACCAAATAAATTTTTTATTTTAAAAATGCCTGAAAAAATATCCCAAAAAATACCTCAAATAAATTTTTAATTTTAAAAATATCTCAAAAATATCCCAAATAAATTTTTAATTTGGATGGGAGGGGGAGGAGGTGGTGGTGGGGGTGGATGGTGGTGGCGGCGGCGGGTGGTGGCGAGTGATGGTGTGGTTGGGGTGGAAGAATAAGGGATAATCTTTTTATTTTTGTATGTATAAGTTGTTTTTGAAATATTTGTTTGGATTGGTGTTTTTGGATTGTTTTTTGTTGGTGTGTTGCTGTAGCATTTGAGATGTAAAAAATAGTTTTTCAAAAACAGATAAAAAAACAGACAATCCGAACGGACCCAAACAGACGGGTTCTCCTCCATATGTAATTCACTTTATTTTTGCCTGATCTTTGTGTCCCTTTTCAAAGCAGTGGAGTTTTCTAACGCTCATACTTGCCAATGATCGTCAGTAAGGTCTAATGGCTTGTCAATAAAATGTTCAACATGGCATTCATATGATGAATGGCCTGCTTGTTACAGTTTTCTCGTCATTTCATTTCATTTCCACAGCTACAGTAACATATTGCATGATTTAAATCACCCAACGTATTGTCCTTCTTTTCTTACCATTCCTGCATTTCTTCTGGGTCTTTTGTTACAACCCCTCACCAAATCCATTAACTTTCATTTTTATCTTCCTACTTTAATTTCTATCTAGCTGTAGTACTTGACAACAAAGACTGTCAATTTATAACTATAATTAAGATGAAAGCTTGAGTTTAATCGAACTCAGGAGCCGTTTGGTTCGAATTCCACTATCATTATCACTATCGGTATCATAGAGTGGTCAATGATAATGGGTTTTGATGAAAACCCACAGTGTGTTTGTTAATGTGGAATGGATTTTATAATTTATTTTTTCCTTTTTAATTGTTTCTTTTTTTCTTTTCTTTTTCTTTCCATTTGTTGAAACAGTAGCATTTTATTTTCTTATTTTTGCATTTAATGAGAATAAAAGAGTAATTAAGATGATTTAAGAAAAATAAGATGGGCAACTAAGATGATTCCTAACCAAACATTTTATATGGGTATAATTGAATTTGAAACCCAACATTTTATATGGGTATAATTGAATTTGAAACCCATAGTGGGAGTTGAAACCTATTTACCAAACACCCCCAGTATATACATTAATCGACTTGAGTATCTAAAACAAAACAAAACAAAACAAAACAAAATCGACATCGAAGTACCACTTATGCTCGAATCTCCGTTTGAAGATTCCAAAGTTTCTTAAAGAGTGCCGCGAACTGCACATTGATAAAACGCTGATACTTCATCATATAAAGTTATAAACAGCTACTGCTTATCTTCTGAAATCAGTGACGGCACCAAGTGCACGTGAGGTCAGTTCGCTTCTTACCATCTTTGTATCTGCTCTGAATCCCAGTATATGATTTTCTATTGTTCTGCGATTTTTCACTGTCAGTTAACTTCTCAAGTTGTAGTTCAGAATTTATTGCACTTGACATATTCAGTTCCTGAACTGTGACTTGATCCCGCTTGTTTCTCGCAAAGCTAACTAGAATATGAAAGCTAACTCCAAACTCTGTACACGAATTCTGGGTTCTGTAATCTTCGTTTTCATAGGTCAATAGTAATCCCTTCTCATAATTTAAGCTCGTACTGTTTATTTGTTTGGAATGCTGAGAGAAGCTTAACTAGAGCTCTTAATTTTCAACCAGTTGCAGTACAAAAGTAACTGTTACCATTTGATTCAGTCCTTATTCTAGGCTGCCATGAGAATTCTCTTGACTTTACTGGGAATTTTGGTGGCTCTTCTCAAACTTCAATGGGTGACATCTCATGGGGTCCAACCACTTTCAATGATTGACATCAATAGTGCTGTAATTGCTCTTGATGATAAAGCTTATATCAGAGCCACTCCAATAATTCTTGGTTTGAACGTAAGTTAATTTGAGGAATGAGAAAAAAAAAATTCTGAAATGCTTTATCCTAGTTCGAGGAATGAAATCAAACTTTACAATCACATGCAATTTCCTTATTATCTCAGGGACAGAACACAGAATGGATTACTCTCGAGTATGGCATTAACAATCCATCAATTGATGATTGGGTTGGAGTCTTTTCTCCTGCCAATTTCAGGTATAAAAAGTTCGTTTGTTGTTGAACTTACTTTCAGATTCCTCTTCCATAGCGCCCATTCTTTCTACAGTGCTACCCCAAATCTTTTGGATATAGTCAATTTAGCGATCAAGTGGACTCTTGTTTATTGTATGTGTCTCTCACTTGATCTGAAGGAAGTTAGCAAATTGAACTTTTTATCTGGATAATTTGTAGTGCTTCTACCTGCCTCCCTGACAATCCCAGAACTTTTCCACCTCTATTATGTACAGCACCAATAAAGGTTTGGTCTTCTGCTCTTGCTTGGAAGTTTTTTCTTTTCTTCTAGACATGCTCTTAGCCTGCGGTTAGATCTTCTTTCAAAACTGATTTATCAGTTGCTATGCAGTTTCAGTATGCCAATTACACAAATCCCAAGTACAAGAAAACAGGAAAAGGATCGCTGAAGCTTCAGTTGATCAACCAAAGATCCGACTTTTCTTTTGCTCTATTTTCCGGCGGATTATTAAAAGTATGCCAGAATTTTCTTTCCCTTGACATAAGTAATTCTGACAAAATTTTCTACTACCTCTGCTATCAGATGTTTTCATCCCTGACTTGTATTTGATTCTTTGTTCTTTGAGAACCTAGATATTATCTGCTACCAAAAATTTCTATATGCAAAAGTTGCAATGATAAGGAATATTGAGTGGTATCTTTTTTTTTTTTTTAAACCCAAGTAGATGAAATAGTACATCCACTTGAAACTGATAATAAGTGGACTTTAAAAGACATTCACTTCCACCCATAATTAAAACCAAGTACCAAGAGCAAAAAGCTATTGCCGCCTTAAGAACAAGATTCTGGAACCCTAGGCACTATAGTTATGACATTTGATACTAAAAGTCTAGTTATGATATTTGATACTACAAGTCTGATTTCTTTTTCCATCATGATGAAGGTACTATATCTACCATTTCTTCTGCTCTTCTATGCAAATTGGTTGGAATTTGCTTCCAAATTAGTCTCTTTCACTCAACTAGTTTAAGGTTCTTGTGTTTTAAGTAATTAATAGCTAAATAATCCAATTCCAAATTCTCATTAAGGACCAGAAATGAAGGATTTGTGATTCCACATTAGCAGCTATTGAAAGAGAGCTAGTGCATTTGTTTTATACCTTTCCTTTTATATTGATTTCCTGTTGATTTTTACTCTCTCTCTCTCTCTCTCTCTCAGTCTGCATGTGTGTCTGTGTCAGTGCATCAATTCCCCTATTTGATTAAAGTTTGCTCTGTTTCTTCTCTAATATCATTTTCTATTTCCTTGCAATTTTCTCTTGTTAATTACAGCCAAAGTTAGTTGCCATCTCGAATACAATTATCTTTGCAAATCCGAATGCTCCTGTCTACCCACGCTTAGCACAAGGAAAGCAATGGAATGAAGTAAGTCTACTTTTTTCTACAGTGGATGATACGCCTTCATGTTGGCTATATGTGTCATCCAAAAAGGGAATGAAGTTGTAGAAATAAAAATCAATTGAGAAAAGCGTTTCGATGAATGACATCCGACGTCTCTTTTCTATATCCTCTTGCACATGCCAAATCTTTGAGTCAGTTCTTGCTGGCAAATGCTTATTTTAGGAGCAAAACGTCTGTTGATAGTCATGACATCTTCTAACTAACTAGCTAACATATTTATGAAATGCTTATGGTATGAAATAATGCTTAGATGACTGTGACATGGACAAGTGGTTATGGACTTGATGAAGCAGAGCCTTTCGTAGAATGGGGTCTGCAAGGAGAAGAACAGAGAAGTTCTCTAGCAGTTACATTGACTTTTAACCGTAACGCCATGTGTGGTGAGTTACACACCTTCAAATTATTTATCACCTATGTAGTATATGGAAATAATTGTTCTTGAATATCGACCTAACAAATGGTTTTAGTATACGTTCCCATGCCTGTTTTAGGACATGGTTAACTTTGATCAAAATGTACAACATGCTGTGAGCACATGCATGACTGAAGCATTACCCATAATTGGTTACTTCCATCTGCGTGCACATCAAAATCTACAGCTCACTCATGCATTTATGTATGACGAAAGCATCAGTTAAAGTTTTTCTGGAACAATGCCAATAGTAATCTGCAGCTGTCCAAGCTGTTGCAAAATGATAGCATGCATGCTGCTCTTAAGTTAGCTTGAATTTTCCTTGAATAGCATGATAGTGTTTTTACCATTCTATATTGATTTTAGGACTTCAACTTTTGTCACTGTCTATTTTTTCATCCTCAAACAATAATATTGTGCTTTACCACCAGGCAGCTAAATAGTCAACTTTTAGCACACTGTCCCACTAAAGTTTACAGTGGATATTCATCAGTAATGTCAAATTCTGCAGGTGCTCCCGCCAGAACTGTTGGTTGGCGTGATCCTGGATTCATTCATACTAGTTTTCTGAAGGAGTTGTGGCCCAATTTAGTGTAGGTTATAGATTCTTATGAAACCAAAAGGCAGTGCCCAATTTAGTGTATTTCAAAATTTTTCCTTCTCTTTTCACTGCTTTAAATATCTGTTTTGTAAGTGGTGTGCATCTTCATGGTACCTTTTGATCATTTGTTTAAATAAACAAGTTGCTAACCTATTAACGCGCATTTCTTCTCTTCTCCCTCTTTTGCATTGATAACATCTCCTAGTAAACAAGGAAGACTTCTAACTTATTCTAGGTGGGGTGAATTATACAAGAAGTCGGCTAAGTATTTAAGAAGATTCTCTCTTTTTCTTCCGCCGTTCAAACTTCATGTAATTGGAAATTAGTGTGATGGATTGAATGCATCTGATCAAAGTTAACCTTGAGAGTCTTCAGCAATTATGAGAAAAAATGAATTATGTTTTTTATATTTCAATTACCTTCAAAAACTTAGGCTTTCAAAGATAATTTTCCCTGTATCCTCCTTATTCCTTCTTGCAGGTACACCTACAAGCTGGGGCATAGACTGGTCAATGGCACCTATATCTGGAGTCAGATGTACCAATTTAGAGCATCACCTTATCCTGGGCAAAGTTCTCTGCAACGTGTTGTCATCTTTGGTGATATGGGAAAGGTTTGAAAACTCTTGAACATATGATGCTATCAGTTTTCCTCCACCATACCTTCACTCTATCATGAAATTCCAATTAGGCTATCATGGGATATAAGAATGTTTTTACTTTATTATGTCATCAAGTATGTCTATCTTTCTTAACCATATATATTTCTTTTCAAGGCATATAAAAAGAATGCAATGCTTGCAATTTGGTGAATATCATATTAGGTGCATGTCAGCTTCAGTATCAGCTTATCTCAAACTTTTGTATCTTTATTTTTAGCTTTGACCTCCTTCAGTATCAAATTCTCCTCACTTTCTGCACTGCAGGATGAAGCTGATGGCTCTAATGAGTACAATAATTTTCAACCAGGGTCTCTTAACACAACAAAGCAGCTTATTGAAGACTTGACTAACATTGATATAGTCTTCCACATTGGAGATATATGTTATGCCAATGGGTATCTCTCCCAGTGGGATCAATTTACTTCTCAGATTGAGCCAATTGCTTCAAGAGTACCTTACATGATTGCAAGGTTTGTTCTGTCTGGTCCTAGAACTAGTTGAGCATGCTTCTGTTTTTCTTCTTTTCTTTTTCTAGGATCATGCTAATGGTTTGTTTACACAGTGGAAATCACGAGCGTGACTGGCCTGGATCAGGTTCATTCTATGATACCATTGATTCAGGAGGAGAATGTGGTGTCTTGGCTCAGAATATGTTTTATGTTCCTGCTGAAAATAGAGCTAAGTTCTGGTAAGTTGATTGGTGTTTAGGATTTTCTTGAAATAAAATAAACCATTCACACCTTAGCAATTTCAATGCTTTTGGTGGTGTTTCATAATTGACGCTTTGCATGTCTACAGCATTCACCACTCTCTTCTTATCCTTAAGATTATGTCACTCCCCAAAAAAAAAAAAAAAACACTCTGATTGGTATTTTGTGACACTTCATCGGTTATGTGAAGTTGCGTACATCACATTAGTATCTCACTAAAATTTAAATAAAACAAAAAAGTCACCTTCTACATCAGTTTTTAGCTTTAATGGCCTTGTTTAGTTGATTGCTTTTGACTACAAGGAATCACATTCGAGTTTATCTTGGATATACATGTTTTTCTCTTAGAATGTATCATGAAGAATACAAAAATTGTAGATCAGTAGGGAATCCTCATCATACATTTCTTGTGCTACCTAAACTTCTAAATACTCTGAAAAGTGGTAGGTGTCGCAGGAATGACACCAAACTGTTGCTCTCTCTTATTTTATCAGGTATTCGACCGACTATGGCATGTTCAGGTTTTGCATAGCGGACACCGAACATGATTGGAGAAAGGGAACAGAACAATATAAATTCATTGAGCACTGCCTTTCAACTGTAGATAGACAGAAGCAGCCGTGGCTAGTTTTTCTGGCGCATCGAGTTCTAGGCTATTCTTCATGTGCTTGGTACGCTAATGAAGGATCATTTGAAGAACCAATGGGAAGGGAGAGCCTTGAAAAACTTTGGCAGAAGTATAAAGTTGATATTGCCATCTTTGGTCATGTTCATAATTATGAAAGGACGTGTCCTGTTTACGAGGTACTCCTACTAAAAGAACAATGCTGTCTCTCCCTCTCTCTCTGCACATGCACATCCATGTTTTCTCCTTTACTTTTTTTTCTTTTCCGTATAATAGCAGCAAAAAGAAGAGATCTTGCCCGATTTGAGTCATATAAAATATCCCAAGAGTAGACTTCCAGTGATTCAGTCTATAATGGCAAGAGCAATATATGATCTATACATAGGAACATTTCAGATGGATTTAGTTGTATTGCTCTGAAAAATAAATGCCGTATAGGTTATGAACCATTTTGGCTTTTAGCTTTCATTGCATCTGCTCTGATCTGTTAGTTGGCTTGCCCTTGGAATAAATGCAATTTCTATCCCTGCCTTCCTTCCAACAGAATGTTTGCACAAACAACGAGAAGCACTCATACAAGGGCGCCTTAAACGGGACAATTCATGTGGTTGCGGGAGGAGCAGGAGCCAGCGTTACTGATTCTGCATTTGCTGACATCCAGACTGCATGGAGTATTTTCAGAGACTTTGATCATGGATTTGTAAAATTGACTGCATTTGATCATTCAAATCTATTGTTTGAGTACAAAAAGAGCAGAGATGGCAAAGTTTATGATTCATTCAAGATCTCCCGCGACTACAGAGACATCTTGGCCTGCACGGTGGACAGCTGCCCAAGTACGACCCTGGCTACTTAGTTACCCGTAGATGGAAGTCGAAAGCAGGTTGAAACTGTTAATCATAATATTCCTAGAGAAGGGAATGCACAGCTCAAATGCAAGCTAGAACTGTTTTAGGTGTTGCAATCCTTTGTTGTAATACTTATGGAAGAAGTTATTGATAATGCATCGATGATGTATCAAAACAGCCATGGTTGATTTAGTCTGACAAAAATAATCATAGTCATGATGGTACATAAAGTTGGAGTAAGTCCCAAATTCCCAATAGCCCCAACACAAACTATATTGTTCTTTTTCAAGTATATGGATTAATTTGCAAACGTTGCATGGGTTGTTTATGTAATTACGTTGGTATTGATGTATTGTTGCTACAAATTAATTAAATATCGGGTCCTTTATTCACAAAGCCATGAATTATGAATTCAACCTCGAGGAGATGGACTTCCATATTTCGGTGACTCGAATAAAAAGCTCAACGTAGTTTTTGTAATTCTTGATAGAAAGGGCAGTCTTATTAATATAGATAAACCCCATAATGCATGGCTTTCTCAGATTAATCTACATGTCGCTTTCAGAATTCGGGCATGGGACAGGTTTTTGTTCGAATGTTCCCTTGAAGATTCCCGAGTTTCTCCACAATGCTAAAAAGTTAACAGTACACTGTACTGAAACTCTACTACCTCATAATGCTCCTTCGGCTTGAAACATAACAGACTCCTAAGGATTGAGAACCCCCCACCCCCCCTCCCCAAGTAGACACTTAGAATAAACACTGCAGCTGAGGTCAGTTCTCAATCTTTTTTCACATGTCTATATGTTCTTTTGGAGTAAGTTCTTTCATGGATTGATTTAGTACGTTTTTCTTGTGAATCCCACAATCTGAATCTCTACTGCCTTTGCACATTAGCTGCATAGTTCAGAACATAGTGCACTTGAATATTTAATTCGATATCTGTCGCCTAGCCCATCTTCTTTATCAAAGCTAAACACAACACGGAACATTATTGGTTATTAATCTCATTTCCGTACATGCAAGTATGGATTTTTGGGTGGGTGGACGCAGAGAGTTTTCTATTTACTTCATGAATTGCTCTTAATTTTATTGCTAAATTAGCAATTTTTTGTTTTTGTAAGTAATCTTTTTTGGAAAGCAGTTAAGCTCCAGCAAGTTCTTTTGTTTGGAAAGCTGATTAGATGCTAGAATTCGAGTATCGTCATTTTGGAGAATTTCCACAACAGTATTAGCTGCTATTTTTGGTGCCTTATATCAAAGATTTGACAGAATGCGAAGCTTCTTTATCAGTTTTGTGTTTGGCCTCTATGCCTTTTTCAACAATTATACTTCTTCTTCTAGGGTACCATGCGAGTTCTTGTGACTTTGCTGGCAGTTTTCTCTGCTTTTCTCAGCCTTCAAGGGGTGAAATCTCATGGAGTTCAACCACTTTCGATGATTGCCCTCGACAGAGCTCTAATTGATATTGATAATCAAGCTTATATTAGAGCCACCCCTTTGATTCTTGGAGTGAATGTAAGACTTGATTGAATGACAACTATTCTTCTGTGCTCTTTTCTTGTCTATTTGACAAAAACATACTCCTAAAAAGACACTAATTTTCTGCCAGAATTTATAGGTATCGTTGCCTGATAGTAACCTCTTTCTATACTGATTTCTTATCTATAGCAGTTCTTAGTTTCAATTTTGTTGCAAATGTCAAACACTTCTACTCTTGACTCGCATAGAATTCCACCTCTTTTCCAGGGGCAAAACAAAGAATGGGTCACTGTAGAGTATGGAACTCAAAACCCATCTGTTGATGATTGGATCGGAGTCTTTTCTCCTGCTGATTTCAGGTACAAGAAATTTGTTTAAATTTGAATTCCATTTCATGGTTAGTCTCCTATAGGGCCCCTCATTTTTGTTCCCCAAAATATCTTGCACTTTTTTTTGAGTAAAGTTCATCTGGAGATTTAGAGTTGAACTTAATATGTTCCGCATACATTACACAAAGGCGATAAGCTAATTCAGCTGAATTTTTCATATTATTTTCAGTGCGTCTACCTGCCTCCCTGATAATCCTAGAACTTTTCCACCTCTGTTATGTACAGCACCAATAAAGGTTTGTTCTTTTGCTGTTCTGGGTTGGACATGTCCATGTCATATGTGCAAGCTTTTAACTGAAGTGTCTTTGCTTTGAAACTAATTTAGTCTGTTGCAATGCAGTTCCAATATGCGAACTACTCCAACCCCAAGTACAGAAATACAGGAAAAGGAAAACTAAAGCTGCAGTTGATCAACCAGAGATCGGATTTTTCTTTTGCACTATTTGCTGGTGGATTGTTATCAGTATGCTGGCATCTTCTTACCCTTGCCTACTAGTTCCTATCTTTGCGATGATGTGTTTTTCTCTCATTATAGTTTCTTGAAGGACTCACTTCTATTGGTTCTCTGAAACAATCTACATATCTTACTTCTCTTATTTATGAATAATCTCTTATCAAAAGTTGGGACAATAAGTAGGACAAAGTATGTTGATCTTATCTTTATCCCTTGACAGTTTATGCCATCTGATATTAGTTGGATTTTCTCTGTGGATGATCAGTTGTTTTGACTTTTCTCAGTAACCTTCTTTTGTTGCCTTGGAATGTTGTTTTATTGATTACAGCCAAAGCTGGTGGCCTTGTCAAATACAATTACATTTGCAAACCCAAATGCACCAGTCTATCCACGCTTAGCACAAGGGAAGGAGTGGAATGAAGTAAGTTTACTTGTTGTACAGGTGCCTATTGTTGTCTGCCAAATGTAAATATGGGAAAACAAAAACTTCTCATAATTGAGAATAATTTAGCATGAAAGCAAAGGTAATCTCGACAATAATTGATATGCATTGGATGGCTGACTTCCATTGTCTGGTTCCTCCTACACATACTGAATTTGCCCATTAAATTACTCGTCAAGAAACAAGGGGTAAAAGGTCTCCCTATATTCATGGCGTGCAGTCATTTTCAAATGTGATGCTAATAAATGTATGAAATGATCTTCAGATGACTGTGACATGGACGAGCGGTTATGGACTGACTGAAGCAGAGCCTTTCCTCGAATGGGGTCCACAAGGAGGAGAACAAAGGCGTTCTTTAGCAGTGACATTGACATTTGATCGTAACGCCATGTGTGGTGTGTTATATTCTGTCAAGTATTTGTACTTCATCTGCATTTTACACAACATAGGAAAACTTCATTGAAATCAAACAAACATTTTCACTGTATGTTTTTTGAGTTCAACACAACTAACTTGCATCCGCGTGAATTCAATCTGCACCAGTTTTAACTTTGACACGACACAGAAAGTCACCACGGAGGAACCATAACCACAGAATGCATGTAGCTATAAATCGACGTTAATTAAGATCAAAAGGTCATATTCACAAATTGGTAGAACATGACAAGCTTTATGATGTAAACTCATATGCTAGGATACACTCTGCAGGACCTCCAGCAAGATCTGTTGGGTGGCGTGACCCTGGATTTATTCATACAAGTTTCTTGAAGGAATTGTGGCCCAACGCAGTGTATGTCATTAGAGAGTCTTCAAAAAATATATTAGAGGGAGCATCACATTGTCTTGGTGGATGCATCATTATCTAGTGTTACTTACTATGAGGACATGACAAATAAAACTCATCATATCCGCTACTTGATTATGCAGCTACACCTATAAGTTGGGCCATAGATTGTTCAATGGCACATATATCTGGAGTCAGATGTACCAATTTAGAGCATCACCGTATCCTGGGCAAAATTCTCTACAACGTGTGGTCATTTTTGGTGACATGGGAAAGGTCTGAAAACTTCTGGACACAGATTAACATGTATATCTTTTTCTCACATTGCATCAACAGATAATTTTTTTCATAGTTGCATCAATGTGGAATATTTGTACTGTTTTCTAATTTTGTCATCAAATATCCAATTGCACTCAAAGGAGTCAATTATGTACTGAGCTGACTGTCTCCACTTATTGTGCTGCAGGATGAAGCAGATGGCTCTAATGAATATAACAATTTTCAGCCTGGATCTCTTAATACAACCAAGCAGCTCATTGAAGACTTGAATGATATTGATATAGTGTTCCACATTGGAGATATCTGTTATGCAAATGGATATCTTTCCCAGTGGGATCAGTTTACTTCTCAGATTGAACCTGTTGCTTCAAGAGTACCTTACATGATTGCAAGGTTTGTTGTGGATAGTCCAAGAACTAGTTGAGCATCTGCTCCTTGTGTGCTTTTATTAGGTATGGTGTTGATGCTTTGTCTTAATAGTGGCAACCATGAGCGCGACTGGCCTGGAACAGGTTCATTCTATGACACCATGGATTCAGGAGGAGAATGTGGTGTCTTGGCTCAGTCTATGTTTTATGTTCCTACTCAGAACAGAGCTAAATTCTGGTATGCTGGCAATATGTTTTGACAACTTTGGTTAGTTCATTTGTATGTATTATGACAACTTGTATGGCAATCAAAATTCCATCTCCATCTACATGTTTCAAGCTTTTGAGACGATTAACTATGGCAATCAAAATTCCATCTCCATCTACATGTTTCAAGCTTTTGAGACAATTAACTGCTGTATTATTGTTGATTTTATTTTTTCTTACATGCAAATTTCTAATTCTCAAACAAATCTTTAAAGAAACAAGAAAGATGGAAACAGTAGAAAATCCTCATGATCTTTCTCATATGCAATCTAAGCCTTTGATACTTGGATAGGTGTGCCAAGAATGATGTGTGTCATCTTATCCTAACAGGTATTCCACAGACTATGGCATGTTCAGGTTCTGCATAGCTGACACAGAACATGATTGGAGAGAAGGGACGGAACAATATAAATTCATTGAGCACTGCCTCGCATCTGTAGATAGACAGAAGCAGCCATGGCTAATCTTCCTCGCACATAGAGTTCTTGGCTATTCTTCATCTCCTTGGTATGTTTATGAAGGATCATTTGCAGAACCAATGGGAAGAGAGGATCTTCAAAAACTCTGGCAGAAGTATAAAGTTGATATTGCCATTTTTGGGCATGTTCATAATTATGAAAGGACCTGTCCAGTTTATGAGGTACTGGAAACTTGTCCTATAGGGGATGCCTATACTTTTGTCATGTAGCTGCATTTTGTGCATAACTTTTTCGGAGACAGAATGAGGTTCTCCAGGTCAAGAATTGCACTCTAGGTCTTTAATGTGAGGGAAATTGGAGTCAAGGATGCATATGTTCATTTTCAAATTTTGGCAACAAAAAAGCAAACAAGAAAATTTCTCGGTTGTTAGTGATGTGAATAATCCAGCAGAACAGTAGATTTCAGATATCTTGGTTTTGCATGACTCAAGCAATTTATGATTTTTCAGTCAGTTTGTCTGTACTAAAGACACTGCATATGTATCTTCCTGTCTACAGAATATTTGTACAAGCAATGAGAAGCATTTCTATCATGGCGCCCTAAACGGGACAATACACGTAGTTGCAGGGGGAGCAGGAGCAAGCCTTTCTGAATTTTCTGCCATCCAAACTGCATGGAGTATTTTCAGAGATTCCGATCATGGCTTTGTAAAATTGACAGCATTTGATCATTCAAATCTCTTGTTTGAGTACAAAAAAAGCAGAGATGGCAAAGTTTATGATTCGTTCAGGATCTCCCGGGACTATAGGGACATCTTGGCCTGCACTGTAGACAGCTGCACAACTACAACCCTTGCAACTTGACTGGTGGATGGAGGACTACCATCTGCTAGACATTCAAGACTCCTAGTTAATGAGGAAAACATATTAAATTTGTGTGAACTTGGTATTCTTCCTTCTGTTGTACTTTAGGAGAAAAGTTGCTCAAGAAACATATTGTCCATACAATACTGTAGGCGTGGCCATATATGATCACAGAATTCATAGATGAAGGTGCTGGTATCTTCTTATAATAGAGCAGCTCATGCAGTGGCTCAATATGCTTGAATAGGTCTGGATACTCAAAAGTTGGTGGAATTATCCACCTGTTCCTATTTCCATTGTACCGCATGAAAGTTTGCGTTAGATGAAGCTTTCTATTTTACTAGAAAAAGAAAAGGAAAAAAGGGTGGTGGTTTCTTCTGCTTTATATTGTATGTATCTTCCTTTTTTTTTTTTTTTTTTGGTAAATCAAAGTTTGGGTGGGTTCGCCTCCAGTCACCGCCATGGGTCAAATCAGGCCAAGATGATGGTTTCTTCTGTTTTATATTGTAGGTGTCTTTTTTTTTTTTTTTTTTGTGGGTAAGGCAGGCATCAGGAACCATAGGTCGTTTAAAGAGGTATCAACATAGTTCTTACATCGACAACGAAATTCGAACACATGGGACCATAGGTCATTTACAAGAATTCAAACACATGATCTTTTGTGAGAAAGTAACCTATCCTTACCAATTGAATCAACTTGTGTAGACATATTGTATGTATAATATTGTATACTTGTGTTCTCATTTATTGTAAAAAAAAATCATTTTAATAAATGTATTGGTGTTCTCAAAAAAATTAAAAAGCTAATTTTAACAAGAAGATGACCATGTTATCTTTATATATGCTACATAAATAAATTTTTGTGCTAATTAAATAGTTGAATCTCAAAGTGAGATGAGTGCAAGGGACGAAAATAGTAAGGCCATAAATGGTTATCTAATGTTTAGGTAGTTTAATAATTATGTTAAAATTTGAAAGATAATTTTGTATGAATGAAAAATTATGTCAAAATTAAAATTCAAAAGCACTTGAAGTTTTGTTTCTGATTTTTAGCTTTTTTGGACTTAAAAGAGCTAAAATCAATTTTTCAAATCAATCGAGAACACAATAAAATAGCTTTTCAAAAATTAAAAGTTAAAATCAAGTTTTCAAAATAAGCTAGAACAGGGCCTTGAAATTTCAATCTTAAGAAATTCATGGATAAAATTGGTGCGTGACAAATTTGTTAATTAGTTATGGATTAACGTGCAGAAACTTATGTTTGGGCCTGACTAAGCACCAAAGAAAACTTGCTCTTTGTAGTTTGCACCGCTCAGTTACTGGGCCTTGAAGCCCAACAGACAGAATAAACACACTTAAAAGTGCTGAATCTTGCTGAGTTTGTAGAAGTTCTACCCATTAATGATTAAAAGACAACGCACCACCAATTTGCACCGTAATTTTTTGGTGTTAGGCCAATGTATGGGTACTCTATGAACACACCTTGCGAGACCTTAAGAGATCTCAGGTGTTAATTTTTTATAAAAATAAAATTCATTTAAAAAATTTCTAAGCACAGAAGACGATAGATGTAATTATGTCCACACACAGAGTAAATTATATGTAATTATTGGGTATTAAATTTTTGTAAAAATAAAAATAAAGTCGCACTCGAGAGTGTCTAAGTCATACTTTGAAGGAGCCTTTTTTTTTTTTTTTTTTCTAACATCCATCAATACATCGTATGACAAACAAAGGGAAGGATATGTTGGTGATTTTTTTTTTTTTTTGGAGGTGTTGGGGTCATAAAAGAGATAAAGATTAAAATGGCAAGTGACTTTTGTGGTAAGATGCGGTAGACTACAAGAAAGAAAGACATTCCTCAAGTGTCATACAACGAAACGAATCTTTCTTTTGTGTGAAAAAAGATAAGCTACCACTAGTTTAACTTTGATCCACTGATGCTAAAAGATTGTGGTAACATTATCCTAAAAAGATTTTGATACTTAATAGCAATGCTCAGTTACTTTCTGCCGTAATTATATATATATATATAGAGAGAGAGACACACACACACACATTCAATCCCAAAATTCTCTTTGAATAGTAGATTATTTAGGATAAAACTATAGCGCTTTTTTGATGTGATGTATATGATATAAAACAGTAATTAAAAAGTATACTGATGATGTAAACAAATAATTCACTTTCCCAACACATTCTTTTAGTTGGGAAAAACAGAGAGGAACTAGGAAAGGTAATGTATTTATGATCATTGTATTCACTAAAGAAAGACAGGGCGAAATTTGGAACTTCAGGAACCAGGAACCGAATTTCTCCAGAAAAAAAGAGCCTTCAAAAATGAATATTACATCACTTGGTTATACCTTCGAGGATACAGAGATTCTATGCAAGTGGATTGTGGTGGTACGCAGCGTAAGTTTCTAATCAGAATGTAAACTACGCAAAGCCAGAAAACAATTTTGAAGCTGACAAAATGAGCTGAATATTCAGCTTTCTCTGTACATATTTTTCTTTTAGGAAATTGGCAGCACAGTAAACATGTTCAATCCGCGCAGGATCAAAAACGGATCAAAATAACATCCAACTCACTTTCACTATCGAATCACACTATATTTTGTACTTTCTTCACTCAGCACACTCACACAAATGATCTCTAAGGATTTATGCTTCCAAGTTCCTGCTGCCCACATCTTTCAGAAAGTTTCCCAGTATTCTTTGATCAAATATCATACTTGGCACCTGCAGAGAAAGTTTCATCAGTTTTCAATCAGAACTAATTGATATAACTGAAGCACAGGAACCACTAGGTCGAACCTTGTCTCCAAAAAATATCTTCGAGTTATTAGCAATTGCTTCAATGAACTTGAGTTCCAAATACTCAGGAGTAAGCTTCATTTTGTTCGCTTCTGCTTCTTTCATTGTTCTGAAACATAAAATAACAGGAGATTGTTAAAGTCCCTTGCTGTTACAGAAACTCCCTTTTCAGGAATTTGGCTAATCTAAAAGGCAAAATGAATATTCACCGATAAAACTCGGCATCAGCCAAACTCTTTTCACGAGCCATGTATATTGCATTTGCAATCTCCTCTTGCTTCATTGTGCTTTCTTTTTCCATCAACTTCTGCGCCATCTGGATCTTGCTAACATGAGAATGCTTTTCAGCTTCGCTTATAGCTACCTTCTTCTGCGTCTCAGCTTCCTTCTCAGCAACTTTCTGTCTTTCCATTGCAATCAAAACCTACATGCAGAACAGATCAACAGATACACCACATCAGTGTTGAAAGGTTAAGTTGATACACTTCGTCATTAAAAGAAAAATTTACTGGCACCAGGAGAACTCCACTATATCACATGAAAAGAAACATGAATAACCAACATCTTCACTGTGTTTAAACGAATGCAAATATAGTATTAAATACTTGAGAGAATTTTATTACAAATGCTTATTTAACTGTAAGGCATTGTTTTCTTTCATGCACATGGAACACACTTTCTTATGGGGGTCCCTGAAAATTATGAATCAATCTAGAGGGAAAAGAAAGTGAGATGAGTCTGACTAATTCAATTTGGAAAAAAAAAAAAAAATCATCTCATTCTGATATGGAATGCGTCTGACTAATTCAATTTGGAAAAAAAAAAATCATCTGATTCTGATATGGTTAATCAAAAGAAAATCAAGGAGAAACAAAAGTCAAAGGGGAAAAAAAAGGCAAAGAAACAAATAGAAGCATTACCTTTGTGCGTTCCTCTTCCATCTGCTCAAAATTCCTCCGTATACTCTCAGGGATCTTAGGCTTTGTAACACGAACACTGATAATTTCAATACCAGGAGCATAACGTGTGCAATCAGCTTGAAGAGCATCTTTCATTTTTTCATCAATCTGGAAACAGTCACACAGTCATCTTGTCAAACAAACAATCACGAACAGATGTAACTCAAAGGGCAGTGAGAGAATTGTGGAAGATCTAGGAGTGTAGTTCCAGCTCCAAACAGGTAACCATATAAAGAAAACAACAAACTGAAGAAAATGAATCAATACGTACTTTAAATAATAGACCTAAAGACCAAATCATACTAGTAAAAACTCAAATTCATTCTCCAAGAGCATTGGAGGATATACACAGCATATAAATCTACAACCCCAGGAATTTCTAGTTCCAATAGCTAGGCAGGCATTTCCTATGAAGGATGAGAGCTTGCATGAGTTATTGCAAAAGGGATAGGTTACCCTTCTCACCTGGTCAAACATATCAATGTAAACCTGCTGAAGGGAATGTACGCTGCAAAACTGATTGATCTCGTGATGGATCTTATCATATATCCAAGTATTGTCATAATTGACACCATAGTTGAGCAGCGTTTCATAAACATAATCCTTACGAAGGCGGTTAACGACCTGCAAATATGCAGGGTAACACATATAACAAAAACAATCACGAAGATAATAGAAGAAAGGGCGAGTAGGAAAGTAGATCTGATTGAATTACTTCTATCTTCTCAAAGTTGGTCATTACACCACCTTTTGTTCCACAAGGAATATCCCTCACCTGCATTTTAGCCCAAATCAGATGATCAGCAACCAGTCATGAGGTTCCCATTCTAATACAACTTTGCAAGAAAATAATCCCCATGCTCAGATTCACACAAACACAACAAAATTTATACCAAATCTGTTTGAAGAGTGACTTGAATGGGCTCAAACTGAGTTATCAACGGCAATTTCACGTGAAAACCTAAGACAGAAGACTCTTAATCAGATGGCCCACATATCACACAAACAAGAAAGTACAAAGAAAGCTCCATTAAAAGATTAATGCTCTTATGATGCAGAGTTAGACAACATAAGCAAGAACCTGGATCTGTAATTGTCTTCAGAAGAGCACCTCCTCTCCAATAAACGCCAACATGGCCTTCTGGAACTTGATGTAAAATAGATAAGCTATCCAAGAAATTGGATGAAGAAGGAACAAGCACCTGCGACGTGGCCTGTGGAATGTCACAAGCTCTTTATCATTGGCTTTACAGACAATAAACTTAAAGTTACCTTTCATAAAATTGTACAGCAACTAAAAGGGATTTCTGATTGTAGTAACAACATGTTGACTTATTCTTAAAAAGTGCATTTGATCACTAGGAAACAACCTACTAAGTGCAGTAATGGTTAGCCAGCATGGTTCAGAAGTATGACAGTTTGCTGTATACTTTGTGCCGTCTCCGCTAGATTTCCTACTGAAGCAGAGCCAACTGATTGGCATATTTAAGAGTGTCGTATTTCTGATCTTTACGGTCAAGAGTTTTATAGATTACATCCCTATGTCCTTTTTCTTTAATTATTGGGAATGGTCCCAAAAATGTACCATAATTTTTTCTGCTACGCTAATGGAACTTTTTTTATTTTTTATTTTTTATTTTTTGGCCTCAGTTTATCAAATAAGGATGCAAAGATGACTCAAGCTTAAAACTCCTCATCAGGTGATGGAAGAAACCATCTTTGGTGCAAGAAAATGGTCTCTAGTTGGATAGTAACCCCTAATCACCAAAAAAAGCTGGAAGATGTACAGGATGGAGCTTAGACCAAAGATGGCCTGGGTTAGCTTAGAGTTGGAATTTGGTTTGTTCTCTGGCATTTTAGTGGTAGATATACATCTATCTTTCCCCATGCTTTAAAGTCAAATACTGATGACTACTCTTTATTTTGTGTAATTGTTCAAATTACTCCTTCATGCATGCTGATTTGACTTCCAACAAAGACGATAACATTATTAAACTTATCAAGAGATTACAAAAGGCAAGAATAACGATTTTTGGAACAAACTTGAATGCCATGAACGAAAAGAAAGTATAAGTGGCAAAAAAAAAAAAAAAAGGGGAACAAGGCCTAAAGAATTTTCAATAACCAGAGTCAACTAAGACTTCTCCGCATCAAGCAAGCAAGTGATGGGCATAAAACTAACTCTATTCCTACTCTAAACGCTTAACTTTAGCAGTACTTAATGCAACAAATTTAACATTGATGGTGTCCCTAGTTTATTCAGTATATTCCATTAGTGCTATAAGTTTCTGTATAAGCTTATGTGATCTGATGAGCAAAAATTCCAATTGAATTATGATAGTAACCTCTTGAGACCATTACCAATACTCATTTGATTGCTCTTTTTGTAAAATCATCTGTACTTTACAAGTATTGCGATTTGCCCTTTGCAGCAACTTCTTTTCTATGAACTTAAGAGTTTACCTTACTGGTGCATCTTAATGCTTTTGTACCGATCCATCCTCAACAACAAGATCTTGAACATCAATTTAAGTAAAGATTCTGCCTCTAGAATATTAAACTATATCACACGGATAGCAATAAGCCTTCACATGCTAATTTAATGCTCTAAGCTAACCAAAATTTCATTTCCAACAGAAGACAACTGATGTAAATGGTACTCAGGCATTATATTGAAGCAGAAAAAAGTAGCACAATCAGATAATATCTCCAGAGCACCCAATTTGACACTCTCACACATCAAAACCTTGGTAAAATCCCCTTAATATACCTTAAAAATGAAACACCTTCACAATTTACCATCTAATAGTAATTTTAAAAGTGTGTTTATTTTGAAATAGAAAAAAAAAAAAAGGCTAGCCGATAAAATGTTCAGTTACGTTTTGAAAATCTAGCAACCAATCCAACAGCAATGGAAATAAACGATTCTTACCTTTTATGAGAAACAATAAAAAGTCCTCAGTTCCAGTTCATTATTAGTAAAAATAAAACATCCCCAGATTTATCTACCTACACATATAGCCGATACGTACTTGTATACTTTTCCGAAGCGATGCCACACACAGGCAGTTAAACTACTTTCGAAAGATGTACTATAATCGTTAGTTACCACGAGAAAAATAGCAATGAAGGCAAAGAAAACGGTTAGGATCGGAGCGAAATCTCCGCCAGCGGATCTCGGTGGGGGCGGCGGTTGCGGAGCGGCAGCTCTCTGTTGCTGCTGAGCATCCATGGCGGCGCGGTTTCAATTTCTTAGCTGCTAAGGCGTCTCGTCCCGTCAGTCCTTCACCTTCTCCTGCAATTGTAACCGACTAGCACAGTACTATTGGAATTTCTTCATCCTCATGACTTCTTCGAGTCCTACTTATACCCATTGCGGTTAACCTAAAAGTTAGAGGAAGGAATAACAATGACAAGAGCAAAGGAAAAACATTAGAAAATTTTGCAGGGAAAAACCCATGATTTTGCTAAGAACATTTGATTTCCATGTGACGTGCACATTCGATGACGTGTATATAGGTGCGCAAATCCAATGACGTGCATAAAGACGGTTAAAAAAAAATTAAGAGTCCATTTGAAATTTTGAATTACTATTTTCTGAAAATTTTATAAAAAAAATGTACTGATGTATGTGAGGTTAAAAAAAATGATTGAAAAGCCTATTTTACAAACAATATAAACATTTTCTAAAGAAAAGTTGCGATCCAAATAAAGTAAATGTGTACTATGATTTATTGCTTTTTTTCCCATGTGTGTGGTATGTGTGAAATAAAAAAGATATAAGTAAAAGATGTATCTGTTATTATTAATGCCAGTTTTTTTTTTTTTTTTTGCTGATAGGTTGTGAAAAAAGTTACATAAAAAATGCAGTATGATCAATAAAAAATTGAGTGCTAATAAACTTAATCGAAAGGGCTTTTTTGAAAAATGGATAGATCGAAAGGGAAATTTTTGTAAATAATTATTTCCAAGCAACCTTTTCTTTTTTTTTAATGAAAAAGTGTAGGCACTACCATGGGTCAAGTTTCAGAGACCATAGATTGGTAGTTACAGATCACCCACCAACAAGGCCTTCATATCGGCAATGAAATTCTAAAACACAATTTTTCGTCAGAAAGTGATCCGTTCTTACCAATTGAGCCAACTTGTGCTGGCCAAACAGCCTAAATATTGCTACGTGTAAAAGAGTTGAATCTATGAGAAAAAGGAGAAGCCATCAAAGTCCGCAAATGTCTATAGGAAGCTACACGGAAGGCCTTAGTGGACCCAGTGTTAACTGTACCAAGCAATTTTTTGCTGTTTTATTCACTAAAATACACAACACCTATCACACAGTAGTTGAATTTTAAATAGGGTAGAGACAGATACGATGAGTGATGTAGAACGGATGAACAAAATCAACTTGGACTATTGAAAAATAGATCCCATTTAGATTGCTATTAGTTATAATTTTTGTAAAGAAATTATATTATAGTGATATGATGTATACAAAATAAAAACACGATTGAAAAATACGTTCACGAAAAACGTACTAGACAAGAAATTTCCCCGCAACAGCTGTTGAACAATTCCTATACGTTAGAAAAATGAAGTCCATTTCACATTTCTATAACTTTCTAATATGCTTCCCACTTTGGTCGGTTTAAACTTTTTAAAGGATTAAAAAGCCTTCCATTTTCCGGTACAAGTTTATTCTCTTTTTTTTTTTTTTTTTGGGGTTAAAGAAAATCATGCGATTCTTGTACGGGTCATATTTCATATGGGCAAAAAAAGTGAGCAATGGAACAAAATTCCACAAACAGAAGCAAGAAAGACGCTCTCAAGATAAAAGAAGACTGGAGAGGGGAATATCTATGGATTTGAGAATCGACATAAAAAAGCCTCATTCGGAAGAAATAGAAATATTTGCATTGCATTCTGGTGCTGGGAATGTACGTAGAAGCTCTGAAGTTGATGTCACAGTCGTAATAATTACAAAAAGAAGGACTAAAAATGGAAGAGCTGCGGACCCCAAGAAAATGGTCTATGCTAGTTTCCAACCGACCCCTTTGCCATTGCATAGGCATTTTTCAAGAGCTGACCCCAAAATCCAAATGCTTCGGAGACTTTTTACGCTTCATATACATTTTGTTTGAGCTACTCCTTATTTGTTTCTTTTAAATGAGAAAAGGTATAGTGAAGTTCTCCTCGCAAATTAAAAGTTCTTTTTCGCCAAGTACTTCTGCAACATATTTATTTGTTTGGGAAAACCTTAATCTGTTCCCGAATTGACTTGGTCTCCGCATTTTCATTTTCACTTGGATTGTTATTTTTCATAGAATTTTTTTTTTCAATTTTCGTAAAGATATTTTTCAATCAACTTTTTATCTTACATACATCAGTAATTTTTCTACAAAAACTTCTTAAAATAACAATCCAAACACTTGGCCAAAATTTTCTACTTGCATTTCCAACTACCTTTTTATCTTACATACATCACATCAAAAAAGTGCTACAGTATTTTTTTCACAAAATTATTTCAAATAATCTACTGTCCAAACATTGCAAATTCTTGAGTTTTTATCATAAGACAATAGTAAAGCATTCTTTTCGAGATGTGGTCTGCACGAGAGGAAAAAAAGTGATTAAGAAATGTATTGAGTGAATATTTTCTAAAATTTCTAAGAATCGCAATCCAAACAAGGTTAATAGAATGATATTGTGCATGTATATTTAAAAAGAAGAAGAAGAAGAAGATTTAAATTGTATTAGGATAAGCCTGCTCATCTAACTGGATTGATCATTAATCATTTGAGTGCTTTTTCCTTTTATACATGAGAGTGAGTAAACCTTTTTTTTTTTGGGCAATAATATAATCATTGTTTGATTATCAAACCAGCCTTTCCTAGGATAGGGAACACTGTTGAGTATGACATTTTCTTACCCGGTGTAGCAAACATATCAACGACGTCGTTTACTCAAAACGACAGGAAACCGCTCGAGGTTGTCTTGCGCGAGGCCAGATGGAGTTTTTACGGCAGGAAATCACTCAAGATTGTTGTCGGCCACTCTCGTGACTCTTCAGTCCACTTCTGATTAAGTCTCCGGCAGCACCGGTTTGGTACACGGATAAGGATTTAAAGGAATGCTACCCACTACAATCTCATCATCTTTTCAGGTCAATGTTGCACCGCATTTTGGAAATGAACCATTATCCTCTGCTACTTTGCATGTCCGCCGAACCAAGAACCCGAAAAGGTTATCAACAGGAGTCTCTCCAGTTTGTGAATTTCCAGCATTTCTTCCCGAGCAAGTTGAAAATATCAAAGACCCATCTGCTAGAAATTTGGCCTCAAGGATTGAAAGGCTGCCCGTTCGAGTAAGCCCTGTACTTCCTTCCTCTAGCATCACTTCCATCTCATCACTAGTTCTTTTTCCCCCCTTTAATGGGTCACGACTCGCGAGTTTGCTGTTTGGTATTCTTATTCAGCTAACCCAATTTTTAGTTTTGTAAGAAAGTGTACAATACATTGTCATTCTTGGTGCTCTCTCAGCCATGAAGGCTTGCAGTCCAGCTAATCAATGCACCATCTTGACGCCATATTTAGGTCTTGTAGGATCGCATGCTTGGTAAACTGGACCTCTAGTTTATATTCTTGCTGATTATCTATAGAATAGCCATTCTAGTTTAGAGGTATATGCTACGAAATGCGCACTAACTTGTGTACTGATTTTATGACTAGTGTAAATGGGAGAAGTTTCAACTGTTTTGTTTTCTTAATTTTTCTTGGCCTTCTGTATTAATAGATTTAGTATTCATTACCTTTCCGGAAGATGCATATGATCGCATTTATAAATCTTGTATTTGTATAAATACTATAACATTTGAAGTGCTGTGTGACCTTAATGGTTAGCACTTAGCAGCATTTCCTCCAACTATGTATATACTTATGTGGATAAAATTGAAGCTACATATCTGAAATGTGTGGAAGGTTTATGTATTTTACGTGCATGAACTATGATGATTACAGAAAGTATCATTTGACATTGTGTTGAGGGTCTTTTTTCTGATCCCAGGTTAGCTTTTTAGACAGTTGTATCATGACTAGTTGTGTGAAGCCAAGGGAAGATAGCAAGAGAAGTCCTGTGCTTCTTCTTCACGGTTTTGACAGGTCAGCGTCATGCTAAACTCATTATTCTTCTGAAAAAAGTACTCTTTGCCTTCTTTATTTGGTTTATAGTTTCGTATAGCTCTTGTTTAGAATGGAGATACACACTTCCATTGCTTGAGGAGGCAGGGTTGGAAACTTGGGCAATTGATGTCCTTGGTTGGGGCTTTTCTGATTTAAGTATGTCCTAGCTATCCAGTTCTCTTTGATTTTCTACCTTTTGTCTGTCTTAATTATGATTGGTTTTCTCTATTCCTATGTTCCTAATCTTTGTGTGCTGTATTCCTCATTGCATTTCTAGAAAGGCTCCCACCATGTGATGTAGCTTCGAAACGTGATCACCTCCACCGGGTAATGGCTTTCCTGTTCATTAGAGCTCTTGTCTTTTGCTGGTGGATATAGAATGGAGATTCCAATGACATATTAGTGATACAGTAGTCTTGTGAGTAATGAAAGATTCTCAAGTACAAAATCTAGGTACTGTATGCATTGTCAATCAGAAACTCTACATAATGTTAAGCAGGTTTTTGTTGGAATCCCATGATCAGTAACACGGAGACATGTCTGTAGCTGACGGGTCGAGTACGTCATATTTTCCAATTAGTCTACCCATTTGGACAAGTCCTTTACAAATTTCACAGGAGTCTAGGTGTGTTAAAATCAAGAATCTTTACGTGAAACTCTGGATGAAGAAATAAAAATTTTACATTCTGATCTAGTTCTATTTGTTTAGTGGGCCGGCTAAGATGCCAATTTACCATATCTCTATTAGCCATATTTGAGACTGGGAAGAGTTTACTTTTTCTACTTGATTTCCTGCTAATTTACCTATACAGAGTGTTAATTCCGCTCATATCTCCAATCATCTGAAAGACTATGTTGCATTTCATTGTGTGTTTGTGGTAGTTCTGGAGTTCCTATATCAACAGGCCAATGACACTAGTTGGGCCAAGCCTTGGAGCAGCAGTGGCAATTGATTTTGCTGTCCGCTATCCTGAAGCTGTAAGAACTTTTCAAAATACGTAGTAATACGTTCAATTCTTTATTTCTTAAGGGATTGATGTGTATCTACTCATTTGTATTCATTTCCTTCTCTTTTTCTGCTTACAACCATTGGTCTCGTACTCTTCTCAGGTTGACAAGCTGATTTTGGTCGATGCCAGTGTGTATGCAGAAGGCACAGGGGACCTCGCAAAGTTGCCCAAGACATTAGCATATGCTGGGGTAAGTACCTATCACGTCAGTCAAATGCAAACGAGGAGGAGGGAAGGGATAGTTGGCAGAAAACCAGTTGAAAGGAAACTGTGAATCTTTTGCCTGCCAATGATATTACTGGCTATTGCAATTTCTACATCCAGTTAGGTGTTCATGCCTATATGCAATTTTTGGGGGTGCAGTGGGGTGTGAATGATTGTACAAAAAGCCATTTTTTCTCACTGATATACCATTTTAGGTACTCAAATGATGTGGCCTATGTTGTTGCTGAGAGGAAAAAGAGAATTAAAATTTTCTTGCTTTGCAGGTTACAAATATAAATTTAATACAATCATTATTGGTAAACAAACTTACAGGTGGTGTTTTGTGTTCAAATTTTCAGTGTTCTAGAAAATGGCTCTGTATTGTAGCTTCACGTGTCATCCGATGATAAATTATCTTTGCATGTGGCTTTAAATTGGCTTCCTTTCCAAGTTTAAAGTACATTCATTATTCCATTTTGGACATGGAATAAATTGATATTGTTCCCACATAATGTGGAGTTTCTCACTGCACCTATGTAAAAGCAATGAATTAATGCTAAGTGAATTGATTCTTTCATTCTTATCTGAAAATGGTTGTTAGCTAATCTTTGAAAGTTGCTTGTGCTGGTTGGATGGCAGTTTTTATGCAACCAATTAGTTATACTATTATCTTGAAAAGCTAATTCTTCATTTTCATTGGTGTATTCCTTGGGCATCTCATGCTCCGCGCAGCACAAAATTTCAAAGTACCTACATCTTGTTCGTGTTCCTCACAGGTCAATTTATTGAAAAGTCTTCCCTTGCGCCTGTATGCGACTTCAAAGGCTTTCAATGGTTTGCCATTAGATACCTTGTTTGACTGGACCAACGTAAGTGCTTTATCTTGTAATATACTTGTGTACTTTTTACATGGTAATATGAGTTTTGAGCCTTCTATGCATGGCATAACAAAATTATTTTCTTTTCTATATTAAAGGATATACTACTATTTTTAGAATCTTTTCATGTTGCAACAATATAAATGATGACTTTTCTTTATGGACATTTTCAGATTGGCCGTTTACATTGTCTATTACCCTGGTGGGAGGAAGCTACAGTTGATTTTATGATCAGTGGAGGTTATAATGTTGTTGCCTATATAGGACATGTATGGTAATTTCCATGATTACTGACAACTGCAATCAGTAATTCATAATGTTGGTCCATCAGGGTCCTTTACGATTTGAGACCAGCCTATGTTGATCTTTACTATTCTAGTCCCAGAAAGTTACAATTTGGTATATATAGATGATATGTGTAATCAATGATATCGCCAATGTCAGTTGAAGTATCTGAGAATGGAGGTTCATGCGAAATATTGGGTAGCACCAGTTAGAATTTGGAGAGATTAGCAGATTTACTTTCTGGGACTAAATTGGTAAACTTTATCAGCAGTGAGGTGAAACTGGTTCTTTTGGCTGAATGTTCTCAGAACAGCAGTGTTCAGCTCAGCTGAGAGTTTTGGGACCAAAAGGAATTGCAACGTTTAATTCATCTATTATTGATCATATTCAGCTTTAATTTGTACAGATACAGAAAAATAAGTTAATGTAAGACATTGTAATATTACATGTCCCATGTCTTGATTTCTCCACAACTATGTATTGACTGATTTTGTTGACAATTTCTCAATACAGGTAAAACACAGGACACTCATATTATGGGGTGAGAATGATCAGATCATAGATAGCAAGCTTGCTGTGGTAAGTCTCTTTTAAGCTTGCAAAAGACACATTATGGGGCGAAAATGATCAGATCATTTTTCAAATGCTTAACCCGTACACAATCGATATCTATACCCAATTAGAACATGGACTTTTAATCAGCGTTTGCAACATTTTTCGTTTGTATAATGCAGAGACTACATTCTGAACTGCCAAATGCAATTGTGCGGCAAATACAAGATTGTGGTCATATACCCCATGTGGAGAAGCCTGCTGCAGTCACCAAGTTGATAGCAGAATTTGTTTGAAGTTGTCTGGTAGATAACTGTGCCTTCATATGTGACAAATTAGCCGGCTGCTTTTGGGGCAATGTTCAGGTATAGTCATTAAATGCCACCATACCTTCTCTCTGTGTTGCTCAGAGGGAGTTTCTTAGCTGATAACTGTATCATTTGCAATCTGGTATCCTTTGGCAGATTTGGCAAGAGTTATATGCAGGGAACCAGACTCCCGCAAGTATCTTCTCTGCGTTCTTCTAGCATCGCAAGCAGAGTATTTCATTGGATTGCCAAGAAATTTACCATGAAATTCTTTCGAAAGTGAGTTTCTTGGCTTTTAAAACCACACTTTAAGCATCAATACATCAAAGAACGCAGAAACAACTCAAATCTGATCCACCAAACCCCTTTTATTCGGCTCTTGTTCTGCACTTTCTGAATTGTGATGGTACTCTTAATTTATTTTCCTTCTTTTTGCCAATTGCCTTGACCTGATTACGTGAAGGATTAGAATTCAGCAGCCGACTCAGCATATGACAATATCAATTCATTTCATGATCGAAAATAACAAACGAGAGCGACGAAGTGGCAACGAGGAAAACAAACCAAAAAAGATAAAGAAGTGCAAACACGTTCGATTTTTCCTTTTTTTGTTTTTCCCGAAACAGAGATATAATATAGCCGGGGTAGCAACTTCTTACTACAATAAAAAAAATACTGGCCCTCTCTAGATATACAAAAAGTCTAAGAAAAGATCAGATTCTACATTCTCTACTACCCCAGAAAAAGCCACATCTCCATTCTCCACCCGACTAGCAAGGGAATCATATTCCCAACTTTTATCACTTATAACAAGAGGAATAAAACAAAAGAAGTCTTAGTGAGAGTTTCCTAGATGATTCCCACCACAGCCCCACACTACAATCACATAACCAAAAAATCCAATCCAACACTCTCTGGTGGCAAAATATCATCCACACATTCAACCCCCACTAATATCATCTTGAAAACCTCTCATCATTCCCAGACACTGATCAGAGTCTTATAGACATATCAAGCCAATGAGCACAAGAGTTGCAGCAAAAGATGTGAACAAGTTCTGATGAAGAGCTACACCCATGCTGTCTGTGTTGGTGATGCCACTTCCAGTGGGTCCAAGCCCAAAGCCTGGTGCAGTAGTAGTACTACCAGAGCCGGTGCCGGTGCCGGTGCCGGTGCCCGTGGTGGGGCCGGTGCCGGTGCCGGTGCCAGTGCCGGGTGAAGTAGTTGGAATTGTTCCGGGAGGAGATATAGATGGGTTGGTTGATGGGCTCGTACCAGCATTGCTGCAAAACAAAACAAATAAATATCAACCTCACATCACAGAGTGAAAGTAATAGAGTAGCAAATGAGCAACCGCGATTTTAAACGAATATCACTTTAATAATCCTCTACCCCAAAGAAAGATAGGAAAGGCAAAGGTTACCACCAAACTAGATAAACAAAATTATCATGTTACGTGGGAACACACATGTCAACCTGAGATGCAAATATGAGGACTGATAGGACATTCAAGACAGCTCACACGCATATACAATTGTCAGGACATCATAGTGGTGAGAAATAGTGAGATGCAACTGTCGCTACTACTGCTGTCGTATTTCCAACGAAACGGCCGTTGGATCTAACATCCTAAGAGTTAGATACTGCAGCAAAGATCTCAACATCGGTTCAAAAAGGTTAGCAGTCTAGATCAGCAGCTGCCACTGATTATAAATGGTCATGTGGTTCAAGCAATAAGCCTTTAAGGCACCAATAATTATATGAGTTAGGCAAGATTCTTTTTTTTTTTTTTTGCCTTCTCCAGCAGATTAGTCCTAATCCTTCTGGCAGCTTCTTCAAGCCCCAAGATCAGTGAACTTTTTTTCTTTCAAACCCTTTCTCTAGTTCTTTTTCCCCTCTCATATGGAGATGCAAAAAATAGCTAACACATAACTGAGGCTTTTAGCTTAATCAACATACAGAGGTTATAGCACAACACTGGAACCAAAAACAGAAATGAGAAAGCATGTCACACAAAGCATAAGAAAGGGCAAGATCTAAGCATACCTGGGGCTAGATGGAAAAACACATCCAGAAGAAGTGGCTGCAAATTTTCAAGGAGAAAAGACACAAAAGAGCAGACTTTTAACATTATTGTTCTGGATAAGAAAAAGAGGGCTACTTTTTACTCTTTTTTTTGGTTTTTTTTTTTTGGGGAAGTAGTTATGGGCTTCTCCACGGACTTACTTGGAGGTGTTGGAGTCACAGATGCAGTGTTTGAAAAACTACAGCTCCCATCCACTTGGCCTTTCCTCTGATAATAGCTGTTTACAGCATAGTTACAGTGATCTTTTATAGTGTTGGGGTTGTAACAAGGACCAGTTGAAAGGATTGGAGTGCAATCAGCTCCAGCTCCACAAGCATAGTCTATGTTCTTCTGAAGTTGTGCATCACTCACCCCAGAATTGCATACGCAGTAATTAGCAGCTACAGAGGGAGGAAAAAAAAAAAGGCCATCAGCAATACATCAAAGAGATCAGCTCAAAACAAACTTTTCAAGAAAACCCTCAACTAAAACTCTAGCACACAATATATTAAAGAAAAAGAGTCAGAAGAAGCTTGCCTGAATGACCAGTCATGGTCAAGAAAAGTACTAAACAAGCAATAAAAACAGCCATGAAGGTGGAGCAAATTATTGAAGGGCTACAATATTAAATCTGGAGTTTTATTTGGGTTGGTGGTGGTACAACAGAAGTTGGCAACAAAACCAGCGGTGAGAGAAAGGGGGAGATTGGAGAGGGAAAGGAAAAGAGGTGGTGGAATTGGGAAGTGGAGATTTCTAGACAGCACAGATGAGCGTGACGGTGGGCAGGAGTGATGAATGTCTATATCAGTCGGCTTTTATACGCAGGAAATGATGTATTAAGGAGGGATTATTTTTTATTATAAAAGGGTGCCAGGGGAAAAGTGCTTTTGGGAAATCGAGCAAGCCAGTTTTTTGTCATGTATTGACTGTATCGTAGTACAATGTACATGTGTGGGTTTTCAAACGGTCATAAACTCATGTCCTGGCTCAGAACTTAACCCAACTTGGTTTAGCTTTGGTCGGACATTTCTACCAAAGAAGGAATGGATTCCCAACCCCCGCAGTTCCCCAGTCTGGTTCATCTGCCCCCATCCCACCGGCCTAGCTTTACAGGGAAAAAGGAATTTAAAGAGTAAAAGGGAAGAAACTTGAAAGTAAAACCTAATGAAACTTTATGGCTTTCTGTATTTCCCTTGAGGGTTAGAAGTGTATTTGGATGGCAGATTACTTTAATGTCGCGTTCTTTTTAATATGATATATATAAAATAAAAAAATAATTAAAAATTGTGTTGATGATACAAGTATAAAAAATTTTGGACAAATAATAACGATCCGAATGTATGACCAATGATTGATTCTGATCTTCTTACGTTAATTTGATATTAGTGTCAAAAGTATGGTTTACTCTCTGGAAGAGTTAGGTTAGACAAACTCCACATTATCAAATGGTTTGACATTATGGTAAATGTGTCTTTTATCGGTTTCAAAGTAAACAAATACAAGGACGAAGAAAGTAACTTTAAATAAGTGTCATGCGATGTAGATTTAGGAGTTGTATTAATATTATCCATTAAATTAGTAGAGATTGGAGTCGTATTGAGCCCTTTCTGACATTATTCTAAATGCAAAGCTTGTAAAGGCTGCTTTATAAACAAATCTTCTTCTTCATCATCACCAGGTGCTTACTACCCATAAGAAAATTAGGTCTACCAAGCAGGTAGTGCTTTCTATCTCTTTAGGAGAATTACATGATATGTTGGTGAGAGATTGGGGCCCGCCGCTTGATTCTCTTTTCGCCACTAATTTCTAATTTCCGCTCTACTGTCCCTATGAAGTTGCAGTATCGTCTACCTACAGGTATGCATTGGTCTGCCCGTCAACATAGCATGATAGGCCCAATTCTTGGATTTGCAATAAGATTATTATTGCATTCTTTTTAACTTTTTACGAGTGAAGATCTTCGGTCTCGTTGGACTGATATTTTTGGAATTTTTCATTAAAAAAATATATATACCGTAACAATTTAATATGTGTGAGATAAAAAAAATTTAGAAAATGTGATCATGAAAAACGTAAAATTTTCCTGTGAAAAACTCAAATCCAAACAAGGTGGTCTTGTTTGGATTGCAATTTTACACCAAAAAATTTTTACGTTTTCCATAATCACATTTTTCAAACACCTTTTTACCTTACATACATCATCATAAAAAATCTAGAAAATGATAATCCAGACAACCCCAGTATTTGAATAGACGAACTTCTATAATCATAAACGTTCATTTACTTACATTATTGACATATTTTGTGACCACCTTCTTATCTCATACATTATATTAAGAAAGCATTACAATATTTTTTTTAAAAAAAATTATTTCAAATAGTTATTTCAAATAATCTACTATTTAAATAATTATTTTAATATTTTTTGGGATGTAATGTATGTGAAGTAAAAATGTGGTTAAAAAGATAAAAATTATACTCGTAGTGAGTAAAATATTAGTTTAAATAATTTTGATACGCGAATACACTCATCATTTTTATCACCTCAGTACACTTGCATTAGCTAAACCAACATAATCATTTAACATAAAGATTAGTGAACCATCATCACACACTAATGCAGGAACTTGGGAGACAGTTACCAAGAAAAAAAAACCACACCGATTACTGGGAAATAAAACAAATGCAGTGACCTTTTTCAGTCTCAAGCTTCTAAATGTCATAGTACTAAAAGTTCATCTTGTTACGCTATGGGTTGACAAAATTGGGCGAATTCTCAATTGTGGACAAGGGCATAAACTTTGTTTGGATAGGAGATTATTTGAAATAATTTTTTGAAAAAAAACACTGTAGCACCTTTTTTATGTAATGTGTGTGAGATAAAAAGGTGGTTGAAAAATGTGTTGATGATGCAAGCAAGTAAATTTTGGGAGTAAATATTGTATCCAAACAAAGGGGAATTTTTCCACATACTATTTTTAGTTTAGGTACATCAAATCACAACCAAAAAAAAAAGGGCTACAATAATTATTTTAATCTCAAATAATTTTGTTCACAAACACATTCACTAATGTATAAATCCTAATTCAAAGAATGAGTTCCAAAAGTACAATATATGCACTTGCTAAAATTGAAATAAATTTTCATGGCCCGCTCAAAGAATCACTCCTTCAAATTGTATATTCCAAAAGTAAAGTGGATATTTTTCAATAGCAAGTTGGGAATTGATTCTAACATTAACAATTCTTCCTCATAATCAAATTCGTAACATTTTCAATGTTCTGAGACCAAATCTAATAGGAGTTTTTTGTAGAGTAGTTAACAAAAAATTCGTCTTGTACTAGAAGCTCAATGCGTTTAAGGACAGAGGTAGTAGAATGAACCAGCTGGAAATGGGACGGAAAGTCATGCCATCGTCATAATCAGAGAGATTCTTTCACGATTCCCTCTTAAAGGGTGTCTGGTAGATGGATTCAACTCGTGCTATGAGTTTTAAATTTCATTATACCTAAATATGATATTTGCTTAATCATTGGGATTTGATCCAATGGACAGGGAGATCAAACCATGCATATTGCATTACAATGAAGTAGTAGTTTTTTGATTCTGTAAAAAAATTCAAAGAGTGCAGTACTATACTTGTCTTATCTAGTGGTTCAATCTGCGATCTCTATACAAGTTCCCCTTCCTCTATAGTCTTGGTATAGAATAGATTGTTATCGTTTATAATATATGTGTGTGTGTGGGTGGGTGTGATATTCGCTTGAGACCAATGAAAATAAATCAATAGAAATGAGAATAAATCAATAGGAATAATAGGTTTTTTCTACGGATTTTCGATCAACCACATCTCATTAGAGAATCATATTAATTACTCATCTTACTCTCTTTAAATATATACATACCCATCTTATTCTTCTTAAACGTAAAAAAAAAAAAGAAAACAAAATCAAAATGCCACTGTTTGTATTGGTTTCAAGAAATGGAAAGGCAAAAAAAGAAAAGAGAAAAATAATGAAAAAAAAGAATAATAAATCATAACATTTATTTCACGTTAACAAACACACTATAATGATTTTTCATGACAACTCAATAATATCCATTTACCACTGTACCATACGGATAATGATTTTAATCGTGGAATTGAACCAGACGTCCTTCCGGTTTTTACGGCCCTTCTTATTTCTTGATGTCATCTGCCTTTTGCTGTACCATTTTACTTTTTCTGAATCAATTGGTGCCCAGCTGGATAAATGTACAGTAACATATACACTTGAATGATATGACTCACATACCTCTGTCTTAATCTTGAACAGAGGCGTGCACCCACTCAATTCTACCCTTCTCTTTCGTTTCTTTTTCTGGATAGCAAACAAAAAAGTGAAAAACTATAAAAGAGTAAAGAAACTAGCTAGAAATTTTGGGCTGAGAAGTTACTTTACAGTTCACCCCAGCTGAGTTAAACGTTTAGAGGGTTAATTTCAGAAGTCTCCCTTGAGATTTATTCTAATATCCTCTTGCACCCTAAAATTTTAAAAATCTCACATAACTCCCCTTAAATGACAATTTATATAACATTGTCACCCATTACGTGTATAAGTAATAGTGAAAAATACATTGAGGAGAGAGATATTATATTATCTTTTCACTTTTACCTGTGTAAAATTTAATTTATGGATTTTGAAATATGAATGAATGATAAATAGACGGAATATTAAAATTAGAATATGAGCTATAAGCGCAATAAGTAATAAATTTAGTCATTTTGTAGCTAGAAAACATGGTTGTGTGCAAGGGTAACTTTTGAATTTACTTTAACATTATAAAAAGGCAAAAACTTCAAGAGATTAGTTGGAATACGAAGGAAATTAAGGGCAAAAATTTTGTAACAAAGAGACATAAAATTTTGTGCAAAGAGAGCAATCAAAGTGAAAATTAGGGGCTTAGTTATGGCAAATGAAAATATTAAAAGCGAAGGTTTTTGCAGCAAAGAGGAAGAAAAATATTTTACATGACATCCTTGTTGTTTGTTTTTAAATATTTAGCTTGCAAGATTTTTATCCCCTTTTCCCAACCTTTTGCTACTTAAAAAGGTAAGGTAATATTTGTCATTTGAACAACTTTGACCAGAACATATAGTCATATCGTATTGATAGGGAAAGTAAGTGGATTTCTAAAATTTTAAGAGCGACAGGTGATAATGAGACAAATCTTGAGGGAGGTATTTGAAATTAACCCAAGTTTAAAACACCGGCTTAAGCTCATGTAAATAAATTCTTTTTCCCCCAAAAAGAGGTGCCGTTGTTGTGTTTCCTTCTTGGGCTGCTGTGATGGTCTGATATCTTATCCAACAGGGCCAGCCGTCCTCATATGATATGGCTGCCGTTTTACGATATTCTAGACAATTCAGCATTCTGGCTTTTACACTTTTTGCCTTGATGTGCCAAGACAAACATAGAGGACCGCCTTCTGTCAAACCCCTCGTCTATCATACCAGCACCTTAAATTTTCGTTCTCACGTGTGTGTTTTCACCCCACAAATTACCTCCATCAACCCTTGATTGAACAAAAAATGCCTTAGCCTTATTATAAAATGACCGAGATATATATATAGTACAAAAAGGAACAAAAAATATGGAGTTACAGAAGGATTTGACATTTTATGTCTCTTTTTTTTTTTTTTCAGAAAGTAGATTAGATCATCTCCTCAATTTTTTTTTTTTGGGGTTTTGCTGAGAAAGAAGAATATAATTATTAAACTTGTTGAAAGTCACCTGATTAAAGACCATCTTTCGACACAAAGAAGAAGCTGTAAGCAAATTTATCCAAAAGAGAAACTGTATAATAAAACACAGTAGTTTCTTTTAAAAGTTTTGATTCCTTTTGTTTCAAATCTGCATTGGATGCTTCAAAGAAATTGGCAGTAGTAAAAATTAATCTGTCCAACTCAACTAGGTTTTGCATTATCCGATAATGAAACATCTAGAAAAAAAATAACATCAATACACTAGAATGTCCAGATTGATGTCTGACTCTATTGTCCGCCCACGTTTTGTACAAGTGCAGCATTACCTTTTGAAATCCCGTAATTGACAACACTACTTTTTTCAACAGCTCAAAAAAAAGCAACGACTACTACTGCTGCATAGCTAGAGAACCTTAAAAGATATTCTTGTTTCATATATTCCCTAAGCATATCCAGAGATGAAAGGGTCCTACAAAATAAAGACACATTTTACAAGAAAATTCTCATGAATTATGGCACAGCCTATTATAACTTAATCATGATCAGATATACTTATCTTCATTGATTTCATCAGACCACAAATTGAATCAAATTAAGAGAGGCTAATGCCTGTATGGGCCCAGAAAATTGCTGGTTTTCGGGTCCCACTAGCGTGACTAATGTCTCTTGCTGATTTACCAATCCAACCGTCTTAGAAATCATTACCACCATGACCACATGTAGTCAGCAAATCTACCCATAAAAAATGAAGATTATTTGGGATAATTTGTTGAAAAGAATATTATAACACTTTTTTGACGTGATGTATGTGAGATAAAAAGGTGATTGGAATTTGTGTCGATGATGCTAGTAAAAATTTTTAAGCACATAAAGGCAATCCCAACAAACCCGGTAGAAAAGGGTAATTTAATTAGTGAGATGACAATGATAGCATAAAAAGAATAATGGTCATCTTTGGAAAGATAGGACCAGCACTCCATTTCAATATTGGAGTGCCTTTGATTTATTGATGATGCCTTTCTTATGGACTACAAATCTTGGTAGGAGTATTTATCATTGGCTTTACACTTTACAGCAGAAGAAAATTATGCAATTTCTAATAAAAATGTGGCTGGAAAATGTGTTAAATGTTAATGATGTCAGCAAGTAATTTCCTATACAAACAAACCCATTGGTTCTTTATTTTTTTAAAATAATTTTTGACAAATTGGAGAAAAGTAAAGATCCGTATTTACTAAACCTACCATCAATCTTGAGAATGATTAAACTCAGCTGTTATTTAGAATGTTTGGACCGATATAAGTATGTATAGGCTCCTCGTCTTTCCCAAAAAAAAAAAAAAAAGTATATACATATCTATAACCATTCATATTTTCGTCTTCCAGCTTCTTATCATGTAGGAATTATAGAAAGAGTACTTGGGTTTTTTTATTTTTCAGCAAAGCCCGCTCAAGAAAAACCCATCCTGGGCTTGTTTCAGAAGTGGACTCCTATGAAAGGCAGAATGGTCTGGGCCGACAATTGCCAGAAAAACTCGTAAGCTTGGTGCTGATAATTGATAAGAGGCACAAAGGGTAACCGAAATCCTGAAACCAGCACATCTATAAATGGCACAGGTACCGGTCGCTACAAATTCTAACCCAAACCTAAAATTGGCAAGTCCACATTGTAGCATCCCAAATTTACCCCCTACCCACCGCGTCTAACCATCTATCCATAAATGGCACAGGTACCGGTCACTAAAAAATTTGCATTCAAACGCAAACCTAAACTTGGCAAGTCCACAGTGTAGTATCCCAAATCTTCCCCTTACCTGCACACGTCTAAGTTGTAACAAGCGAACCTTTTATTCATTAAGTAGAAAGTATTGAATTCAAGATTTTCTAATTGCAATTTCTCAAAGCGAAGACAAACATTATTATTAGAGAACACAACATTATGATCGAGCTATGATCATTTTAAACATGAATATGAACTCCTTGCATTTTGTAGCATGAATGGGGAGGGCTTTGGGTTTTGAGTGACCTTCTTTGGCCAGGGTTGCTTGCAAATTCAGAAAGAATATTGTTAATGGCGGTTCAATAATTATCAATGAGTTGTAGTTCGATAATTATCAACTACAGTTTATCTTCTTCATAATTTTTGTAAAAGCATATGACGAAACTGAAATGCCAATAACAGTATCCATTAGGAAACACTATACACTATACAGATATGTCTTCCTTGTAAACACGGATTTGAGCTCTTAGCACCCGAACTCCCTCTTCGACAGGCCTGGCAAAGCCCAGGGGTATAAACGAGTTTAAACAAATCAAATATCCTAGTAGCTAAACTTATTTTGATAAGTGTGGAATTTTATTCAAGTTTGACTTGTTCCAAATCCCAAAAAGTTGTTCTCAGGCTAAATTCGAGTTGAGATCCGACTAGTTTGAATTTTTTATATGTAAAACTTACGTACACAGTACGCACTAACCAAGATGAGTTCAAGACAATTTTGAAAAATTTATCAAACAGAAATTATTATTCAAATTTGGTTTGATTCACTAATGAGTTAAATTCAAATGAGTTATTATCGAATCGAATTACTACTGCCTGGTTTGTTCACTCTCAACCCAAACGTATGGTAATCGTAGAGTAATTGGGTTAATTATGCGCTCTTCATCCTAAATTCCTAGTTTCCTACGCAACCACTGCAATCGCCAAATCCTAATGCCCATGCTTGACAATTACCATGATACCCTCGTGCTGATAGCCCCTAACCGGGAAGAAGCTCCCCACTCTCAGATAAACCCTAGTCCCTCACTCGACTGGTACTCAGAGTCTGAAAACTCCCATTTCACACACACACTGCTAAACGTACACTACACACACCTATATATGTTTGTATAGCTCAAACAAAAAAGAAAAAAATGGCGTCAATGGCGATCTTCTCTCGAACACGAGCATTAATCAAATCCCTAAATCATCGTAATCCTCACCATGACTTCACCATATTCAAATCCATCTCCACTTTTCCGTTTCTCTCCCAAGAAGCTCAACTCGCCGAGCCACCTCCGCCACCATCTCCGTCGGAAGCCACCACCACTACCACCTCCACTGTGACGCCGTTGCCTCCCAACCCGGCCTCGGGCAGTCCGCTTTACAACCAGAACTGGCGGAACCCTTACCCGCCATCCCTCAATGAGAATTCCTCCTCCCTAGTGCCGCTAGGGATTTTCAACCAACGGGCGGCTTCTCGATTGCAAGCACTATCGCAGACCCTGGATGTTCAAGGATTGATGGATCTTTTCGCCGAATGGATGACGTCACAGCGTTGGGATGACATAAAGCAGTTGTTTGAGCTGTGGGTTAGTTCACTGGATAAGAATGGGAAGCCTAATGTGCCGGATGCCAGTCTGTATAATCATTATTTGAGAGCTAATTTGATGCTTGGGGCTTCTGCTGCAGAGTTGCTGGAACTTGTTTCTCTGATGGATGGCTTTGACATATCTCCTAACACGGCGTCCTTCAATTTGGTGTTGAAAGCAATGGTCCAGGCAAGAGAGATTGATGCTGCACAGAAACTGCTTGAAAGGTTATCATTTTGTTGTCAATTTGGTTGTTGGAACGATTTAAATTCAAAAATTGCTGTATGGTTCCCTAATAATTTGCTTGATGGATCTTTTAGGCTTTTCGTCCAAATACTTTTCATGAATAGCAAATGGCTGTGTTTCGGAAAGCTGATAGTTCAATAGATCACAGAAGGGATTTGTACAGAAAACTTGCTAGTTGTGTTATGGATGTTTCATTGTTGTTTGCAGCCTATACTCTACAAATAAAAAAGGGAAAAAAAAAATTCTGTTGGGATCAATGTTAATTTACCAGAAATCTGAATTATAAGAAAAAAGGAAACTTTGCTGAGCGTCTTTTGCTTTAGGTTTGGCTGGTTTGATTTAAAGGCTGTCACTTTTTGAAAATTCTGTTTGCTTTCTGTTGAATATTACCATGTCCTCTTTTTTCCATTATTTTCTTCTTCCTTTCTTTTTCTCATTCTTTTGGACTAATGAACAGTGTACAAATTTCCTTTGGCTGCTTCTGGTATGGTACTGTCATTCAATTCCAAGCATGTATAGGGGATTAATTACCCTCTTCAACATTTGCTGTGCGATTATGAGCTCACTTGTTAGATTAATGTTATGCATTAAAAATTTTCCTGATTTGTCATTACAAAATTGTTCCAATTACTCGTCCAACTATATGATGGACAGATAGCTGTAAAAACCCTTTTTTCCTCCCTTCTTTTGATGGATGGGCCTTTGCTTAATCTTATTAGGATGCTCCAGACAGGAAAAGAATATAAGGAATCTTTGCCTAATGATGAGTCATACGACTTAGTTCTGGGCATGCTTTTTGCGACCGGTCAGATTGATACTGCAATGAAGTATATAGAAGTTGCCTTAGATGCTGGTTATATGTTGGCAATGAATGTATTCCATGAATGCGTTCTAAGCTGTCTTCAAAGGTGGAGATTGGATTCATTGATGTATGTCATTCAGAGATGCAAGGTATGACTATGATTTGGCTGATCAATAATTGGCTTGAAGTACTTTTGTGCTTCTGAATATAACTGAATCTGTTTTCCATGGAATATATTAGAAAATGGAGCAGAACAAAGCCCTGTGTCCCAGTTGGGACTTGTGCAACCACATTGCAGATGCGGCAATGCAAAGAAATAATAGCGAACTTGTGTATTATGCCCTGGAATCCATGGCAAAATGGATTCATCGAGGTAAGAACTCGAGGCCCCAAGTTCTGCGTTCTGTAGATGAAGGACTGGTTGCGTCTGCACTTGCAACTGCCGGTAGAACATACGACTCAAAGCTTCTGGAGGGTTCCTGGTCAATCCTTAAGCATTCATCGCACCAAAAAAGGATTCCCAATCCTGGGTCTTACCTTGCAAAGATATATGCCTATTCTTCACTAGGAAACTTGCCAAAGGCTTTTGGTACTCTCCGTGAATTGGAGGCAACTTATGGGAATGCTGACAATGCAGCTTTGGAGGATCTATTTTCTCCATTTACCTCTCTGAATCCACTGGTTCTGGCATGCTCCAACAAGGGCTTTGTGGCTCTGGATGAAGTATGTACTTTTATTTTAGCTACAACACACAGCAGTCAGTTAAATCGCTTTAGATGTTTTATATTCCTATGCACTTGAAACAATAAGGCTAGTAATTATAACTTGTTTCTTCTCGGATTTGATGCACATAATCTGACATCTAAGGCCATAATATCTTTTGAATATGTTTGGCCATAAGTTGGTTCTAATAACCTCTAAATGGCCATACATGCATGCAAGATATACACTTTACTTTGTTCTACGTGCCATTTAGATTTGTACTTTTCTTTGCTGTTTATGTCCAAAAAATTTGGTTCATGCAATACGTGTACAAATTGTATGTAACACTCTGATACTCATTTAGCTCTTTACCTTTTGGTTGTTTTCATCAACTTTTCAGGTTTATTATCAGTTAGAGAATTTGAGCCAAGCAAATCCTCCTTACAAGTCTGTTGCTGCACTTAACTGTGTAATTCTAGGTTGTGCTAATATTTGGGATGTTGATCGAGCGTATCAGACTTTTAGTGCAATTGATGCCAGCTTTGGTTTGACCCCAGATATCCATTCATACAATTCTCTCATATGTGCATTCGGAAAACTCAATAAGGTAAATTTTGATACTTTCAAGGACCACTTGTCTTTCTTGATGCATCTCTATTTGTGATGTTTATGTATACTCATCATCTTTTTCTTTCACTACAAGGCCCTTAAAACATTATTTGAGCACTGACAGCAAAAGAATTATTTGCTAGCTGTTAATATATCCTGATTATTCACTGGTTATTCCTATAGTTGTCAAGCTTCACTTCTGGCCTTGTGCTTGCCAGTGAGAAAATATTTGGCCTAAAGATCCTAGCATTCTGTGGTAGTTGATGAACTTGTATGCTCTTTTGTTATCTGAAGAGGAAAGGTTATATTTGTTTATTGTCTCTATAAAATGTCTATTTATGTGGCAGAGAGATGAAGCTACAAAAGTATACCAACACTTTGTAGGTTTGGGTGTAAAAGCAAATGCAACGACTTATTCTCTGCTTGTTGATTCTCATCTTGTTAAGCGAGATACTAAAGCTGCTATATCTGTGATACAGGACATGGTAAGTTAATCCTTCTTGAGATTGAGTAATGCCTTTCTGTCTGTGCAATGCTTTCACTGTCTATGACCACTTAATTGTTTTTACTGGAACCTTGTGTAGGTAACTGCTGGATATGAACCATCAAAAGAAATGCTAAAAAAAATCCGTAGGCGGTGTGTACGTGAGATGGATTATGATTCAGATGAAAAAGTAGTGTCCTTTGCCAGAGAGTTTAAGATTCGAATGAACAATGAGAGTCGCCGGAACATGCTGTTTAATCTAGATTACAGTACTGAGTATGCGTGAAGGCCAGTTACATGGCAATGGAATATCATTTTTATGGTGACTGGTGAGGGGCTAGAGCTGGACAATGAGTGAAGAAAATCTGTCCATATTCAGGCAAGCCTATGACTTCTAGAATTTCTCTGGCCAAGAAAATTGGGGGGTCCACCTTTTGGTATTTCCTGTTTATGAATTAATAACAATACTGAGGAGAGTGTCTGACAGGGTTTAAGATGTTAAAGTTCTGATCTATTTATTGTAGGGCATGCTTTTTGCTTCTTTTAGTATTTAGTTGTGGTGCATTGCTTGTCAGGTTTGCTTCCTCTGTGTTGGATGGTTCATCAGTTCCAATTGGCTCGCCAACTTTCGTTCACATCCTCATCTCTTAGAGCTTTGGCTATAATTTGCCCTTTCTTTGTAAATTACTTCATTTTGGGATTTTTGAGCCCCAAGAGGGATCGATGCTGAGGATAATGTCAGTCTTTTGTAGCTCAAGTTTTGTTCTTTTTTAAGTAATTCTTCAAGGGGAAGAAGTTAGAGAAGTTCTAATATTTTTGAGACATTGAGATGTCCACAAATAACTGAAGTCCATGGAGGGTCAAATTATTTGACGTTAGATGTATATTTCCTGTTTATTTTCCTACATGTCAACTGACTGTTAAATGTTGGATTTCAGAATCTGAATACTTGTTCCAACTAACAACGGAAACTATCATGTCTAGCAATATTTAGAGAGATGCTTGCAATGAATTTAGCTTCTGTGCTTGGCGGACTCCTTGTGTGTCTTAGGATGCCTTCTCGGTTCTTTGGTTGATTAAGCGGTTGTGAATGCAGACAATAAGACAATAGGTGGAGGATGGATCTCTGTTTTGAAAAACTAGTCTGCTGTGGGATTGCAGATGAAAGGTGAAAGAATAGGCTCAGCATTGATTTAAGTGTTGGGGAAAGCTGTAGGGGGTTGTGCTAGTATGGTTCCAAAGGGGTTCAAAATTTCTCTGTGGAAAGCTTATTCAGAACTTCCAAGTTGTTAATCTAATTTTAATCTTTCGAGTAAGATTTTGGTGAATGAACCTACAGTATGATTTTGAGTAAGAATGACCTGTGGGTTCATTTTTAACTTTGTTAGATCAGTCGTCTTACTGTGCTACTGAGAGAGTATTTGCATGTGCGGTGGTAGCTCAGCTGGGACAAGATTAGGTTTCTGTCTCTCTGTAATGAAGCTTGCTTGTTTAAAAGTACTCCATTGTTGGTTGAGCATAGGTTGCCTGTTATGCCGATGCATACAGGGTTGTATTCTGCTTGAGTAAAAATTTCTACTTTGCTACATGTATTGAACAATTGATATCTGCCACCACAGTTTCTTTCTACAGTCTTTCAACTGCTTAATACATTTCTCAATGCATACAGTTGGGCTTCTGCAAATTCATGTGATCCTCCATGATGCTTATATATATGTGGTACGTCCATATTCATCTCTATGATGTTCGCGGATGTTTTGCCTTCTGAAAGGATACAATATAAATCATCGGAAGATTATGCTTAGATTGAGGTAACGAGAAATTGAGGAGGAAAAAGAAAGACAATAAAATTGAAAGAAGGAAAAATAGTAGTGACAGAAGTATATTCTGTAACTAATCAGCAAGAGAAACCTTACCCGTTTTTGCTCTTCAATGTTTGCCTTTATCAAGGAGTAGATGGCAACACCTGCAATGGCTATTGCAGTACCAATTCCAGTCTGAGTTGATATCTTGTTACCTGCAAAGTTTTGCGGTAGTAAACACACTAGGACCTGAGGCGAAACCCCAAAAAAAAAAAAAATAAAAAATAAAAAATTGTGGAACCTGCTTAGACTGTTTCATTTTTATGCCAAATTAGGATTGTAATTACCAAATACTACAATTGAAAAACCAATGACGAAAACTCTCTTCAAAACGTTTCCAACTGCATGTGTAAGTGGTGCAACTCGTTCCAGAGTGTTTGTAGCAACCTGCAATTTTGAGCATGAAATTCATTGCAACATATATATGTCTATACTATCTAAAAGCTGTAGCTGAGACATCAAATTCCAAACAAAGCAAAAACAAATGCTTATATTCTGTTTGATGTTTTAAATTTTTTATACACAAAACTTTGGTAATAACAATGTTCATAGTTTTGTTGAAACAAAAATTTGAGGATCACAAACTTTTATTAGCAAGCAACGTGGTAAGTTTTGTGAAAATACATTAACCCTCCAAAGGATTCCAGATATCAAGAGCTATGTAGAATGAATGGACATTGAACGCATATTAACATATGGCCCAAGTGCATTTGATGCACTTCTTTTCTTAATTGCAGATGCATACAAACTCAGAAAAGGATTGTTGGAAATGTTGAAAACCGAGGGAAAAAAATTCCATTCTTGCAACGAAAATACTTGAATTTGGTATTTTACAGCTTACCTGATTGTACAGGTGGTAGAACATCCCAATCCAGAACAAATCAGACAAGAACTTGTATAGACCCACTTTAGCAATGGCATCCTTGAATCCATACTGCATTAGTTGAGGTCCCTCAATCTGAAAGTACAGAGCAAAATTCAACAATTGCATCTCCTAAGCTACACTTCTTGGCAATAAATACTCATTCAGTCAAAAATGGTGAAGGAAAAAACTTACAAAAATAACTGGTGGGAGGCAGAACAGGAGAGCTATAATTGAGATGTAAGCGTAGACATTGGTACTGTCCATCCCTGTCTGTTTAACCACAGAAATTGCGTAAGAAGGTGGAACAAGATCAGGAAGTAAACGCTTCCATCAATTGGCTTATCCAGGACCTGCATCTTGTTTGAATAAAGTATGCCTAGAAAATTAAGAGGAGGAAAACAAATGATTTTAGGGTGGCTAACAAGCCTAATTTGGAAATGGTTTTGTAAGTCTAACCACCCACACTTAACTCCAGTAGCAATGTGAAGCTTGAAAAAAGTTTTCACTTACTAATGAAACTAGTTAAATGTTGGTTAACTATTAGACAACTGGGACAAAAGGCTGATGTACAAAGCGTTTTGGTTTGAGTTATGGTTGACTTATGCATAGATGTGTCGTAACATTTGAAGTCTGCAGACCCTGAATAACTAGGATATTGAGTCAGTTTCATGTTTACAAGGTAATTGATGTATGCAGACATATCCATATCCTAATAAAATTGTAAGATGCTTCAACTGGAAGAGATGGGCATATACAGCAGAATCTGATTGCTGTTTCATGGAATCTTCAATCATTGACTGGTAGTCTTGTAGTTTGAAGATTTAAGTACTTCTTAATTACCCGACTCCTTATACGAATTTTTGGGGGTGATAACAGATGGATTTGAAAATCATATAGGATGATCAAGATGCTATAGCTCCTGATCATGCAGCATGTAAGCTACATGAATGAGGGGCATTAGCACCTTTTGAGGTATCCTACCATTGCTTTCTTGGAATATATGCTCCTGTAAGTAAAGGCTACATTTGAGATCATTGCACTTATGAAGCCAGTCCAATTGAATGAAAGTTCGGTCATTGATGCCATTGACACACCTGAGATTGGAAATTGGAAACTTAATGAATGGTTTTGTTTTCAGATTCTTGCAGTTGCTTTATTAGCCAGAGTTGTGATGTAACAGTTGTTTTGTGACTCTACATGAATAGCCATGATAACATTAATGAAGATTTCCTATGCTTTTGAGCAAATCCAATTTCAGGAAAGCACATCTTTCTCTTTAAAATGAAAAGAATTTTGTTGGAAGGTGTACAATTGAGAACTTACCAATAACAACAGGGGCCAGTGATAGCCACAGTGACAGGGGAATCTGGTGACCTAGTACAAACTGAGAAGCAGCAGCATTGAAGAATGGTTCCAGAGCTGCAGTGGATAAATGCACAATACATTGATTAGTAGAACTTCTAATTAGTGGTCATTTCTTTCTAAGAACACTTCGAGTACAAAGGGCCTTAAAACCTGGGAAAACAAAAGATAGCAAAGAAAATAATGATGCTACACATACAACATCATCACCGACCTTGGTTTGATGGTACTTTCATAGAGGTATTACCTTTGATGGTATGTGTGAAAGAAACAGCAACAGCAGCAAATGATACATTGGACATAACATGTCCAAGAGCATGACAGAATGCTACTGGAGTGAGGAGCGCGAATAGTTCCTTATCAATTGGCTGAATGAAAAGTTTACAGACAAAGCAAACAATGACGCTCAAAATTTTGCTGCAAAAATTGAATGAATCAGAAAGATAAGGAAATGAAACTCACAGCACGTTTGGGCAGACCAACCGTCCAACTGACAAGACAATAGGCAACACCAACAAGGAGGTGTACAACAGAGACAAAGCTGCAAAAACAGCATGGAAATTCTCAATGCAGGACAGGAAAAATTTTATTAGAAGACCTTTAGTTATCTGAGAAATTTGCTACATTAACTTTTACTCGTGAATTTAAAATCAACAGTTTTTGGTGTCCGAAAGGATGATGACTCACTAAGGATAGGGGAAATAATTGTAGACCTTCTTGTTGAGTATATTGAAGATGACATTCAAAAAATACCTGCACCAGAGCCAGGAACGTATCAGCACAAAATATTTAGCCCTCTTAGGTTTTGAGGACTTCTGAATTACTTGTTCAAATATCACTGGTCATCAATCTACTGGTAATCATTTTCCAAAATGTAATCTTTGTTTGACAGCACAGGGCATAATTGGCAAAAGATCAATCAAAAGTGAAGAGCTTACCATGTGAAGAAAAAGAATCCTGTAACTAGAGCTGGAAATTTCTCAGCGAAACTCTTAGTAGGCCTAGAAAACCTGATATTGCAAATTCACTCTCAGAAAGAAAGGGCTGCAAGAACTTACAGAATGTTGAGAAGGAAAATGATGTAGTGATGATATTAAGAGAAGTTCAAACCCGTCTGGAACTTCAACCTCTTGACCATCTGCATCAGCTGCTGCAGCTTTAGTGATGGGAAAATCAAATGATCCACGTTGCTTCAACAGCTGACTTCCTGAATATCTCAAAGTCTCTGCAAACAACCCTGCTGGCACTGGCAACGAAGAAAGTGCCAAACTTTTGGGATTGGAAATAAATGGTCCATTTCTTATAGATGAACTTGTACTACTACCAGGTCTAGGAAGCTTGTATTTAGCAGAAAGCCTTGAGCGTTGAACTGGAAACTGAGCTGTGCTGTAAATGGAAGCCATAAAATTGCGCAAGAATGACTGAAGCAGAAAATTTATTCTCGGTGAAGGCAAAAGGGCACCAGAATAATGCTAGTAACAATTAATGTGCTATTGATCAGACGGTCCAAAAACCGGCAAAAAGGGATGTAAAGCAAGCAAGCTAAGTAAAACGTTGACACCGAGGTTAGTATTATTGGAAAAATGGCGGAGGGATCAAAGACGGAGGCTTGTCATATTGACATGGGAAATAATAGAGGAGATGATACAAGTGTTGAAGCGTAAAAATAATGGATGAAGAAATTGAGTCTGAATTTTGAAGCCTTTGGTAGGGCAGGCTTAAGAAATCCCATAAAGAAACTGAGTTTCAACTTGAATTGAAGCCTTCGGTAGTGAAGGAATCAAAAAATGCATAAAGAAATAGTTCGACTCTGAAGCTATTGGATAGTTTTAAGTCCAAAAGGTCTAAAATCTGATGCTATTATGCTTTTGAAGCTATTCGTCTCAAGCCCTTTTGGGATTCTCAAACTCACTCACTAAAGTATTGCATGAATTGAGAATGCTAAACACCTTTCCAAAATCAGGAGGACTCTACCTCATACAATAGAAAGAAAATGGATCAAAATGATTCAATTTTACCAAAGTCACCTTTGGTTGCTTGAACCTTGGCTCAAAGAAAATTGTCAAGGAGTATGTCGTGTGATGAAATTAGAGACTCTTGAAAAGGGCAAAAAAGAAAAAGAAAAAGAAAAAAGAAACTGTGTACACTTTGACCTTGGATGTCCAAAGGAGACAATGGGAGCCCTGTCGTGGACTATTACGATCGCAATTTTGCAATTAGCCAAATTAGGAATGGTCAATGGCCGGAGTTGCGCATGGCATCGGCGTGGGGGGTGACTTGTAACTTGCGACTTATGACATGGGTGGCCGCTGCTGCCACGCCATGTCAAGCTCAGCCTTCCACTATTGGCGTCATCATGGCAATGGGGTCTAGAAGAAATTGAAATAAAAAAAAGGGTTAATCACACTTAATACCCTTAAAGTATACCTCATTTTTCAGTTTACCCCCTAACCTTTTTTTTGTCTCACTTTATCCCCTATTGGACAAAATTACCCCCTATTATTTTAAACTCTTATTTTTTCTCTTTCTCTTATTTTTTTTCCTTTCCCCTTCTTTCCTCCTTTATTTTCTTCGTCTCTTTTTTCTTTCTTTAATTCTTCATTTTCCCTACAAGAAACTTCACCTTAGCGATTGAAGCTAAAAAAAAAAAAGGAATTGCAAAGATCTATCTTCTCTCTAAATGATTACAAAAATATTCAAACCACTTCTCCAAAATACCATTTTTTTTAACCTTTCAGTTCTTTTGCTTGTTCCCCTTTACATTTCAGTTTTTTATTTTGTTCTTAAGAAAATATCACAAGATGAATTTGAGACCTAATTAATAATCATTAATTACAATTTGTGATAAATAAAATCATTAGAAATTAGCTTTTGATGCCTTTTAAGGTTTCATCTAAAAATTCAATTACAAATTCAAGATAAAATTTTTTATTGAGATGAAATTTTCTATTGGAAAGGATAGAAGAGAATATAAGGAAGAAAGAAGAAAGAAACAAAAGAGGGGGAAAAGGAGAATGGAAAAAAGATAAATAAAAAGTTAAAATAATAGAAGGGTAATTCTGTCCAACAGGGGTTAAATGATAAAAATTAAAGATTAGGGGGTAAAGTGAGAAATGGGGTATACTTTAAGGGGATTAATTGCAATTAACCCTAAAAACAATTCAACTCCCACTCGGCCGGCAAGCATTTCTTTGTTAGGAAAGTTTAGATTATGGGTATAGAATGAATTAAACTTCGTAATAAGGGTGTAAAATTGGGATTCCAAATTATCTATCGGTTGTGATTCATGCTAATATGTTAAGGCAAATATTAGTAGAGTGTCAATCGCTTCAACTCTTCATTCATTTGAAGAAGTTTATAAGTATCAAACCTTTCGAAGAATGAAAGGAACAAGAAAAGAATTCATGATTAAATAGTTGTTGATAAGTCTATTATTTTTTCTCCTCAATTGGCAACATTTACACGTTACTCTTACTTTAATCCATATCAGTAGGTGGAACTAATTCTAATACACTCCTAATACTGCATTTTATGCTTCTGGTTAACTCACCTAAAGCGACTGCATTTTATACTTGTGGTTAACAAGTCTGCTAACATAATCGTAGTGTCATTTGCCTCCATAAATAACGCTAATTCTTTCCCAAAAAAAAAAAAAAAAAAGGCTACCGAGCTCATTTAATGGTCCATTCATCTATGGGGTAAACAAATCAATATTGGGCCTTTAGCCCATTAATTGGAGGAGGTAAGTTCCACACAGCCCAACCCAATGTGTCCGACCCAATTTAGCTCAACAGCTTTCCGCCAGCTTACACCAATTTTTAATCTCAAATTTCCGACGGAAGACACAAAGTCAAAATCCCTAGCTCTCCACCTCTTCCAATCCTCCAAAGAATTCATCTGTTTTTTTTGTCAGAAAAATCGGATCAATAAACATCAAATTAGTCAATAATTGGAGAAGAGAAAAGAAATGGGGCAAGTAACAGGGATTAATGGTAAAAATAAAAAGGAAGAAGCTAAGAAAAAAGAAGCAAAAGAAGAAGAGGAAGAAGAAGAAGACGATGAGGACGATGAAGAAGAAGAAGAGCCTGAACAAGATGGCTTATCTGTGCATTCTCCTTGCAAACCTCCTCCTTCTTCCGTCCATCAGGCATTCTTTCCTTCTGATTTACTAGCATTAATCTATCTTTTTTATGAAGAATTAAAAACCTTTTAGGTATTGAAATCTCTTCTTTTGGCAGGAGAAATCAGAGGTGGAATTGGAACTTAAGCTATTGGAAGCTCTTGAAATTTATCCTCCAGCCAAATTACGAGGCACTTTCCTCTTTTCTGTCTTCTTTTTCCACGTGAAACGTTTGAAATTTCAGTCGAATAGATAAACTTATTACCCTGTTATTAGAGGGGACATCTGATTGAGCTTGAAACTTTTCAGACTCTCTTTTGGTTACAAAAAATGAAAGAAAATGGGATTCCTGGATCAATACTGTAGCATTAACTCAATATGTTTCTGTTTTGATTTGCCTTCTTGGGCTCCCCTGGCTTTGAATATTGTTCTCTCTCTTTTTTTTTTTTTTTTGTTTCTTTCTTGGGCAGTTTGACACCGGTTAAATTGAGTGTTGATCGAAGAATTTAGTCTTTTGCTCTTTGTAGTTGGCGGTTTTGGTGGAAATAAGAAAGAAATGGATGTAAAAGAGAATTTGCCATCCTCATGTTTCTGAATTTAGGAGGAAAGAAGAAAAACAGAAATGGAAGAAAGTCCTTTTCTTTTGCCATCCTTCAAAGTGAAAGCACTTTTTTCATAGCCTTTATACTTGATGTAGTTAGACTAATCTATTTGTCCATTTTCTTTCCTTCATAAATATATCTTTTCTATTAAGACTCGGAAATTAGAGACTTGCCTTTTTCCTGCAACATCACAACGTTGTCTCCCATTCAAGTTCATCTTTAAAACTGAGTAAGTGCTGAATTCATACAGTGGGAAGATGCATCTGATAATTTTACAGTTTATCTCTGATACTGTTCTGGTTGAGTTACCTTGTACTGAAGAGTTCTCCTGTTGGGTAGAGGGGAAAAAGGTGATAGACCAATGACCCTTCATCCTTTACTGTATTGTTAATTATTTCGTGCCTTGCTACCGGTTCTTGCATTGATGAATAGAGTTAACTGTAAACTTTTTTGCAGGAATGCACCGTCATTTTGTCCTGTATGGTTTGACTGAGTATCTTCGGAGAAGGTTCACTTAGCTTCTGCTCTATCTTCCTTCCATTCTCTTCGACTCTATTGTTCTGGAACTTCACTCTAGCCATTTTTTTACAGCTTTAATCGACATTTTGCTCCTGATGATGTTCTGAAGTTACTGGACCGTTTCTACAACTTGGAAATGCTGGTTAGTATCTGTGCTTTGTCATCTGCTCTTCTGAAGCAAGCGTACAATACTTGGACACGTTTGTTATATATGAGAATCACACTTCTAACAGCTATACACTGTTCTCCTACCTAGCGTGGACTTCATTGGTATAGTTGCCATTATAGTGAAAATGGATTTGAATTTGTCCAGTCTATACGTGCTTGACACTTGCATAGGCCATGGTATTTTTGTCACTATCTTCGCTAGCTTTGATGTTCATTTGAGCTGCATCACCTATTACAACTTGTTGGGAAGTTCAATTGATTGCACCTTTTTCCCTCTAAGTCGCCTCTTTTGTTGGAGTATCTCAGAAACCAGATGATGAGGATGCAGAAATACTGAATCGCGAGGAAGATTTTTCTTTGCCTCAAAGTTATTTTGTAAAGGAAGAATCTTGACTTAGAAGGTAGTGGTTCAAAGAATTACAGAGTCACGACGAAGATTTTTGTTTGCTTCAAAGTTGTTGCGTAGAGAAGGATCTTGACTGTATCAACCAAGAAGGTTTTGTTGTACAGAGATATTTTGGGATTGTGGTTTTGCTGTTGTTTGTCTTGTATATTGTAAAATTTCAACATTGTAATTCTCAATTTACTTCGCAAAGTTAAGACACAATTCATGCAATCTGCGTCTGTTTAAATAGCTCCTTGATCCTGACACTAAATTTCCTTCAGTAAATAATACTTGGATGAAGACCAGTACTTCCCCGGACACCCTTATCTAAGTCCTTGGATCATCTAAACTTCCACACTTTCTGGACAGAAAATGAGCGATAAGTTCTTTTTAACCAGTCCCTGACGTAGTCCTATTCTCTTCTTCTTTCTCTTCACCTCTTCCTAAGCTGTTAAAGCAACTTATGGGCATTTTCCATTTACAACATTACATCGCCAAAAGCTGTTGAATACTTTATTCGCTATAAAAAAATCGTCGAGAAAAATATCTTATGGACGAAAATGAATATCGTATATGTTATATAGAGCTATGCCCACATCTTCGTTGTTTACAGGAAGATTGTCATTTTGCTTAGTATTTTTCGTCTAAAATGTCGAAACAAATCAAGTTCAGCATAAATGTTGCCTTAGAAGAAACTTTTTTCCCCCTTTCTATTTCTTGCTTAAACTCGGTTCAATGAAATTGTGTCAAGAATTTTCACCCAAAAAAAAAAAAAAAAAGGAAAAAGGTTTCAAGACTAACATGTGTATTTTGGTTGGACTGCTTCTTGGTAGTGAGTTTTTCTAATCACAGTGCAACATGATAAGATTCGATTATGCTTTTATTTAGAGGTGGCAATTTTTAGCGCAACATGGCAACACAACTTAAGCATTATTTTAGATTAATAGGTCTAACATGATTTGAACATAAGTGAATCATTATTGGATCAACTTACCCGAAAATAAGTGGGTTGGGCTGGATCAATAAGGGGGTTGGGCTGGATCAATAATTAAGTGGGCTGACAAGCTAATTTGATAATAATAAAACATTGCTAAATCGTGTTCATCTTGATATTTATTTTTCTATTATTTGTTGTTATAACTTTCGTACCTGGTTATGTATTGAAGCATTAGATTTGGTTTTGTTGAAAACTCTAAACCCTGAAGTTTGTTTTTGTTTTGAAGACTTCATTACGTATTATGTCTTTAAAAATTTTGAAAATTCTTAAGTTATGTGTTTCATTAGTATATTAGGAGTGTGGATTTAGACTACAAGAGTGTGGATTTAACTCATTCCCGTCCCTTTATTATATAGTATCCTAATAATGGTTTTTAATTTTTTAAAGTTTTTTCTTTTAATATTTTTCAATAAGGGAGGAATGGAACTTAAGAAGCGCGAGTAGGGAAAAAAAAAACTAGAATTCACGATCTCTAATTCTTAAAGTCTCAACCTTAGCCACTAGTGTTGAAAGTTGATGTTGAAGTTTGGGAATTTCTTTTATGCTTTGAGCTTTTAACACTTTATTCTGCATGTTGTCATTGAAAACTCTTTAATAGCAAGAATTAATGGATTAAAGTGTGAAGTGAATTCATTTGATAGCAATTATTGTTGTTCAAAATGTTTAATGGATTATAAAGGTTAGGTTGTGCTTATTTGTTAACAAATAGGTTATAACACGACACAACTTGAAAATTCAGTAAGTTTTGGACTGAGAAATTTTGAACATAAACATGAGAACAATACAATACGAATATGACATAACACAATCCATTGCCATCCAGACCAAAGATTAATTGTGTTGAAAGACAATGGGCCGTACTCGAAGAGTAGCTCAATTTCAAAGCCCATATGGGCTGGATTACCAACGCTTGATGAGAATTTTGTAAAACCGCCTCAGAATTTCCAATGGCAGAGTATAGATTTGAAGTTGACGAGTTCACTTACAATACTTACAAAAGCTCACCGAAACATAGAATATATATTAGTGATAGATACAAATATGAAATAACAAAAAGGAAAAAAAAAGATAGATATAAATATGAAGAACCTTTAAAATCAAGGAAGTTAATCATTATGTAGTTTGTTTAGGCATTCTTTTTGATCCCCCCCCAACCCCACCCCACCAAAAAAAAAAAAAAAAAAAAAAAGAAGAAGAAGAAGAAGAAGAAAGGTTTGATGCTATTAAACTAAAAGTTAATTTATGGAGACACGGTCCAGATTTGTCCAAATTTAAATTAAAGGAAAAAAACTGAAACTTGTCCTCGTTTAATTTCTGGAATTAGTCTTGCTTCTACCCATAAAAAGAAGGAAAATAAAAGAAAGAAAACAGGGAGCTGATAAATAAAGTAAAACATGGCTATATCATATAAATATAATATGTTTTGCATATGTTCTGTCAGTAAATAAGTAATATAATCCTATGAAAAGATCAAGAGGCTGTTGAGAAGAACAGAAGACACGAGCTGCAGTAAAACATGTAAAGAAACAAAATGCAAGGAGACTGATCAAAAATTTAGAGTCTTCTTCTTCTTTTTATGTTGATGGACCCAACTTCCAAGTAGATTGACAAAGGTGATCATGCAATGCTTCTCGGAGAAAGCTGAGTACACAGGCCACTCTGCAACTGCTCCAGACCAAGTGACTTAAATGGTGTAAGGTTCTTTCTTATTCTGTCAATGCTGCAGAATTTGAACATGGTTAAATATCTGAGGAACTAAATGGAATTGGCTAAATTGCGAGTCTAAGATGAGTAAGGCTGAGTACTAACGTCTTGAGCCTCTGCTGACTTGCTAGATTCTTCAGCTTTAGGGTTGTCTTCACCTGAAACAGGGAATGTGTAGTTAGGCCTAGCTTTGCTAGAAATCGTCCCCACCTTGAGGAGAAAGTTTTAGTTTTATGTGGGTGCTCTCTATTGATAGACATTATTTTGCAGCTAAATTAACCGACTAGGAAGAAAGGAATATGACATGTTTTGACAGCTGATCAGTTCGGACACCCCACTGATCTAACATGAGCAGCAATTACAAGACCATCGAGATTCTCAGAAGCATTAAAAAATGTTCAGAAGGACAATGCCAAGAAAGTGCTTCAGAAAATCAAGCAAGCTATGGCAGAGAGTAAGTGTTGAATTCAATATTCAGAATATGTGATCAAAAAGATTTTGTACCTCCATCTTCAGGCAAATCAGAGGTCCAGAGAGTGAGATTGTCTCTCAACAGCTGCATAATTAAGGTGCTATCTTTGTATGACTCCTCGCTCAAAGTGTCCAGCTCTGAGATAGCCTCATCAAAAGCTTGTTTTGCCAAATGGCAGGCTCTTCAGGTTGATGCATTCATTCATGTGTTAATGAGATAGACTAGATTTTTGTCCAGGTCTTAATGAAAGGAAACTACTAGTATCATGAGATTACCTTTCAGGAGAATTCATGATCTCGTAATAGAACACAGAGAAATTCAAAGCAAGTCCAAGACGAATTGGATGGGTTGATGGGAGATCCGAGTTGGCAGTTGCAGAAGCAGCCTAACAATTAAACGATAGAAAGTAAAATGGATACTAAGTAAATTGCACAAGTGTGAAATAAGCAATATGTTCATGAGTACAGGAAGACAATCGAAGTCAAGCTTGCCTCATAGCCCTTCAATGACTGCTCAGCGGCCTCTTTCCTCTCTTGATCAGTCTTAAACTCAGCGAGGTACCGGAAATAGTCACCTTTCCTGTAACGAAATACAGTAGAAAATGGAATCAGGCTTTCAGATTTTAGGTCCCTTTTTCAGTATGCTATTGATATCTTCCTTCAATCGCTTTGTGTTCCATTTGAAATAATTGATGTCATAATTTTCTTTGAAGAAGAAATTCTCAGAACTTTCAAAAGGCTAAAGCCAACACATCAGGTCTGTGGAGGGGGTGAGATGCCCTTATTTGACCAATTGTGTTCTAAGTCTCAGTTTTGAGCACCTCCAATCAAGTTCGTTGCAACGCCACAATGCAAGCAGAGAGCTAATTAATAGCAACTGATGCCCACCAGCACAATTAGCATGCTTATGAGGCAATCAAAGGTATACTAGGATTGAAGACTGAGGCGATCAACACAAGTAGCCTACAGAAGATGCATTCAGCGAGGGTAATTTGCAGCATACATTAAACTGACTCACATCTTGTAGTAGAACACAGTGGCCTCCCCAGAGCCAGAAGATGGTATCAGATGCTTGTCAATGATTGTAAGAATGTCGCTGCAAATCTTTGAGAGTTCATCCTCAACCTTCTGGCGATAACCTTTGATCAGCTTAACATTATGCTCATTTCCTTTAGATTCTTCCTTTTGCTCAATTGAGGACATAATGCGCCATGAAGCTCTCCGGGCACCAATAACATTCTTGTACCCGACAGACAGAAGGTTCCTCTCTTCCACAGTGAGCTCAACATCGAGTTTTGCAACTTGCTTCATGCTCTCAACCATTTCTACCACATCAAAAACAGAAACAAAATCAAATCGAAGCAAGATCTACGATCACTTCAGAACTACGGCAATCCATTCAATCCATGAACACAAATTAGATCATTTGGGGCTATTGGATGACACCATCCAGATCACAATTCATACCTCACAATTGCTATCAAAGAAAACTGCATTTTTGGCATCGTAAGCAGCAAGGACATAATGATGCCTCCATATTGGAGAGCTAATCAAAGTTGGAATAAGCTGAATAGACATCAGATATCAACGTTGTAAACTTCATTACTTTGTAGCCTATACAACTCCACATATATGTGCAAATAGAAGATGGAATCCCACTAAATTTTTTTTCTGAAAGAAATGGATGGTAGAAGAGGAAGTTGGAATGGAATGTTCATTCTGATACGAGGAATAAGGACCTGTTACAACTTATATCACATTCACAGACGCATTCTCCTACGAAAGAGAGAATTTCCAATGACATGTCGAAAATGATCAACGCACATTATCCACCCGATTTCTTTTACAGGTACAAAAAGCAAACAAAAGAACAAGTAGCCTAATATTTTTATGATAGAAGGAAAAGTGCCAATAAAACACTAATTCTCAAATCTAATGAATCACATACGAACTTGCATTTTCCAACCACCATACCACAAAATACAAATGGATCAATTTAGAACTCACATGAACTTTTCTTGGCTCAAAGACATTGCACATATTTGCCTCAACAGGCAATAATGAATTGAGTTGGTAAGAACATCGACTTGAATTTGAAAAAAAAAAAAAATTCTCATTTTCACATTTCTACTCCAGTGGTATAGAAGACAAGAAATTGCGCCATTGTTGCATGTATATAAATGAAAAAAAAAAAAGAAAAATTAAATGAACCAATCAATGAAAAAATCAACTCGATATCCTATATTCATACATACATATATATATGCACAATTACGAAGCAACACAAGATTAGCAAAAGACCTTCGTAACGCTCGGCCTGCTCAGCCAACTTAGCCATATAAACATGAGTCTCTCTCTCTTTTTCCGTCGACATTTTGGAGAGCTCTGAGGGGATTAACGACAGGAAAGGATTGATTCACTGCTAATCAAGAAAATGCAAGTTACAAAGCTCTCTGTAGAGGAACAAACATATGGAGGAGGAGAGAAACTAACGAGGAGAGCGTGAGAAATGGAGGGGAGGTTAGAGCCAAGTTTATATGTGCATGGAGGGAAAAGGGGAACGCTTGGTGGTTGTTGGGTGGAGAGTAAGACCGGATCTCCACCGTCGGATCAGGAGATCGCATGCAAGATGGAGGGCTCTTCATCCTGTAGCCCAAAATTGAAGGCCAATCTACTACATTTAAGATAAAGAACTGTATTTAGAAATCAAGTACATTATTAAAGGAGAGGAGACACACGTGCAGTTTTGCAGTTCATCTGAGCCTTCTGACTTCTGATTCTGAGGGAATCTCTCTGGATTCCTCCCACGCTTCTGCCTAGGTTGCCTGCCACCTTTTTTGTTTCCCTTTTTATTCTGCCATTTCTCAGGCCTTTTCTTTATCTTCATCTTGTTTTTTCAGATTAAAGTGGAAAAGAAATTGATTTTTTTTTATTTAAATTTTGCTGGCAGATTTTGGACAAATATATTGGCCATTAAGGTCAATATTTAAACGCTAAGAATTTGTCTACTTGTACATTAGGAATGTAGGATCATCGTGATTAATTAGAAGGAGAAAGAGAGCTAATCATTCATTTGAATAGTAGATTATTTGGGATAATTTTGTGTAAAAAAAATATTGTAACACTTTTTTGATGTGATGTATATGAGATAAAAAGATGATTAAAATTGTAGAAAATTTTAATCTAATAAGATCAATCCAAACACTATATATCATACACGAAGAGGTTCTTGCAAAGAAATATGGACACACTTGATATGTATACCTTGTCCAACAAAGGGAAAACAAAAATATCCACGACTGACCTTCATTTATTTCTCACAACAACATCTTTAAAGAGAGTGAATTCTTTTTACTGATTTTCTTTATTTCACGTCTCTTTACCAGTGGGGGGAAAAAAAGGAAAGAAAGAAACAAAAGCAAAATTTATGAATCTGTGATTTCTGTATCAAATTTCCCTCTTTTTCTTTCATACTTAGAAGTTAGAACCTTCCTTTTCTACCTAAAAAAATGGCCTCAACCTTCACTATCCCTACAAAACAACTGGCATCATGGACTCTATCTCTGTTCCATGGATTAATTACCCTCAACATTTTTTTGTCCAGGAAAAATGGGTCTCCAAAAGTAATAGAAATAGCATTTGATTTTGTGCTTCGAGTGGTCAAACGAAATGCTCAGACCAAAAGCCTTCCCAAAACCCCTGACCAATCTCCTCCTCCCCTTCCACCACCATCTGAGACCCTTAACCACCGCGGCCACCACCACCACCACCACCACCACAACTCTTCCTCATCCCACCAGCTCCATAACACCAGTAAACCATGCCCACCTTCTCAGAGTCTGCACAATCCTGTACCAACAGCAGAACTCCCCAGACCCCAAACTCCACAACAGCCTTACCAGCACCCCTTTCCACCTAACCCACGAATTTTTCCTCCAAGTCTGCAACAAATTCCCATATTCATGGAGACCAGTCTACGAATTCCACCAATTCACCCAAAGCCAACCCCATTTTCACCACACCTCCATCACCTTCAACAAGATGCTTGATGTCGTTGGCAAGGCAAGAAACATAGACCTTTTCTGGAACTTGCTTCAAGAAATCGGCCGACTTCGGTTGGTAACTACTAAAACTTATATCACTGCGTTGAAAGTGCTGGCTTCTGCTAGAGAATTAAAGAAATGCGTTGAGATTTTCCATAGCATGAATGGGCTTGGATTTGTTTACAGTTTGGATACTCTGAATAAGGTAGTTGAGGCTTTGTGTAGGGGAAAACTTGTTTTGGAGGCTAATCACGTAGTTGTCAAGTTGAAAGATATTATTAGGCCGAACGGGATTACCTATAGGTGGTTGATTTATGGGTTTTGTGACGTTGGGAATTTGATTGAGGCCTCAAAGTTGTGGAATTTGATGGTAGATGAAGGCTTTGAGCCAGATATCGATACAGTTGAGATAATGCTGGAGACTCTTTTTAAAAATAATAAGTTTGGTGATGGGATGAAGCTTTTTCAGTCACTGAGGGTGAAGAGGATGGATGATTTGGGGTTGTCAACGTATCGGCTTGTGATCAACTGGTTGTGCAAGAAAGGAAAGTTGGGGGAAAGTTACGTAGTGTTTGAGGAAATGCGTGAGAGAGGTATTAAAGCGGATAATGCTACGTTGGGGTCTATAGTTTACGGGCTAATGAGTAGAGGAAGGGTGAGGGAGGCTTATAAGGTTGTTGATGGGATCGAAGAACCGGATATTAGTGTTTATCATGGGATGATCAAGGGGCTTTTGAGATTAAAAAGGGCAAGTGAAGCAACACAAGTATTTAGGGAGATGATAAAGAGGGGTTGTGAGCCAACAATGCACACGTATGTTATGTTGCTGCAAGGACATTTGGGGAAGCGAGGGAGGAAAGGATCTGATCCGTTAGTGAATTTTGATACCATTTTCGTCGGGGGATTGGTGAAGGCAGGGAAGTCTTTGGAAGCAACCAAATATGTGGAGAGAGTGATGAATAAGGGACTTGAAGTCCCAAGGTTTGACTACAATAAGTTTTTACATTATTATTCCAATGAAGAAGGCGTGATCATGTTTGAGGTGATGAATAAGAAGCTAAGAGAGGTTGGGTTGTTTGATCTAGCTGATATATTTGCTAGGTATGGGGAGAAAATGGCAACGAGGGATCGAAGGAGAAACAGAACAGTTCAGCCAATTGAATAGAGTTGAAGGAGTGCGCTTTTATGTGTAAAGGCCATTTCAGATTATTCTTGAAGTTCATGTTAAGAAAATGGAGCTGGTACGGTGGCTTTTGGAAAGTAAGCTGCTTGAACTGCAATTCCCATTTTGCAGACGTGGTACTCCTTGGACAAAAAGAAATACCCCATTGCTGGCCAGCTTAAGGTCGCAGGTGGATCTGTTTCAAGAATCCTTTGCTTCAGAGAGGGAGAAGTAGATCCTGGTTGGTGTACTGTAAGCCCTACCTGTGTACAGAAATCCTATTGGCTTTAAATATACAGACAATTCTTCTCTGTCATTCAGGGACTTGCATTATACGGAGGAATACCATATTTTGGTATTGCTTGGTCAATAGTTGCTGATCATGAACTTATAATTCATTTGGAATCATATATGTAGATAAACTTGTTGAATCTTAAAACTTATGGGCAAGCATATTTAATTCATCATCTTATCCACGCCTCGGAGAACAAGGCATTTATTTCTTCCAGAGTGATTGTAATACATTAAGCAGACAAGATTGACTTAAGGTCACGAAGAATATATAAAATAACATCGACTTTCGACTAGTTGTGTGTTCATTAACCAGCAGGAACAAGAAAAAGTGCTGCTACGTTGTACGGACATGAATATGGCTTCTGCAAAATGTAGTCTTAAAATTGCTTAAACTTGGATTATACACAAAAAGGCAAGTGTTGATGAAGCAGTTGGATGAGGCTTTCGCATTCATTACATTGAATCTTACATTTCACTACTTGTAGCATTCGCCTTCAATCGTGGCAGTTGTTCGTTACAAAAGACAAATCAAATTACAGAATCAATGAAGCAATATGAAACCACAAGGGGGAAAAAAATTAAGATGGACGAATAAGTACAGATTCTTTACCAGGAGGGGGGGAAAGGGGGGGCAAAAAAACTTTCTTTGGGCTGGGGGCTACCTCAGCAAACCTTCCTCTACTCTACAGCTTCCAAAATTGTCTGAGCCATCTTCCTGGGGGCTACTTTTTGGTCCATTAGAGCACCAAGCAGATTTGTGTAATCAGCTTTTTTAAGGCTCACGCCCTGGTATACAACAAATAGGACATAATGGAAACACCATAGGTACTATTGAGTAGTAAAGAATGACAGAAGATTGAAAAGTGGGCAAAAAACATTGTTCTATGGCGGTGCGCGCATAGCATTCAGATGCTTGATCGGGCACATGCGTAAAAGCTCGGGAAGAAAAGCTCCTTATTAAAAGAGGGAAGAGATCAAAGAGGACTTACCAGATCTTAAAAACGCCTGGACGCTAAGAATACTGGGATATCTGTACCAGGTATTCATTTTCTTAGAAATGGCTTTTGGCATAAAAGTAAGCGCTGGTCACTACCGTTCTCAAGATCAATTACTCTGGCTTCCCAGCGAATCTGTATAGCTAGATTACGTGCTTTTTCTATTGGGCCCAGTGTATCAGAAAGAATAACCCACCCCTGCAGCACGCAATTGTCGTATATTATGTATCAGCCAGTCACACACTAGAATAGGAAGATATGGACACACGAGTATACAGTATACACACACATATAAATGTGGAATTGTAACTCCAAAGAAGCACTTCATATGTTAAACCCCCTCCCCAGCACCCCCGGCCCCCCAGGCCCAGAAAAGGTAAGAAATTGACTCAGTAGGACATATAAATAGAACTGAAAAAAATCAGGGACATTTAGTTACCTCAGGGCGTAGAATACGGTCCATCTCAAAAAGTAAATCTATCATGCTACATCCTTGTGAAGCAATGTGTGAGAGAAGGCCATTGGCATGAAGCAAGTCATATGTCCGAGGATATGTAGGAAATGGCTCACACCTGCACCGACAGAGAACATCATATAGACAAGGACATATTTTTGGAAATGAAGAACATGACCAGAAATTTTTACACCAGAACAAAGTAAAACTGCATTAAAGATGAGATGAAGCAAAAATTCAAGCTTGAACATGAAAATGATGTACACTTTCTGGATTCAATTTCAACCAGAATGTGGAAATGGAATATGTTTTCATTAACTCTTGGATTGTCATAGGAATAATTTTGCCTATCATCTAGACTGCATCAGCATGACTTTCCAGAGATACTGAACATTCTTCACCTCATCATTGGAGATGACAAAACTCAGTATTGAAATCCAGGATTACTAAATCATCCCATATATTAAGAAATGATAGAAGTTTAGGCAAAATTTTCCACAAGTATCTGAGTGCTCTTAAAAGTCAGATCATACCAAGCCTTCGTTACGGGTTTCTGTGTATCTAAGATAGCCACAACAGTGGTATAAAAGGTATAAAACTATCATTTGATTTTTAGATCAAATTTACCCAGATAGTCTCATAGTTTTGACCATGAGCCCTGTCCTAAAATCTTACCAGTCATGCCAGACACCAGCAAAACCCTGATCAAGGATGAGAGCTAATGTATCTTGTGCTCCCATTGGCACAACATTCATCACCCAAACTGATTTCCTAGCTTCAAGTAATGCAGCATTTAGACCCCCAAAATGAGCATTCATGTCCATCACATTCCGAACCATATTGTATGGAGCAACCGGATCTTCATCACCCGGCCTTTTTGGATGATCAGAAAATATCAAAGGAGATAGCAGAGTCCAATAGTTTCTCAAAGAAGATCTCCAGAATTCCAAGTCTTCAAAAAAATCTTCAGAACGGACTCCTGTTAGAACAGATTTGTCAATGAATATTTCAAAGCTAAAACATAGAAGGCTCCTGTAGAATAAAGTACATGGATATAAGTAATAAAAAATTGCATAACAGCCAAAGATCACATTGGTGAATCACTTTCCATGAATTTCAAGTTCTGTGGAGCTTAGAGAACCAGAAGATCTGTTTTGAATGGGATTCCAATGCTTGCTGTTTTTTCCATTTATGCAGTGTGACAGCGGGTGGTAATATGGCTGGGTGTCCTCTCCTTTGCAAAGAGGTACATTCTTCTGCCTGCTATATTGAAGAACAAAGAAACATTGAGAACAAGAAAAAAATTATAAAGGGTTAGGGAAAATGAAAGTTTATGTTTCATTCTTAAGGGTAAAAAAGGAAGGCGGGGGTTGAGGTTGAAGTGGGAAGCAAGAAGAAACAAAGGAGGGAAAATTTCCATTGTACAATTATAATAAGAAGCAAACACTTCCAAGGAAGATTTATCCAGTACTTGAAAAGCATAATTCTAGGATGTAAAATCAGCTTTATGATTGACCTCACCTTGATGTGTAGCATGAAGCATCAGTAGTCTTCTGCCAGATGAATGTTTCTTCTTGCTCTGCTAACAAGTTCCAACAATCCTTTTGGGCAAATTCCTCAATTGGAGTTGACATGCTTCCTTTTTTTGGATTCACAGAACTTCCATACTTCCTGCTAATTTGTGAGGTTAAAACAAAGTAACCTCCAGGCTTAAGCATACGATCAACTTCGATAAGAAACAATCCATCTGAATCATGAGAAACCATTATATAAATGAATACATATTCACAAAAGATCATATATCAGTTACTAATTGTGTAAACGGATCAGTCTATAAGTAGTTACAGATACAAAAGATACATGATATCGTAATCAGTTTTCTGGTTAGTTATCTTCCCTCAAACATACAGTTCTATCAAGCTTAAATCTCAGAGCTTTCCCATTTAAGTTTGCACTTCATCCAAAGTGACTATTCTTCCAAGCACCCTAAAGCATAAACATTAAAATACCAAGTCCAACCAACAATTTTGCAACTCAGAGGAAAGGTTGCAGTGACAAGTTTTTCTTCCAAGACTAAAATATAACTCAAGATTTAATGCTATTCATTCTGCATCAAGCTCTAATGCTTTCCACTAAGTAGAATGTCCATAGCTAGGAAGAGAAAAAACTATGGTAAAATTGGCTCTCCAGAACTTTCAAATTTCTACTCCTAATCCCATGTGCAACTCAAAACGATATGTTTCAACTGTAAAGTTTAGTATATCAGAGTAAAACAATAGCATTCAATCAAGCATCAAGAAAATAGGACCAGAGAAACTGCCCAAAAAAAAAAGGGAAAAAGTTCCAGTTGTATTGTCCAGTTATCTCAATTTCTGAACAGATGATGCATAAATGTAAAACACTAATAGACACCAAGAATCATAGTGTTAGTCAGAAGTGTAATAGAAAGATTAGAGTATATCTGTGCACAAGCAGTTAAGTCTGTATCAGTTAAGACAGATGACAGAAACAACACTGTCCTCCAGATAAGCCAAAATTAACCCCATACATTGCATAAGCCATGGCAAGTTACTAAAAGAAACTTCCAGGTTGGGGCGTTACCTTTATCATCCCACACAATACCACACTGAGAACAGTGAACCATGTCATATGCCAGTGATGGAAATGGAAGCTGTCTTGAAATGAAGTTGCCAATTATCGCTGGAAGACCTCTCTCAAGGGCTAACTGGACTTGGCTACCCATCAATTCATATGATGCTACACAAACAGCCATTATATCGAGGGAGAGTAAATGGGACCCAAAGCTTCCGAACCCACATCCAATATCTAAAATAGTGTGAACCTACAATTTAGCAGAATAGAACTGTTAAACACAATAAGAAGTCTGCTACGATCTTAAATAGCTACAGTTGCTATAGAGAGAATGTATAGAAGTTCAATAAAAACTAGTCCCCTCAAAGGAAAGAGAGAGAAACTAAAAAGGAAAACACATTCATCAAAAAAGCAAGACTTACGCCAGCTTGATGGAATTCAGTATCACTAGTGAGTCCAATCATTTCTGCTATGAGGTGGGAATAGTCTTTGATATCATCTGTCTCATCATCCGAGTGAAAAGCAATTTGATTTTCTTCAACTAACATTAACCTAGAAAAGTAGCAATAGACCAAATCTAAGGAAACAAAAGCAGACAACTGCAGCAATATCAAGACAGAACCCAAATTTTAAGTTTGTGCGACAAACTGCAAATAAAGGTCTGGTTAAGTTGCTGATTGGATCATTGTGTGACAATGCAATAGCATCCACTCATCAAGGTATTAAATTTAACAGCTTCAAAGCTTTATGAATATTGATAGACAAAAGTTACCTCTTTGTCCTGGTACCAGATGAAAGAAACTGGTCTTTGGACAATTTCACATTTGCACTCCAAATCACATCCCTCCCTGTAGGCCAATTCAAAGGAATTTTGTAATCCTTGGGAGGGCGAACCAAACAATGCTGTCTATCTCGCGACACTTCACAATGCCGACCAAACTCCTCCCCATCTTTAAATCCAGCTAGCAAATTTGCAGATACATTATAACAAGGCACATAGTTTTCTCTATCCTTTCCACAGAGACTAACTTCTATCCTATTAGCTCCAGCAGAAAGAGCCCTCAACTCCAGATAATCATTGGTTGCTTGCTGTTTTAGCTTTCTGTAGGTGTCAGATTTTGCTGCAGAAGTCACGGATTTCAAGGCACTTGAAGAAGAAGACCCCAATAATGCAATTAACACAAGGACGATCACAGCACATAAAAGCAACCAATTGAGTGGTGGTCTAGGCCCAAAGACGATAGAAATTTTCTTAAACCAAGGGCTTCTCATATCCAAGTTTTGCTAGCCCTTCTATCAAAAATGCTGAAAATAAAAATATTTTTTGCTGCACAGAATTATTGCTTCAGTTTAAATCTCCTCGAACTACGAAAACAATGCCCTATCATCAGATACAGTCTCCTACATATATTTCCTGATGAAAACAAGGCAATTCCAACTAACATTGGAACAGCTCAAAGTTTGAGCCTCCTTTAAACCATAGAAATCACAAATCAGTTCTATTCCTCGGATCAATATACCAGCAGCAATGAAGGAAACCAGACCACAAAAACCGACCCCAATGCCTAATTCAATACCAATTTCCACTCCTCCAACCAAGAAAAACAGGAAATATGCCAACCAAGAAAAGAATTCTGACTTCTCGGCCAAGTAATATCCCAAAATTCAACAATTTCACCTCCCAGATCAACCTGCAAAACCGCACAAATTATCACGAAACCACCCAAACAAAAAGAACTTTATCAAGTTAACAACCACAATTACAACCCATTTCCAGGACCCATTTCTCAAAGAGAGAGAAAATCAGATCCCAACCGAGATCAGATCCACAACCAACAATCCCAAACAATCATCAGCAGGATTAAAACAGCAATGCAAACTTAAAATCAAGCAGAATTAATCAAAAAACGACAAAAGGTTCCATTCATTTTCACCTGGTCGTTAAACTTAACGTATATTTTTGATTGATTGACCGTTGAGAATGCTAAGCAGAGTTGGGATTGGGCATTGACAAATGGGTCTTTTTTCGGGCTGCTCTTTTTTCTCTTTCTTCTCTATTTTTGGGAAGAAATATATATATATATAGCTACAGTCGATTGTTGTTGCTACAGTGGTGGTAGTATATTAGTAGTGGAGTTGTAGCATTTATTTTCAGATCCAAATCCTCAGGCTCGCACAACTAGAGAGAGAGATTACCACATAGACAAAAACAATGAACTCATTTCATTTAATGAAAGTAGAATCCTTGATGAATTTGAGAGATTCTGTCTTTTGTCTCTCATATTTACTGCTGAGCGTCAGCTTAATCTTTACCATTCACTTATTATTATGATCATGTATTAATTTAGATTCGCTATTTTGGGTAGAACGTTTACATTGGTGTTTACTAAAAATATAAAAATACTTATAATGTACTCTTAGATTCACATTTTTATATCACCCAATAGTTTACATTGTGTTACACGTTGAGCCATGTTTGAGTTTCATAATCTCGAACATCCATTGCTTGTCACGTTAGTAGTCAGTACTAAGATTATCAATTCTACCTATAAACAATACTCATTCACCTTTTCTTATTTAGTATTATTTGCGTGTATTATTTATTTTTTTGAAGTGGGATGAGGAATTGTTCAGGTTATTGGATTAATTGGCGGTTTGGATTGCCATTTTTTGAATTTTTTATGAAAAAATATATTGTAACGATGTGACGTGTGTGAGGTAAAAAAGGTGTCTGGAAAATGTGATTACGTAAAATGTAAAAATTTTCTAGTGGAAAATTGCAATCCCAACAAGTCCTTAATGTTGTTAATTTAGGGCTGTTTATCTGTTATTGTTGGAGTGGTTGAATGTACAAGTTTAGCATTGGCCTAACAACGGTTATGATGCCAATTGGGGCTACATCAAACAAAGTGATGATGATGTCCCAATCTTTAGTGTATACATCTTTCTTATACGAATACGATAAGTATGATGTGACTATTTTATCTGAGGGAGTCATTTTCTGCAGTGATTGTCCATTTCTAAATGTCCAAAACCCACCCTATTCCTGGATGGACTATATAGCTCTAGCAATTTCAGAAAGGAAACACAGAAATGGACAGGAATCCTGAATAAGTCAAATTTTGTGCAGGGGATATTGTAAGTGGAATCCAATTGTGCTTCAACTAACTCTTATTTATGTAATTAAGCAAAGCAATATTAGCTCAAGAAACCTTTGTCAATTGTTGGCAGATAATTACGAAACTTCCATATAAACAATTTACAAGTACGATTAGATAATCTTTTATTGTAGCATTTTTTGTTCATTAGAGTGGAAATTGTTAATTTCATGTTGCAGATTTTAGCAAAATTTTAAACTAGAAGGCAACTGCCTGCTTGTTCAAGTTTTGGTCCCTTTTGTATTCTTCTACCGGTCAGTAGAAGTTTCTTGGTATTTATTTTTTTTTTTCTTAGGCATTCGATCCGGATTTGCAACATCCGAATATATAAATTAAAATTTTGCCAAAAGAATATGCTGTACCGAGCTTTAGCCGACCATCATTAATTATTGAAATTCAGCAGAATAGATTGCTGTCTTGAAAAAAAAGTTGAAAAATCAATGGCCCGATATCACTTTAGTTTTTATACTATTTAATTAATTATTAAAAATCAGAAGAAGGGATTGTTGTCTTGAAATATCAATTAAAAAATCAATGGCCAATATCACACTAAGAACATAGAATAATTCAGGTCTGATGGCCCACTGGTTTCATGTTTCTAAACCAGCACCACCAACGGCAATAAATGAACAGGAAAAGGGGAATTAAACCAAAAAAAAAAAAAAGGGTGGCACCAAACTTCACAGAATGAACAGCAGCACCAACCCCTCTACGTTCTTGCTTGGAATGCAATTTTTTATCCCAAAAATTTTTATACTTTTTACAAACACATATTTCAATTATTTTTTAACTTCACATGCATCAAATGGATGCAATACTAAAACTTTAGAAAATAACGATTCAAACGGGCTTATTCGACTAGGGATGATTTTCCTTCAAATCGTAGCAATACCAATACTAGTGCCAGTAATAATCTGGCTTCGCCAGCTCAGACTCCGAGAAGACCCATAGGCAAATGAGCTGTGCCATGTGGGACACGACATATTTAGGAGATCAACACTAGAGTGATAGACAACTTTTAACACATAGTAGTATACAGTCAGTGTCTACAGGGACAAAATGGGGGGAAGAAAAGTACAAAAATAAAGGTGCTATGGATCAATAATGCTGTGCAAGATTATGCCAGGTGATTAGATGAAGTGGCACAATTAGTCACATTCTCCGTGCCAAAATATAATGAAACCAAATGGATGGATGGAAAAATAAAATAAAATATAATTTGGTTTCCTAAAATATAATGAAACCAAATGGATGTATGGATGCAAGCATGACGTTCATACAACCCAAATCTTAGAAACCATTACACATACTTTTATTGTAACAATCCATAGAAAACCAAAAAATCCTTTTGGAAACTCTGAAGAATACATCTTTTTGGCAGGATCTCCTGTTTTGCAGCTTTAAGTTTTATAGGGTGCGAAGCCCAATAACTAGGTTCGTGCTTTACAAATAACTAAAGCAGACGCTAGAGTTTTAATTAAAAAAAAAAAAAAAAAACTACAGCAGACGCTTCCGTGAAGGTATCTTCTGACTTCTGTTTGTATGGAAAAAAGGAGATACAATTAGGCCACACGAAACAACTTAACCAACCCAGTCTCATTTCTGAAGTTGTCTTGAGACACTGACTGATTACATGCCAGTTATTTCTTCATCAAGCGCCTAACTCTCTGTTCAAATAATCCGCAAACATCCTCTTTGCACTATCAGCATCGGAAGGTGGAGGAGGACCGCTTAAACTTGATTGTCCTGTTAATTTTATGAAAGTTCGCCGAAGCCTACGTAGCTCAGGTAATCCAACAGATCTTCCAATGTGGATGGTCGGTAAATCTGCCCCAAGAGACACGCTGCTAATAGGACCCCCTAGCGCTTTAGACTGGGCTTCTACAATGATATTGATCACTTCTTGTGTAGCCTTGTCCATCTCATAAAGAGAATTAGCCTCTGACGACCGAGCATTTTGAGTTGCGATTGTTGGTTGTAAAATTTTGACATCCCTAGTTTTTGAGTCAACCTTTTTTGTCAAGTATGAAACAGCTTCTACTATAGCATCAGAAGACTTCTCAACTCCCACTCTAGAGGGCCATAACTCGAACAATGGTGAATCCCACCGATTTCTGCTATCTGGTTTCTCAAACCTCCTAATCAAGTCTTCGAAAATTCTATCATCATATGATGGTTCTTCCTTCTCCCGGCGCTCTTGATTCCATTTTCTGCAGTATGAATCCTCAACTTCACAAAAGAGCACACAATATCTAACTCCTGTTGCACGAGCCAAACACCATAGCTCGTATCTATAACCTTTTATGCTGTTTAAAGAATCCACTATTATGATGGCATCTTTGGACACTGATCTATCAACTTCAGATCTAAGTACCCCCCTCAAATTCTTCTCAGCAGTCATGTTAGCATAACTTTGATTGCGATCAAGATGAAATGCAGTTTCATCAATAATCCGGACAGATGGCTTGGATTCTGTGTCTTTGAGAGCTTCAGCCAGGCAACTAGCAGCAGTTGACTTCCCACTACTTGGTTGACCACATATAACAACCAATGCCATGCCAACAAAAATGGACGTGCTTCACTAGTCTTTCCACGTATCTGTTCAAAATAGAAGAGTTTACATGCATTAAGGAAGTTCCATTTACAAGTTAACACACACAGTTCATTAGATAATGCACACAGAAACAAGAAGACAACTATATATTAGAAAATAAAGGTTTTTTCCTAACAATAGGATCTCAAACCTGGGGTGAACTAATAGCACCAACCACAGTCAACACCTAACAATCCATAGGACTAGACTCAAACTCCTGATGGGCACACTTTCAGACACACTTCCAGATAAGCTCCCTCTTCTCACACTATTGATCAGTTATAGCGTCTCTTCCAAACAGAGCCCCCAACACAAAAATAATAATAATAAAAAAAACACACATTTCACCCTGATAAGCAAAAGGGGTTTCTTGCATTCAAATGACTTGACGCTTAGAATAACTGCATAAAAGAATGTTGTATGAAGTTATGACCTATGTACACTCACATTCTCAAGGTCCTTCAATGTGTTTCCTGTATCAAGTATAAGTTATATCTCTATTGTTTATCCATTAAATCATAAAAGAATTAAAAAGAAAAAACAGATGCATTGTACTCTTGGACCATATGGTCAGCTAAAATCTTGCAATGACTTAGTAACTGCTCCCCCATGTCAATTCTCTTTATCAAAGACGTGACAGCATACCTCCATTTTTTCTCACCTCTACTCGACACAACACTTTTGGCAGTAAAAATTCAGAAAGAACTTGCGTGCTCAAAAAGATCATAGAACAATCTACAAGACTACTACAACATTATTCATATTTAACTAATCAAATACATAATCTTGACCCACCAAAAAAATATGTAAACTAAAATGTTAGAGAAAATATGTACAATTTTTCTAGTTTCTTGGCACATGGGATTTTTCTGTTCCTACTATCTCCTAAAACAGGGGGATGGGTAAACAAGAAAGAAAGTACTTCAAAATATTCACACGCAATTCTAAAATTAAAACATTTTGCATTTAATGCACAAAACATTAAACTTGATTCTACGCTTCTTTTCCGAAAAAGAGAGAAACTTTCGAGGATGCATTCAAATGACATTCTATCGAGCATTTGGTGGGCTACAGCGTAGAGGCTGGAAAGATTCTCGGCAAAGAGGACGAAAGAAATACTACAACTACTCATGAGGTAAAATATGACGAATAAGAACGGTAGATTCTATACCAGGAGTTACAGCGGCCGTCAGGGAAATCAGTCTTAACAGCGGCGGCAGCCCGCAAGGAGGTTGTCTTGGTTGTATAAAAGAAGAAATAGCTCGCCGATGAGTTCTAATATTTGATTCTTTCAATTTCTAAGCCACCAGATCCCAGAAAGCGTTGTGCTGCAGACGCGTTCTTTTGAGAAAACAGAAAGGCATTACACCCAGTCCCATACTAAAAAGGATAGAAAATCTGGCGGACTCGGGGCCCAAGGTTCTTAGGAAAACTGTTTAGGCTGGTTTTGTGCAAAATGCACAGGGCGTAACTTTGTATGCACATGGTGTAACTCATTTTCAATAACGTGTAATTATATAATAAAATTTGATGGGCCCCACACATGATATGGAAAACGATGTACAAGATCAAATCTGAGCCTTAGATTTTTTTTTTTTTTTTAGCCAAATCTTGGCCATAAACCTTAAGGAACAGTTGCAGGATACAACCGTTCCTGCCCCTCTTCCAAATCTGGCACACGTTTCTTATGTAACCGCAAGCAATAACCTCTTTTTTTTTTTTTGGCATCCTAATTATCATCATTATCATTTTCTTACATTATCCTAGATTACTGTAATTATGTAATTATTGAATGTAAAACATAGGGTTTGTTTGTTTAGGAAATTATTTACCAAAAATTGCTTGCTTAACACATTTTCCAACCACCTTTTTATTTTGCATACATCATATAAAAAAAGTGCTATAGTGCTTGATGAGCCGTGATATTTTGGAAGCAGGCTAATTCCAACAGCTATGGGTATTATTACTTGGAAAACAGCGGCGATCCCTACTCTCGTATTTGACTGTACAATTCATGTTTTGCTACGCCAATTTTTGTCACTAAAGGGCATTTGAGCCATTGAAGATGATATACTTATCTTTGTCTAGATTGCTATTTTTTGATTTTTTCATGGAAAAACATATTGTAACAATATGATGTATGTGAAGTAAAAAGGTGTTTGGAAAATGTGATCACGGAAAACGTAACAATTTTTTGATGGAAAAATTGCAATCCAAACAAGGCTATTTCAGTCAGAATATTGCCTCATTGACTTTAATTTCGGCATTGAGATAAATAATCGTTAAACAAAACTTCGTAAAAAATCTAATACTACACCCCGCAGCAATACTACTACATATAAAGTTAACCGCAAATTATGCCTTGCCAAAATTACAAAACGTATATAACAATAACTTATAGTGATTTGGAAAAAATAAAGGATAATCATCAACAGTACAATATTGAAATTATCTATCCCAAACTTTTCTGTACGAGCTGCAGACCAATCTTTAATAGAGACAAAAATCGATATTTAATGGTGACAAAACAATTAAAGTTTGAATTCTTTTTGGAACTCCTTTCCTTTTAGAATATTAACAAATCCATCACCGGATTAGATACCTGTAGAGAACTTCTTATACGTTCCTCAAGAGGTGGCATTAATTCTTTTGCTTTCTGGGATAGAGATTACAAGATTCTATATGATATAATTCTGAAATTGCGCCAAGCAATCAGGCTTGATGATCTAATAACTAGTTTTGGCTCCAAAATATACTTATTCCTGCTCTCTTGTTCAACTTTCAATTTGAAAATTGGCCTAACTAACAATTGTCGACAGTGCAAGCTCTTAAGGAGTCATAAAGAACTTCTTCATTTAACAACTTACCTGCACACAGAACAAGAGTCATTATCAAAATGCAAAACAATGTCCATTTAGTTTAAGCAACATAAGAGAGAGGGGGGAGGGGGAGGGGGAGGGGTGGAAGAGTTTCAACCTATGAACACTATTTTGTTTAGTTGACTTTCATCTTCTCTCCATTTGCGAGCTGGAACAATCTCGTAGATTTCCCTCACAGCCTGCAAATATCAAAAGGCAGAAAGATAATTCCCTCAGCTTAACCAATGATTGGCCAGATATTTTCTTCAGTGGATAGTCATCACTCAAAACAAACAGGCGAATCCGGCTGTCATGGTGTTTGGACAGTTGCGCAATTACATGCAGCCATTAGGCTGCATATGTAATAGAAATTTGAACCCTTGATCATCAGGTGTGCCAAGCAAACTAGCCAGTTCACATCAACATGGGCAGTTATGCTGGCAGAGATGAGCCAATTGTTAGCAAAGCTACAAGTTCCTAGTCAGCATTGTGAATTCAACCAGTGCTTTAGCTAAACTTTTTGCTCTCTTTTACTATTTGCACCTCCAATAGCATTTATTCTTGAAATGGGAAGTTTCTGATCCGGCCATTTTTTTAATCAACGTTCTTCTCTTCTGAGGAAAGAGGTTATGAAAGCAAAAGCAGAAACTTTGTAACCAGCATTAAAGTCTGCCTTCCAGCATGTAAAGCATTTAGATTTGCAACTCAAGCATTAAAGTAAAAGCGTACCTGCAAAGTATGAAGTTGATCAGAGTTTACTATGCTTAAAACCCCCTTGCAACGGTAAACATCCATGCCATATTTTTTATCCCAAAGAATCTCCTCTAGCCACATCCGAACCTTGAGAAATGACAGGAGAAAATTGATATCAAGGACCACCCTTTTGGAGGAAGATATGTAACCACAAGGAAAGCCAGCTCTTGGTGCAACGTAAAAGCAAGAAAAAGAAGGCATAAGAATGAGAAATTAATACTCTGGGAAAAGATGAAAAAAGTTAAAACATTTTCAGAAATATTTCCTAATTTCAGTCCCTACTGGATAAAAGTTTCTTTTAAACAGAAAAAGAATAAAAAAAGGATAGAACCATAATCACATAATAGGAACACATGCGGACTTCATGACGATCTACCAGTGTCATTGATAGGATTCTCAAATTGAAGCTTTTTAAAGTACCTTGTCAAGATCTATCTTCTTTGGCTCACAGATACACAAGGTTCGCACACCAGAGTCATGAAGTTCTCTGGTAGTCAGGGATTGGTTTTGTTCAAACAGTGCTTCCAAATGAGCAACATGCTGAAATTAAACAAATCAAACAGGTAGATAACACCATCAAATCAGTAACTATGTATTAAAGAGACTGATGATGTAATAATAATAATTAGGGGAAAAAAAAAGAGACAGAGAGAATGAAACCAAACTGAAGCATCATATGCCTGGCAGTCCAATATCTTGGATAATTCTACTTGACACCGTGTGGAACGAATGATACTGGCAAGGGAGTTGATATCACGTATCTCCTTCTCCAATTCCTCTAAAATATTTCCAGAATCATCTCCCATGACTTGATCGACTTTGTTAAGAATCACAACATCCTAAGAAAAGCAACAGAAAGTAGAATCCTAAATGCTATGATGCCATAATCCAACCTAAACTAGCCAATAATATATGGAAATATGACTAAAGGAAAACATAAAAATGAACTTAGAAATGAAGAAGAAAATTTCCTCATATTGACATCCGATTATTTGAAGAAATTAAAGCAAAATCATTACCGCAAAAGCTATTTGTAAATATGCTTCAGGAAATGATGACGAGTCACGATGAAAATTAAGCTGGTGACGAAGGTTTTTGGCATCAACAACCTATAAGATAAACAAATTGGTTATAACCCAAAAGAAAAATCAATAATCCTTTGCTGGAATGGATCACCTCATCAGATGGAGGAGAACACTAACAGAAAATGGCAAGCAATTAACTAGCATAAAATGTAAAATGTTTATTCCAAATTCATTTGCTCTCGCAACTAGGACAGTCTGATCAGAAAAAAGGAGTATGGCATATATGTTTAGTTATGTCTCTAGTGAAACTCTTATCGTATAAGTCAAGCTCGGCACATGAAACTCACTGTGATGATAGAGTCAAGCTTAACAGCTGACTCGAGCTGATCATCCAACCAAAGAACAGATGCAAGAGGAGCAGGGTTTGCCAGCCCTGTAGTTTCCAGTAATATATGGTCAAGTCTGCATATAACATGAAAAAAAAATTTCAGACCATGAACACCCAGGAGTATACTTCACATTAATAAATGGCAAAAGACGCACAAATTACTGGATGCTCATTGAGTTGGCTCCAAACTAGCTATAAAACAAATGAAAAACTAATGTTTCATGTTAATTTTGCGCATTAATCTTCTTTTTCCTGGTGTAGTCTTCAATAATTAAATTTCTCTTCATTATTCATTCAATGGAAAGAACTGCACCCAAGAACCTTAAGATCCTATACCTATTAAACCTGTCAGTTCTAGCAAAATATTTTTTACTATAATTCCGAACAGAAAAAAGGAGTTGCATTAGCAATGATAAGTTGACAAGATTGTAAATGCGCACGTTTTCAGAAAAGTAACCATCCGTGCTTAGTATTAAAGACAGTTCCGACCAGATGGGGGTATTTGCATTAACCTTTCTTTTCTTTGAACAAGCTGCTCCAGTGCTTGAACCAGACTGTGCTTAACAGTGCAACAAATGCAGCCATTATCCAGCTCCACCCACTCCTCCACTAGCCCACCTTCCTCTCCTTCATTAATCATTGCTCTTTCCACTCCGATTTCCTCGCCAAACTCATTCAATATCACTGCTATTCTCTTTCCATGTTGGGTTTTCAATATATGATTCACCAACTGAAAAAAAAGAAAAAAATCAGCGCAAGAGAAAAATTCGGCAATTACATTTTATCAAACACTTGTGTATCATACTACAAGATAGAATAAATAATTGAGCAGGCAAGAGAGAAGCGGAATTACTGTGGATTTTCCCGCACCCAGATAGCCAGTGATAACGGTGACGCCAACTGGAGGGGAGGCATCGGACGGTTGGGAGCTGACATGGTCTTCCGTGGCGGTGATGGCGACGGCGAGCGGTGGCTCTTCCTCGTCGTCTTCCATTTTTGGGCTTTCCAACAACTGGGAGCTTGTTGGATGATGAGGACTTAATGAAATGGGGTGCTAGTACTAGAGTTGGGCCTCAAAAGGGAAGCTTTGCAAATGGACAGATTGAAGCCCATTTCAAGCTACCACGATTGGATTGGATGTCTGGTAATGGTTGGGTAATTTGAGCAAGAGTGTTTGGGCTCATCTCTTAATCTAAAGTAGCGTTTTGTACACCTAAGAATATAGATTGAATGGTTGATATATCACTTGATCAAAACAAACTACTTGAAAACCTAAGCTTGGTATTCATTTGATTAAACATTTGTCTTCTTGTCACAAGTTTTTTCAACTTTGCTCGTTGTTATTTAGCCAATTGATCTTTATGGAAAATCAGAGAGCTACTCAATTGGAGCCGTCATTTTCCTTAGTATTATTATTAATGAGAAAGCAATACTTGTGGTTTTTTTTTTGACAAACTTGATAAGCTTTTTTTTTTTTTTTTTTTTTTAAATTTTTTCTAGTAGGGAGGGATGAGATTTGAGAAGTGAGGAAGGAGTAGGAGAATTTGAATCTAAGATGTCTAAATTCTGAGGCGGCCTCAAATCTGCATCAAGGAAAGTCTCCTATAGTTATTTGATTATGTGTAATGATCAATAAACTTTCCTTGGACCCAGCCAAAAAAATGGGAGGAAGAAGCCTGGCTTGGCTCAACTAGTGATCATTTGAACAAGACTTTAGTCATAATCAAATACAAATTTCAGCTTGGTCAAACTCTTTCATCTCCCTAGATTTATAAGCTTGTAGCAGTGTGAAAGGAGCATGGAATAGAAAATGCTGTAAATATCTTATAGGTACCTTGCTGAAGTCCATCATACTGTGTATTAATTCCACACCTTTATGTAAAGTTATGCTTTTCCTATGTTTTGTATTCCTTGGCGATGCTTCTAAAGTTGTTTTAATGTTGTTATCTTGTTGGAACATATCCCCCTTTAAGGTTAGATAATTCACCCAACTAGTGCAGAAGTCCAAATAGAATATGTGTGATGCTGCTTTTGGCCTGATGACAACACAAACTTTACTCAACCTCTGAATATGATGAGGTGTGTAAAAGAACAAAATTGAGGAAACAGTTTACTTTTAAATAAATCATGAACCCCCCTCTCCCCAAAAAAAAAATATATATGGGGGAAAAAATAATAAGAATATTTCCAACTTGGTTGAGCTATTAATAAATGAAGAACCAAATCAACAAAAGTCGGGACAATTTATTTGACGGAAGTATGCACGAAAGGGCAGTCTCTCCATTCAATCACGTAGAGCTTTCATCAATTTAATCACCTAAGCTTTTGTGCTGATACGCTACGTTAGCAATACAGTTCTTGACTTCTTGCAGCTGATAAACTAAACTATATATTAAACCTCTTCTTCATAGTTTACATTAATCTAGCCTTTTCTTGTATGCACAGATATTATTAGTTGGACAAGTTTTAGATTGCTTTTGTTGCTCTCATTCCGATCCAAAGGCGTGTGCAGATAAACACACAAGCATATTTGCAGTTGCATGCACGGATCTTGCTTGCTATTTCTTGTTTCCATCTCAACTATGACAGCCTTATCCATATACACATTTGTTTCACTAAATTACTAAAAAAACAATGCCTTAATCTTGTTCGAGTTGTAGTCGCTGTCAAGAAATGCTAGATATGAACTATAAACCACTAGGCTTTCCTATACTTCTACGTCGGATAGGCGGATATAATTTAATACGGAAAATATTTTTTTTTAACTTTTTCAGATAGTCTTTTTTGTGCTTAGATTGGTCCTTCACTCCTTTATGTTGTGATGTTTAAGTCAAGGTAGTCCATAAAGTATGTACTCTAAGAGCCCCCGTATGGATTGCTATTTTTTAGAGTTTTTATATAAAAAAAAAAGTATTGTAGCAATTTAATTGTAAGGTAAAAAGATGATTAAAAAATGCATTTAACGGAAAACGTAAAAATTCAGTGAAAAATGACAGTCCAAATTGGTCCATAAGTTTCAACTTTGAGTAGAAGTTATGTAACACAAGACGAAACTGAAGTTGGTTTTTTCTCCTTGTTTTTGAATGTAATTAATGAATTCAAATGATAAATTCAGAATTATAAGACGCCATGTGTGTGAGTGTGTACATATATTTGATTAATTTATGGCCATTTGCCAAAACCAAATGGCAGGATCACGTATGTGAACAATAAAGCGAGAATTCTGAAAAATGGAGCACAAGCACTCGACCTTTTTTTGTTTCAGCAGTATGGGTGCCCATGGCCCCGTCGTGGAAAAGAAAGAACTGCCAATCCCATCATATCATTGATGTTAATGTGATAGTGCTGACTTTCAAGCATGAATGTAATCAAAAAAGAGAGATGATTAAGATTCAACGGCCGCAACCCAAAATAGAACGAGGAAAGGATGAGAGAATTGAAACCGAATACATGAAAGACAATTATGCAATTGATACAGAAATAGGATTTTGTGTAGCAGATAATTAAGAATGTGATATACAGAAATAGAATTGCAGATTCCCCGCGTTGGCTCCACAAAATGTGGACGCCACCTTTTGGTGGTTGACAATCTTAGCTGCGCCATGTGTACACCAAAAGACTCATCGCCTCAGAGACAGAAGCTATGCCATGTCTTCCCATCAACTATAATTGTTCACATCAACCCCACAAGCTTGAGGCTTGAGACGTCTCAGAAGGAATCTGAAATATTCCCTTTTGCCCTTTTGGGAAGGAAAATTTATGTCTACTAAACATTTAGATTAAAAAAAAATGAGTTTGCGATTTAGAACCCGTTTGGATTGCTATTTTTAGGAGTTTTTATAGAAAAAATGTATTGTAGTGATTTGATGTATGAAAAGTGAGAAAAGTGATTGGAAAATATATTCACGAAAAATGTAAAGATTTTTCTGTGAAGAATTACAATCCAAGTTAAGTAATTCTAGATGTTATCAAATTGATTGTCCGAGTTGTAGAAAAAGGCGATGCAGGAAACAAACAAAATGATCATTTCACCGCTTGCTTAATTATCGAGCATGTTGTGCATGTCATATTGCATTACTAACACCAAGAATTTATGTGAAATTAAGACGACTTTACTGGCCATGACCGAACTTAGTTGTTTCGTTCCGTTTACATTCATAACTGCAATTTGGCTGAAATTCTTCTTCTTCAATTTCCTGTACTTCAATATGCAGCTATTGTTCATTACTCTACTGTTTCGTCTGCTGCTTTTTCCATTCTGCTGTGATTGTTTGAGGAGGTATGTTTGTTCTTCTCCTGTTTAATGTAGTCTCTTTTGATGAGTTGATTTGCAAAATTATTTTGACGTTGTTTACCAATTTGTATGGAAGAATTCAGTGTATTAGAAACGTGCTATTCTTTTTTGGTACGTACGAGTTATAATCTTGAGATTTGGACCAAGAATTGCACAAATCCAACTATATAGTTTTCTTTATTCTGAGTTATAATCTTGAGAGTGGAAGCAGTGATATGATTAACTTCTGGTAGGCTGCAAGTATGCAATGTGGTAATACAGAGTTGGACGTTGGATGTTATATATGTTACAGATTTCTTAGATCGATGAGTCAGGGATTGCCTAATGCATACCATCTTGAAAAAATACTGACACTATTTGCTTTCGTATATACTGTTTTACTATAAAAATGTTTTGGTTGTTTCAGAAAGCTAGTGTCTATATATATGTGTGTGTGTGTGTGTGTGAAACTTATTAACTGTTATGATTTAAATTGATTTAAACCTCCGTAATTTGAGTCACTGCTATATATTCAAATCAAGGAGATTGCATAAACATTTGATTGATTGATATACACTGTTTTAGTGGATTTGATTGATGAATGCCTTAAACATTTACCGGATTTTATTGATAAATGCCTTGTATGTATCAAATTTACCATAATTACTGCTCTTAACAATGCATCGCATGTAAGTATAGATTGCATAAACAAGTACAAAGTACCCGGGGTCAACATGATTAATGCAAAAATTTTAGAAAAATAAATACAGATCACTTCTAAGACCACCTTATGTGAGTATTTTAAATTTGTACAATACGTGTCACAGTTATCACCAAAATCCAAGTAAATATAGATTAATTCCACCCCAGTAATAATCTGTGATTATATACAATTTTCTTAACGTAATTAGTTGAACATTGCACTCAACCTAAGACAATTAAAAGTGGATCATGCCATATAAACTTTTAAATTTCCTTTCTTAAGCTAGAAGCCTAGAACCATTCTCCAACATGACATGTAGCCGCAAGAACTGGGCTTTATAGTCTCCCATGCATTCTCCCTCAAGCAAGGACGATGGTTCTCCGAAGTCACACAAGTTCAAACAAAATCATGAAATATATATAGATACATATACATGGCTTTGTACATCGAAAACATCCTCAATATGCCTTGTCTGACTGGTCCCAACTAAGCTTTTTATAAAAATGAGGTTCATTTAAGAATGAAATTAGCAAACTTTGCACTTGGATAAATGTGAAAGAATAATCATGGGAGACAAGATGTAAAGGCCAATATAATCAGTAGGGCAGTGGTGACCCGTGAACACTGGTTCCCAAGAAAGTCTGGTGTGAACTGGGAACTGCGATCGGCAAGTTGGATCCAAACAAGTGTGAAGCAAACAAATCTTATCACTGTCAAAACAATCCTAACGACAACAAAGAAGCAACTAGAATACTGAACTTGAAAAATATAAGGTTTAGACTTTTTCAAAATACTACTCAATTACCTGCAATAAAAGAGCCGGGTATACATCTAATTAGTGGGCTCTTGATCATTAGTATATATATATAGAACGTGTGAACCCGAAATCTTGCCACCCCCACGGCCACCTCCCACCAGGGCCACCACCACCATTACGGCCGCCATTATCGTTTTCTTTCTCTTTGGGGCCAAACGAGTCATCACCAGGAACAGTAAACCCTTGGCTCATATAAGTGTACACGTTGCTTTACTCAACAACCAATTAGCATCATCCCATCTTTTTTTTTAAGTCCTACCCTCTATCCATTTTTGTTAGACATGCACATCATTTCTACGTATCTGTAGCCCAACCAAATATACAAGTCAGTTAAGGAAGTTTTCAGTTTAAATAAATTAGTTGGGGAACTTTAATTTGAGTCTTGCACAGAACAACCTTCGAGCCAGAGTTATGGTGGTACTGAGAAAAGACATTCTTTTATTTGTGTTTGTGGCTATTTTGGGGCTACGGACGTGCTTGGGACAGATTCATAGAGGGAGTTTTCCGAAGGGTTTTGTCTTTGGGACAGCATCTTCTGCTTATCAGGTTTGTCTTCAATCTCCATTAGTTTTCTGCAGTATGTCTGGAGCATGCATTCACAATTCAGTGATTTCATCAGTACTACTGAAGTCTTTTTAAATCTCTTGAACTGCAAAAGATATGAAAAATCATAGGTAGTGATTGTTTAGTGTTTGACAACGGTGTGAACATGATCGATTAATACTAAATTGGCACATAAACACAAAATCAAGCTTGATGATGTCTTGAGTATATACATTAAGCACAACCAGAAAACTCATCATAATGGTGCTGCTTCTTGGGATTTAGAAAAATAAGGGGACAAATATTAGTCATTGCACGGTTAGCAAAAGCAAGGAAAAAAGACGAAGATATAAGTGAATGAGGCTGATGAAAAAAAAAGAAAGAAAGAGAAAAGAAAAGCAAAATTTATTGATGAGTGTTTTGGCTTGTTTTTTCTTGATTTTCTGTCTCCAAATCTACTATGGATTATTATGGCCATTTTTCTAGTGACACACTCTTAAGAGAAATTGATGAAGTGAACCAACAGAAAGAGAAAAAATTATGTCTTCATCATTGCCTCTATCATTTTCTTTAGCTTTATACAACAGCAAATGTTCAAAGTGTATCTTTTGATTCCCTTGCCCGCCAGCTTGACAAATTGGAAAAGAGTTTGAAGAAAAGGACATGCATCCACTATATCTTGTGAAAGATCATTTTTTTTAACCCTTGATGAAGTATGGTTTCCATCAATTATTGCTTGCACAAGAAATTTCTGCAAGTGCAAATTGGCAAAAAAATTTTCATATAAGAGCAATAAAGTCGTAAACTTCATGTGAGGCATTCTGCACATTTTTTACAGTACCAAATGACATCAGAATGCACACTCTCTCTAATTATATGATTTACTTGCACTTTTGCAATTGGGTGAAAAATGTACCATCTTCCCAACTCAGATTGAGAAAAATTGTATGGAGGAGTTTTATGCGAATGATAACTTTGCATTTAAGATAAAATCTAAGCATCAAGCGTTAGCTTCATGATCATCTCGTCTTAGAGAAGAATATCACTGAGATTGATGAGAGGATTTTTCTAATGGATGCGAGTTAAATTATATTTAATTTACCTTTTGAATGGACACAATCACAATTATTGTACCTTAGCTATTTTTCAAATTAATTATTTTTCTCCAAAAAAAAGAAAAAAGAAAAAAGAAAAACTAACATGTTGATGATGGGTGCCCATTAGTCCTATGTTAGCCGAACGGTTAAGAAAAATAATGTCTTGGAATAATAAAAACAACAATAAGTGATCGGAGGATATGTTTAGCAAATGCTGCAAAAATATCTTCGCAACAGAGAAGAAGGCTGTAATTTCGTCCGAAGGTAAGTTGTATTCGTGGCAGTAAAGCTCGATGGGATTTCTGTCCATACTCACTTTTATTTGTTTATTGATTTCTTAAAGCTCCTTTACTAAGTTCTGGAATCAGAATCTTTCTTTAGAAAAAATTGCTTGTCTTCTCTTTCAAGAAAAACTTAACAAAAAAGCTATATTCCTATTCCTACTTATTTTCATTTTTATTTTTTATTTTTTGGGGGAAATTTTGGCTCACAGTCACAGGATCATGATACTTACTTTTAAGCCATCAATAATCAAACTGATTTTCTCCTTTTGCAGTATGAAGGAGCAGTTAAGGCGGATGGAAGGGGCCCCACAATCTGGGACAAATTTGCACATTCCTTCGGTAAAATCTCACCAGTGCATGAATATAATCCAATGCACTAACATAACAAAGGCACTTCTGGATGCCTTTAATCATCATTTATTGCCTTAGAGAGATTTTCTTTTTCTTAATTATTTTGAGTGACAGAAATTTCTTGCATAATTTCGTAGTCAATTAAATTTAGTTAATGATGATTCATAGTATAAACTAGTGTTCTTGCTCTATCAATAAATGTCCAATTTTTACCCCCCGGGGTTCTAGTTTAGTCCATTTAACTGATCCTTGCTATTTTACGTCACAAAAAATGCTTGTTGCTCTTTTTTTTATTATTTAGATTCCAGCTTAATTTAACTTATTTTAAGTTGACAAAAAAGGTAGTTATGTAAAGCACCAGTGAAATTATTTTGCCGGATAGTTTTTGGTTTTCACCTAAGATGAGCGATAACAGACTCTTTCCTACTCTTCCAGCCTGAGTTGTTGTATTAGGACTTAGAAATTTGGTTTATGTCACAGGTAAGGTACTTGATTTTAGCAATGCTGATGTTGCAGTGGATCAATACCATCTATACAATGTAAGTCACGAATCTTCTTTGTGTAAACGACTGTGTGGATATATCTTATATTATACGGCATGAAGGAATATAAACTATAAAGAAGTGCATTTGTTTAAGATCCTCTTCAGTTCAGTTCCCCGATCCGTAGAAGTTGCTTTGTAACTCTGCAGGAGGATGTACAGCTCATGAAGGATATGGGAATGGATGCCTACAGGTTTTCAATAGCTTGGACTAGGCTGTTCCCAAGTAAGGCAATATGTTTACTTCAGAGATGGGATTCCTTTATTTTATGTGATGTCTAAAACGCATTTTATGCTGCGTTTCTAAATCATTCTTCATTTTCTTCACTTTTTCGAGAGGAGCTGAGAAAGGGTTTTTGTGCTTGGCTTGAAGGGTTACAAGTTCTCATTCTATTTATTTTGTTATTCAGATGGTACAGGAGAACTGAATCAGGCTGGAGTTGATCACTATAACACTCTGATTAATACTTTACTAGCCAACGGTACTGTTAATTTATTCGCTTAATGTCCTTCTGATTCATATTTTCCCTGTGATAGACCCAAGAAATGGCTGTCATTTTGCAGGAATTCAACCATATGTGACAATCTATCACTGGGATCTTCCTCAAGCTCTGGAAGATAAATATAATGGATGGCTTAGCCCTCAAATTATGTAAACATTAATATTCAGCAGCTCAACTCTGCAGATTGGTTTGTTTTAGGTCTTTTGTCTTGCAAGTGTAATCTGACTATATATAATTATTTGCAGCAATGATTTTGCTGTGTTTGCTGAGACATGCTTCCAAAAATTTGGTGACCGGGTGAAGCATTGGATCACATTTAACGAGCCCCACACTTTCGCAGTACAAGGCTATGATGTAGGCCTTCAAGCACCAGGCAGATGCTCAATTCTTCTTCATGCATTCTGCACGGCTGGAAACTCTGCTACTGAACCTTACATTGTTGGACACAATGTCCTTCTTGCTCATTCCACTGTGGTGGACATTTATAACAGAAAATACAAGGTAGGCATGCAAACTGGATTATCGATTTGGACAGACTGGACTTGAAAATGGCTATAGTGTAAAGCTATTAACTTGACCTGTCAAGGAAATCCTATAAATGGCAAGCAAAGTAAATCAGAGAGAGAGAGGTTGATATTCAAATGAAAAGTAATGAAGTTTCGTAAGCGTTTTACATGTTTTAGTATTTGCGGATTCATGTAGTTGCAACTCTAATACTGAGATTTTTGAGTTCTTGATTTTTCCCTGCAGAATACACAAAAAGGATCAATTGGGATTACATTAGATACTTTCTGGTATGAACCCATGTCAAACTCCACCGAAGATATTCAGGCAACAAAAAGAGCTATAGATTTCAATCTGGGATGGTACGTATCTTTCTGTTTTTTAAGTACACTAGTTGTTTTTTTGGGTTTTGGGGGGGGGTTCTTCTACTGTAGAGCAGTGAACTATGACATACATTTTCAACTCAAAACTGATATACACAAAAGGAGCTGTTGCAATGCCAACTTCAATTGAACAAAAGACCATGAGTAAAAATAAAGTTGAAATCTTTGTGAAGTCAAGTCATCAAAAGAGAATAGGCCTGGGGATTTTGCTAATGCTTAGTGAAGGTCTATAGTGAAACTCCAAATTCTACAAATTGAGTTCTAATAGGTAGAGAATGTTTCAACAATAAGTATTTTGCTGTGATGCAGGTTTCTTGAGCCTCTTATTGTGGGTGACTACCCAAGATCAATGAGAACCAGAGTGGGGAAAAGGCTCCCAGAATTTTCTCAAGCTCAGTCATCGGCTTTGAAGGGTTCTTTTGATTTCATTGGCATAAATCACTATACTACTTGGTACGCCAAGAATAACAGTACAAACATAATAGGCGATCTGCTCAATGATTCCCTTGCAGACAGCGGAACTCTTACCCTTCGTATGTTCTTTCTTTGGTGGCTGTGTTCAATCTCTGGCATTCTATATCATTTTTGTGCATCTTTTACTATTCAATCAAAACAAAAGTACTTTTTAACCGAAATTGGTCTTACATTGTTTTACTTCATGCTGGAAAGCATAAAATTCTGAGTTCTGACCATCTTGCACTGCTTAATTGCAGCTTTCAAAGGTTTACAGCCTATAGGTGACAGGGTATGTCATCCAAGTTGTTAATTTCCATATTAGTGTTGCCTTCATGTAATTGAATTAGACATTAAAGCTGCTTATAATTGTTCTGGGTTCATGATACCTTATTGATTTCACTGGTATCATATACAGGCAAATTCAATTTGGTTGTACATTGTACCTCGTGGGATCAGAAGCCTGATGAACTACATCAAGCAAACTTACGGCAATCCTCTGGTCATAATCACTGAAAATGGTATTTTCTCTACAAAGACAATCTTTGTCACGCCATTTCAACTATATGTCTCTTTTTATGCAAAGCTGTAGTAACATTTAAACTTTACTCCTTCATACACATTTTAGACCATCTTTCCCATTGAAGAACCAGAAATGGGATAAAGTTATTGCCCTGAAATTGTTGCAGGGATGGATGATGGAAATAGCCCCTTTAATTCTATCCAAAATGCTCTGCATGATGAGAAAAGGATCAAATATCACACTGATTATCTCACAAACTTGTTAGCTGCTATCAAGTAAGTATTCCTCCTTTAAATAATGTCAACAGTGGTACCTGCTAAATGAGTCCAGTAACTTTACAGTATGTATTGACTACCAAGTGGGCTAACGGAGCTTCTTTTCTGCTTTATGTGCAGAGAGGATGGATGCAATGTACAGGGATACTTTGTGTGGTCACTATTGGATAACTGGGAATGGGGAGCTGGATACACTTCGAGATTTGGGCTCTACTATGTTGATTACAAGGACAAGCTGAAGAGATATGCAAAGGATTCTGTCAAGTGGTTCAAGAATTTCTTGACTGCAGCTTAAATAGTCAGCATAGGGAGTTGATGGAACTGTATATTACAGTTACACAAACAGCTATAGACATAAATTATCAACAGAAAACATCACACGCTCCAAAATATATAAGCCAATGATGAATAGGGGGAAAAAAGGAATACTTATATGGTTCAATCCATGCAAAAGGGATTCAATATGTAAATCATAGGTTTGTTGTCTTGTTTAGCCATCTGAGTAAATATGCACTTCACCCCCTATAGTTTCATGTAAATTAAAAATTTAATAGAAAATAGTTTATGTAATGTCATTAATTGAAATGCCAATAGCACTCTTACTTAAATGTTAAATCAAATGACAACCTAATCACCTTGTATAAAGGGAATTACGTGGATAAATGGAGAAAACATAGAAGGTAATATGGATATTTATATACAGGGAGTTAAGTAAGTAAACGTTATAATTTCATTATATGCACTTCTAAATTGCATGCTTTAGTCGCCTATGCATTCTATTCATTTTTCACTTTATATAAAACTGTAGAGAGATTATGTTACTATTTTGCAACTCCCAGGATCATCTAGTATTATACAAAATCATAAGGGGATTATATATAACTTACCATTTAATTTTTTTACACCCCTGCCATTAAACAACTTAAATATTTCCAAAAAAAAATAATGATTTTCAACAATTTGAATATGTGGGCTACAAATTGATCTAAGAACACAAAGATGAATTTGGGATACGTAAAGCCTCCCAGAGGCCACTTAAAACTAAGGACTAAACCTTATTATTCTTGACATAATTCTTATGAATAAATCTGTAAAAAAAAAAAATCATATATCCAATAAAAAGTGAAGAAAGCGAAGAAATCTTTTTAAATACCTTGGGTTCTGGGAGGGTCATGAGTAAAAACATTCCCTAAAATGCTAGGAGAGATGAACACCAAAATTAGTCGAATTATTCAGACAAACATTTAAAAAAACACACACACAGTTGCATATCCGTCAAGGAAATATAGGTCTTAATGGAGGGCCAAAAGCCCTTCACGAAGAAACTAGCTGAGGGAGGGGTAGTAAGTCTTTATTCATCAATGCTCTAATGAGGTTTAGACGGTGTTGTGGGGTGCTATCATGAGTGCCTTCTCTCACCAAGGGCAAATCTTTTGGTCTGTATCCTGCTTTCCATGTTAACTATAGTATTTATCAAAATATTTTTATATAATTATCCAAAAAACAAGAGATTAAAAGTAAGTAAACAGATTGCTGGGTTCGCGGGAATCTTGTATTTTTGTGGAAACAGCAGTCTAATCTAAGGTGCAGAAACAAGAAACCCTTTATCTATTAACCACCATAATTGGATCGTGAATTAAGATGAATGAGTGGATCAAGAATGAAGATGAATGAATATTGTCTCACGCAAAAATTGATGGAAACATGCACATGTACCTAACAAATAAATAGGGGAATCGCAGGAAGAACGAATAACCTTTGATTGAAAGAGAAGTGGCCTGGAAGTTTTATGGAAGTTTTATTCGATTTAAAATCTAAAAGTTTCAAATTTTAATCTTTAGATGGCGATAGACTTTAATTCTGTAATGTATGCACACTATATATATATATATATATTCGAACCCATCATGAGCTTCTCCAGTATTATTTGGCTGACAGTTCTGGATTGAAGCCTTCGGTAGAAAAATTTTACGCCTTTTGTGATGATATTTTTCAAACATTTTTTTTACTTCATGTATTAAATCACTATAATATATATATTTTAAAGAAAATTCAGAAAATGGCAATCCAAATGAAACCAGATGGGTGCCTTATATTTGGATTAGAATGAATTACTTAATCTAACATCTGGCTAGAGCTACACGGATCACGTAATATTCAAAACATGTTTGTAATCCACTTGTGTATATCTTCTTTTAGGTGTTTTATTAGTCTGACTACTGCTGTGATGTAGTCTCTAGACTTTTGTATGTAGATCTGGCTGGAGCTACACGGATTACGTAACATTCAAAACAACATGTTTGTAATCCAGTTGTGTATACCTTATTTAAGTGTTTCTTAATCTGACTAATGTTGTAATGTAAGTCTAGACTTTTGTTGACCTTTTATCTGCCTTATAATTATCTTGTTTTAGTAAAAAAAGTAAGAGGTTTCAAATTCGCAACGCCTCAATTACACTCATTCTTCCTGTATTACCCGACCCATTCCTCCCTCAAAAAAGGTAGTGAGTACCTTCATCTACAATGTTCCATATTTTTACGAGGTTTTAATGTAAAACCTTCCTCATTGTTTCAAAATAATAAACTTCAACGGAAGATAGGGAACAAAACTTCAATAGAAGATAAAAGTAATTTATTCCAAAACAGGTCTCAACGTTTTACCATTATGGATCACTTCTTGGAGCTTAAAGAGTGTCAACCTTTTACACGCACAGGTTTGCACAGGCGTCAGGATCTCTTCACTCAAACTGTCATGAATTGTAAGTTTCAGTTTTACTCAAGAATATGAATTTTTTTTTAGTTTTTCGACTATCCACAACAAACATCACGATCTGAGAACTAAACTGATCCCACTGGAAAAGATAGCCATTTGCATAACAGACATATCCAATGTGGAAGACTGTGTTAATATCATTCAAGTCTTGAATGAGCTACTCCGCATTAAGAGATCCAGGCTTTCATTAGAGCCTTCAGCTTCATCTTGCAGCACAATAACTGAAGATAGTTCAGTGCTAAAATGACTCTCTTCGGTGCGCCAGTGTGGCGGTGATAATGAAATTCTGAATCTTAGCCTCATGTATCTGCAAGAACTCAAATCTGAGACATAGAGATTTGAAAACCTGAGATAAACAAATAATGAAGCATATGGAGAGCATTACAATCATGTGTCATATCATTTGAAGCTAAATGAATATAGTTCCAAAAAATAAATTATTGATAATAAATTTAGAAGAGTACAAAGATTGCTGCAATCATGTAAAACAGATCTGTTGATGGAGGAAGAAAACATGGTATATATATTAATCTGCATCCAAGGGTTTTCAAACCTTTCCCATGTCACCAAAAATCACCATGCACTGTAGAGAATTTTGAGCAGGATAAGACGATGCTCTAAAATGGTACACCTGACTCCAGATATATACGCCATTGGGCAAACTATGGCCCAACTTGTAGGCATAGCTGCACAATCAAGCAGAGGATAAGATGAGATTTTACTAATCAAGTATATGTCCTGAAAGTAACTGATACATAGATAAAATACACCCGGTAAGGCAATGTTATGCACAAAGTTGAGCCACAGTTCCTTTGAGAAACTCTGATGGATAAATCCAGGGGCACGCCACCTTATGGCTCTTGCTGGAGCATCTGCACAGTTTGTCATAGCAGATGAGCATACATCATAAAGCTTGTCATGCTTTACCAGTTTGTAAAGCACAGTAGTTTCAGTCAAGGATGAAACTAGAGTGCTCAGAAGTTTAATTCCTAGAATCTAAATATACTTTTTTATCTTAATTAACGTCAATTAATAGCTACAAGCACTCCATTGAATATTTTCTATTAACGAGCACGCTAGGTAAGCCTCCCAATATTACAGTCCTTTTCCTGTTGTTGCCAGGATTAGGGAGGTGGCTTACTGCAGGTTGGTGTTGCAAGTGGGATCGCGCATTCATCCTATTTTTCATGTGTCTATGCTAAAGAAGGAGCTTGGAACTGATCAGATTGCCATGCCTACATCACCTATGGTTGGTCCAGATGATCAAATACAATTTACTCCAAAATTGGTACTTAAATGAAGGGCTAACAAGAAACAGTTTCCAAACTTCCATCCTTGAGGACAAAGATGTTTTGAAGGGAAGGTTAGCATTTGTTAAATGTAGTCGTTTTGATGTAATAGCAAACAAGGAGCCTAAAACGGTGTCGTTAGACTGATGAGCTAATTTTGTATCGAATTAGTTAGGGTGCGTTTGATAAAACTGAAATCTGAAAACTGAAGTCTGAAGTCTGAAATCTGAAATCTGAATTCATTAAGTGATTTAATTGTTAAGTATCATATCTAATACATTTAAATGTATATCACATTCAGTGATAAGTGAAAAGCTTATCACTTATTTTTGGGAGCAAGTTTTGCCTAAAAGATTCAGTGCCACTTAATTAATTCAGATGTTCTATTTTTTGTTATCAAACATATCTAAATGATTAAGATCTGAACCCATTAAGTTTAAATGCTGAATTGTATTATCAAAACGGGGCCTTAGTCTGTTAGGGTGGGGGCCACTATTAATAACAGAATTAAGGGGAGAATGGAAAAATCATGTCAGATGCAACCGCAACAAATTCTCAAGTAATAATACTTCTTCATCTCTCTCTCTCTGACGAAATTCTTTCTCTTGTTTTCTCCCTAAAGTTTGATTCTTTTTCTCGATTCTTTGCTACAATTTCAGCTCCATAACTGACATATTGTTTGACCATTCCTCTGGCCCTGCAAGAATAATTGAAAAATATTATTAAAAATGAAAAATTGCATACATATAATCGCTTTGTTCATCGACAAGAAGGCGATCACAATCAAACTGAAAAATTTACCCCTCCTCACCCAAAAAAAGCAAAAACTTCACTGAGTCCGATGTAGTTCATAATTGCCAACTTGGAACTTAATCCAAGAGATTGGTTTTATATCAATGTCCAAAAAGGTGTCAGGTATTTGTGTAAACTTGGAGTTTTTTTTTTTTTTTTTTTTGAACTTGGAAAGTTGACGAACAGGAATTGTGGATTAAACGAATTTGATGACGCCCAAGGTTATCAGTTTATCAATCATAAATCCGACACGAAAATTCTAGGTTGTTTAGGTTTCTATCATGAAAGGAATTTGTTTTTGTTGGGGGGACAAAACCAAAAAAAAAAAAAAAAAAAAGGATAGTTGCATGCTCTGTAGAAAGATGTAAACGATTTTCACCTCTACGTGGACCCAAGATGAAAAATAAGTGCAAGTCGAATCAAAAAGCTTGTTGTGTTAACACAGTTCTCTTGACGTCAAGACCAAAGTTTACTCATTTTTAAGCAAGAAGCAAGTCGATGATTTTCTTCAAGACCAACAAGAAGCATGTCTTTTAAGGAAGCACTAAATTCAAGAACAATTTACTTCGATCCCATTCTTTTTCTAGTTTGATCCCGTATTTTTTCTGGTTGATAAAGAACAATTGAACATATTTCTTTTTCCTAGTTATTCAGTTACTTTGATCCCACATTTTGTCTAGTTAATAAAGAGCAATTGAACAGGGATTGGACCTTTTACTCAAGAAAATGCATACCGTGATTGCCTCCTCTAACATTGTGTGGTAATTAAAGTCAAATTAGCAGCTATGAAAGGTGGATTTCGGCTACATTGTTGGTTGTTATGGGAGGACCGACCTTGATGCCGGAAGATTGTTGATTAGCAGTCGTAAAAATTTGGAGTACGGGCGATTTGTTTAGGTACCAATGCTAGCTAGTCATAGTCGAGGTGAATTTCAACTCACTTTTAAATGCCAAAGGATTGCAAATTGCTACGGTATATCTTTCTACAAAGATTCTAGAAAATAGCAACTCAAACGAGTTTGGTTAAAATGGCCTAACCAGTTAAAACGTTCTTTGTCGTTTATGATCTTTGATTACAAGGTTAAGAAATACAAATGATAATCGTTCATCCTAATGCTATATGAAGTGCAAAATTTGATAATCAACTTACAAACTTGGTGCTAAAGAGTTGATGTCAAGGTTAGGGATGAGACAAAGTTTAGAATGCCTGCAAATCCTCGTTGCCCAGTAATATTTATATCAATCATCAAACAGAAGAAGGGTGACAGTAATTGGAACATCTTGCAGTTTTTCCCCCTCAATCTTCTCTGTCTCTAGACCTAAAAAAACGACATTAAAGCTGGTGTTTCCATCACTCTCTATGTCCCCCTCCCTTCTCTCTCTCTCAAAGGTTCGGCTATATTATGCCTTTTGCCCTTAAATTTGTATGATCCTCAGTGCTAATTTGAATACTAGGACGTCAAAGCTAGTGATCCTTTTTGCTTTTTCTAAAATTTTTGCTTAATTTTTTTTTCCCTCGCCTATGCTCAAGATAACGTTCATGTAAATAATATTCCTGAAAGAAGATGGTCAACAAGATGGCAGTAGTGAATTGTATAACACTCAATTAAAGGTTTGTTTTCTCAGGATTCCTTTCTTCTTCTGCTTTCACCAGAACGATTCCAAATTTGAGTCTCAAGCCTCACAAAATCCGAAGAATTGACCACTAGCTACTAAGCTAGCCCCAATAGTCCAGATTTTACCGAATGCCAAAATCTTTTGGTTTTGCAATTCTTTTGGTGACATCATGTTGATTTAGATTTTTTTTTGAATCCCAGTCCCAATAATCTACCCTGCTTTGCTCTTAAGCTATGACAGGTGGAGAGAGCCCAATTGAACATGTAAAACAAGTACACACTCTGAACTCTTTATAACCAAAGAAAGCACCATACTTCCCCCTAATGCACGAAACAGACGCGGTTTCATATTTGCCACCGTAAAAGATATGGCATCTCTTCTAGATGCTTTTGTTCCAAAATTCACTTGGGAATTAAGCTGTGATGAGGTGGTTCACAACAATTAATTACACAATCTGATGGAGCATGATGAGCCTCAGACCCTTTATTTATTTATTTATTTTTGGTAAGAACGGATAATATTAATAAAGTACTTAAAAAGAGTTTACAAACCGAGGTAATGCAAAACCTCTACAATCAAGTTCTAACAAATTGGAAATTATGAAGGGTTTACATTCAAACAAAACAAAGTCTTGTTCATTTGCCGCCCCCATCATAGCCAAAAAAATCCACGCACTGATTTGCTTCTCTATAGATGTGCTTAACTATAATTTCTTAGAAGTATTCAACACTTGCAGAAATTACTTTTCCCAATGGGGGCTCTGCTGAATGCAAGAAATAATTGAAAAATATTATCAAAAAAAAATGGCATGCAAATTTTCTTCATTTGACAAGCAAGGGATTACAATGAAAATGATTAAAAAACTTCACCGCTTCCAATGTAGTTCACAAATTGCCAACTTAGTATATTTTGGCCATGACTTGTAGTAGTTGTTAAAGATATACATTAAACGCATTTCACTAGGGTTGGGATACGAACCTGAAGAGTTGATGAAGAGGAATTGTGGATTAAAAGAATTTGAGAACGTTAATGGTTATCAGTTTATTAATCAATCATAAATCCAACACCAAAATTCTGGGTTGTTTACAGGTTTCTATCATAAAATCAATTTATTTTTTTATTTGCAAAAAAAAAAAAAAAGGAGAGGAGAGAGTGTTACGTTATATAGAAAGTTGTAGTAAAAGATATATAGACCAAAATGAATAATGAGTAGCTGGTTGTTTAAAGCAATTCTTTAAACTTCACAACCAAGGTTTACTTAAAAATCTTTCTGTCCACAGAAAACTTTTTTCATTTGTCGCAAATATATCTTCAATCACTTTTTTAATCCACATATATCAAATCACTGCAATAATTTTTCTACAAAAACTCCTAAAAGTAACAATCCAAATCACTAAGATTAGCCAGTAAGAAATGCCGGTAAAGAAATTTCCTCATAAGAATAGTCCTGATATACTTGTCTTTTCACACGAATTCTGATTAGGTCCAATTTCCACAACCCCCACCCTTCCATCAAAAAGTAAAATTAAAAAAAATTACGTGCTCAACTTTGCCATATCATATCATTAATTTCTACAATTAGTTCAGATCCATCTTTATCATCAAAACACAAAATTGAAATCACGTCATCTGAACATGAGCACAGGCTTTTTAGGGGTAGAGAGAGGGAAAGAGGAAATCAAGAGTCATAAGTTTTTTATCCTTTTTTTTTTTTTTAACGCAAAGAGTCATAAATCAGTAAGCTGTAAGAGGCTAATCAAGTTTTACCATTAGAGATAGACAGTAGGAATTTATTTTTAGTTTTAACACTTTCAGTATATTAATAAATAGATGTGGTTTTCATGAATATGCATTGTACGCACACTCATAATCCAAATTGCCAGAAAAAGGTTGGTTAATAAAAATATTCATCCGAATTGCATACTTGTTATTTCTATTGCTGTTAGTCTTAAATATCTTCTGTGATTAGCCATATTTATGAGAATGAATTATGAAATTCTTTCATTAAAAAATAAAAGCATTCAATTATAAGTATATCATTTTTTTTCCACCTCATTTATCTAGATTGATGCGGACAGTTGACAAAAATATTCATCTGCCATGACTGATGGCTGATGAGGTACATCCGCCAAACTACCTTGCCGAATGCTTCTACCATAGTTTTGACCGGGGGAAGACTTGTAACAAATGGAGTGTACCGGTCTTGTCTAAATTGCTATTTTTCAGTTTTTGGCTTTTTGCATAAGAAAATATACTGTAACAATATAATATATACGAAGTAAAAAAGTATTTAGAAAATGCAGTTATGAAAAATGTAAAAATTTTTCGGTGGAAAACTCCAATCCAAGCAAGCCAAATAATCTAGTATTCACACTTATTTGATTATTTTAACAAATTTGAAATTTTATTTAAATTTGATTTGTTTATTTGTTGAACCGAACTTGAATGGTCTTTTATTAAATTTAAATATTATTGAATATAAAATGCTTTTTGAGCTTGATTTAACTAGTTGGCGAATCAAATTCAGATGAGGTCTTATTAAGAGGAACTCGATTTGAGTATCAAGTAGATTGGTTCATCTTTCTAACTCTACCAATTTTGTTGCCGCACCGACAACAAAATTTTCTCCAATATTGGCCAAATTCCACTAGCACTAATGTTGAATACTCGAGAGTCTATTCTACACGGTTTCTCACTTTCTTGGTGGGAGGGTAAGCATCGAGTCCCAGTACAGATTGTGATGGACTGACGGTGGCCTTTGCTGATAGACTCCGCCCCCATCGTCTGTAGCAATCCATCACCAATAATCCACCTGTTGCGCTGTTAGATATCGGGACTTAGAAGTCCTTTCCTCCGTTGCAATATCAATAGCGGCTGCTGCTCCATTTCCCTCTCCTCTCCCTTTTGTTTCCGTATAAATAGGACTCCTCATGGTTCCGATCCTTCCTCCCCCCTCGTTTCCCTCTTTCCGCATTCCGCGGATTGACTAGTAGAAAATACAAAAGATCTCTTGTCTCGTCCAAACTCCCCAGATCCCGTCCTCTCTCACCAATCCAAAGGTCGGTTTCATATCATATTATTCAGTTTCATACTACTATCGTGATCGTGATCTTTCTTTTCTTTTCTTTTCTTTTCTTTTCTTTTTAGGTTGGGGCTTCCAATTCACTTCAATGTTATATTTATTGGGTTTTATGCAAATTTAATCTCTAGAATTTTGGCTTTCATTTCATGTAATCTGATTTACAAGGCATTCCTTTTCTTCAATAATGCAGGTTTTCCCCCTTTCTTCATCTGAGTGACCCTCTAAATTGTCACGTAACAAAGATTCATAAGGTTTTTTTCTTCGCCCTCCTTTCCTATCTAATCTTTTCTCTAAGTTATTGATTTTGATGTTACTTGGTGGTTGATCATATTCTGGGTTGTTTTCAGCATTGGTATTTATTTGTGTTCTCTTGCTGAATTTGTACTTTACGTGGTACAACAAGGTAAATTGGTAAACTCTTGGAACTTTTTGGCTGGTAATTGAGGCGATTAATAGTTAATTGTTATTGAATTTTGGGTTTTAGCTAAAGATTTATCCTTTGGTGTTTGGTGCACAATTTGTTCTTTACATGTTAAACTAATGTCAACCATAGATTGGTGAACTTTTTGGCATGGCAATTAAGGTTATAAGGCCATTTCAAAATTGTCAAATTTTTTGTAAGTTGCCTAAATTTGCAACTCTTCATGGACTCCTCTGTTAGTATTACTGAAGCAATGCGCTTAGGAGATGATAGAATTGAACGTGGGTATGGTCCAATGTGTTAATTGTATTAAGATTTTATGCTGCTCCTGTAGAGTGCCTATGCGTGTTGATACCACCACTATTTGAGTAGCGATATTGCTGCTAATTAAGGTAAACCTATAATCTGTTGATTGAGTTGAATAATTCTATATAGTTTCCAACTTTCCATCTAGAAGTAGTTGTTCTCGGGCTGACTGATTAAAATGTGATTGTGATAATCAGAATGTGTGCTGATTTTGAGATATAATGGCATCCTCCATTGCTTTTAATTTTTTAGAACATTCTTAAGAGCAAGAAGAAGTGTGGCCCATGCTTGTACATTTCTAATGGCAGAGGGTAGCAGGTCTTAAAAAAAATTGAAGAATAAATAATGGATGGTTATACGTCAAAAATGCTGAAACAGGCTATAAGAATGGATGACAGTACTGATTTAGGAAGGTTAGTTGCATGCATGAATAACTGGTATAAATTGATTTGTGCCAATATGATGGTTTTGGACTAATGATTTTTGTAAAGTCTTCCACTTCAATATGCTTTTGTTCCATGAAAAAGAAAAGGTAATCTGTGTAATGGGAATGAATTATTTTCATGTTTACCAAGATGAATTGGACTTGGATGAGTTATTGTTTCCAAACAGTTGGAATAGCCAAATATAAGTGGCTTATTTAGAGTTGAATTTTTTGCTTTGTTCCTTCTTTTTTAATGGCTTTTATTTTCATGCATCACTGCTTTCTATTTTTTACCACTTTATTTTTCCCTCAAGTGCCTTTTAGAAAATTTGATGTAATTTAAAGGTTATAGGCTTATAGCTTAGAGCTATATAATAGTGATCAATATCTATTTACTCATTCAAAAAATACCTCTGTGCAGCTAAAGCATAATCTTTTCCATGTGCAGCAGGATATTTCATTTCTCCTCACCCCCCTTCCTCCTCAATGAATACACATTACAAGTTGTTGCCCTTGGTTTTGCCTGTCTGCAGTATGTTAGGTGAATTAGATTTATAATATTTCGCAAGCCTAAAGTTATAATGCCTGAAATTTAAAACTTTTTTACTTTGAATTCAAGTGCTCGATGTTCTTAACAAGGAAGACATTTGGCTGCCTTTGGAGCAAAATCGCATGCTCTGGACCATATATTCACGTTTGACTGGTTGGATAATTTTGGTGGACTTCCTACCATTATTTCCCTTACTTAGAAAGGAATGGTAAAAAATTGCTTATGTACTGTAAAATTTGGGTGATGAAATTGAGATGATCATATTATTCAATGAAATGCAATGAATGGCTAATTGATTCACCAATATGTAAATTTACATGTTGTGTTTGAACATGATCTTTTTCTTTTGGCTCCTAAATCGTGATTGATCAACAATCAGGGTCCTGATCTGGCTTTTGCCTTATATCTTTCCTTTTCACATACATTTAATGGAATCAGTTTATGAGACAAGGCTTCTTTGAAGCTTCTTTTCCTATACTATCAACAAGAACCGCTAATTCTATTTAAACAATATACTCAATATTATCTTTGTTAGTTCATGTGCAGCATATTTTCTACTTTTCGATAATTCTGTGATATTGTTCTCTTCAGTTTTATAATTTTTTCCCCTATGGCATAACTTTTATTTTTTCCTTTTTTTTTGGGGAAGCTGTTGGAAATAATTTCTTTATCAAGTTTTTGCCCCTTTTTCGGCTGCATTATGTCTTTTAACATAGTATTCTTTCCTGAAAGAACTAACATTTGTATACATACATACATACATACATAATACGCACACACACACACACATAAATTTTCCCTATCAATCCTTAATTTTGCCACAAAATGAAAGTCAATCTATTTGCACAGCCAGGCTGTCTTCCTGTTTTTAGCATGGAACAGATTAGTCTACAGATACTCTTGAATTGTCTAAAGTGAGCAAGGAACTATTTTTAGGTTGTACCATGGTCCTACTTTCTCGAGTCCAGTTTCCTGTGTACTAATTGTTTTGTTATCTTTTGACAGGGATCTTTTCTAGCTCTTTCTAACTCATGAACATGTTTGTTTTAGGTACTTAGAGAATTAAAGAAGATGGTGAAAATTTGCTGCATCGGAGCCGGCTATGTTGGAGGGCCCACAATGGCTGTGATTGCTCTCAAGTGCCCGTCAATTGAAGTGGCCGTGGTTGATATCTCTCAACCAAGAATCAGTGCTTGGAATAGTGACCAGCTCCCAATTTATGAACCAGGTCTTGATGATGTGGTGAAGCAGTGCAGAGGGAAGAACCTCTTCTTTAGTAATGACGTGGAGAAACATGTTGCCGAGGCTGATATTGTCTTTGTCTCAGTTAACACCCCAACCAAGAGTCAAGGTCTTGGAGCTGGAAAAGCTGCCGATCTCACCTACTGGGAAAGTGCTGCTCGTATGATTGCTGACGTGTCAAAATCAGCAAAGATTGTGGTTGAGAAGTCAACTGTTCCTGTCAAAACTGCTGAGGCAATAGAAAGGATTTTGACTCATAACAGTAAAGGCATCAACTTCCAGATCCTGTCCAACCCCGAATTTCTTGCCGAGGGAACTGCAATACAAGACCTTTTTAATCCTGACCGAGTCCTCATTGGAGGCCGAGAGACCCCAGAAGGGCTTAAGGCTGTTCAAGCACTGAAAGAAGTTTATGCACATTGGGTCCCTGAAGAGCGGATTATTTGTTCAAATCTGTGGTCTGCAGAGCTGTCCAAGCTTGCGGCTAATGCTTTCCTGGCACAAAGAATTTCTTCAGTTAATGCCATGGCAGCTCTGTGTGAGGCAACTGGTGCAGACGTCAGCCAAGTATCACATGCTGTTGGAAAGGATACAAGAATTGGTCCCAAGTTTCTCAATGCCAGTGTGGGATTTGGTGGTTCTTGCTTCCAAAAGGATATTTTGAACCTGGTGTATATTTGTGAGTGCAATGGTCTCCCTGAGGTGGCCAATTACTGGAAGCAGGTGATTAAGATCAATGACTATCAGAAAGCCCGATTTGTTAACAAAATAATTTCGTCAATGTTCAATACAGTTGCAGGAAAAAAGATTGGAATCTTAGGTTTTGCTTTTAAAAAAGATACAGGAGATACTCGAGAGACACCTGCAATTGATGTCTGTAGAGGCCTATTGGTGGACAAGGCTCAACTGAGCATTTATGATCCTCAAGTATCTCAAGATCAGGTCCAGAAGGATCTTACCATGGTGAAGTTTGATTGGGAACATCCTGTCATGCTTAAACCTGTCAGTCCTACTGCTCTCAAACAAGTTTCCTTTGCTTGGGATGCATATGAAGCATCCAAAGATGCTCATGGAATTTGCATTCTGACTGAGTGGGATGAGTTCAAAGCACTTGATTTCCGGAAGATATATGATAACATGCAGAAACCTGCCTTTGTATTTGATGGTCGGAATGTTGTAGATCCAAATAAGTTGCGACAAATTGGATTCATTGTTTACTCCATCGGCAAGCCATTGGACCAATGGCTAAAAGATATGCCTGCTGTAGTGTAAAAGGCATCTCTTTCGGAGTATCCTTTATTGTTACTTCATGCAGCGATTTACGAGGATATCATGGCATAGTAGTGCGCTGGTAGCAGTAGTGTGTTTAGTCTTTTTGGTAGTGTGTTTAATCTTTTTGATATATAAAACAAAAATGGAGCCCTGAAGCTTCTTTTCTTTTGCTCCTTTTTGGGCGAATAACTATTTTGGCTTCATAAGGTGCCTTTCTTGTAATGAGATCTTCTAGAATTTGTTGAGATGGGAAAATTTAGAAGTTTCTCTTCTTATTAGCTGTCAAGTATGAATCAAACACTACCCAGCTTAATGACATTTTCCTAGTAGAGCTATGGTGTTTGTTGATGGATTAATTGTTTTATGTTCGGCTTATCAGAAGGTTGTAGCGAATGCAACCACTGTAGTATGTCATACACAAATGAATCACTGAGTTCCGTATATGTCTGCTCTAAAAGTATATTTTTAGAGGGTTGTTCATGGGGTATAATCTGCTCCCTGATTCTCTGTATACATTGGAAAAGATAAAACATGGAATTTTACCCTAGCCAACTTCTGCGGGTTTGGCAGTCGGAGCAGTCAGCAGCTTACAGTGCAATGAGTTGCAGAAAATTCATGTTGAATAATAATCGTATGCTTCTATTTCCTAAAGTTGAGGTGAAGATAAAAACTCTATGAACTTCTGCTAAATAGAGTCAAACTCATTTGGTGGCTTTCTATGTCCTTGGCACTTCGATTCCGTGTGGTACTACTCTGCTTCGACACAATATCTCAAGTTTCGCCCCCTGCTGTGTGTTTGGCAAATCACCAACTTCACTCTTATACCCTGCCCCCTACACAATGAATCTGTTTTTGTTAATCATTTGAGTCACGCACTTCAGGCAATTACTTTGGTTTTGACAGGGTGCTTCATGATTCCAATCTTCCTACCTATACTACTGTGCATAATACAGAGTGGTCAGGGGTTGAAGTAGCATTCCCTAAGGATGACAAGTATCTTTTCTTTGATTCGTTTGCGTTCACTTTGCTGGTTAGAGTAACCTAGCGGCAGGGGCTGCTTATCTAATCTAGGCTTTATCTTAGATGGATACTAGTCTTGTACTCAAAAGAAAGAAACTTTTACTCGTAGGTGGAGAAATGAAAAAGGACCAATGGATCGCTGGATGAAGAAAATACAAGAAATGGCTTCTAGAAACCTAAATATGATACTTAATACACTTTTAACTTGAGCATGTCTTATACTAATTAGAACTGTCTAGGAGCAGCATATCATCAATAGTTGACCATGCATAACAGGAGATAAGAGAATGAATGGACCAAAGAGGTATGGTATTGCCATAATGCAACTTAAGTAAGCATTGAAATGATGGTGTCTGAGTTTCAACTATCTAGAAACAGCGAAAATATCCACTGATTGCAAAATGCAAAGTATACTACAGATATGTATGTATATCAAACCCATACGAGCTCGTATATTACCAGATAATGAATAATGTTTTCCTGTTGGAGCTGTGAAATTGGTTTATATGTGGGTTTAAAGAAATTTATAGTTCAGTGACTTTTCTAATCTCTCCACCCATTTTAGATAGCAGGGAATTTAACACACACTTGTTTTCTTATCCCTTGTCTAACTGGAATATGCGAACAATGCTTGAAAATTTTTTATAATGACCTCAAACTCTTAGGATATTCATGTCTGGCATAGCATTCCCTGAATAGTTAATGCTTTACAAATACTTTTAAATCATGTGGCCATGGGGATAATTCATCATTCCTTTTGTCAGTAAACTAGTAAACTACTATAAAGTATGGCCTCTTAAATGCATCCCCTGAGAGCCACCGATCAAACTTGTACCTTCTGTCAGTAAACTACAAACTCCGGCCTCTTAAATATACATAGAAGTTGGAAAACTAATGCTAATCATTTGCTTTAAGTGTGCTTATATGAAAGAGGGATGTGAATGGTTACTTTAGTGTTGCAACTGTTCTTGAAGGTAAATGGCCAAAATTAGCCCATATTTTATCGGATCAGGAGCCTCACAAGTTGAGTTTTATCCGATCTAAATCGGTTCCGTAATTCTTATTACATTTGGTGTAAGCTCACACAATTTTAATATAATTGCCAACTTAGTCTTCTAAGTGTATAAATTTAAGTTTATATCTAAATTGTACGAATTTATGTCGTAAATTATAAAAATTACATTAATCGATTTGAATTGGATAAAACTCAACTCATGGAAGCCCTAATCCTATTCAAGTAATTAAAAGAAAACTTCTGATGAGCCTTCATACCGTTGTGTAGCTCATTTTTGTGATACAGCAGAGGCATCTTTTACCGGTTTCACTTGTTGACCATCTCATGGAGGGAGCGTTGGATGAAAAGAGTGTCATGTAGGGATTGGCTCAATTCATGAGAGTCTGAATAGAAAACGCACTCCCTCATGTTCTCAACATGTCGGCGATGTATAAAAGGGTAGACTAACATAGCGTTGCAAATTAACCAACGTGCTTGGCTTGAATTCATGAGTAGTTCGGTCAAAAATTTAATTCGAACACAGTGCTAATCGAGTTCAAGTTGAGTTCAAACTACTCCGAGTTCAAGTTGAGTTCAAACTACTCCGAGTTTAAGTTGAGCTCAAACTACTTGATAAGGGAATCGAGTTGAATTCGAATAGAAAAAATCAAAACTTAAATACTCGTTGAGTTTTATCGAGTAGTGTATTTATAATATAATTTTTAATTTTTATTATAAAATCAAATTCCAAAGCTTAAAATCGAGTTTGAAAAATCGATTGAGTTCGATTTGATCGAGTTCGAATTCAATTCAACTCGATAGCAATCCTAGACTAACACTATAAGACATCGATTGTACTTCGTGGACGATTGAATTAATGGCCTTTGGTCATCCAAATTCCAAAGCTTAATCGTCTAAGCCAAGTCTAGAAATTTCTTTACAAGGTTTCTAGTGTTAGCTTAATTTGTTGTAGTTTTTGCCATTGGGATTTCATTAGTAGAGGGAGTTCACTTAGTATTTAATTCGCACAATAATAGAAAGTTTCAACTACCAGCTATGGATTGTATTACGGATGGTGCTGAAAGTACACTTAAAATGGTGACGACATTTGATTTTATAATCATTCTTGTTATAGTTTTTCATTTTTCCCCTTCTGCTCATTTAATCAGTTCTGGAACTTCTTCCTTCTATTTCTGTGAGATCAGATTCAATAACTGCACAGACCGAAATCTGAAGTCCTAATAAACAGAAGCGTTCTGGAAATGTAACATCGGCATATGTAAGAACCTTTTATAACCATTCCTGTCATGTCTGGTATCAAAACTTTCATAAGGAAAAATCAAATGAAGAGAAGAAATTTCTGATTTTTGAACTGATTAATTATTTTCTAAAGAATTTTACAATGTGTTCTACCATCTTCTTTCAGATATTGTGGACTTTTTGAACATGCTGATGAATTTCACTAGCATAAAAAATATCAATTAGTAAGTCCAAACTGCTTGCACAGTTAACTAATAGGTCTCGCTTGGAATGAGATTTTTCTCTAAAATTCTTTTACGCTTTCTATGAACACATTTTGTTTTTTCACGTACATCAAATTACTACAATACATATGTTTTACAAAAACTCTAGAAAATAGTTACAAAAACTCTAGAAAATAGCAAACCAAGAAAACTCTTAGCTACTAATACTTGTCCAAATTTCTTATAACACTTAGCTATAATTTCCTAAGTTCAATACTTTGTGGTTTTCGTAGCAGAAAACTACAATAAGATTCATGTACTTTTATTTTTATTTTTTTAATGTCTTAAGGTATTTTTGAAACTACAATAAGATTCATTGCCAATAGAGGCTAAGATATATCTTTTCTGGTCGATTTGTATCTTCTTTTTTTTCCTACTAGCGAAATTTGCTTGGATCTAACACGTGTTTAAAAGCAAAGTAATCATAGTACTTATTAAAGAATCCAAACACGTGTGCATCGGGTCAATTCCGAGTATGACCCACGTGCTAATTCCATGAACCCGGGTCTCAGAATCCGGATCCTTCGTCATCTACAAAAGCACGAAAGCCACCGTACCTATTTTGTCCTCGGCCTTCGATCCCCCATCGCGATCTCTCTCAGATCGATTCCAGTTTTGTTACAATTCTTGTTCTTAATCCTCGAATTAAATCTTCTCTTCGATCAAGTCGTTTCATCCTCTATCGATTGACCTCTTTTTTTATTCCCTTCATAAGGATTTTCACAAACCCTAATTTTGCGATTTCAATTTTTCGATCTGCTTCATCGAACCCCTAATTCAGTCGATCGACCCCCTTTTTGGGATCGATTTGTGATTTCTTTTGATTCCCCCATACTAAAAGACCCTAGGATTTAGAAATTTTTCTCCTCCTTGGAGCTAGGGTTTCAGCTCGTATTTGATTCTCAAACTTCGTTGGATCTGTAAATTTGTTTAGGGCTTTGGTAAGTTCTTGTTTGAATTATATTTTTCGCCTTACTCTGATGCTGATTTGGTGGGCTTTTTTGGTCAGAATTGTTAAGCTAGGGTTAGGGTTTCGCTAGAATTCTGAGGGTAATTTAATTGGTGGAATTTCACTGGGAATAAATTGTCGTTTCTTTGAGAATACATGTGCTTACGTATTCGGCTAAGCAAGCATGAATTGAAGGCTCATTTCAAATAGCTTTGCAAACCCCAACCCCTCCTTTCCCCTCCCCCCCCCTCCCACCAAAAAAAAAAACAAAAAAAAAAAAAGAACAAAAACAAAAGAACAAAGAAAAAAAAGAGGAAAAAATAAAAAAAAATGAGACAAAGTAACGTAAACTTTTTTTTTTTGGTAGTAAGAGGTACAAAACTTTGTCTGTTTCTGTAGATTTATTTTGTTCTTGTTATGTCCAGTAGTATTACATGTTTTGATAGGTATAGAATACAAGTGCCAAATGGTATCAATTATCATCTGGTGATTGGATGTTAAATGCAATATGTGAAGTAGTATGATTTGAAAAGAAACTTTGAATAATGGAGCTATTGGAATAGCATTTATGGGACTATCATTGGGTTCATCTGATGTTAGACTGTAGTGGAACTGTAATTTTGCTTTTTAATTGAGAAATATGCCTGACATGCCGTTGGTTGCTACTTAAGTAAGAAATGATTTTTTCCGTCTAATTGATTGGGAAGCTTTTTTCTAGCTGGCTAACCAATTCGTTTACCTACTCAATATTTTAGTGATGATACACATTATCAGCATACCTTAAACAGGTGAGCTTAGATATGGTTGATATTTCTATCTGCAACTGGTGGGTAGTCTGATATATTTTAGATGTGTATCAAGATACAGAGATTTGATATGTGTCTGAAATGAGATGCCTTATGCGTATACTGTTGTCATTCATGAGATTTTTGCATGTGCAATTTATTTTGGAAAATGATCAAATAGAACAGAAACATATCTAATCCTATGATGATGTCAAACTAGTTGGGAAACTATCCAGCTGGTTAGTTATTTCACATGATGCCAAGGGGTTGGCTTATGTGATACTTAGAATCATGTAATTTGCTTGACTTTTCAATTTTTTTTTTCCTTGCACTTGTGGACTGCTTTTTTATGACACCTGAGGTTTGTGCATATTTGCTTTTAGATTAAATGACTACATATTGCTCTTTAATAGTATTCATGTTTCCTAGTGGTATTTCAACTTTTTTCCAACTGAAGAGGTCATTGTTGGAGAAGAAACTTAAATTGAAAATGGCCAAGTCATACTGCTATGGCTGTAGTTACTATGGATTCACCTTTGCTTCATTTTTTTGACTTTGTATGCAGTCTTTTGGGGTTTAAGTTTTAGTCACTCTTTCCCCTCCTACCCCTCCCAAAAAATAAATAAATAAAAGAGTTGTTTTCACTGATTAACTTGATATCTTTTCTCTCTTGTTGTATCCTGCAGAATCATGGGAGTGAAACGACCTTTTGATGATGAGGATTGTCAGGTTTCTTCTGTAAAGCAAGCGAAACAACTTGAGCTTGACAATAAGCAGACCACATTTTCTGAAGCTTTTTCTTCTGAGGACGTCTCTTGGAATACTGGTAGTCGAGGTCAGATAAGAGAGCTCTTTTTATGAAATTGCAAAACTACACAGTAGAGATCAGTGATTTATATTCATTACATATACAAGAAACTTTGAGGTGTTCTTTGGGAGCTTGCTGAATATTAATTTTACCTGTTTCAAAGATACTTTGTTTTTAAAGCATCCCAGGTAGTTGCCATGTAGGGATCAGACAATAGCATTATGAACATTTTGTGTAGCTCTGGAAGAGCCATATGTGCAGCCTGATGGAATTTAACAATATGCTCTTGTGGCATAATTATCAATTCCTGACATTACTTGTGATATAGGTGAAGCAGCTGGTGACTTTGATAAATGTCAATTGCTCAAGGAGCTTGGAAATGAGGATTCACGATCTGCCTCAAGTTTGGCTGAGAAAGAGTTGGAGACTAGTGCACCTTTATCATGGGTGACCAGTAGCAGCAGTGAGGAAGATGCTGGATCTGGAGAACCATTTTACGTGTCCCTTTTTCCTGAATTCTTTGAGTTCAACTTTCCTAGACGAGCAGTTACTTATCTTGAGGATTCCTATTCTACTTTGATGAATTCTCCTCCTAGGAAACAAATTCCTATTGGACCTAATCATCAAGCTGAAATCCCACCATGGGACCCTCAGGCTGCTGAGACTGACCCTTCGACTCCCAATAATCGTGTTCGTGATGATAATGAGGAAGTAGTTGGAACTTGTATCATTTCAACATCTTTATGTAGCCATTCATCTCACGAAGAAGTTAAAATTGGCGAAGGAAGAAAAGAATGTGGCTGCTCGGATGGAGGTTCTGTGAGATGCGTTCGACAGCATATCAAGGAAGCGCGAGAGAAATTGAGGGAAGTTATTGGTGATACAAAGTTTTTGGAATTGGGGTTCTATGATATGGGAGAGGAGGTGGCAACCAAGTGGACTACAGAAGAAGAACGCGTCTTCCATGAAGTCGTTTACTTCAATCCTGTGTCACTAGGTAAGAATTTTTGGAAGCAGCTGGCAGTGGTATTTCCTTCCAGGACAAGTAAGGATCTTGTTAGCTACTACTTCAACGTCTTTATGCTCAGGAGGCGGGCTGTTCAAAACAGATCTAATCTCTTGGAGATTGACAGTGATGATGATGAGTGGAAAGGAGATGATGATGGTTTCTTCAGAGTTGTAGGAGAAGATGAAGATTCTGTTGTGGAGTCATTTGGGGATCAAGATGTTCGGGAAGGATCTGAAGATGGTATCCGCTCTGATGATGAAGATGATGCAGGTGATGATGATGATGGTGATGATGATGGCAGTGACGATGGCAATGGTGATGGTGAAGTTTGTAGGGATGGTGGGGTGGGAGCTGAGAGGGGAGATGCTTTTGGAATGGGTGATCTGAGAGGTCAAATTCTGAAGCCTCAAATAGACCTGATAGACAATGATTTCAGATCTGATAATCTGTCTGGCATGTTTCATCTAAGGGACATGAGGGAAGATCACAATTTTCAAGAGGACTCCAGTACCTCTTCTGAAAGTCAGCTTTACATGGGGGCCTCTTGTGATTCATTTGGTCTAGGGTGTGATACAAGAGAAAGGAGACTAAAGGAGGATTTTACTGGATGCCTGGCTGGAGAGAGCAATGGGTCAACGGATGATTTGGACTCTGGATTTTTATTGGAATCTGGTGATGCAAAGGTTTGGGATGACTCCTGTTCTACAGTTTTGGCTAAAGGTTTCGATCTTTTGCCTACTTGCAACATAATTGAAGAGATTTTTGGACCATGTAATTCCAAGAGCAACTGAATGAAGGGACGGTTCAAGCCTTTTGAAGACCTCATCCGTTGCTGTTTTTTATTTTTTAATTGTTTTTTTAACATGTTCAGTGCTGGCCTGCTGAATATTAAGAAATGAATTTTGCTTCAGCAAGGGGAGGGGCTTGAAATCCAATTTTCCATTTGTAAATACCTTTCGTTCATTAGAGTTGGGTGTCTCTGTTGATAAGTGCGTCATGTCTCGGGACGCCAGCAGTAGATCCCTCCCCACCAAATTTTTGCTGTCTCTGATGGGAAAGTTTCGCCTGAGTGACAAGGTGCAAATGCCTCTGGACTCGTGAAAAGGCTTTTAACTTATTGTCATAGATCGTAGCTGTTCTTTGTGTAGTTTGAGTTCATATTGCTCTGATTCTGTAGTCTTCTGATCAGTGGTTAAGTTTATGTTGATCTTCAATTTTGTTCAGGGTCTAATGCATGACCCATGTGCGTCTTGTATATTGTATTTGAGGCATAGTGAGCTATCTGAACACTGTATTTGGGTCCATAAAAAATCCTCGCCAATTCCAGTCCCGAGTTCTCCCCTGTACAAAGTGCATATTGTGTCTTTCGTACCATTGAATGAATGAAGAATGTCCACGTGGTAAGGGCCAGAAATCAACCCAAAATAAAAGAAAGGAAGGTATGATTAAGAAATAACTAGGGGTTGGTTTTAGATCAGTAGACCAGAGCGTGGAGAATGGGAGATTGGACACTGAAAAACCACTTTGCAGCAAGGAGCAGGGGAGACTTCATTATCAAACCTAGGCCCCCTCCATAACACAGAACAGGTGGCCAGGATGACTTGAGAATCTTTTAATTCTAAATCAATCATGTGGGTACAGAAACCAGTGGCAATTGCCTCATTAATTTGGAAAGAAATTAATCTGACGCCACCTCGTACTCGTCGTAGGCTATTGCTTAATTTCGGCCATTTAGTTAGCCAGCCCCAGAGACGTGTCAGAGAATCAAATTGCTTAAGAAAATGGAAGTCGTATCCTTGTCCATAAAGCTAACGTGCAAATTGAATGAAGTTAGTCAATTATGTTCAATCAAATAAAAGAGTAAATAATAGAGTAGGTTTGAGTACAGCCATCTTAAAACCAACTTGGTTTAGTTAAGTTGGCCACCAAGGTAGAGTTTAAAACTCTCTTTGGGTGCAGGGCATGGGATGCATCTCACTCCAGGATTTCCTGGAAAATTTCACCAGCTACACACCCGTCTAGGTCCGGTCCGATCCGGTGGAATATCATGTCGACAAAAAAAAAAAAATTGAACTTCTATCAAAATATAAGTGACTAATTGTTTGAGAGGCATGATTGTACAAGACAAAATCTCAAATTTAAGTTCCATCCATTAATTGCAAAGTTGGGAGAAATAATTTTTTTTTGGAATTCCCACCCAGTCCATTGAAATTTCTTCTTTAACCCATCCTTTTTACTTGCTCTATTTCTATTTAAATGTTTTGAATAACCAAATCTCATTATATTAAGAAAATTAGTTGGTTTCTAAAATTCAGTAAAAATTTTACCAGACTTGTCAAAACTACCTTTCATCTTTCTACTTATCCATATCTCTCTATTATTAATGTTTGTAATTTACTCTCTCCCACCTAACAAAAAATATATATATATATATATTGAGAGTATGAATAAGGGTAAATTTTCAAAGAACTTTATAAATGTTTTCTTGATATAATAAAAGGACAATTAAAAAGGAACATGGATTGGATTGGGGACTTAAATAGGAACCGAAGGAGTATGAGTTTAAAATTTAACTCTATTTTATTTTATTTGTTATACAGTAACAACAAAAAGGGGCCAGTTCCCAAATTCTAATGGAGCTGTTAAACATGGGCTTTCTTTAAGTTACTGTTTTGCTGTTTCTTTACCTGTTCCTAATCCTTCTCAGCATTGACTTCTATATATATTTTTCCACAGAAATTTTCACGTCTGAAGAAATACTTTGACTACTTTTGGTCGGCCGAACCAAACAAAGGCGTCGGCTGGAAAAATAAAAAATAAAAATAAAAAAACAGAGGACTTGTATGGAATGGTGAGATAAGGATATGAGTTTAGAGCTTGTGAGATAGTTAGCTTAAGCTAACCACTTTACGGCCGAAGGACGTTCACCAGTCACCAGAAGCTTCTGGAAGTTGGGACAGGTTGCTTTGATACCCAAACAACCATTTTTTGTTTTAAGATATAGAAATCTTAGGCCTCATGGACTAAACTATTGTACCCACCAAATAGAAAGTGGAAAAGAAGATTTTGAAGAAAGCTTTTGTTAACCAGAAATTCTTTTACTAACAAGATCGAGCTGATTATGAGATGAAAATGATTTCCAAGTTTGTGTTTTGTGAGATAATTTAGCATCTTTAAAGTCACAAAGATGATGCCATCAGGTGGAGAACATGAAAATTTAGCAAATATGATGTTGAGGTAATTAAATGGATCCAGTCCTCCTTTTTTTTTTTTTTTTTGGTTTCTTTCTATTTTCGTCTTCCTGGGATAAGATATTGGAACTTCCTTAGCCATTTCGATTCGTCAAGAATATGAAATAGAGTCCTCATTGAAGTTTTGCTCTGATGGATAAGCACAGTGAATGAGATAGAAATATCAAATATCAGGCATAGCCCTTGTTGGACTAGCAGATACATCCAACAACTGGTAGGGAAGAGAAATGTTTGATTGGTAATATTTGGTGGCTGCCAAAGCAGTAACTTTTTTGTTTTTTTTACCATCATCCCAAGTTAAGAGAGATATTTTTCATGGATATCATCCATACGTAGTGGTTCGATGAGAATGGAACATCATAATTTATTATATGGAGAAGTGGAAATTTGACCCGAATATAACTCTAAATCCGATCATGGGAAGAAAGAAGGAAATTGTGTGTATCAGATCCGCAGCTCAGCTCAGCTATTCATGTAGTAGTTGCATGCACATAATTGCAGATCATGTATCCACAATCAGAAATCCCCTTTTTCTCTCTTCTTCTTTTCTCTTTTTTTTTTGGCACAAGAAATGAGAAGAGATCTAATTGTGTGTAACAACATTTCTCATGTCTAACCTTTCTTATTAGGTGTAATGATATCCTCATTTCTCGTAATGACTCAAATTATGATGTAGATCCGCAACAAGACTTTTTTTTTTTTTATTATTTTCTATTGCCATACAAAGCAAGCAAAGCATCTTCATTTGTGCTGCTAATAAATTTGCCACATCTTTGCTCAATTCCACCTCATATATCATGATGGCTCCACAAAATTTCAGTGTATTTCCTGTAGTTGTTGTTTCTTTTTCTCTCCATGAAGTAACCACTAAAGCACGACTTTGAATGGCAATTCTTGTCATCTTCTAGTCATGTTTTAGGCTTTTAGCCACCACTGCCATTTTTCAACAGAACTATCTGTTGATTTTTGGTGGGCTTGGGGGATGCTCCTCCTCCCTAGTCAATAAAAACTTTTCAAATAGCAGTTGAATTTCTATATAAAGGCAAATTGAAATCTAGAGATCTAGAGTCTCTATGCAGAAGAATCGGTCCATGATCCGTATCCTGAATTTTAGCATAAGGTGACTTGTTAACCATTAATTGACTCTATATTTGCAGCACTACTACTAGAGAAAGTATTACATACCAAACCGGCTGAGACTCATTTTTACAATTCAAACCTAAGATATCTTTCTCTATATATATATTGTACACACTTAATAATGCTATCAAATTGGGCTTGAGGGCAGCTTATAAATTTGCACAAAATCAGACCAACCAGAAGGAAAAAAGAAAGAAAAAAAAAAAGGAATTACAAGTTGTTCATATGAACCTAAACATTGAACCAAAACAAAGAACACAACCTCTTTTTTATGACAATTACAAGTGCCCCTCAAATCCGATTGCCAAATGTACACATTTTAAAGATTTGACTATGCAACAGAGGCAAAGATGCAACAATATGGACCAAGAAATATTATTGTATTTTTTTCTCTATTGACTGGGAGGGATATTTCAGTAAGTTCAGATAGCAATAACGGCTGAAGATTCGGACCTTTCATGAGGTGTGACCTTATACACAAAGACAAATCAAAGCATACTGACACTTCAAACAACGCAACACAGCTCCAGAATTTATGACTTTGGGATGTTTCATATTTTGATACCTTCATTTCCTTTTCTGCCCACAGGTTTTTTTTTTTTTTTTGTCCCATTACTTCTGATTTTAATCAAGTTTTTTTTTTCCCCTCATACATTGAAATTTAAAGCCCAGAAAAAGAAAATGTAAAGATTTTTGGGTCCTAAGATCTGTGATCCAAGAAATCTTGGCCGTTTGATTAACAACAAACGAACATTGCTCTACAAACAACACGTGCAGCCCCTGCCCCTTCTTTTGTTTGATTTTTCTCTCTCACATATTTGCTTCCATGCATGGAATTCTCCTCCCACTACAACACATGAAAACACACAAAAACAACAATACAGCTAGTATATATACTTTAGATTAGATAGGGAGAGAGAAAGAAGGGGAGCAGAGGAGAGAGAAATTAGAAAGAGTCTTTGGTTTTCTGTTGCAATTGTTTATCTTGATATGGGTTGTGCTATGTATGTTCATGTTTTCATGGCCGAGTCCGACCCCATCTTTTCAAAGATTTGATTTTTATTTCTTTTTCACCTTAAGTTCTTGAAAGTCCTTCGCAACATTTAAGAGAAAAAGGGTTCTTAAATTTCTGCATATGGGAGAAAGATTACATGGATATGGAATTTAAAGAGTCTTCCTTTTCTTATTGGCTCTCTGATCTTTCACTTCCCAAAAACTGTCACTTCTCTGTGCAGTTTTAATCCTTATTTTATCACTTGTGCAATTGTACCAAGTTAAAAAGTCTTTTTGATCTGTGTTCGACCCCACCTCTCAGCTTTTGGTCGCTCCTTTGATCTGGGAACGAGATCGATCAAGAAATGCAGCATTTTGGCTGTGAATTTTGGCTCTGTGGTTTGAGCTTCCTGATTGTTCATTGACCTCGCTCTGATTGTTGGGTTTTTTTGGTTTTGGTTTTTGGAATTGTTGAATTAGTCGAATTCACTTATTTACATACTCCATGGAAGATCAAGAATCGAGGTTCGTGTGCAAGTGGTGTAATAAGAAGTACCCTTGTGGGAAATCACTTGGGGGGCACATGAGGTCTCATATCATGGCAATTTCAGCTGAATCAGAGGAAAAGGATGAGCCCAACATGAAAAAGTTGCTGTCTTTGAATGTTGGTGAAAAGAGTTTCGATAGAGAGCCAAAGGCTGTTGAACTTGGAGGAGGCGGGCATGCTGGTTCTGGTTATGGACTTAGGGAGAATCCAAAGAAAACATTCAAGGCTGTTGATGCTAACTTCCCTTTGCCTCAAGAGAAGGTCTGCAAGCAATGTGGTAAAGGGTTTCAATCTTTGAAAGCATTATGTGGACATATGGCTTGTCACTCTGATAAAGACAGGGGGGGTTTGAAAGATGATCATTCATGGACAAGCGAGAATCAGAAGCTAGTGATGGATAGTCATTCAGATACTGAAGCTGAGGAGAGACAGCTGAGGAACAGATCGAAGAATAAGAGGTACAACAGAATAATTATTAAGTCGTCTTCTTTTTCCTTGGCTAATGGTTCGTCTTCTGTTTCTGAGATTGATGAGCAAGAACAAGAGGAAATAGCTATGTGTTTGATGATGTTGTCTAGGGATTCTGGTAATTGGGGTGGTGTGAATTCAGTTGTAGAGTCTTCTGACAACAATTCAGTTGTTTTGGAAACTAAATCATCTTCAATTGATATGAGAATTGGTAGAATGGAAGGTTTGAAATTTGTGCACAGTCCAGAGGATGAGACTCCTCAAACAAAGCCTAGGAGCTTAAAAAAATCTAGTGGTTTGGATGCTGAGCTTGTTTCTGAGCAGGAGAACTCTGATTCTGGTTACTTTTTAGAGGAAGTTGTGAAGCTTGAATCAGATGCTTCTGTTGATGGATTTCACAGGAATTGTGGTTTCTTCAACAGCAGTAAGCCTAAAGCTAGTGTAGGAGCTAGGTGCGAGGAGACTCTTGCTGAAATTAGAAGGGGCTTTAGCAAAATAAAGAGTTATAAAGCAGAACTAAGGAAGAACATAAGCAGGGAAAATGAGCACGACTCTGGAGTAATTTCAAAGTTAGGGAAGTACGAAGCAAGAAACAAAAGCAAGGATACTTCAGATAATCTTGAACTTGTGAATGAATCCTGTAGGAAGGAGAGACATGGTTCTTCAGATGCCGAACAATCCAAAAATGCGTACAAGAGGAGCAAATATGAGTGCTTAAACTGTAAGAAGACTTTCAAATCATATCAGGCCCTTGGGGGACATCGGCCCTGTCACAAAAGAAGCAATGCCTACCTCGAGTCAAGATATGAAACTGGTGAGAACAGCTTAGATGGTGATAATACACTAAATGATTTACCTAGTACAAAGCTCAGAGAATCTTCCAGCAATAGGAAAGCAAGTGCTAAAAATCTATGTCACAATGCTGAGAAAAAAGTTAAATCCAAGAAAACCAAAGGGCTCGAGTGCCCTTTCTGTCACAGAATTTTCAAAAATGGCCAAGCTCTGGGTGGCCACAAGAGGTCACATTTTATTGGTGGTGGTGCAGTTGCGGAACGTAGTACTCAAATATCAACATTCAAGAGAGATTGCCCTGAATTACTTGATCTTAATCTTCCTGCTCCGCTAGAGGATGAGAATGATGGACAGTTCACATCCTGGTAGGTTGGTAGTACATGAAGCATCGCGCGCAGGTGGACTGATCTCTAAAACCAGAGGTTTACTTGCTTGCTCTGCAGAGTTTTAGGAGTGTACAGACAGGTTGGTGGATACAATTTTTGATTATGCTCTTTTTGCTGATATCAAGGAAGTCTTGTAGTCGCAGTGGCCTTTGTCCTCATCAACTAGAAGAAGTCACCAGTTTTCCCATTTCATTTGATCTTTTGCTGGTTCCAAAAGTATGCAGACATTTTTTTCCCGTTCCAGATTAGTCTATTCTTTTGTCTGATTCAAGCATTTTCTTTTCACCAACATTTTCTATCAGTAATTTTTGGACAGACCCTTTCCTGGGCTATAAGTTTGAATTGACTGGTATCATGTGATCATTTTAGTTCATCCGTCTGAAGATGCAGGTTAAGTTCTGGCTTGATTCCTCCAGGTGTTCAAATTTATTTGGGGAAAATCAGGACGGCTTGTTCATCTTAGACTTTAGCCTCTATCTGGTCAAGTTCATTGCTTGCTTGACATAGATTCACAATTTCACATCCATGGTGCCTCCCTGAAATGGAATAAGACAGATGTTTGAGTGCTTGAACTTAGCTAACGTTGTTGTGGATTTCCAATATTGCTTCTCGTTTACACGCCAAATAAATGAGGTTTGGCAGTCTCAGCAAACATGTTATGACCATAAAAGTTCAGTTAGAAAATGCAAAACAGGCTGCCTAGTTCTGTTACTCGTTTAAGTTGCTTCAGAGACTAGTCCTGGGAAAAAGTAAATAAATGGGGTCAATGTAGTTGGATCTTGTTGCTCCCAACACACCTTAAAGTTGGTCCCCCCTGCCGCAGATTACTAGTGCTTTAGCTTCCTTTGTCAATATATATACTACAGGTGATGATTAGAGAACAAAACTTAAAAAGCAAATTTTGAAGGGCTTAAGTAAGAAAACAGATTTCTGATGGAATTGCTCTATTGGCATTCGGTTCCTTCCAGTTAAATAGATGTAGCCTTTGAGGGGAAGGGGGTTGGTAGTTGTGTCCTCTACAAGATGTATGAACATCATTGTTTCCCAAATCATGATGAAAGATGAAGATCTGATCAAGGTTCCAGGTTTAGCATTCTGGTACTGAGTAAACTCAGATCTCATGATAATTCTATGGACACCTAACATCAGATTTGGGTATCCTTCTTCTTGCTGCTATGTGAATCTAAAAAGTTCACAGCTTTATCTTGACAGAACAAGGTAAAGTTGTATCCTCCCCACCTTTTTGTTTTTCGCAAATCTGTCCGCAACTGCCCTTTTTTTTTAAAGCTTTTTGCACTCAACTCAGCCTCCACTTCTGAAATTGAAGCTTGGAAATGGAAGAGCAACTTTTGCACGTTCAAAATACCATTCAGCTACGAGAATCATGAAGATTATAGCTTTCCCCTCAGGCCTAACATCACATTTCCATCATAAAAGATTATTCCATCCTGATGTTTTCACACTAGGCTTTTTGTTTAATTGTTTTTATTTTTATTTTTATTTTTATTTTTTGTGGCTCCCCCTGCTAATTCTTTTATTAATGGGATCTAGCAGACGCATTTGACTCCTGCAAATATTAAAAAAAAAAAAAAAGAAAAGCTTAAAGATTCTTTTGAATTAGGATAATTTCCAGAGGCTTGTAGTGGTTTATGCTATTAAAAAAAAAAATATATATATATTAACGCTTTTCTAAAGAGATTTACCTGTTAAAGCATTAAAATGTGACTGGTTGGTGCTTAGCAAAGGTTAAAGTGTCAAGTCAATAGGTAATGAATGGGCATTGGAAATGTTGATGATGTTTCTCCCACACTAACTTCAGACTTGCATATTTGTGGTGCTTGGATCATTTAATTTTTCATAGTGCATAAGTAGGACTTGGGAAAGAACTGAAAGGCACCACCAATAGGCAAAATGGGCCATTCTTTGTACTTTGTTCAATTTTATTCGTTTCACTTCTTTAAGATTTTTGGAAATTGGCTGGCTTTTTGACATAGAATGAAAAAAAAAAACTAAGAGTGACAATTGGGAAAAAAAAAAAAAAGAATGTGCTGTTGTTGACTTCTTGTTATATTTATTGTTAGCCTACGGTGGTTATATCTTTGCTTTAGGATTGAATGCCCTTATTAAAACAAACACACACACGCATATGTACGTGTGTGTGTATGTATATGTATATATGTATGTGTGTAATATGCTCAGAAAAAAATTAATATATTAATCGATTCCTTAAATAGATCATATAGTCTACTGTACTTGGTAGAGATAGTTTTCTTGATTTCTAATCCGCCCTCAATTATAAATATGATTAACTTTTTATATACTGGCAATATAGTGAGTTTTTTTTTTTTTTAAAACTAGTAGTTTTGGATGCATATCACATGTACATTGTTGGCCTTGTTCCTAGGTTTTGATGATAACAAAATAAAATGATGATTTGGACTAATGTTTTTATGTGAGAACTTTGTTAGAATGGTCCTTGATTCATTGGAAAGAAAAGAAATCAATTCAAGATGAATTGAGAAGATGTTAACTTATCGGACACTTCTATCGGACGACATCATTATCGGACGTCCGATAGAATTAAAGATGAAATCAAAGCTCGGTCGCCATCGGACGCAAAGTTATCGGACGCTAGAATTATGCATCGGCCGTCTGGATAAAACGAAACAACCTATCGACGCTTGTGTCGGACTTAAAACTCCATCGGACGTCCTACTGCATTGAAAGAACCTCCGGGACACTTCTATCGGACGCGGATAACATTGTATCGGACGTCCGATACGCCAACGGCTATTTTTCAACAGCCATATTTTGACCGGCTGGAGAGGTTCTGAAGCCATTACACTCTATAAATACCCACAAGTTCAAGAAGATTAGGAGACTTTGCCTCACATAAAATACAAGCTACAAGTGAATATTTGGGTAGAAATCTTCTTTGTTTGTTGTATATTGGGAAAGTTGGCTTTGATAACAGTTGCTCAAGTGAAGGTTACTCTATAGGGAGGCATAAACCTATGAAGGTGAGCCTATCACTGAGTGGTAAACCCAGTGAAGGTTGCCTCACTTGTAATAGTAGTTCGTTGGTTGGTACTTCAATTGTAACTACTTGAGGGTTTACTTGAGAGTAGTAAACTCTTGCTCAACCAAATGGTGTTTGGGGTGAGAAAGGAGTGATCCTTCACTTGTACAAGTTGGTTAGTGTCATCATCAATTGAAGAAGCCATATTTAGAATTCAACCCAAGTTCAAGGCTGGGAGTTTGATTGGTTTGAATTTTTTTTACTTTACCTTTTGTTACTTTATTCTTTGTGGTTTAAGATTGTTTATATTTATCATTATTGTGGTTGTTTGAATACTTGTTTGCTTGAACAATTTTAGTTGAATTCTTGTTGCATTTGGGACCCACAATTGGTATGAGCTTGGTCTCCTTGAGATTAAGCTCAATCGGCTTAGAGTAAAGATGGCAACCAATAATGTATTGTTTTAGAAGGGCAATCCATTGTTAGACCTATGTTCAATGGTATAAATTATATTTGTTGGAGGGATAGAATGGAAATATTTTTACAATCTATAGATATAGAATTGTGGTTTATTGTTAGTGAAGGACCTTGAGGTTACATAGATGAAACAACCGTAGAAATAGAATTAAACCCTAGAAGTGAATTAAGTGTTCAAGATAGATTTAATCTCTTGAATGCCAAGGCCATGAATGTATTGTACAATGCCCTAGATGCAAATGAATCTACTAGAGTAAAAGGGTGCAAATCGCCAAGGAAGTATGAGGATAAGCATTGAGAGATATGTATGAAGGTGAGGACAATGTTAGAGAACAAAGGAAATCTATGCTTGTTGCTTCAATATGAATCTTTTAAAATGCATCCTCATGAGAATGTTGATAAAATGTTTTGTAGATTCAATGATACTAAAGATCTTGAATTGCTTGACAAGGTATACACTTTGGGTGAGAAAAATAGAAAAATTTTGAATGCCTTGCCAAAAGAATGGGAAAATAAAGTTAGAGAGGCAAAAGAGTTCTCTTAATAAGTTCCAATTACCCTCCCATGAGTTGAAGTTAAAAGCACAAGATGATGAAGCATGGATCAAGAGAGGCATAGCATTCAAGGCCCTCACAAGATGATGAAGATGTGAAGCTAAATAACATGGCAAGAACATTAAAGAAGCTTCTAAATGGAAGAGAGCTCTGGGAGGAAGAGCAAGCAATGATAGAAGAGAAAACTCAAGAATTTCAAAATTACTTGGGACTAATGCAGGGATGAAGAAATGGAAGAAGAAGAAGAATCAACCCAAATGGCACTTATGGCATTTGAGATAATAGGTAAACTCTAATCACTCTTAGTGATGAGGATGATGATAATGATGATATGCAAGTTCTTATGGTCAAAATGCATAAAAATTTGAAAGAATCTTATGCCAAAAAATAAGGATTTGAAAATAAAATAAATGCTTTATTGGAAGAAAACTCTAGACTTTTTTCAAGAAAATAAGAATTTGAGAAAAGACAATGATGATTTGAAAAGCAAAAATTGATTTGATTGCAAAATGATTTGAAAAAGAAATTGAAAAATAAAACAAAGTTTTATGAAAAATGTCGAGGAACAAAATCTTTTAAAGAAAAAAAAGAATTAATGATTTGAATGATTCTTCCAAAAGGAGAAACAAAATGTTTTGACAAAAGAAAAGAAAAACCATATTTTACATGGCCAAAATGATTTTATAAAAGAGGAACTAAATTTATTAAACCTAATTTTGTGAATGATTCTAGTATTATGTGTCATTTTTGTGCTAATTTGGACATATGCAAAATGACTTGCTATGTGAAGAAAAATATAAGAAAAGGCATGAAATCTATGCGGATTATTAGATCATGTTTTACTAACTCTCATTCATTATGTTCTATTAGTTAAAAAAAAAAAAAAACAACTTGGGTTATAATTCATTAAGTACTTTGCTACTTTAGTGTTTTGTTCTATATTGATGTTGGATTTGTGAAATGTTGAATATTGATAGTTGAAGTTTAAATATGGTTGAATTGTTAAATGGTTTGATGTCTAAATAAGGGGAGTTAATATGTTTTTTTGATTGATGACAAAGGGGAGATTGTTGGATGATTTTCTAAATTGTTAGATGATTATGATTTTTCTAAATCATTTTAACCTTATTGAGAGTTTCTTATTGAGGGAGTTTCTTTCTATGCAAAATCATCATTTGGTTTGTCATCCCTCAAAGGGGAGATTGTTGGCCTTGTTCCTAAGGTTTTGATGATAACAAAATAAAATGACATTTGGACTAATGTTTTATGTGAGAATTTGTTAACAGTCCTTGATTCATGGGAAAAAAAGAAATCAATTCAAGATGAATTGAGTAAGATGTTAACTTATCTGGACACTTATCGACGCGACATCATTCACCCGTATCCGATAAATTAAAGATGAAATCAAAGCTCGTCGTCGGACGCAAAGCTATCGGACAATTATGCATGTCCGATAAAGAACGAAACAACCTATCACGCTTGTGTCGGACGCACAAAACCCATCGGACGCCCTCACATTGAGAAGAACCAGCCGTTTGACACTCCCATCTGACGATAACATTGTATCGGACGTCCGATAGGTCCAATCGGCTATTTTTCAATGCCATATTTTTTGACCGTTGAGAGGTTAAGCCATTTCTCACACTCTATAAATACCCACAAGTTCAAGAAGATTAGAGACTTTGCCTACATAAAATACAAGCTACAAGTGAATATTTGGGTAGAAATCTCTTTGTTTGTTGTATAGGTGTGGGAAAGTCAGGGTTATGGGTTGCCAAGTGAAGGCTACTCTATGGAGGCATAAAACATGGGTGAGCCTATCACTTGAGTTAAACCTGAAAGGTTCTCCCACTGTAATAGTAGTTCTTGTTGGTTGGTGGAGCTTTCAAAGCTAGTTGAGGGTTTACTTGAAGTAGTAAACCCTTTGCTCAACCAAATGGTTTGCTGAGAAAGGAGTGATCCTTCATTGTACAAAGTTGGTTAGTGTCACATCAATTGAAGGAAGCTATTTGGTGAATTCAACCCAAGTTTGGAAGAAGTTTGGGAGTTTGATTGGTTTGAATTTCTTTTACCTTTTTGTTACTTTATTCTTTGTGGTTTAAGATTTTTATATTTATCATTAATGTGCTGTTGTTGACTTCTTGTTATATTATTGTTAGCCTACGGTGGTTATATCTTTGCTTTAGGATTGAATGCCCTTATTAACACAAACACACACACGCATATGTACGTGTGTGTATGTATATGTATATATGTATGTATGTAATATGCTCAGAAAAAAATTAATATATTAATTGATTCCTTAAATAGATCATATAGTCTACTGTACTTGGTAGAGATAGTTTTCTTGATTTCTAATCCGCCCTCGACTATAAATATGATTAACTTTTTATATACTGGCAATATAGTGAGTTTTTTTTTTTTTCCTTAAAACTAGTAGTTTTGGATGCATATCACATGTACATGATTTGAATTTCAAATTTAAATTTGTGTTATGTGACATAATCCAAAACTACTAGTATGAAAAAGAATTATATATTAACTGTGTGTAAAAAAGTTATTAGGTTGCTTGCACATTGAAATTGGACAAATCTTCGCGTACTCTTTATTGATATATACTAACACTCAGTGGCGGAGCCATGTCTAGGTGAGGGTGGGCAAATTTTTAAATATTAAAGAATATGCATGGAAGTTCTACAAAGTACATGTAAAGTTTTTTTGATCATTGCACCCTCTCAATTTTAGAAAATACTATTATTCCTTGAAATTGACCCCCATACCTTTTGAAAAGCTCCCATCTTCCCTCATTTTGTCCATTAAGCATCAATTTCTTTTATATACCTTTCCTATGGTGTAATTATTTTAGAGTCATTTAAACACAAAAATTGAATACTACTTGAAAAAAAAATAAATTAAAAAGTTTAAATCAAAAAATTCAAAATTAATCCACAATTATAAAAATGGCTTTTTCTTTGTATAATAATAATAATATCATTTAGAGCTCAAAGAAAAAATCATTTTAGGAGTATAATGTTATTCCCATTGACTATAGATTTTGACTCTGCCATCGTCATTACTCTAACATGCCATCACAACCTCCTTTTCATGATTGTTAATCGCATCGATGATGTATTATCTTTCAAGTTACTTTTATACCCTTGCAAAATACTTTTTTACAACGAGTTTTATTCCCTTTCATTTAACAACTTACATTCCCTCCTTTTGACATTTTCTTGAACGAATTATATTTTGGTTTATTTAACAACAGTGCATTTCTTTCCCAATAATGTTCTCGTTAATGAGATATATTTTGTCTCAGTGTATTGTTCCCTACAAGATTATCTTTCACAGTATTTTCTTTCAAAATCAAAGTACCATGGCACCCTTTAAGATGTTTAGTTCCTTTTATTAGTGGAAATTTGTGAGTGAAAGCAACACCTTTTTATGGATAAGTTTTTACTGTCATTGTATAAGTTTTTATTACACTAGTAGATTTAGATCATAATGCCACTTAATATAAATTCAAATATGAAATTTAAATTATACACATGTGACATACATCTAAAATTGCTAACATAAAAAAATCATTATATTGTCAGTGTGTAAAAAGCTATTGGTAACATCATTATGTAAATCTATTTTCTTTACAAAGCCGTTTCAACTTTCAAAGAACCCCAATGTGGCGAAGATTTCAGCAACAAGTCTTTTTTTTTTTTTTTCGAAACAATTTTAACATTTACTGCTTCTGTCCTTCTGGGATGGCCTTCCGCAAAGTTAGTTAGGCCGTTGTACCACAAAGAGGTTTGGGGGCCCATAAACTACTTCACTGACGTTACGGATCAGCTACTGGGCCAATCAAGCGGTCTCATCCACGGGCCCACAGGAAAGAGATCCGCTTTAGCACAGACACTGTTAAATGTGGGCCTTCTCTTTTGGGTCTCAGTTTTGGAAGCACGTGACTGACTTCTTCTTGCTTTGCAATATCCGCCACTATTTTTTTTTTTCTTGTGGGCATTGCTGTGACCATTTTTAAGTTCACATTAAATGCCAAGATTACACATGGATGATGGATCCTATTAATTCCATCACTTTCATGACAAGGTCCTGTGTTGGTATCAATCATTCTACAGATAAATTTGTGTTTTGTGAAGTTATACTCCCATAAGTAGACTAAAACATTACCTTTTGATAAATTTGTGTTTGTGGAAGTTATACTTCCATACGTAGACTAATAAACTTTACCTTTTGATGCAATAAAGTAGATTCAATATTTGTTACTTGTATTTAAAAATATGTTTTTTTTTTCTATTGGCGTCTAATGAGAACAAAATTTTTTTTTTCAAAATTTAATACCTAAACTACAACTTGCCAAGTGCATACTTGGCACTCCTCAGATCTATCAATTACTGACTCCTACCAGTAAAGTAACAGGGACTATGATCATGTGAATTGAAAATTTGAAACTACTTACTGAAGAGAATGGGCTACTTACTTCGGTGTGTTCTTTGAAAAACCACTATACATGTATTCTTTTTCTTTTGCAATATCCATTAGAGTATTATTAAATTGACTTGAAGTACTTTAATCATTGAGGTTGATTTAGTGGTCAGAGGAGAGTTTTTAACATTTTCCTCATTGTTGAGTTCAGGATTTGAATCTTAAAATGAATAATTGGAGGTAGAAAAGATAGTTTGGGTAGAAAGTAGAGCTGATTCAGTTCAAGTTCAAAGAAACAAAATATGGCATAGGCTCGAGCTTTGTTGCGTTCGTTAATGTTCAGGGGTAAAATAGTTTTTTATTTAAATTTTGTTCCGCTTATTAGTGTTCAAACATAAAATCAGTTTTTTCAACTTCGTAACAATTTTTCAACTCGATCAATTTGACACAACTCTCTAGTAGAAAGGGTATAGAAAGGACTGAGAGGATTAAAAAAACCTTATACAAGATAATTTTAAAACATTTGATTAAAATAAAGTAATTTTTGTTATTAAGGCACCAATGAAAAACAAGGTGAAAGAGGATGAGAAAAATATTTTTTTACTTAAAAAAATAACAAAAAGAAATTTTTTTTTTGAAATACCGGAATTAATGATATGCAATTTATCAAATTAAAGATGTGGAAAATGTAAAACCTTTTAAAAAGCTTACGCTTATTGGTTTGAACTTTCATTCAAAAGACACCGTGCATACGATTCCAAAAGTTAACGACAAATTCACTTTTCACAAAATAATTGGACTTCAGTGAACAAAATCCACACCCGATTCACTTGCCAATACCGATGAACGCTTTTCCGATAGTAATATAACTGAGCACTTTAAAGCAAATTTTTCAAGTGTGAAGATAAATTCCATAGATCTTGAATTACATTTTGGGTGAATTACTGAATTATCTTTCAAGGGTTAATAGAGGACAATGATATCCCCTTGTTTAAACCACTAAAAAACAAATTCTTCTTCTCGAGTAGGGCCAAAAAGCAAAAGCCTACATTCCCCGCTAGAACCCGAATTTCAAACAGTTAAACTCTATGGCGTTTGCGTCCACGCGGCGGACAATTGCGGCATAAAGAAAGGTCGATTAGTAGTCATCATACTAGTCCAGAGTCATGAATTAGTGCCCAGAAGAGAAAGAAGATGAAAAAGTAGAAAAAGCCCACTTGCGAAGAAGAAAAGTCAAAAAAGAGAGATCAAAGGTGACAGAGGTTGAAGAAGATGTCGAGAAAAGAAGGGTAGAGTGAGACAGAGAAGCAACATAGAAATCCACGCAATCTTGAACTTGTCTGGAGTGAAGGCTGTATATTAGGGACATTAACATAGAATATATTACTGTTGTTTGAGGCCCTTCAAATTTTGATGGGGATTTGTGAAGCTGAACAGCTCAAGCTGTCCACTAAAACAAACAGAAAAAAGGAAGTTACTGATCTGGTTACTGTCAGAATGTAGTTAATAATAAATATGCATTAGCAGAGATAAAAAAGCCAACTTAATATGAGCATCCAAAAAGTTCACACAACGGTGAGCCTGTTGAAAAAGAGCTGCAACCTAAAACTGGAGAAAACTACATAGTAAATACAGGGTGACATATGTGTCATGAATCAAATGGGCAATATTGACGTTAAGGATACAACTCTACATAACTCATCAAGAATGGCGTCCATGCGATGCCTGAAACAGTGAATGGCAGAAGGTAGATTCATCAGTTTAGTCACGCTTTCATAGCCACTTGAAAAGAAAAAAAAAAGAAGAGGGTTTTCTTGAATGAGAAAAACTTACATATCTGAGATGAAAGAACAGCAAGCATTTGTACTCGTTAAATAACACCTGATCACAGTTAAAATGGATTGATCTGCCTTATACTATCATCATCTACTGAATGAACCATGCATGGCTTGCCCTGTACAGTACTATCACAAGGGTTTGAGTAAAGGCGCGAAATAGCACAGACAAGTAAATGTTCAAGATAGCGGAAGCGTATAAAGTAAAGATCTTTTCGTACTGGTGAAGCTTGAGTAGTCATGTATGACCTAAGTAAGGAAATCAAAGGCATGATCATAGGGGACCCTACAATGCATATTTTTGACTTCGTGCTGGCAGGCGTGTGCTTTATTCTATCAGATTTCCACGTTTTGCATGCAGTATATACGAAGAGAATTGATTTGCCTTTGGCAAGTTGAAAAGCGCAGGCGCACTGCCATTCCTTTGTCAGTGTACCTCACAAAAGTGACTCCTTATGAAGAATTCTGGAACCCTATTCTCATTTTTCTTTCTCATATAGTATGTTTCTATTAAAACAGAGAGAAGGATATCGTGAAATGCAGATAAGTGATTCAAGTTCCAGGTTGATTAGAAGTATTGAAGTTGCTTTATTACTGTAAACTGTGTTAATATAATTTTTTAAGCTCAACAAGCTAGCACGTCTGATAGTTCGAAGTCATTTAAATAAATGTTTCCTCCATGCAAAAGGTTTCACTGTAGGCTGTGCCTTGACAAGAAGACGAGGATTTGCTCAAAAGAAGAAAAAAAAAAAAAAAGTGGAACATAAAGATTTTGTCAGAGGGTATTCGGTTGGAGTTGTTAATTCAATGGCGTGAGTGTTTGTTCTTGTGGGCAGACAAGCGGTCCAGGTTGTCTTTACAAGTATAACCAGTCAAAGGTTAAGAAGGGGTGGTATTAGGTGATCTGGGTGCGGCATGCAACTGTTTGCGGCGTGCCCCAAGATATAAACGACTAGCCCAAGTACACAAGACAGCTTGTTATTACAGGCTTTTGATCTTTTTAAAGGGCAAGAATGCCGTTTAGAGCAGTACTTGAGAACCTCTAATGTAGTAAAGAAAACCAAAAGCAAAATTGTGAACATGGTGGTATACAGACGTGGCCAATCAAATACTTCAGAATTGGATTGCTTAAGCTTGTACTAGCTAGTTTTCATCACTTGTGTTTTGTGGTAACCCATTTCATCCGTAATTGACAATCAGTTACTATATGCAGCCTTGCTATTCAGATTTGGACATGGGTTTCAGCTTAAATTTGAATCTAAGTTGATCAACAACATTGGATGAAAGTACAATTTAGGTAAGCATGTTTTCACGGGGCATCATCGTATAGAAAAATGTTGAATGGCTACAGAATATGCCAATTGTTAATGTGGAAGACATCAAGTACCTAATATACACCCAGACATATTTGAGGAGAGACAAAACCCACCTAAAGTTGTTGTTGGAAACTATTCAAGATTTTAGAGCAAGTTATGGCAAAGCTACTTAAGTTAAACCTTTATGACGGAACTTTAAAGAAAGTTTGGTGATCCTAGATCTTCAAACATTTGACTTGACCCAAACACTTCACGAACTTAACGATTCTCTCTCTTGTTTTTATTCATTTATTTACTTACCTTTTTGTCTTTTTTTAAAAAGGTAAGAGGTGACTTTCAATCTATTAGATACCAACTCAAAGAAAATCTATCAGATACCAACTTTAACCATTTTCTACCCCAGATGAGAGCACCTGCGAGAGATTTACCTGAGATCACCAAAATTTCCTTGACATAATTCCTACCAGCACAAACCTTCTATAGATGGTCAAAGGCAGAATGACTAAACAAACGAGAGGATAAGGCAAACCACGACTGAGTATAGCTCCGAGCAATGGATGGTAACCCTACTCGTTGATTAGACTTAAATTAGTTAAAAACTAGTATATGCCGATCTCAATTCACGGATGCAAAGAATCAAGCTTACAAACATCAAATCTCAAAGCTGGCCCTACTTGTATCTTGAAGCAGTACGCTTATTTTCACGTGCAACGGTGCAAGTCCACTATAATTACGCCACTTTGACAACTTGTTTGCTATTCTTTCACGCTATTGAGAACAGATGTGATCCTTCTACTAAAACAAGCTGAAAGATGTGATCCTACCAACTAAAACCTGGAGCCCTACGCCCTTGAAATTTGGCAGTCCCAAAGAATACACTTGCACCAAGCTTTCCAATCATAGATTCCAGAAAAGAGTTGCACGTAAAATCATCTACACATAGAGAGTAGAGACAATAGAATCCATATTCATTTGTTTGAGAAGAGATGCTTGACTATTGAAGTTCTAAAGTGCAGCACAAATTGGCCCAGCTCTAAACTTCTGGAAAGTCCTCATCTTACCATAATTGCCAGAGTAAGATCAAGTTGTCTTTTGGCCATCAAAAGGAGGAAACTGCAAAGTTCTTGTGGTACCAGGAATACTAGCGGGATCTCATTGGAGTCAAGTGTCTCAAGTGGAATCAAGATAATTATTGGACACAGCAGCTAGATGGGATCCATCACTAAGTCTATCATCCTAAATTTTCTCTAAGGTCGTCCAGCAGGAGTTCAAGTGATATTCTTCCTCTCCACTATCTATGATTAAGCTAAAGGAGTGTTCAAAACATATAGAGTTAGAGCATGGTTTTTGAAAGGAACAATTTGGAAATAGAAATGGGCCCTTTAATCCTTTGAAAAAAAAAAAAAAAATCTGTTTTGAGGATCATATGGTGTACCTTGATTTTAGGACTTTCGCATTCCAGGAGGCACCATATCCCCAAGTAACCCTTCATCCGTGAATATACGTCCACTTGGATCTGATGGTGCATAAGAATGTCCACCTTCACCTGAGACGTGGAATGATTCTCCGATTCCAACGGAACCTTGAGGAAACTGGACTCCCGGATAATAAAATTGAGAGCTAGAAGGTGTCAATTGGCTGCCAAATGGACCGTCATGGCTTATGAGACCACTTCTTGGGAATCCAACAGTATGGTGACAGTGTTGTCCTTCATACGTAGTAATAACGATCGTGGGATCTTCAGAGGAGCGTTCAACTCTTTTCTTTACGGTGCATTTGCTGTTAGTACAACGGTAGTAGCTCCTGCAAATGAGGGTGGACGTCCTTGTTATTGTGCCACATTCGTGTACTGGTATACTACAAACGCATTAATTCAGTTTACCTAGTGATTCTTCAATGCTCTACATCTGTAACTACGTATACTTGCCAAGTAAATGTAACATATGTACACAAATCTGTGCTTCAGATCTAAGCACTGGCCTAATAATTTACTAAATAAATTTGCAGTCTTGAAATTGATGTGCTACCGACATGTCCAAGATTAAGATATTTTGCTATTTTTTTCTCTATAAAGCAAGCCACCTGGAGATTTCGTGCTATTTTTCAAACCATTTTGTTGCTCATTTTCAAGTCATATGAGGATGAAGAAAGAATAGGTAAATGTCAAAACTCCATTTTAGTGCAAAGTGAAAGCATATTATTCAATGCATTAATCAAACTGGGCCGGCATTTAAATTTCCTCTAATTTTGATTTGCACAGTATACTCGAATGTGATTCTTCAGCAAGCATTATTCACTCACAGATGCCTAAATCAAATTAGTTGAGTCAAAATAGACACAGGATGAATTGCAAAAACTGGACCACTAACCTGGGGTACGGACTATTTTTAACAGCTTTTTGTCCATATTTGCGCCATCTATAGCCATCTTCCAGGTGATCAACTTCACTTTTAGTCATGAATGCAAAACGGGGCTGCCTGATTCTCTTTTGGCCCTTTTTCTTAGCCTTGCTTCTGTAAAATGTACTGGAAAAGTCAATAACTGTGGAACCCTATAGTAACCACACACAGGAGATTAAACACACCAAAAAAAAAAAGAAAAAAAAAAGACATTTTCAAGCAAAATTAGAGGAACCAAACCCACTAAATTTTTGTATCCTTATCTCTGGTAAACATATGCACAGTGGCTGTTCACTTTTACATTGCACATTTTGCTCATTAAGTTGATAGTTGTTGAAAAAAGCATAGGAAAGTAGGAAACTAACATGAAGCCTGATTATCTAGCAAGTAAAACTTACTTATGTTATGATGTCTAGACTCAAGTGTGATACTAATTGTCAAATGCTTCAATTATTAAATCGAGATCCAATTTTCACATGAATTGCCTGATTCCAGTGAGCAGAAAGCAATAAATAAATAATTTTGGCTAAGAATGATGGCAAGCCAATAAACAGACACTTTGCTCATAAGAAAACAATCCATGTTTAACCAGACATGCATGTATATTAGAGAACAATTTCAAAGAAATGTAGAATAAACTTCCAACATCTACTGCAGTGTCACAGTTATGCGATTGTCAAGGCAAGATGACATCTTGGACCAAGGTTTTGTACCATGCTCGTGCATCATAAAATGAAACCCTTTCTGAAATTCTTCGGATGCAGTACTAAGGACTATGATATGCAGGAATGAGAAAAGGCTTTTTGCAGCCCTCATATTGAGCACTCGTCAGAAGGTGTCATATGACTATTTCTATATGTGCCTCCTACTTTGGACTGTCATCGTTAAGAAATACAGACTAGACCCTAACTTCTAATCCTGCCCATGGAGATCCCCATGACCATGTCACAAAACTTCGACCCAAACGCATCGATATTCTTTGTCTTATTAATCTAAAAGTCCCCATTTTCTGGGCTAAAAATCTGCACTACAATAAACTGATCAAGTGCAGAAGACTTTTACTACAAGCACTGTATATTTCAAGCAACTCATGTACTGATAGTTAGACATACAATTTAAAAGATAAAAAAGCTATACATAAAGATGTAAGCAGTACATAGAATTCAACATAGAAAAGAGCTATAGAGATACAAGTTGACAGCATTGGGTGAGAAAATGAGTATCAGGAGACTTTTCTGTTTTTTGCTTGGTTTATTCTTTGTTTTAGCCTTAAACATCTTTTGCACACTCCACGGCTGTCGTACAAGAACCCCAGAAAGGAAAAAGAAAGGAAAGTTAAAGCACGCCATTTCCGCCGCAAAAACGGCTGTGCTAAGAAAGCAGGATATCTCAGTTGGAATATCCACAAGTAACCAAAACCCCATCCACAGTTTGTGTTGATGTGTGAAATTGCATCCGCAACCGGTTTGTGTGCAGGTGTGAAACTGCGTGGTGATGATGCTTTTGTACGGACGCGGAATGGCAAATTTTTTTTTTCCCTTCCCTTTTTTTTTTCCTCTTTTTCCTTTTTCCCTCAGTAGCGTGCTCTTAGTCCTCCTTATGGCTCTATATCTTCCTAAAAAAGTACCCCTTGTTTTTTATTTTTCCGAATTTTTTTTATTTTTTTGAAAAATAATTCTTTGCCCACAAAAACCAATATTAATTACTAAACTAATCCAAATACTACTAGTCAGCTACACTACAACACTCACGCAGTATCCGAGGGCTGCCTGTCGGCCGTGGAGCCAGCGGAGGCCGTGGACTTCTCCGGCAGATCATCAGACGAACTGGATGACATGGTCATGGGTTGCGGTTCAGCAGCTTCCACATCAACCGAAGCAGAAGCAGCAGTAGTGGCAGGAGGAGTATCAGCAGCATCAGCAGTAGTATTTTCACTTTCACGAGCAAACAAAGTGGGATGGGTATCATTTCCCGCCAAATCCGAGTCGGTGATTATTCGATCGAAACCAGTGTGAAGAAGGCCAGCAGAAGAGCTACCAGCGTGAGGAGGAGGCGGGAGGCTCCAGCCGAACTCGGAGAGTATGGAGGTGTCTCTGTCATCGTTAATACTACTCGTGGCGGTGCCGAAGAAGTAGACGTTGTCGGAGTCGGAGGCATCACCAAGTACCGACCTCCAGCAGCTGGACTCACTAGTTACTGCTGGATCCACATCCCCTTTCCCCCTGCCATCGTCCATATATATATATATCTATAGCTACGACAAGTGAGGGCAAATTGTTGAGGTGGAGTGGAAGTGGAGAAACGGGAGCTAGGGTTTTGCGGTTTGGGAGAGGGAAACTGGAAAGGACTGATGACTGAGGAGGAGAGAACGCGTAGTGAATAAGATTCGGAGCTTTGTTGTTTTGCTTTTCTTTTCTTTTTTTTTTTTTTTTCCTGTTTGGGATTTTGGATGTTTGTGATTGGTTGATTTTTTGCAGAAAGGCTGAGAGGACTGAAGACGGTGTGAATACGGGAAAAAGTAATGTCCGAACAAATAAAAATAAAAAAAGAGAGAAGATAAAAAGATAAGGTAGAAATCTCGCCGTCAACCTTTAATTTCTGAAAATAATAATACAGTAGATTAGTACTGTTACGGGAGCGTGGAGATATTGAATAGTACTGATATTTGTAGTACATTCACAGGTCACGATCGAGATATCTCCACGCGCTTCTGCTCTCACTGTGGCTTACACTTCGCTTTCCTTTCATTTCTTGTCTTTGTTTCTAAATAGTACTAGTAATTCAATGTGCTACTCATTCAAATTTTAGATTTAGATTTTCCTTTTTCGAATGTAATTTGACATAGAATTGAAGAAACAACGACAAGGAGGAGGGGACGGAATAAAAGTGGGAAGAAGAGAACTACACAATGAGAAAGAGGGAAAAAATTGGAGGAGGAGGTCAGGTAAAAGATTTTTTTTTTCCCTTGGTATGTTGAAAGAAGAAGATTAGATCCCATAATGGACCTGTTTGAATTGCTATTTTTAAAAGTTTTTATATAAAAATATATTATCATAATTTGATGTACGCGAAGTAAAAATGTGACTAAAAAATGTATTCACGAAAAATGTAAAAGTCATATCCTTGTATATTAGCTTTATGATATAGATTCGAATGTTGATTGTGGTACAAAAGGATTGACCAACAATGAACACGTTCATATAATCCGGGGTAAATTCTTCTTCATTAATGCAAAAAATAATAAGGTTCTGATCTAATGATCAACATTGAAACCGTAAGAACTAAATTTTTTCGATTCGAGTTTCGCCGTAGAGGGATTTATTCTAAATCAGGTGTCAATTTTTATTACACTATGGGTGCATTATTAGTTGTAAAGCTGTTGAGCTACGTATTACATTGTTACTATTAGTTTATACTTAATCAACTCCATCCTTGTGTGGTATTAAGAATAAGAAAACAGAGCAAGTGAAATTCGAGGTCAAAAGCCCAATAAAAGGAAAAACGGTGGTGAAAGGAGGGGAAGTTTTGTCACAATGCAAAATGGGGACTACAATATATAGGTGAAGCGTGAATGTAAGGGAAAAGGTGAGACTGTAGGACGATTCTGATTGGTGAAGTGAACTGATGAAAAAGCATCATTGACTCGATTGACTTGCTGGAAAGTCCACAAGTAGCTAAATCGTCTTGCGGACTGAGCTTTCTTGCTGGTTTCTTTCTTTTCTTTTATTTTCTTTCTTCCTTTCTTTCTTTCTTAAATTGGATGATGAAGGCAAGCCGATCCAGAGTATCCCTCTACTTTTAAGCGAGTCGCTGTTCCAAGTTGCCATCAGCAGCTTCTCTATTAATTATAAGAGTCCTTCTACAGATGAATAGCCGCTTTCTTTTTTCTTTTTTCTTTTTTTTTTTTAAATTAATCTTTTCTCTTCTCCTCTTTTTAGCAAATTTAAAGATTTTCAAACAGCATGCATATTTTGATCATGCATGCTTTAAACTTTTAGTAATAATTTGTTTTTTTCACAGCGTGCATCTTGCTTTAAGCTTTGAACTCCCCTCTTTTGGGTTTTTCTTTTCTTTTTTCTTCTTTTTTTCTTTTTTTGTGTAGCTTTTAGGCCCTAAACTCAAACAAGCATGTACTTTCAAGCATGAAGAAGCCTAGTCCACTCGATCTATAAGCAAATTGAGAATCTTTCAACCTTCTTTTTGTGATATATAATTTGAAGATTTTGTTTTTGCAGTGCACCGTTCATCAAATAAAGCTGGACCATCTGTGGTTTCAGTGAAAAAGTAGCCGCAGGAATTGCGTTGGTACTTTGCTTTATCGAACAATAATGTTGCACGTTTTGTGCTATCCAACAATCATCTCCCCAGAAAAGAAAACCCCTCAGCTAGTCATGACTTGGTAATAATGAGCTGAAAACTTACGCTCAATTTCAGCTAATGCACAGAATTAGGTTTAACAAAGGATGGTGTAAGTTGTTGATGTTTTTTTGGTTCTATGGAAGACTCCAAACCTTACAAGAAGGAAGAGAAAAAGAGGAAGACTTGAGAGTCGAAACAGGGAACGGATGGTGTACACCATACACGTGTTATTAAGAACAGAACAGAAATCTTAAGTGAATATACAAATTACATACATTCGCAGATGTAGATTTTGATAGCAAGCACATTCAAAAAGATTTTCATTTTCATATCAGATCAAAAGCAGCAAAAAAAGTAGAGAATTTTTTTAAACCTTCCCAAGGATTCTTAGATCAAGTTCAATAGCTAGAAAATAAGCATAACGTGTAAAGGAGAAAGAAAAGAGTCCATATGCAGACAATAGAGTGGGTTGGATTTATGTGCTTTTGATTATGTTATATTTGCATCAAAATTATGACATGAGAGGCCATGAGAGGCGTAATTGTCTAGCTCTTTCTTAGTTAGGTTCTGGCTTAGCTTCGATGTAACATTTCGTTTGAGCCCACAAACTGTAGCATATTGATGTTGATAACCTAACAAATTAAGGTTGGTTCCATGCTTCCATTCTATTGAAGTCACTTAAATGTCAGTACCTATTATTATAAAGATGGCAAACAAAAGAGTCCTTATATCATAAGAGTCACTATTGAAGAGTAGCTCGATTTTCCTTGTTCCCTAGAATGAAAGTCTTACGGCCGATGCCTTTCTACTATTACCATGGATAATTTACTGTAAGAAGAGGGTGGGGTGGAGAGGAAGGGAACTACATGAGGTTTTGTATGCTGCTATAGTGATATGGATCACCAATTATCTATTCTCTAATTTTTTTTTTTTTTCGGCCTGATCAGATACAGAAGAGAGATAAATCTTCTAGAAAAGGAGATGCTGCTAAATACGCCCTAGGAAGTAGAATAAAAGGCTACAGAAAATGTGAATGCAGTGAGGTGGATGTAGCCCATGCTGAAGAGGAAATCCACGATAGTTTTTCCTTTTCTGGGAGGAAGGTAAGCTTTGGAATCTGTCTAATCATTCCTTGATCATTTAATCAGTTTTCAAAGTAATACATTCACAAAGCATAATACGAACACAAATATTCTTCTTCTCGTGGGGCATTGTTTCTGTACTTTTCCTGAATCCGATGGTTAATAACTTGAAACCAAAAGGTCTTACATTTTCCCGTTTTCATCCTAGAGTGAAATTTGGTTGTAATTCTTTTCAAGTTATGGCTTCTTTTCGCACAAAAAGTTGTGTACGTCCAGCTATTCAACTTGTTCCATCCGTTTTGAGTGCTTTCCAGCTTTGAGCATCTCCCTTGTTAGTAGCCTAGCTACCTATGATTTTTTGCTCTTATGATACTACTATTATTCTTGTTTCATGCTAGTCATATATACTTGGGATAATTTTAGAAACCTCCCCTATTATTTTTAATAATTTCACTCAGCTCCCCTGAGGTTTTCATAATTATGGAAACCTCCCCTAATACAATTAAAAGATAACAATGCTCTTCATTAATTATTAATTCATTGAAAAACTCTATCAAAAATTAAATTTATCTCATGTATTATCAACCGATGATATAAACTATCGCCTTTTCCATTCAACTCTCTATAATGACAATGACAAAAAAAAAAAAAAAAGATGAAGGATAGGAAGAGGGACTAAATGGAATATGTGGCTATTTTTGATTTGCAATTATTAGTGATGGTATTCCTATAAAGAAAATTTGATTGGTTTTGAACTCTATGCTGATGGAGTGTATTGGGTGTTGGTATTAGTGGCAACGACTTAGATTGTCTTGTGTTAAAATTGTGGTAGCCATGGAATTGAAGTTTAGGAATATTGATGAATGCACTCGGTATTAAGAAAAATTTGAAATTGATATGAGATTGTGGATAAACTTTTGGATGTTTGATGAAGTGTTTTTAGTTGAATGACTTACCCTGGAATTCTTTAGGTGAAAGAAGGACTTTATAGCAAAAGTGACTGTTTACTTAGTGGGTATTTGGGTGTTGATGGATAGCCAATGTTAATAGCAAGTAAGGATAAATGAAATATAGTAAATCATTTTTTCTTTTTTATTTTTGTTGTGAATTCTAGGATTTTTGAGGAAAAAATCTAGTCTTTTGGGCTTATAATGTTACTTAAATAGTGAAAATAGAGGAGGTATGTGTAATTTTGAAAATTTGAGAGTTAAAATCCTCAGGGGAGATGTGAAATTATCCCTATATACTTTCTGCCAAAAGAGTAGAAGTGTTTTCTACGATGGGAGAATTCAAGAAAGACAAGGTACCACACAATAAACAAGAAATTTAAATAAAAGAGAACCACCAGAGATCAAGCTTAATCAACCATAGGATACATTAATTGCTCCCAACCCCACCCAATAAACAAGAAAATTAATGAAAAGAGAAATATCAGACATCAAGCACAATCCACATGCTGAGGCCCCACGATTAGGTTTGGGTTCAATTCCCCGTTTCACTTCCACTCTTTTTAAATTTCACTCCTCTCCTGCTAAAAAGTACGTAGTAAATGCTTTAATTGTCGAGTGCATCCACCGGATGAATTTTCCCCAAATGTGAAAATTTATTATTACAACATAAATTGTCTTTAGATAGTAAAATTCATGTTCAACTAGATAATGGCATTGTAAACTATCTATAAAAATAAAATAAAATTCTTCGAGCCATGTTCTTGTACTTTTCCAAGACCTATACGAAATAAATTAATAGCCGGTTACATTCAGGGTTATTTTAATAAGCTCTTTTTTTTTTTTAATCACTACGCAATGTTGTACGTGTTCCGATAAAATGCTAAGATTCACTTTAAATATGGTCCATGCAAAATTTATCACCGACGTGGGAGTCCTTCGTCCATGCTGACAGGATCAAAGTTGCTTCTCAGATTAGAAGACCTAGTGATTTTTTTTTTTTGTTGATTTTCTTTTTGGTGTTTCTCAATTCAAATGGACTGATATATTAAAAAAAAAAGAAAAGAAACTTGTACCTCAATTGCAATCAATAATCTATAGTAATAATAGAGAGAGATTGGTCCAAAATCTAGAACTGGATAATTTATAAAAAGCAAATGAAGGTTCAAGGCAATTAGGATGCCGTATTCTGTTGGATTATGCAAGATGATGATGGCAAATTTCTTCCACACGATGATAAGCAACAAATAGTAACTCTCCATTAATTTGGGTACCATCAAGTGGTCCATTAGTACTCATCTTTTATGATTCAGGAATTCCTCAATTTCCTCATTTGGCCCCTTCTAGTCTAGCGGGCTATACCTATACCTAAATTTATTAACAAATGTAATTTATGATGCATTATGCAGATAGATCAAGTTTACTTGCTAATTAAGCTTAGACTCCACTGCCAGGGGAGGACTTTTAGATTTCTTTCCACCGTAAAATTTAGAGTTTGAACTCTGAACCTGACAATTGGGGATAGAAATGGTGTGGAGGAGTGTGGGTAAAAGTTTTTTTTTTAACCCCACTTCAGGAATAGTTGTATAAATTAAATCTAAAAAATTTCATATACATTGAATTAAAAAAAAAAAAGAAGATCTACCAGCTGGTAATATATTTTGTCATATCAGTGATAGCAAAGCTATACGTTCTCAAATGGTAGGTTTTACAAATTTTACTGGATTTGGATCCTTCCCACTCGCTCAGTTGCTATACATACAGTCTCAAATGGCAGGTTTTAAAAATTTTTACTGAATTTGATCCTCTCCACTCTTTCAGTTTTGATTACTCACTAGTGTCATTGCCATCACCCAAAATAGATTACTGTCCAGAAAGACAGATGTTTATGATGATCAAGAAATACTCTAGGACAAAGTAGAACTAAGCATCCCCATCGGTATTATGGACAATCACACAAAAGAGGCATCTCATTGATGTAATATCCATTAGTCTTTGGTCCAATAAACAAAAGGAAGGCATGATGGTTATTGATTCTACTAGCATGCTCACTGAAGTATATCATACATGAGTAGATTATACTCAGCCAAAGTTAATTTGACACTCTACCCTACTGAGTTTGAGTTATTTAATAAGGTAATCGAGTCGAGTTTGAATAGAAAAAATTCACAACTTCAATACTCATTGAACCCTATTGAGTAGTGTATTTATGATATAATTGTTAGTTATTTATTATAAAATTATGAAATTTACTAAAAAAATTGAGTTTGAAAACTTGATTGAGGTCAATTAGACTCAATTGAGCTTGACTAAACTTGATTTGGTCGAGTTCGAATAATGTAAAATAGGTTCGAACTCAATTTTAAAGAATTCAATAATTTGAGTAGAATAGAGTTCGTGTAGTTACTGTTTAAACTTGATTCGACTTAATAGCAGCTCTATTTGTATCTAACGATAGCAGCTCTACTTGTATCTAACAACCAATCCACTCTGTCCAAATTTAAATTACACGCATTTATATTATTAACTGCACCATACAATTGTTTTAGCAATTGCATATGCCATAGGATGGATGGTATATTTAAAGTTATTATGATAAGCATATTCTTTTTTTCTTAGGGTACTTTATGTTGTGCCTTTTTACACAAAATAGAAAATTCCTTATGAAATAAACTTCCATCTAAATTAGATATACATCTCGAGTAGAAATAACCAAACAATATTATAAAAGTTTCCCTACGACACTAATAAACTACATACGTGTCAACTATATATAGCAGTCCAATCAATACCAAGAAATGTCACGGGTGGCGGACACGTGAGTGTATACGTGAGTGGGGAAACGATACGAATCTTTTCCCCAATAAGTTAACTTAGGCCCCAAGCAAATCACGTCCCTTTCAGCGCCGCTCCCCTCACTGCAAAGCCTTCTTCTCTTTTAGCCAGTATGCTATACGAGCAAGGCTACTACAGTTATAAATAAATATATATATATGTGTGTGTGTAAGAGTTTCTTGTATTCATGAGCCAAATTTAGAAAAAAAAAGAAAGAAAGAAAGAAAGAAAGAAAGAAACTTCATTTACCGTGGAACACCCTTTAAAGGGTGTTGTAAGATAAAAGAAAATCAAAAAATGATGTACTATCAAGTAAAGGGATCACTTTTTGGTATCCATATTGGATCCAATAAGGAAGGAAAAAAATTGAGGGGAGCTAATAGTAGCTGTTGAAATTGGTTGTGTGTAGATTTACAAGGACGTACGTGAAAGCGAATATGGTAAAGGTGTATATTTTACAAGCAAAAGAAAAGAAAAAATTTAAGCAACCTTTTGTGTTTGCTCTGACAGGACAAATTAAGGAAGATATGTAGCTTGATGAGGGAGCCAACCAAAATCTAATCCAGAATTTTTTTTTATTCAAATTAAAGATTAGGTTAAGGATCTGAGGAGGGAACCCATTTGAATCATATGAATTTTGGATTTTGGTGGGTCAATTCGATTTATTTTATATGTTCTTGTTTCTTTCTACATCATGCAATGGTGTGGGACCCCTCATCAATATCCCTTAATTCTGGATCAGATTTTCCTATTTGTGTTTGTGTGACAATCCATTCAGTTTCATTAGCGAATACTAATATCTCTGTCATTTTCATCATTGATGTTCAGTGGTGATTTACTCTTGACCAAACTGATAAAAAGAGTGTGATGAAACAACCCCTTTTGCCAACCCTCAAGAGTCAAGTCGCCAATTAACATGATCTTCATCTTCTCCGATTGGATTACTGTTTTGTTGATATCCGTCGAATCATGTTCAAGAAAATCTTCTTTTAGAGCTAAAATGTGACACGAATTGCTCAATCTTTGGTAGCTTATCTCAGTACCTTAATTAGCTATTGTAGACGTTGTTATAGTACCTGATGAATGTCCTAGCTATGACCAGAAAAGTTTATCACTTCAAACTCTTCTTTTTTGTTATATATATATATTCTCCTTTCGGAAAGTCCTTGTTGGGCTTTATAGCTAGCTTATAAAAAAGAGTTAAAGCTCAAAACCTTTTGTCTCGTCATATTCTTGCCAGAGTGTTTTTCCCATCAACGGAGTATTGTTGATAACAAAATAATTACCCCACAAAATTACAGAAAACCGAGGATGTACAGCTCTATGTATGCATGTATCTATGTCTTCGATTAGCAAAGTCTGCATTTGCCTAATAAAAAAGATACAAATTAAAAATGAAAGAGAAAGCAAAGCTTACATTTGACTGAATAACTATCCTTGAAGAAAACATATCATGTTTCTGGTCTTGTGTAATTATCGAGCACTTCATCAATGTCATTTGCGTACCATATTGAGGAGTGGAGATCGCGTTGGAAGTCAGAGTTGGCCCTCTTTGACATATCTTAGCAAAATGGCTCTAGTAAAAGAAAGGGAAGGAGGGCCTCTGAAGCTGACTACTGTACCAGTAGCAATGAGAATGGATGGTCCACGCAATCACTTTGTGCTGACCGTAACTAAACCACTTTTGCAGAAGCTCTATTTTAGGTTGGTGGTTGGGCCAATCCTATGTCATTTCTATTTTCTACTCTCACTCTTTGATACGAAATTAATCTCCGTGTGTTCATTGTGTGCCATAATCTATTGTACATTGGTATCTGGGATGTTTTATGCTTTCTTTTCTTTTCTTTTTTTGAAAGAAAAATTGTAAGTAGTTTCAATTCCAATCGTAACTGTGAGTTAGGGTATGTCACCAAAACCATATATCGTATATAAAGATATTTATTGATTATTTACTAATATAACTCTTATATCAGTAGCCCGTAAAACATACATCTGTACGTACAAGCTAATCTCCTTTGTAGTTGCAGGGCTTGTAGTGTCCATGTAGGCCTTCCAACTTTACGATATAGAGGGACAGACCTAGAAAAGTGAAACACATCCTTTTCAAGTAACCAAGGTAGCTAGAATTAACATGTGATATGCCCTATAAATCGGCTTAAGCAGGGCTACTTTTCTTAATTTGGTTGATGTAGGGAGACAGAGAGAAAGTGACATCATATTTAAATCAAATTAGTCTTCAACATGTAATGTACAAATTGTTTAAAAACTTTTGTAGACAGCTAGCTATTGAGGTGAGTGAAAGGATTGCTTTGTTACGTGAAAAAGAATGTGAAGCAACAAAAACTAAGGTACTTAGCGTTACCCAAGGGTATATACTTGCGTAAGTACCACAAAAGGCAAATGAATGAAAACAATTGAATATTGTCGTTAAGATAGTCTACCATGAAATTTTCTAGAAGTGGGATGTGCAATCTTCCAAATTGAGTGTTAAAGTTGAAAATGGCCAGATGAAATCACGATTGACCAACTTAAATGCTCATGATGCCAAATAACCTAATGAATCGCATGTTGTGGTTTGAAGAATCAAAAGCATCATAACATAGCTTTCGGTATATCATTCTTTACTTGTAATAAGATGTTTTTAAAACCATATTGTTGACCAAATGAAAACCACATTTCTAGATGAGGTCGAAGTAAACCGATAACAAGCCATGGATGTTCAAAAAAAAAAAAAAAAAAAGGAAGAAGAAGAACTCACCACAAAGAGACAATAGTACTGCCACTTGAATTGAGCAAATATTAGTGCAACAATGAGGATGGAAATCCAATGGCTGAGAAACTTCTGCCGACAAAATATTGAATAGCTATAACAGTCAGAGATTGATCACAAGTGGGGCAAAAGCATAATGGTTCATTTACAGGAGCACTGAATCTTGATGATAAAATCATCATAATTCCTAAAAACCACCAAAAAAATTTCCTTGTATTAGTTAAATTTCATCATTAGAAATGGGTAAGTGGTGGAAAGGGTCATGATGCTTGCACAACCATCTCATGCTCCCTTTGAGAAGCCACGAAAATGACACCTTTACGACCACTTAATTCAACCACTTAAGTTAGAGAAAACTTTAAAAGGGGGGGGGGGGGAGGTAAAAAGCAATAGGTCTAGTACTTAACACTTTGAATGTTAAGTAGAATCTTAACTACTGCTCATCAGACTAATTCATGGGACTGAGTGATATTCATGATCAGCCATTCATGCATGAACCATTAATTCTAAAGTACCTGTTCCCTAACTTGTTTTAGTAAAGCATCATTCATCAGAACTTAGAAGAGTCACTTTGCAACATACTATTATTCTTGATGTTTGTTTCATCAAAGATGGAACAATACATACACACACACATATTCCGGCCTTCAACCAACACTAAACAGTTGACACCGTGTCTGTCATATGTATACTGTTTCATTTCAACTGATGATTACTCTCTTCGAGTATTATTTATGGTTGTAAATTGAAGAATTTATAATCATCTCTGGACGGGTTGGTGATGTTGCTACGGATCAAGGTCGGCTAATCAGTATTTCTTGTGAGGTGACTACTTACTTTACCAACGCTAACTCGCATAAATATGTCTGTTACTTAGAAGTTATATACAAGAGAATTAGAGGAAGTATGAGGAATTCAAAAGTGAAAAAGGGCCGCAAGTCCCTTTTTTCTTCTTGGTTTTTCTTTGTCGGGGAAACAGGGGTTCAGTCTCTTAATTACCTAAATCGTTGATTTGGACAAGAATTCGGTGGAAAGTCACATGGGTTTTAAAGATATATAGTCGTTATATTAAAAATATGCATATTCCACGGGCATCTTTTATCTAAAGTACCAAACTGTAACCAGGTTTTATGGTTCAAAATATATACAGGAAGATTACATATCTTCTTGACAGCCAGACTTCATTACTGTACTTCCTCCCAAGCGTTATGCTGCTATAGGTCAGACTCCTGTTAAACCAATCACATCTGTCCGTCTATTTGAGCTATGCCATCTCCCAGCCCTATTACTTCCTTTTCACTACCACTCTCCTAAATTTATCCGGCTTGCTATTTATTAGATGATATAACACTACTGTATAAAACAGATTGGACATCCCCTTAAAGAAATAAAAAATAAAAAAGAGTTGTGAACCCTCAAAAAAAAAAAAGGAGAACTGTGAACCCTTTTTATATCTTTTTACATTTATAGACGATGGGGATGCATGCAACCGTTGATGGGGCTTGCATTTTGGACTGCTCCTTGCCATTTGATGCGACCACGTATGCATGGAAAAACTGGTGAATAGAAGCCACTGTGGACTCGTTCATTGTTGGTTGAATGCGATGCATGCATTTGAACCTTAGCCAAAAATGTAAAAAAGAGCACATTTTCTCTAGTAGTGTCTCCACAATCCGCTCTGTTCTTTCTCGGAAAGAGTTCCAAAAGACCAATCATTTCACTTTATGCGTGTCTGGTGGATCAACCAAAATTATAGAAGAAAGTAAACGGCGTAACTAACCTAAATTCATGCTTACCAATGAGGAGAGGGTCAAAACTAAACGACCATCATCATCAAGCCAAACAAGGACCTGTTAGTGGAAAATGAATCACTCAACTTTCTTCTAAAATAGGTGAGGTTACAAAATTTGATTATAAGAAGTTGAATATGGAGAATAATCAGAATTAGCAAAAGCTAATCTTTGATTAATTATAGATTTTATTTTTTTTTATTCATTGAAAAAACTATGATCAGAATACAAAAATAATTGAAAACATCACAAAAATTGATTATTCAAAATCAGAATTTATAATCAATTAAAAATAATCAATCAAAAATAAGCCGTGAATATCGCACATCTGTGATTTTGTGTCCGGAGATGACAAAGTCACAGGCACTAGTTGCAAACTTTGAAGTTTGAATGACTTTTGCCTGAGGTTAAGGTAATTACAAAAGTGGTACCAAGTTCTAATTTGCAATTTAACGAATTCTGATTTTTCTTTGCCTACTTAGTTAGAAATAGTAATGATTGTAATTATAAGGACAAAGACTTGAGCTTTTTAATGTGATGAAAACTGATTACCTACAACGCGTTAGTTGTAATCATGAAACTCTTATTGTTTGAATTAGAATTGACTTGGATATGAGTAATTTTAGCACTAATAGGCATATGGTAGGGTACCTTTCATTTGGATACATTTCCGAGAATTGTTGTTAAAGGTTTAATTTGACAAACATTTGGACCTAAAAGCTTCATTCTATGCTAAACGTAGCCTCTTGCACAGGTGGCTGTCGTTTGGCTGGAATTTTAGAGAGTACATACTTTAAGGTAAGTGGATAATTTAAATATAACCAAAAAAAAAAAGGGTAAGTGGATAGTTTGTCTGAGGACTTTCGCTATTACAACCTGAATCCGCCCCCAGAGTCAATTTTTGTCTGGCTCAAAATTCTGCTCAAGGGCCTAATTACCACCGTGCGTGAAATAAAGCATGCCAAATCTTGACAGCAAGAAAAAGCGAGAAGCGTAGAAACACAGAATAAAGAGGGCATCGCTTCGAAGGGAATGCATCCACTCATCAATCATGCAATTTTCAGTCTGGTAATGCCAGGAAAGGAGATATTATTGTAGAAGATGGCCATGTCCTTTCCTAATTTGTAGACTATTGAGCCTACGTTTGCGATTGTGCTTTGTACTAGATTTTGTTCCCTTACTATGGTGCTATTGCTTACGCATTACTTTAGGTGCTTGATACTGTATTACAGTACTAACAAAATATTCAAATATTTACATGGGATACACAATAAATAATACGACAAAAATGTTACAGATCTTGTTTTCCATTCTTTTAGATATCAAAATTCTTTAGACACGGGAATCACATATTCAAATGAGCAAATCACATTATCGACAACCATCAACATAAATGTTCAAGCTAGGAAAGTGGACAATACATTGAAAATTTCGGATACTATTTGGAATAAGAAAATTGTTTAGCGAGTACGACTTCCAAGTGTCATTTGAATTTAATGGCTGGCTGCTGTCCTATTCTTGTCAATTGGACCCAGACTTAAAAAGGGTGTAACTTGAGGACACCGTAGTGCTTCAAGCAACTTTCTGACTTTGGTGACAACAACTTGGGACTCCTAAACCGGGGGGCAAGTCACGAAACATGTTAAAGGAAACTTGCAACTTGGGAGTCCTAAAACTGGGGCGCAAGTCATGAAACATTCTAAGGAAACATGACTAGCCGAAGTTGGGCTGATTAGGTGGTTGGAAACTAAATAATCCTCCTGGACTTCAGACTAATAAGCAAAAGGACTAGAGGTGGTTTCCTTTCAAATAGGCGAGCAGGCCCAAATGACAACCGAAAAGTAAACCGGGGAAGGATTCATGCTGTAGACTAAGTCAAGGAAGCAGAATTTCATTAGAGGCCTGCTTAGTCAGAATGCGGGCGTAGGCGCACACAAGTTGTGAATCTGTGTAGCCAGAGAAAAGGACAGAATAGACTCCAAAATTTGAAGTAACGTACACTGTATCTGTACGTCATCACTAACCTTCTAGAATTTCACTGTTTCTGTGTCCGTTTGGATTAGTTGTTTTTCAAAAACAGCACTGTAGCATTTGAGAGGTGAAAAATTATTGTAACTATCTTTTAAAAACTATTGTAACTATCTTTCAAAAACTTTTTGAGGGTGTTTTCGGGATAATTTTTTGTGGTATTTTTAAAAGTAAAAATTTATTTGGGTCAATTTTTTGGAGCATTTTTAAAAGTAAAAATTTATTTCGGATAATTTTTTGGGACATTTTTAAAATTAAAAATTCATTTTAGGTATTTTTAGGGGATTTTTAAAATTAAAAATTTATTTGGGGTAATTTTTAAAAGTATTTTTAAAATTAAAAATTTATTTGTGGTAATTTCTTGGGGTATTTTTAAAAATAAAATTTATTTGATGGGTGGCGGTGCGGGTGGGTTAATTTAAAAAAAAATACCCCAAATAAATTTTTAATGCCCCAAAAAATTACCCCAAATAAAATTTTAATTTTAAAAATGCCCCAAAAAATTACCCCAAATAAATTTTTAATTTTAAAAATGCTCTAAAAAATTACCCCAAATAAATTTTTAATTTTGAAAATGCCCTAAAAAATTACAGTAAATAAATTTTTTATTTTAAAAATGCCCCAAAAATATCCCAAATAAATTTTTTAATTTTGAAAATGCCCCAAAAATTACCCCAAATTAATTTTTAATTTTAAAGATGCCCAAAAAATTACCCCAAATAAATTTTTAATTTTAAAAATGTCCCAAAAAATTACCCCAAATTGATTTTTAAATTTGATGATGCCCCAAAAATTACACCAAATAAATTTTTAATTTTAAAAATGCCCCAAAAAATTATCCCAAATAAATTTTTTAATTTTAAAAATGCCTGAAAAAATATCCCAAAAATACCTCAAATAAATTTTTAATTTTAAAAATACCCCAAAATATCCCAAATAAATTTTTAATTTGGATGGGAGGGGGAGGGGGAGGGGGGCTGCGGGGAGGGGGAGAAAGAGAGAGGGAAGGTGGAGGGGGAGGGAGAGAGGGGGGGGAGGAGGTGGTGGTGGGGGTGGATGGTGGTAGTGGCAGGTGATGGTGTGGTTGTGATGGAAGAAGAAGGGATAATTTTTTATTTTTGTATGTATAAGTTATTTTTGAAATATTTGATTGGATTGGTGTTTTTGAGATTGTTTTTTGTTGATATGTTATTGTAGCATTTGGAATGTGAAAAATAGTTTTTCAAAAACAGCTCAAAAAATAGACAATCCAAACGGATTGTTTTCGAACTCTAAGGGTGTAGCCCCAAATTAAAGTTAAAAATGAAACGCTTGCACCAGACTACAGCATGGCGTAATTAACGCAAACATTTCTGAAGGGTGTATCTCCAGTCTTATGGATTTAGAATACAACTTCAACTATCTCCATATTAGAACAAGATATGAATTTTTTGCACCAAAAACGGAACGAAATTTAGGAAACGAGCATCTACTCCATGGACCGTTAATGTGAAGTTCAAGGAAATATAACCTCCAATTCGGGGGAAATCAAACCATTTTTAGCATTGTAATTGCAAGTTTTCCGCTTACTCTGGCATAGAAATTTTTGATAACACTCTTTTTTTTTTTTTTTTTGAAATTTTTGATAACACTCAGTGGACAATATTCTTGAAATAAAAATAATACAATGAGCAAGGACATTGAATATTGCCTAGAGAATCCTACATATCAATATAAAACATGAGAGAGAAACTCTTGAGTTTTATTTAACAGAGTAAAGGAAGGGTACCTTTGGAAGAATGGAAGAATGGCTTTTTCCCCCTAACACGATATTCTAGGGTAGCACAACAGGTTCGATCATCCATATATCCCTAGCATACTGATCAATTGTTCGGTCGCTGCTAAACTTGAACGAACCCGCAGTATTTAAGATTGACATTTTGGTCCATCTCTACACAAATTATACATAATATTAGTCACAATGATGCAGAGGCTATACTGCATGCTGCACCAAGTGCATATGTGGAACTAGATTCATTTCTTGAACATGAAAGGAATCCTATTCATACCACTGAAATCATGTAAGAAGTTAACACATTGTTTAGGGATGTTAAAAGACAGCTACAAAGTTACTCAGCCAAAACAATCTTGCTCCTAGGTAGTGTACTTTCCATAATATATTTGCTTATTCAATGACATACACAAGCAGTTAGATGCAGATTATCCATATATAGCCAGGAAAACTTTCATCTCTCCTGAAGATCAAGAAAAGGGAACTAAAATACCAAGAAACCTTGCTGTCCAGACATATTACAATAGCGTTCAAGAATAACGGGATTTGAAAGATGCTGAGGTAATTTTTGATGCACAAGTTAAGCAATGATTTTTACCTTTGGATCTTGGTACGCCTCATCAACCTTCTCTTGGCACTCTATGTAACTTGGAAAGTCCTTCCCAACAAAGAAATAATCAGCGCGGCCGTAACCCTCATTACCTTCCAATGAACCCATCAGCTCTTCATAGTTGTAGGGGCCAAAGACACCGCTCCTCACAAATTTCTTGACTTCTTCAAATCTAGGATCAGGCACAAACTACACAGAATTGCACATGTTTATACACGTAGATAACCAACATGACATGTTAATATGACGCAATTTGTTTAAAATAAGATTCTCTATTTTTCTTGGAATTGGTTTTACCAGTACTAAAAGTAAAAGTAGTTGTACAGCTCTCGGTGAATCAGCCTGAACCCAACAAAGGAATAAATATATTCTTCTACTCTGACTTAGTAAACTTACCTTTCCCTTAGCTCTTTCTTTGCGTAGACCAGCAATTTCATGAGCTCTAGCACCAAAAAGAAAGAAATTCTCTTCTCCGACCTCTTCCCTAATTTCAACATTGGCACCATCTAATGTTCCAATGAGGATGCAGCCGTTCATTGCAAATTTCATATTACTGGTTCCACTAGCCTCCATTCCAGCAGTGCTAAGAAAGATCAAATTCAGAAAGGGGATAGAGACAGAGAGAAGCAGAGATATTAGTATGCAGTGATCAAATTTGAAACAAAAAGGATATTGCTCATAGTCTCAGGAAAACTTTAGGGTAAGGGACCTAAATTATTTTAAATGTTGATAATAGACTATTCTTATCTAAGTCATTTCACATAGCAGTCTGCTTCTGGCAAATTATATGACATAAAGTCTAATCCTGATCCTGGTATCCTATTGTTAAGGATTAGGATGCAATAATTCTTTTGTCTTCTTTCTTTTCTATCTCACTTTCAAGTCTCGAAAGAACTGGAGAAATATGGTTATCATCATCAAAATTTAGATAATTGATGTCAGTAGTAGGAACGAAACTTGTTCTCAAAGTTAACTTTCAGTATGCCAAAATTTTGGGAAGAAACACCTATATGTTAGAGTTAAAAAGATAAACCTATGAAAAGGATGTAAATTATATACGGTCACCAGAATATTGCAAAGTTAACAAGATATTTGATCATACATGTCTTACATAGTGCAAAGTAAGAATAGCAATTAAAGTATCTAAAAAGAAAAGTATATCAAGCATCTTTAGCATTAATAGCAGATTGAGGCCTGAATATTGGTTACAGTACCCCTAACAGGATGGTAGAAAAGAATGCAACATATTGCATCATAAACAAATCAATTACCTGATATGTTGGGACAGCTCACTGCCAGGAATGAGCACTTCTGCTACGCTTACATTGTAATCAGGGACAAAGACAACCTGCAATTATGAGATCACAAAATTGAGAAACATTCTTGTTTTATTTAATAGCTTACAGCTTCAGGGGAAAAAAAATCCAAAGTTGACTAGCTTTCGGATGAGTTTCAAGTGTCCAAGAAGCAACCAAATAGCATCCTAAACAACAGAAAGGACATATTTCCTCTCCGTTAGTAGGTGTCAAGGACACACCTACTCATTAATGGTGCCTATTCTGTTTATTGTAGTCATCCATAATTGGTAAAGTAAATAAAAGAACCAGTAGACTAATTTTCATTGAGCTGGATTGCTCAGAAAGTACTTCACTGTTTAGCACTTGCAGTTTTGACTTGGAACATATATGCACACAAGAATATCATGCTCTGAGAAATTCCAAATGGAGTTTCCATGGTGCATGTTTTAGTTTTATGTAGTATGACATCTAAGAACATTGCCACAAAATACCTTCATAAGATCACCTATATCAGGATCATGGTTTACTGTCGCTCCAACATCAGTGATAAATTTCACAATCCTCTTGGCTTGAACATATGTCGCAAATGCTTTTCCTCCAAATATGCAAACACGAGGAGCAAATTTTCTTTTTCTCTCCTCAGGACTCATTTCTTTCATCTTTTTATAGCGATACACAATACCCATGATGTTTAACAGTTGACGTTTGTACTCATGGATACGCTTCACCTGAGAGTATGCTAAAGCTAGTTATCATCTTGGAGTTCATAAAGTTTGAAGAAATTTAGCTAGAATGTGCACTGGAAAATGTTTCACAGGAAACAGATTAGTGTACAGTGGATGGATGCTATTTGTAAATAAGTATAATCATGAAGAAATTGCAAAAAGTGCTAAATATTCAGAACTTTTTTTTTTTTTTTGTCAAGAAGCTATAAGCAGAATGCTTAGGATCCTTTTGCACGTATCAGCAGTGTTCTACAAACATAGCCTGCAGATACCATCCATCTGGTAATTCCTATTAGTCCTACATGACCCTTTTCAGAATAGGATATCAGGCTTATTAGAATGGAAACTATCTCATCTAGGAAAACACCTGGACGTCAAACATTGCATCTGGGCTGACCACATATCCAGTTTTCTCCTTGAGAAAAGATACAACTTTCATCTTGTTGATCCTTTTTGCTTCCCTCCATTCAGACTGGAATTCATTATTATCTGCAAACTGTTGACAATTCAAGCTAGTCAGATTGGCATTTCATTTGGATGCACGTCAAAGCTGTACAAGTATAAGAATAACAACTAAGACACAAAGAATAACGAGCTATCAAATACATGAATCCTATTGTCTTCTACCAAATTAAAAATTTTATTAGAATAATCTAGCTTGAATTGGAAATGTAATATGGAACTAAATTTGCTAATTCAGGCCTGAACAGAAGATAAAGGAACACAAGATCCAGAGCTGCTCTTTACTGAATGTTATGGGTATATTATTGCACATAAAATTTACAGATATAGCAAAATATATTTAGCTAGTAAGAAAGTATCTTGGAGATGCTTCTCCATTTCTTGCCACAACCAAGAGGGGAAGAAAAGGCCAAAAACAAAGTCAACAGCAGCTCAAAGTGCATCCTAACAGATCACTCAACAGAAGCCATATACCTTCTCCATGATTCATGCAGAAATGAACACCCTATGGAGTAGATCCTAGTTAGACGCTTTGCACTTATGGACACTATTTGGTGAGATAATTACAAGTCTTTCCAAAATGTCAAAGCATGATGTTGATTTAGCCTTTAACTCTGAACAATGAAGATGAAATAGAAAGTCTACCTTTCGAAGTTCAACCAACTTTTCAGTGTTCATCAACCAGCCTGGAGTTCCTGTCCACTTGGTTATAATTCTGCTTAGCTCTGGATTACAGAACTGAATCCATCTTCTAGGTGTCACTCCATTTGTTTTATTTTGAAATTTTTCTGGCCACAACTGCCAGGACTCAATACATATAATCAGCCGCAAAATCAATCACCAATTAGACTTGTGTTTCAAATTGATGAAGTTGTGGTTTAAATGCAAATAGAATTCACAGTGAATTTTCCTTACCTTGTAAAATTCATTAAAAACATCTTTTTTAACAATTTCACTATGAATCTCGGCAACCCCATTTACTGCATGCCCACCAACAACACATAAATTAGCCATGCGGATCAGCTTCGGCTGCTTTGGATCTGGTTCAAACAACACCTTAATCTCACTCTCTGGATCTTTGGCATCATCCAATGCTTCAGTTTCCTCTTTACCATCTTCAGCTTCCTCTTTACTAACTTCAGCTTCCTTTTCTTTATCAGGACTTTCATCTTGTACTGGAACTTCTATAAGACTTTCCTGCGACTTAATAAGTGATTCCAAGATGGCAGCAGGTAATTCGATATTATCCAAAATTCTCATTTGCCTCAGCTTTTCTTCCAACAGATGAAGATCCTCAGTACCATATTCAGCAATTATAGTGTTCACAAGCTTCATAAAAACATGGACAAAATAAATGTCATGACATGAAGTCAACAAGCATATCAGGTTATTAAAAATATAGAATGAAAGCAAATAACAGCGGCAAAAGTTGCAGAATAGAGTAATTTTCTGACTTAACTGGCAAAGTTTGGTCACAAACATACTTCTCTTACCTCCTCATCAATCATTTCTATGATTTGAACATGCCGAGGTAGCAGTTCTTGAAGTAGTTTAAAACTCCATTTCTCCAGAGCCTCCGGAAGAACAGTGTGGTTAGTGTATGCCACAGTTCTGATGAAGGTAAAACAGCAGCAATGCCAAGAACCATTTTAGAACAGTCAATAGATGGTGAGCATTCTAAGTTGCATAAAAAATCTATACACTGGGCCAACAGTTATTTGAACCTATCTTCTTTATAAACGCATGCAAATGGCTAACATGTATTATGGTTCAGAACTCACCACTTGAAAATTCAGATCAGAGGTAAGATTTCACTAGTAAAACTCCAGAACATGAATTAACAGAATCAAGGCACTTGACTCAAGAACCACACCAAATAGTTCAAAAATAAAATGCACATGCCTTTGAGTGATTTCCCATGCTTCATTCCAGTTCAAACCCTTCATATCCATTAATATCCTTATCAGCTCTGGTATGCATAGAGTAGGGTGTGTATCGTTCATCTGCAGTGCAACCTTCTCAGGGAACTGGTTCCAGTCCACTGAGTCCCCTGATCTCCTTTCAAATCGTGCAGTAATATCCTGTAGAGAGGCAGAGCATAGTGTGTACTGTTGCTTCAATCTAAGTGTCTTTCCCTCAAGAGATTCATCACCGGGATATAAAACATAGCAGATCTGCTCCATGAAGATATTAATTTAACCATCAGAACATAGGGCATGAAAATCATTAGTTTGTAAATAAGAATATGGGAGGAAATGATTCAACAAGTAGTGGTTCAGATGCCCCTCACAGAGATGGACAATGGAAAACCAAATGTGCATGTGTTTTGTTTGGATGCCTGCAGGAAACAACTGAACTTTGGTGCTCTAAACTCAAAAAAAGGGGCAGCGGATAGAATAGAATGCATGAAAGCATTAGTTGTATCAACTTAAGTTCCTCGAAGAAAAATTCATTAAGATATTCAGGAGTAATGACTCAAAAGTAAACCTTTTCAGCCTTCTGTAAAGCCTCACATGCTTTGGCATGCTCCCCAGCATTGAAAGACCTTAAATCAAAATTTTCTGCTGCAACCTTTGTGGACCACAAACGAAGGTTAAGTGTAGTTTTAGTTTTATATCCTGGAATTGGAACATCATAGGCTACAGCAATTATGTCCTCTCCTCCAACCCATTCTTTTCTCCCATCTGGGCCTTCAGTAACTTCACCATAGAATTTCACAGGATAAGACACATCATTTCTCACGATTTCCCAGGGGTTTCCCATCTGTTAGAATACTATGCTCAGTCAACAAAAGAACAATGAGAGACTCATAGAAATTTGGTTAGAACAAGGACACTACTTGCAGCAGCAACTCAACTTACAAGATATTTCCAAAATCTAGAATGAACATGGAGCAGAAAAATACCTCAAGCCAATTTTCTGCAACTTCCTCCTGGCCATCTTTCATTATAATCTGTTTAAAAAGACCATATTTATATCTAAGACCATAACCCCATGCAGGGTAATTAAGGGTGGCCATTGAGTCCAGAAAGCACGAGGCAAGCCTCCCTAAACCTCCATTGCCAAGTGCGGCATCTGGTTCCTGCCAACATCAAGAAAGAGAATCAGGATAGTGTACTAATGTCATAATAAATGCATTCTGAAAATGCCATGATAAAAACAGCTTAAAAAGAAGTGAATTTAATTTTTATCAGTAAGGGAAGCTATCAATATAAATCAACCAGCAACTGATAAATGTCAGTCCCCTCAAATTTGACTGAGAAACTAACCCAACTAGTTACACCAAAGGCTCTCAGGTTTGAGAGGAAAATTGGTTGTACAGGAATGCCAAGCTCTTACCACACAGCATCAATTAAATTTGGGCGAGGGTGAGCATGTTCAGGAGTATTAGAGGCATCCAAATTAATAAGTATCAAGAAGATGTGCGTGAGAAAAACATTTTTAACTGACTCACCTATGTACCTATTGAGCTGAATAAATAAACCAACCAACCTGCTCAATTATATCCTCTAAACTGTAGCCTAGCTTTTTCAGAGCTTCCGCATAAGGCCCTATTAGCTCTAAATTTCCAATTGCATTTAGTAATGCTCTGCCCTGCAATGAAACACAAATAATGAAATCTGAGATATTATATTAATGCAACATTCACATACCATTGGAAGAAACATACATTCGTAATTGATGCAAAGCAACTTCCCAGTATAAAAGTAAACCTGAAGAAACTCCATGGACAGATAATATGCCTGTTTCACGTTCATTTCTTCATAGTAATCATGAGTTGCAGTCCAATTTATAATGAGCATATCACGGACACTTTCTGCAGTGGCATAATATGCCTTGGGCAGATCAAACTTTTCAGGAGAGAAAAGAGGTGTGAACTCTGCATGATACTTTATGCTCGATGCAATAGATGAAGAATCCGGCTGAAAAGCATCCAATGCAATCCCTGAATTAGAGCAAACAATGTCAGATTCCTAAGGTCCTATATGGCAGCATGAGCTGAACATTTTTATCCCACAAGTTGGAAAAAGTATCAAATTTAAAATATGACACCTCACCCTGGATAATATACTTAAACCTCCAAGATGATGATGAATTCAGAGAGATATCCATTTAAAATGCCAAATATTCATCTCACAAGTTTTTGCAATTACTAGGTTGAAAGCAAACTTAGTTTCCACGTTCTATAAACCATATCCCTGTTCGTACAGAACCATAGCCTTACGAACAAACTTGCTTTTGCAGTTTCAAGTTCGTGATCGGAACTTTGATTCAAAAGTCCGCAGCAACACAAGCAAACACGACCTAGATTCACAATTGTATGTGATTTTGGAGCAGCAATAGTACTATAGTAATTCAGTCAGGAGTCTTCAAACTCATGCAGACTACGCAGCAGCATTCATTAGCCATAATAACTCTTCAACTGATGCGGATTATAAACAGAGAATTCCAGCAAAATTTTACAGTGGTTACACCAATGACTTCACGTCCAGCTAATCAATATTCGATACTCAAACAGCCAGCTACTTCGACAAAAACATCTAGCTTCGATAATACTTCTTATTCTCAATAGCTTACTCTTCCTTAATTAATTCAATTATGTGTGAAACAAAGCTAACATAGAATGCAGTAGCAACATACCATCGGAGCGGTTGGTGGAAGGATCTTGTAGCTTCTGTTGTTGATGACTGGCGACATTCTTCACGGAGAAGCAGCAGCAGCGTCTCCGACTCGGCGAATAATATTGCAAGCTTCTCGAATTCCTTATACTTTTAGTATCATTCAGCAGCAGAATTCTGGAGTTCAATTTTGCGCTGAAGCCGGTGAAAATGCATGAATGACAACAAGTAATAGAGATGGTAAAAGGCATTGCTGATGCCGCAACCGCCGTCGACGCCATTAAATTCGATTGCTAACTAGAAACTTCAGAGAGATAGCCAGAATTGCCCGTTTTTGGCAGTGGCCAGTGGACAGACTTGCCGTCTCTGAGTCTTATCTGATGTGGGGGTTCGAGTGAGTGGACGAATCAACATGACATGGTTAGAAATTGCATGTTGGAAACGAGCAAGTATTTGATTCGTCGTTTTCCGAGTTTGTGACTCGGCCATTTCGGTTCTGCTGTCTCTGTCCAACTCTGTCAAATTTACCCACATTAGACACCTTTTTGGTGTATATATAGGTGTTACCCCAAACGAATATATTAGTTAACCATTGGCTTTGGTCCAGTGGCTACCAGTCTTTCGGCATAGCATGGGGGAGGAGGAGGATGTAACAATGTACTTGTTAGATCTGAAGAGTCAATCCCCAACCACTTTTACAAGTCTAGTTAGGCTTTCTCTTCAATAGTGTAAAAGTAGTGTGGTTTGATTAAAAAAAAAGTAGTATGTACTAGTTATTCAATTAGGATAAGCTTTTTTAAATTTATTTATTTATAATAGATTGGAAACTCTAGGAAATTTTGATTTCTAGCACCTTAATTGGAGTGGAGGACATTGGATTAAGAAACCTAATCCATAAAGTCTTTGCATATAGCATCTTGAAAAAACTCTCTGGATCAGATCTTCACCTTCAAATAAGAGTTAGACTCTGCAGACACTCTTGATCCAATTCGAATTAGTCTCACAAAAGTGGAGATGCCGGTGCTCGAACCCACAAAAAAAAAAAAAAAAGTCTCATTTTTGGGATGCAATTATATTTTGAAAATTTGTCAAAAAGAGGTGGTGGAAAGGAGAGAGGGACAACTTGGAAACAGAGGACTTACTAGATTTTTGCATGGGGAAGGGGACCAAATCAGAAAAGTGAGCATCTTATTGACTTATTCGAAAGGAAGATATTTTTTACGGCCTAAAATGGGAGAATGGACGGTCCAGCATTTGACAGGAGTCACATGACATCGAAAATTGACAGAAAAGTCTGTCCCATTAAAATGATAGAAATACGTGTGTTTCTAAGCTAATTTCTTAATCCAGTTAATTTTCAGAAAATAGTACGTTTGCCTGGCTTAAATTTCGTAGTTTCGTAGGAAAAAGAAAAGGCCGTCAAGTTTTGATTCTTTAACTGTCCAAGGCTCGAATTAAACAAAATTAGATTGTCTTTTCGTTTGTGCTTTACTCTTAATATAGGGATAATTTCAGAAACCTCCCCTGAGATTTCTCATAATATCACTTAGCACCCCTGAAATTTTTAAAATCTCACTTACCTCCCTTATCAACTTGATAAAATTAAATATTCCTATCAAAATTCACAAATTGACAACATTACCCTTGATCTTAATAACTATGTAACTAAAAAGCTAAACCAAAAATAAAATTTTTAAACCAAAAAATGTATATTAAAAAAGGATTAAGTTTTCATCCATGTAGTAGATTTTACACTTGAATCTTGGATTTCAAATTTGAAATTGGATTATGTGGCATACATTATTAAAAAAATCGAGATCATGTTAGAATAACAAATGACATGGATAAATTTAATTTAGTCAAAATCAACCACTTAGGAGGATTTTAGTGACTAGTTAACATCTTAAAAAATTTTATGGACAATTATAATTAATAAATTCAAAAAAAAATTTGAAAATATGTTTTAATACATGATGTAGTTTAAATTACATTGATAACTAAAATAATCTCTTTATACATATAATTTTTTCATGGTGTAATTTTTTCAAGGTGTAAAATTTACTTTTGTTTCAATACAACTAAAATAAATAGTTTAAATTAATAAATTTACACCTTAAAAAACTTACCATTGATTTATTTTTTTATTGTTGTTTAAACTTCATAAGTAGAATAATACAAGGGTAGTATTGGAATAAAAGTTTTATCTTTGTTGCATTTCTTTCAAAGGGGTTATAATCTTACAAGAAATGTCAATCCAAGGGAGGTAAGTGAGATTTTAAAAACCTCAGGGGTGCTAAGTGATATTATGAGAAACCTCAAGGAAGGTTTATGAAATTATCCCCTTAATATATATTCTTTATCTATCTGTCTATCTAATAGCATCAATACAATACCCTCTCTATTATTCAAGCTTCAGGACGGTACATAAATATTTGCCACTACTTGTATTTTTTTTTTCCCTTTTGATGGTAATGTAATTTCGTGTTTTACTGTGATTATTAAATTACCTTAATTATTAACATTAATATTTTATTACTTGTGAAATGTCGATGAGGTTTTGTGGTCTGATGATCAAAATTGATATCTTAAAATTTACATGTTTTGAGTTCTAATCCATTTTTCTCTTTTCACTGCTAAATTGTCGCTTATCATTTCACCCCTCCCCTATTAGAATATCTCACCACTCCCCTACTAAGAAATTTTTTTAAATGCCACTTATCTCATAAAAGAGAAGTCATCTATTCTGATTTAGCTTATCATATTCACACATACACACATATATACATAGAGAGATAGGGAGAGCAAATGTGATTTAATTGGTTAATCTCTTTGTAACTCCAGTCAAACAAGTGTTTAAAAGTCCTACAAGTTCACCACCTTCTTCTTCGCGGCTCCTCAAGTCCTCCTTTGAATCATTCAATTAAAATCCACAAATTTGAGAGGACAGAAAATTCGCACCTTCTAAAGAAGATTTCTAATTTCCTTTGATCTGACCTTGTCTTCTTTTCTTTTCTTTTCTTTTTTTTCCCTACCATTCTGCGCGTAGGAGAGAAAAACTTCACCACATTTCAACTTTTCTTCATCTCCTACGCCTAAATATTTTCATTGCATTTGCAATACAAAGCTTATTATACAAAGGATTTAGCTAATCGTGCATCAGGTACGATTTGCTCATCTTTCTTTCCAAATCACCTTTTTTGTCTTTGAAGGTGTTAAATTGAACCCCGTTGTCCTTTTCTTGATTTCTTGAAATTCAACATTTATTGATTTCTTTTAGTTTGTAAGTGTCCCTTCTTTATACATTACATGATTATGTGTTCCTTCTTACCTGCATTATCAGCAATTTCATTCCTCATGCATGGATGATGGATCCACGGCAATTTAAATGTTTGATTTTTGTCCTCATTTTCTCCGTATTAGTCCATTACGCACCAATTCAATCCTTGCCTATAGAAAACCCAAAGGGGCAATTACTTCGTGTTTCAATTTCTTCTCTGATCTTTAGAGGGATGTCAACATATTGTAAATAGCTGTTTCTTGAGTTTTTCAGAATTTTCTCTTGGCTGATGATAGTTAGCAAGTTATTTACTTTTGCTAGTACGAGTGGATACTAAATTTTTTAACTTTTTATGTCCTTGCAGGTATAAACCAGAAGCTAGATTACCATTTATCAGATCACCTGTCCGTAGAAAGACATATACACGATCACTTGCTTCAATAGGCTATTAATTTCGACAAAAAAATGTTTGGCTTTATGAAAAGCAAGCCAAAACCAGGCGATCCTGGAATTTCAGCTTCTACGAGCACGAGCCCTCTTCATTATACTGCTGGTGGACCGGATAAGAATGCAACTATAACACCTGCAAGAAGAACTTCCTCTGAACCAGTGCTTATTACACCAGATATGGATGATGATGATGACGATTATTTTGGAAGGGGAACAGCCACTAGGAATAAGAATAGGAATAAAAATAGTTCTGCTGACAAGAAAGACCTGGACAACATGTCTGTTCAAGAATTAGAGGATTATGCGGTGGACCAAGCTCAGCAGACCACAAATTCTGTGAACAACTGTCTCAAAATTGCAGAGGACATGAAACAGGATGCTACTCATACTCTTGATACCCTACACGCGCAGGGCGAGCAAATTAACAGGACTCATATGATGGCTGTGGATATGGACCGTGATTTGAGCAAGGTACGAAAGAATCTTACATTGTAATAGATGTCAAATATGGTATTGATGATCATGTCAGAATTTCCATGGATGATAAGGTGAACTGATAGAAGTTTTATGGTTATTGGCTTTTTGCTAGCATTTTCCTGCACCATCTGTTGCATGGATTATTTCATTTTATTTTCCCTTTTCACTGTCTACAAGGCTTCTAGTTGTTGACAATCTACAACATTATAGGGTGAAAAATTGTTGAACAATCTTGGGGGCATGTTCTCGAAACCCTGGAAGCCAAAAAAGACCAGGGAGATCTCAGGGCCCATGATAACACAAGGTCTCTGTGCTCTCTAATTATCTATTCTCGGTGTTTAATAACTTGCGAGCTTACTCAAGATCAGAGAGGAAAATGGTCTCATATGGTGATGTTGCATGCCATATCAAAATAACTGCATTTATACTCATCATACACTATTTAATGGATCGGTTTCACAGATAATAATTCGAAAGCAAAGAAAGCTAGTGCAGAGCAAAGAGAGAAGCTAGGATTGGCTCCCGTTCCCAAAGGAAAGCAAACCTCTCGTACACCTCCTCCTGAACCAACAAATGCGTTGCAGAAAGTTGAGGTACATTCTGGTGTTCCTAATTCCACTGACTCTTAACACAGGATATTTTGAATCTTTGGTCTGGTTCTCTTCTGTTATCTTACGTGGTTCCTCTAAAACCAGCTGGAGAAGACAAAACAAGATGATGCCCTTAATGATTTGAGCAATATACTGGGTGATCTCAAGGGCATGGCTGTTGAGATGGGATCCGAGCTTGAAAGGTAAGTTAATTAAAGATGCCTCTGCATTGCTTCAAGACTCGAATGATGAATCTAGAAAGGGAAAACAAATGACAGAAGAAAATAGTAAAGAATGTGCATGCATGCAGTAGCCACCAGGCACTCAATGAGCTTCGTTTTCTAAACTTTCAATAAATAAATAACATAATCCATACAATTGTGCTCTTTCTTCTTTGTTTTCTAGTGTGTGGTTTTTCAAATGTTATCTCCCATTCTTTCTTAGTATTTGATTTCCGTGTATCCTTAAAAGTGAACTCTGGATTTGCAGGCAAAACAAAGCCATAGATCATCTGTCAGTTGATGTGGATGAACTAAACTCAAGGGTGAAAGGTGCCAATCAGCGTGCCCGCAAGCTAATTTCGAAGTGAGAGACGATGTTGGGGGACAGCAGCTTCCTCCAACACCATATTTTTCATTCTTGATTTTGCACAGCATTTTGGTTCAATAACTTTCGTAAATTTTAGCTTCTTGTAAAATCAATTCTTTAAGTGATTAAGCAAATTAAGTTTTTGACATGCAATTTTGCATCACTCTTCTCCGCAACCAAAAATAGGAGCACAAAATTATACTTCCATCTTGCAACCCCTTTGGCGCACATCGGCTATTTGAGATTGAAAAGCATACAAAATCAAGCCAAGTTGGTTTATATCGTTAACTGATTGGTGAACAATTCTAGGTTCGAGCATAGAGGCTCTGAATTGCAATTATAAGGTTAAAAAGGAGAACATTATGAATTTAAACACTTGCAAATTAAGCTAACTAACAACATCATGGGATTAATTAAAAAAATACAGAATTAATAGAAAAGTAGCTCATTTACGATTTTAATATAAATCCCGTACAAAGTGCTTTACAACATTTACTTGGATTTGCTACTTCATCAATACAGCACCGCAGATTACTTATAAGCCAATGATCTTAAGCTTACATCACCAGTAAGAGGTTCCTTCTCGGAAATCACCTTCCATGATATCACATTATCTATAGAAGCATACTTCACAACCGTATATTTACAAGCCTCACCATAGAATCTGAGATAACCTAAACAGACAGAAATGGTACCGTAGATGTTAGCTTTACTGGTGAAGTACTGATTATATATAGTGTGCACATGCGGTGATTGGCCAAAGTTGCCCATGTCGGAACAGGTAAACATGAAGCAACTTCTGTATGCACTAGGAAATCTGGATTTAGATTTCCTCATTCTTTACAGGGGTCCAATTACTCCCTGCAGCAGTGTCTCTCCTAGAATGTGATACGAACCCAAGAACGTAACCAATAAAAGCTCCTAGAAGCAATAAGCTGCCAACCTTCACGTACCACGAAAATGTAGATTCCAGAACTTTACTGGTCTCAGCACCACCACCACCTCCGCCATTGAGAACTTGACCAGAAGCCATGATCTCCACCATGTCGTGCACCTCACCATCATGGTTCCCTATGTAGGAAAATGTAAGTTTCTCCTTTGTAGCAACAAGCCTAGTGTAACCAAACTCACCACCTCGGTACAAAGAGCGTGTTGGCTGTGGAAATACTGGGAGATCAGGGTGATCTGGTCTTGGTTCCCATATTGGTTGCCAATCTTGTCCCGCCATCCCGATCACAATATGCACCGGGTATGGCTCCCACCCTTGTCCATTCATTCCCAGGCTTCCACAAGTGAAGTTGTTTAATGGACAGAATCTCTCATATCTATGTACATGGCCCCACAATGCAAGAGTCACCTTGTTCTTCACAAAAAGAGGTTCCAAGTGCTCAAGCATTTTCATCCTTATAGGGGCATCTCTGACTTCATTGCTTGTGGTATACATTGGCCTGTGTCCTTGAACAACCACAAAGGGGGTTCTTTTTCTATCAACTGATTCCAGGTCTTGCTTCAAAAACTCATATTGTTTACTCCCTTGAAGGAAATTGGTTTCAGTTGAAAAATATAAAAAATGCACTGGTCCCAAATCAAAAGAATAGTAAAGATTCCTAGTGGCCGGTGCACGTGTTCCTGTTGGTTCTGAAGAATTCCCAGGCATGATAAATCTAAGGCTGTAGGGTACCCCACATTCACCGCCTCCATCTTTTCCATATATGGCGTAGGACCAGTCAGGTCTCCATGGCTGTAATGGCCAATCATATTCATGGTTACCAATGCATACATGATATGGGATTTGAGATGCAACAGGTTCAATCTGTGTGAAAAAGTTGTCCCATAACCAAGCGTACCCCCTTGCATAGCTGATGTCTCCAATATGGGAGATCAAAGCGGGCTTGTCTCCAAGAGCTTCAATATCACGGCTGATCCACTTGATGGTTGATATGCTTTCCTGCTGTGTTCGGTGAAAGGTTGAGTATGGTGTTGCAGCTCCCATATCTCCAAATAAGAAAGCTACAACTTCATTTGAGTCACCATCATGTGACACAAAGCTGTTGGTCATGCTCCAACCACCAGAATCACTGCCAACCTGTGCAGATCAATATGTAAGCATACAAGTAAAATCCATCCTAAATGCCTAACATCAATTCCACCACTTTATCTACACAAATTGGAGTGAATTCTTTGCTTCAGAAATAGGGAACTTATCATTCCAGGTTGATCATTTTTTCCGCATTAAACAAAGCAGAGAGGTTAGGAGTGTGTCACTTTTTAAGAACCAAGATCACATCTTGCATATATTTGAAGATGCTTAAAGAAAGCTCAATAAGAACAAGATACATGCAATAAGATCAAGAAGCAAATCAAAATTTCTGGATCTGCAGGAAAAACAGAATAGGACAGTATATGGAGCACATAGCAACATAAAGGAAACTACAACAATCATTTTGAGAGGATACATATGAGTTTCAAGTGAATGCAGGACAAGCAAAGATAATTATGATTTTAATCACAGGGCAAGACAGCCATCTCAAGTGCTTATCCTACAAATTGTGCTTACAATCACCTAAAAAAGAAGACAGCTGGAATATAAAAGACATAGTAAAGCACAATCTGACCACAAAATCATATATCCTTAGTTCCCATTCAAGCAATATTCTTCAAGAACAAATTGGTGGCCAAAGCAAGCACATACAACTTTTAAAAAGCTCATATTGGTGTGAACTTAGCAATGAGTGCATATCCTCTTGCAGCGTAATCTCCTTTGGAGGCCAATCTTCATGTCTGCAACTACACAAACTTCATTGTTTCATATTTTAGGCTAATTTAAACTGCCACAAATTTTAGAACTTTGGCCCCAAAAAAAAAAAAAAAAAAACTACTATTACAGTATGTAGAAGTCGACTAGTGTGCATATATCCAAAAATTGCCCAGTTCGCTTATAGCTTTTGAGTATGAACTAAAGACCATCTTGCCACTTATGGTTCCAAAATTGCTGTAATATGACATCCTTCAGAAGCTAGCTCAACCGACAACCAATTTCTATAATACAATTACATAGATTTCACACAGCATTCATACAAGCATAAATCCATTTCAGAAGTTGAATTATGCGAATTGGACTAACTTAGTAACTAAATTTCTAGCTTAAGATTATCCCACTTTCGGTTAAACCTAGTACTTCAATCAGAAAAGGAATAAAACTGATCGAACTGAAATCGCTCACCCCACAATCAATTTCACAAGCTACATGAAAGAAACCATCTTGATGATGCCTACCCAATTTATTAAAAAAAAAAAAAAAAACCGTCTTTATGATCTGATTCAACCAACTAACTGTTAAACAGTACTAAATTAGAACCACTGGCCTAATGACGATGTAATATTTAACCAGCTCGTACTAAAGCATAGAACTTTATTCATGCTAGTGTTAAAAAATTATTTACAAAATTAACAAAATGATTTACCTGATAAAAATACCTCTTTCCCTTCTTCAAATTTACCATAACCCCATCATGAATAAATCCGGGGTCCCTCCACCCCACGCTATCATTAGCTGGAGCATCACACATATCTTCCCTCTCATACCTCACGACCCGAGTAACCACTACCTGATCCATATTCTCGCGGTCCAACCCGTACTTCACAGAGCTCTCCTTCCCATCCGGGGTCACAAACATGACCCGCATCTCATCTTCCTTATCCGTATAAGCCAAATGAATCTGCTCCGGACCCCGACCCGGTTCAAAGTCGATTCCTTCAGACTCCGCCAACAAATGCTTCGTCCCGGGTAAGGGATTCTGGTCGTGATCCTTATGTTTCGGATTGACTTCGGAGTCGTACCACCGGAAAACCCTGAACTGGTACTGTGAGCGGAGGTTGATCAAAGGGAAGGAAATGGAGCCGGACCCGGACTTCCATCCGGGTGAGGAAGACAAGAAAAAGTAGCCTACGAAGTCGCTGTGGGAGGAGTTGGGCGGGGAGTAAATTCCGAGCCAATCGAGCTTAGATGGCGACTCAACTCCGGACCATTGGATCGTGACATTATCTCCTGATTTGGGAACTGTTTTTGGGGTTACAGAGATTGAGACTTCGGATGAAGATAAAGGGATGATTAAGATCAAGGCAAGATAGAAGGCGATGAATACTGGATTTAGAGAAATCATCATATTTCTTGGTTTCTTAAACTTTTCAGCTGCATCAGAAACTACATACACTTTCCTTTTTACAGGGGATCAGGGTCTGAATCGGGTCAGGGGAAGGACAAGAGGGGAGCCAGGTGGGCTGCAGCCTGTGCTGGATGAAAGCGGGTTGGGAATTTGGTGCGGGTGATTGTCGATAGGCTACCAACTGGCCAATGAGGTGACGGGAATTGGAATATCTGGTAAGACACAGTACTGTGATTGGATATTCTTGTGCAGCTTGTCAATTGGTATTGCTTGACCTGCACATTATGGGTAGAAATTTGATCTTTGTGTCAAGTGTCAGCTTACTGATGAAGGAAGTAACATATACGATTACACGGTGATAATTTTGGTTGTTTTTGAAAACTTAGGTTAGGTTTTCTCAAAATTTGCTCATGTTAGGGATTAGCTTTTAGGGATAATTCAGAAACCTCACCTGCAGCTTTTCATAATATCACTTGCTTTTCCTAAAATTTTTAAAATCCCACTTACCTCCGTTATCAATTTGACAAAATTAAATATTCATATCAAAAGTCATAAATTAATAACATTACCTTTGATCTTGATAACTATTTAACTAAAAAGCCAAACAAAAAATAAAATCTTCAAACTAGACAATGTATATTAAAAAAATTTGTTATCTAATAATGGTCCATATTTTTCTACATTGAGGTCGTACTAGAATAACAAAGGATATATATAACTAACATCTAAAAAAATTTCATGGACAATTATAATTAAGAAATTTAAAAAATTATTCTAGAAAATATGTTTTAATACATGATGCAGTTTAAGTCGTATTGATAATTAAAACAATCTCTTTATACGTATAAATTTTTCATGGTGTAGTTTTTTCAAGGTCTAAATTTTGCTTTTGTTTTAATACAACTAAAATGAATAGTTTAACTCAAGAAATTTACACCTTATAAAAATTTAGTCTTGATTTATTTTTTATTGTTGTTGTAAACTTCATAAGTAGGATAATACAAAGGTAGTATTGGAATAAAAGTTTTATCTTTATTATATTTCTTTCAAAGGGGTTAAAATATTAAAAGAAATGTCAATCCACGGGAGCTAAGTGAGATTTTGAAAACCTTAGGAGAGCTCAGTGATAGTATGAGAAATCTCAAGGGAGGTTTTTGAAATTATCCCTAGCTTTTATGTAGTTTGGATTAATTTACAAGATAATCTCAGATAAATAACAAACCTAAACTTTGGAAGGGGTGTGTTTTAAATTCAATCATATCATACTCATATATATATATATATATAATGTTTGCTTAAGATCAATTGAAATCAATTAATAAATTTCATAGACCTCATATTTAACTACTAAATTGTAGGGTTTCACTGATCTATTCTTTTTAATAAATAAAATTTATTGTTGTGAAGTTAGCAAACACTTCATGAGTTTTTATTAGACCCATTAATATTCCCTAATTTATCATATTTATATTGATGGTGATAGCGAAATTTGAATCAGACGGTTCTTAAATCATAACCGGAGTAATTTGTGTATAGTTAATGAAAAAAAAGTGTTTAGTTCGCATTTTGGAGTCGGAATTATAAATCTCCAAGGGCTTTGGTTTTGGTCAGTCCCCTTCTATGTTTGGTTTGGAAGAAAAAGGTTTCATTCTACCAAAAGATTAATCAATTTGAAACCTCTAAATTACAAGTGAGCAATAATAAGTAGCAAAATCTAACACTTTTTATTCATATTGAATAATCTCGTAGTAGTCTATCAAACATTAACATATGGATATCATTAACTTTGACATCTATTTCGCTTAAACCCCTTCTGAAATTTTGTCAGGTTTATTTAGAAGTATTAGAGTCCAATCCCATCAGTTTACTTGACGTTGTAATTAGGCCAAGGGTCAGTTTTTGGACGATAATGTAGTAATGGACCTGATAGCATTAGAAAAACTAGAGCACCTGTTATTTACCTTAAGCAATCCCAATTCGAGTATTCTCCCAGAGATAGCGTGTACAATTTTGCAAAATAAGGCCAAACCGATTCCAGATCACTCACGAAGGAAAGTAGACTAAAAATGTCAGTTCAATTGAATTTTTGGATGTAGCGGCTTTTGGGGTGAAAGTATCCAAATGTTATGAGTTGCTAATGATGCAAAATTCGTTTCACAAACGATGGAAAAATTTCACATTCATGACACAAATTTCGTTTCTTTCAGAAAAGATAAAAACAAAAATCAAACATCTTCTTCCTTTAAACGAGCCCAGTTCTTGTCTAAGGCAGCATCCTTTCTGAAGTGTGATGTGAAACCAAGAAAATATGCCACAAAAGCTACACAGACTAGTAGACTGATGTTCTTCACATAGTACCATGACTCAGTGGCTTCCTCCTCATTACTTGCACCAGCATCACTGAGAACTTGACCTGGTGCCATTATTTCCACCTCATCATGCACCTCTCCATCATGATTTCCCACAAACGAAAATGTAAGTTTTTTCTCCGTAGCAACGATTTTAGTGTAGCCAAACTGACCGGCCCGAAAATACGACAGCTCTGGCTGTGGAAAAACAGGATCATCAGGATGATCAGCCCTTGGTTCCCACTCAGGTTGCCAGTCTTGTCCAGCCATTCCAATCACTACATGGACCGGATACGCCTCCCAGTTCTTATCTCCATTCTTGTCCAAGCTCCCACAGGTGAAGTTATTCAGCGGGCAAAACCTCTCATATCTATGTACATGACCCCATAATACAAGGCTCACTTTGTTCTTCACCAACAAAGGTTCTATGTGTTCAACCAGTTTCTCCTTCAAAGGGGCCTCTTTAGGTCTATGGCAGGTGCTGTACATCGGCCTGTGCCCTTGAACAACCACGAAAGGGGTCTTTTTTCTGTCAACCGATTCTAAATCATGCTTCAAGAAGTTATATTGGTCGCTCCCCGGAAGAAAGTTTGTCTCAGTCGACATATACACAAAGTGCACTACCCCAAAATCAAAGGAGTAGTACAGATTTTTAGTGGCAGGTGCTCCTGTTCCAGTGAGTTCAGAAGAGTTTCCGGGCATGTTGAACCTGAGACTATAAGGCACCCCACATTCACCACCCCCATCCTTCCCATAGACAGAGCTGGCCCAATCAGGCTTCCAAGGCTGTGATGGCCAATCATACTCATGATTTCCAATGCATACAAGATAGGGGACTTTGGAGGCAACAGGTTCAATTTGATTGAAAAAGTTGTCCCACAACCATGAGTATCCTCTAGCATAGCTAATGTCTCCAATATGTGAGATAAATGTGGGCTTGTCACCTATTGCTTCAATATCACGACTAATCCATTTCAGAGTTGAACTGCTTTCCTCCTGTGTGCGATCAAAGGTTGTGTAAGGTGTTGATGTCCCCATGTCACCAAACACGAAAGCAATTGTTTCACTTAAATGGCCCTTTGGGGTCACAAAGCTGAAAATGTCACTCCATCCCCCGGTATCACTACCAACCTGTAACATATAACAGGTCGTGGTTAAAGGGTAGAACTCTTTGCTGGAATTCAAGACTTATTAGTTGGTTATAATTATGAACAACCATATAGTTAGTTATTCATGGCTACCCTATACTCAAGAAGCAATTCTTTAAACAAAACCAATGGCTGTAAGATGCACATAGAAGGAACAAAACCAAGATTAATTGAATACTTTTGCTCTAGGAATAACTTAGTAGCTACACTAATTTGAGTGATCAACAGAAATTTGCACATGTAGGAGATCACACAAGCTAAGACTAAGTAGCATACTCAATCGATCCAGTCATAACTTACAGCATAATAATCTGAGTGATGAACAGTAACAACAAATAAAGACTGATGAACTTAATCCACATGAATTAACACTGATTAATAACACCAACATTTGCTAATTACCTGATAATAATACCTCTTTCCATTCCTCAAATCAGTCATGACACCATCATGTATGTAGCCGGGATCCCTCCACCCCACACTATCATTAGCAGGTGCATGGCACATATCCTCCCTTTCATACCTCAAGACCCGAGTAACCACGATCCGTTCCATCTTTCTCCGGTCCAACCCATATCTCACAGAATTGTCTTTCCCATCATGGGTCACGAACATAACACGCATCTCACCCGCACGACCCGTTAACGCCAGGTGCACCTGTTCGGGCCCCCGACCCGGTTCAAACCCGACTTCCTCCGACTCCACCAACTTGTGCTCAGTCCCTGGAAGCGGGTTGTGGTCATTGTCAAGGCGCGTGGCATTGACCATCTCAGACTGGGTCCACCGGAAGATCCGGAACTGGTATTCGGATCTCAGGTTGACCAATGGGATTGAAATGGAACCTGATCCTGATTCCCATCCCGGTGAGGTGGAGAGGAAGATGTAGCCTATGAAGTTGTCGTTGGAGGAGGTGGGTGGGGAGTAAATACCAAGCCAGTCAAGCTTGGAGGGGGAGTCGATCCCGGACCATTGGATGGTAACCGGGTGGCCGGACTTGGCTAGTGTTTTTGGGGTGACAGATATGGAGACGGGAGAAGAAGAAGAAGAGTGAATGAAGAGGATGAGGTGAAGGAAGAAGATGGATAGCTTTGCAGGGATCATGGGTGGAAGCTGGAGGAGTAATCACTAATCAGCTGAGTGAAAATGAAGAAAGGAAGATGGCGGCCATGCGGAGCTTGAGTTTGATTGGACGAGGCAAGAGTGGCCATGTCGCGCGTTATTTTTATTGTATGCGTGCACGGAATTTTAGAGATAAGAAAAGAGGTCACAACTCACAAGAAATCGGGATTAATTGCTCACCCACAAGTTTGCTTGGAAAAAAATCGTGACGATATATTTTTCTATAACAAGTTTAAAAAAAAATTACTTTTTAGGGAGTGAAGTTTTTTGAATTTTTATATAAAACTCTATTTAAACTTACTGTAGAAGTTATAAAAAAAAGTTTTTGAAAGTGAAGTTTTTTATGTGTTTTGAGGTGGTATATCAAAAATTTTAAGTTTTTTGAGGATTCTTGAATAACATAGAAAACAAACAAATTTTATACAAATTTGTTAAAATTTATGTTAAAACTTTGAAAGTTTTTAAAGAGTCCTACTAAGACAAGAAATAAACAAGTTTTATACAAACTTGTTAATAACTTGAGATTCCAAACAATATCAATAATTTGAAAGGGGTAATTTAAAGAAGTTATTATTACTAAATTTTTTTTAATAGCAAAACAATTAGATTTCACTGCATCGAACATTTGTCAAAGTGATGGAGCTTTATTACTCAATGTGAAGAATATGTTTCTCCTTTGTGAAGAGCTATATTTTGTAGAATTACATTATTGATGTAAATTAGTTTTGGATTTGTGAGTTCTGGCTGCGAATGATTTTTCATTAATGTTGTCATATTAGTCTCTATCACTATCACCTACCCAGTTTTGAGCGGTAATAAATTACGACGTCCTATAAGAAAAATCGAAATTGATTAGCAGATTGTCAAGAACAGCTTTGAGAAATCGATCATTGCTTGAATTCTGGGGGCTTCATTACTGCTTATTTTGTTGTGCAAATGGAACGGGCGGCTGTGTTGATACTTTGATGCTTAGAATATTCTGACTATACCCGTCAATGACAATTGTCAAGGGTTAGAAAAGTAAGTGGTTAAGCTGAATTGGGAGATCGTATATTAAGCTGCTGTTTAGCATTCACGATAGTTGAAAATTGGTGACACAGGACTAAACCATTATTAGACCAGATTAATGTTCTACAGTACCTTATGAATTTGAGAAGTTAGAAAATCCTAACGGAAGTGATGTTAACAGGAATCGAACTCCCGACCAATGCCCCAATAAGGAAATTTGAGTTCATCCTGATAAGATTTATTCAATTAAACCTAGATTGCAAGTGTACGATTTGAAAAAAAAAAAAAGCTTATAGTAAATGAAACAATGAGAGTTTTTTTTTTTTTTCCCACAACCCAAAATGCCCAACGTTTACGTTAACTAGTGAAACACCTAACTCATCATACTATTCAAAGCCAATGAAGACTCTAAAATGCAATCATCTTCCTCCTAAATCGTTCTAATCATCTGTTTTTCAAATACAAAATGGATAAAATCCTTCTAATTTGGATTCTTTTACTACTATTGTTCTTAGATGACCCAAATCCCCTCTCACCCCATCATTCCATATTTTGTCACCAGCAGAACTATTTGTCCCTCGCACTTGGAAAAGGAGCAGTAGTCCCAGTCTTCTGTGCCTTAACCAATGCCAGTAGAACTTCAGAATTCCTGCATATATTTATCTCCGGCTTAAATTCATGCTCTTCTGTCAACCCATTCCTTCAGAAGTAGTCATATTCTCCGGCAAAGTCGTCGCGACCAGAAAGCTGAGCTCTCTTGTCCAAGTTAAACATCTAATGACTATGCCTTCTGCGTACCATAGTATTTGTGTCGGTTTTCAACTGCCACATGGGCACATACACATATTGAGGGGATAATTTCAAAACCTCCTTGAAGTTTTTGATAATTTCAACCACCTCACCTGATGTTTATAAAATTACACAAACCTTCCCTAATGTTAAGGTTTTGCAACAAAATTAGTTTAAGTCAAAAAAACAACATTAAAAAAGTACTTTGAGAAGAGAGATGTAACTTTTATTCCACAAAATGCTCTTTATACTTTGTGTAAAAGTTGTATTGTAAAGGAATGAAAAATATATTAATAAAAATGAGGGAATTTGAGTGCAAATAATAAAGAACTTAAAAGTAAGTAGCAACTGATTTTTTCTATAAAGTTAATCAATGACTAGTGCACTGAATTATAATGGTTATTTTTTCAAATCTTTGCCAGTGTAATGTGAGAAAACACTGATTTTGTGTTGATCTCGCAAGTTGGAGGTGAAATATAAGTGCAGAAATTATGATCTTGTCAAGCTATTGAGGAGAATCATGAAATTCACCCATATCCTTTAGTATCAAGAACAAATATTGCAAGTGTAATGCCACGCAATTATGAATATTTTTAGAAAAAAATTTAGATAAATTGCTATTTGGTGTATCTATTTCTGAGAGCGAACAAATACTTGGTATATCAATTGGTACCATTTTGTATTGCAAGTTATTGTTCATCATTAAAGAAATTCTCAACAACTATTTTAGTTAATTAATTACTAATAATTAATTAGTGCCCTAACTACTTAATTGCCTATATTAATATCCAATACAAATAATATAAGAAACCTCCCTTAAATACCCTAACCACTATTTTTCTATCTTAAATTTTGTTGTTTCAAGTGAAAATGAAATCTATCTTAATATTTCTTATAGCATTATATGCAAAATGGTAATAATGTGAAAAAATAGCCATTGTAATTTAGTATACTAGTCATTGATCTAATTTTATAGAAAAGTCAGTTGCTACTTATTTTAGTTCTTTACTATTTGCACTCACATTCCCTCACTTTTATTAATATATTTTTCATTCCTTTACAATACAACTTTTACGCAAGCATAAAGGACATTTGTGAAATAAAAATTTCATCTCTCTCCTTAAAGTACCTTTTTAATGTTACTTTTTTTATTTGAACTGATTTTGTTACAAAACTTTAATCTCAGGGAGGTTTGTGTAATTTTATAAATCTCAGGAGGTGAGTGAAATTATCAAAAACCTCAATGGAGGTTTCTAAAATTATACCTATATTGAGAGAGACATTGAAAGCTGTAAGCTATCGAGGGGCTTCTGAACCTAGCATTTCTCAGCCGTTGGATTGATAGGCCAGGCGGGTTTGGCCGGAGGTGTCATGAATACCAGTAGTTATTAGTTAACTAGAGAGTTGACTTAGTGGGATCGATCAAATGACCAATGCTGAATTAATTTGCATTATACATACATAGATACATATATATATATATATATATACACGTATACGTATGTATTCATGCATATATATGTGTATATATATATATATATATATATATGTATGTATGTATGTATATGTACGTGTGTGTGTATGGCTATGTGTATATGTATGTAGGAGTCGAGTTACAATTCTTGCTTTATAATCCAATGCCAATGCGTTTTGAGTTTTGAGCACACATCGTCAAATTCACTTTGCAATATTTTTGGAGTCTTTTGCTTATGGAATGTGCATGGTATATATAAGATGATTTCTATTCTAAATTTCTTAGTGAAGTTACTATTAATTTACATCAAGAAAGGAAGGATAATGCGATTAGTGTTAAATTGCAAACCACAGAATGGCTTTTTGTTTTTGTTTTTTCCTTTTTAATGTTTTTAAGGTCAAAATCTTGATTCAACAGCGAAGTAAGCATGTTTGTACAGATAGGGATAAATTCAGAAACAAGTACACAATGTCTTGGCTGATGGCTGCCTCCATGTTAAGTCTATAAACTCTTCCTTATATCAAAAAAAAAAAAAAAGGTTAAAATGTCTAACTCTTACAAAACAAGGCGACGTCTCTATAACCCGCTTGTAGGTGTTAACTATTTCCTCTCTCCTTACCTAAAATTCTATCATTAATTTTTCATATACTTTTTCTTCACTTTTTTTTTCCTTTTTGGGTTCTCACCTCAATAAATGTGCAATAAGGGAAGTCTTATAGTCACGAAAATTAACTAGAGAGTCCTTAAATTATTTTAATTATCAACTTTGGACTTTTCATTTATTTTAACACTCAAATTGGACACTCAACAATAAAGGGTCTAAATTTTTTATCTTTTCGTCCCTCTCCAGTGTTAAAGCTAAAGGATATATAAGAGTATAAACTGACGTTTTAAAACTGAAATGGATTAAAGGATCAAAATTTAACTTTTTATTTTTTATTATTATAATTGAGTGACTAATTTGAGATCTGAAATAGATAAGAGATCAAAAGTTGACAATTGTAATAGTTTAGAGACCCTCTAGATGGTTTACCATTTTATCACTTGGGCTTGTCTTCGGCTAGTGTTTTGGAAGATCTAGTTGCAATACTAAGTATATTTCTCTATTTAGCTAATCTCTGCGTGCGTTTCTCTTTATTTTCTGTTTTGATTATGAATATGGATAGACTGAATTTAAGCATAATTCTAGATATTTCATATTTAATCTGCTCAGTGTTAAGAGAAAGAAACAAAACCAGAGAGCTAATTCTTGAGGACGCAAACGTAATAAAATAAGAAATAAAATTTCGCATTAAACGGAAGGAAATACTTGATCAGAAAACCTTTTATGAATTGACTATGAGGTCTTCTATTCACCGAGTTATTGGTTTCTAACGATGAAGGGAATCGAAGACAATTACACAAGCTTCCGAACGTGATGTGCTAGCCCTACGCAGAAAGCCCCGGATATGGGGAGACAAATAACAGGACGAAATAATCCAGAATTTTTTTCTCTATTTTGGGGACAAATTTTCAGATGCATGTTGTTTCATACTAAACCCTTTGCATTAAAATCATAGTACGTTTGATAGTCTCTTAGTATTTTTCTGCAGTTTTTTTTCTTTTGATGTCATTTTTCTGTAGTTAATACTACTAAATGAATAGAATTATCGCTGGGAATTGGGAACAAATACTAGTGGCAAACATCTGGCGCATGTTGAGAATTTTGGGTGAAGTCAAAGCATGGGTATGATGCATGCAGAGGAAATGGAAGCAGACATCCATCACCAGTCAATATTTGGCAGAATTTGGGCTTTTGCGTTCATCCATATCATAGTGCAAAATGGGTAAACTGGCTAAACTTAGCCAACTTTTGGATGCATAGATCCCCAAGGCATGGCTAAGTTGGCATAAACGGGTGGGGGATTTTAAGTGGACACTGCTGCTAAGTGCTAACTTTTCTCACGCATTGGTGAAAAGGGAAACGTAGTAAATAAGGTGGATCAGCAGAAGTTGATGACAGTGGATGATGGATTCTTTCAAACAATTAATTACTAGCTCAATCGCACGTATATGTATAACCCTTTTCTTTTCTTTTCTTTTCTTTTTTTTTTCCTTCAACTGCAAAACATTATATTTTGGTACGACTGCCCATCAAAATTTTCAGTCCATAACTTTCACTAGTAAGATGAGAAAAAGGCTTTGTGCAGATGACAAATAGGGTTTCATTCAACTTGGCAATCCGTTAGCTTTTGTTGCTACCCTAACAAAGCTGTGAAACTAATCCCGAGTTTCATAGTGAGCTTCTCTGACTGAGACTGAGGGATGAGTCCTAATCTTTAATTGTCCCACAAACTTAATTGCAGATCGACTTTGGATTACTAGAACCGTCCCACATTTCCACTAATCACTTGCATTTCACAGATACATCCAACCCCAAAGTAAATGCTAGCCTAGCAAGCCAGGAACAGATATAAATACACCTACGACAGCATTTGATTCAATGCAACATATATTCGTGACTCCATTGATGATATAAAACGGCATAGGTGACCACAGCATTCTCCCACTCTCCTTAATTAGCCCATTTTCTTTGTCTTGTGTATTACTTCCTTTCCACCTCATCTCTCCCTCTCAATCTCTATCTCAATCTCCATATTCCCAAAACCTGCACCATCATGAAGACTTCTCCATCTTTCCCTTCTAAAAGAACAATTTTTCTGGCTCTGATGATCATGATTTTCTTGATGTTCTTCTCATCAGTCACCACCACCACCACCACCATCCGCTAGAATTTCACGGTCAAGATTCGAAGAAATCTCCTCAAGCTCAGCCCAGAAGCATCCGCTCTACAATTACCAGAAGGTTCAGGCGGGCAAGAATGAAGTCCAGAAATCTTGGAATACCATCTCAACTAGCAGCATGCAAAGCCCGCCTGCAGCCATGAATATGATCAAGTGCTATCAGTTCCAGAGAATCCGCCACTGCCCACCATTCCCAACTCCACCGCCACCACCACCATCGGATTACGAGATTGACCCAAGATATGGTGTGGAAAAAGATTAGTCCCTTCTGGGCCCAACCCTCTTCATAACTAAAATTCCACCGTTTCATCATCATTACAGTTTACATGAGCACCACCTTTTCTCACTATTCCATCCGTTGCCTTTCATTTTCACAAGAATTTCACACACACACTCTAATCCCTTTCTTGGACCTGTGGTCTTTTCGTTTCTTGATGTCTTTTTCCTCACTTTCATAATTACTACCAATCTGCTGAGCTATAGCCTAGTCCTTTTTTTTTTTTTCCCTGTGGTCTTTTTCTTGTTTTCTTGGAGTTGCTATTTCCACGCTTGTTTTTGGATTTGGCATTCCATTAATTGGAGACGATGGTGGGCCTGATTAATGAGTGGAAGCAGCAAAAACAAGCGTGGAAATGGTCAGTCCTGATAGTAGAAGTAGACGGTGCATCAACCATGAATATGATGATGATGAAGGTCTTCGTTGAATTTTTGGTGGAGCCAAGATTTAATCAAGAGAAGCCCATGAGTTTCATTAATTCTTGGAGCTGTTAGTTAAAGGAATTCAATGGCTTGGCCATAATATGGTGGCAAATTTGTCCACTTGTGTAGCCTTTGATTTTCATCTCTGATTAGACAATATTTACGCAGTCATATGTGCATTCGAGTTTCATATCAATGAGTGTGATCAAATTCTTGCAGGTTTTAATTTTGCCTTTGCATTCTTTTCTTTTTGTGTCATCTTTAGTTAGTTAAATCTGATATATTCCTCTTGGTTTTGATTTTCGCCTTTCATTCAGCAAATAACTTAATTTAATTAGTTGTTTCTTCAATTATTATTTTTTTCAGGTTCAGCCAAAACCTAGTTGTTTGCTTAATGCTACGAAGAAAGTAGAGGAAAAACAATATGGATCCTACCTTCCACAGATTTTAGGGCTTTTGCAGGGCCTTTTTAACTTGGACGACCACTTTAGCACAAAATATTAAATATTCATGGTTTTGCATCGTGATCAATGACGTTTCACCAAATAAATGAAGTGAGTAATTTCTATGCAAATGAATCCGTAGGAATTTCACATGGTTCTAGTTTTTTAATAAGATAATACTCTAGGTTTTTGGGGAAAAAAAAACGCATTTGATAAAACTAAAGTCTAAAATTTGAATTCTAAAAATCTAAAAATTAAGTGCTGAAATTATTAAATTATCGAATTGATTAGGTTATATTTATTTGACAACTATCTATATTATAATACTAATTGAAGTATCACAAAAAATTATGTTTATATCTTTGAAAAATTACCTTTATTTGTGTATTTGGAAAAAAAGAAAAAGAAAAATCTGTGTGAGGGAAAATAATAAAACAATTTAGAGGTATGTGCTATATGTGTGTGGGGTGTAAAATATGGGTAATTAATTCAAAAAATTCAAATCCTATTTGATAACCTAACTTAGTAATTAAATTTAATGAGTTCAAATCTTAATATGTTCAAACGTGTTTGATAATTAAAAATAGAACATGCATTTTAATTAAGTTACATTAAATTTTTGAGACAAATTTTCATATTTCAAATTTTAGTTTTATTGAACATATCCTCAGTGAAAAGATACTTAATATGTGAATTTTTTGTTTAGTGTAAATGAGTGGTTTTGAACCTCATAACTGGGAGATTTCGAACTTAAGATCTCTCACCTACACTCTTTTTTTGTACCATCCCGGTCAATTCTTTTGACAACTACTCTTTCTAAAACTCCTTAAAACAGTAATTATAGATTTTTTTGGGCAGTAATTATAGAATTTATTTAACTCCATAATCATGTATGGCAAAAGAAAGTACCAAACTTTATGTACCTCTTAAAAAAAAAGGACATATGGTCTAGAAAAGTAACAAGACTTTGCACTGACCAACATTTCTAGGGGGACGAAAAATCTTAAAACTTTCTGTAAGGTTCTTAATTTGGTATAAGTTAGTGAGGTATTTCGGTCAATAAACTGGCTCCCTAAAAATTGACATTTTTGCTCTTCTTGATTTTAAGGACTTTCGTTCATTGTTGTCCAAAAAAAAAAAAAAGGACTTTCTTTCATTTATTTAGTCAATATTTAAAAAATTTTTGAGCATAAAGAAGAATTAAAACTTAAGCAATAATATGACCAATGAAGCCGAACTTTCTCACTGAACTTTAACAAAGGACCTGGGAAAATAGTCATTTTTTCTAACTCAATTATCGTTCTCCAATTAGGGAGGTCGATAGAAATTGAAATTAAAAATTAGGTACAACTTTATACTGAAAAAGAACGAAACAAGAAAAGAAAAAAAAAAAAAAAAAGGGTTGGCGAGTCAAGGAATCAAGATAGGAAGGCTTCCAAAAATAAAATTACATTAAAGGAAAGTCTTGGTAAATCCGGTTGGTGGCAATTTACAGTTTTACACTAAAAAAAATTATTCTCAACCCCAGTCTTTAGAAGAAAACAAATTAATAATTAAAAAAAGGAAAAAAGAAGAAAAGAAATAAATAATAATAACAATAACAATAACAATAATAATAATAATCCACCGACGAAGGTAAGTAGCCACTCCCCTGTGTTCCGCGTCGGCAATAGCTGGACTGAGATCTCATCACTCGCTTACTTTTCTGATTTGATGCTTTGGATTCTGAATAGTGAAGTCTGAAGCTTAAGAAAAAAATATATAAAAAAAAAGAACAAAAGCCCAGAGGGAGGACGACGTCGGCATTTGGCCGGAATGGCGAGTGATCGTCGGTGGTCCTCGGCTTTTCTTCTCCTCCTGCTTTTGCATTTGAACGTCGTCGTTCACAGCAAAACTCTCAAGCGAGATGGTAAGCTTGTTAATAATTTACTTCTCCCCCCTGACTTATTCTTTCTATTTTCGCGTCGATCTGTTCTTTTAACCCCCCCTCCCCCCAATCAATGCCTTTCTTTTCTTCCCACCATTTTTCAGTTTCTTCTTTGGTATTGTGTTTCCGGAGGGGTAATTCGCTACTTTGTAAGGTGGAAACTGTCATCGATTGCAGCAGGATTTAGAAAGTCGTCATTATTGCTGATTTAAACCGTATTTAGTCGGGTAATATCTTGTTAATTAGTGGTGGTAGCCAAATAATTGATGTAAATTAATGCATTTAAGATACAATTGAAGTGGCACCATTTAGCCTGACATTTATTGCTGATTCTAGATAATCAGTTTGATTGGACAAAAGCAGATTTATCTGGTTAGTTCCAACTAGAAATAAGCACTTATGAGTTTTCTAATTTTTCTTCCCTGTTGAAATTTGATTGATCATCTAACACTCAGCACAAGTGGCGAAGTAGATTCTTGAGCTTCTGCTTGTAAAATTTATGTGGATTGCCAGACTATTATAGTAATTTGCTCCAACCAGACAGAGATAAAGACTGGAATAATCAGGCTGCTAAAGCATTTCCAAGTTGAGCTTAGAGAAGGCTTTGTGGATTCTTATTTCGGTTAATTAGCTCAGTATTTGTAGGCTGTTGAAATATGGATACTATACCAGGAATTTCAGTGAACCCGATTATTGCAATTACTCAGGATAGCCTTTTTTAGCTTCTAGGGTCCGTTTCTTAGCTGAAGATCCCTCTTACTAACTGGAATCGAGGATGGACTAAGCTCATTACTGATGTGTGATTGCAGTTAAAGCTTTAAATGAGATTAAAGCTTCTCTTGGATGGAGGGTGGTTTATGCCTGGGTTGGAGAAGATCCCTGTGGAGATGGTGATTTGCCACCTTGGTCTGGGGTTACATGCTCGCGGTCCACAGTTGGGGATTATAAAGTGGTCACTGAACTGTAAGTTTTGCTGCTTTGCCATTTTCATATCTTGGTCTTGATTGTTGAGGCTTGAGCTTCACTTAGCATTTCTAGAATCTACTTTTCTCACTTTCTGATAGTACATCTGAATCTTATACAGTTGCAAGATTATATGTTATATTTTAAAATATCTTCTTCCTTCTGGATGTGCAGGGAAGTTTATGCAGTTTCCATTGTCGGTCCTTTTCCTACTGCTGTGACTAATTTGTTGGATCTCACGAGACTGTATGGTTCTTACTGTGCTTATTATGAATTCCTTTTTTCATCTGATCTTATAATTAGTTTAGCACTCTACTTTCTCAGTTGACTTGCTGCCTGTGATAGATTCCATTAATACATCAGGCTACTAGAATTTTCAGAGACTTAAAGTCCTTTCTTCCGTATTCGCACTATTACGTAGTGTCTTAGATTTGACAATTGCTTAAGCTGGTTGTACATATCATACTATAGTCTGTAGATAGAGTAGAATACCTGAATATGTACCCTCCGAACCCCCCACCAGGCTCAGGTCCATGTTGAGTGCAATTGTGCATTGTGATGCTTACACCTGTTGGAAACATGTTCTTATTGATTAAACTCATGAATTATACTTTGTTTTTCTGTACATTGCAGGGATCTGCATAACAACAAGCTTACAGGACCAATTCCTCCCCAAATTGAGCGTTTGAAGCGTCTAAAAATCCTGTATGTCCCTTGTTTCCACTCTCTCATTTGATTAAATATTAGAACCTCTTGAGCTCATGCAAAAATGGCAATGGTTATTTCATCCCTTATGACACTAAATCCTTGAAAAAACATTGAAAACATAAGTGCTTACTCATCTTCTCCAAGAAATGCATTAAAAAATTGGAAAAATTGCTCAGTGTTAACTGTTTCTAAATAGAAGAATTAGGTCTACCACATTTTATAACGCGACTATCCTTCCTTTTTGCTCAAGCACATTGTTTGGTAATTGTTCCCCTTTTTGGTTGTGTTATTCTGTTAGCAATTTGAGGTGGAATAAGCTTCAAGACGTCATTCCTCCTGAAATAGGTGAACTCAAGCAGCTAACACATCTGTAAGTATTTCTCTTCCACTTGCTTGCGTGTGATGATAGAAATTCTCATGAGATAACAGTCTACATGTCTGAAATACAACCACGTATGATGTTTTGCAGCTACTTGAGTTTTAATAATTTCAAAGGCGAAATCCCAAAGGAGCTTGCTAATCTTCCTGAGCTCCGTTATCTCCAACTGCATGAAAATCGTTTTACTGGACGAATTCCCCCTGAATTGGGCACTTTACAAAATCTGCGACACTTGTAATTTTCTATCTATACTTTATTCTTTTCTTTCCTTTTCCTTTCCCGTTATTTCTCTGCAAGACTTGTTTGAAATTGTTGGTGATCCCCTGTGCAAATGAACTTAATTTAGGGATGTTGGTAATAATCATTTGGTTGGCACTATAAGGGAACTCATAAGGATTGAAGGATGCTTTCCAGCTCTTCGTAACCTGTAAGCTTCTTTAAGTTATTGCATTCCAACTATGTTTTGTTGGGATATTGTTGGATAACTGTTAATGCAACTGCTTGCAGTTACCTAAATAATAATTATCTTACGGGAGGCATTCCGGCACAGCTAGCAAATTTGACAAACTTGGAAATCTTGTAAGTTTGGATGCTCGTATGAGCATACTAGTCTTACCATTTTCCGGATTAGTTGATCTTTATATCTCTATAATTTATTAAAGTCCATTGTCTTCATCCTTTTTTCTGAACAGATATTTATCCTACAACAAAATGTCTGGAACTATTCCATTTAGCCTTGCTCATATTCCTAAATTGACTTACCTGTAAGTGTTCATTTTGATCAGTTGTATTCTCCTTGATCTGATGCAGTTGGCTCACATTTGATGTCTCTAAAGTGCTTCATATGCTTGTAAATAAGTAGGCGGGGAGTAGTTGGCTTTAATACTACTAGCACATGCATGCCCTCGTCATGTCAAGTAAACAAGTCTGCATCTTTATGCCTGTTTCCTCTTTCCCCTTCTATTCTTGCTGAGAGATTAAAATAGTTCAATTCTTAGGTTCACACAAGCAACAGAGTTCTCCTCTTAGCATGTTTTAATTTCTTGAATTGTTTCACATTTTCAAAAGTTGCTGAAGACCTAGTTGAATTTGTTGTTGGGTGCTGAAATAGGCTATTTAACTCTTAAAGATTGCATTGATGAATGATCAAACTTGCAATATCAAGGATCTGCTTGTGTCATTTTTTCACGTTCCCAGTTTCTATTAATGCTTCATTTTCTGTGCATGTCTGAAGACCAGATCTTGTTTTGGGAAAAAAGGGGGTATTCTGGTCTAGTCTAGGATGTGTCGCTTAAGATACTGTGTTCAATGCCTGCAAAAGAACAGAAATAAAGGACTAGTCTGTCACCTGTTGTATACGTCCAGGTACAATATTTGACTGAAGGACTCTTTAAAGTCTTAGGTCAAATTGTGAGTACTAGGTTCTTTATACTGGTGTGCATTCATTTAAACAGTAACGTGTTGCTTAATTAGTTCACTGGTGTTCCAAAGACTGTTCAAGATAACCATCTTTTGTGATTTTAACTTTGCTTTTCATCTTTTACTTAAATATATACTGGCATTAGTACTGATGTTGCGGCTTAGCCATCTTCCCTTCTCTATAGAACTTCTAAACAAGTTATGCTGGGTCCTAAAGCTGTTTTGTCCTGCATTTTGACTGGGTGATGATTTGCATCTCGTGTTAGGTATTTGGATCACAATCAATTTTCTGGGAGGATCCCTGATGCATTCTATAAGCATCCCTTGTTGAAAGAAATGTAAGTTCTGACTTTACTCATTTTATGTTTGCGACTTCCAAATTCTGGAAGTCTTTCAAGGTACTGACTCTGTCGCCACAGGTACATTGAAGGTAACTCATTCAGGCAAGGGGTAAATCCAATTGGGGTCCATAAAGTGCTAGAACTGTATGATTCGGATGTTGCAGTTTAGTCTACTTATAAGCCTACTCATTAGATTTTATCACAAGTAGTTTTTCATTCTTCCCCAGAAAAGGCGAATATACACCGTCAGAGCAGATCAAGAATGTGGTATCTGTTCATAGAGTGAATAACTTCCATGTAATTTTTGTCTCCGTAGTTTCTTCTGCTGTGAACAACTTAACATGGCAATCATTTTTATGTTCTATTGCTGTAGGTTTTATGCTGAGTATAAAACTGTATAAATCGTAGGGGGATATAGTTTAAAAATATTTTCTGTACCAGTATATTCTCCCAAGCAAGGGGATTTCAGGCATAAGAAAAATGCAGACAATATTGCAGTCATGAATCTCATTAGGAGCTCTAGTTTGTAAATAACAAAAGTGAAGTTAATGCTCTTGGGAGCAGGTATCTGGCATCAATGAAAATTGAATACATATGCAACACCTCTCGAACAAATTATCACACCGCAGCTACAGGTTACAACACTTCACATCCCTTCAAAGAGAATAGAGCAATTTACTTAATTGAACACGACTTGGAAGAGAAGAGGCCATTTAAACAACTGTATAAAGCGTGTATCCATAAGGTAAAGCTTCTATCGAGTACATTGGCATTCATCAAACTCATGCAACCCAGCATGCATGTGGGGATACTCAATATTGATAGTGCTCATTCGCATCATACAAGTCGATTGTCTAATGAAGCAACGTTGTCTGATAAGAAAAATCTCGAGTCACACCATGATAAATCAGACTGCTTATTAAGCATCTCCAGAAGTCCGCACACTTCATCCATGCACAAATGCGTCTTGTCGCCTGCAATAAACTCATGAGCAACACCATTAATCTCCACTGAGCTGCAACCTGGTGCCTTATCTATACCTTGGCTTCGCATCTTCTTGCGCATCCTTTTTGCGCAGTCATATCTTCCTGCAGCAGAATACGCGTTTGATAGCAGCACATACGCTCCGCTGTGGCGTTCAAGTTGCACAAGCCTCTCAGCAGCTGCCTCAGCCAAATGAATTTCTCCACGACTGCAGCAAGCACTCAGTAATGCTCTCCATGCAATTGCTTCCTCTGAGGAACCACTAGAGCTAGGCATCCTGTGAACTATATTCTTTGCTTCTTCAAGAAGCCCGGCACGGCTGAGGGAGTCAATTATACATCCATAATGTTCACTTCTTGGTTCCAGTCCATAAACGTTGCGCATGACATCTAACAACATTAAACCTTCATGAGCCATGCAGGAATAACTACAAGCAGTAAACAGAGAAATGAATGTAATATCATCTGGCCTGATCCCATTTTTTCCCATTTCCCTAAACAATTTAAGAGCCCCTTTGCCATTTCCATTCATTGCAAACCCTGAAATCATAGTATTCCAACAAATAACATCTCTTTTTGGCATTTCATAGAACACTTTCTCTGCCACATCCAAGTAGCCACACTTTGCATACATGTCTACTAGAGCAGTGCCCAACTTAACACTCAATGGTAGATTACACTTTCTGACATATTTATGCACCCAAATTCCAAAATCAAGACAACCGAGATGAGCACAAGCACAAAGTGCACTAACAAGTATAGCCTCATCAGGTTCAATCCCATCTAACTGTATCAGCCTAAACAACTGTAAGCCTTCCTTAAAGCAGTTATTTTGTACATAACCCGACAGCATAGCCCCCCAAATCCCTCTATCCTTCAATTCTGCCTCATCAAAAACCAATCTTGCTCCATATAAATCCCCTTTCTTAGCATAACCACTAATCAGTAATGTCCGTGACACAACACAAGGCCAAGGAATTTCATCAAAAACCAATCTTGCCGCTTCCATATTAAGAAAACCAGAGTACATGACAATCAAAGAATTAACCACATAAGTGTTAAACAAGAATCCCAATTTGAAGCAATGCCCATGAACTAACTCCCCAATATTATAGTTTTCCAGGTTAGCACAAGCTTTTAACATATAAGGAAGCGTATAATTATCAGGGCACATTCCATTTCTCAACATGTCTTTGTATATTGCTACAGTCTTCTCTAGTTCTCCTTTCAGCAAAAGGGCTTTGATCATTGTGTTGCGGATGCAAATTGTAGGCTGTTCAATTTGTTCAAAGATTTTACAGCCATGAGATAAGCAGCCATGAAGTGGGTCTGAGCAGAAGGCCAATAGTCTACTAAGGGTATAGCTGTTAGCTCCAAGCCCACATGTAATGGCCTGTCCATGAGCTTGCTTCAGCTGTCTCATATTCCTACATTTTTCCAACAGTTGAAGGCATCTCCTACTGGCTATTGACATTTGCATTCGCCATTCTACCAACTACTACATTTGCAGGATAGTAAGGGGCTTTTCCATTTTTGGGTGGCGGTTTGGGGCTTAATGGCAGGGCTTGGGGGGAGTGTTGTTGCTGATCTTTAAGCGGTAAGCTTGAAGGTTTAGGTAATTGATGACTTAAAGCACCACGTGGGAGATTACTATTCAATTATTTGAAATAATTATTGTATGGTGATGAAATATATATGAGATGAAAAGGTGATTCAAAAACTTAAGAATTAATTTGAAATATATGTGAGAATTATTTAAAAATTTTGAGTATCCAAACACAATTGGTATTTGCATTTGGAAAAGCGGCACTTAGATCCTAAAATTATGCATGGACTCATCAAATGTTGACCAAATTAGTGACAAACAAATCTGGGCTCAAAACAGAGTCAAATATCTGTTGAATTTGATGTTTAACTCCGTAATTTATCAATAAGATCAGATGAGGATCTGAATTGGGTGAGACTAGCTTGCATGCATTTCCAAGTGGTAGTAAAGAAGACACATAATTGTGTGAGGGCATACTTGGATTTCAAGTAGCTCTCGCAATCTTTTACTTTCACGTGGAAGGGAGTTCTTTTTTCTTCTGAGCGAAGTGGAAATGATGGATATATACCAACAAAACTTATCTCATTGGATATGTGGATTATCCCCGTAGAGTACTCTATTTTATCAGCAATATTGTGATTGTTCTTTTGTTTTTTATTGTTGCTTTTTGGCTTTCCTCTTCCGTGATGGATGGAAAATAATTGGATATTCAGTTAGTTAGGGACATAATCCATCTTAATCCCTAAAATTTTGTGAATATCGGAGGTTTGCAGTGTTGTGAGACAATCTAACTTTATCCCTTATGATTGTATGATTTTTGTGATCTTCTGACTTCATTGGGTGTTTAATATATTTAAGGTTGAGAGGTGATTTGTTTTTTTCCCATAAATTCAGGGTAACTGGTACATATCTTGAAGATGAGTTGATAGGTTCAAAGATCAAGGACTAATGCGTTAAGATTTGCCGCAAAGGAAAAGTTTCTCCAGACGTGGGATTCTACATCGGTCCAAATTCCTAGTATATAAGAACACCACATTCCTATTATCTGGAATGAGAGCAGCTACTCGAAGTCACCCACTCAGCAGCAATAGTCACCCACTCAGCAAAGTTTATCTCTTTCCCATTTGGCAACATGGGTTCTTCTAGAGCTTTGTTTTTGTTGGGTTGTGCTCTTTTGACATGGTGGTTTTGTTTGTCTTTAGCACCAGCAGCAGCAGAACATGTTAAGGTGAAAGTTCGAGGAGTTACCGCCATTGCCAAGACTGATGACAACTTCATTTGTGCAACTATAGATTGGTGGCCTGAAGAGAAATGTGATTATAATCAATGCCCATGGGGAAAGACTGGCATCCTCAATTTGGTATAAATCATTTCTGTGTTTTAAGCTGTCATTTCTTGATGGTTTAAATGCAAAAGAATATTTTCAGAATCCACTTATTCATGGGTGTATGTTGAGTTTGCAGGATTTGGAGAACAAGATCCTGGCCAATGCGATAAAAGGTTGGTACGGGCTACGTTGAATCTGCTTTTACGTAAAACAAATGAAAGTTGAGATGTTAATCAACTCCCATGTGTGTCTGAATTTCTGCATTTCTATGGCTTGACAAAAATTGAACCGGAAAAGAAAAAAGAAAAAAGGATGGCAGAAGTCTGAAATGAGAAAATTCGTCAATAAAATAGGGTCTAGATTAATGTCGGGTTGGTTTAGAAAACAATTTTACAAGAACTGATAAGCCATAAATAGATTCTTGTGTCTGATCCATGATTATTTGTTCGTCATGGTAATTGTATAGTTTCTATGGTTTTTTTTTTTTTTTTGGTAGTAAGTTTTTCGTAGGAAGATGGTGGAACTGTAAATTGTATGGGATTGATTTGAAGATGTGATGGAGAACAAATGAGAGAAAATTGTTGGCATTTGTTCCCTGAAAACTGCTTGGGTACATTAGGTAGACGGTAGAAAATGTCCATGTTTCTGTAGCGAGTAATTGCTTAAGGACCTTTGATTATGCAAATTGCAGCATTTCATTCTCTTCGGCTCAGAGTTGGAGGTTCCTTAGAAGATCAAGTCGTCTATCAAGTTGGAAAAATGAAGATGTGCCCACGTTTCAAGAAACGTAAAGATGGCCTGTTTGGATTTAGCAGAGGTTGCCTTCCAATGAAAAGATGGGATGAATTTAATGCTTTATTCAACAAAACAGGGTATGTATGACTGTTTTTTTTAACATATCTTAACCCTGTTTCTTTGTTAGGATAAAGTGTCCCAAAAAAAAAAAAAACAAAAAAGAAGCTCAAACAGTTTCTAATTGATATTTGTTTTGCACAGGCCTTTGGTAACATTTGGCTTGAATGCCCTTATTGGACGACAAAAACCAGTAGACGGTGATATTCTTTGGGTAGGAGATTGGGATGCCCAAAACGCCCGTGATTTTATCAACTACACGATCTCCAAGGGATACAAGATTGATTCTTGGGAACTTGGTAACTTATGTTGTGATGCCAATTAAGCTGATGAAAGAGACTCTGGTGTTGATTATTTTTACTTCTTGTTTTTGCTTACTCATAGATTGCATCTTGGATTTCCCTAGGAAATGAGCTGTGTGGGACTGGAGTGTCGGCAAGAATTGAGGCTAATCAGTATGGCAAAGATATGATTGTGCTCAAAGGACTAATCAAAGAATTGTATCCAGATTCAAGTACACGCCCAAAAGTCTTGGGGCCAGGTGGCTTTTATGACGAGAAATGGTTCAATGAGTTCCTTCAGACATCAGGAGCAGGAGTTGTTGATGGTCTAACTCACCATATATACAATCTTGGCCCGGGTTTGTCCCAATATTAACTTATTTCTTGCTCATAAGAGACGTTGCCTTTTTGTCTTGCACGAAGTAGAAGTCCAGAACTGAGAGTTTCCTTTTTCTAGGTGTGGACAAGAATCTCATCAACAGGGTTCAAGATCCATATTATCTTGATCAGATATCTCAGACCTTCAAGGACGTTTCAAGGAGCGTAAACTTGTTTGGGCCATGGTCAGGAGCATGGGTTGGAGAGGGAGGTGGAGCTTATAATAGTGGTGGCAAAGATGTCTCTCATACCTTCGCTTATGGATTCTGGTCTGCCCACTTTCCACCCGTTTGTGCATTTGAAAAGCATTCGTTTTTCTTTCAAATTCTTGATGGAAACTTGTACTGATATGTACAATCCTTTTTTTGCTTGAAACAGGTATTTGGATCAGCTAGGCATGACATCCACTTTCAACCATAAGGTCTACTGCAGACAAGCCTTAATTGGAGGAAATTATGGTCTGCTTAACACAACCACTTTCATCCCTAATCCAGATTATTACGGGTCAGTATCTTGTGGTCTTTTACATATTCATATTGTCATCAACAATCTCATTTACCTTTTGCTGCTAAACTTCAGTGCACTTTTGTGGCATCGCTTGATGGGGAAAAATGTTCTTGCTACCACACATGAGGGCTCCCCTTATTTGCGCGTGTATTCTCATTGCTCAAAGACTGGAGTAAGATCATGTTTTGACCTTTCAGCACTTGGCATTCCAACATCATATTTTCATAGCGCATTCAAATAATTCAAGTTTATATTACTCGCTTTACCCGTTGTTCTTCATCTTCCACTGACATTTGTTTCTGTTTTTTGCAGTCTGGCATTGCAGTCCTGATAATCAACATGTCAAATTCGACCCGTTTTGAAGTTTCAATTGTGAATGACTACAATAGGGGCAGCGCATTTGAGATTGGACAACAAAGAGAAGAGTACCACTTGACTCCAAAAGATGGAAACATCCAGAGTGACGTAGTGCTGTTAAATGGGACTCCACTGAAGCTCACAGAGGCATCTGATATCCCAGCTCTAGAACCGCAAACGGTTGATGCTTCTAAGCCCATCAATGTTGCACCTGATTCATTTGTCTTTGTCAATTTGCGAGGCTTCAATGCCCCAGTTTGTGCATAGAACTGAGGATATGCATTTTGCCTCACTAAAGATTTAGTCACTTTTGTCATCCAAGAACTCATTAAATTGGAGTCTGTTAGGTATCAGAGTGTGGAGAGGTAATTCAGGCCAGTTGTAGCCAGAGTTTTCTCATGTTTAGTTAACTTCTTTTTCATTCGTCACTGATTTAGACTGCAAGTTATAGCCAGTTTTCTATCCTTTGATTGTCTACTTGATTCTCTCTTTTTGGTCATATTAGTAACTTTAAACGTAGAGAAGATATCAGAGAAACCCAACAAATGATGTATCCGATCTACCCCAACTTTCAGTTTTGGCACCCAAATTTGACTGAAAAGGATTACGAGTAAGAAGATCATGGCTAGTGCCTCTGACATTGGAAAGGAAACATCTCGGCTCCTTGGAGCAAAATGTCATGACATGGAAAAGATTCTAGGAAGAATTTTTTGCAATTCTTTGCTTCCAGCATTTGACCTAAGACTTGAAACGTACGTTTAATTGTCTATCTAGAAAGGGTCTGATAAAATTTAATTGGCTGGCTAGAAAGGATCTGATAAATTATAAGAAGCAATCAAACAAAAAGAGGATCTGATAAATTATAAGTGCCTTCACATGACTTTCAATGACAATCAAACAAAAGTCTCAAGTGATGTACTGAGTTTTGTAACCGCTGGTTGCGACACCACAGCCACAACTCTTTGTTGGGCTGTATAATATGCATGACATTGTAGCAGTGATGTACTGAGTTTTGTAACCACTGGTTGAGTTTTGTAACCACCGGTTGCGACACCACAGCCACAACTCTTTCTTGGGCTGTATAATATGCATGACATTGTAGCAGATAAGATTCTGAATCGAGGCAAAAGGAAGAAAACACCATACTGCTTATGAGAGAGCTGGATAATTCAATAAGAGATTCATGTAATTTGCATGATCATTCAATAAGAGCTTAATGTAATTTGCATGACTTCACAATTATGACTTCTCAGGCAGACTAATTTACTTGCATGCTGTGATCAGGGAAACACTTCGATTACATTCAGCTATTCCTCAGTTTATCACATTTCTAAGCTATTCCTCAGGTTATCACATTTCTAATTTTGGTTGTGTAGAATAAGAAAAATAGGGTCTATTTTTAGAAGATGAAACTTTACTAGATGGAGCCACAGCAAAAGCAGGAGGAATGGTAAGAACAAGTCCATGTTTGGATTGTAGTTTTTTACATAAGAATTTTTATATTTTCCGTAAACATATTTCCCAATCAACTTTTTATTCTCACATGTATCGAATCGTACATTTTTCTATAAAAACTCCTAAACATAGTAATCGAAATAGGTACCTTTATAGTCTAGGACTATGCTTACAGATATGGATGGGCATGTCAATAGGTAAGGTCTAGATTGGATTCCTTTAATCCAAATCTAGACCCATTAAATTTAATTAGATCCAGACCCAAATCCAAACCCTTATAAGTCTGAAAAAAATAAGTTTACATCCACGCCCTCATGGGTCTAGTATCCAACGGATACCCATGCATATATATTTTTTCTAAATATATTATTATTTTAACATATCATACACTAACTATTCACTGTATGTATAAATGAATTGAGAACACTGCTGTAGATTCATTATCACCAAATTATATGTTATGGAATATTTTTTGAACTTACCAATCTTTGAATTGATTAGGCTAGAATAGTAAAAATAAATTGAGAGATGGTGGGACAAAAGAAATAATTTGCTATATTTCTAATGAAACGAAATATAAAATGAAAGAAAGACAATGTAGGCACACAATAAATAGGCAGAATTAAGTTTTTTTTTTTTAGATTAAGAGATGTCTAATGGTCATAAAATCTTATTGTATTCAATGCAATGACCATAGGATATTAGATCATTTTATAAATTAAATAATATACATATGTATATATATTAGTATGGATCATAAAATATTATTTAATTTTATATATATGAGTTTGGATAGGGTTTGATTTGGATTTGGATTTGGATGTGGATCATAGAAAACCAGACCCATTATTCTCTTACATGGTTTGGATTTGGATAGGGTTTGAATTTGAAAAATTAAATCCAAATCCTACCCAAGTATATTGGATTTGAGTTGGATTTGGATAAGATCAGACCCATTGACACACCCTATCTACGGACAACATTAACCAAAAACATTACATTCATCACGGCTTAGCCCTAAACATTCATAAGCATTAACAGTAAGGGTTCGAAAAAAGTTTTTAGCCCATTAATCATTTGATTACTTGTCACCCGCAGGCTAAGCCAAGAATTTGCCCTGGGAAGGATTCAGCATATTTACAGATGAAGGACACTGCCATCTTATGCAGATTGTACAGATTCAAACTGGTGGCAGGGCATGTTGTGAAGTATGGGATGATGACAATTCTATCCAAGGAACATGGATTAAAAGTTCCAGTTTCAAGAAAAACTGAAGCACCTCAGCGGGACATAAATATCCATATGTAAATTTTGCACTACAACTAATGTGTTCTCCATACAATTCAACAGGGAGAAGATGAGAATGAATCCAAACTGCAAACATAAAAATTGTGCCATGGCAGATTACACAGAAATGATTAGTCATGGAACACAGTAATTTCCTTGTAATCCATTGAGACTACAAGAATCTGAGGTCAAGATAAATTATAATGTGAAGCATTGAAATGCCTACTAAAATGTGAAGGAAAAAAAAAACTTTCGACAAACCAATTTCTAGAGAAATTTCAGGCATTAACAGCATCCAAGTACAGGCCAGAATTGAAGCAAAAAAATTTCTAGCACTAATAGCATCCACGTACAGGCCAAGTTGAAGCAAAAAAAATATCAGCACTAGACAGAATTACCAACAAGTTATTGAATATTTTACTATCAGCCCTCGATTCTACATCGAAGGAATGGTCACCTTTCTTTGGTACAAAAGCTGTTATGGGCATAATCAACTTATTAAGCCATGGTTGTAATAATAATCCAGCATATCAAATAGTACGAAAGCATTTGGTCTTAGAAATATCTAGTGAAATTGGATTTACAGCTAAATTGCATAGAACTCGAAGGGAAATAACAATAATAATGGACTAATGGGGCCAAGAACTTAGGTCCAAAGTCCAATAGCATACCTGATATGTATAATTTCCTGACTTACTGTACTAAGCCCTCATGATAATTAGGGACAAAGATACAGCCCTCATTGTAAAAACCTCATTACCCCATCAGCTTTAAACTTTAAAAGTCCCTATCACCAGCTAAAGTGAAAAGTTGAAAAGGGAATAGTAGCACTACTGATATAACCTGGAAAAGGGGCAGTTCAGCTGTTCCTGATCAATGTAAATATTTTTTTTGAACAATTTGTGACTCTTTGTTAACTTGTATAATTTCGTAATATAAGCACAATTATTAAATATAGGCCTCGTATGAACAGTAACAAAACAGGTATTCTAAAATTGTATAAATTATTAATAATGAATTATAACTCGTTTAAATGATATTAATCTATAGACAAATGTTGCTGCCCATTGCCTATATACAAGAACATTGCCTATATACAAGAGTGTAGGTGTCAATCTTGTAGATTCTTTGGTTGAGACTTGAGAGATAAAATACCTACATGGGAAGCTATACAATCTTCAATTATTTATTCAGAAGTAAGGAATGCCTTTCTTGATAGTTTTAACATCCAAAACCAGACTTTGAGTGGAAAGGTATCCAGCTTTGCTTGCCTCCTCACCCCCCACAGCCTATATTCAACTGTTCAAGTAAGAAACTTTTCAAGCATGAAACTCAAACATCAATCATATCTCCAATAACTCGCTTCAGATTGGGTGCCGTTACAAAGAATGGAGAGCTTGTTCAGGCAGTTGAGGTAACTTTGAGCATAGGATCATGCAAACACTTTCATATCTGCATCTTCTTTGAGAAAGTGTTGTTCTTAAACAGATTTGTGAATGAGAGACCAAACTATCAGAAGTTGATAACTTGATCTTCTCTTGTGTTTAAATCACCTGTTTTGTTTCTGAACTCAAACGATCATATATTGCACCTTGCTTGTATTAGCCATCCTTCTTGGCGTTGCTGACTTGAAACTTCCTTACTAGGACGAAAAATCCTCAGGAACGCAAAGAAGGCAGTAGCTCGACAGCAAAAGACAGCACAATACCACCCCAGAAAACTCAATCGTTCAAAGGAGGTATATGTTGAAATCCGTCCGTATTTTTCTCAATTATGAGAGTTCCTATTTTACATTCAGTTCTTTCTTTTCCTTCTTTCTTTTTCTGTTTTGTCGGTTTGGAACTCGAAAAACTTCTTTCTTTCTCCTGTGAAAACAAATGACCCGTCTGAGGATGGATTCCACGGGAACATTAAAAACAAAATTAGAGGGAAAGGAGTCACAGGTCTATTACTCTACAGTAATAACTCAACCAGAATGGTGCCACTGAGTCTTGCAGAGAGAAAAAGAAGTCAGAGCTGGTTGCGGAGGCAATTTTCCAGATCAATGAGCAAAGACAACGAAGGCGAGTATCAAACTGCGGTTGCAGCAGCTGCCTTTGCTGTTAAATCTCTTGAAGAATCAAGAACAAGAGATGAGAGGGGGGGTCGTGGCATTCCAGATGCAGCCCTTCCTAAGATCAAGAGTAAAACAGAAGACGCAGTTTCTGTGCCTGACAGGCGCACAAAGCCCATAAAATTCTCAGGTAGACATTACGGGAAAACCAGAGGGTACAATATTTGTAACGAAAAAGACTTTTAAGTACTGAGAATGTTTTTACTTATGAAGGCAAGATCCAGAGCAGTTGGTAATGCTCTGCTCTTACCTACTGTGTCCCTCGACAGGACTAAATTTGTGTGAATTTAAGAGGAAAGACTATCTCCTACCATTCCGTGACTATTTCTTGTGCAACAGATGAAATTGCAAAACCAAACTTGGATGATCCTGACAGGAGGGTGCAGATAAGCACGGAAACAAGTGAAAAAATGCCCGAAAAAGCAGTTGTCCCTGCCCCACCGATCAAGAAGCAGCTGTCCTTTGCGGATACTCAACCTGGACTTGCATTGCCTAGCAGGGAGGCCATTAAACCCACTAAAAAGGCTCCAAGCTTTGACAGAACACACAGTAGAAAACCAGAGGTCAAAGAGCCAAAGCTGGAAATTCCTGAACCTGTTCTGCCACCATTTCTACTTGGTGATCCCACCATGAGGCAGAGTCCAGAAAAGCCAGGAATAGGAGATACTCAGGCAGACATTTGGGAGAAGAGCGAACTGGCTAGGATAAAGGAAAAGTATGTATATCATTTCTTCAAATTAGCAGGAAAAGAAAAGAAAAGAAAAAATGAAGAAAAGAAAATTAACCCCTTCATCTTTAAAGTACCTTGGGAAGTTCCTTTAATATGTATCCATTTAGATAGGTATCAGTTTGTCAGTTAATAAACCCTTTCAGGTATGAGAAGTTGAGGGCCAAAATTCTTGATTGGGAGCAGAAGAAGAAGAAAAAGGCAAAACGTCGATTGGAAAGAGCAGAGGTTCTAATTTCAGATAAACATCTATTTTGCCAGGAATCAAGTAATACTGATGAAATGGATTTAACCTATGAACTGACATGTTTCAGGCTGAATTGGACAAAAGAAGAGCGAGAGCAATGCACCACTACCGTAGTGAACTTGAGAGAATTGAAGGCATTGTCAGCGGAGCAAGGTCACAGGCTACAGAAAATCGAAGAAATGAAGAGTCCAAGGTGAAAGAAAAAGCGAGCAAGTTCAGATTGACGGGAAAACTTCCGGCAACATGTTGGTGCTTCTGAAGTTTTAGCACTAAAGGTTTAACACGGCAACTGGCTATTCTTTGGATCAAGTTTCTAACAATTGATCTATATTTCACATCCTTCTTATTTTTATTGAAATTATATGAATGCTGGGCTTGGAATTGTATGTTTACCTGTTCATCGGTGAGTATATTTGTTGTTGTGAATATACAAAACTTCAAAGACATGGGAATTTACAGTGGCAATGTATATGAACGCTGAATACTGACTTGTTTTCTTTGTTGGCAATTATTGTGACAACTTAGTTCGAGAATGGAAAACTCTAATTTGTTATCGGCAATAGACAAGGGACCTATCTGTCAAAGAAAATAAGGAAACTCTGGATGTATTACTTGAAAAAAAAAAAAAAAGGAAACCATATACAATGTACTCTACCAACATTACGGGATCACAATCATGAGGTAAGAACAGCAAGATATGGCAAATGCATGGATGAAGGAAAAAGATCCACGAGGAATGGCTGTCCAATCCTAAAACATCATCTACCAAATGCTGAGCTATTTTTTGATAACGAAGAAAAATGATATTATCAATCTCAGGCATATCCACTAAGAAACCAACATTAAGAAAGTAAAAAGGTTTTTTTCTTTTCTGGGGGGGTGGGGCGGGGACGGACCAAGCAGCTGCGTCCGAAATGTCTTTTGCGTATGTCCTCTTATCACTAATGCTTCATGTCATCAATATCCCACTATCCTATCCGATTAAAAAACATCTTCGGTAAGAATGGCAGAACCAACGTTTTCGCAACTCCATCCCTAGTGTATTACATCAGAAATGTCTTTTGCATATGTCCCCTTATGGAGAACTCCTTTTCTGATTACTACCCACTATTGAAGTGGAGGCAACAGGGAAGAAGTCCTTGAATTCAATTGGTCCGTCCAAATGTTGAAGAGGAAAATCTGCCTCAACCCACTGTTGTCCAACTCATTATAGGAATAGAGATATCAAATCAAGAAACAGGTTGTTCACTTTCTTTTTAAACAGAAACCAACCAATATCAAATCTAAAACTACGTATAAAAACTCTTCAAAAATCCTTCATTACACAAACAACAGATATTTACAGCACCCAACACTAAACTCAAATGCAAGCAAGACTGACAAGCCTACACATAATAGGCAGCAGACACATTAACAAACAGCCATGGCAGTATGGAATTACACAAAATCAAAGAAACAAACTAAGCAAAAGAGTTCCACAAACAACAGAAGGATTGACAAATAAAAATCATGAGGTGATTTCTCTTGCCAGCCAATCCAAAGCGGGATACGCAAAATATAACACTAGAAAAGCTGGGAGAGCGAAGACAATTGTGATCAGCAGGTAAAGCATCAGGATGGCAGCACTAGAGGGTAATGCAAATAGAACAATCAGAAGGAAAACAAGGACCAATGGAAACTTCGCCGAAAACTGAAGGAAGAAATCTAGAGATTTTTGAAAGTTAAACTGGAACTGGGGCCTTTCCAAATTGTTGGTATTGCCCACAGGTTCATCATTGCTGTCAGACCCTGAAATGCCCAGACGATGGAACCTTCTATGCACAGTATTGGATGTGGGATTTCCCATCACTGAAGTGCACCTTGGAGACCATACCTGATGATCCGCACAAATGGAGGAAGAGGTCTTCACCCTGTCACCATTTCTGCTTTCAACCATCCAGAGGAGATAGAAGTTTTTGCTGGGAAATTTCAGATTCCCCTTGTAAATCAGTCGAAATGTCAACAAATTGCACCACGGGCAGGAAATGAACAATGGAATTTGAATCTGCTGAGTTGAGAATTTCAAAGCAGCCCACTTAAGTCCTAGGACACAATTCTTGCATAGCGTGTGGCCACACCATAAGACATAAGGAACGTTCTCCACAATGTTAAAAGATTCCCAGCATATTGGACATTCCAGCCCTTCTTCAGCACTGGAATTGGAACAGACCTCATCATCTGAGGAATCTTCTATGCATACCAGACTCTCACTCGAAGTAACCTTCTTCTGCCCAAAGCTTCCAAAGGCATTTGTAAGAGATTTCCACATAATGGCAAAATGCAACCCCGACAGGTGATAAGTAATTACTATCAAAGGCTTCTACTGTAAAACGAGGCAAAATCCATAATTTCTAAGTAGAAAATATGGATCAGATCCGAGCAATAGACCTGCACCACAAAGTCAACCACTTATTACATAGACAAGAATGGCTCTCCTCATATTTCTTCAAGCAAACATGAAACAAATGCCAGAGCAAAGAGAGATACTAAAAAGTTTCTTGTAGTTTGAAAAACAATTTTACAAGTAGGAAGAAAGTATGCACAGATGACTGGAAATTGACCGCAAAACAGCAAATGCAGCATCACTTATGAGTTGATCACTAAGATGGTAAACAGTGACCAGATTTACACGGAAAGACAAGTTGTTTTGAGTTAAAGTCAGCATAAAAAGAGGCACTTCTGATACACTATAGAATAAAGCTATCAAAGCTTGCAAGTAAAACAAGCTAGTCTATAACTTCTTCTTTCATGTCTTTAGGCAAGATAAATGAAACCAGGGCACAAAACTGAAACCAAAACAATACAACTCAAGGTCAAATAATACCTTCACAAGGCAATTTTACACATAAATAAAAATAATAGTAAATCATCATGCGGAGGCCAAAGGATAAACTTGTTTCTATGATACCTAATAGTATTTCTACGCCGTGACAGAAGTCATGAATTATGATTGTGCAACAAAAATCAATAGCTATACCAATACTGGACTCCTAATGTCCAAATGCATCTTAACTATGTCGATGGCTTCAAACATGGGCTCTGCTAAAGATACCTAAGTCAAGGTCTTTCTCTCCGTACTATATCTTTGAAGGCTTACAATAATCAATCCAAATGTCCTATATAGACAATAATGACATTTCCACCTGAAAGCTTAAGGGAATGAACAGTCAGTTATCAAGTGAAAGCTCGAATTAACAATCCAAGGAAACCCCAGAAGCCAATGCAAAACCAAAACAAACTTCCTAAGCAAAAATACAGTAAAACGCAGAATTCTCAAGCAAAGAGCCCTTAACAATGAATTCCATTACCCAAAAGCGCAACCCTCACAACTGTCCTAGCTTGAAACAGTTTTCTGCTACTTCACATTCTTTCTTCTCCCAAACTGGATAATTTCTTTATCCTTTCACCTTAAGGGCCAAAAAAAAAACAGACAAAAAATAAAACAATAATCAACCTGGATGTACGGAGACAACAGAGAAAATCCTATTGGTCAAGACCCTTTGTCATTTTGGGGAATCACATAATGTCCCAGTTTAGAATAATACAAGGGAGCAAAAATTGCAGGTGAAAAAAGGCCAAGGGCCAAGCAGAAAAATCTTAACTTGGGTAAAAGCCATGAGAAATTGTAATCTTTGCTGACAAATAAGTACCATAATATGTGAATAAAAAGATGAAAAACGAACAAAAACTTACTGGTATGCCACGATCTTCAGCAAAAACTGAAGAAGAGAAGAGAGATCAGAAGAGAAAGCAACTCTCTTCGTCTCTCCTCTCTTCTCTCTCTCTCTCTCTGTCCTACGCGAAAGCTGGGAGAGATTTTTCCTTTTTTGTGGAATTATTTAGTCGAGGTATTAATTGTAGTCTGTAGAAGCTACAGACGGCGTCGTTAAGCAATGTTTTCATAGTGTTGTCATTTGCTAACGATGTCGTTTAGTCCGTGATGTCAATGATCGTAAAAGAGCGGTAAATCAGGGTTCCCGGTAAATCCTCGATTTAAGGAGTTCTGGCCCTGCCCGCTGCCCAGCTGGGCCCATGACTTTATGAGCCGGTAGTTACTACGTTCGGTAAAATAAAGCATTTCATTAAGGGTAAAATGACCGGTGGCCCTTAAACTATTATAAATTTTAACTTTTGGCTATTCAACTATTAAATCGGCATTTTCAGCCCTCCAACTAATAAAAGTGTATAATTATAGGCCTTTCGTCCATTTTAGTCGTTAAATCAAGCAGAAACAGCAGAACACACATCTGCTTGTGCCATTTCTTCCATTTTGAACCCAAACTAGCTTTATTAACATGAAGTTCCAAATGATTACAATTACCCTCATAAAATTTTGTTCATCCACTTTTGTTCTCTTTGCAACTCTCTTATTTTTGAATTTTTATTTTCTAGTTTTCTCTCCAATTTTCTTCTGACATCTTCACTTTCATATCTTTTTTCTTTAGTTCGATTGATCCTCTTAAGAAGATCGGATATCAGCTCCACCGATTGGTGACGCATTTCTTTGTCTATCCAAGACTAAAACTAACATCTACCATCTACACATATTACATACATCAGTCTCAGATTTCTATTAGTGGATGAAGTTATCAACTTAGAAGCTCTGTCACATCCACAATTAGGGATGAAAGGAGTCTCATATTGCCACATTTTCAAACTACAGTGGTTTGCTTCCATTTCTCCTTGCAACAATGAAGATCTATTTCTTGGATGTAAATTTTGGAATTTTTTCAATAAAAGGAAGTTTCTTTTCACCTAGCAAATTTTATGTTCACACAAAAAGGACCTTGATACACCCCAAGCAGACATGCGTTCTACTATTTCTGCTTGACTTAACGACTAAAATGGATGAAAGGGCTACAATTATGCATTTTTATTAGTTGGAGGGTTGAAAATATCCATTTAATAGTTGAAGGGCCAAAAGTTAAAATTTATAATAGTTTAGAGGCCACCGGGCATTTTGCCCTTTCATTAATGTCCCTTTGATTTTTTTTTTTTAACTACATTAAATGCGTTGAATACGTACCACAATTAGAAAATTCTTGAATTTAAGACTTTTGAGTCCCCTTAATCGAAAATTTTACCCAAAACAAAAAAATCAGGCCTCACTCAAAACCCCCTAATTACTTTGAAATTGTTTATATATATATGATACCAATTTACTTCTAGTAAAAAATAGACACACTCACAACCTGATATAAACATGTAGAAGTTTTACAAAATCCCAATTTGGATTGCTAACTTTTAGAGTTTTTATAAAGAAATGTGCTGTAATGATTTAATGTATTTAAGGAAAATAACTGACCAGAAAATGTGCTCAAGAAAAACCTAAAAAAATAATCTTAGAAAATATGAGAGTCCAAACAAGGTTTTAAACTTATAATGTTGCCACGTTTGGATATCAAAATCACAGTAATCAATGATAAATTCTAGAATTCGTTGTAGATCCTGTAAACTTAGGATTTAATTTGCTTCTCAAACTAATCCTCGATGTAATCAGTCATACTTCAACATGTTTCTTACGTGCCAATTTTGGTATTGATTGCAGCTAAATGACTTGAACTCATAGCATGGGAACCATCCTATGATCCTTTTACCTTTGTTCATGGGATAATTTCCTTCTTCTCGACTCATCTAGTACTTAACAAACATGATGCTTTTGGTAACTTCTTTGAAAATTTAGCTGATTACAACTTTACAAGCCAGGGTTTACATGAGTGGATTACCAAAAACTATTAAGTCGGAAAGTCTTCTAGTACACTAGACTTAGTGGTCTCAACAGATGGAAGTTACAACTGCAGCAAATATGATCAGACTTGCAAATTGAAAACCGAGAAACAGACAACCAAAGGCTGGGGAGGAAACTTGCAAGATATGTAAGTCACAATTGAAGATTGGTTTGGATGGAAGAGTTAGAAAAATCCCGAGGATGGAAAATGAATCCAATTCGTAATTTAGCTGAGTGGGGAAGCGACATCTTTATCATCTTCCGTTGTGTATTTTATTTTTTTGCCTTCGGAGACTTCTGTTCTGAAAATTGAATGACTTACTGAACTTTTGAAGCCAAAAAAGCCACCTGTGTCTGAATTATACAGGATTGAATACCGAAGCATGATGTTCATGGTAAAAACTCATGTACCTGTTGCAAGTTTTCCAGTACAGAATGCATCTATAAAAGCAGAACTGCTTGAATGAATTGTAGTTTAACTCTAGCCAATATACGAAAGCAGAAAACCAGAATATCTTTTGTTATCCATTATGATCATAAGTTTCATATCTTGCCAGGTTGTCTGGATTAAGAGATTCTTTGGACCACCTACATGATTGATTTCAGTTACCTCCTTTTCGATCATTACCAAAGAAGATGAGGCTGGAACTAAACAGAAACAAAACATCAAAGAGTCTAAAATCGAATTTACACACATACATTGCACATCTGCTTCACAACCCGCATTTACACAAATACATTATATATCACACCAACTGATTTTAACTTTCGTTTGAATACACTCTGAGAATTGCAAAGAAAAAAACATGCACACATCATAACATATATGACACCACCATCAAACTTGAAAGGAAAAAGCTGGGAATATTCTTGATACTATAAGCAGATGGCTTTGAGCAGTGATGTATAACTGGCTGAAACCATCAGTTTTTTCCCAAGAAACCTCCTGCCGCCTTCAGCAAACCTCCGCCATCAGGTTTGCTGCCTTCAGAATCAGATGGTTTGCTCAAGTATCCCTCAGCCAATTTAGCGTACTGCCCAATCCCTCCAGATTCTTCTTTCTCACCTTCAGCTGATTCTCCGTCTTTCTTCAAGAATCCCTCAGCAGCCTTAGCATAGTGTCCTAATCCACTTGTCTTCTCTTCCGAATCAGTAGTGGGCTTTGCTGACTCGCTCGGCTCTTCTTCTTTCTTAGGTTCTTCAGTAGTAGTAGACTCGGGAGCTGATTCAGTACTCGGCTCTTCAGCAACTTCTTTCTCGGATGTAGGCTTAAGTTCTTCAGAAGTAACTGGCTCTTTAGTTTCTTCTTTCTCAGGCGTAGCTTTAGGCTCTTCTTCTAGTTTCTCAGGTTTAGGCTCGTCAGAAGTGGGCTTGGCTGATTCAACCGGCTCTTCTTCTTTCTCAGATGGGGGTTTAAGTTCTTCAGAAGCTTTTGGTTTAGTAGAATGAGAAGCTTCATATTCATGAAGATAATTCTCAGCTTTGTCAACGTAGCCTCCAACTCCACTGGTCTGGTCAAGCTTCCCATAAGTTTCGGCAGCATCAAGAAGATCAGCAGCTGCCCCAGCAACCTCAGCATTATCATATTTTTTCTCTGTAGGTTCATTCTGAAAGGTGGATCTTGCTGCACCAGCCACCACCTGAGCACTTGAAAGCAGACTGCTTTCTTCAGGTGCTGGTGCTGATTTGTCAGTAGCTTCAGTCTTGGTTTCGGTGGTGGCGGAGCCAGTAAATTTCTTCAATAAATCCATCTTGGGATGGGTTTTTTTTCTTCTTTTTGGGTTGATGATGCACAGAAGCTTAGCTGAACTGACCAAAAAGGGGAAAGTTGGTATTTCTAGTGAAGGAACAGATTGGTTGATAGAAGCAGAACTTACTCAAAGTTACTTATTTTGTATGGAACTCCGAAGTATCATTGGGTTTATATAGAAGGTGAGTCAGTGTTCTTTACGTGTACTGATCCAAGTGTAGCCAAATTGGTTTAGACATGAATATGCGGTCCTGCACTCTGCTGTACCACCAACAGTTCTGAGATATTTATTTACTCAATCAAAAAACTTTCTTCTCTCATTTCTAAGGATTTTTCTTTTTCCTTTCTCTAGCATTAATAATCAAGAAAAGATGTTCTGTCGGCAAAAGAAAAAGTGTGGCTTGATTATTGCCCACTTGTGAAGGGAAGAGAAGGTGTCCAAAGCAAGTTGCAGCAAAAGCAGTGGAGCCCTCCTTGCCGTTTCTCTTTCTGATGGTGCTCTCCATCCATGAATTATCAAAGATCATTTAGTTGTTTGTCCTTCCAACCAAACGATAGAACTCACACCAGATATCCATATTTTATATGATCGTGATTCCCTTGACTTTTATCAGTTCAATTCTTGAAGTGATATATTATTTTCTTATTCTAGTCTCTTTGTTTCTTTCCTTGATTTGGTCCTAAAGATCAACTGGTGCATTATTGTCTCAAGAAACTCCCAGAGAAAACAACATGCGTGAAATGGACGGTCAGGTTCATTGTGTATTTGGACGTGTTATTACTTGTTAAATTTCGGTCCAGATCATAGTGATGACACATCAAAATTTCAATAAGCATTACCAATCAGACAAGACAACACGATTGTATCAGACTGCCACGACTTTGATCGATGATGGCCCCTTGAAGGATGTCTCTTTTTTTTTTTTTTTTTTTTTGTCAACACTGGGTATCCAGACCTACACCTGACTAATCCCACAGCGCCTGCACAAAGCGAGCCCCACCGATGCACAGGAGGTTGTTGGGGGAGAAACTCGAATCTTGGTCACACCGAGATACTACCGTATACGTGACCGGCCAAACCACCCCCAGGGGCTACTACACCGGGATACTACACCCTTGAAGGATGTCTCAATGCACCATAGCCCACCCTGCCCAGCTCCCTCCTCCTGCACTGCTGCCACATTTCATCCCCGAAAGAGATTTGAGCAAATGCAAAGAAAATATGTGAAGAGATTTTGAAGAAATATCAAAGAAATTATTAAGGCTAATTATGAGCTCCAGAGGTTTTCCAATTCTGCTTGTTAATTCTGAAGAGAAGACGGTGCAGAGAAAGATCGAAAATCTTCCTCTCTTTTTTTTTTTTTTTCTCTTTGGCCTTTTTGTAGACAGTAAGAGGGAATTCTTTCAAGCACACTTACTAGTTTGTTAACAGAAGGAAAAGACGAATTACTAAAATGCGAAAAGGGATTAGATCGAGTAATAAATACAGCAATAAATACTACAATTCATGTACAATCAATATAATATTATTATTAATTGAGATTAAAATTGTATTATCTCAAGTATTTGGGGTAGTCTAAAAATTAAATAAAAATTTTGGAACTATATATGACATATTGTAAATGAATCTGATTAAATTAAAGATATTGTTCTTTCTTATTTTGAATCCAAATGCAAATTGCTGGACAAGATAGTTAGAAAATTGACTTTATATATGTGTGTGTGCGTATCATTTAAGTATTTATTAATCAGATAATTAAATACCAATTTTTAAAGATTCATCAATATTCAGAGGTAAGGAATTAGTATAAGATAAATATGTGGGTTTAAACTTATTTGAATATTGTTTCTAACGCAACAAATAGTATTTTGAATTTTCTATACAAAATTATAGTCAAATTACTAAAATTTTTATTATAATATCTTTAAATTGTAAGATCGTATCATCCGATTAAAATCAAAAGTTATGATCCAGATCGTGGATCCTCACGATCCTAACAACTAATGGTTGACCGTAAGAGGGAATTCTTTCAAGTACACTTACTAGTTTGTTAGCAGAACGAAATGACAAATTACAAAATGCGAAAAGTGATTAGAGCGAGTAAAGTCGTGGAAATTGTAATGTGAAAACATCGCGTCTTTCACAACTGAACCCAAGGCAGTTTTTCGGTTCTTGGACTGGGCCATTCGGCAAATTCTCTTTAAAAGTCAAAGGAAGAATATTCAGTTAAGGTTCTGGGAATCCAATACAGCTGGGCCTTTGCAAGGACAAGGTGTATATCCGTTTGATTAGATACTCAAAATTATGATATCGGATATTTACTTGAATAGTTTAGTTCTGTAATATCACTTCAAATGTGGATTTTTCAGTAAAAATGTTAATTCTTTTGTTCCCAATGGATGTATTCTTTAACTTTAGGCTAAGAATGAAAATATAAAGAAAAAAGAGATATTGCTCCAATATTCTACACTCATTTAGTCATTTACGAGTAGAGCTATAAATCGAAGAAAGTGTTTGCAAGTTTGGTTAGTTTAAACTTGTTCAAACTCGATATAAGATTGTTTGAATTCGATAGAAACTCGTTCGAGAAGTTAAACGAGTCGAATTCAAACATAAAATCTGTCTCAATAAGTTATCAAATGAGTTCGAGATTTGTTCGCGAGCGCTCGTTAGTATTCGTGAACAATAATAAAATAATTTTTTCAATGAGTAGAATTAGTTTTATTCTTAGTTTCTCTCGTAGAATCAACTTCTATGTCTTATCAAATCGTTTGCTTCTATCAATAGTTGGAATTTGCTTGGTTCAACTCGTTTGATTTGGTTCGTTTGGTTTGGCTCGTTTAGTTTAGCTCGTTTAACATTAAATGAGCTGAGTTCGAGCTCTGGAAATTCAATTAATGAACCAAGTTCGAAAAGTTTTTTTAGCTCGTAATTCTTAACAAATGAATACGAGTTAGACTCAAACAACAAACGAACAGAACTCAATAAAAAGTAGCTATTTGAGTGACTCAAACAACAAACGAACAGAGCTCAATAAACAAAGTTCAATAAAAATTCGGCTTAGTTCGATTCGTTTACAACTCTATTTACAAGTAGCTACTTGAGTTCCCCCCCCCCCTCCCTTTTGCAGCGGAATTGATTTTAAAGCTTGATTTGTGATTAGTTTCTTTTTCTTTTCTTGATCATAATTGTAATTCATTTGAAAACCATCCCTTGATTTTGATTTGTCAAGCAATGAATTTCATATTATTGTACATAAAAGTCAATTATATACCATTCCCACCAATGATGAGAAAAGTCCATCGCAATTCTCATCGAAAAGTCAAAAGGCAAATTTGATCCATCTGCAAACTGCTGTATGAGCCCGTGGGACTATAAACGAGCTCTCTACTTCTAGTTAAGTGCATCTTTTGGACCTTAATTGTCACATTATGCAAGATAGGAACCACCATTAACTGATACAAATTCAAGACATTTATTGCTAATAACTTCTCACTTACATGAATATAAATAGATTGACAAAAAAGAAAAAAGCTGCGAACAACAAAATGAAAAGAAATCAGTACATTAGAAATTCAACCTTCTAATTCTATTGAAGCTCGGATAATCCTAATGATGCTAAAGGTCGGTGATCTATTTCTTCAAGAAATCTCCAGCCATCTTAATGTAATCTTCATAGCCACCACTTCCAGAACTATGTCCATGTCCGCCCCCTTCCCCTGCCGAGTCACCACTTCCTGAGTGCTTCTTCAACAACCCCTCGGCCATTTTGATATACTCTCCGTAGTTGCCCCCAGACTGGCCCCCATGATCACCGCCACCACCACCACCACCGGAGGAATGCTTATTCAAAAGCCCTTCGGCCATCTTGATATAATCCCCATATCCACCACCGGAGTGGCCCTGATGATCCTTCCCGGGCTTGGTATGGAAGGTCTCAGTAGTGGTGGTGCTGGTGGTTGAACTCGAATGGTCCTTCCCAGGCTTGGTAGTGGTAGTGGTGGTGGTGGTGGAGTGATATTGGTGGAGATAATTCTCAGCTTTTCCCACAACGTTCCCCATGGCGCCGCCCTTTTCGTCTAGCTTCCCGTAATGCGAGGCCGCATGTAGAAGATTTTCGGCCGCCTCGGCGACCTCATTATTGTCAAACTTGTAATTGGGTTCGTTTTGGAATTTGGCCCTGGCTGCGTTGGCAACAATTTTGGCACTGGACAACAGTTCAGAGTTGGATGGGTTGGAATGATGCTGCTGGGTATGGGATTCATGGTGGCCACGGTGGTCACCACTACTATCAGTTGCCGTAGGCTTGCTGGATTTGTGATGCTGTTCTCTATCATAAGAATAGTCCATCTTGATTGATTCTTGAGACGATTGAACTTCCGGGACACGGTTGAAAACTGGATCTGAAATGGAGCGGGAAGAAATAGCAGATGGAAGCGGAGAAGGGGATTAATTTGTGGGAAATTTAAAGGGCTGTGACTCGTGATGGATGCTGGATTTGGTGGGGGCTGAAGAGTGAAGGAGGGAGCAAGTGTGAAGAAGGTTCGTGCTTGGTAATGAATGTTAGTCAGTGTCAACTGTCAACGCCGCGGGGGGTGGGGGCTGAATGGGGACAGGCCAATCTTATCTTAGGAAGGAAGTTTGTGGTTGTGGATAAGGAAAGAGCACTCGTTTAAGCGGTCATATCGCGTCCTCGTACAGCCAAACACGTCTAAGACTTTGAGTGGTGCCTTGGCTTTTCAATTCTTAGATATTTTCCTTTTTTTTTTCTTTTTTTTGACCTTTTCTTTGGGACCCTTTGAGAGAAGGGTAACTTGTACATTGTATCTTGTTTGGGTTGTATTTTTTTCATAGAAAATATTTTAATATTTTTGTGAACACATTTTTTACTTGGATAATTTCAGAAACCTCCCTTGAGGTTTCTGACAATCTCACTCCCCTCCCTTGTGATTTTTAAAATATCAGTTACCTTCCCTAAAAGTGAGTAGGCATTGTCAAAGCTAACCCAATTCAAAAAGACAAATAATAAAAAAATTGGAAGCTGGAGAGAGAGAACAACTTTATACCGCAAATGCCCTCAAGTCCTGCATTAGTGAGTAATTGCAAAGAACTGATGAAGCAAGTTTGAAGATCAAGTCTTGGCACCTGGCAACCAACGGCTCTTTCTATTATGCATTTCTAACGTCTAATTTAGCGGGCTTACATCAGAAACCTCATATAAAACCACAAGCAAGTAGCAATGAAGAACAGCATATACCACACTCAAGCCAGACTACTATTAAGCAATTGCAATAGCTTTTAACACACCCAAATGTCGAAGTTCAAGCAAATTTCACAATTAGAAATTTGGTCTATGCATTTTCGAATTTTTCAATTTGAATTGAATTGAATTGAATTGAAATTATTTGATATGAATTTCAAAATTGCCATTTGTTTGTTTTGCATAAATTACCATTTTGTTTAAAAATATTCTACCTTAACTACCAATGTTTTGGCCTTTTAATCTTCCGGCGTTTAATATTTATTAACATGTTTATTAACAAAGCTGTGAATCCTCACACACGTAGCCTTTGGTTGTCTTGCGCAAACTTGAAGTTAATTTTTTCTCCAACAAAAGGAGAGAATCCTCGTTTTACTACCTAGTTCTTTTGCTCTAACTGAAGCTTACATTTGCTTAAATGATCATTCAACCACTAGTCAATTCTGACATCCATCAATCAAAAGAGGGTGCCTAAATTTGGCGCCCGTTTGCTGAAGCTGAAGCTTATTTGATTAAAGTGGACGTTAAATATGGTTAATTTAGTTAACCTTACTTACGGTTAATTTAAGTAAAATTTGTCCACATAACATTGTAATATCTGATAAGTAGGTTGGGTTTTTAAGTAATTTTACCTATGATGATGTAAGAAATGGGACCCAATATACTGTTAGGGGAGGTATCTGATATTTTGAAAACCACAGGGGAGGGGAGTGAGATTGTCAGAAACCTCAGGGGAGGTTTCTGAAATTATCCCTTTTTACTTTATATACATCGAATTACTATAATATATATTTTTTAAATAAAAATCCTTGAAAGTAGCAATCCAAATGGGTAGATTTTTTTTCTTTTTTTCTTTTTTATTTAATGTCCAATTGTGGTAAAGTGAACTTGAGTACTCGGTAAATCCATATTCATGACCATTTTCTCTGGTAAATAATTTTTGTGACTAACATGGAAACGAGTTGGTCGTGAGTTGTTAATGTGGTACATCTACAGTCAGGTATGATGTGGTGAGTAAACATGAATAATAAACTTAAATGTTTTAAATTTTAACCGAGATAAGAAAGTTGAAATTATCGACTTGTATGACTCTTCATGGAAATTTACATTTTATTTGTTAATTCCGCTTTACTAATGCAAATGAGTATACAAAGATACTAAGAAAACCTCATTTTCTAGATTGAATTGCTATTTTTTAGATTTTTTTGTAATATATATATATATATACACGCACGCAAACTATGACAATTTGACATATGTAAGTTAAAATATGTTTGAAAGATGTCATGAAAAATGCAAATATTTTTTTACGGCAAACCTCAATCCAAATAAGACCAAAAGAGACAGTAATGGTACTATTTATTCGGATGACTAAAACTTGGAAGGTGGGTGGATTTAGCAGACATGAGTAGCAGAGAAATGAGTTGATGAGTTGTAATATATGTCAGCGCAATGACAACATCTTCTTCCTAATGTCAATAAGATGACAACATCGCTAACATGAACACAGAATAAAAGGGGATCAAAGCATGCACTGTTTTGGAAGATGAGTACCTTTCTCCTTCCTTCGTCATCTAAACCAGGATCCTCACTTCTGTCATTTTTGACCAACAACGGCATATCCCCAAAGGGATGGAACCTGAGAACACAGGTGGACATCGGCTGCTGCATGGCTGCACTTGTGTTCTCAGGTCACCCCTTTGGGGCAACGCCGTTTCAGAGTGTGTGTGTAGAACAAGTGTCTTTTGTTTTGCTGGTGAAATTCATCCTGTATGTGTTTTATATTAATCTTCGTTTCTTTATGCAGTAAAATTTAGCACTAATCCCCCTATTATATATGTTTCATTCTTTCGTTTTTATTCATTTTTCTTGTTTAATTATGGTGCAATGACTCTTCTTCTCTCTATGTATGACAACACTTCCAAACTGCAGATGATGACTGACCTCAGGGTTTGGAATTCTTGGCAAATAAAATTCCTCCAAATGGAAAGAATCAATTGATGACTGCAACCCCTCAATTTTGAGTTACAAGAGATTGAACACTCTTCAATGCAGCTTAATTTCTGGAAGTGGAGGCTTCAGTAACTTCCTTTGACCTTTACCAGAGGGGGCAACGCAGGAGGGATCAGTTGGGAAGATGACAGACATCTTTCTGAAGAATCTACCATGGTGTTTATATGTACAATTCCGAAAGCTAGCGTAAAACTACCAGCAATTGCTAAATTCTGAACCAGATTGTAGAATGTTTGGGGTCTCAATTTGATTGTCGAATGTTTGGGGCCTCAATATTCAAGTCAAATTCTGGAAACTCCTACTGTACTATCACTACTTGTAGTCTTGAAATCATGAGATGAAATGCTACTTGAGTTTTCATGATCTGAACAGCTGAAACACTCTCTATTAGTGCAAGCTAAAAAGGGTTTCTAAGATTTCATCCCAACTCTGAAGATTTGTTCACAAAATGATTTCTCCGGACTAGTTTTGGTTCTAAATTCTCTCAATGAGAGTTATTCGTTTTTTTCCTAATATTTCCTTACTTTAATTGACCAAGAATGACGTTTAAAGAAAGTGTTGAAGGTCACGAGGTTAATCGATAAGAATTGAATGCATATTATATGCATATTCATCCTTTAGATAAGATTATAGGTGACTCTTGATTATGTATGTGATATTAAAAAAGGTAATTATAAAAATGTGTGATATAATTTTGTTTACAATGCAATCATAAAATTTTAAACAAAATAATAGCATATCCAAATACACTCTATTATTAACCAAAAAAGAAAAAAAAAAAAAGAAAACACACACACACACACACACACACACACACACACACACACTCTCTCACGCTCACACTCAAAAGTACTCTTCTACCTTTCCTCTTCTGCGGGCTACCAGTATATGTACAGCCCTTCCACCCTTTCTGGATTCTGGTCGTTGGGACTGACCGACTGCGAACCCCTCCATCTACCGCCGGACCCGACTGAAATTCGAAACTCGGAAGAGTGTAGCAAAATAGCATCGGAGAGATAGAGATAGTGATGGAGATGGAAATCGACAATCCAAAGCCCAATCACCGAACTAACAACAACAACAACCAAATCAAAGACGAAGACCTCTTCAAAGCCGCTGAGAACGGCGACGTTTCAGTCTTCGAATCCCTCTCCGACGAGCAGCTCCTTAAAGCGCTCTCTCTCCGCAACGAAGACGGCCGTTCGCTCCTTCACGTTGCCGTCTCCTTTGCCCAAACCCAGGTACACATTCATGTTTCATCCTTGTAATGCTACCTCTTCACCTTGTTCTTTCATTGTTCGTCCCTTTTTTTTATTTTTGAATTTATGTAGTTCTTCATATTTATATATGATGATTCTATGCACCACTTCGTTAGTTCCATTTGAATAAGCTTAATGCGTCTGATAGCTGTTAAAAATGTAGAGTTTATTTTGGTTTTGTTATACAGATTTATGTAAATCCACTACCGACTTAAGCTTCAGTTTGCTCACAGCCCGAGCACATTTTTGGTTCAAACTCATAAAATAGTGAAACCATCTAGATTCTTAGTGCCAATTTGATGAGTTCATCAACTAGGTTCAGGTTTTGTTAATCGTGTCTGCACTACCCTTTTATTGTTTTTTTTTTTTGGGGGGGGGGGTGGGGTTGTGGTTGGTTTGAGTTTGCAAGTTGTGGGAGTGGACCATTTGTTTTGATTTCAAAGCTAAGTATGTAAATTGGTGAATGGTTCAGGTGGTGAAGATTTTATCAGCTGTGGAACCATCTGTAAGTGGTGTAAATAGTACGGATGAGGAAGGCTGGGCGCCTCTTCATTCTGCAGCAAGCAGTGGGAGTGTTGAGATTGTGGAGATTTTGCTGAGCAGAGGTGATGATCGAGTTTCTCCTGCGCTTTATCTTTGCAATAAATCATTAATGCATTTTGTGGTGTTCTATTCTGCTTAGTTCATTATCAAAAGTGATTTCATGCATAATGTTTTTATTGCAAGAGAATGTACTCTGTTTTGAGCTAGAATGCTGAAGGAAATTTCAAAGCTAAAAGGGATAAAGTCTATGGATAGGACTTTTGTTTTGATCAAATATTTGAATAAATTAATGGGCATACCATGAAATGATTGGTTTTTGGTTTTAAGTTTGATGGGATTCTAATGGATGTCATGGAGATTTACAAGCTAATGGAGAACTCACAGTATTTCATTGATGCTAGATCTAGATGGTTATTGATTTTTTTTTTTTTGGGGGGGAGGATGGCATTTTAAACTCTGGGGGCAACCTGCACATCTGATAGGATGCTGAATATTATTACATGTCATGTCTCTTCATCAGTAAATTTCTTCTTTTAAATGAAAATTAAAAAAGAGTTAGAATTGTCCTTGTACTTCTAAAATTGTTTGCCCTGAATGTTTTCAGTTCTTGTCTGCAGGAGCTGACATTAATCAGAAGAATGATGGTGGTCGCACAGCTCTCCACTATGCTGCTAGCAAGGGTCGGTTTAAAATAGCTGAACTTTTAATCTCTCATGGTGCCAAGCTCAACACGAAGGACAAGGCTTGTGCTTACACCTTAGCCTCTTTAATCTCTTGTCTATATGCAAAGATTTTGTTGCATCATGTTATGCAGTATGTGGAGAGGACATAGCTCTTGAATGAATGCATCAGCACTCAGAATATTTTCAGAACATTCAATAGTCTTTTTCTGATGATTGTTTACCATTATCATTCAGGTTGGTTGTACTCCATTGCATCGTGCAGCCAGCACAGGGAACTCAGAAGTGTCTGAACTATTAATTGAGGAAGGAGCCGAGGTTGATGATGTCGATAAGGCGGGTCAAACTCCTCTTATGAATGCAGTGATATGCGACAACAAAGAAGTAAAGTTTCTACCATGTCCTTTGTGTGCTCCAACGATTTCACCATATGTGTGCCTAGTTACTCACGCACACGCAATGTATATTTATCTTTTATGCTGTAATTTATTTTCTTAGCTTCAGAAAATAAGTATTTATATAACAAATTTATTCACTTGCAATTAGAAGTGTGACAGAAGTAATTTCCAGTTACAGGAATTCTGATTAGATGTGCATTAGCATAAAGCACCATGGTTTTCAGCTTGTTTTCTCTTGCAATTCATCTACCTAATATATTTTGCAGAAAGAAACGGAAAAATACATATGTTTGGAGTTCATGATAACCATGCAAGGGAATAAGAGAATTGTCTTATGCTCTGTCTGATCTGTTAATTGTGGAATGTCTGTGCTAATCCATAGGTAATCTTATTCCGATCTAAATATCTTCTGTTGGCAGGTTGCTCTCCTATTAATAAGACATGGAGCAAATGTAGATGTTGAGGACAAGGAAGGATACACTGTGCTTGGTCGAGCTTCTGAGGATCTTCGACCAGTGCTAGTTGATGCAGCTAAGGCCATGCTAGAAGAATAGATAGATTATACAGAGGAAAGGAAATTCCTTTAAATGGCTGGGGCAAATTTGATGCATTTGGGGTAACAAACTCGGATCCATGTCTGAGAAAGTTCAAGGGGTAGAACGACACTACTCTAGCTGTGTTTTGTTTTTCTTTTTGGGTTCATCTGTTGGATCATCAAGTGGAAAAGGCAGATTGATCATTTTGATTTAAATTGCTTATCTTTCTCAGTTTGTTTGATTCCTGGATTGGGGATTGTAAGATTTGAACGTTTTTCCCCTCCAATTTTTTGAATGGGTTGCCTCATTGATTTCCGCTCTAACTCAAGACTGTCGTTACAAAGCGTCTCTTGGGGGTAAAAAATGTTCTTCAATGAGAGGGATAGAGAAGGGCAAAAAAAAAAAAAAAAAAAAAGGAAGGAAAAGAGAGAGAGAGAGAGAGAGAGAGAGAGGAGAAGAAGTGGAAACGTACGGATTGGATTTTCCGGGCATAATGACATGGTAACACTTATTAAACATAAGTGTAATGGGAGTCTTTCCAAATATAAGTGCTATAAAATAATGCGGATTTGTAGATGTGAAACCAATTCTTATCTTTCATCTATTACCAGCTTCCTAAACTTCTTCCCTTTCTAGAGGGGGAAAATACATGTTTGTCTTCTGCAAGATAACAGAAATCAATAATCCATGGAGCTGAAGAATTAAGATTGGTATTTTTTCTAAAAATTTTTTACATTTTTTGAATGTATTTTTCAATCACCTTTTTATCTCATATCTATCAAGTCATTATAGTATATTTTTCTATAAAAATTCGGGAAATCGCAATCGAAACAAGCTTCAACAATTTTCCAAAAAATTTGATGTTTAATTATTAACCGCAGGACCCAGAAATCCGGGTACTTGTCCACCTGACTGCCACGACATACCGAAGTCAGCAGAAAGCTGCAGAGGCAGGACTGAGGAGAGGAGAGGATGGGGGTTTCCTTGGTAGAAATAAATAACAACCGTTAATTCTTATAACTAACCTTAGTTCCTGGAAGCCCATCATCATCATCATCTACATTTACACATGCTGAAAGGGCAAGTCTTGGTCTAGTTCTGGTTGAGCTCGGCAGAAAGATAGAGAGGAAGTACGAGATAGAAACATAACCAATCATCATGGCCTCATCTTTCATCTGGGCTTCACTGGACCCATCTGTCATCAAGCCAAGATCACTGTCTCCTTTTAGAGTTCCATCTCTACCTACCAAACAGCTTCAGCGATTAGAAGCAGTGGTTGGTTTTAGGAATAATGGAGTAAAAGAATCTGCTGCGCCTTCCATCAGAAAGGTTCAACTAGCTTCTTTGGCTGCCTCTGCTGCCTTCTTGCTATGCTCCAGTCCTGGTAATTGACTAAGCACCTTATCCTCTTAGTGTTCTGGTGGCTGCTTCTGAAGTGCTTTTTATTTTCTGAATTCCTGTTGTAATTACTAGTGCTAATCTGTAATGAAATACAGATATAGGAGGTGTAATTTTTCAGCAATTGGCGTCAACAATTGCATCCCCAGTAGTTCAATTCTCGAGTGACTAGGAATAGGACAGGAATTTACAGGAACAGGATTGATTATTTTTCTGCTAATTAAACAAGAAGATCCAATATCTGGGGGGTTTTCCAACACATCCATTTCAAGTCATTTGAAGTTAACAGCTTGCTGCATGTTTCCATCAGTCCAACAAGCTGGTGCCAACTTCTCCATACATGTGTTGAAAGTTGTTCTAGAGTCGAAAGTTTATATGGCTCTACCACATAGTAGGATGAACTATTTCTACATTTTTGCGTAATTGGACACTTGTAGAAGGCCCATTAGCTTATTTTCAGATAATTAGCTTATTCTGTAGAATTGCGATCATTTAGGTTCTTGTAGAAGGCCCCATTCGGTTCTAATCCCTTCGTAAATAGTGAGAAAAGATCTTTGTTGCTATTGGATAGGAACCAGTAAAATATCTGAAACCCTTTCTTTTCTTCTTTTTTTGGGTAGCTAATGCTGGATTTCTCTCGGGCTTCTCTGGCATAGAATCAGTTCCTGGTCCTGAGTTACCTCAGATTGAATTTCTGTCACGCTGGAATGGTATGTAAAGCAATTGAATTATATAATCCTGCTGATCTCTCCTTACAATTTGTTAACTCGGAAATGATACATGTTGGAAATTTCAGAAGAAAACCAGAAGAAGTATGCTGAAGCTGATGCAAAATTCAAAGAGTCCCCTCTGCTCAAAAAGTTGCTTGAGAAAACTAAGTTAAACAAAGAGAAGTAAACGTTTTTCCTTCTCTAACTATTCAAAGTCTTTTAGAAAGAGTTGCCATTAAATGTCCTCTGGATCAGAAAAGTTAATTGAGCTTTTTATTACTTGCGTTGTGATATATCTATCAAAGTGCAGTCAGGCTTTGGATAAACTATTTGTTCTTAAAATGTTTTGATAACCTTCTTATTTAACAGAAAAAATGTAAGATGAGAAGTAAGAACTTAGGCTTACCCAGTAACGGACATCAAGATGCAGTGACATTTTATTTGTGACTTTGCCTATCTCTATTGGTTCCAAATAATTTACTGCTAGTTCATAGTCTATTAGTGTGGAGGCTGTGTTGTCAAAAATATGAGCTCCTGAACAAAATATGACAACCACTTGCCCTAAGACAAACAATGTCCCACCTCTTACTGTATATTCATTCCTGTGCACCTTCAGAAGTCGACAAGCTATTTTGGACAAGTATTGCATCCGAGGAGCTGAATGGGGTGTAGGAGATTGTTCAGCAGCATCAATGTCACCTCAAGACAGGGATAACTTCATCTCCATGCTGAAGAAAAAAGCTGGAATAGAAGAATGAAGAAAGGAGCAGAGGCCTTATGGTTCGATCAAGTCTGTAAGAAGCCTTATAGTCAGGTACATTATCCTACCTGGGATGGAACGGTACCTCTTCTTGGATCAGATGCGGTCCTGATGGCAAAAAACATTTTCTTGATTCCTAGTAGTGACAGTATCTTTGCATGTTTTGACAAGTTTGATATTTCCTTTGCTCGTTCCTGCAGGTAAACAGTGATATTAGTATCGAAAGTGGGGTGGTAAGTTCAAGATTTGAGCAACGTGAAGATCCACTTGGTTAGAGACTTAGAGGTAGAGGAGAGCAATAAATAAAAAAGCCCATGAGCTGCTATCTTAAAAGGAAGATTGGATTCTGAAACTTGCAAAATGCTGATAAAGCAACCTTCAGGCAGATAGATGGTGGTTGCAGAGTCATCAGTGGTGGATAATTGTCTCTACTTTTCAATCCTTAATTAGTACATCATGTAGGTTTCTTCCTTTTGGTTCAGGTGCTTGTGCTTGTAGCACTTCATGCCCCAGGAGTCAGCCTGTCGTAAAAGGCCCTCCAAACTTCACTTTTCAAAGTCTAATGCACATATGACAGATGAGATTTTTTCTTCCTGTCCTAATTAACTACAACAGATTTCAGAAAAGGTATTCAAAAGGAAGTACTATGCTAGTTTTCAATCTCGAACACAAGGGCTCAGACACGAAACATCTTCATGATGAAGTTTAACAATGCTTCAAGAAACTTCTTTTTTAGTCGTAAAATGATGAATTCTCTACAAGAATTTTCTCTCGAAACCAGTTAAGAAAAAATGCTCACCAGTCAATGGCTTCAATACTACAAAATATGTATCCTTTTCAATAGTTCTGAGATTTGCGGCATTGAAAATTTACACACACATGCATAGAAACTATAAAACGAATGGTACCGTATTAGACTCTCTCTCTCTATAAGGACCGCACCAAACAATGTACTTCTACTGAATTTGCAAAGTGCAAAATCGTTGTCTAATAAAACCAAAAAATTGTCAAAAAGTAGAATCTATGGCACAGGGAGGATGAGATGAGAAATTTGTTCTTGTCTGTCCCTGCCTCTAAAGGCGTGGAAGCGTCTACGAGTCTTCAACTCTTCCTAAACCACCACAGAATAAAAGACAAAATCCAACCGTGATCATTTAATCCCCAAAAGGCCAAAAGGAGGGAGGAAGAGAAAATGGGAAAAAAAGGAAAGAAAAATTCCATAAGATTCCGCAGCAGCGTATCCAACAGATAATGCTACGGCCCAGACCCAGCATCTTCAACCTCTTCAGCTGGTCCAACTGAGCTCCGTTTCGTCACCCGCCCCGACCTGACCCGACCCGACCCGACCTCATCAGGTAAACCTTTAAGAGATTTCCTAAATATTTAATTTATATTGTCTTCCGCTGCTTCTCTCAACCATTGCGAAGTCAATTGCCTCGCTTCCCAAATCTCAAATCCATATTATTCAGGTACGTGCACATATCATTGTTATTAACATGCCTCTCTGTCATATGTTCGACAATTTTACAGAAAACAAGGAAAATTTCTTGTTCGCAGAAACCTTAAATTTGATTTCATTCATACAAAGCCTCCAATACAGGTTTATATGCATGAAATTACTAGTCGATGCATGCATTATTTTTGTTCAATCCTAATTAAGCTAAGGATTGGATTTTTTTTTGTTTAATTTTTTTACATTTTTGGGCCCATTGTTTAATCAGTTACTTTAAGATTTACTTTGCAAGAAAGTTTCAATCTTTATGTCTATGTTGTTGTTTGTATACTTATATGTACGAGGTCAGGTATGTTTATTAGATAGTAAAAGATTAGACTAATGTTGATGTATGGCATTTCTTCTTTCTGGGCTTTTGCAGGAGGATCTTTTCTCTCCTGGTGAAAATTCATGTGGCAATTTTGAAGCTTCCTTATGTGTTTTGTGTACTGGTGAGAATTCAGCTGTGCTTGTGGGATACAAAAAGAAATTTTGTTGGGGAGTTGTAAAGTATGTATAGGCCTGGGGCCGCAACCCCGAATCGTGGTGGACTGCCAATGGATAGTGGAGATTCTGTGGTTACATTGGATCAAGTTCCACGTTGGAGTGATGGGGAGTATAGATACTCATACGAGAATGAAGATGGGCCTTTTCCAAATTCTTATTTTGCTGACCCTTTGACATCCGCATCCGAGGCTGGGAGTAGCGGAAGTGGAATGGTTTCTAGGTTTCCTGTCGATCATGAAGTTAACTCAAAGATATATTTGTGGAGAGGGAATCCTTGGAATCTTGAGGTGGATGCAGTTGTAAACTCGACGAATGAGGTAAACTTTGGTTACTTGCCCAGGTAGTTTTTGTGGTGATATTGTTGGCAAATCTTTTTGCAGAAAAATCTTGCATAATGGTATTAGCTATCTTTCTGTGTCATGATGAATGATTCGTATCCTTATGTTACAATAAAAGTTTTTCAGTTTGTATTGCTTTGTGTGACCTAACAATTAAAGGATAGATAAAACACTGTTCATTCTCATTGTACCTGCCAAAGCTCAACACGTATATTAGTTCATACCTGCCAAACTCGTAACACGTATACTTATTTGCAAAGTAATGATTCAAGACTCATCTTGGACCTTGTGTATCCTTCAATCAAGTAAACCCTGGGGCAATCTTATTTTGTTTCCTCTGGAGTGGATACCCAAGACTATTCTACTGCTGTAACCTGGAGAGTGTTGATCCATTATTGCTCATCATGTTATATTGCATCAAAGAAGATGTGAAAATTATTTACTCATTTGTCTGCAACATCGTACAGTAACTACTAAAGCACATTGCTATAGTTATGTTGCATCTGACGTCATATGCTCTTATGTGGTTGTCAGAACTTGGATGAGGCACATAGCAGCCCGGGGTTGCATGCTGCAGCTGGACCCGGTCTTGCAGAAGAATGTGCAACTTTGGTGAGTTTTGTTTGTATACATGTCTGTGTATGTATTGTATTTTTGTGCTGCAAAAGCCTGTTATTGGTTCTTATTTGATGGTCTTTTAGCGCAAATTTTTCTATCTTCTGTAAATAAATTTATTTGCCTCATTCTAGGGCGGCTGTCGAACAGGAATGGCAAAAGTTACCCATGCGTATGATCTTCCTGCGAGGTGGGGTTATCAGTTGTTTCACTAGAACAAATCAATATACTTCTGTATAGCTGCAAAGAGGAATGCCTCGTGACATCATGTTTGTCCAAAAAGAGAGCCTTGCTGCAGTATGCTAATGCTTCAGTCACTAATTGCTTCTGTTGTGACATTTCACAGGAGGATTATACATACTGTTGGTCCCAAGTATGCAGTAAAGTATCACACTGCTGCAGAGAACGCTCTGAGTCACTGCTATAGGTCTTGTCTTGAGCTTCTCATTGAAAACGGACTGCAAAGGTTGGTGGCATAGCCATTTTTCACTTTCTCTTTTAGCTTATCTATTGGGTGTTATTTATTTATGTGGAACTTATCTATCCGCATTAAAATGTGAGTGCAGTATTGCGATGGGCTGTATATATACAGAAGCAAAAAATTATCCGCGAGAACCAGCTGCACATGTCGCAATAAGTAAGATACTTTTTACACCATTCAGATTGCATTATTCAGGCATTTTAATACCTGAAATGCAGAGATTTTCTTGGTGTGCCATTTGAATCACATGTGCGGAGTAACTCATGTTCTAAGAGTTCTATCCTCAGCAGCTGGAAAACAAATGAACTTAATAATTTTGTTTAGAGATCATACTTGCTGAATTTACTTGGCATCAGGGTGATTGGATGAACCTATTACTATTCCCTCAATTTTTTGTTTGCTTTTTTTTTTTCCTTGCTAGGAACTGTGAGACGGTTTCTTGAGAAGCAGAAAGATAAAATCAATGCTGTTGTATTCTGTACAACTACGTCAACTGATACTGAGATATATAAAAGGTATTTGTTTTTCTAACTTTGTTGACATTATGTAATGCAGAACACTGGCAATGCTTTCTGTGGTCAACTTGTCATGTCCTATTCATGTTCCAAATATTGGGAATTTTAAACCCTGCTATCATTTGCATGCAGATTGCTTCCACTTTATTTTCCGCGTGACAAACAGGAAGAGGAGATAGGTATTTCAAAACTACCTGCAGATGTTGGCGATGAAAATGGTGAGACAGTTATAGATGAACGTAAAATCAGAATAAGGCCTCTGCCCAATGTGAAGAAGAGTACGTCAAAACCTCCAGAACCTTCCAATGACCTCCCTGTCAGTGATCTTGGGTTGACAAGGAGGTTGGTTTACTATGTCCTCCTCCTCCTCCTTCTCCATCTCCTCTCGAGCTCAATGAAGATCTTGTGCTGGCAGGATAATACTGTATTTGGATTTTGAATTCTCTCACTCCTGCAACCTTAGTGTGGATGCTGCATTTATCTGTCTTATCTGATACTCCTTTTGCTGTTCCTTCAATAGGAATTCTTCATATTTGGATTCATACTTGGATCCTGCCTTTATGTCATTGATAAAGGACCCAGACCAGCGACGTAAAGAACAGTGGGAAAAAACTGCTCAAGCTCAAAGTGGTTGGAACTGTTTTAAAATGCTTGGATATGGTGACCTTGGGGGACCTCCTTTATCTGCTGCAGAAGAATATTCTCTCCATTCCCGATATCTTGCAAAAGCAAATTCGCTCAGTCTTTCTGAAATTGCAGAAATGAAAATTGTGTAAGCAATTATTGGCTTTTTATTGGAAGTGTTAATAGTCCATTCACTTTTTGCATCACTTTTGATTGTCATCGTTGCATTCAGTTCATCTTTATATAGTCTTGTTGTGTGCCTCATGTTCCACAAAGTCACATTCATGCTGGTAATGTATCCTAATTTCTTTGCAACATTGCCAAGATTTGCTGTTGAACTTTGTCTCATTTGAAGTAATGGAGGCATCTGACCACAAACTACATGATATTTTCTTCTTTTCACCCCTTTTGGTTGGCACCATTTACCAAGTCTCACGATGCTGGTCTAGCTGTAGTTTTTGTGAAGCTGTTTCTTTTCGTATTTTGCTTTCTTCCTTTTCTCCCATTTCTCATTTCATACTTTCATATGTTAGTGACTCTGTCTCTGCATTGGCTTTGTGTGTGTGCATGTGTGTGTGTGTGTGAGGGAGGGAGGGAGGGAGAGAGGGAGAGAGAGAGCACTGTTGTGCTTGCCATAATTGATCAAAGCTTTATGTGAAAATGGACTTGAATTCTGGTGTTGGAGTGGGTTTCTGTGATTTGCAAACTGACATCTGATTTGTTGCTTATATTTCAGCTATCGAGGTGGGGTTGATAGTGAGGGTAGACCAGTTATGGTCATTGTGGGTGCACATTTTCTTTTACGCTGTCTTGATCTAGAGCGTTTTATACTTTATGTGGTTAAGGTAAGCAATTATTGCTTGCTTTCTTCATTATATTTTCCTAGGGCATATGATAAATTAACTTCTGCTTCATGTTCACAATATCACTCACCATTCCTAAGTATTTGATCCTTCTGGACTTTTAAAATGTTATATTTCCAAATTTCAAGTAATAATTTGACTGTAAGAAAAATTTATGTGCATTTCAGGAGTTTGAGCCTTTGATACAGAAGCCGTACTCCATTGTTTACTTCCATTCTGCTGCATCTTTACAAGCGTGAGTATTGCTTTATTAACCTACTCATCAACTTAGTTGACCTTCTTTCTGATTGACCTGGTGCAAGTGGGTAAAATATCTTTAAGAAAACAAGAAGAATGTATTTATGAGCCCTTATTGTACATTAGCAGTGTGTACTTTGCATCAAGTCAGTAGTAAACCTTAGAGAAAGACGCAAATGTCTGTTTTCAAGGGGCCTAGCTTCTTGCTGAATTTGCCCATTTTACTGTCGTCCAGTTTGAGCTATGTGTCCTGGAATTAATTTTTATTAAAGCTTAGATACCCAACTGGAAACCCATAATACTACAGCGTCAAAACAAATAGTTGGAAGTTTTATGATGGTTGAGTTCGTAGGTTTTTCATGAAATGCACCCACTCAAACTGGTTTGTGGTTCCTCACATGTGGAACTGTATTATTGTACAAACAGGCAACCAGACCTGGGATGGATGAGAAGACTACAGCAAATACTTGGTCGAAAACACCAGCGCAATCTTCATGTATGTGTCGTTCCCCTCTTGGCATTTTCGTTTCAGTTGCCACCATAGCTGGTATTTACTGTTCTCTTATCCATGAGAAGACATTTGGCTTGAAATCTTCATTTTGCAGGCTATATATGTCCTACACCCCACCTTTGGCTTGAAAGCAGCTATTTTCGGACTGCAATTATTTGTAGATAACGTGGTATGTTTTACTAAGAACTGATGCTCTTTAGACCACATCTATCTAGCCCAGGAGCAAGGACTAGTAAATTTGGCATCTACTCTATTATTCTTTCTTCAATAATCAGTTACTTTTATTCCGCTTGCATGCTCAGTTTCTTCAAGGATATAATACTCCATGATGGCCCCAGTTAGCTATTATAACTAAGTGGGTATTTCACGGCTGGGTCTGAAAGCTTTGTCATTGTAATGATTGAGGAAATATGTCATCAAGAGGAGCCAAATCCTCAGCTCCTTGATCTTGTTTCATTACATTGGAGAGCTGATCACTCTGTGGAAATCATCTCAGGTGTGGAAAAAGGTGGTATATGTAGATCGGCTTCTTCAGCTATTTAGATATGTTCCTCGGGAGCAGCTTACAATTCCGGATTTTGTGTTCCAGTTGAGTTTTGATACCCTTTTGATATCTTGTTCCTTGTTTTCATGAAATTGGAGTACGTGTTAAAGAAGTGAAGATTTTGAGTTATCACAAAGTCATTATCTCTCTTTTAATGGCCATGCTTTGTAGTTTTAGCAGTGGACTGGGTATAAATTGTTCGTCATTCAAAATTTGTCCACTTGTTGCAACTTCTGCATGTATCCTCCCTTGTCTATGGCAAAATTTTTCTGCCTTTCTTTTAACTTTTCAATCACTTTGCTGATGCAGGCACGATCTGGAAGTGAATGGTGGGAAGGGCGTCATTGTCGATCCGCGCACAAAATATGTATATCAGCGACCATAAGCATTGTATTTAAAAACTTCCATCATATACAGGTTTTGAACAAGCAAGTGTCCAGAAAGTCTGTGAATCTGTGTCTGTATTCGTTTTTTCACTTTTCAGATTGCGAGGAGTGTAACAATTTTTTGTATTGTTTCTTGAAATTCACATCTTATTCCATATCCATGTAGTTTATTTGTTTAGAGAAAACTGAGTTCTGTGTATGCAAATAATGACAATTTTCCTTGTTCTGTAATTTCGTATTCTTTGGGTACGACATTTGTAATAACTCTCAGTTTTGCTTTCTTGGAAGTCATCATTTCGTCCTGCCTGGTTTTGCTGTACTTGTGCTTCCAAATCCATCATGATGCATGTGCAAACTACGAAGTATCTAAATTTGGTCAATATGCTCAAGGTAACACACAACCGTTTGGATTAACTGTTTTTAGGGGTGTTTTTCAAAACATTACTTTAACATTGGTAATATGAAATACAACTCTGCTACGATTAGTTGTTTTTGGGAGTGTTTTAAAAACTTTACTGTAGAATTTGGAATGCAAAATATAATTAATGTGTGTATATATATATTTGGGGTGTTTTTTAGTGTTATACATTAGGATATTTTTAAAATTTAAAATTTATTTGGATATGTTTTCAAAAAATTAAATCAATTAGTTCTAGTCACCAATCGTGATCAAAAGGTGAGGGAGGGGGGTTGCAAGGAGGGGCAGAAGGAGAGGAAGAAGAGAGAGGAAGAGAGAGATAATTTGAGAAACCTTCCCTAAGGTTTCTAACAGTTTCACCTGACACCTTCAAACTTTTAAAAATCTCATTTGTCTCCCTTATCTTAAACTTGTTATAACATTTGAAACCCATTTCAAAATATAATATTAAAAACTTATTTTGGGTGAGAGAATATAATTTCATTCCAAGTTTACCCTTTTCTTATGATTTCTTAATTACTATAATACACCAAACTTATCTTTTTAATTTTTGTAAATGGATAGATTTAGTTTCCTAATGAACATTTAGGACTTGATAATAATATTAAAAAAACTCTTTAGTGGTTTTTATGTCATTGGTTTGGACAAGAAATGTTAAATTACTCAAAATTATGAATAATTTATAATACTCTTAGAAATAACTTATAATAATTTATAACTATGATGATACCTTTTTGCACTGATTTAAAAACAATATAAACAAATTTATATATAATTTTTAGCATGTTATAGCTTTTTAGTCTTCGAAAAATCAATTTGGACAAAAAGTAGAAAATTCAAAAATATGTAAATGATTTGTAAAACTTCTTAAGTTAACTCAAAACACTTTGCAATAAATAAAATATTATCTGTGTAACTTGCAGAATTCAAATATTAATGTTTGCTATATAAAAATGCACTATATTTTTTCCAATTGACATAAACTTTCATTTATTTTGTTATTCATATATTTAGATAATAAAAAGTAAGATAACAAAGGGTAATTTTGGAATGAGATTGCATTTACTTTCCCAAAATGACTTTTTTAATATTATATTTTAAAATGGGTTATAAATGATACCAAAAACATAAAGTAAGGGAGTCAAGTGAGATTTTTTAAAGTTTGAGGGTGTCAAATGAAACGGTCAGAAACTGAGGTTTCTGAAATTATCCCAAAAAAAAGATAGGGTAATTTTTTTTCCACTGTACCGATTGATTCGATACGAGCTCTCTTTTTGAAATATTTGTTTTTATTTGATGTTTTTGTAATTATTTTTAATTGGTGTATTACTGTAACATTTTGTATTTGCAAAATAATTTTTCAAAAAACATGTTAAAAACACGAAATCCAAATGGAGCAAATCCTAAATTCATACTCACTCAACGATCAGCCCACACTAGGGGCCGTGGGCCAGAAAATCTCTCTCTTATGTGTGAGAAGATGGCCAAGGCGGATCGAACAATGAATGATCCAATTGCTTGCAATACTTAGATAAAGATGGTCTGGCAGCAGATATGTCTTAATTGGTTCCCTAGATTTTTCAAGACAAGCCTGGTTAATTCTTACGGAGAGACATTCAACGTAAGGAGCCAAGTATCTAAAAAAATAATTTTTATATTTTTTAAAAATGGATAAACTTGACTTTTGACCCTAATAAATAATAAAAAACATGAGAGACATACATGTAGTTTCACTATTAAAAATATAAAATACTAAAATATATAAATTCGAGCTAGCTCAGCAAACTAATAAGCCAAGTATCTATGTATTCTACTCAACTCGACTCACTCACCAAGTCAGCTCGAACTCGATTCAAGGTTGGTGTTGATTGAGCTAGAGTTGAGCTTTGATTGAGCGTTTGTGAGTTAGTTTGATTCGTTTGTAACCCTAATATGTCATATAGCTTGTAATGACATTGTCAACCTCTCAGCTAAAAATTACTACAAATACAAATTGTTCTAAGCTCATCCTGCCCCCACCTCCCGCCCCACCTTTTTTGGGGTGATTTATTGTGGTGTTCAAGCAGATGGATGGGGATGCGGGGCCGGAAAAGTTACCAGGAAAACCGTTCCGGACGGTTTTGTGCAAAATGCACAGCATGTAACTCCACTTGCACAGGACATAACTCATTTTTCACAACGTGTAATTATAGAACAAAATTTGTGGGCCCCACACACTGTGTGAAAAACGATGTACAAGAAATAATCTGAACCACTCTTTTTTTTTTTTTTTTTGGCCAAATCTGGCCATGAGCCGTTCAGGAGCGGTCCTTCTGAGGACCGCTCTTGCCCCGTCTCCGATGGATGGGTATCTTGGTCTAAATTGCTAGTCTTTGTTATTTCTCACAACATACTACTAATTTTCATGAAGCACATTATTCTTTCCTTTTATTTTTTAAGTAAATGAAGTAAACTATAATGAACAGCCCATTAACAAAAGGATTGCTCAAAATTTTGGTCAATTCTATGGCACCGAGCTCGCCGTTTTAGCAACTAGTTTGGATATATTTACACTTCAATTGTCACACAATGTTACAATTTCATATTTTTATGTCAAAATTTTTACGCACTTAAAGCTTGTGAACATGTTATAAAAAAAATTATGAACGTTATACTACCATTGATTTTGATTTTTATTTTTATTTTTTGTACTTTTTTCAAAATGTCATATTAATTTGTAAGATTAGAAAAATTCGCTTCTGGAGTACATCTATCCTTAATAACCAGATTGGAAAAATTCGCTTCTGGAGTACATCTATCGTTAATAACCTCTTCTAATTGTGGGTGCCACAAGTTTTTTTTCATTGTTCTCTTTCTCATTTTTGAAAAATGCAGTGAGTCCTCTTTCTCTAACTTCTAACTTTTTGGAAGATGTAGCTCGGCCTCTTCCTCTCTTATGAATGAAGTGACAGAAGTAATGTGTTAAAGGAGTGCATAGCAAGCTTTTTTTTTTTTGGATGTATTCAAATCACTAAAAGTTAGTCAATTGCACTGTTATATCACAAAGTTGTTCAAATCACTAGACGTTAAATATATAACAGATTTACGAAAATGTAACCTCAATAAAATGATTGAATGACCAAAATATACTCAAAAGCACCAAAATTTGCAGTGAAACCGCACTATTGATCTGATCTTGCTTATGAATCTCATATTACCATCCAATCCAAAAATGGCAGTCCTTACCAAAAACTTCACGTTCTCCCCTACTCTATTTCTTTCCTTTATATTTGTCCTTCCTCACCGTTAATCTAGCCTTCTCCTCCAACCCTACCTATCAAATTCACTAACCAAACACTAAAATGACGCAGGATACATTTGATAATGGCCTTTGTAGATATCTCTCAAGCCATCTCAAGCGTTTGATTCTTGAATCGAAGGATCAGATTCTTGTTTTGGCCCAAATGAACAGCAAGTTAGTTGAGATTCAAGGGAAGCTGAGACATCACAGTACACAAAGGAGTCAACAATTTCAGTGTAATGGAAAGAAAATGTATCAAAACGAGGATGTGTTAGGTGTATTGACGAACTGAAATTCACATCAAGGTTGAAATCAAGAAAATCGCTTTCTTGAAAGACTGGCTCTATGTCACTGTTAAGGATGTTAGGGCAATTTCTCTGGATGAGAAAATAAATTGGATAACCCTTGTTTAGGTTCTATTTGGAAGACAATGATGAACTTACTCATGCTGGACTTGTTTATGGCATTGAGATATGTTTGAAAATGGTGCTTGGTGCATAAATATGTGTGAAAGTGGGTTTTGATTACTATTTCGTTAGTGTTTTAACCGATGAGACTATCAATATTTTGTTGGTTGCAACTGACGGATTGTATTACCCCATGGTCCACGAAAAAACCAATCATGTTGCAGAAAACACTTCAAATTTTGATGCTATTGTGATGCTCATGCCTCGAATCCCTTGGATTTATAATAGCCGATGATCAAGTGGTTGGCTGATATTTCAATTGAATTTCTGTGCTCTAACACTCGATGAGGATGGAAACAATGAACCGTGGTTTGTGATATTGGTAAGATGGTAACGTTTTATATCTAGCCAGCATCATTTGGTGCTCGAAACTGTAGTCAACCTGATGACATCATTAACCCCCAATTGAAAACTATCTCCAATATTGTGTGTAATGGATAGAATAAATAGTGCCCTTAAGATCTCCAAGTGTCTGATATAATATTATTAAGACACTTGGGGCCATCACGTGTACAGTGGATAGAGGGGACATATGGATTCCATCTAATCGTCTTATATAATATTATTAAGGCTTTCTGTGACTCTATCTGTACTTGGTTTTCATTTTTTTAGATTGGGAGGAGTGTAACAATTTTTTGCATTATTTCTTGAAATTCACGTCTTATTCCATATTCATGTAGTTATTTGTTTTGAGAAATTGAGTTCTGTGTATGCAAATAGTGACAATTCTCCTTGTTTTGTAATTTCGTAATCTTTGGGTTCCATTTGCAATAACTCTCAATTTTGCTCTTTTGGAAGTCATCATTTCATCCTGCCTGGTCTTGCTGTACTTGTGCTTCCAAAACCATCATAATGCATATGCAAACTAGGAAGTATGTAAATTTGGTCAATATGTTCAAAGTAACACATAATCACTCCTAAATTCATACTTGCTCAACGATCAACCCACACTAGGGACCGTGGGCCAGAAAATTTTTATCTTTTGTGGGTGAGAAGATGACCAAGGAGGATCGAACAATGAATGATCCAATTGCTTGAAATACTTAGGAAAAGAGGGTCCGGCAGCATATATGTTTTTTGATAACCTAATTCAACACTTAAACTTAATGGATTCAAATCTTAACACGTTCAAACTGTTTGATAACTGAAAGTATAACATCTAAATTAAGTGTCACTGAATTTTCTAGTCAAAACTTACTCGCAAAATTAAGTGATAAACTATTCACTTATCACTTAATGTGATGTACATTCAAATATATTAGATTTAGTATTAAACAATTCAATCATTTAATAGATTCAGATTTCACAGTTTTCAGACTTCAGTTTTACCAAACGCACCCTAAGTATTTGTACCTTTCTAAAAATATTTAAGAAATCATGCAAATGATACAATTGCTTAAAATACCTGATCTAGTCAGGTGATAGCTTAGAAACTACTGTGCATCTGTGTGAATTATACAGTAATACTTAACCTTAAAAATACATGGAACTTTAACCAATAATCATCACGTCATCTTGTGGAATAATTTTACCAACTGAACAATCTGGTTGTAAAAATGTTGGGTGGAAAGAGTAATATAAACGAAATGCATCCTTGTTGCCATTTTTTATGTGTGCATGGGCTACTAGAACAGATTTGAGTTCTTGTAATATGATTGTTTAAAGAAGAAGAAAGAAAAAAAAAAAAAAAGCCATTATTTTAGCCTTGGCGACAAAACTCTTAAACAAGGAAAATTGCCATTATGAAGGCTAGATTTATCCTTGCAAGAGAAAAGGGTCACTTGCATACAATGGAGGGCAAGGTAACCATAGTTGCTTAAAATAAAGGTAATATATGTGTTCCATCATATGATTGAACGGCCATGTCTTACTTGACACCAGAATTTATGTCCTAAAAAGGATGACCTTCAAACCAAACCATTTTAATAAAGCAAGCCTTAATCCCTACTATCACTTTTGGAAGTCATAAAACACATTCATCAATGTTGATAGCTAACAAAGGACCTTTCACTTGTACTGAAAATTGGAACCCACAAATCAAACAATGAAGCCAGCTCATCTTTAAAAAGACTAGAGCAAGAAATTTACCAATCTATGTCAGCAAAATTTGGGAAGGTAAACTAGTGAACCAAAACGATTAAACCTTTAATAACCTTATCAATTTGTTCCGCATAACCGAAGTCGAAAAGAAATCTAACATCACAATACTTGAGAAAAGAAACAATTGTCATCACAGTTATAGAAGACCAATTCTGTGGCTGGAGACAAATTAAATTACAAAATCACCAATTTTGTGGTTCCAAGTCCCTGGCCCGGTCTTTAGCATCTTCCAAAGCTCTGAGATGTAGACTGAAAAATGGATCACGGGGATCAAGAGCTACCCTGTCAAGTGAGCCAGCAGCAGCTTCAATTAAATGGGTAAAGAGCTCAGTATCATTCTCAACGTCCTTTCCAACCCAAGAACTCCACCTCCTTGAGGCATTTGTACTTGCATCCTTTGACCAACTGCTGATGTTTTTCTCCAAATTCGGCAATAAACCTCCACAAGTCAGAATCAGTATATTTTTTTTCCTCCATGCAGTTTCATCGTCATCAGTAGTGCATTTGAGCACCAAGGCACGTAGACACGGAGAAATGAACCTACAAAAAGCATGCTCTGCTCATCTGGTAGCCTAAAAGCTAATTCCAGTTGGCAAAGATTTGGCAATTTTACAAAATCACCACGAGGAAACCAGTGCATTCGTTCATACATCATATCATCCAGATGCAATTCCAATGTGTGTAGCTGTGCAATCGGGAAGGGAAGCTGTCTGAACTCGGTAGCTACCAAATGCTGAGAATAATGACCACTTCCCACAGAAACTGAGGAAAGTTGGTGGACGTCTTGGAACAGCATCTTTTTCATTGGAAGCCCCTCATGTTAATAGTGTCCTTCATATTTAAAAGAAGAACGACTCGCGGTGACTGCTGAAACCTCCAGCGGCTCCAACCCCACACACCTTCTAATCTCCAAACGTTTCAACTTAAGCGGTTGCTGAGGACTGCCGGCTGGTCCAGCACCACCAACAACCCTCAAATTACATAGGGATGGAGAATTTGCAATAGATAGCTCTTCCAAGAGCGGGCAGTAAGACAAAAAGTGCAGCACATGTTCTTCAGCTACATTGACAGCTTCTAGCCGGCGGGAAGTCAGCAACTTCAAGCCATCATCGTGATGACATAGCTCGGATGACCAGGCTGGAGTAGGAAAGTCATAGATATTGAGCCAAGGACCGACCGATGCTTCTTCTCCTTCTTCTGCCTTCCTTCCCCAGAAAATGAACTGATCTTAAGAAGTACCGAATTTCCAAAAGTTGAAGAGAAAAAAGGAATGTATTCTAAATATTCAAATTTCCAGCTGCACTAGTCATTCTTAGAAACACTTGTTGAAATTGGAATTGGTACTAGAGAAGTAAGTGATGTTATCACGAAGCCACTCCATAATCCATTGGTCATTTTCTCTCTTGTGGTGGCCATGCTCTATAGTTTTCCCAGAGGACTGGTATAAATTGATCGCTATTCAAATTTTATCCACTTGTGGCAACTTCTGCATATATCCAATCCCTTGTCTATGGCAAATGTTTTCAGCCTTCCTTCCAACTTTTCAATCACTTTGCTGATGCAGGGCGCAATCTAGAAGTGAATGGTGGGAAGGGCGTCATTGTGGATCCGCGCACAAAATATGTATATCAGCGACCATGAACAGTGTACTTCACCAACACTTCAGTCATATGCAGGCCTTTAACAAGTGTCCAGAAAGTCTGTGAATCTCTGTATTCTTTGTCATTTTTTACATTTTGAGTGTATCTTTTTTTTTTTAAATTTCTTCTTCAAATTAACTTCTTATCCCATATCTGTGTATTTATGCTTTTGAAAAATTGAGTTCTTCGTGTATGCAAACAGGGACAATTTTTCTTGTGGTTTTGTAATTTGATATTCTTTGGATACCACATTTGTAAAAACTCTCAATTTGCTCTCTTGGAAATGGTCATTTCGTCCTGCCAGGATTTGGTGTACTTGTGCTGCTGCTTCTCAAAAGAGTTCTGCTGCTTGCATCTTGGTAGTGAGCATTTTGACGGTAGAATGAAAGAGGAACTTTGCTATTTTACATCTTAAATTTGAAATTTCAACAGTTTACACCTTAAACTCTCTAGACAAACTCTTAATTTTTACTAACAAAAATGACCTATATATATATATATATATATGTATATGAGAAAGCAGCAAAAAACCGTTGTTAGTGTGATAATTCTGTTCATATGATGTAACAACATCTGAACAAGTTGTAACTCATTGTTTTACAAGTAGTTAATAATAAATTTTAATTTATTAACAATATGTTATACTGTTTAGAAATAATTATAGTCACAAACTTTTCAGCCTCTTACCCATAAAATACGAAGACCTTGCTTGCATTGTCATTTTTTTAAAAAAAATTTTTATATTTTTTATAAACACGTTTCTCAATTACTTTCTTACTTTATATATATCAACTTGTATTTTTTTTTCCTACAAAATTTTCAAAAAATAATAATCCAAATGGGGTCTACTTCTAGTGCTCATCTTTGAAGTGTGCGTGGTGTCTAAATACTAAGGGCAAGGGGTATCTTTTAGCCCTTTAGACATTAGAGTAAACTAATTAACTACTCCATCTGTTCCTACTTTAAGTGTTCCCAACTTATGTTCGTTTCTGTCTATTCTTTTGTGATATCAAGAAAGTATTTATAAAATTCTTTCCAAATTTACCCTTATTTATACTCTCAACTTTTTTGAATTGGGAGAAAGTAAATTACAGGTATTAATTATAGAGATATATAGGTGAGTAGAAAAATAAAGACTAGTTTTAGCAAGTCAATTAAAATTTTTACTAAATTTTAGAAACTAGCTAACCATTTTTTTTTAAAATTCAGGGCACTTAAATAAGAACAGAAAGAGTAAACAATAATTAGAGTGCTAATAACAATTTTTGCCATTGCCAATAATCATTTCCTCCCCAGTTTAGTCATTTCACTATCAAATACTACTGATCGACTAGAGGGTACGGAGGAAAAAATCATTTTTCCGGGACTCTGATAACTGAAGTGGATTTGTCCATGACTTTCTAAATCCAATACGTGTTTCGAGTATCGAAGAAAGCCCCGTAAATAGAAGAATCAAAGTGCATTCATTTACGACTTTGCTGAATTATCAACTAAGGTAAGACCCAACACAAAAGTTATATACAGCTTTCACCTTCTCTTTTTTTCAATATTTCGCTTCTTTCTTTTCTTGTGTTCTTGCTGAAACAGCTGTGGATTTTTGTGTTTTTAGTTTGGTGAATTTCTGCTCAATTTTGCTTCGGGGTTTCTCTTGGGCCGGATTACTGATAATGATTTCAACAACTGTACTTGTAGAAAAGTATGGGGGAAAGATAAATTGAATGAAATGCATACAAATTAGCCAAAAATGATTTTTGAAGTACCTTTTTTTCTCCTTGGCGATATTTTTCATCTTATATTTATGGAGGGAAATGTAATGAAAGAGCCGTGTTTGTGTAGCTGCTGTGTGGTGCGCTTTTTCAAGCCAGGGCAATGGTGCAAAGTATGTCGGCAAGCACCTTGGCTGCCTCCAGATATGGTGGTTTTTTTGGGTCCTTCCCTGTTTGGAGGAAACCTTTTGGGCTAATGAAAGAATCCCAGATGAGTTTTGGTGCTGAAAGACAAAATCTTTGGCATCATTTCAGCCAAAGCTTACCGTTTATTGGTCAGTCTGACTTAGGAGGGTGCCGAAATGTGAGGGTTAATGTTGGATGGCCATTTAAAGGAAATAATCAGGATCTGAATGCAGCTTCTGAGCGCAGTGAGAGTGCGAATGAGGATATATTGATGTTCTTTTTCCAACTGGACTTGGCAACTCGAGTACAGGTTTTTAATGCCTCTTTTCTCCAGCTGATATTTATAGTTCATTTATCGTACTCCTATCTGACTAAGAAAACTAACACAAATGAACTTCTTGTTGTATGCATCTGCAGTATGCTTTGAACTTGGAGCAGTATGACATTGCGAAACAATTGAGAGACAAGCTTAATGAGGTAAATTTTACATCTCTGCGGTCGACTTCTTGAATTGAGCTTCCAAAAAGGACATCACCAGTTTGCAACACCTAATTTTGGAATTTAATACTGTGAAAGCATGTTAATGCGTTGTTCTATTGCCAGTCTACCTGATTCCTGCAGGCCGCCACCATTACAACAGTAAAAGGGAGAAGGAAAAATAAAAAAAATTTCTAGTGCAAGCATTTCCTTTGAGCATGTATGAATTTGAAAATTGGTGTGGTACTGAAACATCTGCATCTCCATCTGATTTTTAAGGTTGAAGAAGTCATTAGACAGCAAGAAGCAAGAAGCGGTACCACCTCAAAAAGTGAAGTTCAAGACATGGCTATAAGCATCTTACGCCTAAAGTGCGTCTCTTACAGTGTTTTCCTGTTATAGGCTTATGCATTTTCCAAACTGGGCCTTCATGTCCAGCTATGAGTCTTGTGCTTTGCCTTCCTACTTTGCCAATTTCTAATATGCTTTGTTTCATATGTCGATCTATTTCTCTTGTTCCTCCAGAGCAGATCTTCAGAATGCAATTGAAAGTGAAAACTACAGTTTGGCAGCTGAATTAAGGGATGAAATTTCAAAACTTGAGTCAGAGTCTTTAACTGCATCGGTGAAAGCGCAAGCATATCAGAATGCTCAGTATGCATTTCGTTTGGGGCAGAAAGTCAGGCATAAGACATTTGGTAAAAATGTGACCTTCCTTTTTTATTCATTTCATTCTTTCTTCTTTAGGTGCTTGACAATCTCAAGAAATCGATATCAGTATCGTTCTGTACATGTTATCAGCAACTTCAACTAAATGTTGTGTTGTGATGGATGACACAACACACTCCAAAAAGCAGATGCTTTAGTTCAGGAACAAACTATCATAGGCTATCTACCAGCAAGATGGTTTAACAAAATATTAGGATATAGAGACAAATTTATCTAATTTCTCTACTTGATATAGCTAAAAGATTATTCTAGTGATATGCATTCATATCAGCCTAATACAGCATTTTGTAGCATAATTTGTGCAAAAAACTTTGTCAACTAAAACAGGGATCTAGGCTGTACTCTTGATAAGTGAGCAGAGAACACGTTGACATGGTAAACAAGACGATAAGGCGATGCGTTTGGTGGGGAAGTTTGTAGTAAATGTCTTTCATGCTAGTTATAAGCTATATCGAACTGGGAATTAAACTTTTTGTGTGGCATAAAGGGAAAAATGCCTGTGTTTAGCTTCTCAGGAATCTGTGGATCATTTGGTTTTAGCTGGGAAATTGATCTTTTCTGTTTTGGAACTGCTTTACAAATTACAGGATATCGAGCAGTAATCTGTGGGATGGATCCAGTCTGCTGTGAAACAAAATCATGGATGGAGACCGCAAATGTTGATAAGTTGACTCGTGGTCCAGATCAGCCGTTTTACCAGGTGTTACAATTGATTTGACTTTTAGCTGTATAGCATGCTGTGGGAAATTTCTACAGAATACCTTCTTCTTCCACCAGAAATTGCCATATCTTTTTTCTTGCATCCTAACTCATGATATCATTGAAAAAACACGACATTTTCTGAATGTAGTTCTATTAATTGCTTATGGAGATATCTTTCTCGGTCCAAGAGTAGAGAAACTTGTCCCTGATATTCAGAAAAGTTCCCTTATTGAAGAAACACGGCAAAGTTCTTGTATCATAATAAATGGCACACAAAAATCAGAGTTCTAGTTGATTTAGCAGTCTTTATTTGTGTATGATCAGAAGATTTGCTTTTACAAACATGAGATTTTCTGTTCAAGCACGTCTACTGTTCCACAGGTTTTGGTTGATGTGTACATGGACCCCAATCTGTTAGTTGCATATGGTAAGTTCTCATTCCTGACGGTCAACTTTTTTTTGTTTATCATTCAACAAAATGTTACTAGTCCACATATTAGGTTTCTATCTCTTTTATCTCCGATTTCTGTTTCTCTGATTGATTTTGCATATTTTTTTCTTATTCTGCAGTTCCTGAGGAGAATTTGTATGCTCCAGATAAACCAGATACGGTGAGCATAATAACCTCCTTCTAATAAAAGAGGGTTATGGTCATCTTGTAACTTGTTTTTGATAAAATTCTGCCTGCCTATGTCTAGGAAAGATTTGACCATCCCTATGCGTCGTTCTTGTTTTACGGGACGGATGCTGCTGGAGATTTCATCCCAATCAAGCAGCTGAGGGAAAAATACAACAGGCCACGGCATGAGATTCCCCATGATCCAGACAATGAGCAGAATGGAGATAACATCTGAATGGTAGTGCTAGGTGTTAGTTAGGGAGCTTCAGGAGAGGCAGAAACCAATTTTCGGTACTATTTTGCAATAGATGTTGACACAACTTCTTCAGTATGAAACGCTCTCGAGCAGCTCCGCTGGAGCATTTTTAAACCTGAGTTATACTTTACCTCTGATTAATGTGTATAGCATACGGAAAAGTAGTCATTGGAGATCTCGAGGGCCAAACTAAATGCTGCTTTTGTAAATTTAGGAAGGTTTGTTTTACTGTACAGAAACAAATATCCTGATTCTTTGTTGACAGACTGTAGGAGACGTGCTTGATTTGCTTCTGAAATAATTTAGCATGTTGGCTTTGTTCAGAGATTTAATGTGCGGATATGTTATTGTATAATTCATGAAAAACCAACGCAAGCAGAGAGGCAGAGCATCCTGAACTGCCCTTCAAAAAACTGAGGCGCAATGTGAAGCTGCAAAGATGATGCTCGTGGTAAATGTACTTTCCCTAACATGACCAAGTTTTCTGGCGTCAAGTTTTATGCCCAAGAGACCCAAATCAAGGTTCCAGAAAGTTTCCTAGAGAGCGCATTTCTAAATTTTTCGCTGTACAAGAATGTGCATCAGTAGGGACTAGGTAGCACACCACCTCTTATTTTGAGGAAATTAGAATTACATCACCCCTATTGTATACCAAGAAACGGATAAGATTTTAATAAAGGGTTAAATCCACACCTTCACATGCTAAAACTACATCTTAGGCACCCAATAAGAGATTAGGTCCCTAATACTTAATATGCTAATAGTAACTTCTAGCATGTTTTCAAACTATTCTTTCTTTTCACACAAGAGCAATGATTTTCCTTCATAATACACTATTCTTTCAGTTGTTTCCTACTTCTTTCTTTTCTAAAAGAAATTCCAAGTCTTTTCTAACACTTGTGCTGCAAAAAGCATCTTCTTAAAAGATGATCATAGTGAGAATAGTTATCCCGCATGAATTAGCCAAAAAAAAACTTATCGTTATTGCTCTAAAAATGCAAAGGATCATCTAGGGGGGCCATAAGTGTAGCACTACTGCATCAGATAATAATCAAGACCTGAGTATGACTTATGTAGATGTCAAAACATTAGATTTTCGACAAAAGCATTCGTAGTTTGGAAAAAGTTGATTATTACATAATGAGAAATCAAATCTTGTGCACCACGCATTAAGGAAAGCTTTTCTATGACGTTTGCTGTCATTAAATGGCTTTTATAAATAAATAAAAGAATGGCTTTTATAAATTATGGGAGTATAAAATTGGAAAACTTATGAAAAATAATACTATACGGCAAATTATTTGGAATAAAGAAAAATTAGAGGGAAACACATTTTTAAAAAATGCTATAAGGCAAATTATTTTGGAATAAAGATTGTGAATTTAGTCATTCCCAGCTTGGCAAATCTATAAAAAGTAACTCTAACCCTCATTTCAAAGAATCAGCTTTCATTGAATGCGATTCTTTATGACAGCGTTACTTCCAAATTTTGTCAAGCATGAGTCTCTAAAAACTGAATATTAATTTTTATCAAACGCATTTGTCTAAACCTCGTGAAAATGTTTTGTGCCTCTCTTCGAAATTGATTTTCAAATTTGTTATACTTCATTGTCTAAACTCTAAACACAGGTCAGGTCCAACTTTTTTGCCATATATGATCCAAAATTTGATAAAGGCAAAACGTTGCACCAAAAGCTCTGAGTTATTAATATGGTTAATCCCTTCCTAATGAAAGGTTGTTATTCTTTGCTTCATATAAAAAACGCAGAGCGGTGAAAATAGTTCTTCATAGCCAGACGCTCTGTGCTCTTGAATCCCGATTGCTTTACCTTTTCAATTTAAAACAAAAAACCGGCCTCTGCTCTATCCTCCAGCTTGGGTACCATGATGAAATAAAGATTGAAACTTGTACATATGACTCAGACTGGGAGTTCTAGGCTGTTCATATGCAGAATTAAAGATGACATTGTACATGAGACTGTTCAGAGCTTGCTCAACCTCCAGAACGCTCACCCAAATACATGCACACATCATAGTCACTGGTCTGTACAAGGACCCTCCTGCTTCCACCAAGCTCATAGAGTCCTATGCACAAATGGGCCCTTTTCAATCTTCAAGACTTGTCTTTGATCACTTTCAAAATCCAGATTCTTTCATGTGGGGGGTAATTATCAAATGCCATGTTTGGAAGGGCTTCTTTCAAGAATCTATATCTTTGTTTCACCGCATGATATTCAATTTGGCACAAATTAGCAGCTTTATATTTCCCTCAGTTTTAAGAGCTTGCTCTGCAATTGGTGATTTGGGTATTGGCCAAAAGGTTCACGGGAGGATTATTAAAAGTGGGTTTGTGTCTGATTTTGTCACTGACACCTCTTTGTTGAACATGTATGGTGAAATGGGACGTTTAGACTGTGCAAGGAAACTGTTTGATTATATGGCTGTGAGAGATGTTGTTTCTTGGAGTTCGATCATATCTAGCTATGTGCAGAATGGACGGGCTAGTGAAGGGCTGGATGTTTTGGTCAAATGATGATGGAAAGTTTAGAAATTGATGAAGTCACCATGCTTAGTGCAGCTGAGGCTTGTGGTGAGTTGGGTTTGTGGAGACTGGCAGGGTCACTTCATGGTTTTGTTCTTAGAAGAAATATTCAAATTGTTGGGGCGTTGGGTACTTCTCTTGTTGCAATGTATGGAAAATGTGGTGATTTGTGTAGTTCAGAGAGACTTTTTACCCAGGCTGTTTTCAAGAATACATCTCTATGGACAGCAATGATTTCATGCTATCATCAAAATGGGTGCTACCATGAGGCTTTAAGAACGTTTATTGAGATGCAAGGATCAAATATGGAACCCAATGCAGTTACTTTGATGTCTACTGTATGTTCCTGTTCTAGGTTAGGTTGGCTAAAAGAAGGAAAATCAATTCATGGCTTTGTCATTAGAACTGCTATTGACACTGAGAATGATCTTATGGGACCAGCATTGATAGATCTATATGCTAATTGTGGAAAGTTAAGGGAATGCCACAAGGTTTTTGGAGTAACTCAAGACAGGTGCGTGGTGTCATGGAACCTACTCATATCAAATTATGCTCGGAAAGGAATGAGTATTGAGGCTATTAATCTCTTTAAGCAAATGCTTCTAGAAGGAATTCAGCCAGATTCATTTACTCTATCAAGTGTAATATCAGCATGTGGTGATATAGGATTTTCTCAGGTTGGATGTCAGATACATTGTAGTATTCTAAAGACAGGATTCTCAAGTGAGTTTGTCCAGAATTCACTAATTGACATGTATTGCAAATGTGGACTGCTTGGTTCAGCTCACATGACTTTTGATGACACCAAACAAAGAGGTGTTGTAGCATGGAATACTATTATAACTGGACTTTTACAAAATGGTAAATCTGAAGAAGCCATAGCTCTTTTTAGTGAAATGTATTCGTATGCTCTTGAAATGGATGAAGTCACCTTCTTGAGCGCAATCAAAGCCTGCTCAAGTCTAGGATATATAAGGAAAGGAAAATGGATTCACCATAAGATGATTACATTTGGCATGAGAAAGGATATGTATATTGATACAGCTCTAATAGACATGTATGCAAAATGTGGAGACCTTCAGATAGCCAGAAAAGTTTTTGATAGCATGCTGGAAAGGAGTGTGGTGTCGTGGAGTACCTTAGTAGGAGCTTATGGGATGCATGGTCAAGTTGATGCAGCCATTTCAGTATTCAAAGAAATGGTAGAATCAGGAATAAGACCAAATACTATTACATTCATGAATATCTTGTCTGCTTGCAGCCACGGGGGTAATTTGGAAGAAGGGAAGAAGTTCTTTAATTCAATGAGAAACGATTTTGGCATTGAGCCTAACCCTGAACACTATGCTTGTCTAGTTGATCTTCTAAGTCGTGCTGGTGATCTAAATGCAGCTTATAGTGTCATCCTTTCAATGCCATCCCCTGTAGATGCCAGTATTTGGGCTGCACTAGTGAATGGCTGTAGAATCCACCAACGAATGGATGTCATAAAAAGTATCAGAGAACATCTTTTAAATTTAAGGACGGATGATACTGGATACTACACTTTATTGTCCAATCTGTATGCAGAAGGAGGAGAATGGGGTGAATTTAGGATGATAAGGTCAACCATGAAAAGGATAGGTCTAGAAAAGGTCCAAGGTTGCAGTATGATTGAGATTGATAAGAAAGTACATAAATTTGGAGCAAATGACAAGCTGCATTTGCAGATGAACAGTTACAACTTGTTAGACAATTTTCTGAGTTCGGATTTCAGTAAGATTGCTGAATTAGATGCTTCTGTTACTTGATTCAAGCAGGGTGCAGCAAGTATAATATAAATGAATCACCAGCAAGATTTGAAGCTGGTTCTCAGTTCTGAGAACTTCGATGCTGTATAGGCAACCACATAATTGGCGTGGTCAACAGATTCAGGGGAAACTGGCTGATAGTCCTCGACTGCTTTAATGCCTTTGGTTTAGCCTTCTTGATTAGTCATCCAGCCCTCTGTGGATACCTCGATATAGTGCACTTGTATCTGGGGTCTGTTTGAATAAGGGTGTCATCAATAGGAGGTGGATATACAATAAATTGCATGGTGACTATAATCTGCGTGAGCAGATGCAGTGACAGAGATGATTGACAATCTGTAAGAAATCGAGTTGGACACCAAGAATTGAACTCTGTTTATCAGTGCACCTCTTCTACAGTGCATGTTGGCATGGAAGTAGACACGGGATACCATCACTTGCATGCCATATCATGACAAATCAAGGGCCCAATAAAATTTTCTTAAGTTGTAAATGTGCTGCAAAAATTTATTGCACCTGCTCTGAGCAAGGTAAGCCACATATCATGTCTATTAACAGGAGAAATTAGAAAGTACAATGTGCAAAGGAATGACTTCACAAGTTCCGAATAGCTAAGTGCTGAGTCTTGCAGAAACCTTGCGGTCCGATGAACATCTTATTATCAAAATGAGTGATGTACATTCATTACATTGTGGCAAATACTTTTAATACATGCAAGTTTGTTTTCATGCCAAAATTTCTGCTAAATGCTCCCAAATTCGAACTATAATGAAGATTTATCTAGACATGTTCACTTTAGATCCTGCATAATTTCATGTACCTTCGAGGTTTGAGAGCAAACCTCGAGAGTTTTGGCCATCCAATGCAAACGGAGTCTATAAAGTTGAACCTGTCATCTTTTCCACCGGTCTCACTGAATATCAGTCCATAAGAAACTGACTTCGCTCCATAGATGCCTGCAGAAGACTAAAAAGTCGAGGCTCAGCATTCTTCTTATCCTGAATGTGGATTTTAGATCTAAAGCCATAAAATAGCAGACAACATTTGATACTAACTAACTTTGTCAAATGTCTACCTGAGTCATCTAATTGTTATCCTGAAATCTTTTCTATTTCAAAGTCGCAGCTCATATTTGTCTGAACCCATCACTCAAATGAAGCACTTTGCCATCTTGAAGCACTTTGCCATCTTGAAGGACTCAGACCATAAGTTCATATTAAGCTGTACCAAGAGACTGTCATGTAGCCTTTCACCAAAAACTGAGCCATTCTATGTAGAACCGAGCGCATTTATATTCGTTCAAAATAAAAGAATGTCGTTTATCTGGGGTTTCGGGTATGTTATTAATGTTCCTTCAGATCTGTAACTAAGGAAGAGATGCCACCTGCGGAGAATACAAGTCACTGTCAGAATTCACATTGACGTTGCTAAACCCAGGGGATTTCTTCAGACCCTTTGTCCTCATCAAGTGTCTCATCTGATGAGCCCGATTCCACCTCCCATCAGAAGCATACAGATTGGCCATAAGTATATAGTAGTAAGCATCATGAGGATGCAACTCTAGCATTCTCCTTACAGCCAACTCCCCTAAATCAAACCTAGAGTAGATACTGCATCCATTGAGAAAAGCTCCAAACAGAGAAACATCAGGTCGAATAGGCATTTTGTTCATGAAATCAAAGGCTTCCTCAAGCCTGCCTGCACGAGCCAACAGGTCAATCATGCATGCGTAATGCTTAATTGTGGGAACAAACTTATAATTCTCACACATATTAGCAAAAAAGCTCCAGCCTTCAAGTATCATCCCAGTATGGCTGCAAGCTGACAATATTGCTGTGAATATTATATCATTTGGTTCCAGACTTTCTCCCATCATATCACTCAAAATTGCCAATGAATTCTTGAAGTCGCCTTGCATTCCATAACCACCAATCATCGCACTCCACGTAACTCTGTTCTTTTCTGCCATCCCATCAAAAATTGCACGTGCATATTTCGCATCGCCACATTTAGCATAAAAATTTAGGAGTGCAGTGCCAACATAGGTAGATGATAAGAGTCCTTCTTTGATAGAGTAAGCATGAAGAGAAGAACCAATTATCAGAGCTCCATGGGATGCACAAGCTGTGAGCACAGACACCATTGTAGTTGCATCTGGCCGCAAACATTCTGATCTCATTTGGTGAAACAATGCAATTGCATCGTGTGCAGAACTGTTTGAAGAATATCCAGATATAATTGAATTCCAAGCAATCACATCCTTATGCGAAACATTCTCAAATAGATAACGGGCATCTCTCTTCATACCACACTTTCCATACATGTGTACCAGAGCATTTATCACGGCAGCATCATCTAATCTAAGTTTAACACCAAGTCCATGAACTGATGCACCCAAGTTTAAATTACCCAATTGAGCACATGCAGAAACCACACTTGAAACAGTAACTGAATTGGGCAAAACAGCTTCCCATTTACTGTCTACAAATAAATCTAGTGCCTCATCTGGGTAGCCATTCTGTGTATACCCAACAATCATTGCTGTCCATGACACAAGATCCGCTTCGGAGAACTCAAATAAAATTGAACGAGCATCGGTCAAAGCCCTGCACTTTACATACATATCCACGAGAGCGGAAACCATGTAGGAGTTAAATTCTACCTGCTTTTTCATGATATATCCATGTATCCATTTCCCCTGATGTAAAGCCCCCAATTTAGCACATGCAGTCACAATACTCCCCAAAGTGTACTCATCGCCTTCAACAAGTCCATCTCTCATCCTATTAAACAAAATGAGTGCTTCTTCAGCACAACTATTCTGCACGTACCCAACAATCATCGAGGTCCAGCAAACTACATTCCTGTGGACAATCCCCTCAAACACTTCACGTGAAGATTCAACCTCCCCACACTTAGCATACATATCCACGAGCCCAGTCAGAACAAAGCTATCAGGATTACCAACCTTAACTATATGACAATGCACTTTCCTGCCTTCAACAAAATCGTGCAGTCCACAACACGCCTTCAGCACTATCGAAAACACAACATTATCAAATATATTTACAGTTTTCCTAAAACAATTAAAGAACCCAATAACATCCGCGTACTTGTCATTCATAAAGTACCATCTAATCATCACTTTACAGGAAAAAAGATCAGGGTTGGGAATATCATCGAACAGCGCACGGGCGGTTTTCACCTGCCCAAACAAGCCATATAAACCGAGTAATTTGGTTTTAACCAAAATATTACTGGTCTGGCCGTGAGTTATAACGAGGGCATGGATTTTTTTGAGTGAAGAGATGGTTTTGCAGAAGCCCAGAATAGGGAAAAAAGGATTTGAAGAGATGGAGTTTAAAGAAGAAAAACTTGATTCAAGCTGTTTGTGGGCTGGTGTTGACGTTATGGTTCTGTGTTTTAGATGGGTTTTCGGGATAAGTAAACGAGAGGCTCTGATGTCTAAGTTTCGTAAGGAGAAAAGTTTCATTCTGGTTTCTTCATCTGGGTTGTTATAAATTTGCCATTGATGGGGAGAAATCCCAAGGAAAATGGCTCCCGCCAACTTGATGTGAAGGAGCCAAGGAGGTGGCTGACCGTTAAGGAAGTTGCAGTGGGGGTAAAAAGGGAAATGGCAATATATAAATAGATTATTAAATAAAAAATAAAAATTAGAATTGTACTGTGGTGGTAAAAATCTCCTGTCTCAGTGCATAGTAAACTTTGCTTGCCCCGTAAATTGAGGTCTGGGGAAAAAAAAAATTTCTTCCGAAGAACAGTAGTAAATGGAAAAGAAGTCAAGAGGGGAAAAGATAGTGAAAAGTGAAGAGGGACCCCTAAGCCCAAAATGTCGAATGATGGGGGATTAAAGATGGAGAAAAAGACAGCGCGTACGAAAGTTGGATGAAACAGTTATGTGGCCCTCCATGATTGACTGAGAGTGGCAGGGAAGAAGGGGGAGAAGAAAAAGAGTAAAAGAGAGAGAAAAAAAGGGGTGCTACTCTAGTACTGCTGTTTATTTTTTTTTAATTTAAAATTGTAAGAAAACAAGCAAAGCTCAAAAAACAAAAATAAAAATTTCGAACTTTTTGGGTTTTTTTTTTTTTGGGGTTAGTTGGAGGGTTGGTTGGTGGATTGATTGGGGGCTGAGCTTTGCAGGGTTGTGATTGGTGGGTTCAGTATCTAAGACGAACCAAATATTGTACAGAAAAAAAGGAAGATCCAAAGTCAGAGAGACAACCGACAGCAGACGCATGTCATCATCCAGACAGGCGTACTCCTCAAGGAGACTGACTCCTCAGTATCTTCGCTTTTCTCTCATTCTTAGCTCACTTGTCCCAATTCCTCACCCTCCCACGCGCCTTCTAACCCCGTGCCTCTCCCCTCCTCTTTTGCTTTCCTTCTCTTCTTTATTTTTTTTTTTTTTGGCTACATTATTGTTTAGCAGTTCCTCCCTTTTACTTGCTCCTAAGCACATTGTTTCAATCAAAATGAGTATGAAATTTCAGCTTCAAAATAATGGTTAACTATTTTAGGTCCAAGAGGAGACTCCCTGCCTTATAATTGAAGGATGGAGAAAAATAGTAGAGTTTGAAAGACGAATCAGGAATCTCACGATCACGTGACTAATATTCAGAGAAAGCAGTTATATTATCAGATTTCTGAGATAATTTCTAATTTAACATCATATAGTTTGTAAATCTTTTTTACATTATCTTTGGAGTTATATTCCTTCATTCTGTCCAAAATAAATCATTTCTTTTAGAAGGGCTAGCAACATTTCATATTAATAGAAAAGGTAAAATTGTTGTCTAATAGTTTAATCTGCATTTTTTCCATCATTTTCAAGAGCCTGCGAGACAAAACCAACTAGTAATTTTATATTCACAAAGGTTTTCCTTTTATTTTCTTTTCTCTTGCCAATAACAATGACCTAAATAAGTGCACGTATTATTATATAGTATTAGAGGTCTTGTTTTCCCCAACTGAATATAAATATAAATATGAGGGCCACCAATCCCCAGCACAGCAGATTACTACGAATAAAAGTTAGGTATCCAAGCCTGCACATAAAAGTTATGTTTCGAAGGCACAAGAAATTTCATGTCTAATGGCTTTAACAGATTACTACAAATAAAGTAAAATTCCACGGCTTTCAGGGAAGACGGGCTTGTTGCTCGTTTCTTATCGTTTCTTTGTTCTCACTTCATGGTAGGATTAATTTTTTCTTTTCCAGTTAATAAGTTCTTTGTTCTTTTTTCTTTTTTTTTAAGCTGTGAAGTTAAAAGAATTGCAAAGAAGTATGCTTTGTCAAGTCAGGAACATCAGTTTATTATTGTTTTCTAACTAGTAATGGTACATGTAATTTGCACGTGATTATATTAACCTAAATATAACATCTTTTACATACAATTTTTTTTTTTTGTGAAATTTGATTATCTATGTCTAATAAAATATTTTATATTTTCAATTTCTTTAACCAATTGTTGTTACAAAAACCATCTGCATTCAAACTTTTGATCTCTTGGCTTTTGAATTTATTTTGAGCTTTTTTTTTAATTTATTTTGAACCTTTTGATAAATTATGAATTCAATTCTTAACATGTCATGTTTCACCAAAATTGTTGTATACTCACAATATTTTTGCCATTAAAAATCATAATATTGCATTTGTATAATGTGGTAAAAAAGATGTTATTGAGCAGGGAATATATGTACACATGTCAAGTGTGAGACTAGTAAATAGAATTCATAATTATCAGTAAAATAAAAAGGTATTAGAGTAAATGAGTTGCCTTATTTGATTTTGTCATTCTAATTGTTTTCATCGCATTCACACATTCCTTTACCCTTGACAAAGCTCATTTACCAATCAAAGTTTTGACTTGAAAATAAAACCCATGTTTAAGTTTCTTATTAGATTAGCAAATTTTAACAAATCAAGAAATTTGTATCAACATCTTAAATGTTATTTGTCATAACATTTTGAGTGTTTTGTTTTTTCTTGCTAAGAAAAACAAAATGTAATTGTACAATAAGAATGAATTAATTATTTAAGAATAAAATATATGAATCCTACTCATATTCAACTTCACATGAACATTTAATTATTCTAGTTTATATCTTTCAAGTAAAATTTTTCAATTTTTTAAAATTTTAATTGAATAATGTGTTGAGTTTTTAAATTTTTTCCCCAAATTGTTATTGTGGTTAATAACGAATGTAAATGATTTGTATTGCTCAATTATCTTAAATTAGCTATTTAGTTATTAGAAATAGTTGGATTTTTTTATTTTTATTTTTGTATTTATTCATATTGATAAAAAAGGAACACATAATTATGCATCCGTCTTATGATGTTCATATCAAAACTCTCCAAATGAATATGCTCTCTTTTCTTCCTATCTATTTCTATTTTGTTTTAAGAGTATATATTCTTTTGATACTAATATTGTTCACAATCTTAAAACTGTGGCTAATGTAATTGGTCACACTATTCTAAGAAATTGCTTTGGGTAACAAACTTTGATACACGTAAGAACTAGAGATGGAGTGCAAAGATCACTAAATAATTTTAATAGGGAACTTTTCATTTTAATTGCCAATATTACTGAAATTTAATCATTTGGAATGTTTTATAGTTTTAATTATTACCACAATTAATACATGTACAACAACAATTAAGATCAAAAAGTGTTTATACTCTGCAATACCATGATTCATCGTTCTTTTAACATAGTAATAGATGGATAGATAGATTAACGAACTCAACCTCTACTTCTAAGCAACTAAACCACATAGCAACTTTTTTTTAGCATGCAATTATACAAATTCACTTATTTCAACTAGTGGAAATGTTTTATATTTTGACTCGACAATTGTGAGAATTATTACTCCCATAATTACCTTTGAGAAGAAGTTCTAGCTAGCAAGCAGCAAGTCAAAATTAGCCGCCTTTGGGGGTATAGTTTGTGTTTGAGACTAACGGATGACCTATCGTCTCTATTTTTTCCCTCGTTTCTGGTGATACAACATACTTCCAGGTTGAGATTGGTCTGGCTTGCAGAGCCAGATGCAGATAATTAGCTATTCACCCATTGGACGATTATTGAGATTAGTTTCCACCTTTTTGAGAGCAATCAGATGAACTAATTTCCTTTCTTTCATGCAAAATGAGAAATTTTTACCATGTTCTAGAGTCAACAGAAAAGTACCCTTACTCGATTAGCCTCACAAAAAGTACCCTAACATGCTCTTTACCAGCAAAGGTTCCAAGATCCAAATGCAGGATTTAACAAAAATAATGATCTGATTTGAAGGAATGACATATATAGCCAAGAAATCAGGTGCCATTATTTTCTTAACATTACAAAGCTGGTAACTCAAAGACACAATAACCATGGGGATCCAAATTATGGGCTACAAGACATGTACAGAGACAAATCCCCAGCTAAAACAACCTCAACCCAGGAAAGTCATCAAACAGATGCCTAGTTTATGGCTTCTCTCTATAATTTCTTTAATTCGTAATAGAGCCTCTTGCCATGATTAGGTTAACGTCGCCGGAGTAGGATTACCAGCAGGGCATCTTTGACGGCGAGGGCGTCTGGTTGTCTTGCCCCACCCTGTTAGACTTCGGTCCTCCAAACCAGCTTCAATATTGTTAAGCTGCTGCATCAGAGGAGCGCAAGTTGCAGTTGCAACAACATTGGGTACAGTTTCAACAACCACTGCTCGCCGTCTTCCCCTGCCACCTCCGTTCCTCGTACCGTTCCTTCTTGCCAACCCTGAACTCCAAGGATGGCCTGTAGCTCTCATTAGCCCTCCAAATGTCTGAAGGTCTTCAGTTACTTCATGCCTTGACAAAGAAGCCAGGCCAGGAAGGATATCCCTTTGAAAGTCCCTCCGCTGCCTGCCTCTCCTTGTCTGTCCCTTCCTAGAACGATTGGGTACCGAATTTGGTCCAGATTCTTCAATTTTTTGGACTTCTGGAACAAAAGGTTTAGGCATGTAATCTTCTTCCTTGGTTTCCTGCAGCTGCAAAGTCATGGCCTCAAAATCATCCATCTCATCAGAAGAGTAATTGCCAATTACTAAACTATCGGTGCCTCTTATTTCTTTGCTGACAGGGCCATTGTGTTTATCTGCACAAGAAGACACTGCACCAGCGAACCATAGCAGGCATTCTGCCAAAGGATCTTCAGATGGTTGGCACGTGTTCTCTTCAACAGGAAGGAGTTGATTAAATGAAGAAAGAGAAACTATAGCTTCTGCAGCTATCCTGATAACTTCCTCATTTGCTTCCTCCACTTCTGGTTCTGGTGGTTGAAGAGATGCCTCGTACTGCTTGTTGTCTTCCCCAGCCAGAACATCATCCTCAGTCTCCAGAACTGGAGCTTCCAGATCTATCTCCACAGCAATCTTCACACTCGCACTGTTGCTTACGCCAGAGGGTGCCAATATCTCTTCATCCTCAGTGACACAGGAGTTCAAATCAATGAAATTCCTAACAGGAGCAACCTTTGTGTCCATTACCTTCTCAACAGCCAAATCTTCTGAAGCAAGCTGCTCATCAAAAGCCAAATTAATATCAATCAGTCTATTTTTCACTTCCATTTCCACTTTTTCTCCTGAAAGAGCATGAGGAAGGGCAACTGAAGTTGAAAGAGATGAGGATGACTCATTTTTGAAATTTGAAGGTTTTTCAAAAATGGGAACCCCAAGAATCTTTTTTATACCCTGGGTCTGCCCCATCTCTTTCTTTATACCGACCTCACAGTCACTTGAATTTGCCATCTGTTTCTGGGTTAACATTTCATTGAGATCTTTTAATGGTTCACCCTCACGAAATAATATACTTGGAGAAGATTGAAAGAAGCTGAAGCTCTCTGAGTTTGAATCTCTCCTGACATTGGCAGTCTCACTCTTGCCAGATGGCTTAGCTCGAAGCCAAGGCAATGCTGCTACATGGTCTTCAGGCTTACTCTTATCATTCATAATCACGACATCTTCACTGGAAGAACACTTTGTTTGGACCACATTCAAGTCCATGTCTTTTGCAGGCTTTATACAGCCGTTTGATAACTCCCCCGGTCCATGATTTAAGCAGCATATAGATGCCATATTATCAATTTTATTGCAGTCCAGATGGCTAATGCTAACCGAAGGGTAACGAGCAAGCACCTCCTTAGACCCTGAGGAAGACCCATGATAGAACCCATTTATGGTCGGTACATCACTTCTCATACCTGGAGTCAAATTAGAACTCTCATTATTGTGCCACTTGTCCACCAAACCACCATGACTTTGAGCAGATGACTGTGAACTCTTACTCAAAATTGACGATGCCTGTATTGATGGATATGGCTGGAAAGAATTTAGCTTCTGAGGGGAGCTACTTGTTGGCTTTCCCCATGAAAATGCAGAGTGGGACCAGGAACTGGTAAAATTTGAGGAATTAGCAAAGGTGTATGGATTGGGCATCTGGGAATTCATAACTGATTCAAGATGGTTATAATCTGAGTTATTGTGAACCCTGTCAAGGTTTTCCAAACCACAGGTTGCTCTGTCTTTCCATCTTTCTTCCCTTTCACAGTCAATTGGAAGAATTCCCACAGGTTGGCGAGTGTTATTAACCCTCAATTGTGCTGGTTGGGAAGGTATGGGCAACTTATCTTTCTGGCACCCTTGAGGTATCGAATTATTCTTTCTCTGACCTGCAACAGAATAGCAACCCTCACCTGAAAACATGACAACCAACTTATAAACTAAATTTGAAAAAAAAAAAAAAAAGGTTTGATTGTATCATTTATTATACAAAAGAGTTGGAAAAAATTATTAAGTCCAAAAAAATGGTTCACCATATCATTTATTATACAAAGGACTTGGTAAGAATTATTAAGTCCAAAAAAATGGTTTGAAAATTAGAAGGAAGATTAGCCTTGTAAATAACCAACAAGACACTAAAAATAAGCATTAATATTAAAGATAAGGACAGAAAGTCTACAAGATGCTAAAATTTTATTCCTGCCAATATTCTCAGAAATCTTATACTTCATTAGTGCTTAATATATAAGATGAAGCATGAGCTTGAAAATAATTGCATCATAATTTGCAAGAATATCAACGAAGAAAGAGGTTGAGCGAGAAAAAGATCTCCAAGCCTAAATTTAACATATATCTATGAAAACAGTACCTGATTCATACGCCCAGAGAGCCAGTCTCTCTCATTGCCTTTACTGCCAACAGAAGTCATAGTTACATTATGATTTCCAGAATAAGCATTATTCATCATTTCTCTTTGCAAGACATGAATTCCTGAACTTGGTTTAGCAGACAGATTTAGGCCTCTGCTCTCTCCATGATTAGCAGATTTACCAAGAAATTCAACAGAAGAGGTAACAGCTATGTCTTCGAGCTGAACAGGCTCATTCAGATCAGCCATCTGACAGTGCCTCTAGTACATGAGTCTGACGCTGAAGCATTGCTTTGATAACCGAATTTCTCACCAACACCACCACTAAGAAAAAATTTGTCATGATTCTCAGGGGCTTTTATGTGATTCCCATTAGGTAGAGAACTTGACACATCAATTATCTTACTGTCATTTAGCTGTTCCCCATCTTCAGTATCAATGTACTCATCAGCAGGGAGTTGAAGATCAAACAACTTTTTCCTCACCTTTGAGGGCCTAGCCTCTAGAACTTCACAGTCCTTTGACGCACAGCCATTAACTTGACCAGCTGGCATGGTGTTCCCTTTTGTACAACTCAAAGGTGAATTAACAATTTCAGCACCTGAAACAGAAGGTCTTGGATAGCCAGAATTTGCCAAAGGAAAACTGGATATATGCCATTTCCCAGCATCTTCAGATGGCATTTGGGAACCTAGGAGGCTTGATGAAGATGATGGCTCCATAGACATCTGACGCTTATTTAGTTCTTTCCTTCTGAATTCATCCATCATGTCCCTTTGAATTCTGTAAAGCCGGTGGAGCTCATAAACCTAGGGTAAAGAAAAACAGAAAGAGAGAGCAATAATCAAGCATCTGCAATATCCATCACTTAAGCACAATAACAATAAGTCATTCTATTTTCCAAACTAAAGGGAGAGAGTTATTTGAGAAAGAAATATGCAAGATAAAGTGTACAAACTGAGTGAAATAAGGAATAGCTGGGAACCTAATCTATTTCTCGTTGTATATACATACTAAAGTTAAAATAATTGGATCCAAAAACCTTTATGTTAATAAAAATGAGAATCGTTTTTCCAATGTCTGACATCATTCCAAAATATATCAACAAAGAAATGTAGATATTCAAATTGAAGGTGAGGAGTGACCAACAGCCAAATGAAATAGAAGAGGTACACATACTCCAACATGTAAACCAAAGCAGTTTACCTGCTTCTTGAATATGGCCTCATGCTCAAGCATTTTCTGTTTTAATTGATCCTTATCATACCCTGGATATGCATCTGCTATAGTCCTTGGAATGTATGCGTTATAGTATTGTGCACTTGTCAAGGTCTTGTCTCCATAAAACAGAGGCCAGCTACTACTGTTAGAATCATCATTAAGGTCCCTCATGGAATAAAAACCTGGCAAGTAGCTTTTGCAATGCACTTGCGTTCCCATTCCTGCAAACGATAAAGCATGAAATCACATCTTTCATCCTACAGCCAAAAGTCATGTTCTTATTCTGCATCAATTTTAGTGATAACTATACAATTAGTGGAGTAGTATGGTAAACGCATAGCAACTGATGCAGTATTTTATGACGTACATTTTACAGCCCTACCAACCCAGATAAAACAATAAGAAGGCAAAGTCGCATATTACTTGTTTATGAACCAGAGAACTTTTCTGAAAACCTTTTTTGTCCTTTAAGAGTGGTAATCTGTCACAACATTAAATTCCATAGACAGATAGAAAGCTCATGAAACACAAAAGCAGGAACATTCAATCCACAGAACAAGGCAATAATGGTGCAGAGGTTCCAGCTGCTAGATTAGGAAGTTCTGACGCACCCAGCAAAAAAAGTGTGCAAACAGTAAAATATCTGAAAGTAGCATCTGATTACATGTGATGGGAGTGTAGACCATCAGAATAGTAAACTCATGTCAATGCGGCTGCATTTTTATCTGACAAAATGAGGATACACTGAGATACTCTCACAAGTTACCAGTGTAGTTATTTGATGCGTCTATCAAACCAATCAGCAAAGCAGTTGAAATTAATACCCTTTCTTACCCACAAATAAAAAGGTAAATGGAAAAAGAAGCAGGAATTTACCTTGTTTATCAGTAACATAATTTAGTTTTTCAGAAAATTTGGTGGCCAAGACAATATTTCTCAAAATAAGGTGTTGGCTCATGTACCTTCAATGGGGTGACATGGATAAAATGAGATTACTTGATTTTGATATTACCGGAAATTAGAAAGTTTAGAAGTAAAATAAAGAACTTCACATGTATAAGCAAAAGTTAGCAGCTTTAAAAAGAAAAGAGGAAATACTCATTGAAATTCAATCGTGAGATTTTTGTTGATGGACATGTATGTATATGCAAACTTGGGGTGAGAAAAGACAAAACTGAAGGCCACTCTTGAATAGTTACTACAAGAAAGTTAAGACCAGCATTTACCACTTTCTACCCAATATAGAATGTTACCAGTTCCTTGAAAACAACAAAACAATGCAAGAAAACACCCAGGTTTCCTGGTTGTTCTTTCTGATCTTTTTGCAACAATAAATACACAACCATTTGCTTTACATAAAAAGACTGCAACAATGCACTTTCCAAGAAACCCAAATCAATTATTCGAAGAAGTGCCATGAATCATAGACATTCACTGCATTGAAGATGCAAATTAGGAGTCGTACAAACAATTCAAGTAATCAGCAAGACAAAAACTAAAATAATTTGCCATCGTAAAGGAGAACACACATATGGCGTTGTAAAGTAACAAGCAAAATAAAAAAATTTTCAAATGAAACTCTGAAAGCAGCACAGAAAATTAAGAAGGAGAAATATCATTTAGGTCAGATAGAGGCAACTTGTTCTGCATAAATAACTCAAATAGGTATTCTTTCACCAGATTAACATGTTATCAGCATAGCATTACCATGCTCGATTGTAAAAATGAAGTCTCACAGAACCACCAAAGGAAATAATGGTCATCATGTCAAATTTGTGATCAATGACTTCAACAGTGTCATATTAACCAATGAAGCTGATTGATTTCTGTGCTGAACATAAAGTTGGTCGCCACCTTACCTGGTTCATTCACAATGCATATTGTTCCGCTAAAACGCCATATCATTCTTAAAGATATCTAGAAAACTCCTTTTCATTGTCCCCTTAACAAAATTATTTATGTTGATTTTCAAAAAAACAGTCCCACAAAAATTGTTAATAAAAAGTTTGATACTGCGGTGTAAGTAAAACTGAAAGAACGGCAGAGATAAATCAAATATACACAAGATTCAAAAATTACCTTCCAAAAAGCTTTGAAGGGCACAAGCAGAAAAATTGCTTTTCCAAGTTCGACTGTTTGACACTAAAACAACAGGCATTTGACAAGAAAAACATCAGGTCGCGATTGAACAGCTTACTGATTTTAACAAATGCAACTTGACTAAATATACAAATTTAGATGCAATATCCAAGTACAGATTCAGTTTACCGGCAGCAGAGCGTAAATAAATATCAACAAGCCAAAACAAGAACTTTGCATTTAAAGAGTAAATGAGAGAACAAAAAGAGTGACACGCCCATAATTAACACAGAAAGTTACAATCTTTACCATTTTTTAAGAGTTAATAAGGGAAAACTGAAACAACTAGAAGCTATACCAGATCCTATACATAAAGGATCACATACTAAATCCAAGCAATAATCAAATCATCCCTTTAAGACAAAACAAAAAACTTTAAATAATTGGCCAATATGCATACAACAGCCAATGCAGAAATTCAATAGAAATCACCCAAGAAACCAAACGAATAACTCAAATTCTATTACAAAGATAACTCAATTACAAGTTACTAAATTCATGAAAACAAGAACTTTTTATTTTCCATTTCTGTTTCCTAGTTTTGAGAAAGGTCTTTGTCAAATATTAATAAATCCCAATTCCCGAATTGTTGTAGTTAAATAAAAAAAAGAAAAAGATATAGAGTTTACCTCAGACCCACATCCTGGAACCACCTTTCAAGCAGCCCTCTAGGATTGAATCATTGAATTAGTACAACTATTACTGCTTTCTTCTCTCAAGTACCAACCTCAATATCTCAGAATCATGGAGATTCAGACTGGCACTAGCAAGAGCCAAAAAGGGAAAAAACAAAAGAGACAATAGAAACAACAAAACCCAAAAACAATACTAACAATAATTAAGTCAAAATAAATAAACTAAAAAGTGGAGGTTATATTAAGTAACTCCATTGAAGAAGCAGCTCAGATCCTCATCAAACTCAACAAAAGATTGCAGATTTCGATCTGCTGGGCCACTCTCCCCCCAGACCCTCCTCAGAGAAAGAAAGAAAGCAAAGAAAGAAAAGAAAGAAACTTTTTTTTTTCCTCTCCTCCTAGTCCTACTAGTCCAAATAGAGATAGAAAGAGAAAGAAAGAATGAATGAAAAAGAAAAGATTTTAGCTGCAAGTGCAATATATTTATTGGTATTAATTTTTTTTTATGAGAAAGAAAGAGAGAGAAAGAGAGAGATCCCAGATAAGAAATCTTCACACAAACAAACGACCTTCTAAGAACAGTGACATGAAATTTGTCAACATCCGGTCTCTTTTTATTCTCTGCTTTTTCTTCACTTCTTCGCTCCTCACTCTCTCTATCTCTCTCTAACTCTCTCTCCCCCTCTCTGTCTCTCTCTTACTGTGGTGATCTCTTTGCTGGATATTAAATTCATTTTGTTTTCTGGGTTTTTTAGGAAAATGGAGAAACTAGCAAAGAAATGGGGGCATTTTCTAGATTCTCTCCACCTTCCTTGCTTTTTGTACTCAGGATATTAATGATAATTTATTATCCTAACATAAAACTGTCCCCTCCAACTAATATACTAGTATTATAGTATAATTATGTATCTAAATGGAAATTCATTCACTCCACTTGCGACACGCCTGCAGCCCTCTTAACAACAAACAAACACAGCCAACTTGACAATCTTCTAAGCTCTACCACTTAGCTGTTTATCTACAAGATTTTTTTTTTTTTTTGGTTTACTCAATTAGAATCTTTTTTTTTTTTTTTTCCCTTTACTTGACAGTCAATTGTCTTCATTGCACTCTAAATTTTGCAAAAATAGGTAGAATACTGTCACTATGTGCTTTTTAGAATTAATGGTTGATACTCGTGACATTTCTTGAGTTTCCCTCTTTGTCCTTTCCTTCCTAGTTGTTGTCTTGTAGATAAGGGGGGAAAGAAAAAAAAAAAGAAAGAAAAGCTTATTATGGCTTTTTTAATCCTATTTTGGGATCCTAAAATATAGAGGGTGTTTACAAAATTCTAACATTAGAATGTCAATGGCTTTTCCACACGATAATATTGAATCCACTTTATGGATAAATAATAGACGAATCTTATCTAACTATTTTTCTTGTTGATCTTGAAAAACAGTAGTGAAAATGCAATAGACAGTGAAGAAAATACAATAGATGGTAGATGATAAAAAGTAGTAGTGGTAGTAGTAAAGTAGTGAGTACTTTTATCTGGGCTTCCATTTTTTGCCACTTTCAGATGTGTGTTTTTATTGGCTAAAAATACTTCAGACCAAAAGAGGCTGGTCCCGCAAGTGTAATGAAGGATGAGGCTTATTTTCCTCGAAGTTTTAGGGTTAGGCTTACGGGACAAGTCTCTGAGTTGGTTAAATTTACAGGAATGGGATAGGATAGATGGCAAGATGCTGCTTCTGAGTCCATGGTTGATTGCCTAAATTGGGATTGGCTAATGGGCTCTGTTTCGTACAGAGGAAAAGTGTATAATTTGTGCAGATTGACGTTGTACACAACTGTACAAAAAGCATATACTTACTTACTTACTTACTGTATTTTTTTATCATTAGATAAGACTTTAGGGATACACGTGGCTTCTTCTGCAGCACATCAACCGCACATACGTTTAGTGCGGCTCATTAATTTTATGACGCCCTACTGCAATTACCACCTTCCAACTTTGGGACAACGGATTTCTTACAATAATCACATTTCCATTAATGCTAGTTAATGGATAGTAAATCACACCTATGTTACCATATGGATGCACGTACTCATATTAATGGTTGTTAGTTGTTACCTCCTAAATTGCGATTCATTCCTAATTCGCAATACTTTCCTAAAAGACTAAACACTTGATGATCGTGTGCCAACGGATGCTTGTTAGCCAAACCCGTTGCGATGCATTCCTAATCAGCAGTACTTTTCTTAAAAAAAACTAATACATGAACCGTCTCTTATCATCTTATCGCGCGCAAATGGATACCTGTTAGTCAAACTAGTTTAAATTATGAGTACTTAACTTATTATTACGTGAATAATACACACACTCACATTTGTTGTCCATTGTATTTGAATACTTTCCTGAATTAGTTTTGCGCTTATCAAAAAAACTAATCCCTAAAACTATCTTAACAAGTGTCCCGGAAGTGAGAAAAAATGTTCAACATTTGTATCTCGAAATTCGCCGCTCGATACTCGTGGGACGGATTACTCGTGTGTGTGGGTGTGAGGTGGATAAATCTGGAATTTTTGCAATTATGATAAGAACTAGGAAATATACTAGTAGAAAACTTCTTGCATCGATGATTAGCACTGTTTTGTCCTATTTCAAACACTTTAATTCACTAATTAGGACTGACTAGAGGAGGCTTAGAATGGAAAATTGTGGCGATGTGACCAGGACTTGATATTTCTGGTCGTCAAGTACCAGGAGGAACTGAAGCTCCATTATGGAAGATCAAACGAGGTCGTTTGCTCCTTAAACATTCCAGCTCCAACAAGAATCATCTCCCCAATTGTGGCTTTGCTTCAGGCAATGATCTCATCACTCACCCAACCAACAACCCTTGTCTCCCTCATTCCTTGTATACACACAACAACTATACAGAAGGTCATTTATACCCCCGATTCGTTCCTTCACTTCCAACGTTAATTTAAACCATAATATAATTTTCACATGTCTCTCCCCACAAAATTAGCATTTTAAATAGTTGAGTTTTATTTTTTTTTTCCACGTAGCAAAATTCAAGTTTAGTTTGATATCTTTACTTAATTAGAGATAGATCATCCCTCAACAATTGACAAAAAGCAGACCAGGTATACATGAGTCATGACGTCATTACTTTTAATTTTGTCTTATGAGGAAATTTATATGTTAAGAACTCAAATTTCACAAATGACGCCAAAAAGTAACTGCTTTTTTTTAAAATTAATTGATGGCAGATTTTCATATGTTTGCTCCAATAATTGCACTTTATCCGGGTAATAAGTGTTTTGATTCAATTGGCCTTTGCCAATTTTCTTCTTTTATGCAATGATTTACTCCCTATCCTTTTATATTTCGTGGAGTAGACTGGGAAACTGCTCATGATATTTGCTTGGGGGCCTGGGGCAGTGTAGTTATGTCCGGACAGTGATCTGGGGAAACGGGTCGGGTCCCAAAAAGACACCCAATTGTAATTCACATCTTCATGCCTTGTGTGAAATCGAATTTAAAACCCAAAACAGAATTCATTTCCAAATGCAAAACATTATTGTAATTGACGAGTAAATACTGGTAATTGTTGTTTTGAATTGTGTAAAAAAATAAATAAATAATAATAATAATAGTACAGCCTGCTGCACAAAGGAGGTGGACTAGTGCAAAAGTATTTAACCTAAGTTAACTTTTCTGGTGAAGAAACTAGAAATAAAAGTTTTGGAGCATTGATTTCACAAAAAAAGCTTTCTTTGCATGGACCTGTCAAAGAAGTAAATGTAATATATTGCTTTTGTCTGTAGGAATTGAATGCAGTATATTGCTTCGGCTCTTAGCAGAAGGTACACTTATTTGTAGTTGATACTCCTGAGAGAATTAAAGACCCCAAATTGCAATACTGTAGTTAGCAGCTAACAATTTTTGCCGTTCAGCAAAATAGATACTAGGAGAGACACTGTCCATTCTTACCCCTATGATAATTGACTGGGCTTGCACACGTGCACATATAAGGACATTTACAAATGAACAGTTGCAATACCCAAAAAAAAAAAAACTTTTAAAAAAATGAATGGTGATGCACATATAGGTCAATCTTTCGTACCGTGATCGTATATACACTAACGTGAGTCTGTATGATGTACATGCAAATTTTGAATTAGAAATCTGAATATGACATGAACCCCGTAACATATATAATGTCATATGACAAAAATTAAAAAAATGAAAGAATACTTGGCCCAACTGATTGCACAACTTAAGTTTGCCCATAGTCAATTGTGCCCATTTCCCAAAGAATTTACTAGGCTGACTTATGCAACTTGAATGATTGACTAAGGCTCCGTTTGCATAGAAGAAAAGCTCTGTCAGAAAGTGATGTGAAGGGATGCGAGGTAAAGAAAAATGAAAATAAGTTTCCTGTGCACGTTTAGTTATTAAAAAATATATTGAAAGAACATATGAAGTTAATGATAGTTAGTCACAATGATCGAAACGTCTGTAGTAACTGACTGTTTTCCTTCAAAATATTACAAATTTTGTAGGACACAACTTGCGGAAAGTGCAGAAAATGTCCAAAAAAAAAATATATTCAACATTCTTTCCAACCAAACATGCACGAGGGAAAATAATTAACTTTCCTTCACTTTTCCCAATAAATAAACACTATCTAAGAGATTCGGATGGTGGAATATTGAAAAAGTATGCGTACATCTGATGGGCCAAACAGGTTGATTTTTTTGCTTTAGACCTAAGACTCTCGTGGTGTAATTTTCACATATTCAAAGACGTAACAAACACAGTCAATGCCGATAATAACATGGAGTTTGTATGAAAGCTAATTAACTAACGAAACAATTGTACTATTATATTCTTGTCTAATTAGGAACGACCATTTTTTGTCAACAATAAAACAACTCAAATATGAAACCAAGACATGCCTATTGAACGGGTGCATCAATGCCTGTGTAATAATGGGTTTAATTAATTAATCAAGCAGTCTCTGTTCGAAAGACAGCAGTTGATTTTGGAAAAAATCATAGATAGGGCTTTATTTTTTTTCCCCCCCTTTCCTCCTAATTGCGTCCATCTGGTGACTGGCTTATCAGCTCTAGAATATGGACCGGCATTTTGGTATTATTATCTATCACATGTCACAACATTAGGTATCCATATTTCCCTATCAAAGCTTGTTCTCATGTGCCGGAAGCATTTATGCAGATTCCGATGGTTTTTTTGCCTCTAATTTTCCTTTACTATTCTTGTTTTGTAGTGGGTTTTAATTAATCATCTAATCCATATGGTTACCAAACTCTACTTTTTTTGGATTCTTTTTTTTTTGCCCCTCTATTTTTTGGTTTAGTTGGAAAGATAGAAACCCTTTTCATGGTTCATGAGTTATCAAGCAGGGTCTAGCTCTTTTTCGTAATTGGAAAATGATAGTTTGAAATATCCATGTCCTAGTATACGTTATAAAAAGGTCTTCTATTCCACCCTTAAGCCTATTGATCAATTTTGGAAAAAAAAAATCCTTATGTTAAATAATTAAACGGTAAGATGAATTCCCTTGTATAGAAAAAATTAAAAAGGAAATAAAAAGAAAAGTAAACAAGAGAGATAACCTCAGCCACTCATAATTGTAAATCATCATGAAAATGCATATGTGATATATATATATATATATATATATATGTCCTCTATCCAATATCATCTTTCCTCTTTGTGGGATGTCCCAGATATTTAAAAAAAGTGGTTGTAGTACAACTATTCAATTTTTAGCTGTATGACTTCATGACGATTTACAAATGTTGGTATGATAGATAAGAGCACTTGTCATTATCAGCTTACCAATCCCAAATCTTAAAAACTTTCAGAGATGGGATGGATTGCGAGACAATTAAGCTTAATCAATCCAGATTATTTTGTTTTCTGTTTTCTGATTAATCTATTCCCTTGTGAACTAAGACCTGAATGTGGTCCCTAATAATCCATAGTCATTGTCATGGAAAATGTGTGAAGCTTTCCAACTAGTGGAAGATTTTACTAAGATGATGTTAAGGGCCCCTCTTAAGTGTATGGTGAGCCAAGTCTTTCATTGTTAATTGATTACTTTGGACTCTATCCCATGGTTTGATTTTGGATTTTCCATTAATGAAGTCTTTAGATCTTTTTTTTTTTTCTCCTCTAGTTATACGGAAAGTAGACTTTCAAAAGACAATTAAATGTTTTTTTTTCTTTCTCACCTTTTACATACGAGAAAATTCAACCAGTTCTACTCATAAAAGCAACGGCAGTAGAAGAAGGAGATTTTTTATCCTGAAAACCCTATTCAGCATTCTAGGTGCATCGCATGTGTGGCTGGCTCTTTTGGCTTCTCAAATCCTTTTCAAAGGCCACAAACCATAAACTTATTGGTCAATATGACACGTAGAAATAAAAGAGAATCTCGAACAAGAAACCAAAGAAAAATACCCCTAAACGTTTTCAACGAAAATTTCCGTTTCCAAACAAAAAAAGGAAGAATATTGTGGATTGAATGGACCATCATTAGACAAAAAAAGCATCATTTTGCTAGTAATGATCACTTAGATTTGGAAGGGGTGATTTTCTGAGTTTCCTTTTCAATTTTCAGAAGAAAGGGAGAGGGAAATCAAGAATCTTTTAAACTACTTTTGCATGATTACTATTCGGAGTCGTATTATTATGGGGGCCAAAAGTGCAGCAGAAATAGTGCAGTGGCATCTGTAAAGCTACAAAGCTCCCTTGGGTACTTTCTACAAAAAAGGAATAGGGAAACAAGTAATCTGGTTGAGTGAATCACAATTAAAGAGGACCCATTTCGAATTCCTGATTACAAAAGTAAATTTCGATAAATGTCATATAATATCAAGTTGAGCCGCACTTTTATAAGATCATCATATTCTATTAGTTCTGTATCTTCGGTTGATAATATTCTTCCCTTTCTTTACCACTAAGATATGAGTGCTCAAATCTATCTCTTTTCCGAGGGATTAACAAGATACTAGTAACTCTTTTTTGGGATTTTGGGTGAACTATATACTCCGGATACATAATCAAAAAATATTTATTATGCAAATTTTTTGAGAGAAAATGATTGAATAACAATTAATATTTGTCACATTCTCCTAATGTGTAATTTTGCAACAATTTCACCTCTAAGTTATGCGGAAATAGGGTTTCAAACGAATCGAAGCTCAGAACTTTTGAGCAACTCATTTTCATGTTCGAGTCGAGTTCGAGCTCAACTCTCTTAGACTCGATAACTAACGAGTCGGTTCGGATAGGCTCGAATATATATACATATATATTTTTTATTTTTTATTTTTTTTCTAATAGTGAAATTACATATATATCCCTATTATTTTTATTATTTATTAAGAAACATAATTATTTCATTTTTATTTTAATAAATAAAATAATTATTTTTTATTTTTCCGAACTCGAGTAGGTTCGAATTCGAGTTCGAGTTCGAGTTTTATTTTGAAAACTCGTCGAGCTCGAGTTCGAGTTCGATTGAATTCGATGAAAAATAAATCGAATTCAACTCAATAAGACCAAAATTGATTCCATTCGACTTTACTTGTTTGCGATGCCTATTATGTAGAAGGACACAACACCCTGGCCGCCGGTATATACTATATATGATGGATGATGACACGCAAGAAAGATAAATGTATATCATATGGATGTTGGACTCACCTCTGTCCCTTTATCTGTTTTAGGCTGTTAGTATGTAGCTTCTTCATATGGCCCAAGCCCAGACCAGTCACGTTACCATCCACATCAAGACAAAGGCCTAACTAGAAAATTAACAGAATAAAATAATACCAAAGCAAGCTCGAAAAGAAAAAAATGTAACACACTGTAAGAAAGTATGACAAAAACGATTAGTATTTCTTAAATGATGGTGTATACACCAGCTGAGTTAGATGCATGATAATTAACTTGAATATAATATGAGTCTGAACTTCAAATTTTACATATATGGTTCATGAATCAAAAAACAGAGCTAACATGTTTATGCGCATCAGACAATCTGGAATATAAAAAGAGTGCCGGACAATTCCACTTAATTTATTGTTATTCAAGAAATATCATGCTCACTAAACAACAGATGAATTGAACATGATAGTGCTAACGAATTAGTCGGTAAATCGTTTTACCTGTAACTTTACGGGTTAAAGTCATTAAGGGATTAGGCTAGAATCATTACTAGTCTCCTGTAAAGCAGAAAAGAAAAGGGAAACTGAATCGAACCTAACCACATTGTCAATGCCATATATGGTATCTACTGCAGCATGAGTAGTACGTGAATTGATAACGTTAGATTAGCTCAATTATGTAAAACTCCTGCAAATAAGACTAGGTTAATGAACATCTCTTGTCCTGCTTACGAAGCAAAACAGGCGTTTTGCAATGGATAGCATGCAAGGGAGTCCAAACTCCTAAGCTGCTGCTGTCGATCGGCATCTTCTGAAATGAGCAGCCAGGTTCTTGCTCCATTTGAAATAAAGGTTTGCGTAGTCGAACTGGTTGTAACGTATGCTGAAGTAAATCTGCCCACTTTTTCCTTTTCTGTAGCTGCATCTCATACGAAGCCAGAAACTAATATCCCAGGAAAGAACTATTGAAAGAAAATACAAGGCTACCGAGCCTCGTCATGTCAGCCTCGAATTCAAAGGTCATAAAATCTCGTTCTTCACGTTTCATTAAATGCTTTGTCACCATATTGAGAATGCATCAAATTTACTGCCACAAAATTTCATTACAACTCCACCACATAAATTAAAACTGAACATTTCCTCGAATGAAACTTTTTTTTTTCACTTTGTTTTTTTTTTTTTTCTTTGTTTGGGTTTGGGGCTTTTAAGTGTAGGGGTTCGGCGCTGATGGAGGCCAAGGGTCTCAATATGTCTTCTTTGAGTGGGATTTTGCCAACCCATAGTTTTTGAAGGCTAAAATCAACACGGTTTGTCCTGTAGCGTAACTATATGTTTCCAATTGTATGGACCCTAAATTTGCAATTATTTTTGTGCCCACGTTTCTCACAATTTTAGGACCTCACTCTATTGAATTTCTGCCTTTTAAGTCAACCAAACTTCTGAAATTTAGATTTCTTCTAGAACTCCGCTGATATTCCATAAAGCAGGTAACTCATTGAAGTCCTGGGTTTTAATCCCCCATCCTCTTCGCACTTCTTAAATCTCAGGTACAAAATTTTTCATGTCATAATATCCCAAAAGTTAATTTGTGCTAAACATTAGAGACAATGATTTGTTAAAGAAATTATGTTTTAAACAATTTTAACACTAGCAATTCGACTAATAAAAGAATTTGAGTTTTTTTAATTTATTCTGTGAATGCAAAAACCGATATTTGTTGTACCTTTATATTTAGACATTTTCTCAAATTATTTTCATTTTTATATTAAAAAAAAAAAACAGAGTGCCATTGGGACACATCTTAGCCAAACTCAAAGCTTTTTTTTTTTTTTTGGGTAATTTTACTCTACTCGAGTATTCAATTAATGATTGTACCAAAATTTAAAGTTTGTACACGCTAAGAAAATTTTGAATAATGATGCGTTGAGAGGTAGATCAATCTCAGTTGTATATAGTACTCCAAGCAAAAACAAATGGAATTTTGGTGTCTTGGAAACTATAATCCGCAGTTAATCTCATCTACCTAATTTCAAATCAAACCAACAGAGCTAGTGACTGTTATTTGCAATCAAAACTGCAATCCTAGATAATTCATGCCCTCGAATGTTGGGCAACTCAAATTCTTTGTCTAATTCTTCTTTTGAGGATCCTATAAATTCATGAATTAGAAGAAATGACATTATTTGGATTACAAGTTTTCGTACAAAAATTTTACCGACACATTTTTTAAACACATTTTTATTTCATACGTATAGTTATAATTATATATTTTTTTATAAAAATTTCGAAAACTTACCATCCAAACATTCTGACATCTCATGCAAGGTAGAAAGGAAATCTGCCGGAATTGCTTGCAACTTGTAACGGAATACAAAATGAAAAATTCCCAGTCATGGAGTAAAAGAACTTCTTCTAAACGCTGGTACAAATGTTTGGAAGGATAAGATCGTAAATTCAAGTTCCCCGGAATCTGAGATTGTCCGTACCCATCTTTCCCACAGCCGTGCTAGCGCCAAAATTCCCAATCTCCGCCTTTGTGGCTTTTCTCTCGCAAATCCCAATGTCGATCCCGTCCATGAATCTTGGGCTTCCAAACTGGCACTCCTGTCGCGGTAATAAAAACACCCTCGTTCTTACTCAATCAACAAAATTGCCCTTAAAAAAAAAGAATGCCCTATGACAATAATGTCCTTGTACATTCCCAATCCATTGTGGTCCCCACCATTGACCCCCATAATTCCAAAAACACCAATCTGTCTGTCCTTTGGGGTTGTCCTGTCCCTCTGATCCCTCACTCCTCCCAAAGATCTGATGCCATCTGCTTTTTACATACTTTTTCCCGGAAAGTCCCACCTAATGAAGCAAAGTGTGTCTTCTTAGGAGTTACTCTACAGATTTTGTCTGTTCAGGGCAAAAATAACAGAGAAAGCATTTTGTTCACTATTGTTTTGATCTTGGTGATAAAACAAACATTTGTCTAGTATTAAAGAATCATTAGATATAGATTTAGGGAAGAAGTGTAAAAGGAATGAAAGATGATGTAGCCCTTCATGTGATGAAAGAAGGCTAATTAGCCTTGTCACATGTTAGTATTGGGTTTGAAAAGTCAAAAAAAAATATTGGATTCTATGGCCGTTTCAGCTCATAGTATATGTTTCCTAAAGGACATTACTTATTAGGGTTATCTTCATTAGTGACTTAAGAGCAAAGATGTACTTGGTAATAATCCTTTTCTGTCCCCAGTTTTCACTTTTTTGAAATCTTATTCTATTACAATGATGGGTACTAGAGAAGGAGATATGGAGTGGGGGATGGCTCATGCTGCTCCTCCCGTAGTGTGCCTGACGACTGCGGCGACTATTGACGAAAATGATATTGGTAGGATTCGAACCCTTATCAACACTCGAGACAGTAATTTAATAGTCTATTTGGATTGTAATTTTTTGAAGTTTTTATAGAAAAATTTATTATAACGATTCAATATACGTGAAATAAAAAAATGTTCAAAAAAATGTAAAAAATTTTCCGGAGAAAAAATGGCGGTTCAAACAAAATCTAGTTTAAATTCTCTCTGGCGGCCTGGACCAAGATTCGTTCACTGGTTCCGGCTTCCACTTGTGATCAGTTTTGGGTTTTGCTAGGTGTTGCATTGTGTAACTAAAGATACGATGGAATTGATCAGTGACAGTGACAGCAGTTTCGATGATGTGGGGACAGATGGTTGATTGGCGCAATCAGATCTGTCCGATCTATCCGGGACCGTTTGTGTGATGGATGATGTCGAGTCTTTATGATTTTGTTAGGTATGATGCAATTTTCAGACCGCCACATGCGATAGTTCGCTTCGTGCACTGCAGACCAATTTTTGGTTTTGTATCACGAAGTTTTTATTTTCTATAAACCTCCATTTGTCAAATCCTTTTTTCTTTTTCAGGTATTTCAATTTCTTTATACTAGGAGAATTCATCAAAACCTTAATTCTAAACTGAGCACGAGATTAACATACCCCATTGATGTGACTCTAGATCTTAACTTGTGGAAATGCATAAAAAGTTCAATTACGAAATTATGACATGAGTCACGAAAACATACGATCAAAATCCCCGTCTTTGCATAATCTATCTCTTAAATATGAGAATCGATTCCAAAACCTTTACTTTTTATCATACAACAATATATTTTATTATTTATTGTAACATATTTTAATATTTGTTTCATCTAATTCACTTAAAACAAGTGTCATCATGGACAACATAAAACTCGATTGAGTGATGATAAATTAGAGGGATACAAGGATTTTGATTGATAAAGTACAATCTTTAATCTCTCTCTCTTTTTTTTTTTTTGTCTTTGAAAAGTTGTTGAAGAAAGTGACAAATAGAGGAAAGCGAAATTGCATATTGAGGCCCTAATTAACTTTGATAAGCTTAGACATTGTTTGATAATCCAGTTCTGCATTAAAACTTAATAGATTCAGACTTTTAACATGTTTAGATGCGTTTAATAATGAAAATTAAAACATCTTAAGTAATTAAATGGTGCTGAATTTTCTAGACAAAACTTATTCCAAAAAATAAATAGTAAGTTATTCATTCATCATTTAATGTGATATACACTGAAACATATTAGATTTAGTACTTAACAATTTAGTAGTTTAATGAATTTAGATTTTGGATTTCAAATTTCACTTCTAGTAAGCTGAATGACTAAGTGCGTTTGGATAGCAGATTTTTTGGGATAATTTGTTGAAAAGATAACGTAGCAATACAATCAAACGTTTGGGGAAAAAAAAAGGTCACAAATTGATCAACAAAGCTAATAATTAACAAAAGCATGACCTAGCTAGATAGCTGAGAAAGAATTACCTGAAATCAGCTGTCATCAATACATCAAATGCACATACCTACTCGGATCGTAGTGATTTAAAAACATTAAATATATCTAAACCATCTTTAATGCGTATCAACTGGTTGCCTTCTAGTAACCTACCGTCAAAGGCCAGATTTATTTGGATTAGAATAATAATGTATAATTTTTCTTTATTTAGTCAATGGTTGTGTTTAGATGGGAGATTTATAATTTTTTTTTTGGGGGCTGCGCATATATTTTTAGATGAAAATAACTCTAACCAACAGATCAGGAATGTTTATAATAATAGGAAAAAAGACTCCCATGTCTCATGATCTACGCTCTTTTTTTTTTTTTTTTTTCAAGTTCATTCTAATTAAATTATATCGAAATTCACATCACGAGCAAGCCAGTGGTATCAAAAACTGTCTGATCAATACCATGGACTTTGTGTTTGTTCCTTCCACGACTCCGCATGCGATGCCAAACCCTTTTCTTCTTAATACCAAACTTTCATCTACTCTTTATCCCAAAAAAAAAAAAAAATCGAATTTATGCATGGAAAAAACAAATAAATAATCAGTAGCACTATTGTAGAGTTCGTCCTTTCGAGCGTTTGAATACTAAGCTGCCTATGGAGCCAGCATAGAATATGTGTAATTGTCAGAAATAGTTTGCTTCCTGCAATTCCATTTTGTTTGGATATCAAATTTATTTACAAAATTTACTTGCTTGCATCATCAACACATTTTCCAACCACCTTTTTATCTCACACACATCACATCAAAAAAGTGCTATAGTATTTTATTTTAAAAAATTATTTCAAATACTCTCTATCCAATTTCAAATACTAAGAGAGATGATCATACAATTTCGTCACTTGGAAGCTCTGAAACATCTGTGACAGCAACACCATTTCAAGTTAGTCTTTGTATACTTGAATGTTTATGGGAATATGGTATATTTCAAGCCACCATTTTGCTTTTTTATCATCCTCCTATTCCCATATAAACTCCTTTATTTTATTTTATTTTATTTTATTTTATTTATTTATTTATTTTTTTTTTTGGGGCGGGGGAAGGGGAAGGGGAAGATTTTGCCATTTCACAATTCAATCATCATCCCTCACTTGACTACACATGAACCATAAACTTTGCACTAAAACCATGCATGGAAAACGTCCATCACATTTTTGTAGATATTGAAGCTTTTGATACATTTCATGTCGTGACAAAATAAATTTGGATATACTGGAACGGCCCAATGGGGTAATACAGAGCCCAGTAGTTCTCTTATGGGCATCAAGGATATTGGGCTGCGCTTTCCGAGTTTTGTAATTGGTCCTGGTCCTTGCAAAGTAGCAAAACCCATTTAAATTCGGCAGCTGGAGAGAACTGCTAAAAGTTACCCCAACATGCAACAAAGTCCAGCTTCATAGAATAAATCAGTGCACTGAAGGAAAAGATTTTTTTGCTTTTAATTTTATTAATGCAAAAAGGGCGAGACTTAAGAAACAGGGAGAGGACAGGGAGATTTTTTTTTCTCATAGTTTTTCATAGAATTCATGGAATACATAACTTAATATATTATACAATTTTTTCATAAATTGCACAGAATTTCTCTAAACTTTTTGATCATTCAATGACCTCCTATCAACTCTCTCAGTTCTACTAGTAATTATCCTACTGAAATGAATATAGGGAGGGTTGTGGGATCTAGATAATAAAAATAAATCAATAAATCAATAAATAAAGGAAAGTCTCTATGCTAATGAAGATGTAATTAAATGTTATAGCATTTGAAAAATACTACCAAATTCCCTCTCTTTTTATCCTTGGGCTTTTGTCCATCCAACCATGTGCAGCGTGATTATTGATATCAATATGTGTGGACTGTGGAATATATCCTAGATAACTTTCCTCACAACCAACTTTCCAGCTGGAAAAAAAAAAAAGCGAAAATTTGACTCGCTATTTTCATACATCACTTTTACCTTTATCACCTCAAAATGCATTTTCTTTTCTTATTCTTCGAGAATATAGAGCCTTCACCTTTTCATCCCCTCAATGTTTTACTTGCAGAGTTCTTCTCATAGCCACTTGGTACTAATAAATAGCAACTTATGAAAAAAAATAGTAACTTGCTCTAAATAATTTATTTGAGAAGCATAATATATACTACCACACGTGTAAAATATTTATCCTATCTTATCAAAAAAAAAAAAACGTGTAAAATGTTTACAAGAGAGAAATTTCAGCCCCAAGATGTCCACCACATTATCTAATTTTGCAAAAATATTGCTAATTGTTATTTCTTAAGTTTTTTCAGTTGACAGACAGATTGATTTGTTAGCATGACACCAATAATTTTTATTGGAAGATAAAATATCCTTAAATTAAATTGATTATTGGAAGATAAAATAAGTATTTTTAACTCTTAGATTGTAATAGTTTGAATTATTTAAGATATGGATCAATATTTATCATTGAGAGAAGCAATTTGAATAAATGGTTCTTAAAGAATCATAGAATTTTCAATACCCTTTTGTTTGTTTTCCAGATTCTTTGCTTGGTGGGCCTCAGATAGAAATATAGAATGCCATAGCGCCGATTTCAAGCAGAGCAGCTGCTTTCCTTGCTGACTAGGTCGCTGCATATTTGTCTCTACGCTCACATTTGGAGGATTTGCTTCTCAGGCATATATAATAGTCCAAGCAGAAGAGGAGTAACAAAGCTCCCTGCTTGATTAATTTGCAACTAGCATAATAAGTAGAAAAACCACACCACATTCCTCTGAGAAAGAGTGTGTGGCTTTTTGAGTGTGAGAATTGCAGAATGGAGAAAGCTCTGGTTAAAGTTGGAAGCATAAAAGCAGGAAGCTTTTGGCTCACAAAGAAAGCCAAAGAAGAATTCAACAACATCTCTGAAGATCTCACTGTAAGCAAGAAAACCCCTTTATTGCATTCTAGGATCCTGCTTCTGATTCTTTTTTTTTTTGGCTATCGGGGTGGGGATTTTCTGTAAAGCTTTATTCTTTCTGGGAATTTTGATTATGTAAAGCTTTATTCTTTCTGGGAATTTTGATTATGTAAAGCTTTATTGGGCTGTGCCCACTTGATTTTATGCTGTCTTTAGTAATGTGGCTATTTGATTTCTTGATAAAAGATTATTGAATCAGTTTATTTGATCCCTATTAGAGAAAGCAAACTACCAACGCTGGCAAGTCAGCAGGGTTGAATGAACTGTTTCTGGGAAATGGAATAGATCTTAGTCCTTCAGAGTCTTGAGGTTGAAGACTTGAAAACCATAGAGTTCAAAGTTTATGCAGATTGAAAAATGCGGGCAAATATCTGCTTTATTTTAGTTAGCACGGCATGAAAAAAATCAATGCATCTATTCTGGCCTTCAGTTGATTTCTTGTCACTGCCCTTTTTCTTGGTTCTTCCGACTGTGTGTAAATGGGTTCCGACTTAACAAAAGATGAGAACAACAAGAAGGGACATGGTGACCAAAAGAGAAGGTCTGGACATTCTGATGTTTCTAATAGATAGATATCTAATACTATACAGAAAGGTAGTTTCTTTATTCAGAAAAATCACAATCTTTTCCTTGCTAATTTAGGATGGCCAACATTATTTAAGATGGATATAGAAAGCACAGAGAGCTGATAATGCAACTAAAAAGATACGCTCCATTTTGAATATGTCATAGAAAATACATGATACTATTATATTAACTTCCTGAAGCATAATTTTTGTTGCAGACTTTCTCAAGTACTGTTGAAGAGAAGGCAAAACGGATTTTCAACAAGCTAAAAGGTAAACGCTTATAGCTCTGTTTATTTTGTATTCATTGCTGTGGCAACAAGTTTGTGTTCTTATCTCCTCTTGAGTACCTGGATGCATGTGCACATTTGCTACATTTGATCTGCATATGGATACAGAGAGAAGTCATGTCTTAATCTTTTCGCTTGATTCTCTGTATATCTTTGATCCCTTCAGGATTAAGCGGAGTCCTTTTCCATTTGATTGCCAGTCTTCCGTCTTCTTTATTACCATTACTGATTAAGTCTGTAATTGGAGTTGCTCTGTGTTCTCTCCTCTTCCTCATAAACTTTAGCCATCCCTAGTTATCATCCATGTCAATGATGTATCTGCAGTGCTGCGAGTACTTTAAATACTTGTTTTGCTAGTAAGATTTTCTACAAATGATTGTAATATGCTTGAAGATGGTCGAAACCATGCAAAACTCAGCTTTGTTCTTCTTCGCTGTAGGAAAGCCTCTGAAAAGCCTGCAAGATCTTCTTCGGGAATACAGCTTGCCACCTGGGCTGTTTCCTCAGAATATAACAAGCTATGAATTTGATGAGTCGAATTCCAAGCTGACTATTTACCTGCCAACTGCCTGTGAAGTGAGCTTTAAGGACTCCTCTGTGATAAGGTATGCCCCAAGGGTGAAAGGCATCCTCATGAAGGGTAAACTGATGGGCATCGAAGGAATGAAGACAAAGGTCGTGGTGTGGGTTAAGGTGACAAATGTAGCTGTTGAGGGCTACAAATCAGATAAAGTTTGGTTCACAGCTGGTGTGAAGAAATCAAGGCCAAGGGCTGCCTATGATGTGCCTCATGATGCAATTAGGATTAAAGAATTTTGACACTTGAATCTTAGCGATTCATCGTTTCCTCCTCTTGACAACATTGCCAGTGGTTTTTTCCCATTTCTCATGGGCTAAACTAGTCATGATTGATGCTATTAGGTTATGTAGCCCATCAGTCCTTGTACTCTTTGTGCTGATATTTTGATTGAAGTAAACGATTGGGTCTAAATGTAGCAATGATTTAGCTTCTTGAAATGGTGACACGATTTCTATTTTTATTTGCAAAGAGTTTCTGGCACAGATCCACTGGAAAACGGGCTCAACTTGACTGCTCCATGCATTCCAGAGTAATCAGTATAATCAATAATTCCTTATTGATTTATTTGGACTTTATGAGATTAAATCTGTGAAAACGGGAAGACGACTAGAACATCCCACGTTTCTGTTACAATCAATCAACGTCGCAAATTCCTTATATATCATGAGAGTAATATTTAGGGTCTTTCGGTGATGCTCTGCGAGGTGGAATTACACTGTTTTAGCTATGGATGCAAAAAAATTGAGTTCAAACGAGCTATTCTAAGCTTACTGGTAAAAGTTGAAACTCGAACTCGATCTCGTGTGGGTGTGTGTATGTTGATTTGTCATATTATTCCTTATTTAAAATTATATAAAATATTAACTCATATTATTTAAATATGATTAAGTTCAACCAAGTTCGAGATCCGAGTCTTGAAAGCTCAACACAAGTAAATTTCACTCAAACTCAACTGGCTCGTATGCACTATTTTCATCCACCCTTAGATTTTCTGACTTATTGGACTAATATAAAGAGAATAACACATCCAGTCTGCAATAACTCGTACAGTTTAGTTCAAAACTTTCTTGGCCAGCAAATCATCATTTTCCACTTTTTTTTTTTTTTTTTTTGGAACTAAGGATCCCTTCTGATTGACAAGCAACAAGAAAAAAGCTTCTCACAAAAACAGCACATTTGTGGTCAAAAATCGATTTCAGTGCAATTTATGGTAGTGTTACTTAAATAAATGACAACATTGATGTATTTATGTGCAGCAACTTCTTGAGCTGCAAAAGAGTTCCTGTGTGTATATTCTGGTCACATAGCAACAGCAGTAGACTCACGAATTATCTCGTATACGGATACAACATTCTCTATGCTCAATAAGACTATAATGACCCATTCGAGCAAATCAGACCTCCTATTCTGCAGAACTTCTTGTAGAAAATGAATGTTATGCTGCAAAAGGAAGAACCTCCTTCAGAATCAGAACAACGATAATTCGCCAAAGAAAATAACATATGAAATGTTGCCACCGTTTATATGCTATGGACGTGCATTGCTTATTAAGTAGCAGGCCCAAAAAAAAAAAAAAATCTAACTGTATCAGAAAGTGTAAGAGGTCTAGAGCAAATCACAGCAATGCCCGTCTACACTTGGAACAGAACATTGATCTCATGCATAACAATCTGGAGACGGCAGACGGAACAAAGAAAAAGCAATAGTGTATCAGTAAGTGATAACTAAATAGAACAAAGTATCAAAATGATATTCACCTCTACAAATTTTAGCTTAAAATTGAGGTTTCCAAAACGTTGTGTGACCTCGTATTCTTCTCGAAGATATTCATGTATCTGAGCATATTTTGCATCTCTCCAAGCAATTTCTGACCTGAAAAATGACTTGCAGAAAAACAATAAGCCAAATCTTGCATAATAAACTGAGCAAAGACGAGTGTTGACAAACATTACCTGTCAAACAGACCGACTTTCAGAATCACATCTGCTAGATTTGAGTTAGCCTTCCCAACGAGTTGAAAGAGCTTCTTACGGTCAAGTGTAAAAGTTCCAGTTTTTTCCATTCCACGATTTATTTCTGTGAATTCTTCAACCATACCATCCACCTAACAGAAATACATCAGTTACAACATTAATATCAAACACCAAGACCCTCTCCTCGGGAGGATAGATGGGTGATTTGGGTGAGATGCAATGTAGATCCAACTATTGATTCACTCGTGGGATCCGATTTTATCAGTTTGTATTTCAACAGTCAAAAAATTTATTGTATTTTTTCCATATATTCTTTTCGTAGTAAAAACTAAATTAATACATTTTAAAGAAGTTTCCAACATTGAGAAAAGTAGTCAACTTTACAGCAGTTTACAAGGCTTGAATTCTTTTGCTCCCGTTGGTATAGACAGTCCCAAAAAGTTGATATTACTGATATATCTCAATTAGTTTACCTGTGAAACAAAATGGTCCAAAGCAATGCTTTGGCCAAGCACACTGCTAATCATACGGATGCTATCAGTATCCAGATCTCTCAGAACAATGCAATCCAAACCTCCCTCCATATCCTTATCCATCAACGGCTTCTCTTTTACAGCATAATCTATTTTTGACAGGACAGGGGGGGAACAAATACCAGAGATTACTTTGCAAATTCATTAGATATGCAGCAGCAAAATAATAAGGTTAGCAATAGCAAAGCAAATTGATCATAAAAATGTGCTACAGACTTGAGTTCAAATCATTCAATCTATTCTGCAATTCTAAAAACTCAATCGGAGCTACAGAGGGAATAAAATGTTGCATGACTCAGAAATATACACATGATGGCATAGTACATGGGGGATCTTGCCCAAGACCTTCTGGGAAATGGTCATTCAGATTAAGTTCCAGTCTTCAAGGGCCTAGGAAATGTCTCAAAAACTAATTATATGATTTAACGCCACAAGGTTGGCTTCAAATGAGTACAAAATTAGTTGAAGAGCAGAAATATATTGGGATAATATCAGAAACCTCCCCTGAGGTTTCTCTTAATATCACCTGGCTCCCCTATAGTTTTGACAATATCACTCACCTCCCCTTGTAATGGTAAAATGACTATATTAACCCTCACTTGTACATAATTCACATATCAAATAAATGGATGCCAAAAAATTAAAGAAAATTAATCAAAAGTCACTTTCTTTTTTTTTCTCTTTATTCAACATTCTCTTTACTCTTTTTTTCAAATGGCAGTGCAATTTTTTATTTATAAATCATAATAAATTAAATTTGATTTTTTTATTGTCATAATGTGGAGTATGAATATATGATTTTTTTTTGTTTATTTTGAGTTAACTTTTATGATGAATTGGTACAACTTAAAAACTTGGATCACGAGTTGTGAAGATATTAGGGAAAATAAAAGGCTCATAAGAAATTAGTTTTAAGTATATATAGTTGAATTGGTACTAGGATATTTCTTTATAGATATCTTTTTTTTTTCAAATTTATACTTTTATAGATTATGGATTTGTGATATGGTGGTACAACTAGAAATTATTTTTTAGGTAGTGATTTTTTTTTTGAGCAAATAAAATGGTTTAGGACTAGTTTTATTTAGCAAAACGAGCAAAAGGGTAGTTTGGGATTTTTATAAATTTTGTTACACAAATAATAAAAGCAAGGGAGGTAAGTGATATTTTCAAAATCATAGGGGTGCCAGGTGATATTAAGAGAAACCTCAGGGGAGGTTTCTGATATTATCCCAAATATATTATAATTTGTTAATATCAAGTGAAATTTTCCCAAAGATGTAATTTTCACGGTGGAAAGCAGGAAACCAGTAACAGAATTAAATCTAGGTGTGGTCTTGTATTTGCAAATCCTCTTGCTCGAGTTGTTTGTGTTGACTGGGGCAAAAGAAGTCTCTGCGTCAAATAACTTGAAGATTTATACCACAGTGGCTATTGGAACACTGTTTCCATAATAAACTCTCTAATTAGAGATGCAGCAAGTCTAAAGGTTTATGATTTGTGGGTTTACTCTGAGAAGAGAGATGGTCAGAGAATGCACCTAGTGAAGATAAATTTAGTCCCACACAGTAGATAAGGATGTCCTTTCTTATCTGTCCCACGTAATCAATCTGCACTCCAGCAGATGTGAGTCCCTCTCCCTCCCAAAGTGGCAATCTTTACAGAACCTGCTGGTGCCTCAAAAGTATCTTCACTTTACAAAAGTAAAGAAGCAAAAGAGCTCTGCTGGTAAATGCTGCACTTTTAAAGATGATGAAGTGAAAATCACCAATGCATGACTACCAAGGGAATAGGTTTTTTAGCAGAAACCTGAAACCCCAACCTTAAAGCTAGCTGACACTCCCTATGAACTTTAGCTTTTATCCAAGCTGACCAGTCCAAATTGCTAGCAACTCTTTCATCATGTGAAGAACTAGCACACAGTCAAAGCGGCATAGCCTCTTTGAGTGGAAGGGGACCCACCTACTACTATAAACATTACCACAGAAGCTGCAGGTCCCTTCTTTCTCTGTTTAGACTAAACATGTGTTTCAGCTGGGGACACAGAACTATTGCCACAGAAGCTGTGGGCACTTCAATTTCGGCACTGTTATTTCACCTGGGATGGAGTCAGAAATAGCTAAAATACTAAGGCCTTGGAACTACTACAGCCTACATGTCAAAGAAATGGATATATTTATAAATCAAGTAAAGATGGTCTTTTAATCTCATAACATATATTTTGTGAAGCTTAGGATTGCCGTAATTATATTATTGTAGTTTAAGCAACCTGGTGAATTGATTCCAAGGTTGTACTCCTATGCAACTTTAATTATTCCAAGTTTACCAAAGATCCCAAAAAGTTCACAAAGAATGAAAAAGACTAAGCTAAGCATAGGATGGTTTCTTCAACCACTTAACAGAATGAAGACATTTCATTAGAGATCTTACCATCTTTTCTCAATTCTGGAAGTAAACCAGAAGCATATCTTCTCACCATTTGCAGGTACCGTTCAGCTTCATGATCCTCCACATTGAACAGAACAGCAGAACCATACTGGAATACAATCATGTACTGACAACTACTTGTGAACTCTCTGACTTTGAAGTCCTGAGCACCAAGGGTTTTGTGATTCAAAATCCCATTCACAAAAGTCAGAATTAGATGGCTATATATTTATACTTGAGTTCCAGAGTGGTATCTCCTCCAGAAACCATCATATAGTCAAATTAATGACTTTAACAGTGAAAATGGCATATTCTAGAATTTGCAATTGAATCAGGAAAAATGTTAATTTCACTCTCTTTAAAGGACACTTGCTCACTAGATACCGTCATTGCCCAGTGTCTATATGACTTAGGTCAAATTTTGGAGTGTAGGACTACCAGCTAGAACTATTTATGTAGGAGTTGAATTAGTATTCCAGTGCATCTCTGGCATTCTTTCAAAAGCAACCTGTAGAGGGATTCCTAATTCTTCCTCTCAGGTAGTCAAGGATCTCTTGACAACCTCAGACTCCTAACATCAACTAGTGAAAGAAATAATGTCCCTGCAGTGTAGGAGATGCAGTCTCTTTATTATTTCGTTCAAAAAGATTCACACCATAAATGGAACAGGCAATAATTAAAAGTGTCAAGAAGCCAGGGAATAAATAGGATTATGACACATCATGTATCAGTTAACAACTCTTCTTACAGTCATATTAGATTGGAAGTTGCAAAATCTGAAGGCAATGGAGTTCGTTGAGCGAGAGGTTGGGGGAACAATATATCTGGAATTCTCAGCTTGCATGCTTTTCAGGTCAACACTGCCAAAACCATGAATCTGAGACCCGAACATTAATAAGGATAAACATGCAATGGCATTAATGAGAATGAAATTGTCAAACCCAAAATAAAACAGCAGAGTAATGCAAACATTAGAGCCTCCACCAGATTCATGAAACCAACATCCAGAAGAGAGAAACTAAAATCAATTTGGAACCAAGATAAGCATGCACTGACTTAAAAGAGCAACCTGATAAGGCTCATTTTTCTGAAGATTGATAAGAAAATTAAAGAAACTGAAGATGGAAATAATAGCACAATCCATCAGCAACTAGTCAACAAGCAACAATACCAAATACAACCAAAATCATTGGTGCTAAATACAATATAGGATCCTGGACCATTGCACCCTATCTAACGTTCAATGCAAAGTATCTTAGACCTCGAAATGGAAAAAGATAAAAAAGGATAATCGCGGCGCGACAGTCTACTACTAAGCATGCTACCTATGATTAATGTCCTGCCTGTATGCAGTGTCAGTGGATTGCATTTAGGATTATGCACATACAAGTATATGCCGACATAGCTATGAAGTAAACATAACCAACGACAACAGAGAAATTACCATAAAAATATCCGTCTACGTAACCAAAACACAGATCAACTTGGACATGTTACTGAAAAAGTACAAACTTGATAGTTGATCCATCAAAATTAGATCAATCCATCTATTAACCACCCCCCCCCCAACAAAAACAAAAACAAAAAAATGTTCTTTCAGTCAGTTATCCTGAACTAATGTGCCATCAGAACCATTAAATCTGCTATAGCACTAAAATGGATACTTCTACTCATGCTCGCTGATAGCGCTCCCCACTTCCCTCCACCCACCCCCAACACCCCAAAAAAAAAAATACAGACACCCAACAAGGAAAGAAGGTCAAATATTTATATATCTCATAAATAAGTACCCAAGGAAGTGTCGAAAACCAGCTAATAACACACGAAAAAGTCTACAAATCATGACAAACATAACTAAAGCTCAAACTATTATTGCTTGACAGAAAATCAATTTAAAAACTTTAGATAGTGAATGGGACCTGGTGCAAAGAAAATAAGCTTTGATGGGGATTTTCCCAGTGTCCAAGTATTCCATGGAATCAGAGGCGTTGTAATCATCAAGATCCTGATGGGTTTTATAATCCAGGTCGTCAGCATATTGGGCGGCTGCAGATGATGCGGCAGAAAATGGCCTAAAATCGAAAATTCGAGCTCTAGATTTTGGAATTGCTGAAAAACTAAATGGTGGGTTCGTTCCTGAATTCGTGAATTTAGTTAAGGAGACGATTCGTGAGAAATTAAGAGCACGGGAAGCTCTCCATCTTCCCATCTACTACCTGAGGGTCGATGTTTCTCAACTTTCTTCGTCGACTTGAATGTTGCTATTCGTTAAGGTTTTCCCCTCTTCTTCTTCTCCCTCTTTTTTTTTTTTTTTAATTTTATAGATTTTTCAAAGTGACATTTTGTAGTTAACTCTAGAGTATGCTTGGATAAGAGTTTATTTAAAATATTATTTGGAATAATTACTATTTTGAGATATAATGTATATGAAATAAAAAAGTAGTTAAAAATAAAAAAATATGTTAAAAAATATATTTGCAATACAAGTAAATAAATTTTGTACAACTAATGTTTATTCAAAGAGTAAATCTTGATGGTGTATACATTATCAGGTTGATTTGGTTTATAGGATGAGACATGATTGACTTATCTTGTCTTATACAATATTTGGTTACATTTTTATAATTAGATTAGATATCCATGTTAACTGGATTAATCCTCTCTAGAGGGGATAAAGTCATCTCATAGAGGCTCTTGGTATTATTTATGTGGGGATAATTGTGAGAGGGATAATATATCAGATTATTTTACCCTTACAATTAGGGGTGAGAATCGAATTCGAATTCGGTATTCGGTAGGGTGAAATCGGTATTTTTCAATAAACGACCAGTAAAAATACCAACCGAATTCGAATTCGAATTACCGATTTTCCGATTTCGATTTCAATTCGAATTCAATTCGGAAATCGGTATTTTACCGATTTAACTGAATTTATAAAACAATTATTCAAAAACACAATGGAAAGCAAATTAGAAAGTTTTAAATCAAACAAAATCCCCAAATTATTGAGCATCGAAGCAAATAAAAATGCATTTGCCTTTATCAAAGTTTATATGAATTTTCCTAATCCAAATTAGGCATTTCACATTTAATTTTATCTTTCAATACATTAGGTATTCGAAAAATCGAATATGAAATCGGTAAATATTTACCGAATTACCAAATTACCGAATTGAATTCGAATTCGGTAAAACCGAATTGAAAATTCTTGAAACCGATTTTGTATTGAATTCGATATATTTAAATTCGGATTTTTCGAATTATCGATCGAATTACCGAATTCAATTCGAATTCGGTTGGTAATTTGGTATTCGGATTTTTTGCATACCCCTACTTACAATAAAGACAAAACCTACAACTATACATTAATAAATCAAACATTGAATAACAAGGTTGCGTAATCCCAATATTAATTATCCAAGAATGGGTCATCTCATCTTATCCAATCAGTGAACCAAACGCTCTTGTTTAAAATGACACACGTGTAAAAGTTGAATTTTAAATTCAAATTTTGCATGGTTGTCATTCATCCAATACTGAGAGTGTAAGAAAGATGAATTCATCCAAAAATAAATCTTATACACATCACTGTTGGATTAATAACACATGTCCAAATGGGCAAAAAATGTGATGGCGCCTTAACTATTTAATCGAGCAATTTTTAGCCCTTTAATAATTAAGTGTCTCATTTTACCCCTCCAACTTATAAAATGTTAAACTTCCCGCCATTTTACCAGCTAGATTAGCCGATTAAGCAAGTAGTTTGAGTAACAAATAAGTTGTGAGGGCCAAATTTAAGTTGTGAGGGCCAAATTTCAAGAGCATTTTTGTCTACACAACCACTTGATCCATGATTCCTTTGCTCTATAGAAAATGACACAATTCACAAACTAATATCAGTCGCCAAGTCCAACGATTTCCTCCATTTTTCAATTCTTTTCTCAGCCATTTTTTTCCTTCATCCTACCAACATCAACTAAACTCTTCTTGCTATCTGCTTTGTTTCCTTAACTTTTTAGTTTTTTACCCAAAATAAAATGATATTCGGTCGAAACCAAAAATCAAGCTGTCAAACCTATCAATTGCTTGATAGACAATATCTTTTACCACTATCCAAACAATCTTTGATAGATCTATTCCATCAAGTCATATATGTCAGCAGATTGTACATTACTAGTTATTAGTGGACTCAGAACTTAAAGTGACTTTAAATTATGTCTAGGGCAATTGAAATATTTGAACATAGAGGTATGGATTCTTTGTGTTTTCTTGTCAAAGAGGGAAGGAGAAAGAGTGCAGTGCTAGACATTAATGGTTGCAAAGAATTTGTTGATTTGCGTCTGTTTGCTTGGTTCTGATCATGGTGGGTTTTATGTGTTCATGGGAATGCCTGAGAGAGATCTTGTGAAGCAAGAGCTTTTTTTGGCATTTGGAGATGGCTTGGCAACTACAATTGCCCACTTCAAAATGCCCTTTTTGGAATCTTAGTTATACTTTTGAAGGATATCATCTTTCTTAGACGCATTTGTAGAATTCTTCTCCCCAAATTTGAACAATGAATGATGGCGCTAGTTCAGAGTTTCAAAGTTGCTCTTGTTTCTTTTTTCTAGAAGGATACGTAAAGAAGACCGGAAGAGCATCTATTTACTAGATTTTTATTTCTCATCGCACCTGCTGTTACCAACTGCCTAATCGACTAAACTGGGTAAAAGGGTGTGAAGTTTACCATTTTATAAGTTGGAGGGGTAAAATGAGACATTTCATTACTGAAGGGCCAGAAGTTGCTCAACTAAATAGTTAAAAGACCATCCAGATTTTTTGCCCTATTCGAATGCACCTTATATTTTACTCATCGACATCAATGTTATAAAGATTTGGTTACCAAAAAAAATGAATTTCAAGTAAAAAAGTTGGACTAACCTAGTTTAGGGAGAAGGCTTTCCCAATTCTAGAGGTCCATATCAAATACTAGAATAAACAAGTCAGAAATGACTTTTCATTCTAGACGAACCAAAAGAGGGGTAAATTTCAAACATAACGTGATTTTGAGACGGAGATAGAGAGAGAAAAAAGGAGTGATTTGACAAATCACATGTGGTGTGCTGTTAAATTGGTTGTTAGCACAATCATGGCATGTGAAATGACAGAAAAACCACCAAATTGAGCAATATTATACAAAAGGTGGGACAAAAATCACTGTAGCAATTGGCCTTACATGCTTTATATATGTGAGAATTTGTCTATTTCCATGAAATTTTGATATTTCTATTTTAGAAATAAATGAGGATTGGTCATTGATATCAAAATTCTTCAATTGTGATACTTGACTCGTTTTAATATATAGATTTTTAAAGTGAAATTTTGCATTCACTAGCAATATAATTAGCAACATGAAAATTTAAATTACATGAAGTCAAATAGTTATAATTGATTTTTAATCTATTTTTAATTTTAGATAAGATTTAAGAAAAATTCTTGCAAAATTGTTCAAAAGTTAAAGAATAAATATCGTAAAACATTGGTTCCCAGTATAAAAGAAAAAATTATTTTAAATGCAAGGAATATTAATTATTATAAAAAATATGTTCAAATATTAATTGAGTTTACAAATACGTTAAGATATCATGATATAGTGTAAAAAACTTATAAGAATAAATTCGACATCCTACCTGGAATGGAATAAATAAATTGAAAAAAATTACATGAGCACAATATCAGCATATCATCGAAGAGAAATCTAGCTTTACATCAACAACCACAGAAGAGTCAAATCTATAAACATAAAACAAAACTAGTCAAACTAGATAGGAGCACTATTAAAATAATTGATAGCAACCTGAATCAAGAAAGGTTTTCTTTCCAGTCTTGCAATTATTGTCCTTCCAAAATTCTCATGGATAGAGATAAACAAAGGAAAATTCATTTAGTTCTCCATTCTTGCTAGTATAACTTTTCTAGAACTGGTTCAAAAGAGTGAACAAGTCACTTACCCCACACTACTATAGAGAGATATATGCACAAATGTTATCCCATACACCAAGGAGTCAAGAATTGCAACTTTCTATATTTTTATCTCTATCTTAGGGGTGACCATAGTTTAGATTTGAATCGGAACTGGACCGGCGGTTTATTGAACTTAAACCGGAATCGGAATTGAGAAAACGGAACCGGAACCGTAACCGTGACTAAAGGTTTAGGTTCAGGTTCACAAAAATTTTGAACCGGAACCGGAGCTGGCGGTTCAAGATCAGTTCAAACCGTCTAAAATACATTTATATCCTGAGTTGTTGGGCTTTTTTTGATTCAATTTAGAATTCAATTTCACTAACTAGCACCTAATATCAAACAGTCTCAAATTTAGTCCAACAACCTATTATCTAAATTCATTAATAAATTCAAATATAATAAATAATTTAGATCTAAATCCAATTTAATCAGAGAGTCAAATTCAAACTAATCAAAGTATTAAACTAACATTTGATGACACTTTTAGTTTGACTAGTCACTATAACAATTCTCAATATAAGTTGAGATATTTTTGATAAAATTTGTATTCTTTATTTTTCCTTGCCACATGATAGTACAATAAAATTCATAATTTTTTCAACATTAGTTGTTATATTTACTTAAAATCAATTATATAATACAAGTATTTATATGTAACTAGAAAAGCCAAAACTGAAACCGGAAAGAATCGAAACCGTAATTGAACCGGAACTGGAGGTTCAAGAACCGTAACCGTAACCGTCTCTGTAAGGGTCGGTTCAGGTTCCACCTTTCAGTAGAACCGAAACCGTTGGTTTTTAAACCGAAACCAGCAGTTTTGGAACTGTGGCTACCCCTACTCTATCTTCCCTATAGTATGGTAATAAAGCTTTTCATACTGAAGAAACCGGGGATTCATCAATTTTTTAACAGAGTGGTATCCAAAAAATATGCATGTTAAAACACGTGTGATTGGAGGGCCATCTAAGGGGGAGGGGAAAGAACTGAATTTTGAGTAGGCGTTAAAATTTGGAATGACCAAAACTTGGGAAACGCTCATGTGGACCAAAAAAGATGTTCCATGAAACATACTCATTTGCATCTAGGCAAATAATTCATATCATGTTTACTTGTTTAGTGTCTTAACAATGTAATTTTATCAAATATTGGGCAATTAAATTCTCCCTAATGCCTTAATAATTCTTTGTAAATCAAAATCCATATTTAGGTCCGTAAAAAATAGGAGTAAAGAGAGTAAAAAATTATAGTAGACTAACAATAATAGAACTCTGCCAAAAAAAAAAAAAGGAAAAATGTGAACAGATGCAAAATCATTGAAAAACTAACCCTTGCACACTTAGATACTTAATATATTGGGCAAAAATGCATCACATGTATTCGAATGTAAGTTATTGTACTCCAAGGAGTAATCTTTTTGCTGTTTTTCATTGCCTTTGCCACAATATTTATGTTATTCTAGAGCTGTAACAGGAGATTGGATACTTATCAATTTGGCTATACTCATGGCCAATATATGTCTATGATTTCCTTCCTTTGTTTTCAAGTTCGGTCCGTTTACTTGGAATATTAACTCAATCTTTCTAATATATGCAAGTCCAATTCTTAACCTAACCAAATTTCATTCTAACCTAAACTCGAAGTTAGACCGCAGGATTTACTTGACCTGCTCCAAGTCAAGAAACCCTAACTGGTACATGGACAACATTTACTTGTCCTAAAGGTCAATTTGAATGGATAATTTTACTATTTGGATAAAAAAATGCTCTGTCCATTTTCCAAATAGAGGAGAGAATTTCTGGTGTCATTTTACTTTACCAAACAACAACATGTAACTGTATAACTTGCCTTTAGAGGAGCGTAGGGCAAGAACGGTTGATATTTTTCTAATGGGGCAATGATGGTTGACAGTTTTATGATAATTGCCAATTGCTCCTATTATGAGGATAAACTTGACCCAATAATTTTGAAAATTCTAAGATAAAAGTGGGAAAAGCTATTCTTAAAATTTTGTGAGGGATGGTTTTCAGGAAAAATTTGAAATGAGCTATTTTTTTAAAAAAATTTTGCGAGAAATGGATTGCAGGAAAAAGTTGGAATTACATATTTCAAGGAAAAGGTCTTTCTAGTTCTAAAAGTCCATCTATACTATACATAAAGGGAAAGGAGAGGGTTTGGGGTAAACATTTGTTGTCATTTTTTAAACTTCCATTTTTACCTTTATGAAAACTACTTTTACTTTAACTACTTACACACTTTTGGTCAAAATAACTACCATAAAATATTTAAGTATATATCTTCAACATAACTATCCAAAGCCTTATAACCGTCAATTTTATGAAAAAAATTTAAAAGATTAAAGTTTACTTCATAACATTTTATATAAAATATATAACCATAAATATTATGTATTTTCTAATTACATATACATTGAGTGTGCCTTTAACACTAGTACCAAATAATGGAATAAACAAGTCACAAAGGCCTTTTCATATCAGGCGCACCAAACAGAGGAGGTAAATTTCAAGTGTAGCATCCTCACGTCTTGCTTAGTTGCATGTTGAGCATATTATTGTCCCATCAAAAAAAGGCTTGGAAGAAAAAAATAAAAAGGGATAATTTCATAAACCTCCATTGAGTTTTCTGACAGTATCACCTAAAAAAATTTTAAAATATCACTTAACTCCATTATTTTCAAAATTTTGTAACACTTTAAACCCAATTGAAAATATACTATTAAAATACTCATTTTAAAAAAGAGAACATAATTTCTTTTGACATTGCCTTTCGATTGGCTCACTATTACAAAGTAAAAAGTATATTTATCAAAAGTTTAAAACTAAGACAAAAGCATGAATATGTAAATATGATGGAATATAATATATCAGTCACAACCATAAGCAGAATTTTTTAAAATTGTAAAAAAAGAAAAGTTTACTTAAAATATTTTCAAACTAGAAAAAGATTTTTTTTTTGTCTTTTTAGTGTTCAATTGTTTGCTACTATAATAGGGGGTCGATTATTTTGAGAAAAAGGTAGATTTTTTTCTATTAAAGTGTTGCAAGTTAGGGGATTGATGATGATTCTAAAACCTTGACGTTAGATACACATTTTTTTTTGATATGCTAATTAGATGCTTTTAGTTTTTCTTTTAGTGGCATTTTAGATTACCAAATAAAGAAATTTTTTCAATTTATGTAAGCTACTTTGAACAAATTTAAAAACTTTACAAATTATTTAACATTTTCATCTTTTTGTCCATATCAATGGCTTGAAAATTTCAAAAAGGAAAATTGTTTAAAGTAGTACTTATAACTTATTTGAGATGGCTAAAAAAATTGTAATCCTCTCAAGATATAAAAAGAAAAAGTTATTTTATTTAACAGTATTATGGATGGTTTTTATGTGTTTTGTAAATGATTCATAAGTGTAACTTTGTAATATCTTTTGTCCAAATTACCAAAAAAAAAATTGTTAAAGGATTTTCTAACCTCGATAAAAACTTATAATTTTTCATTCAAGAAATAAATTGATATATTTTTAAATATTGAGGGATTTCAAATTGATTTGTCATGACAATTAAGGACACAAAATAAAAAGGCAATTTTGGAGTGAAAATATTTATACACTCCAAAAACTTTGGTTGATAATGTTACAAAATTTTGAAAATAAGGGAGGTGAATGATATTTTTAAAAGAGTACTAAATGATATTGTTAGAAACTTCAAGGAGGTTTCTAAATTATCCCAAATAAAAAATGAAAAAAGGCATTATTCCCAGAATCCCATCACTTCCGCTAATATAAACGATTGAAAAACCCATAGCCAATGGAGCTGAGAGCAAAGCCAGAGAATCTTGCACCAAAAATACGGCCTCAATGGAGGAGCAGCAGCAGAACGCTCTTAGTAAAGCTACCACCACCACCCCGTTCCAGTCAAAGCCAATACGCTGCATCGTCAAACTTGGTATGCAATCTTAGTGTTTAATCTTTCCTGAGATCTTGTGGTTTGCGTGGATTCTATCTGTTTAATTACTAGATTTATGGGTCATTATCTATATAATTTGCACCCACTTCTAGCTCAACTACCTAAGGTGGTCCGCAGAATCCAATTCGTCAGCTGAATTAATCAAAAGTCTCTTTTCAGTAGATGCTTCTCCATAATCATGTACTAGCAGAGTCCAAGGTTAATGCTCATTAACGTTCAGAATCTTGTTATTAATTATTGGATTTGTAATCTGTGGTATTTTTGAAGGGATTGAGTAAAATAGTGCATAAAGTTCTGTTTCTTTTGAAGATAAGGTCGGATGATGAATAGGACACATTTCGGGGATTCAAGTTTTGTGATGCTTCTGATGCTAGGAAGCTGACTAACCAAGGACATGTTAAGTGACTTATGAGTTGTAAACCAACAGCCAACCCCAAATAATGTGGATAAAGGGTCTTCTTTTGTTTGTTTTTTAATTTTGGAAGTGATTGTCTTTTATTGGATATTTAGAGCTCTTTACAATTGGAATAACCAGGAATGAATGCATGTATAAATTGGAATAACCAGAAAAATATGCATATTTATGCTAGTAGTGAACAAATTCCTCTACATATTTTAACATAATTTACTGATGTGATAGTTATCTCACAGGAGGTGCAGCAATTACTTGCAAGCATGAGCTTGAAACAATAAATGAGGAGAATCTTCACACTGTTTCAAAACAGCTACGGCAAGTGATGTTATCATGTCCTGATGCTGGAAAAATTCTTGGAATGGATTGGAGCAAGAGGCCAGGAACATCAGAAATGCCAAGTACCATTGATGGATATTGCGATCAATTTAAATTAGACTTTGAGAAATTCATTGTTGTTCACGGGGCAGGTTAGTGTACATCTTTGTTGAAAAATCCTATGATTTTTCATTTGACTATTTGTGATGATCCTATTCTTAATTCTCAAGTTTAATAGAACAGTATTTCTGTTATTAAAAAGGCTTGCAGATAGCTTAAACTTTAGATCTTTGGTTGCAGGTTCATTTGGACACTTTCAAGCTAGCAAATCTGGGGTTCATAAGGGTGGTCTTAGCAAATCCCTTGTCAAGGCTGGTTTTGTGGCAACACGTATTTCTGTAAGATCTAACACTTTCTGGGGTTTTGATATCCAATCATCATAAAGTTGTTTGATAACAATTATAAGAAATTTGTAAAATGCTCATATTTTAGAATTGTTTTCCACCCTTGGGTATGCTGAATATATTGATCTTGTCTGAGAATGCTTTCCGGTAATACTGAAATCCAACTTATAGCTTGACTTTTAGAATTGGCATTCAGGTGATTTCCGCCTTCAACTTGCTAAGTGATAACTAGAGGAGTTCATGAAAAGTCAGTTTATTGTTCTTAATAATCACATGATTGGCTGCTTTTTGGTATCCTTCTTCTCTATTGTTGCTATAGAAGATCTTTCCAATTATGATTCTTATAGATAGATATTGGCTTCATTTTGCAGGTTACATCTCTGAATCATGAGATTGTTAGGGCTCTAGCAAAAGGTACATCTCCAATTTAACATATCAGATTCATCCCTTGATGCAAGTGGTAGTTATTCTAGTGACTATCTACCTGCCGTTTTAAATATGTATAAAGATCTCATATTAACCTTCGAAGATCTGCTGCCAAATCATTTTGTCTGTTTTTTTGCCCTGAGTGGGTGGGGGGATGAGGAGCAGAAGGGGAGGGGTGGTTTGTATTAAGTAGATGTCATCGTGAAGGCAATTAACAAAACAGCATCAGTAGAGGGTGCTAGATGGACCATGAGAACAAAACTATTTCCCATTCACTTTGCTGCTGCTAAATTTGCATGAATCAACTTAGCCATCAAATTTACTAATAGGTTGTCGTGTTTATCATAGGCATGTGTTGATGTTTGCATTTACATATGCAATTTCCGTTGACCCAGTTTTCTTTTGTTTGTCTCACAGAGGATATTCCGTCTGTCGGAATGTCTCCATTTTCATGTGGTTGGTTGACGTGTGAAAGAAATGTTAGAAGGCAAAACTTTATTCTGTGGATCTTTTGACATCAAAACTATTCAAGTTGCTACTTTCTTTTATATTTAGTTGATTGTAGTGAAAACAGATGTCTAATTTTGACTTAAACATTTATAGATGGAAGCAGCTAATGTGAGTACGGTGGTTAAGGCTTTGGATTCTGGCTTTGTACCTGTAAGTTAAACTTAAAATCGTGTAAGAAGCTTTGACTTGGACTTCTTGTCAATTATACCTTCGGAACATATTGCATCACCTTTTAGAGTTAAATAGAGTCCTTTTTTCCATTTTGAGATGTGAAAAATACTTTGTTGAAGACAAAAATATGTGTTTTTTCCCCTTTTAAATCTAGGATATTCCTTATTATACATGCGTGTAGGTGGCTTCCTCATTTAGGTACTTGGACATAAATAGGTTATAATTGTGTTGTGTCTTCTGCAGGCCTACAACTATATTTAAAGCAAAGCAATGCTATTTTATCTGACAACTTTAGACAGTTAACTTTAGTAACTCAAAATTGTATCTCGAGTTCTATTCTAAGAATCTAATTATTCACTTTGTTATATATAGCACACTGTAACATATGAGGTCCTTACTAGTCTTCCTTATTGACAACTTAGAATGCCCTTTATTAGTACTTAAATTCTGTATTTTAATAAACGTACAGGCATCTTTCTTCCATCCCAATGGTCTAAACCAGGTCACAGTTGATGTATGGGTTGATAATTGACTGATGTTATGGTGAACGGCTAATGAGTAGTGCATTATACACTACCTCAAAAGTGCTAAAAGCATTTGCAATCATGATACAAGCTTAAACTCTATGTTAAAAAATAAGTGAATGATCACAGGAGAACATTTTTAATGGGCTAAGCTCGTTTTTTACAAGTAAATAATCGTGTTCTATAGTCATATTAGAGTTCCTTAATTGTGTTCTATAGTCATATTACAGTTCCTTAATCTATAAGGTTATGGATGACTCAGATCAGATAGCATTTTAATATGTAAAATTCAGGACTACATGTATCTGTTCATATAATATGAAACTCAAGAATAATGTGATTTTGATTTGATGAATCAGGTTCTGCATGGAGACGCAGTGCTTGATACTTCACAGGTTTGATGTCTCTTCCCCGTTAGTGGCGAGGTGACTTGGGTATTCTTTGTATTAATTCCTTCAATGGATCAGGGTTGCACCATATTAAGCGGAGATGTAATCATACGTTATTTGGCAGAAGAACTGAAGCCTGAGTTTGTTGTTTTTCTCGTATCCTACATAGGTTGCTCAAAGGGCTTGGCAATAGATCAAGCTGTTCAAATTCATTTACTGCAATTTCAAAAGCAATTCTAATACATGGGACACTTTAACCTCGTAATATTGTTTCCAGTTTTTTTTTTGCTAGTTGACTTTTTAATGTGTGCCCTATACAAAGTTGACATAGACAGATGTCTTAGGAGTATTTGACCGCCCACCAATTGAACCCGGTGCAGTACTTCTCAGAGAAATAGGTGAGCACAGGTCCATGATTAAGGATATGTTACTTTCATTCTCATGTTAAACTTATGGAACTGATAGATCATTTACAACAGCTGTCAATGAAGATGGGAGCTGGTCTGTCATGAAACCAAACATACAAGATGCAAGCAAACAAGGTTAGAAATAATCAATTTTTACCGTTATGAGGTTTTAAGTCTTGCCACCTCTCTTCCCCCATCTTTCGCCAAATCCTTCCTCCCCCCTCTTTCTGGCATTTGGCTGTGACCAGATTTGGGGCTGGTTGCTAAAATTTGGTCACCCAGGGAGGAAGGAGAAGGAAGAAGGAGGGGAGGGGAGGGAGAGGAAGAGGGAGGAAGAGGGAGAGGGAGGGGAGCGAGTAGGGGGAGGTGGTGGTGACAGTGATGGAGGGGTGGAGGGTAGGGGTGGTGGCCGTGGTGTGTGGTGCTGGGTGGAAGAAGAAAAGGCGGTAGTTTTTTTGGGTAGTTTGTACTTGAGATTGTGTGTTTTTTGAGTTTATTACCATAGACTTCACAAACAAAAACAGCTTGTGAGGAAAACAGGCAAATCCAAGGAGAGCCCCTTTCTTTGGGTGTTCTCAAACTAAGGGAATTGAAATCTACTGCTTCTTTCTCCAACAATATTTCTTTTTCTCCCAAAGTTCCTTTACTTCTTTTCTCCTCCTCCTTCAGTCTCTTCCTTAGGATCTCCCAACAAGCAACCCAATCTTCCATCCAAATTACCCCTGCATTTTTTATGCACATCTGCCAAGAATGAACATTGGTGTTGTCCTTGTCTTTTTCAGTAAAAGTAGGTTTTACTTTTACCCATGACAAAGATGACGAGGAGGTGGGCTAGGTTCTATTTCTGTTGCTACCGCTTTTTGGACTTGAAGGCCGTGGAGACGGCCTGATGACTTGGACTCTCAACACTACTATCTCACTTATACTCTCTCTTGCTGCAATCCTAAATTTTGCGCTTACAAGTTTCAGCTTTGCTGTCTGTGGAACTGCTGGAGGAATCTTAATTTTGTCAAATAATTGTTTTGCTTTGTTGGAATTTTTATTTGGACTTTCACTATTAGTAAGCATTCTATTGCCATCAACAGTTGTGGTAACTGTAGCAACTCATGATACAACTGGCGGCATGGTGACTAAAATATCAGAAGCTGCTATGATTGCGAAACTTGGAATTGATGTATACATTGTGAAGGTAATATAACACCAACTGCTTTTATGGCTATTTATATTAACTACAAATTAAGGGTTTGGGATGATACAGGCAGCAACGGAGCACTCCAAGATAGCTTTAAGTGGAGACCTGAAACACAATGTTCCTGAGAGCTGGTTGGGAACAATTATAAGACCCTCAAAACAACAGCAATGAACTGCTGGACGCACGACGAAATTGGGCAACCTATAGAAGGGTTTTTCCCTAAACAGCAATACAAGCCAAAATGGGCTGTTGGAAAAAGTTAATCTCCCTTAGGATTCAAGCATCAGGAGAACCTGAAATACTTTTGTCATAATAGTTTTTTCAAGCAAATTGACAAGGCATGTAGTTTTGAAGCATCTTCAATTTCCTAAATTTCATTCTCAGGTTTATTGTCTGTTGGGTTGAATCATCAAACATGCTCCCTGCAACGTTAGCATTGATAAGCAGAAACATCTTGCTCTGTGGGGACACTTTGGTCAACATCGAGACAAATTCCATTATTTGATTTAGAATTTCAATCATCTTCATCATACACCTCCATTGGGTCCTGGGGTGGGGGGGGTTGGGGATTTTCACGACGACGTTTTTTCAGCCTCCTGCAGCTAGCTTGAGAGAGAAGAGTCCAAATGCTTTACCGATGTTAGGAGTGCCAATGATACAGTTCAAGATAAACATTCTTCTAGTAAATGGATCTCCCTGCAACTAAAACTTGCTTCAGAAATTTCAACGCCCAGTAGGATCATCTGCCAACCTCGAACTATAAAATAATTCACTAAACACGCAATAGGAAATACCAGAAAACGAGTGATCGCGTACTTCAGAAGCTATAGATGCTCAAAAGCATCTGCCCACGCGCACAAATACTCTAAAGCCACAGAAAACTCGGAAGAAAACGCTTCCAGATAAATCTGCATAAATAGAACACGAAGAAGTAACTAGGAGAATCAATTCATTCACTCATAAAACTAAATTTCGCAACTCCACAACAGTTGAAGTTGCTACAAGTTTATACACTTCCTTGCCAGATTACTTTTGGCCCACACAGAGTAACAGAATGGGTTCAGACAGTAATCAAAACAGAAACAAGAACTAACTCAGAACACCTCAACATCACAGTGATCTCTTAAAAACTCTGAGGCCATATATCATCAAGAATCTAGTATAAAATGATTAATGATAAAAAGGTACGGTAATTCATGATCCTCCCTGCGCACCAAGTCAATATCATATCCATTCCCTATGTAAAATATAAAAGCCTCAAGCAACTCCTTTGACAAACAGCTACTTGGGACCAATATCCTTCAGGGCACAGATCTGCTCCTCTCCCATGGCGGACATCACTGACACAACCAAGTCCTTTCCCTCACCAAATCCATCCTTGATCTGTACAGGTACCAGAAAATTTCATTAACTACATACACAGCAATGCATGTGCATAACAACTTGAAAAATATTGTAACATCAAATTTGAAGCCTCCCTCCCATCTCCCTGTCAGCAGAATAAAGGTTAACAATACTGATTGAGCTTGGAAAAGAACACCCCAACAGTTTTCAACAAATAAGCTATGACCTCAATATCCAAAACTAGAATCTCCAAACAGTTACATCTTCAACCAAGTCAGAGCTTCATAGGTCATTGCATTACAAATTCATGAGAGTGAATCAATGAACTCCAATAACTACAACATCACCAAACATACCTCGCTTTTCCATCACCAACATTCTATATGTAACCAGGGATTAAGTCAAAGTGAATAAATGAATTCCAATAACTATATATGGTAAACCATACCAAACAAACCAGATCAACAAATTGACTGCACTCCACCTACTCAGAGATTAGCGAAACCAGACATGTACTAACCTGCGTAAGCAGATTTTCATCGGTTGGAAGCCTCAGGTCATCCTTAGTGTTTCCATTCTCAGTAAGCAAGCTGACCTGCAAAATTTCGAGCGTTGAATTAGCCTACACCCCATCAGGGAAAGCATACAAGTAAACAATGGGATAAAAGGAATTCTGCACTTACAAATCCATCCTCAGAAATATCAATGAGCTGGTAGTCAGTACGATTGACATGGGGAACCTGTAAAATAAGATGGCCATTTAAAATCCAGACAAAAAAAATTAAAGGGGAATCACATATTTAAACATGGCCAACGGCACAGTAGCATTTCAAGATGGAGCAGAACAGCGTACATCACAGTTGTGGGAAGAAGGAACAATATCTTCAAGCTTCTTTCCATTGAAGATATCAATGCCCACAAAGTGGCATTTAGCATGGCCGTGCTTGCCAGTCTTGGAAGTGGAAACTTCAACAACCTATCAGATAGGAAATGAGGTAACCAAAAACTATATTAGTAAAAGCTGAACAACAAGAACGCCAAAGCTCACTTCGTACTTCTTTCTGAGTGAGATCATCACCAAAATCTTGACACAGGTCAACATAATAGAACGAATAAAGTTCAGTTTTGCTTCAAACAGAACTCTTCATTCAAATCTGATAAACTGTACTCTATCAGTTTTCAGAGTGCTCCAATTGAAAGATAAACAAATTTGAGAAATTAACCACCAAAGAAAGCAATCAATTTCATACAAGAAGATGAAACTAATAAGATAAATAAATAGATTAGTACTTGTATATGCTACGGAAAGCTTTCATGATTACCACATAGAAATCTAATTAACTAAGCCTAATCAAGTCAAAAGCTTCTCAAACTAGTACCCGACAGCAGAGCAATTCAAATGACGTCAGATCTGAACTCACACAGATTATAGGAATTAAATCATTAATCCTAATTCGAAAGAAATATTATGTTTATCGATCCGTATACACAACTAAAACACTATCGAATCTCCCAACTTAACCTTTTTATTTTTTCCAAAAAAAAATAAAAACAGACTTTCAGTTACTTAATTTTAATTTTCTAAACAACATTTTTCACGTGCTCAAATTTTCATTTCAAAAATTCTGTTCTTTTCTATCAAAATCTTACCTGCAATTCACCATAAACAAATCACCATATTCAATCAAAAGCAGAACACCTGATATATGCTGCTCAAATTCCAAATTAAACATGCGCACTCAGAAAATCATAATAAAAAAATGGAAAAAATTAGGGTAAAATAATAAAACCTTGCAAGGACGGTTTTTGATGACGATGTAACCGTTCTTCCGGATCGCACCGGCCTGCTGAGGGTAAGTCTTCGAAGCTCCGGCGTCGGCCTTGGACTCGAAATGATGCTCCTCGTCCGACATCTTCTTCTCCTTCGCTTCGAAGAAAGAAAAGCTGAGCTAAAAAACCAAAAATTCAGAGGAAAAAAGAGTACGAAAAGTAGAGAGAGAAATTGCAGAGGCTCAGAGCATCAGAGCGCTCGACTTTATACTGGAGGAGATTTTAGGGTTTTTGAGACGAGATGTAAGGAGTGTGAAGTCCGGATGGAATGTGGGCCGTCGATTGTTATCCATTTTTTTGGATTAGATATTTTATCACTTTTGATGTTTGCGTTGAAACGACGCTGTACTCCAGTTGAGTGAAGACTCCCTCAGTGTTTTTTTTTTTTTTTTTTTTGTCTTCTCAACCTTTCCCTCTCCCTCTACTGAATATGGCAACTCATGGCGAGTTCCACTCGCTGAGCGACTCATTGGGTACTCGGTACGGTCAGCCGCCTGAGGAGACCATTGGAGAGAGATGCTAGGGTGTATCAAATCCGAATTTCGGATGCTACTCCTGCTCTCTTTGAACGTAACCAAATACATGATTATCAGCAATGACTAATTTTAACCGTTCAAAGTGAAGATGCAATGAAATGATAGCCTCTCGATGTCAAGCATTGGTAATTACTCTCTCCCTTCCTACATAAATGTCCCAAACTCAAACTTATGTTTCTTTTTATATGTACTTTTATCATGTCAAGAAAATATTTATGAACTTTTTTCCAAAATTACCCTTTGGATTAAATACAATATTTGTAGTATTAAATATAAAAGTAGTTGTAGATATGAAGAAAGATAAATGATAGTTTTGATAATTCAGATAAAATTTTTACTAAATTTTAGAAATTAACTAACTTTTTTAATTTAAGGGATTTGGTTATTCACACTTTATATAGGAACAGAGGAAGTAACTATCAAGGTCTCAATCTTTTACGTATGGTGTACTTCTTATCAGTTAATTATAGATTTTGAATTTGAATTATTAATATATTTTTCCAAATATTTGTTTGTTATGTTAGTATGTTTTAAGATTTTTTAAATGAACAAATAAAATTCAGAATTTACCAAAAAATAGCGTTAGCTGATTACTATTCAGCTTTCACGAAAAAAACCAAATGAGATAAGTTGTTTGACAAAATAAGTAACGTAAGAAGTTTTTATTTTATTTGAAAAGAATTTGTTATTCAAATTTCACTATAGAAAGAATAAAGCTTTTGTTTATAAGTGATTATTATTATAAGAATAAAGCTTTTGTTTATAGAGTGATTATTATTATAATTATTTGGAAAGGAAGTCGGATTATTTCCAAAGCAAGAAAAGTCAAGCCATTTGTAAGCACCTAATTCTTGCTCAAAGTGAAATATAGGACATATTGGCCTTGTTTGGCATAAGAGTTTGTATAAAATCCCACTTGAGAGTTTTGAGGATTCTTACAGATAATATAGAAAACAAACAAATTTTATACGAACTTGCTAAAAATTTACATTTAAGATTCTTATAGTAGATAAAGAGATGAAACAAGGCCATAAGAGAAAGAGATGAGGGAGAATCATCAGATCGAATTCGTGATCTGTACCTTTTCTATATGTCCACATCAGATACGTATAAATTGTCAAAAATGATAGGCAGTAGACCATTCGTGTCGTCAATTGCCAAAAGACCAGGCTACTTCTCAAGATTCCCATTCGGTTCGACCGTGTCTTCTTCATTCAACAATTAAATAACATTAGTGAATAAAACATTAACATCACAATTAAATGATAAAAGCATATTATACAAGCAAATCCTAAGGTCAAAGTAGCCACCAGCTCTGCAGTTAGCAGTCAGGCTTTGAAACCCTCACGGACCACATCCAGCTTCAGTGCAATAGCTCCACGGTTGCTGCAAAACGGGAGATTTGAATTTCCTTCTAAGGACTAACGCCATTAGGTTTAAGTTTCCAAACAATCAGAGTTGCATAGCGCATCAGTAAAGCAAATATCAGTGCTGAAGACAGAAGGCACAAATCTCATTCCACTTGTCCAGTTCGAGGGCTTCGCTCTTTTGCAGGCTTCAGCAGAAGGACTTATGTGGAATTGCTTCTGAATCACTCAAAAACGTGATTCAAAAACATTCACAGAGAAGCAAGGTAAAGTAGTACACTGGTTGGTAAACTGTCCAGGCAACCGTAAAATACTGAATCGATGTTTCACTTGATGGCGTAGTTGCTCCTATTTTGAACTTCCAGCGGAAAGGGATGAAATGTTGAGGTCATTGATTTCATGCAAGAATATCTGAGGTAGCTCCTCTCTGACATGGCAATGCGCAATTGATACAAGTAAATCTACCACCTTAAAATCAACTTATTGATGACATGATGGGACTATGCATGTTGACTTCTAGCATAATAAGATACCTAAAACTTCACATATTTCCTCAAATAAATGAGTTCCAATAAACCATGAGATTTCTATTATCCAAACTAACTAAAGCTAAGCAAGCCAATATGATTCGTAATTCCACCACAATCAATTTGAAAAAGGATTTCTTCAAATGTCAAGACAACAATTGAAAGATCCAAGGAATAATCATAGGGACATTGAAGTTTGAAATCAGTTGAGTAATGGTGGAAAATTTCTGGTGTTAAGGACCCTGAAAAATTTATTATGGAATACTCAAGCACATGAAATGGCTCCAATCCTACTTTGAGAAGTTGAGTTATATAATAGCCAGAATTCACACTCTGCAATCACAAGAATTTGAATACTCTCTACAAGATGGATACATGACGATTATAGAGGAGAAATGAAATCTACATAGAACAAGTGGACTACTTTAGAAGGGTGTTACATTTTGGATAACTTAATGAAAAAGGATACTGCCAGTAAACCCGATATTTGAATAACTAACCTCTCATTAGCTTCTTGGTATGTGTAACTCGATGCAACTGCTAAAAGTAGTCCATCATAGTTGTAAGAAAGTGAGGCAATGGCATTTGGAAATCTCGGCAACTGCAGAGAGAGTGGTAGCATTTTGAAAGAAGTTATTAGAAGTAGACGGTAAAAAGTAATTAATAACAAAGACAAGAGGTAGAACAGCTTAGCAAAGAAGAAAAGATTTTCAATCTAGCAAGTTAAAGTCAGACATGAGAAGTAGAAATAAGTACAAAGTGCAAATACAGACAAGACGATTCAATATTTTCAAAGCTCCAGAAGCTACTTTGGCAAATGTACATGCCATTGATTGATTCACAAAAGCATGAGAATTACCACAACATCGCAATCCATTTCACAGTAAGCACATTTTTCTAGAATACTAACCATTACATTTAAATATACCCACAGGGCTCAAAGCTTCATCCTAAACTCAGAGAAGATCCTAAACTCATGTAGGAGTAAACATATTTTTCTACCACTTAATCAAATACAAAATTCTTAATTCAGAAAAGATTGCACAAACCAGAAAAATGAAAATTTCAACTCTATGTTTGAATTCAACCTGATAGCAGCTCATGAAATCTCATAAAAATGCATATAAAATGTACCTCATAAAGTCTTTTCTTACTCTGAGCATCCCATGTTGAAGCATAACCTTCATTATCACCGGTGACAAAAATAGTTGACAGGCTGAAACATGAGAAACATATGAGTAATCTCATATACTAAACAATCTATCAATTCCAAACAATTAGATTAGAGCAAGGAATCACATACCATGGATTAAATGCAATATCATTCACAGGGACAATATGATGCTTTCCATTCTTTTCCTTCGGATGGCATCGGAAAGCATACCTGCAAAAGTTTAGAGTCAAAGACATGTCTTTACCACATACCATCTGAAAAGTCCAAAATTTTATTTTTACCAAACATGGCAGAAAAATTAAAATCGTGCAGACTCAGAAATCAGGACTGCTAATTCTGATATAAGATGAACAAAACACAAAAATCAGACAAAAGCAATCAATTACAAGACTTTCTCTACCTAGTGCGGCATGTTAATTTATTTGTAAAGGCATTATAGAGTTACAAATATGAAGCTAGTCATGAAATTATACTTCCAACAATTTAAGAGAGTATGAAACACAAACAAAAGATTGGAACTGGAAACTGTTTAGTGTTTTTTATGACACAGCTTACAATTTAAGTATTCCCTTTTGTACAATAACATGGTGCTGCAAAAGAGAGTTTATAAGCCATTAACACACTTCATGAGGAAGGGCAATTGGTATACAACAAATGATACCACTGAAATCAGGATACCAACAAAAGGATGTACTAATTTCTGAGATCTCTATAAAGTCAACATGACAATCGACCTCTGTCTCATGCTTAAGTTTTCAAACCAAAAGGAACCAGAAATTCTTTTGACCCAGCTAAGAATTTTAGAAGTAAATTGAAGTGGATACTACTAAACAAGATTCATTGTAGCAGAAGGGTATAACCACAATAGCAAAAATGTATAATAGCTTTTGATGCTAGTAAACTACCAGAAATCATACTGACCTGCCACTCTTTGAGTTGCTATCACTGAAATACTCCAAAGCAACCCGTCCATCAAATGATCCAACTGCATAGCCTGCATGAACTGGGTATTCATCCTTTGATGCAGAAAGGATAGATTACTTTTTAGATATAATATTTCCCTAGCAGTAGTCTTCATTGTAAAAAGGACTATAATACTAGCACACCCACAAATGCAATAAATCTGCTGTCTTTATTTGTTACCAAGTAACTCCAAAACCAGAAAGAATGAAGTTTACTTTGGCAGACATATCTCTTGCAACAAACAGCAATATCAGGTTAGGCTATTGCCAGCTCCCAGCTCGCTTAGAAGGACAATAATATTGGAGATAATGATACTACATAAATGTTGTTAACGCACCTTCAAAACCAGGACGGACACATTTTATTTGAATGTCTATAAATGAATCTTTGGGTTGATCTAACTTGCCAAGCTTACGCAGGTCGTATGTGCTTACTGATGTCCCAACAGCAATCGTCAAATGAAATTCCAAGAGGCACATGGACTCTACTTCTCCACCAAGATTCTCCAAGCATTGAAGAGACTTAACTAATCGCGTGTCCCAAAACTTTATCTTTTTGTCCCAGCCAGCAGTGATTGCAAGACCTATTACAATTGGGAAAGGAAAATATCTCATTGGTAATTATCCTAGGAAAAACTATGAGGGGATGAGCAGCATCAATTGTTAATCATATGCTCCATAGTGTACAACTGAAGTAGGATCAATTAAGTAACAAAAACATCTCCATATGACTCCAGCAGAGGATCCACCTACACCTAGCATAAAATCAAATTACTTCTGCCACCCAATAACTTTTCGTAAAAACAAACTTTTGCAAAATCCACCTCTAAAGTGGACATAATAGCATAACAAAGACTCCTTTTTTTTTGGAATTTTGATACATAAAAAAATGCACCGAGCAACTAAAACTTTACAGACACAAAGATGAACATGTCAAAGTACTGTAATCTGACGATACAATTAACAAAATTCTGAGGTGTAAGTGAATCCCTCCTCATCACTCCAACAGACTATCCACATGCGATCCGATTTAGGTGGAGAGAGAAGAGCTTACTTGTTTCATTTGAGTACTCGACACAAGTAGCTTCATGATGACTTCCAACTCGATTTACATCTCCGGAATTCAAATCGTACCTACCGAAATTCTCCAATAAATTGGGAAAAAAATTAAATAACTAATCTTAAACCAAAAAAAAAAAAAGCAAAAGATTAAAGCATACAATATATCGAATTTCTATTCCTAGTTTGAAATTCAGAAACAGGTAAATTAAAGAATACCATTAATGCTGTGGGAAAATTTTTTTAAAAAAAAAAGAAAAGAAAAGGAGCTAGAGGAAGGGAAGAATGAACCTGCGGAGATACCCGTCTGTTGCAGCGGAAAAAGCAAGTGAATCGTTGGCGAAACAACAATCGAGGAGTGGATATTCATCGGAAGCTTCTAGTCTTAGCTTACAGGCATCCACATCATACAACCTAAGGCTCTGCAAAGCTAAAAAGACACCTACTTAGACACGAAATTCGATGTTCAAGATAGAGAGTTGTTTCCATGAATAATAAACCGCTATGACTGAGGTAAGCTTTTTAGCTTACGGAGTCCCAAGAAGAAATGAGGAGATGGTTGGAATGCGGGGCGAATTGGATCCGGGAGATGGCGTCGCGGATCGGGCTGTTGCCGAAGCTTAAACAGGTTTGTTTCATGTTCATTGGGCGACTCACTCTGTCTCAATCAAAGTTGTTCGTTCAACTGCTGCAACTGCAAATGTTAGTACTACAGTACCCACAGAAGTTTTTCGCCTGAGGTTCTCGAACGACGTCGTCGCCTGAAGATTTGGGCTCCAAAGTTTGAAAAGTGCAGTCGTTCAAAATACGGTGGCGCGATTCGAATATGCATCTTGGGGATGGATGCCAGCGTCCACCAGTACGACGCCGTTTTGAACTCAGGAAGGCCTTGCAACGTAAAACAAGATATCCCTCGTTTCCTTTGGCACTTAAAAGAAAATGAAAAAACAACTTAAGGCCTAAAAGTATACACTTACAAGTTTTTATCCTAATTTCAGGATGGATTGAATAACTATAAAGATTTCTTCCCCTGGGGGAGGGGGAGAGGGGCAGGCAAGCAAAATTCAACGCTCATGTCCTTCTTCATACTACCAAGTCACTAACATCATACACGGATTCTTGTAACCAAATGAGCTCCAAATGTTCCATTTCTTGGCTACTAAACTCCTACGCAACATACTAAACACATGAAAATTTTCTGATACGAGCTTTATCTCCTCTGTTTCCCTAAACTCCAAACTTGGCCCAACATGGGACTGTTGAACGTTCATATTCTTTTCAGGTCACCAAACAACTGGCAAAGGACTGCCCTGAGTATTCAACTACCTCAGCAAAATGGTGATGAAGGAGGAAATGCGAGGTCAGATGAGCAGTATAAACATAACAGGGAAAAACTGGAATTCCCCGGCCTAATATTTTACTCCTACATGCCAAGGTACGTGCACCGCAAACACACCAGACATGATGTCCACGAAACATGGATGCACAACCATTACTGCAAAAGAAACTTCCAACTTTCACATTTGCTGATATTTCAAGCAAGAAATTGTAAATATGTACATGAGTAACGAGACTACAAGTTTGTGACAAATCTAGGAGATAAGAAAGACCAAGACATGTGAAAAACCAAGTCAGAAATGATATCACTACTGGCAAACAACATAATTGCATTTCTTCTAATTCTTCTATCCCTTCCTCCTTGCTTGGCAAAAGCTTCATCTCACAAGCTAAAGTCGTTGAATTTTTCATTTGGGATGTAGAAATCAAACTTGACATCAACGGAACCAGAATTTTTTCCAGTGTCTTTATACTCGACGTTAGTAATTGTTCCAGTAGGATCTTCCTCCTGATATTCTGGTCTGACACGTCTAACAGGAACTGTAACCGAGTAGACAGTCCCCAGGTCTGGATCTGTTGATACACTCAGCTGGACTTTATCTTGTGACTCTATCTCTACAAAATCAGATAAGGAAGTCACTATGTTGCTTACAATTTTCTGTTTTGCCTCATCACTCACAGCACATCGATCAGAGAAGAGAATCATCTTTAAGCGTTGCTTGGCTATGTTCGCATTGGAGTTCCTTCTTGATGCAGGAGAAGGAAATATTATCTTCCATGCCAAATTCAACCGCTCAAAGAAGTTCATGTTTATGGCATTATGCAGGAAGTAATCAAGTTCCTGGCCAATGGCACTTGAGGACAGCTTGTGTTCCCCCAAAACCCCAATAGATCGTTTGGAATGACAGTGCATATTGTGGCCCTCAAGTACTCTGCGAGACCATTTAGGCATTGCATCAAAGGCAGCAGATCCACCACTGGGGAAAGAACCAAAATCTACCTGTAATGCCACAAATGAATAGGGAAATTAATAAGTGATATAGATGCTCAGTATCTAACAAAACATTTGATTTAATACTGAGGTTCTAGTGGTCGATATCTGATGTAAATGCTTGAGGTACTCCCCCCTCCTTGTCTAGATTATTGCAAAATCAAATGAAAGCTATGGTACTTGCACCCAAAAAACAAAAAATTAATGAATTTATGTTCAGAAACTTTTAATCATATAGAATTAGTATTCACTCGATGACATGTAATCTGCCTTCTGGAGGAAGTAAGTTGTAACTTTGTTAAAATTAACATAAAGTACCATTCAATAGGAGTCAAAGACAACAAAAGACTCCAAAGCATGTCTAATCAGAAAGAATACAACATTCCAAAATAGTAGAGAGAGTACACGTAGAATCATAAACCTTCTACTGACCAAAAGCACGTCAGAAGCAAACTCCTCGAATGTGCACTTGATACTCAAATAGTTAATGTTCATTAATACTTAAAATGACCAAAGACCAAGTTCAATCCACAGCATGCTTGGAATGCTTTTCACGTACTTGCATGTGTTTCAAGTGAAGCATTTTACTTGCTCAAATACAAAAAGCTTTGAACAGTTCAGATTCCAGCATCATCACAAATTCGTACAGATTATAACAACTCTTGGAGGAAACATTAGCTGCTTAAAGCAATAAAAGAATAACAAAACAAAGACATTAATTTGCAAACAGGTGAACCATATATGACAGGGCAATTCACGAGCAGAAACTTTAGAAGGATAATCAACAAACAAATTCAAAGCACGATCATAACAAGAAGTACCATGTTACCAAAAAAAACTTGATACTTCACTCTAAATTATAGATGCATACCCTTTGGCACCCATCTAAAATAAAACGTAATGGTTGGAGAGAAGCATAAAGCAGACAAAGATCCGCAAAATAAAAGAACTCCGGAGCATTCAGGAACAGAAAATGTCAATTGTAGCTTTATAAACCCGAAGAAAATGCTCTGCACCACGTCTAAATTATACAGCTAGACTCATCTATCGTATAATTCCTAATTTTCCATGAAAGCTCCTTTAGAAACAGGGAAAAAGGGGGGGGGGGGTTGCAGCATAAATCCAATATCATTTAGTATTTGAAACGTGAAATTTCGAAATCTTCCATATTTGCTCGAAAACGATGTTAATAAAATTAAAAACATAAGCACGAAAGCATCAAATACCTGAATATAACTCCAGCCTAAAAGGGTTGGTTTAAATTTTAAAAAAAAAAAAAAGGGAGCTACACAAAGACTAGGCTCACAGCACAAAAAAACTGCGTTTGAATGTAACCATAACCGGATTCCCATCTTTTTTTGGGGTAAAATAAGAACCAGGATTCCCATCTTAAATTAAGAAACAATTTATTCAGTTCACAAGAAGGGGGGAAAAACACTCTAAGGCTAAAGTTCTCTCTCCTTTTTTCCCCCTTTAAGCGACATTAAGTTCCCACCTTAGCATTAAACAAGCATCGCAAGCTGAAAAGATAGAAAACAATTACGAAACGAAGAAAGGAGCTGAAAGAAAACCTTGGAAGGTGGAAGTGAGCAGCGAACAAGAGGGTTGATGGAATGTGGGCCCAGCGCCGCAGAGACCCTCAAATCTCCCGATATCGCCATTCTTCTTCTCTTGATTTGGATTCAGGCTTGAGCTATTTATCGTTCAGTTATTCTTTCTTCTCCTCCAGACGGGCTGTTCCAAATTGGTTTCACTCCTTTCCGGGAGTTCTGGGTTGTACACCAGTGCAGTGTAGTAGGCTGGTTGGAGAAAAAGGTAAAGGTGGTAGAGACTAAAAAGGAGGAGCTAGCAGTACGACGTGGCTTTCAGCTGTTTGGGAACTAAAATTGTTGTCATTTTCCAAAAAATCTTTGTATCTGTTTAGTTATCAAGATTTGAAAATATATATATATATAAATCTTTTTATGCTTATTCTATTATAATCATAATTTTCAACTTTTTTTTCATTCCACATGCATCACATTATATAAAGTGCCAAAATATTATTTCAAATCATTCTTTTTCCAAATAATATCCTATCCAATTGAACTATGCTGTGAGTTAGAGCTGCAAGCGTATCCAACTACTCGCGAGTCGAGTTCGAGTTCGAATCAAGATCGAGCAGTTCATTTTCACATTCGAGTCGAGTTCGAATAATCTTCTCTCGGGTTGGATAGCCTGCAAGCCAACTCGAATGTGATCGAATATATATATTATTTTTTTTATTTTTTATTTTAATAGTGAAATTACATATATATCACTAATATTTTTATTATTTATTAAGAAAAATAATTATTTTATTTATTTTTTAAAAATATAAAATAATTATTTTTTAATTTTTCAAGCTCAGGTAGGTTTTAGCTTGACCTACCTGAGATGGATTATTATTTTTCGAGTTTAAAAACATTGCCTAGACTTAACTGAGATGGATTACATTTTGTATTGCATCACCCCCTAACTCACGAAACTGTTACAAAATATTTGCAAATTTTATTTGAAAGTTGCAAAGCGAGGATGTTACTTTTTGAAAGACAAGTTCAACTTCAAAGGTTATTTCAAATGCTGTTAATACACTTTATGCGCAAAATTGAAAAACCCTATTTATATACGTTTTGTGCCCAAAGCTTTTACCTTATTGGATCAGGTCCAGTTGCCAGGCTCCAGCCCGAAATACTACATAGCTCCAGAGGTAAGTAACTTATGGGGCCGATTTGAGCAATAAGGCCACAGCCCGAAACAAGCACAGCTCTAATCCCGTAACATTTCAAATAGTACCTAATCAAGACCACTAAGAATCTCTATAAAATGAAGGCATATTTTCTCAAAGTCTTTTTTGAATTGCTTTTTTTTTTTTTGTATGTTCTATGGAAAAAATTTACAGTAATGATTTCATCCACATGAGATAAAAAGATATTTGAGAAATATAATTATAAAAAATGTAAATTTTTTTGATGGAAAATTCAATTTAATCAAGGCTCTGATGTCTTCAAATTACTAACTCAAGCATCCAAACTTTCTCAAGATATAATTCCACAGTCACACCTCATGATAATTAAGATTTTTTTTTTCTTGGCATCAAATAATAGGGCTATTTGAGATATTTGGATAATAGATTATTTAAGATAATTTTTTTAAAAAACACTATAACACTTTTTTGATGTGATGTATGTTAAATAAAAAAGTGGTTGGAAAATGTGTTGATGATGCAAGCAAGTAAATTTTTGTATATAATTTCCTATCCAAACAACTAGTTTTTGAGATATGATGCATATAATATAAAAAGTGATTCTAGAAGTCCTCCTCTTCATCCTACTTTCTAGCCCAGCTGACTTCTATTATTTTCAAAGTCTTTTCATTTTTTTCTAGATAGCATATTCCAATTTAATATCAGCCCTGCTCGGATTGCTTTAGATTTCTAATAATGGGTTGTGAATTCGTATGACTTTTATTAGTTTTAAGCGGAAAGAGAAAAATGTGCAATATTTAAATCGAGCTCGAGTCATCTCCCCAAATCAGCCGTGCCCACTTGTGCGGCCAATTACAGCCTGGGGTCTCTAGATTCCCTCGCGGCCTCCAAATGTCAAATCCTCCTCACTTTAAAAGTCTTCCACGACATAACCAACCCCTAACGCAAACAAACACACAATTCATTATGGTAATTTTATGACAACCCATGACGCAAACCACATCATCCATTTCCCAGCTCCCCATTTTTTTTTTTTTTTTGTAAAACTCTTTGAGAAATTGGAAATTACTAGAAAATAACAAGAAAAGAAAACAAATCCCAAATTATTGGATTAAATATATAGATATAGCCTGCCCTAGAAAAAAATTGAGATTTTCTTTGAATATATTCTTTTTTTTCAATCTACTCAAAACTTCGTAAGAGTTTGGAAAAAAACTGAAAAAAATCTTATATATACTCTTAATATGTACGTCATTATTGTTAGATTTATAATACATGTGAAAATGTTGAATTTTAAATTTAAATTTTGCGTAGTTGTAGTCCATCCAAATGTGGCAGTGTCCAAAAAAAGAAAAATTGGAGAATAATGAAAGAAATTAAACAAAAATGATGGAGTACTTCTGTCTTTCTTTGGGAGAAGGAAATGGTGGAGTTAGTTGCTAGTTTTTTGTCGGATGTGGTGCCGTGGACTTCTTATTTTTCACTACTTCAGGTACTACAAAAAAAATTTGCGATCCTCTAAGTATAGCTAAGACCGGAAAGTGGGGGAAGAGCGGAGAAGACGACGCCGTCTTGTCTTTTTTGAGAGAGACAAAAATGTAAACCCGGGCGGACTGGCGACGACTTTCAGTAAAGGGACAGAAGAGAGAGAGAGAGAGAGCAAAAGCGATGATGAAATAATAAAAAAGAAATGAAGATTTCGTTTTCTGCTAGAACTACTGCTAAAGCCTGCTGCAGCTGCTACTATAAAAATTTAGACGTCAGAAGACTTTCTTCTTTTTTTGGGGCAAAAAAGTCAAAGTAATCGAAACTAATGGCGGAGAACGATGGATCATCATCGCGAGCTCCGACACGGCCTACCTTAACTTTACCGCCGAGGACGGCAATGGAGAGTCTTTTTACGGGCGGGCCGGGTGCCAGCCCTGGCCCGATGACTTTAGTTTCGAGTTTTTTCTCCGATAACGATCCGGACTCCGAGTGCCACTCCTTCTCGCAGCTTCTCGCGGGTGCCATGGGGTCGCCGGCCGCTGTACCGGCTTTAAGGCATAGCTTCCAGCAGCCGGGAAATTCTGGTTCTGCAGAGAAAGTGAGCGGCAGCGGGGCAGGTGATGCGGACTTTAGGTTTAAGCAGGGCCGGCCTGCTGGTTTGGCGTGACGCAGCCGGCGATGTTTCCTGTTCCGCCGGGATTGAGTCCGGCTGGCTTGCTCGACTCGCCAGGGTTCTTTTCGTCTGCTCAGGTACTTGAAGTGGCCGAGCTTTTGACTTTTTCTATTTTTAAGTTATTCTTGCCTTTTTATTTTCCTGATTACTGTGCTTAAGAAGAGAAGCTTCAATCATAATAATAGGAACTGAGTATAGAGAACTTTTGGAGTGCTTAAGCTATTGATTGAAAAAAAAAAGGTAGATATGCCTAAAACTTAGATATATCGAGTTGGAGTTTGAAGAGCACATCATCCTTCATGTGTAAATATGCAACTTTTGGACATTAATTAACGCAATTAATGAACTCCTGAGTTCATTTTCTGAAAGTTGTGGGCTTGGATTTCATTACTGAAGTATTCTTGCAATTACTGAAGTATTCCTGCAGCTTGGATTTCATTCTAACATAGTCGTGGAACTAAGTCAAATTTGGAGTCACTTAGGGCAGGCTTGTTTGTAAACAAGTATGGATTAGGCTTCTATCCTGGAGATGTCAACTGAAGTTGATAGGATACCAAGTCCAATTGCAGTTGGATCATTGTACCAAATGCAGCATCAAATGTTGCTGGCTTAAGGAATATGTTTATTTTGTTATCAATGGAGAACTTATAGTAGGAGCATCCCTTTGCTAGAGATTAGAGTGTTGAATTAGTTTTATATGGTGTCATCTGCTTAAATATGATAATGAGGGTGTTCTCTTTTGCATAGTATCATTTGCTTAAATATGATATTGAGGGTGTTTTCATACTGCCTCATGTGTAAACATCCACCATTTTACATGTAGTTTTTGGATGCATATGTTGCCAATTATGAAATCCTTCAATTTGATTAATACAGCTCGCACAAAATTTAGAAAATGAAGCATATCTTTCCCTTTTAACACAAACGAGTTTTTGACTTTTGGTTTATTGTCACAAACGAGTTTCGGTGGAACATATGCTTCTTAAGTAAGTGGCTGAAATGGGTAACATCTTGATAGTCGATAGCTGGATTGAGTAGTAATTTTAGTCAAAAGTTTTTATAGATGGACTAAAAAGTAAAGGTCAGTACAAAATGGCGGCTTAAATCTTACCAGATTTGTCAAGAATTCTGTGAAAAAATAAGTGTTGGACTTTTATTTAATCCAGTGGAGAGGTAAACACATTCAATGATAGTTTAGTACATCTTCAAAGGTGCTGAAATTGGTAACTCTATAAATGTGGAAAAGTTCAATTTTTTGTGAAGGAAACTAAATTGCATGGATGAGTCAAGTTACAGTAAACACACAAGTTGCAATTATTTTTTTCCTATTCTATTCTATTCTTTTGTAATCATCCCATATTGCTATACTCATGTTATGTCCTGTCTTGCATTGATAGATTTCTTCTTCTTCTTCTTGTTCATCGTCTTTTGAAGTTTGGTTTAGTGCATTTTGCTTGAGTTTCTTTTGACTAATACACTAGTTTGGTGGTAGTAACATGCATGAGTTTGAACTGGAAGTCAAGGGATAATAACTTTTAGTGTTTTCTTTGACATCCTTGCTTATCTCTTTTTCTGCATTCCATATCTGTTTTTTGATTGGTTACGTCCCTCAGTGCTGTGCAGTTTGATTCAGTTGTCAAGCAGGTTAAGTTCCTATTTAGTTTGGGTGCAACCTGCATAATCTGTGATAAAGAAGTGACATCTGCTTCACAAAACTAAATTGTGAACCTTACATAACCTCTATGCTTATCAACCCCCCAAAACAACCCACCTTCTTGGGAGCAACCACTGATGAGCATGCAGCGAGTTGGATGAGCATGTTCCCAGTATTTTATCTATAAACTGTAGACTGGATGCAACACTTTTTTCATGGTTGTTTCTTTTGCTAAGTTTTTTCCGACCCCCTTCTCTGATTTCATTTTTCCCTACTGCAAGTGTCTTCTGTCAAGTTATTGTAATTATGTTTTTTTGGGGGGTTGGTGTTGTCTCTTAGTATAGGCAGACAAAAATGTTAAGTGTATAGAACATGGCATCCTTAATTGTACCTTTTTAGGTGTATCAGAGCGAATTATTGTGATATTTTGTGCTATTGATGAAAAGCACGTGGATGTATAACTGCATGTGTGATTTGTATACTGATGATGCTGACATTCCTCAACTGTTAATATCTGGAGTTCACAACTAGTTTTATTTGATCTGCCTCAACTATTAATGTGTAGTCTTTGGATAAAATAGGGAGCTTTTGGATTGTCCCACCAGCAAGTCCTAGCTCAAGTTACAGCTCAGGCTGCACAAGCTCAGACCCACATGCAAATGCCATCAGAGTATCCATCTTTGTCTTCAGCACCTCCTCCTTCCTCATCACAGCTTCAATCGCTGACTTCGAGTACAACCACACCCCAGCAAATGCCGCCTCCGGTACCAGGTCCTAACATCATTAAAGAGTCATCTGATGTTCCACAACCGGATGAAAGATTGCAGCCTTCCGTAACAGTTGATAAACCTGCTGATGATGGTTACAACTGGCGAAAGTATGGGCAAAAACAGGTGAAGGGCAGTGAGTATCCACGAAGTTATTATAAATGCACACATCCAAGTTGTCCTGTGAAGAAGAAGGTTGAGAGGTCTCACGATGGCCAAGTTACTGAGATCATATATAAGGGTCAGCACAACCATCAGCCTCCCCAACCTATGAAGCGGGCAAAAGATTCTGGCAAACCCAATGGAGCGTTCAATCTTCAGGGGAATTCTGAATTGGGATCCATGGGTAGGAGTGAAAACTTGAATATGACTAAGGAGGGGTTCACTTCTCATTCATTGGCACTGAAGGATGAGGAATCAAGCCAAGCAACGCCTGAACAAGTGTCTGGATCTAGTGACAGTGAGGAAGTCGGTAATACGGAAAATGGAGTAGAGGCAAGAGATGACGATGAACCAGATTCAAAGCGAAGGTATTCTTAATTTTCTTACAATGCCTGTCACTTTCTAAGCAGTGCACAAGTAGTTTGCTCCAGGGTATGCTAATCAATACGTCTATACATTTTCTGCAGGAATATTGAAGTTCAGACATCAGAGCCTGCTTCATCCCACAGGACGGTTACAGAACCAAGGATCATTGTTCAGACAACAAGTGAAGTTGATCTGTTAGATGATGGCTATAGGTGGCGGAAGTATGGCCAGAAAGTTGTTAAAGGGAACCCTTACCCAAGGTAATTTCTTTCTTTAGAATGCATCTCTGAGTTGAATTATTTTGGTGCGACTTGATTATAGGATTCTTTTAGTGAGGTTCATTCGTTTTGAATGTTTAATCTATTACTATGGCAAAAGGAGTCCTTGATAAAGAATTCATTCATAGGGCAATCCAGTCCACTTGTTCATATTTGTGATGCAACAGAGTAATCACCTCTTAAGATGTAACTAGCTGATTTTGTCTGAGAAATCTCTCTCTCTCTCTCTCTCTCTCTCTCTCTCTGTGTACGTCAGTGTCTGTGCTAATTTCAGATATTAGGTGTGAATCAATTGATTATGGTAATTCGCTTATGGCTACGAATTGTCGTTGTTGTTCTTGACACACACTGTAGTATTTTGCTATACTAAGTAGCAAGCACCACTTATCGTGCACATTCCTCTCTCTCTTATCGTGTCTAACTATGCTATTGGTGTTTGCAGAAGTTATTACAAATGCACCAGTCAAGGATGCAATGTCCGTAAGCATGTTGAGCGAGCTGCTAATGATCCAAAAGCTGTCATAACAACTTATGAGGGTAAACATAATCACGATGTTCCTGCAGCTAAGAACAGCAGCCACAGCACTGCCAATATGGCTTCAGAATTGAAGCCACCCAACCCTCTTGTTAATAATCAGTCTATAATGCGGAGGGTAGAATTCAAGAATAATGGGCAACAGCCAATAGCAAGCTTAAGGTTTAAGGAAGAACAAATAACCTAGATTCTGATGAGTGGAGACTAGGTAGAAAAGTAACAGGAAAGCTGGTTGACATGAATATGATACACAAGTCGGATGAAGGTGAAAGTTAATGCTATTTATGTTTGTTTCTCATGCTTGAGGCATTAACTTCATCCAAGATTGTATACTTGAATCCAAAGTACAGAACGCCACAGGAGTTAGTAGCATAAGAAAGCAGAAAATAGTAGATATTGTTGGAAATTCCTTTTATATGTAGTCATTTGTAAGGTTGTATGTATGTGCATTCTTTCTGTAAATGCTTGTGTGGGAAGGGTGGGTGTTGGTGTAGCACTTGGAAAATGAGGATGGATGCCCAAATCTGAAGTTCAGCTTTTGCTTTCGTTGACAAAGTATAAATCCTTCTCCGTTTCGTACGTACTTGTTTTATTTTCACTGTTGGGACTGAAATATGCTAAACATCCTTGTTCCCTTTGGTCCTGGTTCAATAGACAAGCTTTCAATTCATCTACTCTGCCACGATCACAGCTGCAACATGTTAATTGGTCAGGCAATCATTTGCTTATTGAAGTCGGTTCTCTTTTGATCTCAAATCTGTGCGTGTAATCATCACTAGCCGAGCAAAAGCCCAATTATGGTTTGTCGGACATTCTTAACGCTCAGTTAACCGTAGCGTCCAAACAGTGCTTAGCGACTTTTTTTTTTTTTTTTTTGGGGTGTGATGGGGTGTGGTTCTGTTTAAAGTTGACATCCTATTACGTCTCGAACCAGAACTCGCAGGTCTTAATCATCCCACTGTTAAGTGTAGAAGTTAAGAACTCGAAGCATTAATCAAAACAGTACCAAGAACGCAGGGAAGAAGGTCAGGTGTAGTGATCAGCTTTATAATAGCTCACTGGTCATTGTTATGGAACGTGCTTGAAGGAAGCCTCTCTCTTTCCACTTTTTGTTCTTCCGGACATCTTAAAACAAATGATTACAGATTTTCTACATATGGAAATGTGTTGTATACCCATGAATCCATGGATTTTACTCCAACTCAATCATTACCATGAATTACAATTTCAGGTAACTGTCCGTGATTTTCAAAATCAATTTTATTCAATCTAACACCACACAGCACTTTCTCCGGCAGCTCTTCAGGTTTTTGTGCCTGCAGCAGCATATAGACATGTAGGTAAGGAGGAAAGCAGTTTTGATACATAGGGAGGAACTCCGTTCTAGCAACCTCAGAAATGGCAATGCCAGAGGTCTCGTGCATGTGCTCGTGCCTTGTAACTAGAAACCAACTGATATCGAGAAGCTTATTTCATGAAAAATGTATAGGGTAACAAACGTACCTGGATAGTTAACCCCAGATCAAGAATCCCATATTTCAACCTTTCACGAAATGCATCAAGTCCTTTCCTTGATATGTAGCTGAATCTATGTACGTCGAGGTCAATCTCAAAATAGTTGGCTTCCTGCAGGAAAACATGAAGAAATTTCGTCTCAGTTTGCAGCTAAAAGTTAAAAGCAAATTATCTTTACTTGGATTCTACCCAAATAACGGAACAGATTGAAGCAGAGATAAATTTCCCAGTGCAAACGAAGAAAAGGAAAGAGGTCTTGGGAGATATCCACATTGCCCTCGTATTAAAAAACAATAAAGGGATTTAGTCACAGCTATGTATGCTTTCAAGATTAACTCGTTTAGGGAAGTTTTTCGTGGATGACCAACACATTCCTATTGAATTGAACTACATATATTGGAGCTTTTGTTGTCAGAAAACATAGGATTGTCATAAACCCATAATCTCGTTGTTTAATTTTGGTTTCTCAAGATGTATGTCGGAAGGAACACAAAAGTTACTAGCACCTACAACCAGAACACAAAATCTGTAACAAGCATGAATACCTTGTAGAAAGCATGTTGAGGACGTGAAAGCACGGGCTTTTCATTATAGGCATGTAAAAGCTTTTTTTCTGCGGGATTCAATCTCAGATCTTCAGGATTAACCACACCAACCAAGATTTTTAGTCTTTCTCTGAAAGGAATAATGGATTCTTTTGCAAAACCTTTTACAGTTTCCATATCATCGGCCACTAATCTCTGCATCAGAAAAAAATGCTGAATTTTAGTAAGAAAATCTCAGACAACAACAAACGAGCGCCATGAAAAGTTTAATGTGTCAGTGGATTTCAAGAACTTTATCATCACGTTAAGACTTTGCAAATTCATGATCTTCAATCTAACCGAACAACTAGGTGATAAGCATTGCCAGAACTTAGAATGTGTTTTAGATTAAGCCTTTAAAAACTTGTTAGCACATTTGATACAGAAAGCATAAGATGAATCTCATGTACTACTGTGCATCATCTAAGCTGGCAACTCTCTGCACTTGAACAGAAGCAAACTGCAAACAGAGAGACAGAAGTAGGAGAGGAGGAGGAAGTAAAACTACTGGACTTGAAGTATCCCCACTTTTCCTATGTTTTCACATACCTAAGAAACACAGATAGCCTTGTGAGACGAGAAATGCACAAAAACAGATATCAACTTGTCTGCCTGAATTGTTACTTACATGCAATGTTTCCCTGGGATGATAAACAGATTTTCTTATGCTGGTAAGAATTTTGGGTAGTCTTAAGTTTCCACTGAATCAAGTTAGACCTTATACAATCTTTTATTTTTCTATGCTTATCATTCCTATTTCTGTTCTTACTAAACTAGGAGAGTCATTCCCATTCCTGCAGTTGGCTATATTGCATAGTTATCCACTTGTATTCTGCATTACTATTTCTCGTTCTTGCTTACTGGAGTTTCTCTAACAATTCAAGAAAGCAGTATTTTTTACGTAATCATCCTCCAATAAACAAAAAAGAAATATGGTGCAGCTTGTGCTAAGGAGACAATGAGCTTCACAAGTGATCTAGGCATACCTTAATAGATTCTTGGAACTCCAGAGATATCTCTTTTTCAAAATTTTCAGACACTCTGAAATACAATACAAGGCTCAGTCCTTCCCCATCACTTTCACCAAGGAACATGGAAGCAGGATATGCTGGCAGCTGGCAAACCAAAAGAAAGAAAAAACTTGAATGAGATGGCCAATTTCTAAGACATTGTAGCACTGAAAATGTAACAATTACAGAAAAAGCAGTTAAAAGTTGACCAGAGTACTCCAAAAGGTTCCAAAGTTTTTGATAGATTTACAGTATGGAATCTGTTACCAAAAAGACTAATTGAAATTATATACTTTTTGTGAGTGAACAGAGGAATCAAACAACATCTATATTGATGTAATAGATACTTCAACATCTAGGAGGTACTCATTGAACTACAAAAGAACAAACCAATTCCTGAAAATCCCACGAACAGTGAGGATAAATAGGAAAAAGTACACACCTGAACGTTTACAATAAGCAATGATGGCACTTCATGGTGACCTTGTACAAGGGGAAGTTCAAGGTATTGAGCAATATGATGTACTTTCCGAGGGCAGGCAAATAAGTCCATGGCAAGAGGAACATAAGGGCTGTAATTAGGAGCAGGATGCTTCTTTTTATCTCTGCAGAGACAGATAAATAAATTCTAGTAAGTAATCAATAGAAACCAGACTTAGATGATGTAAACGGTTTATGGAATGAAGCAAAACATAAAAAACGTGCCTGAAATAGTTCTCTCCCCTAAGCTTAAAGACTGAAGGTGAAAGAGGATGCCAGCATCCATGAGCTAGATTCTCACCCATTGAACGTGGAATAGTAAGTTCTGCTTTGCGATGGTACAAAAATCTCTTAGATGGACCTGTCGTGGTACTGATATTTTAGTAAAAAGATGGTATAAAATAAAAATTACAACATCATATTCTTCCAGCAGTGTAATAGAATGTGTTTAAAGATGATGACATGTTAATCCTTGATGCTAACCATGTAGCTATAGTGGCAATGCACATTGTTACATTTACCATTTATCAGTTAACAGCAAGCTCCAATAATGTGCTAGTATCACTATATACGCATTTATGTTTTTGTGGATATTTGTATGCATTCTATACAAACTCCTGTATGTGTGTGCCTATGACTGCATGAAGTATACTCCAAGGGTTACTCTTTTGTCTCAACAGACAATTAGTAACTGCCTAGATTGTAATAGGGTGCATTAAGCAAAAGGTGGGAAAGTTGTACATAACTCAACTACTGCTTTAGGCAAATGTATCATTAACTTTTTGCAAAATATGTGGTAAAAATGGAACGATCAGTTAAGAAAAGCTAATGATATGTGATCTATCTATAACAGTATCTACAATCATCACTTACAATACTCATTCGTCTCATCTTCATCCTGCTGTGTCATTTTAATGGCGACTTTTGTGGCTGTTGACTTTCTTCTTTTTGATGTTGATAATGAATTTAATGAACAATGGTCAAGCAACTGAGGTAAATGGGACCTTGGAAAATTCTCAGCATATTTCTGCTCGTGTTGCCGGGGATCTGCTTTGAGACCCTTGAATCTCCAAGATGGAGCATCTAAGATTTTCTTCTCAGTAGATATTCCATCCGCATTGGTTAAGCTTGGAAAGTCATCGCATCTTTTTGAATGGGAGATTCCATTTTCTCCCTCATTTTCAACCTTGCTACAAAACTTTTCAGTTTTGCCACCATCTATATTGTGGAAAGTTTTGTCACCTCTGTGCTCACTGCCAAAGCAAGAGTTGCTTTCATATTGTGCCATTTGATTCATGTGTACATCTTCAGTCGAATTGCTCAGTGAAGGAAAAAAATCTGATAGAAAAAAATTTGGACAGGATAAGCAACTTTAGTTCACTACTAGTGAAAGCGCAGATGAGCAGAAAAAAATTGAATCACCTCCATGAACACTAGTGAAGTCTTCATCTGAATCCGAATCAAGGGCACTAACAGAGTCAAACCAAGCCTCCTCGTGGCACACTCCTGATAATTAAAGACCTCAACACCATTATCAGAGGCTTGAAAGAGACTTGTTGGATTATTGAGTCATAGCATTACAACAGCTCATAACAACTAACGACAAATAGCAGGCATGGCAGTAATTTAAGATGTGAATCATAAGAGATTCTAGGGCATATGGTGAAATAGTATTAACTATTAATATGTTGGAGAGGGTAGTGGAGAAACTAGAAAATGAGAGATAAGCAGAGGAGACCACGCACTTGTCAATAAGTACATGAACTTTTGTACTATCAACTTCTTTGTACATTTAGGGGGTCTACTGTGATAAAATACAGCCTCAAGGAGTCATGCAATATTGCCTAGTACTTGAGCGTCTAGTCATCAGGACACTTAGTGGCTTCACAAAACCTCAAGTGAGAGAAACATTTTCATATATAATCACAAATTTGAGGACCAAAATTGTTTCAGTAAGCTGAGAGAACATCCTATTCATCAAGCTGATTTGTTAACTTTCGACTCTTATTCTTGAAGAGAGAAGAATTTACCGTGTTTAATGACTTGATTATGGTCCCATTGTGGCTGGGTGCTATGTAATGTCAGATTAGGTAACTCGGACCTTCTGCAGCTGGTGCATGCATGTGCCTCAATGTTCCCTGAAACAGATCCTGGCAGAGAATGATGCCAGCCAATTTCCGCATCTGTGAACTGTTCTATAGGTGCAACAGAAACAGAAGAGGCAATCTTTCTCCGGAATTTCCTAGGCTTGCAGAAGCACTTAGCATTTGATTTAAATCTTTTTGTGGGCATAGAGACGCATCCTCCCATGGTGCCAGATGATTCAAAAGAGATTGTAAGAAAAAATGCTCTCTCATAGCATACGGCAATTGGACAAAATGATCTCTGCAACAAGCCTCATAGAAAATCCAAGTAAAATGACGAAAATTCCTGCAAGTAGAAGAGAAGTGTTAGGATGTAAATTCAAGTACTACAGATTGTATCTTTATTAGTCAAATACCAAGTTATCATGAATTGGTACATAAAGCACTAAAAAAAAGTTCTTAGGTTGATAAAAGTAGTTGTGAGTTCTACTTCCAGCTAAAGTGGTTTATTGTATCCTTCAATTTGGTTACAGTCTCTGAATCTCAACTAATTATCAACTTTCCTTTCCCAGAACCAACATTTACAAAATTGGACATCTATGGTTCCAATTGGTGTAAACTGCACTACTCATTCTTAACTACTCAATGAAGGAAGAGATTTCAAACTTCTTTCCAGAAAAGTCATTTGGGTGGTACGATTGGCAGAGATGTGAACACAACAATAGATACTATGAGCCATGACAATGCTTTTGACGAACAATCCACTGAATGACAATGCTTTTAACAAACAATCCACTGACTTAATTGTAGATATTGCTCTGCACTGAATAAGCTATTAATATATCTAGCGGTAGAGGGGCAATGAATTTGGATTTGAGTTCTTGGTGATATATGCTTGAAATCTGGAAGCATAAATTCTAGGATAAATATTGATATTAGCTTAATTTGGAAAAAAAAATGAAAGAAAAACAGAGAAGCTGCCATCATATGTATTGTTCAGCTGCCCAAATTAAGAAGAGACACAGAAGAGAGTCGTACCAACTAATCCTCTTAAGATGGCTTAAATGAAACTGCACAGAATTCTTGAAACCTGCATATGATCAGCAAGGACTTGAGACATCAGCAACTGGAAAAAAGGTACACTAAAGTCAGCATAAAATTTTGGTTATAATCAAAGAACTTGGGTGAAAGCAAATTGCAGGAGGAACAATCTCCAGATTATTTCATAGCTTGCGACTCCATTCTGACCAAAGACATTAAACTACCACTCGCCAGAAGCCAGACAAGTGAAGAAGTGCAGAATATTATTTGCACAAGAAAATATTACCCTGTATATGATTGACAACATGCAAAATTTGATCCATTCCACAAAAAAAATGAAGGAAGAAATATCTGAAATGAAAAAATTCTTAGAAAAGAGTTGTCAAAAGTCTTCCCAGGAAGATTACAATAAGGTCAAGACGATGACCAGAGATTGGTCGAAAGTCCTTTTTATAAGATTAGCTATTAAGTATTATACAAATGAGCAGCTAGGAGTCCTAATCAAAGACTCAAAGTGAAAAGAATGAGGTAAAAATACTCCACCACCAAACGACAAAATTTAAAAATGATAGAGTCAATCTTTGAATGATTCCACCTTTGAAATGAAGGATACAAGTAAGTTTATGCACTTGACGGCTTACTGAAATCCCAAGAAACTAAGAACAAGCGAAGTTTTCTTTTCCCTAATCCTTAAGGACAGCAGAGAGAAAATTCAGAGCAAGACTCCCAGCATCTAAGTAGAACAGAACTCAACAAACACAAAGATTGGAATTTATTATGGAATTAAAATGTGTTATAATTACTTCAGAAACTCAGATAATAAAAATGAGAGTAAGGAGTCGATTCATAAGCTCACCGTCTCCTTTTCCACTTCATAGTACAGAGAACAAAGGCAATAAAGTGCAAGACAAGAGGCACTAAAACTCTTTAGCAAAGTTCTGTCAAAGACAAGGGGAGACCAAAAGCACATTGAATCCAAATACAGCTCTCACCTTTCTGCAGCATTAAATGCATGGAAGACCATAGTATTATGCAAACATGCATACCATTTATCATCACCCGAAAGGAAAAAAAAAAAAAAAAAAATGACAGCTTGAAACGAAAAAGAAATCCTCAGGGACTATTTACCTGTGAATTTCTTTGGGGCCTGAGAGGAGAATGAAGGGATGGCTTCCTGCTCCAAGCCTCAGTTTCTTGATTGAAGTCTGCAAAACTGCAATTTAAGCCGTGTGAATTGGTGCACTGGTGAAGTAAGTAGCTGCACTAGCACTATTATCAATCTTGGCCCACATTGGTTGAACTGGAACTACTAAACTCCAATCAGGGCGAGTGGAACTGACTTTTAATTAAATTATTATACTAGTACATCAAGAAAACTTTAACGTTGTCTGCTACATATATGTGTAACAATCTGAGGGAGGAAAAAAAAAAAAAAAAGAAAAAATCAAACAGCCCTCGTAGCGTCTATTACGCGCGGGCATTTTGCTGGCAGCATTGACATTAGTATTAATGCGAAAGTGGCAGCTGGTAAAGAACGATGAATGCAAGTTTAAGTTTTTCCTCATCATTTAAGGGATTGCCGGCTGGGTCTACGTTGCACGTGTTGCGTATTTAATGCAGAGGAAGGGAAATAGACAGCGACCCATCCAACGACATGGACGGAACGGCAAACCCTGAAACACAATGCCATTTTCCAGCTTTCGACTTATCCATATTATTTTCAGACAACCATGCAACAGATCAGGTAGGATTAAGATTTTCTGTTTCGCTTTCTCTCTTTCTCTCTTCGTGTTTCTTTATTCCGACTGTAATCTTACCATTATTTTGGAATGCTTTCATTATTAACTGTGCGTCTTGCATATATCATATAATAATACAATTCTTGACTTGTTAAAATTATATCAAATTGGCACGGAATGGGAATGTAATGGTAGTTTTTTTTCTAAGCCAAAATGTAACTACATAAGTATGCAACTCGATGAATAAGCCAAGAAAAAAAATGAAGACCTTTTTTTTAAAAAATTTTTAGTTTCTTTAGGTTAAAGACTGAATTTTGTTCTTGTCAGCAAGTTAAGGAAGGATGGAAATGAAGAAATGACGAGTAATATGTAGTAAAACTACTAAATGTCAAAACTAACATATGATTATGAAATGAGCCGCATTTTATTTAATAGCCAACTTTTATGGTACTATTACTTAATAGTAGTATTGAGGTAGAAATGCCAACAAAGAGAAAAAGGGTTTGCTGCTTCTGATCTTGAATGACATGGGTGTTTGTTTATGGTTTCTGTCCCTTCCGTCTAGTCTAGGATAAAGTGATTCCACTTTGCTGATTGAGTTTGAGGGTCACTCACTCATGTTGGCCAAATACAACAAGAAAAGGGAAAGAACAAAGCCCTTCTCACATCACTTTTCGTGCATCAAAGACATCCTATTACTCTGAGTCTGAACATTCATAATTGAGATGGCAAAAGGCTTTGACTGCTTTGAATGGATGTGCTGTACAGTTCTTCTGATGAATGAGCAATAACATTGATCAAGTTTTGTAATTAAGATCTGTTAAATTGCTCGACAGAGCGGTTTGTATTGCTATTTTTTTAGTTTTTTTATAAAAAAATATACTATAACAAATTGATATACATATGATAAAAATGTAATTTGAAAATGTGATTGCGAAAAACGTAAAAATTTTCTAAAAAAAACTGGCTTTTCAAAGAAGAACCGTGTTTAAGAATTCTACTGGACTGACAGCTTTTTAACCCTTTATTCTTGTGATATAAAGAGTTCAACCAACTCAATTCAATTAAAATCGTGATTCATGCAGATCATGATGTGCATCACACTCTCTTTTCCTCATTCCTTCCACTTTCATGGAACCATCATCCTTGTCTCCCTTTTGTGCTTACTTTTCCTTCTCAATCCGGACACAATGATTTCTAAAATATGCCAGACCAGAAAAAGCAAGTGAAGATTGATTCTTAATTAGCAAAATAAATGCAGTAGAAGGAAGCGAATATCCTTGTTTAGCTGGCATAATCCGATACTTAACAAGATTTGTGTTAATCCACTTGCTTCATGGCATGAGGGGTCCAAAAAAATTAAGATGTGACATTCTCTAAAAGTTTGTTAACCTGGTGATTGTATAACCCTTATCATAATGACCTCGACTGGAGACTTCAAAAAGCATCTCACTGCATAAAAACTACGCTTTTAGGAAAATAATTAAGGTTCCGTTAGCCAGAAAAGGTCATCACCAGTGAATCAGTTTCCTGAATCCAGAAGCAAAAGATTGCTAGCTTGCCCAAAACTAACCCAAATGTCCTTTTCAAGTTATAATAATTAATAAATATGGTGCCCCAATTACAAACGTAATCCTTTGAAGTTAATCTCAAAGAATCAAATGAAAAAAAAAAAAAAACTAGATATACATCAGGATAAAAATTAACAGGATATGATGCTAGTCTGAAGTATTAACAGGATAAAAGTTAACAATTAATCTTCACATAAAATACATCAGGAGAACAGAATGGAATTTCACCAACATCTAATTACAGGCTTCCATGTTTTATTAGTAAGCAAGATTGTATTATTACCAACTTTATATGTCATATTCAAGATTAGTTAGTGCCCACCAGCAAAGAACAATGATTAGAAGGTTTGGCTTGTGATATGCGTTGTACATTTGTTTATTGGAACTGGTCTAGTCCGTGTTATGGTGGTTGCGCCGTAGCAGACAGAGGTTTAAGTCAAGACCACACTATTATGATTTTCTCTATTACCTACCAATTGAAGAAAAAATTGTTGGCTTTCCTAGCCTTCAATGGAATTGAGTTGAAAAATGCATGAGAATTCATATAAAGAATTGTGGTATCTCAGCAAGTTTCATATGTAAAACTTGTGAGGTACAATTCAAACTACGACCAGTGTTTCTCTTTTCAATTCTCTTTTGGTCTAAACTTGGATTTTCAGTTTACAGTTTACACTTGTTGTTTGAATTTAGAAGCATGATTGGACGCTTGTTTGAACTTATATCATTAGGTTTTTGTGCCAATCTGGTATGAACCAAAAACATCATTTAAGTCTTGGCTCTTACCAAATTTTTGAAAAAGGAAATGCTTTGTTTTGTCATTGAAGAAAAGCCTACTTGAAGTTGAAACTTGAAACTTGAAACCAACCACACTAGTTCCTCACTGTTTCTAGTTTATCAGTTAAATTTGCAACATTCAATACTCATACTGTTATTGCTTTTAGCCTAATCATCCAGAAGAAATTGCTACTGCCTAAATGCACCTTGTAAGAGAAGGAATCCTATACGCAATCTTTTGCTTGGGTTTGAGTCATTAGTTCTTAATGTGCAATGGTGAATGGATATAGGAGTAAATCTCTTGCTTTATGCCTCTGCAAGTATCTGATTTAAAATGATAAGAAATCAATTAGCTTATTCCTATCATCTCATCCGTTGACATCATAGCTAGAAGAGTTTCATAAACAAAGGCAGTAAAGTAAAGAACAGATTGAAGAATTATAATGTATTCCCCTAAACAACATGTCCGAGGTTAATTGATGGTTGTCATCTCATCTACCACATTTGATAATCTCATTGAAGTACTTATAAGTACTTTTTTCCCTTTTCTTTTTTTTTTTTTTTTTTTCCCTTTCCGGGGTCTTGTTTGTTGTACCAAAAAAGGCTTAATGTGTTTGCAGTCTTGTATTTTGCTACATGAACTCTGATGCAACTGAGGAAACATTAATTTGGAGACAAAACCACATTTATGCGACTACACCACGAAAAGAAGTTTCTCCATTAGTGGGACAAAAAATTGCAGGGACATGCGAAGGAGGACAAATTCTTCAGGCTAAAGATCTTACTAAATCCAATGGGTTCATATATTTCCAATAGGCAATGATTTTAATGGAGTTAGTGGGTATGCTTTTCAAGTCCATTGTTCACTAACCAAAAAGCTGCAAGAATCACATACCCCATTAAGGCATATTATTTCATCTAAGTACAGGGATCAAATCCCCAATACAACAAATCAGCTAGATGGATCCTTTTTTTTTTTTTTCTTTATTTTAGTTACACCAACCAGGGAACTGTATAGATTTGTGGTCTTGGAGGCTGCTAGCTGATAACGCTATTCCACCTGAAATGTTCCCTTAGTTGTAAACTGCAATTATAGTTTGGCCAATTGGCCCCCCAAGAAAAGAAATTCCTTCCCATTTACCAAACAGAAAAAGGTTTCGTTATTTGCCTGCTTTGGTTGAATTTTTCAGGTAAGAAGTGGAGCATGATGATGCTGCCATATTATTCTGGAAAAAAAAAAAAAACACCGGATTAGCTGTTATTTGCCTACCGCAATAAGTTTTGTAACGTGTAGGAGGCCAACATGCAAGGGCCAGTTTGAATCTTAATCGACAAAGGAAAACAAAAAAGGAATAAAATGAAGTAAGAAACATTTAGAATTGTTAGGAATAATATCATTGTAAACATCATCAATGTCTAAATTAAGCACAAGTAATCATTTACTTAACTTGTCGTAAAAAAATTTCTTCTCAAATAAACTAAAATGCTCTTAAGTTATTTAAGCATCAAAGTCAAAGTAAACCCCAGCAAGCCCGATGAAGACGCATTGAATTCCCATGTTCTGCATTTAAAGATACAAAAATTTGAACGTCGAGAGAGAGATTTTTTTTTTTTTTGGCTTTTTTATTTGGAATAGAGAATCTTTCTCACTAAACTCTCACTCCCTTAGATAAGTCTAGTGTATTTGGATTGTAGATTATTCGGGATAATTTTTTTGAAAAATACTGTAATACTTTTTTGATGATGTAAAGTATGTGAGATAAAAAGGCGATTGAAAATTATGTTAATGGAACAAGCAAATAAAATTTGATAAATAATACATAATCCAAACAATTACCTTACGAGTTTTATTCCTAAGACTAAACCCGTTTCTTCGTGGGTTCTAGTTAATCATGAGGTACTTTCCATCCGTTATTTAAAGTAGTTAAATTGTTCATGAAACTAAAATACACGCATCTTCATCAGGATAGCTCAAATACCTCAAAATTGGAAAGCATATGTCATAGCCATGGTCCAACAATCTATCGGATGCAACTTTCTTTCTTCTTCTTTTTTTTTTTTTTTTTTTTTGGGTTGGGGCTTGGGGAAGGGTCCTATTGGGCTTCAGATTGAGAATCAAGAATCAAGTACCGGCTTTTGGGTCTCCACGGACATCTTATTAAATTCTATTGAGTTGCTCATTGGTAGCCCGTCCCCAATACCAAATTCTAATGGATAACATGTCCACCGTAAAATTAGATTAGCCATCGGGGCAGGTTCTCTCAGGAACTGCTTTTGTACCTTACCTGTTGCTTATCCACTGAGCCCACTCATCTATTTAGGATTTATTTTAAATCAGTAGCAAGCTAACCTCCAATAGACATCCATTAACCTGTTCCAGCAATTCGACCCACAAAAGGTAGACCACAAAATTTCTTGTGTTTCACCCTGGATTTTGTGGACAATGTCTCATAGCTGGTCCACAAAAATCAGGCCCAACAAAAGGGAACAGCAGCCCTTTGATTTCTTGTGCTCTTTTGCTGTTGGTGATTTTGGGTTTGGGTTTAGATTCACGTTGGCCCACCATTTAGTATTGTGTTTGATGGTGCAGCAGTAAGATAAATAATTGCAAATTGGAATAGTATGCCAAGAAAAAGAGATTTTAGTATAAGAGAATAGGAGAGAGGTAGAAATGCTGGGACAAAAAATGGACTCAATCATCATAGTAGGCATAAGCGAATTTGTGGTCACAGATGAAAAGATTAAAGTTTTGTGGAGGACATAGTTGGGAGGGAGGGGTATAATTAAATGTCTCTCACATGTTTGTAAGAAATTGTATAATGAAAGACACCCACCTCTGCCTTTTTTTATTTCTGCCCATCATTTAAAGTACTGGGGAGTCATTCAAAGACCCCCGGGGAACCTTTTAAATTTAATGCACTGGATTGGACCCACCCCCTCATTGTTCCTGTTTGGACACCCAATTCCATTGGAAAGCCAAGAATAGGTGTGCACTTTACATTTTCATTTACTCCATTTTACTAACACAAGAGATTTCTTGGTTCAAGTGGGCCAACAAACTTTTCACATGCTGACCAATTGTATCGGTCCTTTGCCAATTTTTGTTTTGTGTTTTTTGAGGAAGGTTTCTTCCGATTTTTGATGAATATTGCTTGAGTTTTAGTCCAGTACAATGGTCTTTCGTGAGCACTGGAATTGATCATACCTACTCAGGTATTCCGTGTATGACGAATACGTCTACATCCATATGCAACCACAGTTTCAAGTCAACTATTGGATTAGTACTAGTGCTAATTAATACATATGGTTAGTGACGCAAACTACATTGACCCACCAAGGTAAGAATACAGTTCTCGTATCGACAAATAGAATTTGAATGCACGACTGTTTATGAGAAAGTGATCTGTTCTTGCCAAATGAAGTTATACTTTATATTCAATTCAGATATTACTAGTGAACAATAATTACCGCCCCAAGCAAATTTTGCTTCAATGGATAACTCTGCTCGTCCTTGGTCAACATTTAATTCACATAGCACTGGATACAGTTGTCGAAAATAGTAAAATTTTCTTTCATAGCTATTTTTTGTTCTAACAATATCCTCAACTAGGGGTGTAAATGAATCGAACAACGCGCGAACTGATCGGTCAAACGATCGACTCGACTCGCCATTGACAGAATTCAAGTCGATTTCGACCAACTTGTATAACCTAACGAATCGAGTATCGACCCTTATTTGTTGAGTTCGATAGCTCATCGAACCGAACTCAATTAAATTCAAACTTAAACGAATTAAACCCGAGCATTTCAGAAACCTTAACGAATCGAACTCAATCTGTAAAATTTCAAATTCGATCGAGTCGAGTTCGATCTCGAATCAATTCGAACTCATACTCAAATATGGTACAATTTGGGATCGACTCAATTCGTTTGCGCCCTTATCCTCAGCCATTCAATATGCATAAATTATTCTAATTTCCTTCCTTTTCCTTACGCTTTCTACAAGATGTTTAGAATTAAAATTGCTACAAAAAATGCATCTAGGAATGCTTTAAAGTCTCAGTCCCTTTTCTTCTTAACTCAAAATACAAAAAAAAAAAAAAAAAGACAAACTTGGCATAAAATATAATTTATCTTCAAACAAGACATCAACCTAAAACATGCCTAAGAAATTCGAAAGCTGTGGAGATGATATGGTCCCATTTCGATTGCTACTATACCTTGAATGAAAGAAAAAGCTGTCTGCAGCTTCTAGTACCATTTAGTTTAGGGGTTATCGAGCTCCTTCATCCTCAACCACTCCCCAGAAATTTTTTGTTTGATGAGAAAAATCATAAATAAATAAATAATAAAGATCATATCATCCGTATGCAGCTAGCTAAGGCTTTGTCTGGATTGAAATTTTTTCTCAAAAGATTTGTACAATCTTTTGTGAATGCATTTTCTAATAACTTTTTTTATATTACATATATCAAATCGTTATAGTACATTTTTTTTAACAAAAATATTGGAAAATAGCAACCTATTAGACTTTAAACTAGGAGTGGCAATCGGGTCGGGTTGAGAGAATGGTATAACACAAAATCCACTGATCCGGACCCAACCCACCAACTCGAAACTACCCAACCCGAACACGACCTGATACGGGTTGGTGGGTCGATCCGAAATGATCGAAGTTTTTAACCTTTAACAGGTCAATCGCAAACGAGTCAACCCGTTAATGATCCGACCCGACATGTTTATTTTTCGGTCGGTCGGGTTCGAATCCAAATCCATTATTTTCGTGTTAAATTGGTGTGTTTTAGTGCTACTTTAAACTTAAGCACACATGGATGGCTGCTAGGCGCTGGCTATGGTGGTCTACGACCGACGGCCGTGGCTGTGGCTATGAGATTTTGTCACGGGTTTCACCGGTCACGTGCCCCCTTTTGTACGCATGACAAAAAAAACCAAAAAGCAAGAAAAAGAGTGATCAAAAAGGTGTCACGGGTCAGATGCAGTATTGCTGTATTGTATTCCAATTTCCAGCCAGACATGTTAATGATTTATTCTAGATTGCTTGAATTTGAAGGTATGCTGAGATCATTTTAGATAATACTACTCTGTTCTGCTACTGGTGCGTTAGCTGTAGTGTATGATCAAGTCAAAGAGGAGAAAATTTCGTCAGCTTTATCTTTGATTTACTTCTCATTCAAGTTATTCCATCATGATTTGATCTATGTATATATGGCTAGCCAACAACGATCTGAGTTTTCTTTTCCCTTTCCGCACTTTTGGATTTGCTAATTATCCTTGTTAATTGTTTTGAGTTGGTATGTTTACCACTTCATCAATATACAGTCCACCTTTTCATTAACTTGACTTCTTGAATAATATACTCGAAATTAAAGACAAAGTATAGTACAAGCACCCAAAAAAAATTTTTTTAAGTAAATGAATGAGAAGTAAGACCACATGAGGAGATGAGCCCTAATGATTTCAATTAATCAAAATTGAAACTCTAAACTAAACCTGCAAGGAAATATTTTAGGCCAAATTAAACACATGTCGTACGTAATTGGTCTGACTGTGAAATATGGTTGGGTAAACTGTCGTTAAAAGTTAGGTATTAGTCAAAGATGACATGGCTGGAGTAGGATAATGCAGACACGTATACATGCAAGCAAACAAGGATCGGGCCATCCCAGAGGTGTAGTATCAATCAGGCACTCCGGTCCATGCAGCATCACATTATTATGGAATTTGGACCATTACTTACAAACCAGCTCGGTTGGCAAGGACGAGTCATTTTCTTATAAAAGATCGTGTGTTTGAACTCCACTACTTATGTGATGGTTGTGTTGATGGATAATTTGTAAGTATCTCTGTACGCAATCTATGGTCATTGAGGTCTGTCCTAATCCGTAATCGTAACCGGATTCAAGCCTATCCAAATTTTTTCCTTATCAAATAATAAAAAAAAAAGCTATAGGAGAAATTGAAAAGTGGTGTCTGCCCTGATTCGTGATCGTAACAGGAGTCGAATTCATCCAAACTTTTTTCTTAATAAAAAAAAAAAAAGCTATACGAGAAATAGAAAAGTGGGGCTTTGTTGGAAAATAAATTTCAAGAAGAAAAGGTCCAGAGAGAGATGTGACATAGAATTTATCTCAAAATTAAAAGATATAAAAAAGACAGAAAGATGTGACACTCTAGTTTATCGTTTCTAGTGTCAGCATTATTTATACGGAATTTGGAGCATTGTATTGCATAATTGGCCACGGAAAGACAAAGATAAAATTTTTCTTCAATTGGACATGCTAGACTAGCTAGTTTGGCTCTTGCATGTTAGCTGTATATGGAGAATTACATGAACAAAGAGATGAATATTTTGTTCATATATAAATCGTTCATTATTATTTTTTAATCGGAAACACAGAAAGTTATCTACGTGCATGGACATGCAGTACTGCCCTAGCTAAAGGAGACGAGTGGGGTTCCTCTTCCAGACCTTCTTGTGAAGGTTATCCATTGGCATTAGGTGGCATTCAGATTGAGGTTGCTCAACCATGTAATGGCCACCTTACTTATATTTAGGCTGTAGCCATTTTGTGCTTATATTATTTTTTTCAGTTTATGTAATTATCAAAAACCTCTTTTTTTTTTATTTTTATTATCAAAACTTGTTTTTTTCAAAAAAAAAAAAAAACAAGTTTTGATAATTTAGACAGGAGAAGCCATCAAAAAACTTAAAATTTAGGCGTAGAATTCTAAAAGTAAATAAAGAGTATTTATGCAACTCATAAAAGTTGGCAAAGAGATATATTACAGTGTATGAGTGAAGAAACAACTAAAAATCTCCATAATAATGAAAATAATGGTACTGGAATTTATGATTTGTTGGAGTACCTATTCAGCCACGACAAATTTGAGTGGGTTATTATTCATTCCTAAGATTTTTATGATTTAAACAGTTAAAGATGGTGGTATAGCAAAGAAGTAGAGCACCCAACAAGTTATACTAGCAGTCTTTGGATACTGATTAGAACGCACCCTAATCTTCACGCAACGTAGTACAATCATCTCAGGACACATAAATTAGAGAAAGGGCCTCTTAAATATACTAACCAAATTACATTTGAAGTCTGAAACCACCACCTTTTAGCTTAGAAAATCATCTAATAAAACAAACAGCTTTCACTGGTGAGGTCTGGAAATATTCTTCCTACTAAACCCGTAAAAATGGTTTAGGTAAGCTTCAAGTTTCAAGTTCCAACCCATGCAGATGAGACCTACTATCAATTTGTGACTTTGGGTTCCTTTTATTTATATTAAATAATCCCACTTTGCACTTTTTACACAATCATTGTGGTTGAATATCAGTCAAAGGCCAAAAAAAAAAAAAGAAGAAGAAGAAGAAGAAGCAAGAACTCGAAAAGGGATTCATCACAAAAATTTCCTTGACAATACTAGCATGCATGTTTTGCAAGATTTTCTAGGGGCTAGTAAACTTGCAAAAAGAATCTCCCCATCCAAAAGAGTAAGGAACCAATTAGTAAAAGAATAAGAAACCAAAAAATAAATAAATTCTGGATGTGTATAGACTTGTACTTTTGCTGTTTTTCTGTTCTTCAGACTTCAGAGGGGGAAAGGAAGAAAGTTTTTTTTTGGGTGGGGTGTTGGGGGTGTGTGTTTTTAAAACAACAGCAAGCCCAATGCAGCTGACAAGAATGTGCCAAAATGCTAAAGTTCAGAAAACGGTGGTGGATTGAAAATTCCCAGACGAGAGGCCTCCATTCAATTCATGGCCCTGGATGGACTCAGACATAACTGTGATCAATACATCCCTTCTCCTTTCCTTCTCTTTTATCAATGTTGTGTCGTTCTCCTTCTCCATGTTTCCATTGTTTAATGAGGGAGAACTACCCTGCTACCAAACTCATAACTGTTTTTGCTGTGGTAGGGTCCTTTTATTTACTACCCCAATAGTTTTACTATTCCCATTTATCTTTTCTGTTTTTTCCCCTTGCTGTACAAAAGTACTATAGTTGAAGCTACCAATCTTAGTCCTGCTATTATCAACATATTTTTCAATTGCCCACCAGGGCTTAGTAGAGATGGTCCAGCCAGCAGCATCTTTGATGCTGTCATTGCCCAGACCCGGGTTCGAGGCTCAGTGTCCAGTGTCCGCACTGAATTGCTCGCTCTGGCACCGGTGCTTGCTGTGAGGAAAATCTCGCCTAACCCTGTATAAAAATGGTTGGACTTCTCCCAACAATCCATATATGGGTTGGGACCTGAAGTGGGCCAGGTTCTTTTCGTCTGTTAAAAAAAAAAACATATTTTTCAATTACTTTATTATTTTACAACCATTACATCAAAAAAAGTGTTATAATCTTTATTTTTCAAAAAGTTATTCTAAATAATATAGTATCTAAACACATTGTAAAGGAGGCCTTAGTTTAGTAATTAAGGTTCAGGTCCCGAAAATTAGATGTTAGGTTTAAGTCATTATTTTCCTTTCTGCTTTTTAAAATCTCACTTCTTCCCTACTAAAAAAAAAAGGATTAAAAAAAATGTCCTCAAGATTTATTTTAATTGCAATTTCATAAAAAACCGTAATGATACATTTAATTAAAGATAAAAGGGACGGCCTAATAATCTCTATGATTACAATTACACGTTTTTAGTCCTTTTTTCTGTTGGAAACTTTGACTTATTTACAATCAATGACAAAAACTATAATTAAAACAACAGAGAATTAATTGTCTAATATTCTCGATGTTGGACATATCATCAGCAAAGTAAATCTACTTCCTCCGGCGTGAACAGAGCTGCACCACCTATCATGGATAAAATTTACACAAGGAAGGAGGAGGATAGGTAGAACATTCGCAATTTCTTGAAAGGCTACTGCCCTCTATAGTTTTGGTAGCCAAATAGGTAGTAAGAGATTCGATAGCATGCATGTTTTGGCACTACATCCAAATCTCACCCTCTGCTCTACTCTAGGCATCACCCACTCCCTTTTGAATTGTTTTCAAGGAAAGAGGACTAAGATTCGATTTTCATTACTTTTATTTAGTACGTAGACGGGGGACCTAATGCTTCCAAGTCTTCTTCAGCTGGTTCAGATGATGAAAAGAGAATCAAAAGATTTGTTTAATAGATACAGAGACCTAAGAAAGCAAAAGGTCGAGTTAGGTTCTCTCAAATTGTCCCCTCTTCTGTCGCAAATTCTCTGTAAACTCGAGACAGTAATGAGTTTACTTGAAGTGCAAATCTTTGTTGGTTTCTGGATTTCTTGATTTTTGCCTCTGTTGGTAAGCTAAACTGTGAGTCTAATTGTTCTGTAACACATAAAAAAGAGACAAGATCAATGTGTATGTTGTTTCTTGATGCATGACCGAAATATGCATTAATAGAAGCTCGAATATGAGAATTTAACTATCAAATATTTCCATTGCCTTGCCTTTTGTCTTCCTTCATACTATTCTCCCTCCTAAAGAAATACACAAAAGAATTTACATTACTACTTAATTATACTTTTACACTTAAGACATGTTTTAGAATAATCCAAAAGAAAAAATTAATTGTTTAGCTCAACTGCGAGAGATCTAACACACTAGTCAACTTCAAGCCATCAGTGAAACCGAAGAACCAAAGGGCGGTGAAAAGTTCAGTATGACCAAGAAAACCCCACAAACAATAAAAGGATTTGAAGTCTCTAAAGCCCACTACAGCATTTTCAGTCTCCAATTAGCTGCAGCAAATCCAGACTGCAAGAATCCACCAGGAAATAAACTTGGGAGGGAGTGAAGGGGATGGCAAAAGAAAAGGGGCGATAGAGGAAAAAGGTAAAGAAGGTACCAAAGACTTTAAATGGGGGGTGGTTAGACATTACATTTGATTGCTAGATTACAAAAGGGGCAGCCCACAGCCCCATCACTGCAGATCGTGAGACAACTGGTTGTAGTAGTAAAGCTCTGTGACCTGTGATTTTTTGCCCCTCATCCATCCAATAAAAGTTAACGCTTGAAACAAGGAAAAAGTAAAAGTGTTGAGTAGAGTGAGTTGGTTGCAAGGTGTGATTATAGCCTTGAAAAGCAAATGCCAGTCCAAGAAACATCACTCATCAATTCCCATCCCCTTCACCTATCTTCTTCTCTCTCTTCCTCCTCCTCCTCCTCCTCCTCTTCAACCTACACTTCCCAGGCATATTAGTCCCTTGAAAGGGGGGCAAAAAAAAAAAAGATTTTTCAAGTAAAAACCATTAGATACTTCAAAGAATAAAAAAGATAAGATTAAAAGAAAGAAAAAAAGTTAACATTTTTATCTCAAAGGTCTTGGCTTTTCTATACATCTTCAAAGATGACAAGGTGGTGGTGGTAATGGGGGGGTTAATGGCTATGATTGAGTGAGCCGGACAAAGCTTCCTTGCTATCTATCCATCACTCTATTCCCCACAACCCACTATCAGTAGGCATTTTCTTCCCCTTTTGAGCTCTTTTGTTTTCTTTATGTCATTGCCCCTGCCCCCTTTGGCCCTTTATTTGATTGATTTTCGCTCTTCTGATTAAAACCAGCATGCAAGGTTGGTGCTTTTTTTCTTGTCTAGTGCTTGTGCGGTGAACTGGTTCTTGATCTCAATCTTTCCCTGAAAATGTGGGGGGACTGAAAGAGAAAGGAAGGCTGAAGGAGAGCAATTTCAGGGTGTAAAAAAGTGCATTTTTTTAGCACCCCTCTTTTGCTGTATACCATTTTCTTCAAGCCTTTTTCTTGGTTGCAAGAGTAAATCCAAAACAATGAGGAAGCATGGCTGGCAACTTCCTTACCATCCTCTGCAGGTCGCTTCTCCTCTTCTCACCTACATTGCTTTCACTCTTTCTTGCTTGCTGTAGATTTCATGTTTCAGATTTTTTTTATGTGTGATTTTGGGAGTTTTCTTTTTGAAGTGTTATTATTTCTTTTGGGTGCATTTGTAGGTGGTAGCCGTTGCTGTATTTCTGGCATTGGGTTTTGCTTTCTATGTGTTCTTTGCACCTTTTGTGGGGAAGAAGCTGTATCAGTACATAGTGATGGGGCTTTATACCCCTCTTGTGAGTACTCTTCTAATGTGCCTTTTCTGATTTTTCCACACACTGCGATTCCATAATGGCCTCTAATAACTGAGATCTGTTAATCGACTGCAGAGTGGTTTCAGATAGCACTTTATTCTACTCCTTTGATCTTTTCTCTTCTTTCTGTTTGCTTATAAAACCATGCCTTCTTTCTTTATTTCGTTTTTTTTCGTGGTGATTCAATATTTTGGGCAGAGAAGAGGGGGGTGGGGGTGGTGTGGTTAAATAAATTCAGAATTGTTCTTTAAGACCGTTATCATCAGTTTTACTGGGATGGTGTGGTTAAATAAATTCAGAATTGTTTTGGATATTACTCTTTAACTAGCTTCTCTTTCTTGTATTTTAGAGTGAAGTGTAATTTTAGTCCTGATGGTTCAAGATAAGCCTGCAATGATGTACATGCTTCTTTGCAGAGAACCTTTTTTTTTTCTTTTTCTTTTTCTTTGCTGAGAACTTTATTTGTTTCTCGGCGGGTATGCCAAAGAATTTCTTCTGGCGTGTGGAAAGGGGGCAGAGGCAGAGCAAGTTTGTTGTGCTAAGGTATTATGCTGGTGTCTTGCCCCCCTTTTTTCCGGGAGCAAGAGTTGAATTTATTGACCAAACTAACGTATACCCTTTCAGTTAAAGTTGGGGTTTTAAGTTTTACGTAAACGTTCCTGAAGGGCATGGTTACGATTTGTCAAGAGTAGCCAGCGGTGGCTATCACTAGTCAAGGGCATAATCCTTCAATATGGTTCATCTGGGTTGTTTGATTTTTTGCCCTCTGCAATTGTTTTCTAGGCTAGTATTGTGATCTTTGAAGATCATGAGAATGCAATTATGCGTCCACTTTTACCTGAAATCTTTTTTAAGCATGTCTCTTTACATTGTATAATTTCATTAGTAGTTTAGAATTGCAACATCAGGTTCCAAATTTTGGTACAACTGATGACACTTAACTCTTCAATCTTAATGTGCTTTCCACGAAAATCTGTATAAAGTTTGAAGGAGAACTATTTAAATCAGACATCATATGTTGGGATAGGATTATGTTATAAAAAAACTTTAAGTATTAATATTCTGACTATGTGTTTAGCATCTGAATTGAGCTTTTTTCTGACAAATATCTTAGAGCAGAATATATTTATTTGATATTAAGATATACGACTACCTGCAGGCTTGAAAAAAAAAATGAAGTCCTTCAGAAATTCTGATTCTCTTCGAGGGGGATATTGCTTTAGATATAGTGAAGCCTTGAAGTCTACTGGGTCTGCAATTTTTGATCCACTTAACAGGACTATTTTCCTATGCTACTTCTAGTATTAGACATGCTTCACTCTTAACTTGTCTTGAACACTAAAATATATTTAATATTGTTTTCAGGCATCTATACCTCTGCCACACGTTCTAAACAATTTTTTGAGTCTATGCTGTTGTCAAATTGGAAATTGACAGATTTTTTTCATGCAGATTGTTTCTGCCTTCAGCCTATATATTTGGTGTGCTGCAGCTGATCCTGCAGACACAGGTGTCTTTAAGTCCAAAAAGTACCTTAAGATTCAGGAAAAGCCTCTCCAACAGAAGCAATCTAAACTCGGTGGAGAATCAGCGTCATCAATACAAGATGCAAAAGCTGCAACAACTGGAGATAAAACTTTTGATGAAGGTAATAAAGAAGTTGAAGCAAAAGCAGAGCATACTGCCCAAATGGAGAAGCATGCATCACCTAACCAGAGAGGACATTTCATGGCCCTGTTGGCCTTTTTACCTTGTGCCTTCCTGTGCAAATGCTCAAGTTCACATGAAGAATCTTCTGAGCATCAAACAAGTGAAGATGGCATGTTCTACTGTAGTTTGTGTGAAGTAGAGGTGTGTACTGATTAGATTGTTCTGCTTCTTGAGTCTTCCACTCATTGTTCTGTATCAATAGTGGTTCTTTCTGGTCGAATTAGCTTATTCAATTTCCCTGGCCTAGATTTGAAACCTACAAGGATATGAGGGATGTCGTTTTGTGGTTAAACTTAGCTTTCTTTGTGCTATTTGATTGGGCTTTGGGAGATATTAAATGATTTCACCAATCCTCTTGTGGTGATTCTGGTAGAACTATGAACTACCCTAAACTTATTTCCATCTTTCAGGTTTTTAAATATAGCAAGCATTGCAGAGTTTGTGACAAATGTGTTGATCGCTTTGATCATCATTGCAGGGTAATCCGTGACATCAAGCATAAATATCTTTACTGTTTCTGCTAAAACATAAAACCTCTGTTTTATTTTGTTCATTGGTTTTGCAGTGGCTAAACAATTGTATAGGCAAAAGGAACTATCGGAAGTTCTTTGTCCTCATGGTTTCTGCACTTCTCCTGGTACGTTTATTGTTCAGCATTTTTATTTCTATATTCTCAATAGATCTGCAGGTGCCCAAATTATTTATCCATGTCACTTAGTGTTTCTGTACAAGTTTCACGGTTTCATACATATCCATTTAGTGATTCTCTTAAATCATCCAAAAAAAAGATTAATCATCTCGCAGGAGTTTGCTTTCAATAAGTGGTTCATTCTCTTAGCATTAAATGCTTCAATGGTGAATGGCCTTTAATCTCCTAGATTTACAGATATGTTTCAATATTTTAAGCTGCTTGTTCCTGAGCGACACAAGAATATTATCATGTCTAGAATACATTTTCTACCCTCCTGCATCTAAATAATTATAAATCTCAAACTTTACACCTATGGCAACATGTTAATAGATCTGAATGTCACGATAAAAGCATTAGAATTTATTTTCCTGTTACTTTTCATTGTATTGACTATTTCCAGGTCTATACCATGTTTGTGGACCTCAGCTTATACTTCAATGGTCAACCGGGATCCTTGTACTTATTTGCTGTTTCCTTGAACGGAAGAGATTCTCGGTGGACATCACAACCAAGCTAGGAAGCAGCTTCACTGTAGTTCCTTTCGTTATAGTCGTGGTGAGTGCTTAATTGTTTCACTATTTCATTTTGGCTGCTTCATTTGTTCAGATGGAAAGACCACCAAGCAAGCTAATTCACCCTTGCTATTTATTTTTTAAAACCAAGATAATGAATAAGAATATTTTCCTTGTTACAGGCAGTGTGTACTATACTGGCCATGATTGCAACCTTGCCATTGGCTCAACTTTTCTTCTTTCATATTCTTCTTATAAAGAAGGCAAGTGTTCTGTCCTCTGCTGCTGAAAGTACATCTGCGACTTGTGCTTATTTTTTGGTTTCCATCAACTTGGCTTTTCTTGATCTTTTTGAACCTTGAATGTATTTGTTTGTTTTTTCCAGCTGCTAAACCAGGAGGAGGAAAACGGAAATATGAAATTTTAATGTAAATTTGCTTACCTAATGTTTATTCTTCCTTGCCAGGGGATCAGCACCTATGATTACATTATAGCTTTGAGGGAGCAAGAGCAGCAAGGCACTGGGGGCCAGCAAAGTCCGCAAATGTCACCTGTTAGTTCCCTCACTGGATTAAGTAGTGCAAGCTCCTTTAATAATTTCCACCGAGCAGCCTGGTGCACACCACCACGCCTCTTTGTTGAAGATCAGGTACAGTTATCTGCATATTTTTGCTCCAATAATTAATCTAACATAATGTACAGTACTTAGTCATACCAATGCAGGTTCGGTTAGTTGAAGGGCTTTCATGTTTTATGCACGCGACTGTTTCTAGCGTTTCTAATATGAGAATGTTTGGATAATTTCCTAGTGAAATTAGAACTTTCTGTCTTTTTTCTCCCTCTATCTTCTCTATTTGATGATAAGTAGGTTTGAGTTTCTCAAAACGGCGCTTACTAATAGGCTGATATCTTACAGCTTCTTTGACTTGTACACTTTTGCTACAGCATAACTACAATCACAAGAGTGTTGATTTGAGAATTGATTGATTATAACCGCAAACACAAGAGTAATGAATTAAGGATAGCATGTTAAAACAGGGATTTTCTTTTAATTATCAGCGAAGGAAAAATTGAATGTTCGAGTTAAAAATGTGAGAAGGGTTTAATTCCCTTAATGTTGAGGATTTTACAGGGCAGGAGGTACTAGTAGTCGTGAGAGCGTTACTACCGAAGGCTTCTTTAATTGTCCAGTTTAATGGCCTTTATTTTTAATAAACAATAACAAGTCAGTTATAATTCTAATACTGTTTCTATTATAACTCCCGGTTCTTGCAGTTTGATGTAGTTCCGCCTGAGACCGGATCTGTAAGTTCACTTGGAAAAAAGTCTGCTGTCGAGGAGCCAGTAAAGAAAAAGAACCCAGTGCCCGTAAAGATCAGTCCATGGACATTAGCTCGGCTGAATGCCGAGGAGGTGTCAAAGGCTGCTGCAGAAGCTAGAAAGAAGTCAAAGATTCTGCAGCCTGTAATGAGACAGGAAGCACAATATACTCAAGAAACGGGGAGTAGTTTTGGCAGCAGTGGGCGCCGAATGCTTCCGAGGCCAGATAACAGCAGAAAACGACCCAGTAAGCGAGTCCGCCTTCCTGCAGATTTGCCCCTTGAACCTCTGACAAGAAATCCAAATGAAGCTGCTGGAATTAGCATGCGGCACATGATGACTGATACCTCAACCAGCTTGGTACCCCTTCACCTTGAAGCCCCAAGTGCCTTCCGTACAAGTCGAACTATCTCCACCTCAGCTGGAATTGTTGCTTCTTCTCCTGAAAGTAGTTTAGACTCCCCTGATATCCATCCATTTGGGGCATCCTTGGGTACTGAAGAAGCAAGGCGACTTGTTGGTCTATCAGCTGCTAGCATGAATACTCAGAAGGATATCCCACTGTCAAGGTCTACAAGTGATGGATATGATGCATCAGGTGGGGAAGATAGTGACCGAGTTCCTCCTAGAATTGTACAGAGGTCATCCAACTGGAGTAGCCTTCTTTTTGGCACTGAGCCTGATGACAGGGTCACTAGATTGAAGTTTTCATCTTCATCTAGGTCTGATGTTAGGAAGTAGAAACCAGGTAAATTGTAGCCTCAACATTTTTTCATTTGTTAGCCAAGGTTTATCACCTGGTCGCCACCTCTGAGCAGGCCAGATCTTGTGGCTTCTTTGGACGAGAGTTTCTTTGGGGGAGAATTGAGATGCACTGTGAAGATTTAACAATACAAGTGAAATTTGGCTCTGCAATGGCCGTTCCTGGAGCATCAGTCGTTGACTATTCTCTAGGTTTAAAAGGTGTTCCTAATTTTCTGAAAGAGGGCTGTGCCCTGTGCCATCAATGCTAGGATATTACCCTTGTAGAGCAGATTCTGCTGATATGTGCTTGGTCATTCATTTTGCCCATTTGTTCTTCCCCTTCCATGGTAGTGGGTCATCTGTAAAGAATGACGCTTAAAGATGCTACCGGAAATTCAGAATCAAATGCTTATTTTCTGGTGCACTCTCTCTCTATCTGTGTGTGTGAGTGCGTGTGGACTTAATATGGTCTTTCGGCAAGGTATCTGCTCCCATTTGTTGCCTCTAGATGTGTCCAGGCTTTTGACAAGGAATCAGCCACTTTTGCTGCCTCCATGCATTCTTGCTTTGTGTTGCCGAGTTATTTAAGTAAAATCCGTCATCTGAAATTCCAATACAAGACCTCCCCACCCGAGAGAAACTCATACTAGGCTACTAACTATTAGTAAAACCAGAATTGCAGTAGGAGCTAATAGCAAGGCTGAATCCACTTTCATTTCCGCCAATTCTTGCTGTTTTCCCAGGATGTGCGTTTTGCAGTAATAATATATTTGAGCCCAGAACATATGCTGAACTAAGGACTTAAATCACCTCTGAATCCAATACTATTTCTACGTGATCCACAATTCCTAGATGCGCTGACTAAATGCTTTATTTAGCAGACAAATGTCAAAATGTACCAACACTGTTACTTCTTCACATTGTCAGTTGTCCGACATAAGTCACAAGATCATACTACAAGAAGCATAAGCATCCGATCACAACAGATTATACTAGCGGATTTCACCAGAATACATCGAGTTAGTAATCCTAAATTGCATCCAAATAGACAGTCTGTATAATCAGGTGAAACCAAAACTCTCCCAACATCAAACGAGTAATCACAGTTTCAAAGTAGAACTGCCACTTGAATATATAGAAATGCACACCACATAAGAATTATCATGGAATCTATTTTTCCCAAATCAACCAGCTAAGCTAGTTTGGATAGAAGATTATTTGAAATAATTTTTTGAAAAAAAAATACTGTAGCACTTTTTTTTTGATGTGATGTATATGAGATAAAAAGGTGGTTGAAAAATGTGTTGATGATGCAAGCAAGTAAATTTTGGGAGTAAATATTGTATCATATTTACAAATATTTCAGCTCACAATTCCAAATATAGTTCGTGTACAGGAAGATCAAACAGCGTGCATGAACAGCATAAGCTGATACAGAACCAACTACAGCTAAATTTAGCATCAAACCAAGTTCAACCACCTAGAACTAGACTAAACTTGAACAGAAACAATATGGGGAACCTTCTCGCAATCGAAAGGCAAGCTAACATACTCGGTGGCGAACTCCTCAGCAATCTCAAATGCCAATTCACCATGTAATGCCTTGCAATACATGTACAGAACCACATTAGCAGCGACATTATGAAGCATTAGCAGCGTAACAAAAGCCGAGCTAACAACCGTCTGCACCACAAAGGCCCACCTCGACCATCCACTAGCCTGTCCTGCATTCGCCACAGAAGTGGAACACCCCCAAACTAAGAACCCAATAGCAAGCCCATAAAACAACAGCATTGACAATGCCACTCCTTTCATTCCGCTCAATAAATAGTAACTTCTTTGTAATGGCTCAACGCCCCATTTCGACTCTACTACTACAATCACGCTCCCTAATGACCAATTCACTTGCAACCAAACTAAGACTAACCCAACCATTATCGCTATGAAAATCGAGAATCCCATGACGTATTTTGAGTCAAGATCCATATCCAAACCACAAAGTTGCAAACTTTTGTAAATTAAAGCTGCAAAAAGGCCCAAAAGCGACATGATCAGAGCCACAATGAATTGGGATACAAGGAAAGTGGAAACTAAAGGGAGAAATGAGTAGAGGGTTGATTTGAAAGATGAAACAAGCTTAACGGGTCTACCATAGAATCCATGGAAAGTGCTGTAGGTGATTGTGGCTACAGCCAAAAGGGATAGGAGTAGGACAAAGAGGGCGTAGAGGAGAGGGAGGAGGAAGCGGGCAGTGGTAAGGTGTGGGGAGGTGTAAGGTAAGGAGATGAAGAGGGATTGTTGTGGGATGCGTGAATTGGATGACAAGAAGGTGGATTCAAGAGTACGGTAGATGATCAGCGAGAAGGAAAGGGGCAGGAGGAAGATGACTGACAGAGCTAAGAAGTGGCGAGAGTGGGCATTGATTATGCGCTTTGATTCAGACAGGACTCCCCAGAGATTGAGGGTCTGCAAATAGGTGGCGCCGGTAGACATGAGCGAATAGAAGATTCGAGTAGTTCTTCTGTCTTGCCGTCGGCAGCGAACAGGTGGATTCGATTGATTTGGGGATGGAGGAATTCTGGTTACTGGGATACAACGGAATTGGTCAGACCGCAAAAGAAAGAAATGAAGATGGACTTTTTCTTTGGATTATAAATGCAGAGGTGGAGAGTTGGGTCGGGCCTCATCAATTGCTCGTTTTCTAATGAAATCCACATTATCCTTTTTCTTTCGAAGACACAGCATCCCTATATCAATATGGACTCGTTCCCGTTTCATTGGTCACCTCATTTATATAATCCTCTTCTTTCTTTAAGGTAAAATAGATTCCTTGTACTACTTCTATCTCTAAAGGGCTAAATCTTACCCACATCTTCACATCTTTTCTCACTGCATTGATAACTTGCCTAATTTGCATAAAAAAAAATTATAGAGTAGTGGGTGTATATTTGAAATGAATGAGTATGAATTTAGGTGCTCAGTCATTTGTCCAGCGAATTATACGAAATCATCTATAATATGATATACCACGTTTGTGATATCTCATCAACTTTTTTCTGTTTCATTGTTTTTCTTTTGTCACACTCTTATTTCTATAGTAGTATTCATGTGTTAGGCAAACTCAATATACACCTCATGATTGTTACTGTTTCTCTCCTCACAAAAAAAAAAAAAAGATTATTACTATTTCATTACTACAAAATACAACTCAAGATTAATGCAAGGCTTAGCTAAGCCAAACAGTAAAATATTAATCATTCATCAATCATAATGCTAAAATATATATATATATACACAATTAAACACTTCAAGTTGCCATTATCCCATTAGATTTCACGGCTAATGATAATTCATCAGACATGGAACCTATGATCAATGGCCAAGAGAGGCCAGTCAACTCAGTAACCAAGTTGAAAAGTCTTCTCCACCCTGTTGGCTCCCCCCCGCCCACACGGCACGCTCCACGCACGCACGCACAAGCACACCACCACCTCCCTAGTCATGTTCATCCCTGCTATCTTTCCACTTGGTGGAGTACATAAAGACTGGTACTCTATGATTCTCTTCCTCGGACTTCCTCTGTCACATTTTTCACTTCCTTATCTTCAGTCCCCATCTCCATGATGACTCTCTTTCTCACGTGATCTCCCTTTCTCTGTCACATTCACACCAGTCTCACCACTCGGCTGTAACGTTCGCCATTCACTCTTGCTGCAATGTGCTATTTTGTTAGACCTTCTTCTTGAAAAGCTCCGACTTTTTTCATTCAGATCCAGATTTGTCTTTGTTGGCTGCAATTGAACCCGTGTTCCAAGAAACCCAGCTCAATTTTCGCTGTCCAGAAGGTGTTCTTGAAAAGATCTTAATGGGGTTGGTCCAAAATTAGTTCCTTTTTTCGGGATCTTTATTAAGGAAATTTAGGCTAAGGATGGAAACTTCAAGTGGTCTGAGTCCTAGGCTCAATTCAATTGCGTTCACCAAAGAAAAAGACGAGGACCCAGATCTTCATAACTTTGAATTGGAGCCTGCTGGTCATGGTTCGGGATCAGATCACCACCATTTTCGTTCTTCCAATGCACTGGAAATTTTGAGGGAAACTGTGAGAATTCTTCGATATAATTCGACTGGTTTTGTTGCAATTCTGGCGCTTTTAATTTGCCCAGTTTCGGCTGTTGTTTTGTCTAATGTATTGGTTGATCAATCCATTGTGAAACAACTGACTATAAGGCTGTTGCTGGTTGCGAAATCTAGTGGGCTTCCATTAAGCCCATTTATCAAACAGTCTTGTCAAAAGTTTTCAGAAATGGCAGTTTCTGCTACAATGTGCTTCCCTTTATATATTACATTGTCACTGTTGTCTAAGGCTGCTGTTGTTTACTCTGTGGATTGTACTTATTCAAGGAAAAGGTTTGATTCATCGAAATTTTATGTGATTGCGAGGAAGATTTGGAGGCGACTTATTGCGACTTATTTTTGGGTTTGTGCGGTGATTGTGGGTTGTATCACGTTGTTCTTTGTACTCCTCGTTGCTGTGAGCAGCACATTTTCCGTAATGGGGTTCCCGTCAGATTTGATTTTGTATCCTGCTATGGTGCTTGGACTAATTTTCTCAATCATTCTGGCGAATTCGATAATCATTTGCAACATTGCTATAGTAATCTCGGTGTTGGAGGATGTTTCAGGGCCACAGGCATTGCTCAGGTCTAGTTCTCTGGTTAAGGGGCAGACTCAAGTTGGTCTTTTGATATTTCTTGGATCAACTATTGGGATGGCAATGGTGGAGGGTTTGTTTGAGCATAGGGTAAAGACATTAAGTTATGGTGATGGCTCATCAAGGATATGGGAAGGACCACTTTTGGTAATCATGTATTCATTTGTGGTACTTATAGATTCTATGATGAGTGCAGTTTTCTACTTCAGCTGTAAATCATACAGCACACAAGCCGCAACAGTGGCAAGTGAACCAGTTTTAGAAGCCTTAACAATTTCCTTGGAATCAACTGCTGTTCAATGACATCTCTTTGCAAAGTTTTATAGTCCTCAAAACTAGTGGAATTTGCCATGGAAGCGGATATAGAAACTTGCACATTCGTCTCTATTCTTGGGACTTTGTTACCATGAAAAATGTATACATGTCTGCTAGAAATGACTATACATGGAAGGATCATAAGTCTATGTGACTGAACTTTTCTTTTACATAATCATAGCATTTCCAGATATCTGAGTTAATGGAAGGTTAAAGAAAGATTTGGAGAGATTGGCAATAGAAAAATTTTATTATGAGCTGTACCTTAGGGTGCAAACTTCAAACATTATTGTCATATGCTTTTTTTTTTTTTTCTTTTTCCCAATTAAATCAGTTCTAGTTATCTTGTTCTTTGTTGTTCCCACATAGCATTTCCAAAATTAACTTTTCTGCTGAGCAACAGTTCTTCACAAATCAGGCATTGAATGGGCTGAACATTTAGAGGGTTTAGATTGTTTTTAAGAGAAAGGCCATAGCTTTCAGCTGAAATGGCATGTGGGATTTATTAATTATCTATGACTTGAGGCATCTTGTCATTTACCTGCAGTAGACAAATATATGATTGTTTAGGTATTTTGATTGGCTATCTGAGTACCCCAAAACGGAAATATTCCTGTTTTTTCAGGGATTCTAGGGCTATGCGTCTACTACTGCCTTGCTTAGTGCCAAAGTATTGTGTGTTGCTTTTTATTCTCCTTTTCTTCAGAGATAATCTTCCATTTATCATGTACTAACTCTTCCATTATGAGGACCAGTGCAGTCATCAAATTTTATGTTATGGCATTAGTTTACTGCTTTTCAGAGACATGAGGAATCTGCTCTGATGTAATCTTGTGGCCAATTTTCTTAATCCAGCTTAGGAGGTTTAAAATAGTTCTCCCGAAATGTTAATGGTGCAAGTAGGTAGGACATCATTGAAATGTGACTTTTCCTTGGAGCTATTCACTGGATTGCTTAGACATCACCTAAGAATATTCATATTGAAACCTGCTATTTTAGCTGGCATAGGTGATTAGTTTAAAAACTGCTGAACCTAGACGGCAGCTGTTGGTATGCAATGACCAGCTAAGTTCTATAGTCTTAACAGCTAGTGGAACTTGCTGTGGAAGCAGATAACATAAAAACTTGCACATTTGATTCTATTCTTGGGAGCTTGGACAATAAGGAAATCAGCTACAAATGACTATTATAGCAAGGATCATAAGTCTATGTGACTCTAAGCTTTTATTTTATCTACATCATATGGCTAGCAGTTATATGTGGTGATGGCAGGTTAAAGAAAAATTTTGAGGGTTTTGCTATAGAAACTTTCATTTAGCTGCATCTTATTGTGGTTGTCATGGTACAATATAGTTATACACCTTATATTTTTCATCAACCAAAACTTTTGTAGTTACCTTTGCTCTTTTTCGTTTCCTCATATTATTTACTAAATTGAGTCTTCAGCCAAGTAAATTTTCTTGACAACTTCAGGCATTAAATGTCTCTAAGAGAAAAGCTACAGCTTTTGGCTGGATAAAGAGTGGCGCATGCGCTTATTGGTTATTTAGAAGTCTCGTCATTTTGTCATCTATCTATATAAATGATTAGGTATTTCAATTGGATATGATCTGTGTGACCCGAAATGGAAATGTTTTCTCTATTTCAGGGGTTTTAGGCATCTCTACTTACTATTTTTCTTATGCTGAAATGATGTGAGCTGCTTGTTATTCCCTTTTTTTTTTTGGGTGCATTATCATTTACTTAACTCCTCTTCCATTAACAGCACTGGCGCATTCAGCTAACATTATATTTGTGGTCACTGATAGCTTGAGTTCACCTGCTTGTTGGAGACATGCAGAGCATGCTCTGGTGCAATCATCTTACGAATATTTCCCCTTCCAAAATTCTGAAAATGGAAGTAGGCATGAGATCTTTTAAATTTGACTTCTCCCTGAAGCTATGCACTGGATTGTTTATACATAACCTGAAATCTGCCGGTACAGCTGGCCTAGGTTTTGAGTTCATGCAGTGATGAACCTAGATGGCAAAGATCAGGATGCAGTAATTAGGTAACAAGCTACAGTCTTACGCTGGGTGTAAATGACTAAGTTGTCATATTTGGAAATCAGTCAATTTTTTTTTTTTTTAATATCAACATCAAGAGGTCGCAGTTTGTGATGGTATATAGTGGAATTCCTGGAATTCTATCTTGGGAAAGGTGTCATTCTCTTCTGCATATGGAAAATGGATTTGAATGTATCTGCATCGTTATAAATTGCAGCTCTTAAACTCTTTATAATTGCTAGAATGCATTTTTTTTTTTTTGGGTTAGATATTCTGAATTGCTGACAAGGTAGGAATGTGAAACTTATAGGTGACATAGAGTAAGTCGATAATTGCTTGGTCTTGGTTATTTGTATGTGATGTATATAATTCATTCTGATTCTTGAAGCATCTTAAAAGATAGCTACAGGAATTTTCTGTCTGTAAAGTGTACTTGTGCGTGTCTGTGCATGTTATGGTCTCTGTTTTTCTGCTCCCAGTTTCTCTTTATAGGTAACCTCCATTTGTTGATGAATGGAAATGCAGTGGAGTAGTGCATGAAGCAGTAAATGCTCATCTGAGCTATCCATTTTCTACAAGCCCCATTGGTTTATTGATGAACTGGAAAATCAGTTTTTCTTTTAAACATAGTGAATTGTGAAGATAAGCATCAACGAAACTTGCACAGTATTGTGAAGGGGAAAGAGCTGCTCCTGCTGATAAGGCTTTGGTCTAGAGGTTAAAAAACAAGAAAGCTGAGTCCCCAGGTGTCTAACTCCTGGCTGGGAATCTCACAATTTCTGATTTTAGTCTGGCTTTACCCCACTTAGTGAGTTAGCTGTAATCTTCATGACTTATTCTATTGATGTTAGTTTTAATCATGATAGTCGGCTGTTGTTTTGATCCCCCGATGGGCTACATGCAATCCTATCCCCAAAAAAAAAAAGTAAAAAAATGAAAAATGTGCTCCTCATATCATATGTAATTCTTGCCTGAATGGTTTGATTCAAGTATGCTTCATTAATTATTATGACAGATAGAAGGATAAAGATGATGCGGTTGCCAAATACAGATTCGCTTACTGATACCAGTTAACATGCAGGGAATAGAAAACAGGTGAATTCAAGCTTGTGTGATCTGGTGACTGGTTGTATGCTAAGTATATTGGCAGTTTGTATTTAATCAGTTTGGAGGTAGAAAGTTGAACCTTCTGATTCAGAAGTAACATGGTTGCTGTAAAATGTTTGTATTTAATCAGTTTGGAGGTAGAAAGTTGAACCTTCTGATTCAGAAGTAACATGGTTGCTGTAAAATGTTTAGTAACCTTGGTCCTTTGGATTCTTTTACATGCAGGCGATTATGAGAAAGCCCATAGGTTGAGACTGTATCACATGTTCTTCTCCATAATTGGAGAGGTTCTCTATAATTATACACACTGAAGTTCAATGTGACTGGTATGACATACAAAGGAAATTTTCTCTTTTTAGAATTGAAATCTTTTTTCTGGTGTTAATTTAGCACATTCAAGTTGCATATTATCATTATTAAAATTTTTTGGTCCCTGGATGATTGAATTGCTAATCAATACACAACGGGCTGCTAATGTTGATTATGCCCATATCTTCATCCCTTGTTGGTCTGCTAATGTTGATTGAGCTTATATCTTCATCTCCCCTTTTGTTTGGCCTGGAATCTTTATCATAATTCTAATATTTACTGTTGCGTACATAATTTGAAATTGTTACCCTCTAGATAAAATTTTAATTTAAAATTATTACTCTATGTCGAATAAAATTTTATTAACCACGTGAGAGATGGAGTATACCTAAAATCCATAAAAGACAAGGATGAGAGAATTTTCTTAAATTAGAAGGAATAGGCAAGTTACATAATTATAATAAAATATAATAAATAGTTAAAAGGTACATGAATTATGAGCTCTGAAAATACTTTGTTTGTAACTTTAATATTTTCCTAAAGTTAAAAGGACATATATGGATAGAGCTCTTAAAAAAGGCCATTTTACTCTTAAACCGCAATTTAGCCAGCCAATCTCAACCTACACAAGTACCATCCTTTTTTTTATGTGTTTAAAGTAGAATTCATATTAAAAAATGAAAAAGAAAAGAACTTTTTTATAAAAATCTTAAATAGGCTATAGTGCAAGGCGTGCATTTCCAAATTTCTCATTCGACGGTATCAGACAGAGCTGCCTCCATTCGCCGCCACCATCACCGCCACGGTCCACAGGTATGTTTCCTCTACGCTCATATTTCTCTAACTAGGGCATCAATCGCGCTTCGCGCGGTGGAATCTAATCCTAGATGCCCGTACAAGCATATGCAAGTGTATGTATAATTTTGATGGTACAAAATTATTGATATTAGATGATAATTAGTAGACATGATTAGCATGATTGCAAATTCTAGATTTTATAGCAACAAACAACAACTTAAATTTGAAGCTTATGATACCACAAGTACATGATTTCACCGCCGATAAGTTTGTCCAACAAATCAAGGAAAATATAGAAAGATGTTATGCTAAATGATCCAACATCCAAAACACCACACAAAATTTTGTCCGAAAAAGCCTATGTTCTTGACAATTTCCTCTATTTCACTTGATATGGAGCTCTATCTTCCATTAGAGGTTGTACCACTTCCACCTTCACAGGGACATCAGCAACCAGCTTTGGAGCCTTAACAACTATGAGCTTGACAAACACAGCAACCAGCTACAGTAAGACAGGTCTACAACAACACACGTACACAAAAAGGGAGATCAATCAATTCATGAGACCCAAGAAAAGAATTTAAATGCTACAACCTTGAAAATATAACATATTTTCAAGTCAAAACCATGAATATCCTGCTATGTGCTTCTTGATATAAATAGTAACATGATTGGTAAGCTCAGCAAATAATTATGATACACAAGAATTGGTCACTTAAAAAATCAAGTGTAACTATGCTGAACAAGAATGTGTAGAAAACTTAGGTGGTGAAACTGCGCTACTCTACTTGGGAAAGTACAAATAGTAACTTTGAGGCATTACCATGGACTGGCCCATGTCGTTGTGAGATAAACTGACAATTTCAAAACATTTTCAATTCATTAAACGACAAGAATGTGTAGAAAACTTAGGTGGTCATCCAATTCAATAAGGACAGTTCTACTAAACATTTTCAAGAGTTGCATGCCAAGAAAACCAAGGTCATAAAGACCAACTCTCTCTCTATTTCTAAAGCAAATAAAATGGAATTAAACTATTATCATGTCAGTAAAATCCTCACAAGCAATCATATACCATTTTCAATCCCATAGCACCATGTAGCATTAGAATTATAGGAATCTTTCCACCAAGAAAGGCAAGGTAGAAATCTATACAAAGAACTCACATGCATAATTAATAGCCAAAAAGTTTACAGAGTTTACAATCAATGCCAAAGTAATGCAGCAATTTCAGCAGCAATGATTTTGACCATTTTCATAAAAAAAAAACTCAACCATTCATTTAACAAGCACAAAATAATTTTTTCATTAAATTTTTAAAATTTTCCACCTTGTTTCAACCTTTAAGTGGCTTGGAATTTTACCATGTAAATGCCATGTAAGTTAATGGAAAAAACGTTTAATTTATGTTACTGTACAAATATAACAATGGGTCTACAACTTATACGCTGCCTAAAATTATTGAACAACAGCTTTTAAGTATTGTTTCTTCACTGTTACAATCACCGATAATCATTTGAAAAACAAGATGGTCAGAGTCTTCAAATAATCTTTGTTTGCATGGGCATTCTATGCGACTACTACTGGTAATTATATTTAATAGTCGAGTTTTAAAGTTCCTACAACAGATGATATTACACCTTTTATTAGACTGAACTTCATAAACTACACAGAAAATCCAAGTGGTTAATTCCCCAAAACTAATTCATATAAATGGATCATGTCATACCATACCTTATTTCTGTTAACACATTATTTTTTGTATCTTCTGGAAGCGAAGTATAAGATGTCAAATGAGACTCGTAATTCATAGTTAAACACGTTCAATAGACTGAAGCATAAGTGAAAAGATTCACCATAGCATCTATTTCACCTGACTGGTACATGCGATTACCATGACAAGCAAGAAGAGAACTTCAGTCTTACAACACCACAATCGGACTCAACTTCAAGGGAGAATAGCAAACATGGTATAAAAAGAGTTGAAAGAAACAAAAGGAAGAAAAAAGAAGAATTCCTAATGAATTCAAAAATTAATTAACAACAATAACAAGATGACCTCCTAATGGAGTTGAAGGCTAAGGCATGTATTGGAATAATCATAATTAAGGCGAATCAACCAATCTCTTTCCATAAAAAAAAAAAAAAAGGCTCCAAAACATTTGCTTTATCAATAGAACAAAGTTTTCCGTGATGCTTCCATGCCATTTCAAATGCAATACAATGTGATCAATATGGCAAAGGAATATCACTATAAGAAGCTTAAGAATTTAAAAATTGGAATAGCTCCTAAATCTATTAGTAAGAGTGCTATGATAAATTCATGCTGTCAAATTCTTAACAGAGACAAAGATTCAAGCTCATTTTCATTATCTTTTCTCTGCTATAAGAATAAGCATTAATTCATTTTTTATTCTTAAAAAAAAAAAAAGATGGTTATCCACATCCCCTCCCACAGTCCACATGTATAACGCACGAAAAATCAGAAAATTACAAATCATGAGGCAGTATTGAACTCAAAATGTTGTTACAACCCAAAGACGTCAAAGACATACTAAGTAGACTATCAGCCAGTGTATTTTTAAAAAGGAATCCATCTGGTGACAAAATCTTGATCAAATCATTAGATCAGAAGTAGAATACACCTCATTGTTGAAACCAATTTACTCACTAATATCATTTGTGCTAAAGTCCCTTGGTTGCCCAAAATAAATACCAAGTCCAAATTAAAAACAATGGAGATTAATTACAGTATCACCAAAAAAACAAAGTTTTGATAAAGAGAAATAGGTCTTAAGACCTAACCTCCTATAAGTTCCCTTTACAACCATTAGGTCTACACCTTCAACAACTTTACTTCAAAGTTGAAGCTTCCACTAAATGGAATGAATGAAAAGGCAAATAAGAAAATTCTATGAGCTTACAATGATTATCAGTGTTAGTGCAACACATAACAGATAGTAAAGACAAAAAAATGCTGAGATAAAAATACAAAATTGAACAGCAAAGTTCACACAAATGGCTCAAACCTACTTATCATTGACAGAACAGTAGTTTGTCTCAAGTTAGCGGAGACCTTACGCCCTTTTCGAAGTTGAAGCAATCCAGTCACTCACTGGCTTTAAATGTTTCTCATTATTATCCCATTTATACCTTAATCCCAAGGAAAACAATGATCAGCATTTAGCAATAACAAATTGCTACAAGTCATAAGACTATAATACATTTCTACATTCTTACCCTCCAATAGCTCCAAGACAAGAAGAACAGCATCAGAATGCTATGCAGTAGAAAGAGTCTCTTCTGGCAACGGCACTCCCATCAAATCCAAAACTGTTCCACCAATTGGCATCTTCTTTAACCCAAAATCAATCCTATTACATCCCTAATTTCATCCAAAAAATCAATACTTAAACCCATAAATATCTCACAAATTTTCATGTAAGAAACAACTATAAAGTTGCTACCTTTACATCTTTAACTAAAATTTTGATTCTTCATTTATCTGAATTTAAAACAGAGGGAATAATTAACATGGTCACCTTCAAAAGAGCCGACAAGTTGGAGAGCGGTTTTGGCAATGACTTTCCAATACTATCTCCGAAAGGAGAGTGATAGTGCCCTGGGGATGGGATGGTGGCAGCACAAATGGATTATGACCTATTTGGAGCAGTGTTCGGAACTGGGTTTGGAGTTGGAGAGGAATTGAAGTTGGTGGCTTAGGGGTTCACCTTGATTTGCAGGGTTGCCGCCATTGTTGTAAACCAACCTGAAGTTAAAAATAGAGGAGGTTGAAGGTTTAGAAATTTGAAGATGATGAAAAGGGAAGGGAAAGGGAATGGGGAAGAAGGCAAGAAGCGGCGGCAGGTAAAGTGAGAGCAAGATATGTCCTAACCCTAGAGCAAAATCTGACCCGCGCTTCACATGAAAGTCAATGGGGTACAAAAGCACAAAGCCCACGCCATGCGCGGAACATGGGTCGACGACGAAAAAGCAGAAGTGCCTACGCACTTTTACTACTTATGTAGATAACTAGGGGAAAAGCACATGCGATGTGCTGGTGGTGGGTGCTTGTGTATGAAATTGTATTAGTAATTTTTTATTAATGAGAACTATAATAAATTCTAATATAAATAATCATGGAAAAAAATTTCTACCAATAATTCAAATTTTCTATAGGAAAGCCAAGTTTAATTGTACAATTACTAACAAAACATTTGAAACACTACATGAAGAGAAGGAAACTATTTAAAAAAGTAAATAACCAGCTCTAGTGCTTAGGAGTACAGTACCATTCTCTGTTACACATTTATGAAGCTAACAACATCTCTAATAAGTGAAGACACATATTGATTTACATTGCTCTAAAATTCAGCCTTTTTTTTCTCAAATTCTTTTCCACTTTTTTTTTTCTTTTTTCTCTTGTCATTTAGCAACTTTCATCGCAAGTGGACGAGACTCTGATTGCAAGAACTAATTGCTAGCAACTTCCAACACAAACTTGGAGTCCCCATATTTCATCCTCTTTAGGTAGAATTGCAATAATTTTATTCTTTGAATTCTCATAGCTTTTCTATTTATTGAAAGCTATGGGGAAGAAGCATCTTTGCGAGAAAGAAGCAAGAGATTTGTTTTACGAACCTAGTTATGAATCCCAAAAAATAACAAGAAAAGAAATACAATCAAAAGTCTAAAGATAACTAATTTCAAAGCACATTAGAAGCCAATGTTCATATAATCACTTAAAAGCAACTAAATTTGATTAATTATGAGTCCAATGTTGAAGTTATTAACCTTATTGAAGATTTATGCAATAAAACTAGGTTTAGAAAATAAATTTGGCCTAGCATATGGGGAAAAATACAAGAGAATTTAACAGGTTGAATTATGGAATTGCAATTATAACCATATAAAGATCATCTACAGACGAATATGTAAATCTATTCCTTGTAAACTAAAATATACCCAAAAAGAGAGTAGGAAAAATATTAGTTAACTCACCTCAATTATAAAGAGAAGCCACACCTATGTCAAAAAATGGCAAAAGAAGTTAGTTTAATCTCAAAAAGTCACTATATACAAAATCTAATAAAAACACGAGAGAAATGATGATAGCCATTCATTCAACGTGAAGGAGTAATTAGGGTGTGCAGAAAATGAATAAGTAAATTGGTTGCGATTACAGTTTAATGGCTGAGCATTATATAATCAAATGAAACTTTGCTAATAAGTGAAAATCCAACTTTTTAAGAGTACAATAGTACTTAAAAATAGTTAAGGAGCATGAAATTATACTTAAGCAATCTCGTAACCAAAAATCGAAAAGGCTATTTTACCCTCAAAGAGGCGAAAGAAAACAAAGTTCCAAACTCGTCCTTACATAGATACAAGGGATAAATGGGAGGTTTCTGACAATTTCACTTGGCATTCTCAACCTTTTAAAAATCTCACTTGCCTCCCTTACTTTATATTTTTGGTATCATTTATAAGTCATTCTAAAATATAATATTAAAAAATTTATGTTGGGAAAGTAAATGCAATCTCATTCCAAAATTATCCTTTGTTGTCTTACTTTTTATTGTCTAAATATATTAATAACGAAATAAATGAAAGTTCATGTCAATTGGAAAAAATATAATGCGTTTTTATATATGTTAATATTTGAAATTTGCAAGTGAAACCTATTTCAAAATATAATGTTAAAAAACTTATTTTGGGTAAGAGAGTATAGTTCTATTCCAAGTTTGCCTTTTCTTATGATTTTTTAATTACTATAATACACCAAACGTATCCTTTTAATTTTTATAAATAAATGGACGTAGTTTCTTAATAAATATTTAGGACTTGGTACCAATATTACAAAAACTCTTTAGTAGTTTTTATGTCATTGGTTTGGACAAAAAATGTTAAATTACTCAAAATTATAAATAATTTATAATACTCTTAGAAATAACTTATAATAATTTATAACCCTGATGATACCTTTTTGCACCGATTTAAAAACAATACAAACAAATTTGTATATAATTTTTGGTATGTTATATCTTTTTAATCTTCAAACCATCAATTTGGACAAAAAGTGAAAAATTCAAAAATATGTAAATAATTTGTAAAATTTCTTAAGTTAACTCAAAACACTTTGCAACAAAGAACATATTATCTTTATTACTTGCAGAATTCAAATATTAATGTCAGTTATATAAAAATGTACTATATTTTTTTCAATCAACATGAACTTTCATTTATTTTGTTATTAATATATCAGACAATAAAAAGTAAAACAACAAAGGGTAATTTTAGAATGAGATTGAATTTACTTTTCAAAATGAATTTTTTAATATTATATTTTAAAGTGAGTTATAAATGATATAAAAAATATAAAGTAAAGGAGATAAGTGAGATTTTTAAAAGTTTGACAGCGCCAGGTAGAAATTGTCAGAAACCTTAGGGGAGGTTTCTGAAATTATCCCGAGGTTTCTGAAATTATCCCTAGATACAGAAGGATAACAACCCTAATTTCTACCTCCACCTCCGCCACCACCCACTCACACTTCTCATAAGGTTCTCACCCTCCCCAGTCCCAATTATCCTTCTGCAATTACCATTCCATCTAAGTAAAGACCACACCTTTCGCCCAATTTCCCCTATCAGCTGCGCTGACCTCTCTCTCGTCTTCCATCTCGATCTCCAAAGTATGATTATTATTTTTTTTGGCAGGTAAAGGTGTTCGGTTTTATAAATTGAGACTTTGAATTTATGTTGGTTGGGCGGATCTGGCTGCGGATGCACATCTTTGAATCCCGTGGGATGACATGGGGCGGATCTGGTGAAGAGAGGCTGGAGGAGAGGAAGGCTGAATGACTGAAGGTTAGGAAGTTATTCTTTTTTTTTTTTTTGGAAAGATGGACAAGTGTCCCGCATCTAAGAATGACTAGTGCAGTTGGAAATTTGAATATCTGGAATAAATTCCTTTTTTCTCTTCAGCATCTGGAAATTCGGTGCGTCTAACTGATTTTCTGGGGAAGGAAGGCAGAAGCGGAAGAAGGAGATGATGATGAACAGGAAGATCGTGAAGAAGAAGAAGAGGCATCGGTCGGTACTTGCTCAATATCCAAACCGAGAATAAGATCCACCTCTACTTTGTAAGTTAATTTCCAAAATCAGACGCGTCAGATTCCTAAAGCAAGAAGGAATCAGACTTGGCCATCTCGTCTGAGTCTGACCTTCCTTTGGCTGTTTACAAGTAAGATTGCCATATCTTCCATGTCATTCTTCTTCCTTCCAGCGTACATGTTCCTCTGCTGCCAAATATCAAAATATTCCTTCTTTGCACTGTTTATTAGGATTTATTAAACTCCACAGAAGCAAGAGGGATGAGCATGGATCTCAAGGCCTGCACAAGGCTGTCAAATTTGAGCATTAAACCGAATCTGATTAAGACTTCGTCCAATGATGTAATAACTCAACTCCCGGATGATATTCTGATAGATATCTTGTCATGCTTGCCTATCAAAGAGGCTGCCAGAACTTGTGTTCTTTCCCGCAGGTGGAAAAATTTGTGGAAATTTTACAGGGGTTGTCTTGACTTTGACGATCTGATGACCAAAAGACTTCTCGCTTCCAGCTCAAAACGGTTTGCAGTTGAACTCAGAAAGTATGTGAATTGGGTAGATCAAGTGTTGGATTCACATCAAGGGGAATCCATTGAACAATTTAGGATCTCCTTTGATTTGGGCAGACATCACACGGGTACCATTGATAGGTGGATCGCGTTTGCAGCAGCCAGAGGGGTTCTCAGGCTTGAGTTGGACTTGTCATCTCGAAACACAATTTTTAAGAGGCTGAAAGATATGTACGACTTTCCTACTCCAGCCCGGTTATCCGAGCTATGTCATCACGATGATGGCTTGAAGTTGCTAACTTCCCTCCGGCTAGAATCTGTCAATATAGCTGAAGAGCATGTGCTGCACTTTTTGTCTAATTGCCCGATTTTGGAAGAGCTATCTATTGCTAATGCTCCATCCCTATGTAATTTGAGGGTTGTTGGTGGTGCTGGACCAGCCGGCGGTTCTCGACAACCACTTAAGTTGAAACATTTAGAGATTAGAAGGTGTGTGGGGTTGGAGCAGCTGGAGGTGTCAGCAGACGCCGCGAATCTTACTTCTTTTAAATATGAAGGACACTATCAACATGAAGGGCTTCCAATGAAGAACATGCTCTTCCAAGACGTTCACCAACTTTCTTCAGTTACCCTGGGACGTGGCCATTATTCTCAGCATTTGGTAGCTACAGGGTTCAGACAGCTTCCCTTCCCAATTGCACAGCTACACACGTTGGCATTGTATCTGGATGATATGATGTATGAAAGAATGCACTGGTTTCCTAGTAGTGATTTTGCAAAATTGCCAAATCTTTGCCATCTGGAATTAGCTTTTAGGCTACCAGATGAGCAGAGCATGCTTTTTGTAGGTTCGTTTCTCCGTGCATCACCTTGTCTACGTGCATTGGTGCTCAAATACACTATTGATGAAGATGAAACTGCATGGAGGAAAAAATATGCTGATTCTGACTTTTGGAGGTTTATTGCCGAATTTGGAGAAAAGCATCAGCAGTTGGTCAAAGGATGCAAGTACGAATGCCTCAAGGAGGTGGAGTTCTTGGGTTGGAAAGGACGCGAGAGTGATACTGAGCTCTTTACCCATTTAATTGAGGCTGCTGCTGGCTCACTTGACAGGGTAGCTCTTGATCCCCGTGATCCATTTTTCAGTATACCTCTCAGAGCTTTGGAAGATGCTAGAGACCGGGCCAGGGACTTGGAACCATTATTATCTTCAGCCATAAAATTGGTGGTTTTGTAATTGAATTTATCTCCAGCCACAGAATTGGTCTTCTATAACTGTGATGACAATTGTTTCTTTTCTCAAGTATTTTGATGTTAGATTATTTTTGGACTCGGTTATGGAGCTATGGTTGGTCAAGGTGGTGGGAAAAGGGAAACCTTGTAACTATGGTAACTTTGCCCTCCATTGTTCGTAAGGATGTATGCAAGTTACCTTTTTCTTTTACAAGGAGGAATCTAGCCCTTCATAATGGCAATTTTCCTTGTTTAAGAGTTTTGTCGCCAAGGCTAAAATAATGGCAATTTTCTTTTACTTTTTTCTTCTTTAAACAATCATATTGCAAGAACTCAAATCTGTTCTAGTAGCCCATACACATAAAAAATGGCAACAAGGAAAAAAAAAATGCTAGCACTCAAAAATTGCATCTTTTTTTTTTTTTTTTTTTTTTGGGGTAACTCGGATGCATTTCGTTTATATTACTCTTTCCACCCAACATTTTAACAACTGGATGTGTGTGCAGTTCTAAGAGTTCAACAAAAAGGGGATGGCAAGTTTTTCTTCATTTGGAAGAAAGCAATTACGTTAGTTTGTACATCTCTCTTTAGACTTTTAGTGTGTGGGTGGGGTGTTTGTTGATGAAGAGTCAAGTAACTAGCTTGCAAATGATTTGGCCAAACTGACCAACAAGAAGCAGTTAGTAGGAATATGAAAACCAACCAAGGAAATTGCTTCTCCTCTGAGCAAACATTCATTCATTATTGCTAAAGAAGAAAAGATAAGCTCATGCAATTATTGTTCTTTTCAAAATATTAAAAATGGACGCCCCTCTTGATTTTTTTCCCCTAGAGAAGCTGCATTATGCTAACTCTTCCATTTCTGGTTTTGTATCCTAAAACATTTTGAATACTTCCTCAAATTTTTTTTCCAGAGCTTGTCATTACATCACATACATATTCCTCGGTAAGAAGTATGCATCTCTCGTATTTTTATAGCTTCAAATATGTGGTGTTAGAAAAAGCAAAAATAGTTAAATAGCCCTGTCGACCAGTGAAAATTTGAATAAGTACTGCTATTCTAATGATTTTTTTTTTTTTGCAAGATATGCAAAATTTTATTGTTAGAGAAAAGGAACCAATTAAATTGGAAAAGAACACAAAATAAATCTCTAATATTCACATTTCTTTGCGTCTTTTGTTGATATTTATTCACATATAACTGTGCCACTAAGATTATCAAAATTAGCTTCATTTTTCTTTTTCATTTTTTGATTTTATTTGGAGAAAATTTATACTGTGCTTGATGTAATTTACACACACTGGTTCATGGACTAGTGGGACCACAGATTACTGAGAAGCTAAACACACACATCTACCCTTGGTTTGGATTGGAGTTTCTATAGAAAAATTTTAAACGTTTTCGATGATCAAATTTTTCAAATATCTTTTTATCTCACATATATCAAATTGTTACAGTATATTTTTTCATAAAAAATCCAGAAAATAGCAATCCAGACAAGCGACATAACTTATAACTAGCATGAAAGACATTTACTACAAACTCCCCCGCCAAATGCATCGCCTTGTCGCCTTGTTTACCATGTCAACATGTTTTCTGCTCACTTATCAACGCACAGCAGCTACACAAAGAGCTATGTTTACCTATCTAATTTTGGTTTACACACAGTTCAGAGGCTTAAAATCATCCAAAATAATTGTGACAATATAGTCTCAAAACTGGTTCTTTCCATTCACAGCAAAAGAAATCATGGAGGACCCAGTCATAAATAAATGATCTCCTGTAAAATGGGGAAAAAATGACCTCCAGTAATAATAATAATAACAATAAACCATAGCAACCAGAATCCAAACCAAGATATCTATGCACTGCACAAGCACAAACTGAAGATGAAAAACAATAACAATAATAAACCATACCAAACAGAATCTAACTTTTTAAAAAACTAAAGAAATAGTATCCAAATCAGACACATCTACGAGCCAAGCACAAATTGTGCTGTACTGTATAGGCTCATTGCCTAAACCATTAAAGACATAGGGATAGTCTTGTACTCCTTACTCTATTAGACCATTAAAGAGATAGTCTTCTACTCCTACTTGGACCCGACTAGACTATCAGAGCGATAGTCTTCTACTCCAGATTGGACTGGTATAGTTGACGTTATTACAGTGACAGCTGTCAGAAAACGCCAAAATGTTCACGAGAGATGAGAAATGGCACACTTGCTCTCAGGGTGATTTGCCAAAATCAAAATCATCCCTATCCTTCTTGTGCCTGTATGTATCATTAAAATATAGCGAATTTGGGAAAGCAATGCGCTCTTCTCGGTGCCTCTCTGCGCCTTCATCATCTCCATCTTCTTCTAGCACGACTTCTGCCAACTCAAGCCCTTCCATGCATGCTTTCCTTCTCACGTTCTCTGAATTGGGTCTTGAAAGGTCAAGAAAGCAACAGAAATCTTTGGAGAATTGAGAGTTAATCCCACTCAAGAGTCTAACATGGCAGATTTCACGGCACAAGAAGCCTTTCAAGTTTTCATATTTCCCAAAATTTGTTGGAAAATAGTTGATTGCCGAATCAACCATGGCAGCGTTGCCTTCTTCTCCCTCTCCTTCTTCAAGCATTGCTCTTGATTTTAAAATTTCCCACCACTTCGACTCCATTTCTTTAGTTATGAAAGCTACACTGCCACCATCAGATGTGGTCCCAGCCAATCCCCACAGTGACATAATCTTCATCTCTATGCCACACGCAACCCCAGCACGTGTAAGTTCACCACCAGTGTCTTCCAAATAGAACCCAAGCAAGCGTTTTTCCAGATTCAGCTCCTCATTCATAGTAGATACTGCCCTGATGTCCTCACCACTCCTACACACCCAGCCTTTCAATGCAGGAATTTTCTTGATTTGAGTGTTGATTTCGAATTTCAGTGCATCAATGCGACTAGAACATTGTTCTTTTTTGTACCGTATGTCTTTACGCAACCAAATTGTTGACTCCTTTGAGCACTGTGACGTGTCAGGCTCCTTTGAATGTCATGCAACCAAATGTTCAATTGGGGTAATTCAAGAAGAATCTGATCCTGCAATTCAAGGGTCTGACGCTTGAGACGGTTTGGGAGATTTCTACAAAGGCCATCATCAAATGCATCCTGTACCATTTCTATCATACTTGGGAGATTTGGTAGGCCATCATCAAATGCATCCTGTATCAATTCCTGTACCATTTTAGTATTTGGTTGGTTAGTGGATTTGACTGGTAGGGTTGGAGGAGAAAATTAGATGGACACTGAGGAACCAGAATGAAGGAAGAGAGAATAGAGTAGGTGGGAAAATGCGAGCGTTTTTAGCACAGTTATGAACACTGCCATTTTCGGATGGTAATGGTGATGAGGGTTTTATGGTATCTTACACATGCTTTGTCAAACGTGCTCAGCACCGCACGGTCTGCACCAACAGCAATGACAGGAACACCCTAAACATTTGAAAAGCAATAAGAAAACCATAAGCAAAGAGTCAATTAAAACATCACTGTTGGAACACTAAAAGCAGTTATTATTTGCTGAAAATGAGCTAAGGGAAAAACGCAGTAGATATACAGTTGATAAACATCATTACAGCAATACATGAAAATAATAAGTATACATCATGTTAACTCCTTTGAATATCTTGGCATTCCCACGAGATGGGAATCTCTCAGTCGTCTAACAAAATCAGTGGGAGTAATAGGCTTCTGTAGAGAACATATAATATCATTAGGAAGGAGGCAAATTCATTTGTCAACTACCAATTCAATCTTTGATTCACTTAACATCCTCAAGCTGCTAAAAGAGTAATCCGATTGCAATACCCTGCAACCATAATAGTTGAAGAAATTCTGGAAGTTGAAATTCATGATAGTCTTAATGATGCAATGACTTCAATGAGGGAGTTGAAGTGTAGGAGATTCCAGGTCTTTTTTAGTATGAAAGACAAAATTAACTCCATATATTTTCTGCAATAACCTTACACTGAATCACAGCCAGAAAAGGAAAAACAACTACACTTATCCTCCATGAATTGATAAACAGTGAAAGGAGGCAACAAAAATACATACGCAGTATATTCTGTTTATACAGCATATTACATCTCCTAAAAAAGATTTTTTTTAATACTATTATACTTCAATTTTATTGTACTAAAAACCTTAAAAGGTGTATAGACAGAAAAATCACGCATTTAAGCAGACTGAACAGCAATCAATCATTGATGCAACCAATATGAATAAAATTATGCCAGGCTACAGCATTACATCAGTACAACTTGGAAAAAGTAAGAACTTTGACATGATGATCAAACTCACCGCCAATATATCATCATTTTCATTTTGGTTCCTCCAGTTTAAACAGTCAACAAGCTGCAACCAAGAAAAGACAAAAAAGAAAAGATAAAGGATGACAGCTGCAAATATCATGGCAAATGCAACAATATATTTCAAATTTCTACTGAAATTAAATCAAACCATTTTATGAGCTTTGGAGACATTCCCGTCCCTTGCTTTTAGAAACCTCACAAGGGTCTCAGTTGGGTATCCTTGGTGCACATTCTGCAGTCAAGCTAAGATAAAATTAGATAATTGTAATAAATTTTTCTGCAGAAAGATTTAGATAAACCATTCCTGGTTAAACTTAATAATCTAAGGAATTAAATCATGCAGAGAACATACCAACATAATCCATCTTAACTTCCTAATTCGTTTACTTGATCTGTGCCCTAATGCATGATCTCGTGAAACCCTTATTGGTACTTGCTTCTTTTACCCAAAATTCAATCTTGCTAGCAAACATACCCAAGCAACAAACTAAAAGTTTCAAGCAATCAACAATAGCACTGAGTTGCATTGCCGTATCATAACCCATAATAGATGACATAAAAGGGAGTTTTGACTTGGCACTGACCATCACAGAGACCAAAAATTCACCAGCAATAGGAATTAATGAATACGCACAGAAACAAAATCTAAAAAAAGCTTAAAAAGGGGAAAAAGCAGGGAACAAAAATCTCCAGCAAAAACCCAGATCAAATTTACTCTTTCACAACACATCAACCACACTTTTCACACTTTCAAGTGTACAACCATACAAAAAATCACAAATGGGCTGAGGGGCTAACCTGAAAAGTCTTCTTGAGCGGCTCATCAACTGCAAAATAGGGGAAAAGAGATAAGATTAAGCTACAGATCCAGGGAAGAAAGACTATCAAGTCAAAGAAATGTGAGGTATAAAAATTGTAAAGGAGCTGACTTTCTTCCATCAGAGTTTGAAATTGCTTGATCATATCTTCAGTGGTGAGCACCATTTTCCGCTTTTCTGGTAATCTTGCACTTCAAAAAGATTTAATGAGTAGATTCAGACTTTTGTTTGGAATTTTCTGGTCTTTCTTCTTGCTAGCTTTATATAGGATTCTTAAATTTGTATTTTTGAGCAATAACTTCCTTTATTTGTGAGTAATTTTTGTAGAGGTGAGGTTTTGGTTTCAGACAAGGCCTGTGGTGGCGCTAATGAAGAAGGGGCAGTATGGCCCCCAAGTAAGAGAAGTACTCGTGTCCGGGGAGATCCACCAGCTGCTTCACGTTGGCGTTGTAAATCAGCAGCCCGAACTGGTTGAGCTCCAGCTGAACCTTCTCGAACACTTCTTGCTTGAACTCTTTGGTCCCTCTGCAGATCTCCTCCATGGTCATGGAGGCCGCGAGGACTCGAGTCTCCCCCTCGATGATGCCCTGGACCAGCTCTTTGACGTGGTGGGAGAGCTTGGCGTACTTCAAGAGGCTGGCTTCGTCGTCCACGCGGGGGCCGATGGTGAAGACAGCAGGCAGGACGAAAGGGAGCTTCTCGGCGCTCATGGCCTGCACCTCGAACGTGTAGTTCACCGGAGAAATGTCGCAGATGGTGCACGACTGTCCCGGAAGAACCCATGCTTTCTTGGCGATCTTGATGTCGGTGATTCCGACGCCCGTGATCACCAAGTACTCCGACGCACTCGCAACTCTGTACATTATGATTAGATTGTGATTGTAGAGTAACTTGAACTACTACTGACTTGTCCCAGCGGACGGAGTTATCAGGGTGGTTAACGGTGGACTTAAAAAAGCTGTAACTAATAGCGGAGGCAGGAGCTTCTAATTTCTTGTCAAGTTTATACGAGCTGGATACCTAGTGTTGGGCCAGATCATCTAGTGTTGGGCCAGATCATCGGTCACTTGATAAACTGAGAGAAGCAGTCACAGGATAGGAAATCGGCTGACTATGGGATATGAAGGTATGCAAGGGGCCGATTTTAATAAGAGCCACCGAGTGCGTTGGTAACTAAGCGAATCAAGGTCACTCGACGGCGGATGGCCATCCCACTACCTGGGACAAGCGGGAGTTCAGCACACAAGGTGGAGCATGATTAGGGATAAGGCAGTTGGTGTGATACTATATTCTAGGGAGTGAGAGGCAGTACTATCCCTACCACTCGTGAAGTTGGCAGTAATGGAAAAGTGGGTGAGGAACAAGGCCCGAGCTAATTCCGAGAAAAAACGGTTACAATCGGTATCTATAAATACCGAAGGATGTTACGAAAAAGTGGGGACGGAAAAAACAACAACAAGCTTGATATCAAATGATGAGTAGGAATAGTTATAGATAAGTTTTCTTTGTTTCGTTCTCTTTGCTAGTTAATCTGCTCATGTCCTTTCTTATTTCTTTCATCGCAATTTCTAGTTATAGTTTTGCTTCAATCGAAATCTAATTCAGCGCTTTCATAAGGTTCTTTAGTTCATCAGTATTAGTCCTTAGAGTGTTCCTTTTCAGTATTTCTCCCTTCGAATTTCGTCAATATAGATTTTAAGTCCTTGAGGTCACTCAAAACAAATGAACAGCAATTGTTTAGAGGTCAGGGCAATCGGCGCATTAAGGGTTGGGCACCGCCCAATCGGCAGATCAGTGTTTTCCTAGTTTTTCACGTATAAATTAGGTGGCACGAGCGTTGAGCCGATTCTGAATCGATAAGTGTTCGTGGGTTGTAAAAATCGACACGAACAGTTTGGCACGCCCGATGGGTCCCGTAGCAAAAGGAGAAAATGACATGGCAAGAAAAGATACAAACAGGGGTATAGCCTCTAACGCTGAGGAGGAAACCTTGACACCGCTCGAGGTAGCATAAGAAGGGTCGATCGGCATGTCGAACGCCGATACAGAGTTCAAGTGGTTGGTGTGGCAGAACAAATTATTCGAGGATTTGGAGTCACGCCTGGACCAGCGAGAGAGGAGATACAGAAAGGAGACGACCCTTTGGAAGGAAAAATGGGTCAAGTCCATGAACGCTCTTCGACGGGATACTAAGGAAAAGGTGGCCACCGAGGTTAAGGAGATCAAAGAGTCAACTGCGCAATCTCAAGGCGTGCTGGAGGAAGGGATGCGGAAGTTGCGTTTGGAGACCGAATTAGCAGCGGATAACCTCGGCTCTAGGTTCGACGTTCGAACCGATCTCTTAGCAGCTGACATGAGAAGGTTGGCCACTTCGATCGAGTCCTAGACTGGAGGGCACGTGGAGCTGCTGACGGCTGGGCCAACTGATAAGCGCACTACCTTGATCTCGTCAAAAGCCTTAGAGGGCAAAATGTCAGGGATGTCGACGGACATATAGTCGAATACCCTCAACAAAGGTAAAATAGTAGCCGAAGAGATGTCACGTGCAATTGATAGATCGTCTCTACCGCCCGACGTGATCAGGATCCCTGAAGGAGCACAGGTAATGAAATCGTCGACCGGGGGTAGGTCAAAGAGAATATGCCCATGTTTTCACCAATGAAGGATCGCCAGAGGTACGCTGATACGGTACGGCAGTTGCAGTACGTGCCGAACAAACAACGACAAACACAGCCTCCGTACATACCCCTGGTATTGATCACTCTGGTCTGTCCAGCAATAAATAGCCTGGGGGCACGAGACCGCTGAGCACCCCACGAACAACTGCCGGTGGAGTATCGATGACCTGCAGATAGTGTCGGATGAGAATTGGTCGAACCGAAAGATCCCTATTCGTACTAATCCTGACTTTGTGAGGTCGATAGCTGTGAAGGAAAACTTTTACAGGGTCGACCCAATGGACCAGTTAGGGTTCCGCGAAATGATCGGTCAGATTGTCGCCGAGACTGTAGAGGGCCGAGAACGCCTAACATATCGCAAACCTTACCCCGAATGGATCGACTACACCTACATCTTCCCATGCGGCTACCGATTCCCGGAATTCACCAAATTTTTTGGGAAAGATAGGCAGTCTACCCTCGAACATATTGGCCAATTCAACATCCAGTGCGAGGAAGTTGGAACCAACGACTTTTTAAAATTAAGGTTGTTCCCTTATTCATTGACGGGCGTGGCCTTCAATTGGTATACCAAGTTGGACCCCAACTCAATCGAGGAATGGGGTCAGATGGAACAAGCGTTTCACAACCGATTCCATAATCCATTGCCAGAACTGAAGTTCACCGATGTAAGCCACATGGAACAGAAGGTTGGAGAAACCACTAGCTAGTTCCTGAACCGATTCAAGCTGGCCAAGATACCATGCAACGCAAAGGTTTCAGAAGAGAAATACATAGAGGCCGCCATGATAGGAATGAGAAATTTCGAAGCGGTAAAACATTTCGAAGGCAAGACGTTCAGGGATCTTGGGGATCTCATCAACAGTATGCACCGATTCAAAAGAATCCAAGAGCGTGAGGCTGAGTTGAGAGCGGGACAGACCCGAGAGTTGGTTTTTAAGGGTGTTGAACCAAGCGTGGCATACATCCAAGAGGGACAAATGGAGTACGGGAATTTTTCGGAGGTGGATGCTGCTGAGATCGTCGGCGACAAGGTCTTTACCTGCCAAACTCTGGTGCCACCTGAGACCCAGTAGCCAACCGTGCAAAGCTCGATACCTAATTTCAAGAAGAGGCCCGCCGAGACGATGAAACAATATAGTTTCGATGTGACACAAGCAGAGGCAATTTTCGACTTCTTGCAAGCGGAATGAAGGGTGAAATTCCAACAAAATTACAAAAGCCGGAGAGTTGGTTAGCAATTCTGTACAGTATCACGCACGTTCATTCCACCAATATTGTATGCGGTTTTAGGCATTATGTCCGTGAAGTTATTGAAAAGGAGTCGCTCGTTCACGACCCATCGATCCGACCGAGGTGGAAATGAACCCCTTTCAGTACTTTACCGATATCAATATGGTTAACATTGGATCGGTCCAGAACCTGGAGCATGGACGAAGCCAAGACTACAACTACCATCCAGGCAAAAAGTGCACACAATATTTTCAACGATACCAGCAGATTGCAGATGTGGTTGCCCAGATCTCGGAGTGTCAAAACGAGATTTCCCAAGGCTTTATCAAGGGGGCAGAAGAGATCAAGCAGATGATGCTGTTGGTCAACGGTGAACCCTAAAGATGAGTCCGAAGGAAACAACCGGAGGTCCAAATGGCTAGGCTCATCAAACAGTTTGCCCGGGTCAAGACCAACGACCAACCGGTCATTGCCTACACCCGCAAGGATCGGTTGAGAGAAGAGGGCCATCCGGAATAATGACGCCAGGATCGACATCGACGGCCATGCCTCTGGCATTCACTGCGGAAGAAGGTGGCTTTAGCTAGAGACGGTGGATGGTGAAACCACGCAATGCCGGTGGCAGGTCACAGACCAAGTTTCCCTGCACGATCTAGGAGAAATGATAAAACACAAAACGGCGCAGAAACGTGAAATTTGATATCTAAAGGAAATTGCTAAACAAGAATCGGCAAGCCAGGATCAAAAGGGTACCGATGCTGAAGTAAGTCCAGGACACGCCTTGAGATTCGATTTCCAAAGCAGTCAACATGGTGGTAATTCAATGCAATTGAGATCCGCAGGAGAAAACAGCCGAGGAGAGCCCGATGAATTCTGCCAGCCCATGCAAATTGAATTTGGAGACAACGATTGAGCTAAGAAGTAAGATCCAATGGTTGGCGAAATCCAAATCATCAAGAGCATCGGTGCCCCAGACAGGATACTTCTCCTCCGGCCTGAAGATTCGATAATCAAGCATTTGAGACCGCTATTCATCGAGACCTATATTAAAGGGGTGCCGACGCTGCAAATTTTGGTGGATAATGGAGCAGCCGTCAACATCTTACCGGCAGGCATGATGAAAAAGTTCGAAAAGACACATGAGGATTTGGTGCCCACCGACGTTACTGTGAGCAACTTCACCGGCGGAGCCACACCGACAAATGGGGAGTTCTCCCTTTGGAAGTATCGATCGGTAGCAAAATGTTGGTGACGTCTTTCTTTGTGGTAGATGTCGCATCCACTTACAACGCTCTGTTGGGAAGAGACTGGATACATTCGTCTAGATGCGTGCCCTCATCGTTGCATCAGATACTGATACTATGGAATGGTAAAGATGCCGAAGTAATTCGAGCTAATGCGAAACCTTTCGTGAATGGTGCAAACGCCGCGGAGGCCATCTACTACTGTGATAATATCGTTCCAAATCAGTTTGTCGGGAAGAAACTGGAAGAACGACCTAGCCCCATCAATGCATTGACCCTAACGCTCGCAGTCCAGTGGTGCGCAGCCGACAAGGAAATCAGCAGGCCGTGCAACGTAAGCCACCGGCCGCTCAGGATTGCACATATCCCATTTAATAATGATGAATGAAAGTGAAGCAGAAGCTGCGGCGGCAGAGTTAGAGCGGGAGATCAACCGCCGAAGGAATAGGATAGAGATATGTCAAGACATCCTACAACGGGTGGCCAAGTATATGAAGGAGCAAAGGGCCAACGCAACCGAGAGCCTATCGGTCAATTAGGCCGATGTCATATATGAAGAAGACATCGAAGACGAGATTCATGTGATCGAACTGAGCGAATTGGCCACGGCACCGGTCAAAATGGATGATGTCAAACTAGAGGTCAAAGATCTGATACGAGAAATTGACCTTAGAGGTGAAGGTGGAGCCAGACCCACCTTCGTCAGTGCCAGTTTATCGGCTCATCAACAGAACCAGTTAATCGAGGTGCTGAGGCGATTCAGGGACTGTTTCGCCTGAGATTATAGTGAAATGCCTTTATTAGATCGTAAGTTGGTGGACACAAAATCCCATTGAAACCCGGATATCGGCCTCATAAGCAGCTGCCTAGAAGGTTTTCGGAGGAAGTGGTCGTTAAAGTAAAGGAAGAGGTGGAGCGTTTCCTTCTGATTGACTTCATAGAAGTGGCTATTTACACGGAATGGCTGTCAAATGTCGTACCGGTAATCAAAAAGAACCATAAGACCAGGGTATATACAGATTTCAGAAACTTAAATCTGGCATCTCCAAAGGATGAGTACCCAATACCATTGGCCGATCTATTGATAGACTCATCGGCTGGCAACGAGGTCATTTCATTTGTGGACGGCAACGCCGGTTACAACCAGATTTATATTGCAAGGGAAGATGTGCCAAAAACAGTTTTCAGATACCCCGGGGCCGTAGGTATATACCAATAGAAAGTAATGCCGTTCGGTTTGAAGAACGCGAGAGCCACGTACTAGAGAGCGATGAACTGCATGTTCCGCGACTATATCGGCGACTTCATCGAGATATACATCGATGATATAGCCATAAAATCGGCATCATTCGCCAATCACCTGCGACACCTAGAGAGGGCATTTGAAAGAATGAGGAAGCATCAGTTGAAATTGAACCCTCTTAAATGCGCATTCGGAGTATTGGTAGGAAACTTTCTAAATTTTCTGGTATATAAAAAGGGGATCGAGATAGACGAAAACAAAGTCAAAACCATCATACCCCCCCAAGAACAAAGAGGAGTTGGCAGCCTCTGGGCAAGATCAATTTCCGAGGTTCACCGAATCTAACCAAAGAAAGTAAAGGTTTTTTCACCAAAACTGCAACGAAGAGTTCATTTGGGAACCCGGCACCGTAAAGGGCGTCGAGAAGTTGAAGAACCTCACCAACCCACCGATCGAGCATGACCCTCCGATCGGGGAAGCCATTGAAGTTATATTTATCGGCGACCGAAAATACAATCGGCTGCTTCCTAGCTCAGAATAATGAGGAAGGGAACGAGAGAGCCGTATACTACCTAAGTAGGGTCTTAACGCCGATCGAACAGAGATATCGGCCGATCGAAAAGTTGTGTTTAGCCTTGTATTTTGCTTCTCATAAGTTAAGGCATTATGTTATTTTCAAAATTGATCTAGTCAAATATATGGTGTATCGGCCCACACTCGCGGCGTATCCGATTGGGAAATAGGGCGTATGCTATATCCTCATGGAGTACCGCCCAACATATTCCTCGACGGGCGGAAGTGGACAAACGCTATCGATTTTTGGCGAACACACCCAAGTCTAAAGATCCGCATTGATGGGGCATTAACCAGATCCATATCAAGAAATAGGTAATGTGGTTCGACGGCTCAAGCCGGATCTTGGTGAAATACCCGACCGAAGGCAGGTGGTGCGGTAAGTTTTCGTGACTAATATTCGGCTCCCAATAACTGCCGAAAATGCATCGGTCATGGACTAGAAATACCAATCGCACGGCAACCGAGATGTAGATCGTGTTGATGGATTCGTCCGGTCATCAACCAAGTAACAGAGTATACCAATGTGCCGAGATCCACGTCAATGGATACCTACACCCGGTGGAGAAGCTCGCAAAGCAAGAATTCTGAGAGATTCGATTCCATCACATACCTCGACGCCGAGTCGAAGCAAACGAAGTTGGCCGCTTGAGTCAGCCGGTACTCGCCACCGACGGTGAAGATACCGATTTTAGAATCGCAAGATGACATTTTAAGTCCTTGAGGTCACTACCGCACGGACGCTAACAAAGTTAATCGCTAGAGGTCGGCAATCGGGCATTGGGTCGGAGCAACCCAATCGACATTAGGGTTTTCCTAGTTTTCCACGAGTAAATTAGGTGGCACGCGCTGGAATCGATTCTCGAATCGATAAGTGTTCGTGGTTGCAAAAAAAACGCACCAATGCAGCTAGTACTTGGATCAATGTAGAGTCAGAACGATTCGAACCGCCAATGAATGGCGGCTGAGTTTGAGCTTCGACTTCGAAGCTCGACATTGCTTCGAGCTTCGAGTCGAGCTTTCGCGACGTTGCATGTTCAAGTCGAAAGCTCAGCAATAACCTCCCCTCGCTCGATGCTCATGCAAACACGAATGACGGCTCGGAATATATATATTATTTTTTATTTTTTTATTTTAATAGTGAAATTACATATATATCCCTAATTTCTTATTATTTATTAAGAGAAAATAATTATTTTATTTATTTTTAAAAAATAAAATAATTATTTTTTATTTTTCGAGCTCGATTAGGTTAGGCTCGAATAAAACTCTGAGCTCGAGCCTGAAGCTTGTGAGAAACGAACTTCGAGCCTAGTAAAAAACGAGTGAAACTCGACTCACCATTAAACTCGACTGACTTCGACTCTTCGGTTTCAGCCCCAGATCAATCTGCATGACAGAATAGATGCTCAGAAGCAAGGTTTCTTGTCAATGAATGAAGATATATACGTGTGGAAATAGTAAGATGGGGCGGGATCAAGGCGGTTCTTCAAGGTGTGGGGCTTAAGTTGTTCGGAAATATCTTGGAGTTGGGGTAGGAATTACGTTATAATTTAGGAGGTGTTTATTTAGCATTTTGAACTTGGAATTGTAAACCCAAAATATACATGGGTATGATCAGTTTTAGTCATTTATTCCTTACACGTCTAGTTTGGAAAAAGAAATAAATTCATTTCTAATGAGATAATTAACCCAAAACAAAAAATCAGAATCGTAAGATAGAGATCCATGGTAAAAACCTGTAACACTTTTATCCTCGGTCGAGCAGTCTTATTAACATATATAGTCTATGCGGGAATGCAAAAGTTCCCAATTGATTTGTTATGATGATGTGTCACTCTCTGATTGGTCAATTGGTGGTAGTCCTCCAATTACTTTTGCAACTCAATTTCATCGAAATTACGAAAAAGCCAATGATCCTAAATCATTTGAATTGCTGACATGATACAATGTGATTAGCCAATTTTGCCATTCAATTTTATCGAAATTACTAAATAACCGGTCCAATTCTTTACAACTCTCCATTTCCCATTCTGTCTTGCATCTTTCCCTACTTATCCTCTTTTTCCTTTCAAATCACGATGGTTAACAATAATTTGGCATTTAATCGTAATTTTATTTTTTATGAATGATATTGATTAACAGTATTTTTTGCCATTTAATGATAACATTTTTGTTGATTAACAATAATTTCGCCTTAATGATAATCAATTTTTTACAGGTGACATTTGATTAATAATTTTTTCCCATTTAATGATAATTTTTTTGATAAGCAGTGAAGAGCGTGACGCTTTAGTTATTATTTCATATTCGATTTCACATAACCATTAATTAGTATTCCATAATTAATTTTTAATTAATTCATTTCTTAACTATGATGACTCTTTTTTTCAAATATATCGTATTAAGTTGAAATTTTGGTTTTTTTTTTTTTTGCTGTTTTTTCCTCTTGCCTAACAATTTATGTTGCCCAATAAATCGTATTTAATTTGTCATTTTTCAATTATTAACAACATTATTATCTTTTTCTAATTGGTATGAAAACAAACCTTCTTTCGATGTTGTCTAGCAATTTTATGTTTACTTGCCTTTTTTGGGGCTTTATTGTTAATTAATTAATCAATAGTGATGTTTTTCCTTTTGCTTTATGCATTATGCTTAGTTGTTTGCTATTTTTGATTAATAACTTGCTTTTTATTATCAGTGATTTGAACTTAATTAATGATTCCTTCTTTAACACATACCTGCTAAATGCGGAACGATGTTACCAAACGGTGACGCCAGTGTATTTGATGTGTCGCCATGCCATTCGGAGGGGTGGTGGTCGCCCTCCGTCGCGACCAGTATATGAATGTGGCAAAGAAAATCTGTTGGTCTCCGCTTATCCCCTTTTTTGCCCCTTTCCCCTACTAGATTTTTTTTTAACCTTAATTATCTTATTTTCCTCCACGTCTTCTTCTTCTGCTATTGAGGGAACTGACGGATGGGTTGGGCTCAAGGCAACCACTCCCATCAAATCTCTTCTTTCTCCATTCTTTCGCATCCCTCCTCAAAAACTATCCCTAGACAACTACCCCTTCCATACCTCCTTTTCAATAAATCTTCCATTATTCTCTTCTCTCCTCTTTCTAAAAAATGAAAGATAAATGGATGTCATTTGCATCTTTGACATGTGATTTTTTTGCTGGCCAGATTTTTCTTTCTTTTTTTTTTACTACAAGAAATAAGACACAAAAAAGGAAAGAAAGTCATGGAAACAAGAAGCAGACACGAGAAAAAACGGATCTTCAGCTTTTTTTTCCCTCAGTAAGTACTTTTACATTTTTTTAGTGAAATTTATGCTGGTTATGTGATTTTTTTAAAATCTTTTCCGATCAGAAATATAAGATGAGAATGTGCATAAATGGATTAAAGAAAAGCATGGATCTTTAGCGATCGTCGTAACCTGATTGTGAAGTGGATATGGTATGCATATGGTTTTTTGCTTTATAATCTCTTCTTCTTTTTCGACTTCTAAACTTTTGATTTTTTGGTTTTAAGTGGTCTAATTTTCAGATATTAATTTGTATATATATGTTGTAGGTAAAATTCTTCCGCTGGGATGAGGTTCTGTAAGTTCTTCCTCTTTTATAGCATGCATTCTATTTGGTTATTTAAAAAAAAAAAAAAAAAGAGAAGCATTTCCTTCCTAAGTTATGGTTGATTTTTAGCCATATTGGAATCTTAAAAATTTTTTCCACAACTAAATAGTCTCAAATGTATTTAATAGATTTGAGAAAGTTCTTTTTTTAATTTTTTCCATTAAATTTTGATCTTTTTCCTTCAAAGATTTTTGGGGCTGTCTAGCCTGTTTATTGTTTTTTGTGATATTGGAGGTCCAAAATTTTCAACTTTGCTTTCATTTTCTCCTTGAACTACTCTTTATAGTTGGGTTTGCTTTCCTCGCTACTTTGTTTAGCTACTTTTTTTCCCTCTATATTTTCTTTACCTGCTTTATTTGTTTAATTACTTAATGTTTTGTCTATATTTTTCAATCTTCCGTCTTGTCTGAACTTTTTTTCTCAAGTGGAGAAAATCGAGAAAAAAAAAAAGATTCGTGTTGGGGTTGAAAAGAAACGCTGGAGCATAGTGCAAAAGAAAATAGTAAATTTATTAAATTGGCTGTTATAGTATCTAATGAAATGAGAGGGCCTTTGCTGTATTTATGTTAGCCTCACGAGGTCTTGAGTCCAAGAAAATGATTTTGGTTGCTAGCATATTTGTTGTACTTGCTCTCTTTGCTGCCTTTTATTTGCTATCGTTTAGTTTTAGCTTTATTATTTCACACTTTTTGAGGAGAAGAAAGTTGTAGTTGTAGTACCTTTAGCCATGGAGAGTAAGCAAGGATAAATTGTAGTTGTATAATTTTCTGATTTTGTAGGTGCAAAATTGAAAATTTTCATTGATTGTATTTGAAAACTACTCCAGATTATATCAGTATGGCTTGAAGAATGGTAGATGTTACTTTCCGGTCATCTATGTAGAATTGGTGATTTTATAACAAAAAAAGTGGTTGACATTATTTTCTTGGTGAACATTTTTAGTCTTTTTTTTTTCGGGGGGGGGGGTTTATACTTTCTTTTTAAGAGGAGTTAATTTGTTTATTGTTTTCTAAGTTTTTTGTTGTATAATTTTGATTTTAGTTGCATTTGTTTTTATTCTACATTTTACTTTCTTTACTGAGTCTTGAGAGGATATTCAAGATATGTCATTCCTATGCTTTGGTGTTTTCTTGTTTCTTTTTATTATAGTTTTTCAAACTCATCTGATCTTTTATCTGAATGGTTGAAGATATTTAAATTTTCTCCATGCTATTTGGCATGTGATCTTTAGTGATTGGACGACGATAAAGGAGTAGTTGGTTATTTTACTCCTATTGTTACTAAATTCAAATAGGCAACTATTTGGTTTAAATTCTTTTTAGGTTGATTGAGAATTTGAGATGGATGGCGATGAAGACTAAAAAGTAGTTGATGGTAATTCTGGTAGAGGCTTTAAAAATATTCAATTACCTGACTCAGATGGGTTCAAATTGAACTGCAAAAAGTAACCATATATGAATTAAAAATGATTTAGGATTTGTTTGTTGTACTTCTACTTACCTATCTATGAACTTGAATTGCTGCTAGAAGTAGCATCCAACTTCAACCAGACATCTGTGAACAAGTAAACTAATGCAATTTTATTTATTTTCCCAAAGCATATCATTTCCCATGCTTCTGGTTTTAAAAAAATAACCAAAAAAAACAAAGAAATTCTTAATCCTTTGTTGAAAAAAATTATTGATCTTCATAACATTTTCCCCTTGCATGATTTCTATTTCCAAATTTCCTTTTCCTCATCGATTTTTTATCTCGACATGTTTTTTGGTCTCTACTACTGTGGAAGCAATTTTTATTTATGGTTGAGGAATAATCAAACGGTGAAGATAGCCTTTAAATATATGTTTGTTCAACCTAATCCGCATGCTTCATTGTTGTTGTTGTTGGTTTCTTTTTTTTTTTTTGTGGTTTCTTATTGCACTCTCACATCTTCTATGCTGCATTTGATGGTCTAACATATTAACTATCTCTGCTCTAATAAGTTTCAAATGTTTATTGTAGTTTGAGATGTTAAGATCTATAAATTCTTTCTCAAGGTTAGCATTGCTTAAGCTCTCTGTTTTTTCCCGCCAAGAGAAAAATTTCTCCCGAGAAATTTGATTATGCATGCATTTATTTGTTCTGAATTTTTTTAGATAAACGAACAAAGAAAAAAGGAGGCTAATTCTCTTCATTCAGCGAAGGTATATTTTGATGTTTTGCCATTTTGTTCATTATTTCTTCCTTAGCAGTTTACTATAATTTTCTGCTTGCTTTACCCTATTTACTGGTCTCGAAAAAAGTGGAGGCTGAAATTTTGTGAATGTACCATATTTCCTCTAAGATTTATAGTCAATTTCTTTAGTAGTTTACCTGTTTCAATAAATTCATCAAGAGAGGTTGCAAGTCTTACGTGGTACCCATTTCATTAAGATCCTTAGTCGAGGTTTAATAGCATTTGTCACCCTTTCGATTAAAAGTTAAGATAACCCTTTTCCATTGAAAGTTAAGATTACCGATGAAATCATAATTTATTAATCTCACATTAGATGGTGTTATTTTCTAATAACTCTTTAGACGTAGTAATTTCTAAGAAAATGATCTAAAATGATTGATGGGCTTCAATACTTGGTCTCTGTCCGCTCTCTCCTAATGCTTTCATGTTTTAGTAGTCAATAAGATGTAACTAAAATGGCTAAAAGAATCTCATATAAGATAAGATCTTTGTATATTGAAAATAAATCTTCATGTCTTCCATCCCAGTTGTCAAGTTTCAATGCAGTTAACTTGAATTTCTTGCTAAATTGTGCATGCTGGGAGATGATCATAATGGTATGATTACCCCTTAGCTCCTCACATTTTCTCAATTAGACAACTAGAATTTTGCAACACCTTTAAGTGAAACAAGAAAACTCAAATGTAAGAATTACCTAGAGAAGAAGTAGCTTTTTAGGATTTAAAGAATAAACTCTAACAAATACCAAGCTAAGACGCAAAGATTTTTTTGTAGCTTCTGCTTGAATCTTTTGGAGCTTTTTGTTATGTCATTGACTATTTTAAGAAAGAGGAGAAAATCTCTTTTTAGTTTAAATTGATGTCCTGCTGTTCATTCATGTTGTGTTGGTGAAAAGGTGGCATGAATGAAATATCTCTATATGATTTATAGGCTAAAATGAATATGTTCCTTTCTTGGTTTTGTATTCTTTATTTATTTATCCACCATTCATGTTTGAGAAGAGACTGGCTGGTGAGAGGCTATTTTTGAGCCACCATATTTGATAATATATGGTTTTTTTACAGTTCATAGGAAAAAAAAAAAAGGCCGAAGGGTATTATCTAGCATTCTTTCTCTTCTATATTTTCGCTTCATATTTCAATTTGCAACCGTCATCGTCCAAATTCAGGTGTAAAGCATTTACTATACATAGTTCCCGATTGCATTGTAGGTTTAGCTTCACTAACTTCTTTATATATAACGAACTTTTTTTTCATTACGTAACTAATGCTAAGGATTTTAATCATCTCGTGACGAGCAATTCAAAATATGGAGAAATAGGATCTAATCCATGCGGCAAATGTGTACTGCGATTAGTGTAGATGTTATGAACAAGAACAGCCACCTTGTGAATTCAGTGGGTCAAAGGTAGAAAAGCCAAAACAACTTTGACAAATAGAACACTCAACAAGGAAATACAAGACTTTATTGAAGATCTGTTTGAAAGAACCTATAACAACTGCTTTACTCAATAAAAGTTTTGCCCAATTTTATTTGTCAACTCTCATATTTGCATGTGAGGAAATTTTAGAGAAAAAAGGACGTTGCCACAGAGAGAAAAAGAAGAAACAATGAAGTCTTGCTAGGTGCTAAATCATGCTCTGCCATACCATAGTATTGTCAATCTAAGAAGTGGTGAAGATAGCCAAAAATACCCATATTCTTTTTGTATCCTTCCATGCCCTCTATTTTCCTATTGAGTATATTTTAACCTCCTCAATGAAGATCAAATCCCGTAGAAAGCTACCACCTACTCCTGAATTCTGTCTCTCTTTTTTGTGTATCTTATGTACATGCTATTCATGAATAAGGAAGATCTTAATCATATTAGTTATTTATTCGTCTCAACTATCATCTGTTCATTTTCTCCATCCCTTCCTCTTGTATTAAACACAAACTCTTATCTGTTCACATTTCCTTATTACATTACTTGTTGCTTAGTCAAATTATAAACAGCTGATCACAGGCATAAATTCTTATGCTTAACTATAACACTTACGGTCTCAACTTAGATGTTTGGGCATTTTCTGGGCAAGTTTGAAATTCACACCGCATATCGCGCGGTGTTCACCTCCTAGTAGTATTCTACGTCTACTAAACAATAGGCATAGCTATCATAAACTTTGATAATCATTCTCAACCAGTGGCGGAGCCACATTCACCCAAGTGGGGTCAATTGACCCCACTTAATTTTGAAAAAATATTTTTTAGGTTTAGAGAATTTTAAAGTTGCATCATATTTGATCCCACTAAAATTTATCAAATTCTCTTTTCTTCATAACCAAATAATTAAAAATTTATAATTCTTACCACTACAATAATTTTGAATTAATTTGAAGTTATTTATGAAAGTTCCTTCAAGAATAAATTCTTTCCTAGTTTTCAAAAATAAGGAATGAGCTTTCTTGAGTAAAGTGGGAAAACCAATTTTTCCAAACTTTAAAGTTTTGAAAATAAAAAATTTTCAAATGGATGCTAAATGTTATATTTACAAAACAAAATTAAGTTACATATAACACACTAAAGATAAATTTCTTAAAAGAAACCTGTAGAAGATCAAATTAATGGTAGTTTACATATTATTTTTAAAAAAATCAAGAGTTTCAGTTATTTACATTGAAAAAATGTAAACCAATTTTTTCAAAATTCAAAGTTTTGAAATATAAAAAATTTTCAAATGGATGCTAAATTTTATATTTATAAAACAAAATTAAGTTACATATAACACACTAAAGATAATTTCTTAAAAGAAACCTGTAGAAGATCAAATTGATGGTAGTTCACATATTATTTTTAAAAAAATCAAGAGCTTCAGTAACTTACATTGAAAAATTTTATTTAATAAAATTGCTGATGAATTGATTTTGCAATATTTTAAGAAAATGAGTACTCAAAAGATACAATTATAATTTCTATGTAATGTTAATAGTTCTTTTTTTTTTTAAATAAGCTTTACTATACTAAAATTTGACCCCAATTAGTACGAGGTCTTGGCTCCGCCCTTGGCCACACTCTGCCTTCTCTGCTGACTTCTTTACTTCTTTTTCAACATATATCAATGGGAGTTTGGCTCCAATTTTCGTCATGGTGTCCTCACGTGCCCGTCACGTGTTTTCACTCATCAGAAACTCCGCCGCTTCTTCTGCTGCCTTGCCTTGCTTCCTATTCTCCTTCTCCTCTTCAAAATGTCTGATAATTCCTCCCTTCCTCATGTATAAAGCACAAGAGATCTCATAACCAAAACTAGAAACATGTTCTTAAACAAGAGAGAGAGAGAGAGAGAGAAGCCATTTTATTCTTAAACCGCAATTTCGCCAGCCAAGCTCGACCTACACAAGTATCATCAATTTTTTTTTTTTATTTTTTTATTTGTTTAAAGTAGAATTCATATTATAAAAAAAAGAAAAAAGTATGAACTTTTTTACAAAAATCTTAAATAGGCTATAGTTCAAGGCGCCCATTTCCAAATTTCTCATCGGATAGTGTATCGGACGGAGCCGCCTCCATCCGCCGCCACCATCCCCGCCACGGTCCACAGGTATCTTCCCTCTACGCTCATATTTCTCTGAATAACAACCCTAATTTCTACGTCCACCTCCACCACCACCTAATCACAATTCTCATAACCCGGTTCTCACCCTCCCCAGTCCCAATTATCCTTCTGCAATGACCATTCCATCTAAGTAAAGACCGCACCTTTCGCCCAATTTTCCCCATCAGCTGCGCTGACCTCTCTCTCATCTTCCATCTCGAGCTCCAAAGTATGATTTTTTTATTTTATTTTTTTGAGGAAAGGGATGAGTAAGATTAGCTAGAGACAATGCTAGTAAATATTTTCCTCTTTGTTTTTTTTTTTGGGGCACAGAAAAGATAGAGAGCTTATTTATGTCCTTGACGATGTTGATGGTAATGACTTTGCGGTAACATTGTTGTTGCAATGAATTTTCTTGTGATAATTGTTGCATGCAGATTCTTGATTAACTAACATTCAATTTTTTTCCTACATTTTGTGCCTAAAATTGTCTGAGAAGTTTTGGAAATACTTCTATTCTCCTGTTTTATTTGCTTAATATTCGTTAAGCTTGCAACTTATCGTATTCATGTTTGTGATTCAGTAAGGTCAATATCATTTTTTTAATTTGAATTAGTAAGTTGATTTTTAATTTGATTAATCCTATCCTAGGTCTAAAATGGATTGGGTTCGGCAAGAAAAGATACAAAGATACGAAGAGTTTGTTGATGGCCGCTTGAAGCCTGATCTTGTTCACGCTATTGCTGAAAGGTATTCGTACTTTATGCTTCACTTGTTTGTTCTTTCGTTGGGTTGTGTACTTCTTATTGATATTAAGTGTTCAATGGAGGTAGGCATATTAAGATTGCTTTCCACGAATTTTTGATAGTTTTGGGAAATGGTATCTCAGTGTCGGGTCATTGTTATTAGCAACTGGTAAAGGGTACAATGTTCTTACTTTCTATTCTTTGCAAAAAAAGCACCAGGAGACTATTTCTGAAGCCAAGCCTTACTAATGAATTCGTTGTCTCATACTGAAGTCACCCGCTTATAGTTGTTATGTGGCAAACCATTCCTGTTACCACTTTATTCAGCTTATGACCATCAGCAGTGGGATTATATGATTGGAGTATTTACCTACTTTCTGTTTAATATTTCGATATTAAGTTGAGAATTTGAAGACAGAATTTTGGTTGTATGCCTAAGTTCTAATATTCTGCGTATCTCTTTTACAGGGACAAGGTCTTTGAACAGCAAAAAGTTTTGTATCCTTTCAGATTTTCTTGCATTTGGGTATTGATATTATTCACCTTCATTGCTCTAACTCCTACATCTTCGACAAGTTCACTTTGACCTGCAATGCTGCTTTATGTTTTTTCTCTTAACTTCTTGTAGCTCTGATCTGAAAAGAAACATAGAGACGTTGGAGAAAAACAGTGTAACCAGTCTGAGGACATTGGTCAATCTTGGTTCTGAAGTGTATATGCAAGCTGATGTGTATGTCTCTTCATACCATATCAATGACATTTTGCTTTTGGTTTTCTTCCTGGCTTTTGAGATCTTAGATCCCAATATTGATTAGTACTCTTAGCATTTTCTAAGTGGTTTTGGCTTGAAGATTTGCCCTTATATTTTATTTTATTTATTTTCTTTCTTGGAATTTTTGGCATCTATATTGTAGCTTTTTCTTCCCTTGCAATGGTTACCTTTGCATCTTTGCAGGCCAGACACAAGTCATATATTTGTAGATGTAGGACTTGGATTTCATGTTGAGTTCACTTGGTCTGAAGCTTTACAATATATTACTGCAAGGGAAGAAAAGCTGGACAGGTAATGCCACGTGGGCACTTCCATGGGTATCTTGTTCTCATTTGAGATGTGTAACAACAGTGAGCTGGTAAACGAATGTAAAGGAAATCGTAAAAAAAGAAAAATTGCCTTGGTGTTAATCTTTTTCTTCGTTTGCCATCTTAATACTTTTTCTGGTGCACTATGTCTGAACCAGGAACTTGCCAACTTTTTGTTCGCTCCTAAAACTGAGCTTAATGGTGTAACAGATAAATCAGTTAGGTCTTTCAAATTTGTTCTCTGTGTAAACATTTGTGTCTTAACATGCAGGCAAATAGAGGATTATACCTGCCTAATTGCGTCAATCAAGGCGCAGATCAAGATGGTATCTACTCTCTGTTCCCTCTGCCTCTTTGCTCTTAATTTTGTCATCACCTTTTTTACCACATATGAAAATCTGTTAATATTATCTTGTAAAGTTAGGGACTGAATGCTAGTGTTTTGGTTATAAATCTGATGCTTAATCACGTATACATACGTCGATGAAGGAAATGTTAAAAACTGGAAGAGATGTAGTAGCTGTAGTTGAAATTGAATCATAATTTCGCCTGTTCTCATGTTGATTGTTATATATTTGTTGTGAAATAAGTGAATATTGGCCTTGACTTTTAATAACAGTTCTTGGCTGTGCGCAGGTTTGTGAAGGGATTAGAGAATTACTCCAACTCACTGAGGTTTCTTAATCAAATGAGTGTCATGGATTGCTTGTAGCAAGAAAAAGCCAAAGAAAGTTTGAAGCTATGAGGAGGCTTAGTGCTACAGTTAGCTTAATGGGGTACAATGAGCGATAGGAACTGCGCATATTCATGTACATCCAACAACTATTTCGTAGTGGAAATCAACTACAATGTCCTTATTGCCTTCCACTTTGCGACATTATGTGAAGCAATTTGCTTGCTTAAAACCTGTGGGTATCATTAATGGAGGCAGGTACCTCCATGGAAGTTGTCACATGAAACGCTGATGGCCTTACTGCCTCTGTGGATGTCAAACATCATCTGGGAACTGAGCGGGGTAGACAGAGTAGAACTGAGGAGGTAGCCAGATAGGATTACAATAATCCAAGAACAAGAAATAAAGAAGAAAAAGTTCAATTTCTGCTTTGTCCTTGCTCCACCTTGCTTTAACACGAAATAAGTTCTGAAAGATAAAAGGGCTTACAAAACCAATGCCGGACTTTTTTCCTTCGGTGCTATGAAGAACCAAAGGCCCATTACACATTGACTAGACGAGTGCATGCCACCCCACTAACATCCTGATCCAAAAGCTCTTTACGGGGTTGTGGAGGGCTCCTGCACAAATATACCCCTCGCGTCATGAATGCTCCAGCTTGCATTCCCATTCCTGATTCATCATTTCTCTACTTTCAGCAATCAGATTCCAGTACTGGCTTTCCCTTGGAGCTTCTCTTATCAGCTATAATCCTACCTGTGAATCCGTTTCAACAATTCCTTTCTTGAAATCTAGATTTCATGTGAGTTTAATTCCTAGTAGGAGCACCCAGAGCTCTGCAGCCACATGCCGGACTTCAACAAAGGAAAAGATATCTCTAACCATAACAAAGAAAGATGCAGATCACCACAGTATGAAATCTTGAGTCTTTAAAACATTCGCATGTCAGATTTCAAGTTGTTAAATGTATTTCATGGACTTGGTTTACGTTCATATCGATTTACAACATACGAATACCGATATTCCACGCCTGCATGACTTTGAAGCACGGGCAAATTACTTTTTTTTTTTTTGTGGGTTTGAAATAGTAGATATTAGGCGTACTCAGACCTTGTTTGGCAGTTGAGTTTTTTGCCAAATTTATATGACTAGTTTTCTATTAACTTTTGTTATAGGAATCTTAAAAAACTCTTCAAAGTTTTTCTCATACATATTCCAAAAACTCAAAAACACATCTCCCAACACACACACACACAAAAAAAAAGAAGAAGAAATCCCTTTCTTCTTCTTTTTCCCCTACTTCAACCCACCACCACCTTTGTTGCTGTTGGCACCAATGCTGGCAAAATCTTTTTTCTCTCTCTCTCTCCCCCTCTCTTCCCTCTCTCCCTTTCTTTTTCCCTCCTCTCTCTCTCTCTTCCTTCTTTCCTCCTCTCCTCCTTCTCTCCCTCCTCCTCCCCATCTCCCTAATCTTCTTTCCCCTATCTCTTCTTTCCCTTTCGACCTTTCTCCTCCAGAGGAGAGGGAGTAGGAGGAGGGGGGAGGAGGAGGAGGGAGAGGGAGGGAGAGGAAAGAAGAGAGAAAAAAAAAAAAAAAAAGAAGAGAGGAGGTGGCAGTGGTTGGATCGACAATCATGGTTGGTGGTTGCCATGGGGAGAAAAAGAAGAAAAAATAGAAGGAAAGAAAAAATGTTTTTTCTCCAAAACCTATTTCAAAAGTTTTTTTACAAATTCTACAGTATGCTATAGTGTAGTTTTATACAAACTCAAAAAAAAATTTAGCTGCCAAACAAGGCCGTGACAGTTTCATTTCAACTTTGAAAAGGAGTGAAATATCAAATAATGACAAGATTAGATGTGAAATGCCTAAAAGTAAAAAGTTTGAGGACTCAATGGTAAATATTATCAACTTATAAGTGCCTTTGAAAAATGGATAATGTCAAAAACCTCCTCTAAGATTTTTGACTATTTCACTAGCTTCCTTTCAAATTTAAAAATAACATGAACCTCCCTTGAGGTTAAGTATCTTGTTACATGTAAGGCGCTGTTTGATAACTCAATTCAGCACTTAATTTTAATAAATTTAGATCTTAATATGTTCAGACCGTTTGATAACCGAAAATAGAATATCTGAATGAATTAAGTGGCACTGAATTTTTAGGCAAAACTTGCTCCTAAAAATAAGTGATAAGCTAATCACTTATCACTGAATGTGATATACATTCAAATGTAATAGATTTAGTACTTAACAATTCAATCACTTATTTCAGATTTCAGTTTTCAGACTTCAGTTTTATCAAACGCACCCTATGTCCAATCAGTCATCAAAAAGTGATATCAAGAGAGAGAAAATAACATGATTTCATCATTGTCCCTCGTCTACCACATTATTTAGTTAATTTAATACTGGCCTACACATTAAAGAAAAATAGTAAAATTTGCTGTTTATCATTAGGGATCAAATCATATATAGTATTCAAAAATAGTATGTTATATTATATTTTTCACTTAGTGCAAGATTCAAATTGTTCTTTTCAATTATATACCTATTGTCAAACATGATCAACAACAAATAATCAAAATATCCTTGCCAACATGTTAAGATTAGTTGTTGAGATTTTCATGGTATTAAAATTTGCTCTTTATAATGTTTTGGTTGCAAATATTTTTTATTAGTTGTTGTTAATCATGTTGGACAATAAGTGTGTAACTGAAAAGAGTAATTTGGATTTTACAATAAGTGAAATATATAGAATCATATACTGATAAATAGCAAATTCGATCATATACTGATAAATAGCAAATTCGAGTATTTTTATTTTATGTGTGGATTGGTATTATATTACCTAAACAATGTAATAGATGATGGACAATAATGGAATCATGTTATCTTCTCTTTCCTAACATCACTTATTAATTCCTAATTGAACCTAGATATTACAAGATAATAAACTTCAATGGAGGTTAATACAATTTTTGAAAGCTAAAGGGAGGCCAGTCAAATAGTCGAAAGGCTCAGGGAGGTTTCTATTTCTAATATTATCCCTTGAAAGAAACAATGACAATAATAGAGTAAGACATATTTTGTGATTTTTTTTTTTTTTACTACTGTCTTGCCATAATTTTGTTCCATTAATTAGACACAGCCTTATTGTTTCCCAATGCGAGAAAATCATGAAGACTTTACATAGACTGCTCCTAATTCAATTGAAGAAAATATGAAACAGCTCACGTTGTGTGATTGCCGAGAACACAAAAAGAATGTGTCAAATTACAAATTACTTAATATTACTTGTTTAAACCTTCTCTTCTTCTGAATTATCATATCATATCTACGCCCTTGAGGTTGCAGTTCTCATCCCCCTCCAAAGCCAGACGACTCCGAATAATCATAGCTATGCCTTCTGATCTTGGTTCTCAGCCCACTCCATGTCACTGTCTTCCGAATAATCATATGGCTCATATTTCCCTTGATGTTGCTTCTCATCCCACTCCAAGCCGGCTGGGGAATTTAAGCTTTTTATAAACATGTGAGGCCATTCACCGAACACTTCATAATCATAATCATACTCCATTGCTCGAGGATCGTAACTGAAAACTGGACTATCTCCCATGAACATTAACACTTGACCATTTTTCATGCGCATCAGAGGCAGCAACTCTCCGTTATAGGGGCCGGTATCGAATTCAAGATTCGGTATGTGAAAAAGACAAGTCCATGATTCTTCAACGCCATATTCTTTCATTGCAATTACTTCAACAACTTCATTCTCCCAACAAGCCGTACAACAAAGGCAGCCGTCTAGAACCCCCAAACCGAGTATGAACGCGCTCTCCTCCTTTCTTCTGCACTGCGGCGGCACTGGAACCTCCCTTACTTGATCAGCATTGGGATCAAAAGCAACGATCTTATTAGGTAGAATAAGGTGGTTTTCATCGCAGAAATCATCTTCAGTATTGGCTCTCCAGTGTAGAAAACCATTGAATAAAACTCCACCTGGTCCCATCCAACAACGATAGGGAAAGTATATCTCCCTCCAACATTTGTTTCTCAGTCCTGTAACCAAAACAGGCCCACGACTAAACTCCGGTGTATAATTTTCATTCTGAAGCCCTGTTACCACTTTATAATCATCTGTACGCGAGCAGTAACAAATCCCAGAATTTATTACGCAATAGCAATATTCTAGATCGTCCAATTCAAGCACATGGGTGAAGTATGTTGTCCATGGATTCCACAAGTAGAAAGAAGTTCCAATAATTATAAGCAACAAACCGTTGCATGAACCCGCAATACAGGTTTCTTGATCATAGCAAAACGCTGCTCGCTTACATGAAAACTCCTGGGTCAACTTTTCGCTGTCCATAAAATAGAAACGAATAGTACTTTTATCAGGCCGGTGATTCGATTCCTCCAAGTACTTTAATGACATAAAAACTGCTTCTGCATGCCGAAGATCACCGGATAAGGTAGAATTCAGATCGGAAATCGTAGAATTCCAGAGCCTGCTTACACACTTGAATCTGATGAGGGACTTGCCTGGAAGTCTAGGGATGATGTTACCGAAAATTATATCGTCTGGGATTCGAGGCACTTGTACTAATCCATCTGGTTGTGCACGTTTGCTTCCTCTTGCACCAGACTTCCCCAGGTTTCTCCAATGTCGCCCCGAACGTCCCATGCTGGAATAATCTCAGTCGTTGCAGACAATCGTTAATTAGGGTTTGGGAGAGGAATTACAATTTTGGTTTCTAAGAAGGAACTGAAGCCGTGCTGCTCTATATAACTTTGGGCACAAGGCCGACAAAGCCTTTAATGGGAATACTCTTTGTATTAGGAAATTAATTAATGGGGGTAATTAATAATAACACAGAAGAATAATAACAATTTAATAGTAAAACCTAAAAACACAACAAAAGTATCACCTACTTCTCAGTTCTCACTATACTACTACCTTCCAGGGAAAAAATCCTCCAACTATATGGTATCTACTAGGGCGTGAAGCTTTCAACTGCACTTGAATTTTTTTTTTAATCTATAATTTTTTTAGATAATACCATAAAATTGAGAAAGGAAAAGGTCAAAAAAAATGACGCGAGTTAAATTGTGTTGTAGCTTGAAGCACACATTTACACTCATCCCTTGAAAAAAAAAATTCCTGGAGAAAATAAAATTAAATTGATGCTGTTAAATTATACATAGCGCCTTAATGATTTTTATGGAGCGAAAGAAAGATGCCTTGGTCTAATTTTTGAATTAGCTTATGTATGAACTTTTATCATACCATGAGTATCTAAATTCAAATATCACAAAAAATGGAATTCCTTATGTGCCAAAGTTAGCATGAATGATCCCTGTAACAAAGTTAATTCTAATGTTTTATAATAGAAAAGTTTCAGCTTTTTTGAGATTCGAAAATCCAACACTATGTATCTTAAGCTTGAGACTGTAAGAATAGTGTAAATTCATGGTTGGTGAAAGGACAAATTAAATGTTCAATCTATAGAATAAAAAATGGGAATAAATATCAGAATATATTCATGACACAAGTCATCATAAAATGACAAGTCATCATAAAATGACTTACTAATAATCATGAGCTGTTGTCGAGGAAAATTATTATTAATCTTAAAAAAATTGCTTGCTAGTTATATTTCAAAATTTGCCTCCAGACTTGAGAGTTAAAAACAATAGTAAATACACCAACATCAAAATATTTTCCGCTTCAAGTCATCATAATAAAATGAGATAAGAAAAGGGAAAAATTATACATTTAAAAAATACACAACCTTAAATTTGATAAAAACAATGTTTAGCATAAATTTGCAACAACTAATCTATTATCCATTCATTCATAACCAAAGAAAGGCAAATTTATAAAAGTAAATTAAAATACGAAATTCTCACGCTTTTCACAAGATTTTTCAATCAATTGATAAAAAACTCAATGTTAAAATTAGGAAAATTTAACAAATTATATCAACTTGGAATCTAGTTAATAGTAATCTAATATTCAATGTATTAACCATTAAAAAGTGAGAAAACATTAGATTAATAACAAAAAAAAAAAATAGCAAACCAAAATTCATACCTTTAAACCAATGAAATAACTCAGGGAACTAATAAAAGTTTCAACCTACTTGTAAGGAACATACACGAAAAACAAAGAAAAACATACCAATAGCCAAGACGAAAGAATAATATACAAACAATTGGAAACCATATATCAAGAAAATAGTGAAGAAGGATTAGGTTTTAAGAGAATCGAAAATAAAGAATAAGGATTATATATTTAGTGAATCCAAAATAACGGAAAGTGAAAAAAAAAGAAAATAAATGGTATTAGAAGTGTTGGAAGTAACTGTTGTAACTTTAATGACCTATTAATTGAAGTAAAAAATAGAAAAACCGAGTGTGTAGTATTCAATGTGAATACAATGTTTTTAAACCGGACCGGCCAGTGAACCGGAGAGGGGGCCGGGTCACGGTTCGACCGGCCGGTTCAACGGTTCTCTGTCCTTTTTTTTTTTTTTTCCTCCCCCACTCAACTTTATAGAAATTTATTGTAGCAACCCTAAAATAGTGATTAAAAAAGGAAAGATTGAGGTGAAATTCCTTTTTTAATCACTAGTGTTTAGGGTTACTACAATAAATTTCCTAAAAACTAGTAATTAAAATAGGAATAATTGAGGTGAAATTAGAAATGATGCAAGATTGAATCCTCTAACGGTGGAATTTAGTAACTCTAAAAATTAGTGATTAAAAGAGGAATGATAGAGGTAAAATTGGAAAGAATGCAAGATTGAATCCTCTGAATGTGAAATTTAGTAACATTAAAAACTAGTGATTAAAAAAGGAATGATGGAGGTGAAATTGGAAATGATGCAAGATTGAAGTCTCTGAATGTGGAAATGGAGAGAGGCATTGATGGGTAAATGGAAGTTTCAATTTTTATTTACTTTTCATTAGTTTTATAAATTTTTGTACTCACTTAATTTCAAAAATACTTGTTGGTGTGGTGGTTAAGACACTTGTGTCTTATATATGAGATCCTAAGATCAAATCTCATTACCACTACATTTAATTTTTTCAAAAAATGAAAAAAGCTAAAAAACCGCCGAGTCACCGTTCATTTTTTGAAAAAAGCTAAAAAACCTTCGAGTCACGGTTCATATCGGTTCGCACGGTTCGATAGGTTCTTGACGGTTTTGACCAGGACTATTATAGAGAGCGGACGGTGGCATGGCGGTTGGCGGTTCAACCAAGCCGGTCCGGTCAGATTCTCTGTGAATACAAGAGTAGAAAAGAGTAAAAATGATATAAATTTTCACGTGACAAAACCTAATTAGTTGGAGGGTTTGGACAAAACTCAAAATTGATTCCTACTTAAACTTAACAAAAACACACTCTACCATTTTTGCCCATCCTTTTCTCAACCACCACCACCTCTCTCCATCCTCTTTTCTCTCTCTATCTCTCCTTCTTTCTCTTTTATTCTCTTTTTTTCTCCTTTCTTTTTTTCCTTCCCTTCCCTCCCTCTCATCTCACTTCAGTTCAAATTCATTCCTCTCCGATTCCCTCTCCTTCCTTTCCTACCTCTCCTATCCCTTCCATCCCTATCACCACTCTCCTCTTCTTAATTTCTTGTAATCACCTCCTAGTCACTTCATTTTTTAAACATATTTGTATTTTATTCTTTAGTTTAGATTCAATTAATTTCAAGTTCCATCAGACTTTTTACTACATGGTGTGCCCACGTCTAAGTTGAAAAAACTAGATAGCATATTTGGAATAAAATTAAAATTTTATCTACCTATAAGATAAAAAGAGATGGTGGGTTATTGTAGCACTCTCAAATGTTGACAAGTGGTATCTTAACTGTTTGACAAGTGTCTTGGTAGTTTGTTGACACTTGGCACAAAAATTAATCTGGAAAGCAGATTCCTGCTGCAATTATATTCAAACATACAACAAAACTAATATACATGGGCCACTCTAGCGTCTTTCTTTTGCGGACTGGGGGTTTGGATTGGAGGAGGAAGTGTGGCTAATTGCTCTTAGACTGCTAGACAGAGCAGTATCACATGACATGGCCAAGGACATTATTTGTTTCTTCTCAAATGGTCATTTATTTTGCTATTAGTATTAGCTATTAGAGCCGTCAAAGGGCTCACTGAGTCTTAAGCTCTAATTTAGGCCGCCAAATATTGGATCTAAACAATAAACTCGAGAAAAAAAAATTGTAAATACCATTCTACTTGTATCGTAACTATAATTTTCAATCAATTTTTTATCTCATATACATCACATTACTAGATATGTATGCCATCATTAAAAAAATTATCTTCTAAAAGTAATGGATCTAGAACTGTTATTGATAAACCATACAACTCATCGAGTCGGAAAGATAAAAAATGATGGTCTTCAATGGAAGAAGAAGAAGAAACCTAAATAACTAATTACATAAAGATAACCACTACAAATCCGCTGTCCCCGTGTCTCATAACATTAATAGTTGCCACATATTCATAATGCTAATGGGTCATGTGACATGATTTAAATAAGTGATAGTTATTAATATTATGGGACAAAGGGAAGAAATAGTTTTAGGGACAGAGGATTTGGACTCAATGATAATGGCATTTTGCATTGGAAAATATTTTCAATGGGACAATTTACTCTTAGATTGGGGTTATAAATGGAAGTTAGAAAAGTGATCGGTTGTGCACTTTATCTACCTCTACTAAGATAAAAGAGGGTGATTCTTGTAGCAATGCTTGTCAGCCTCCCTCTTTTGATAAGTGGCATATTCTTCTTTTAAGAGTGGCTTAATTGTTTTATTTTTCTTTTATTTTTTCCCTTACTTTCTCTTTCCTACACAAACCTTAATGCCTGCAGACTTCCTCATTCTTTTTCCCTCCATTAGCTCTATCCGTTACACCTTTCTCTTTCTTTTTTGTTTTCCTTATTTTCCTTTATCAAATTTTTACTCGCTATTTTCTCTTATCAATTGATACTTTCCTTTTTTGTTTTAAATTCTGTCTATGATTTTACTTTGCTATTTTCTCCCTTATCAATTGATGCCTTTAAAAAAAATTCTATTTATGATTAACTAATGAATATTTTTTCACGGAGATCAAGGATGGATATTTCCTTTGAGAAGCATATAGAATAGACTGCTCCTCCATATATTAATGATCATCTCCGGTATGTTCCTTCTCTTCATTCTCCAATTTTTTCCGCTTTTTTCCTTATTTTTTTCTTCTTTTCTGGTCTTGGCTTTGTTGTTTTCACCATCCCTATTACCAATGAAAGGGTTTAATTTGAAGGATCCCAACAAGATTAGGAGACTAACTAAACTTTATCTACTTTCATGTATGGCAATTCTTGCCATCCAAATTTTGATTTTTATGTTTTGAAAGATTTTGGATATAGACATTTGATATTTGGTTGAATATTGAGGGTTGACTATTTAACTTTTTATTTTTTTATATGTGGTATATCGGTGAAATCTAGAGTGTGAAGTTAAGAAGTAGTATCGAGGAGAATCATGACTAACAAATCTATATTTGCTCTAAGCTTCGATTAACTTGAGAATTTGTATTGTTAGATTAAAAAATCTTTTATGCCTTTTCTATAGTAAAAGCTTTTTCATCCTTAATTTAGGTGGTTATATCTTATCAAATTATCTGATAGCTTTATACTTTATCATTTGCCTTTCATTTTGGAAACTTCATATAAAATAAGGTGGACAAAATTGTGTTAACTTATTTAGTCTTATATTGATATAGATCTCTTTGCAGATTTTTTTGAATTTTGGTGACAATTATGGAAAAAATTGAATAGTGGTAATAGTGTTCCAGTGGTGAGGAGCAATAAAATGAGGCAAAATTGCTAACATATCTCATATTCTTAATTTTCTTTCTGAAATTTTGTAAATGTATTCCTATTTGTATTTTCACTAGGACATTGTATGTTTAGTGATACTTTTCAGTTAGATTTTGAATGAATTGAGTGAGTTGTTCCTTCCCGACACCATCAATCTGAGTTTAGCATGTTATTATTATATTTTGAAATGCGGCCATGCAAAAGTATATGTAATTGATAGAACTGATTTTACAAAATATTCTTTTTAGTTAATTTTGAACTTAGGGCTGTTTTGTTTTTGTGCTAATGTTTCCAATTAGTAATCCTAAAAAGAAACACTATTAGATTGGATCTATATTGGTCATATTTTTTATTCTTACATTGGGCATAGATTTCGATAAAAATATAATCATATATATTTTAAACAATATTTTAGATGGCATAGCACAAAATAGGGCGTGAGCACGTCCTATAAAGCAAAGTATTTTGGATAAAGAGCTAAAATAGAGCACAATATTGCTTTTCAAACTAAAGAATATTTTTTCTATTCAAAAACAAAATAATGTTATGTTCAGACATTTAAACTTTAAGTAAAGACAAATGATTAAGAATAATAAAGTGAAAATAATTAAGCTTAAAAAATTAATAACCACTCTAATCAAACATAACGGTTATTTGTTAGGCAACCAAATGTACAAAGAAAGCCAAGTTTGTGCAACTATACACACGAATCCTACAAATTGTATTTTTGAACCTCCTCACCACCATCCAACAAGCCCCTATTTTTGGGAGGGCCAAGGCTGTGCCTTGCACAGCCTGATTACTCTAGTTGTATTATATTCCAGAAGAATGAGCAAGCCAAATATCAAATAGTAATGATACATGTTACACGTGCCATACCAAATAGGTATATTGGAATGATTGGTCCCACTCCAACTCCATGATGAATGATCCCGAATCTGATTCCAATTTCGAGGTACGAACCAAACCAAACGCTGCCAAACTAAACGCCTTCTTAATTCTTATACAGTACAAGGGAACAGTTTCTACACCACAAAGAACTACTCAATAAAAGTCTGGATAATGTAATGTGCTTCCATATTTAATTAATCAGATTACAATTAATAGGTAGGTCTGCCTCACATCACTCCCGCCAGAACATCTATCAGTGTGTGTGTGTGTGTGTGTTCGTCGCCGAAAGTCTCCATCGGTCTCAATTTTACCGAAGTAACACCACCGCCATTTGTTGCTTTTAAGGTCAGGGCATGAAATATTTCCAATTTCTTCTTCTCTTTCTTCGATGCTCTACTTACGAGAAATCACATTTAGGCATTTAAGCTTTATTCAAATTCGGGGGCCAAACTATTTCATGGTTGAATGTGCAATCGATGCTGAATCCAGCGTAGCTCATCACTGTTCCTGCTCCTGGCTTAAGCTGATTAGTTATTTTCTTTTCTTTTTTCCTTTGGGAGTTAAAATTTTTCTTGATATTTGCTGATATAGAAAGGTACTATGGCTTGGTGGGGAGAAGCTGATGAAACTCGGGTTCTTATTGCACCAGGTAGCAGGATTTCGTAATCATCTCCTTTTTTCCTAAATTCTCGTGTTACCGTAATTTACTATTCTAAAAATGAAATCTTTTATGAAAAAAGAGACTTTTTTTAAACAAATCATCACTTGGAGCCTCATTTTAATAACATACAACTTTACTATTTTTCTTTCCACATGTAAGAAAGTCTTGCTTTTTAATAGTTGGAAGGTTTTACAATTACAGATCAAGATACAAATGGGAATGGTTCAGGAAATGTTCTACATCTTCGGCATCCCAAAACTGGTAATCTTACTCAAAACTCTTGGTTGCATTGGTGTTTATTTTATCTTTGAAGCTCTTCATGTTTGTAACTATACTTTCCTGAGCAAAAAACTAAACGTTTATCATTTTTCAAGCATTGACATTTTACCTCTGACTTATTGCGAAATGGATCCTTTGTTCCATTAGTCTTTGTTTTCTTTAGGACATTTCTTTGTATACATTTGGAACCATTGTGAATATCTTTGGTAGTTAAAAACTGCTTATTTGAATTGTTGGATTGCTCTTTGTTTTCGAGGAAAGAAGCCTTTTATGCTTTGGGTCTTTTCGAGCGTTGATGTTCTTTATTAGTTTATTCTTCTCTTCGATAAGTCAATCAAGATATATATATATATATATATATATATATATTCTTAGGACTATAATGTGTTGCTTATGTATCAGGAAATAAGGCGTGCTATCTCCATTTTGATGGCGGACTTCTGGAACTTCACTGGTTTAAGCAATCTTATGGGTCTTGGTTCCTGGGGGATTATGTTTGTGAAGGTAAAATTACCAAAAATGAGCACCTTGACTATAAACCTTTTTTCGTGTAAGCAAATCCATCTGATTCTAGTATATTTGTGGTATTATCATTCTTTACTAATTGTGTTCCTCAGGATGAAGCCAAATTTCCATATGTCTAAGTTTTGAGTTAAAATGAACAGTAACTCCAGATTTTATATGAATCAGAAGTGGGCTAACTCCATTCCAAGTCTTATTGTCATATGTTGTGCTAGAGACATAGAGCAAGGACTGAATGTTCACTTTAGCTTCCACAGAAAACTTTATGTATTTTCTTTTGATGGTCATCTATAGTCATTTGCATGACTGATCAAAATCAACCAAGATAGGTAGAAAATAAGTTTCTCACTCTACTGGGAAAAAGTAAATGCGGGATGTAAACTGCTGTGTGAGTGAAACTAGGTCTGATGGAATTATAGGGAAAGTTTGACAGTGGATGGACATTTCATATACTTTTGTGGATGTAAATCTATCCCAAACTTTGTAGAAGTATTCAGATGAATGATGCTTTAAAATGTCACCAGAAATATGATGTTTTATCTATTGCTATTACTTCACGGACTTATATTTTCTATTGTGGTCCTTGAAAAATTAAATCATGAGAAACCAAAAAAATTTTCTTTCTCATGGAACTTTGTTCCTTTAAACAGATGGCCGCTTATATACTGCCACTCCAGTAGATCCTGTTTTCATCCTGCTGCCTATATTTGATGAAGCACGAATGAAGGTATTGTTGCGAACCTTTTTATTATGATTTTGGACTTTCGAGATTTTCAGCATGTTCCCTGTTCAGCTAACTCAGTTTACAAATGGTGACAGTCACATTCATCTTGGACATGAGAAAATACATAATTTTTTCCACAAAAGGAACCCATTTAAGAGTAGGAATGATTTAAATGTGCTTTCATCTGATTCTTAATCTTATTAATATATTACATGTGTTACTGAGTGATTTGAGTAACAACACTTGTAAAGTGATTGGGGTGTAACCTTTTCTGGTCTCAGTTATATGAACATGATTCATTGTTATGCTCATGAGCATGCAGAAAAAGGACGATCCAGGGAAATTCAGGCAGCTGGATGAGATAATGTATGTTCAAGGATATGAAGGATATCAACAATTGGCATCTATTGCCAAAAAATCCATGCAAATAGTCTGTGATTTTAAAGGTAATTTGTGTCATCTGGCATATTGGCTGCCACAGTGTCATTTAACAAGTATTTTTGGGCTGAAGAGTTATTGAACTGGAGCACTCATTTTGAAAATATATAAGTGGGAAGTACAGTATTGAAACATTACAAGACAAAACTGCACTCTGTTTGGGTAAAGGAATTTATGCGGTATTGATTAAAATGCCTCACATACCTCTGTTTAAGGATAATTTCTTGAGGAAGCTAACCTTCTTTTTGTTTATCTTCCTTTCTTTGTGACAGAAGTTGGATCAACAAAGTTTTTTAGGCTTAATGACTCAAAGGTGTTAAGGTGGTTGAGCTATAAGGTCAGTTGATTTATTTTTACCATTGATGTATATCATTACCTTGTTCTGCCTCCAAAATTGATGGGTAGAGAAGTAAATGACCTAGTTGAAGGAGATAAGCGAGGATCTCTCTACTGAATCCGAACACTCTAATATCCTATGAGGAAAAAAAATTGCATTGTCCGTAAAATCATTTGGCTTAAAGTATTTTTATATCAACTATTATTTTATGACCGTAGTGAAGGCAACTTGTGGCCAGGGCAAACTTTCTTCTTTGTAAGTATATAGGGTACTTTTTATGCTAAATTCATTTTTTATTTATTATGCAAGATTTGGAGTCTTGTGCAATCAAGCTCCTTTAGATCTAGATAATAGATTTGAGAATTTTGAAATTTGAGTAAAACAAAGTTATACTGAATAAGGAAATCAAAAAGGATACTGGCCAGCATCCACATTCCTGACCTGATATAGTATCAGGTTTTGGGCTTTGGGAAAAGTTGTCAAGCTTATCATCATTTACTCAGCCTGAATGTGTATGATAATTTAGATTAGAAGATCTTTGCTTTCTTTCCATGGCATTCCAAGGTAATCATTCTCCACAGATTGAGTTAAAGGGCAAACTATGAATCTGCAGTTCCAATAAGGTAAATTATTGTACTGGTCCATCGATCTTGAGTCTTGACTTGTTTTTGAATATTTAAAATATTTCACAAGATTCAAAGAACAAAACCAAAAAAAAAAAAAAAAAGGATTTTGGTAAGGTGCACCAAGGCACAATTATTTATGTCAATTGTGACAACAACAATTGTGCTGCTTGCACAAGTTAGTGATATTTCCAAGTTGCGTTATTCTCTAAAAGTTGTCAGCCACCTAGTTGACACTTTCTTCTCATCTAATAAGAGGATGGTTCTAATCATTTGGTCTAAAATGATCACTTTCTTGACATAGGAAATAACATGAGGAGGTGACTCTGTTTTCATTGGATGGTATTCTCGTTTTTAATCCTTTATGGGGAAATTCTGTTGCTTTTGCATCTAATGGGTTTCAATTATTGCAATTTGTAGGTAAACCAATTAAGGGAGGTTCTACCAACACTGGATAAGAACTATGCTGCTCAAACTGAGAGAGCTACATGTATGGTTTCTGTTGTTAATCTCTGATCATTTAAAACTTTATGTCAAATAGATATGCTATCTTTTCTGCCAGTTTTGGGCTCGAGATTATATTCTCTAGGCTATGAAATGCCATACATCTAAATATGCTGAGTCTACATACTTATGAGATAGATAGAGAGAAAAGTAGGCGATCACATCTGAACATCCAATTTCTGGTGGTAAATGCTGCATTAAGTTGAACATGCTTTAATGTTAGCTAATTAATGCATCCTGTTATTGGTTTTATGTTATGGAAATCCAAAACATCAAGATTTAACAAGTTTGTTGGTACAGTGGTTGATGCTGTCTCAATAATTGGTGAATACGTGAATGAAGAGACTTGGCTGAAGCTTCTTTGCAGCAAGTTAAAGTATAGCCTTCAACTATGTGATTTCAAGTAAATTTATTTCTGAATCTTATTGAATATAATGCCTGTTACATCAGAACGTACTCTCCCTTGCTTCACGCATGCAAATGAATGATTTTATAGCAACCTAAGTGAAATAGTGGTACGCTAAGTGAGAAGCCACTAAATTGGTTTTAGGTGGAATGGTAGGAAGTATTTATACCACCGAAAGTGTTTACATTTCGAGGTAACTGATGCTGAATGTCAAGTAGCAAACCATGGGATTGCATGAGATGGGGAGCTTGGAACTGCTGGAAGGCATTGCTTTTGACTTCGAAGCAGATGGAAGGAATTTTATTCAATGGTCTGGCACAATTTAGAGTGAGCGTTTGCAGGCATGCCTGCATCATTCTCCTGAAGTGGCCCGTATACCATGAAAGCTAGCTTTTGGCAGCTCATATTTTCATTCCAAAGATGAGGAGCAGCTATGCGAGTCAAGAAACTAGCATAAGCTAAGATGATGACCTTTTCCCCTAAATAGTTGAACTTTTAGCTGCTTTGTAAATCATTACTGGTATAAAATTCTAGTTTCTAAAAGGTTTACATGTGAAAACTTCAACCTATGTTTTGTTGTGGCAAGTATATGTCACAACAAGAAATTTCAGTTCACTGGCAGGTTGGATTTTCTGATGTAAGAAATCTCAGGTAATTCCAAAATGGAAAATATGATTATACCGAGGAGAGAAAGGGACATTTTTGGCACTTAAACTGTGAATTTTTCTTGAAAATTGAATCTAGCCAAGTGGTTTAGGCCTTGTTTTCTTGTCTTAGAGCAAGAACTGCCTCCATTCTCCCTTCCTCTCTTCATCCTTCCTTTTAGAAAGAAAGAGACATCTGCCTCTGAAGGATAAGAATTCAATATCTTCAATGACCCAATTAGAACAGCTTTTACTGCAGCCATTCTCCTAATTCCCTTCATCAATTTCATCCCCAACACCCCCAAAAAAAAAAAGCGGGAAAAAAAAAGAAGATACTTGAAATTTGACCATCTGCTGTGGAGGATAAGCATTTAAACTCTTTGCCATGATTATACTTGCTCCTGGGTCATTGTCCCCTGCCATATAGCTCCAGGATAATATTCAGGGGATGGATTCAACAGGCAGGGACATAGTTGTCAGCATTGAGATGAATAAGTTTAAGATCCATAGACATTGAGATGAATAAGTTTAAGATCCATAGGATTTTATTTTCATTCTGATAATATTGCTTTTTTTCTTTTATTTTCAGGTTGAGCTTACAGGATGAACTGAGATCACCAGAGACCAAAATTCTTCCATCCTCACTTGAAACTGGCCCTGCATCATCTGATATCATTCAGGTAAAGAAAACCTATTTTGGTTGTACATATGCTTGTTTGTATTGCTGTTGGAAGACACAGCTAAATTTTCTTTTGATGTATTTATTTTCACCTACTGAATCTTATGTTGCACAAAGTGTGGTTTATGCTTTTTGATGCTAGACATTTGTTAATCACTGACAGTTCAGAGTCTGGCTTAAATTTGTCTTGTGAAACCTCAATTGTGAAATACTTGGGGACTTGGTCATAGGAGAAAAGAATAAATTAACAGAGTTCTATTATGACGATGAGGATATGGCCACTATGGGTATGTCCTACATTAGGATAATCTTCTCGAGAGAGAGGAGGGATTTTGAGCTAGAAACACAGCTGTAGTTTTTGAAAATGGTCTCAGAGAATGTCATGATGGTTCGATTTTAGGATTCCTTGTCACAGTTGTCTTTTGTTCGTTAATTCTTCAGAAAAAGACTGGGACTACTAGGAATGGAAGGCTAGCAAAAAAGGCCAAAGTAGAGAAAAACACTCGAAATATCAAAGACATGTTCAGCAGAGCTTCAAGAAAAGGAAGTTGAATTTTGCCATATAATTGGCTGTAGTAACAGTATGACACGGTAAAGGCGTGGTGAAGGGGGCAACGAAGGCTGCAATGAACACTTTGGGCATTGGCACTTGTAGCAATCTCTTGAACGGATGGCTTTCTCCTTGGCCTGTGATCAACACTTCAACCCAGTGGCTACGGCTTCTGTACAATGTCAAGAAACATAATTGCTGTATTCTTAGTGGTGCAAGGTCAATGAACCAACAGTCTATACAAGATCTTAACCCTGTAGCTCTTCAATGTATCTACCTGTCTTTCTTTAAAGACCTGATGAACGTCTATGGATTGAACAAATTAAGACGTGGACTCAGAGGAGCTGCCATAGCTATAAGGTACGTTGAGCTTACAAGTAAATGGAATTGCTGATTTCTAGTTGAGTGGCTTTGACACTAGTCAATGTGTTGTATGGTAGCCATTTAGTCACTGCAGTATTCTTTCTTTCTTCAATCTCTGCAGTATACAATACTATAGATGAGCTTGCGCTGCATTCTGCCTAAACTCGTTGTCTTGATATCTCTACCGGTTTGAAGTCAAAATGAGAAAGATGTTTCCAACATTTCTCATCCGCTTGACTTTCCTCCAACCCTCGATGCATGTTTAACAATTAGACTTGCCATGGTCATCTACATTCAAGTTTTCATTGGCAGCGAACTAAGAAACTCTATCCGAATTAAGAGATAAAGCTATTTTTCTTCATAATAAAAACAAAAACGAAGCAATAATTAAAAAAGAAAAAAGAAGTAGAAGCATATCATATATGAGGAGCCGGTTTGGCCTTGTTTAGATTGGTATTTTTTCAAAAATTTTTACAGTTTCTGTGAACACATTTTCAATCACTTTTTTATCTTACATACATCAAATCGTTACAGTAAATATTTTTTACAAAAAAAATCCAGAAAATGGTTAGTCCAAACAAGTTATAAATCTTCCTAAATCCACTTGCTTTCATCTTCATAGAGCAGAATGCAACATTTTAACTTCTTGGTTTTGCATGTCAGATTTATTTTTCTTCATGTAAATATTATAATGATAATTGAAAGAAAGGACAACACTGCTACTTTTTTTTTTTTTTTTTTCTGAGAGGGGTGTGGGGTTGCTGTTGGGGTGCTGAGGAGTGGTACAAACAGTGAAACACCTTCTCGATGCCATATAATTGCGAGGCGTGAGGAGACATAATCTGCGGTGCTGCAGATAGAGGTGACCCTGCGCATCAATCAATCAATGATTGATGCTAGTGCCAGGTCAGAGGAGCCCAGGCTGGAGCAATGCCACAGTGGTACACCTACACAAACAAGCGCTGCCTGTGTACGGATCTTACCGTGTCCTCCACCTATCTAATCCGATTCGACAGCCTGCTCTCGGCATTGGACAGTCTTATTGCTTTTGGGTCATGGGGTGGACCTCCTGGGTTTGATAACCGTTAATTTATCAGACAAATTACTGTTGCGGAACAGAGGACAGGGATTTGGTCCACATACCATTGAGATTCAACATAGGACCCAAACGGGCAGCTGACAACGAGACCTTGGACTGGACTTGACCAAACTATAGATAGTTGGGACAACAAATACAACAAAAAGAACATCCCGTTTATTGGGCCGTTGCTCCCTCGATTGTGACTTAACGGCCCGTCCGAGAATCTTTACCAAGCCAGTCATTATCTGTTCAGGATATCTTTTAGTTTAAGGTGCATAATGTTTAGGTAATTTATCTTATGGATGGTCCTAAGCACAGTTTATGAAAATGTATTTTTGCCAATCCCACCCAATCATTTACCCATGCGAAATTTCATTAGTGATCGATTCGCGCATTAAAAACAAAAAAAGTCAATAGACATTCTAGTTTCATTCAGTCGAAAGAAATTATTGATGACATGGATTTTAATCATCGACAAAAGTTAGCAAAGGTGTATGCAATGTTAGAGTGTTTATTTGAAGGAGTGATTTCTTGAATCGAATCAAGTACGAAAGCTATTCATTCACTACGTTCAACTCAAGTTAAATGTTGCGTAGTACTTAAGAGTCATGTGTCTTGTCAGATAGGAGCAACGAGTGATCCGTTACTTAGATGTCTTAGTGTTAGTACAGGTAGGAATTATTGTTGTTGCTGTTTTCTTCTGATGAATTACCAATAGTACCTACATATGTTGGTTTAGTTGGTAAGGACGAACCACTTCCTCACAAAGGTCGTGTGTTGGTGGGTGATCTGTAAGTACCTGTGTTAGTAGGTGATCTGTAAGTATCTCGATAAGCGACCTTTGGTCCTTGGGGCCTGGCTTGATCCGTGGTGGTGACTGGAGCCGAACCCACCCAAACTATCTTTTACCAAAAAAAAAAAAAAACCAATAGTAGGTAAATTTAAATTGTTACTGTTAAGGACCTGCTGCATATCACTGGTAGGGGAAGCTACTAGACTAGCCATGCAGGGTTCTAACTAAATCGACTAGTAGAGTGTAGGATCATGAGCAATTGTACAGTGAAGGTCACACGTTACAAAGACCAACTTTGATGAACATGTTTTTCACTTTTTTGTATCTTAAATTTTATTTATTTTTTAATCTCACGGATATTACATTCTAGAAAGTAGTAAAATATTATTTTGCAAAAAATTTCTAAATGATCTTCAATCCAAACAGATGTGTAATATATTTTTCTTAAATTCATTTCTTGTGATTGAATTTTGTTCTAATGCTTAAAGATATGTGTATTTATTAATGTAACAAACAAATTGCACGTTACAATGATCACAAGCAATTGTATAGCAGGGCCCCTCGTCCATATCAGTACAGTAGTACTGCCCCTTTGTTAGCGTGGAGCCCAAATCCTGTACAGTAAGCAGAGGTCAGGGGTCAGGGCCTGTAATGGGGGGGTGGGCACAGAGAACATAAGAAAGACGAATAGTCCTCCTTACTTCTTTTACAAAAGCTTGTGGGAAAAAGGAGTGATAGAGACACTGTTCTGTGAGGCATACACATGCCTGTGTTGATGTGGAGAAAGAAAAGGAAGAAAGAGAAGGAGGCAAACAGAGAGAAAGACAAAAGGGGAAGTCGAAAGTCAGACCTCTCTAACTTTACTTCAAGTCCCCATCTTTTGTTGGCTTTTGTTTTGTCTTTTCTTATTTACCTTTGTGTCTTCTGTGGTAGCTGTGCTGTGTCTATAGCCTATGTTGCTCTCTCTCTTCTCCTCCTCTATCTCTCTCTCTACCTCTCAAAAACTTTTTAGACAGGAGAGAAGGTGAGATATTTTAAGTTACTGAACTAAACTAAATAAGATAGTAATCCCAAAAGAAAAATAAAAAATGTGAATTTGTATTTATGTTCTAGATATCACTATTGATCGAGTACGACTTAATTACCTAAGTACGACTGCATTACCTAAACTAGTCCACATTTAAAATGTACAATTCCTTTTATGTTACTATCCAATCCAACTCTTTTACTCAACTAGTATTCACTGATGATCAAAGTAATTTGCTAATATTTGCACGAGCTTTGGTGAACATTTTGGTTTTCACTTACGCTCATTTGTTGGTGATCAAACTTGCATGAATAGCTGACCTTTCTGTTTCTAGGATAAAGTCAGATGGGATCTTCGACCAATATCTTGGCATCCAATTCAAGTTAGCAAGAAAGTTGCTGTAATTCCTGCTCCTCAGAGTATTAAATGTTGCTTCTTGATACGGACTAGAGTGGAATGCTTCCCATGCAGCATTTAATTGCAAGAAATTTTTTGACCTGCTTGTGTATAAGATCCTATCCTTGACTTTGTACCTTCCACTTCATCAGTTCATTACTCCATTGTTATTGTCTTTTGCCTTTTGCTTTTCATGCAACTATGCGAGGGAGTGGTATAATATAGACTGACAATATGCCAGGGACACATAGTAGTATACTCAAATGCTGTACATAAATGCACAGAGCTTTTATTAGTCAGACTCCCTACTAAGCTATCTTCCAAAATTGACTCCCTGAATAGTCTGGTTAACTGTAAAGACTATTTCGAATTCCTGCATTCTCCATATGCGACCATTCCTTATTTCTTACCAACACAATGGCAGCACAGTATTGAGGAGACCGCCTACAGCTCTTCTTGCTTGCTTCATAGAGTCTGTAGACTTCCGACTGTTAACACATGCAAAAGGACTAAGGAGTTGCTACTATTTACTCCTACTTGTTATGCAGTGGCCCTCTTGCTCTTGAATAATATACTTGTTCCTCTTAACCAAAAAATCACTCAAGCGATCGAGATCAAATTTGTTCTTTTGACTAGGTGAATGCAGCTGCAGTAGCCAGGCAAAAAATTATTAATTATATGCCTTGGCGGGCTTGTTAAATGTCAACTTAAATCAACAAATTTCTCCATCTACCATAGTAGTTATATTTTGTGCTACAAGTAAACATGTATACCTGTCCAGGAAAGTGTTTTTGTTCTTTAGCATTACTTTTATATTTTCTTCGGTGGGACTTCCTCAGCCGGCATGAATATCTTGTTGATCCGGCTATAAATCATTTTCATTTGTGGCTGGTCTGTTCTATTCTTCGTAATATTTGCTGGAATCATTTTCTTAGTTTAGGAATTCCCGTCACTACTATTTGAAATGAGGTTATTGTCAACAAAGCACCTCAAGATGGTACATGATCAAAGTGGACAGACTTTCTTTTGACTTGAAGATTCTTTTATGATAGACTTCTCCACTCTTGCTTCCCCATTTGGGCAGTTCTTTCCAAAATGGGGCGCAAGCACTCCGTGGTCCTATTATATTAATTAATTTATAGTATCTTTAAAGATTTGGTTTATATGAAGAAAGCCAGAACAGATTTATGGCAAGATCACCATAGAGGATCACACATTAGAAATTGAAATTTGTCATTGTCTTGCATGCAGGGAACAGTAAGCCACATATTTTGGTCAATCATTAATCTTTGATTAATTAAGACAAGCTCAAATAGTTTGGCATCTTTGTGTCTGTATCAAGGTCCAAATTTTGACGCTTAAACCTGTTATCACTTATTAGTCTTTTTATTTCTTGCCAACAAAGAAAAAAAAGTCTTCTTATTTCTTGCCAAAACAGAAAAACCAGTCTTCTTACTTTTTATAGATGACTATAACCATATAGTAAATGGTGGTGCATGTGTTCGCTTTTTACTGTTGCACTTTTGCATCATTTATAGGTTGATATATTGATCACAGTAATAGTAGGACTCGAGTAAGAGGGAGAGTCAGTGTAACTTTTTAAGGCAACACTAACTCTCTCATACTTCTTGGTTTCCATGTGAAAGAAAACTTCTTTAGATGTGCATAATCTTGAATTGTCTCTCATACTTCTTGGTTTCCATGTGAAAGAAAACTTCTTTAAATGTGCATAATCTTATTGTGTCAATGAATTGAATTCCCAACAAATACTCATTGGCATTAACTTGTAAATTGCTCTTTTAGTCCGTTACCCTGATTGAAAAAAAAAAAAAAATTTGTGTATTACATCTATCATCTGAAGTCATGTGACTGGAGTGGGGAATAGTTGTTCCAGGATACCTGTCATTTCACTGATGTCGCAGAGAAGATACAAAGGCAGCTCGCAATTTCAGTAGCCCATGAGAGATTCAAGAGACTATAGCATTTAAATGAGGCAACTGAGCTTTACATGACAGATAATTTAGCTGCTTTATCTTAAACACTAAGTTTAGTTATACAAATTTGAAGCGCTTAGCAAGAATTTCAACAGTAAAACATAAGCTTTCTGATATTTTCAGTTAGTTTTGGAAGAGGAGTTGCCTTTGGAGGGGCAGCTCGGGAAATGGTAGTAGAACCTTTGAAGGATGTGGTTGAATCTGTGCGCTCAAGGTAGAGTCTGCCTCTATATGCAGCAAGATGAGCATAGTAAGCTGGAGGCACCAAGGATATCGGCTTGGTGCACCTTACAAATGTGTAGCATAGATTATACACTAGCTTTTGCAATTCATCCGAAGTGAATTGGTTTTCATCCCACAACACATGATAATGAATTGGACGACTCGTACCTTTGACACCCCAATGGCTACAAAGGTAGAAGTCAAATTCTCGAGGGTGAGTGATGACGGTATCAACAACTGTCCCCGGGGATATATTATCATCAAAGAACTGGTTTTGAGAAGAGAGATCGCTTCCATCAGGGAACAACCTTGTGTGATGCCTTTTCTGTACTACAGCAAAAGTAATTGGAGGCTTATAACCTGGAAATCTAGAACAAGCAGCACGAATTGCTTGCAACTCATCCTGAAGAATTTTGTAGAACTGTGTTTCACTTACTCCATCTCTGAAAAATATTATTCTCTCGGGGAGCTTAGATTGCTCGTCATAAAAATCATTCAGAATCTCACCCACCATTGCACTAAGGTCTTGTATAATCTCTTGTCTATGTGCTTGGGATCTCATTCTTGAAACATACTTGTTTGCTGCAGGCCAGTTTACACTGCCAACCACAGCAGCAACTGAGGGGCTGAAATCATCCAAGGGGTGAGGATGGGTAACATCTGCACCCATAAAGATCACTGGCTCATCATATTTTAGGAGTCTTGGAAGCTGAGTAGGCAATGAGTTATACAAAGCAACAGTGCAACCACCAACTTTCGCATTGATCTTGAGAGCCAAATTTGCCAGAAACTGTGAACTCAGTTTGCCAAGGTTTGTGTACAAACAGCACTGGCTTACAACACCAATACTTGTCTCAGCAACTCTCTTCAAGTCTGCATATCCTTTGTGTTTTCTCTCCATTATGCAAATCAGGAGCTGGAGATTGTTTGACGAAGCCCTATGAATTTTATTAAGTTTAGACTCCAGGAGATTCACATTGCCGAGCAATTGCATGGATTCAAACTGGGGTCCAACAACTGTGTTTCGGTTGAAAAAGATGCCCAATTGACCACATCTTTGGGACAGCTGATTAATGAACCTGGGGATGTTGGATTTTTGATCAGAGGTTCCACCAAAACATACAAGTGCCCACCTGTCAATACGAGTACCCTCTAAGACATGGCTATCAAGAAGGTTCCATTGTCGATCATGTCGAGCTGGTATTAGATCTCTTACATAACCCCCATCTCCAAGTTTAAGCTTGGGAGGCTGAAGGATTCTCCCATGTAATCGTGTCATTTCCCTTGACACTTGGAGTTTGAACTCTACTCCCTGATTGCCACTGAAACAATAGATGAGCTCTAATAGTTTAAATCATCAGAAAGAACAGGAGCAATAAGAATTCGCAGCGTTATATAATAGATTTACCTTGTTGGTCCAACAGGGCCTGCCATAACTTCGTCGATGATTGCTTTTCGTTCTCTAGGCCTTTGGCATCCCATCTTAAGAATTTTTGCTGTCTGATCATCTGATAGCTTCCCAAGAAACTTCTGCCCTTCACAAATCACACATAGTTCCATCGGAAGATAACATGGTTTGCTCCTACTAACCTGCAAACATGGGAAGTTTCTAAACTGTATGTCATAATTATAGTGATCCTTGAAGTAATTCACCAGTTTTAAATTCTTCCCATCTCTGTCTGGAAACCAGATATTTTCAGTCACTTCCTCGGTCAAGCTATAAACTCGATATCTTTGAACAGTTTCTCTATGGCAAACGAAAACTCTGATGTTCTTCAGTGCCCTTTCCACTTCTCTCCTCTCTTCACTTGTCAAACCTCTAGTCTTCTTCTGCGAAAGATCATGCAGAAAATGAAGCCGCTTTTGTAAGTAGGGAATAACCCCAATGCTCTCATGGAAAGCTGTCACAGAAAAATCCACATTTAGAGCAAGCCCTTGTTGAGTTGGTCTGAGACTTTGGAAGAAGCCTCTTAAAGCAACAGCCCCTCCTCCAATTTCCTTCAAGCCTCCCATTGAACTCGAGTAAAATGATCGCCCCACAGTCACACATTTGTCTGTTGGGCTCTCCCGTAGGACAACATCTAATGCATGAAGATATTCCTGAGGAAGGGGACTCCAATCATCCCTTTCTTTATTCAAATAGCTGCCTAGTTCTTTACCATCAAGTTTGGATACAAGTTTGATATTAACTCTAAAAAGCTTGATTTGCTGTTTCTTTTCTTGAGAACTGACTATTTCCCCAACCGATGACAATGACTTGGCATTAAGAATTGGAAGAGTAACGTATACTTCAATCCTGTCATTTTGAAATTCTATGGGGCTGTACAATGTCTTTCTACCATCATAAACTGGAAGGGCACCAGACAGCTTAACAGAGTTTTCAGATACTAGTTTTTGCTTAATCATCCTGGCAACTTCCTTCGATGGATTTGGAGAGATCTCAACATCGTAATGGAAGATTCTTTGGGAAGGGTCAAATTGGACATGAAAATGGTTGGCAAGAAGAGAAATAACTGTCCCCTCCACACCGCCAGAGTCTGGTCTTCTCGCAACCATTCCTGATTGTTGTGTAACAGCTGTAATTCTCCTTCCTTCTCTCTTTCCACAGGGCAGAACAGTTTGCCTTTGGGCCACTTTAGCTGCATTTTTAGCATAATGAAACAGAACGAGCTGAAACTACATCAAAAAAACTGTAAAACTGGCCCATAATATTAAACAGTGTTCTTTGATTAGTTCTAAGAGCATCAATCGCAGAAGCACATTCCTACTCGTTCATCATGTGCAGCAAGGTCCTCACTTCTCAGTAATTATGTCAGCATCAGCGAAACATTTACCTTACAAATAGTCTCGTAGACTGGAAACAGCTATGAAATATACCTATCACAACAGATTCTCGCGAAAACTGACCAAAACATCATTCTGCTGCATAAAAATTCAATCTTGGAATTTTTTGGGTATGACAAGAACAAAAAAAAAATGGATTTTCTGCCATGCTACATGTTGCGAGCTTCTAGAACCAAAAGCAGACATGCAAACTCAAATACTAGAGGATTAAACCATAGGGGGAAAAACATAAAAACAACAAAGACGCTAACTTTTTACTAGATGTAATAGTTACCTGGTACAACAGAGATATCTTGGGCCCTGGAGTTAGAGGAAGCAGCAACAGGAGGATTGCTCTGTTTCCTAGTAGGCTTCTGTAAATGGGATTTTGATCTGAAGTTCTGGTTTTGAGGCAAAGATGGAGTGATGGATAGCTGCAAAGGTATGGTAGGAGGCAAAGGAAGGAGAGCCGGATATGTCTGGTTCTGATTCTGGTTACAAAATCCAAAGCCAGTCCTGTTAGAGTGATGCAATAGCTGGTTGGGATGGTGGTGGTGATTCTGATGGTTATGAGGATTAGCAGTCCTCTCTCTGAAGCTAGTTTTGGATGTGCATTTCTTGTTTGTATTGGACTCCTCTTTCTCTTCCATGACTTGAAGAATGAGAGAGAAACAAAGAGTAGGCAAAAAGGCTTCTTTGCATGAGAAAGATTCTAAAAGATATGGCTCGGCTTCTGTTTCTGAAACCAGTGAATAAGTTGTAGCAGCAGACAGAAACTGCAGTTATTGCAGAGAGAGAGAGAGACAGAGAAGAACTGGGATTGGGTTAGGGGGTGTAGGGAGTGGAGAGCAGGGTTTTAGCTGATGCGGTTTTTCCCCGTCCAGTTGCAAAGGGGGTTTTGATGCTGGTGAATATCGTTAATAAAAGAAGAAAAAAGGAAAAAGATAGAGAGAGAGAAGGAAAGAAAAGAGGGTGTGGAACCTGGCCTAACCTTACTGCCTTAGAAGAGAGCAACAGGTTTGGGAAGGGTATGCTGTTCTTCATATCTATAAGCCATCTGAGAATGCTAGTTCACGTTTTTTTGGGGGCACTGTGTTCAGCAGATAGCTTTATCTGTGATTTCATCACAGGAAGAATAGATTAGCCTTTTCTCATATTACCTTTTCCCTTTGAGTGAATCTATCTTCTAAGTCAAATGAGGAAGAAAAAGAAAAGGTTTCTTTTTGGTTTGATTAAACAAGTCAAGACGGTTTAGTTAGCAGAGACAGTAGTTGCTAATGTAGTACTAATGGCATCTCCTTTTCTTTTAGTAGTTGGTCAGTATTGATTAAAACCATTAATAATGTTACTATTGGTTGGACTTTATTATCTCTTTTGCCAACCTGCCTAATCTATTGATAATTTTTCTAATCAGCATTAAATGGTCAGTGAACATATTTTGTTTTTAGCGTCATCATTGTCCTCTTGTTTACCTGGATAGAATACATATCAAATCATGGTTTATTCTAGTAGTGCATGTACAGGGATGCAGGCCTGGAAACTGACAATCTATAAGACAAACATGTCAATGGTGGAAACCTCAGACATCTTCCGACTATTTGTGTTAAGTAATTGGTGTACAAAGTTTGTTACTGTCATCGACTGTTTGATGAGAGGTTATTGGCACATATTTTTTCATTTTTTTTTTCTTTCTGGTCAAAAGGATATTGGTAATCAATGGTGCAATAGTTAAGATTGAGACTTAAGAACGGTGGGGTATATGTACTCTATAGGAGGTTATGGTTTTTGTCCCAACTAACAATTTTCGTATCAAAGGAACCTAAAAAAGAGAGTGAATATGACAACACAAAACACTCAGGCTGCTCAATCTTGTAGCCGCAAATCAAGTGAAACTATGAAGTGCAAATGGGGTCTAAGAATTAAGACTGTTACTTCAAAGATTTACTTGATTCTTGCCTACCCAAGAAAGAGAGCTATTAATTCGGTACAAGTAGGGGTGTAGAAGTAGAGAAACAGAAGAGCCCCTAGGACATTTGACTCCTCCACATGAGAAGGTGTCGTTGCAGCAAGAATAAGAATCTTCCACATAGATCTGTCTCCTCCCATAGATAATGACCTGTGTAGGTTTTGTGACTCCTACAGGTCTCAAGTCATTAGAATATTGGAAAATCCAGTTCTCAAGGAAAACTTTTGGTTCAGTTTTCTAATGTCATCTCTGATACCAAAATCTGGTGTTTATGCAAATCCTAGCTAATAGTAGTGGTACTTATAAGGATGATTCTTTTTTAAAAGATGGCTCAAGAATGAAAAGCAATCACAGAAAGTGCATTGGCCCTCCCTAAACTTCAAACAAAATGCATGTAAAAATGATATGTAATCTACACCTCTACTTTTAGCCTCACTTCTGCCCCAACTTTTCTAAACATGTTCGATGGTGGTGGAGAGAGGAGGAGGAGGCCGATTCATGCACTTGGGAGAAAGTGGGTTCTATATATCTATCTGATTCTCTGTGAAATTAGCATGGTCGGAGTGTGATGATGGGACAATATGATCAGCATTAAGCCTTGGCTTTTTATGAAAACCAAAACAGTACCAAGTATGCTAGTGTTGGACCACATCACATCCATATCCATAGCCATATCCAATTGGGTCTTTCTGTTTATGAATCCTAAGCCAAAAAGGACAGAACATTAACCTCGGTCAAACTGCCCCGATTATCCAAGATTAAGCTCATCGAGGTTACGTTTACCTGCCAAAGATAACACTACAAAAGTTCCCATCCATCAGCCTCTACCACAAAAATGATTCCTCCTGCCTAACGAAAAGAACCTCCATTTGCCTTGATTTAACATGCATCCTAACCGGCCAATTGAATCGTGACAAATAATACACGACTTGGGTGGGGGTAATTATTGTGCTACAAGGAGATGTTTTGCTGTTGAGTCGTACTTGGTTAGTTTGGTTTCAGTTATCCAAAATTCTATGTGACTGACTTTAGAGAGCACAAACGAAAACTTAAAAAAAAAAAAAAATTTTTTTTAACTGTTTTATCTATGTTTATTATGTTTCAGTAAATGATAGGGGGATAAAAAAACCTGTTTTATCCATGAATCTAAATTTTACACGTTCATGGGCCTAAATAGTTAGCTCATTAAGAGCAAAGCTAAGGAGGAAGGAACTTCGCTTCAGGCTCACCTGGATTCTTGGGCTTGATAACAAGGGATGCATATGTAGCGGACTTCCAAGCCCAAATAGTACTGAGGCCCAACTTCACTTCCGATTTGGCTCTAGCAAATTGTCGCCGGAGTTTTAGCTGGACAATGGTTACTCAAATATCTGCAACTTACTTCAAACGAAAAAACGGCTATAAAACAGTTATCTGAAGGGGGAAACAACAAGCCAAATCCCATGTTTAAGTCCCAAGAAGGTGCTTAATGTTCTATAACCAGTTATCTGAAGGGGGAAACAGAAAGAAGGGACAAAAAAAAAAAGAAAAGAAAAGAAAAGAAAAAACTACTTGCGCAATTGTGAAATACTACCATATCTGAGATTCTATGAATAAAACATGTTGCTAGAAGAATAAGACCCTTGAGCACCAAATAACATAGTTATGGGAGAAAGATCCAAAGAACTCCAAATTGACCATTCATTGCCTTCATTGTTTGATGGATAGGAGTAAGAAGAAGCAGCTTGAGCTTGTTGGTTGTCTCCAAATTGTTCCACCAAGTGGGCACCTGTTTGATCTTTACAGTCTTTGGTTTCTTCTAGGTTCCATGTCATGCTAAAATTAGGCGACTGTTCAAGTTCTAAGCTCCTGTTTGCATTTTCTAATGATCTGTATTGTTGGAGCCTTAAACAATCAGATTTTCCGTCCAAAGCATTAAAAGAAGGTTTATTTTCATGCTTCGATCTCTTTGTTGACTCCGCAAGGATTGAGGGCTTATCAGCATACTCGTCATCTATTTGCCTTGCCATATCTTCTGCAGTGTCAAATGTTGAATGGCCACATTGTTGTTCAACTGCATCAAGAAAATGAGTATCCAAAATCCCGATATCATTCTCTTCTTCTCCTCTTCCTCCTCCATTTGGATTGGTATCAGGCTTCAATACTTCATGCATATTTGCGCAGCTATTTTGCACAGTATCTCCCTCTCCCTTGGCTTCTGTCCCTGTCGAAATTAAGCTATGATTTGGAACGATACAATTACCATTAATAGGCCCAAAACAACCTGTATTACCATTGTGATCTAGAGTGGCATCAAGGGCAGTTTCAAAGAAAGCATCGGGATGGTTGTCATGTGCTGCTTCTGTTTCTTGGCAGCAATGTCGCTGGTGACTATGCAAAGACAAAGGCGTCGAGTCATTGGAATTATTTCTATCTTTTAGCCTACGGAGAAGAAGATTGATGATTTTTGGGGAAAGGGCTGGTGGTGAATTTGAGGAGGGGGACCTAGGCCAAAAATTTGTGCGCGTATTTGATCCACGAAGAATGCAAGCTGCCTCATCATAAGCTCTGGCAGCCTCCTCTGCTGTGTCAAACGTGCCCAACCATACTCTGATCTTTTGTATGGTATCTTTGATCTCAGCTACCCATCGCCCTGATGGCCTCTGTCGAACTCCTACGTAGCGTCTTCTAGCTCTCTGAAGCTGAGCTCCTCCAAGTTCCGGATATGCAGAATCATTTCTTATTTGATCACATCCCATTTCGCGATCATTAGTCTTTCCATCCTCTACTTCTCCATTGCTGCTCTTTCGCTTCCTCATTCCCTCCTATGCTTCAGAGTGTCGATAATCATCTTTCTGCTTCTAATAAAATGGTGATAGTCGAGTTACGAGAACATTCAAGAATGTTCCAGTTCTGTAACTTCTGTTTTGGTTAGATATATATACATACGTGGCAGAATATCAGGTTGAGTAGATGCTGCCAGATAATAGGACTAAGAGCAAGACCCTGCAACACTAGTGGCTACACCTTTGCTTCCTGTAGAATGCGGATGTCCCAAGAAACCGAATGATTGATCCTTTTGATCTGGTTTAAGGCTAAATCCAAGAAAAATGACACGAGTTATTGAATGAGAGTTTTCATGACATGGAACCTCTAAGATTTTTCTGCAATTAAGCTTGTAGTTGAGATGAAAAAGTAAGGAAAGGTACAGAATCCATGGAAACCAGGACTTGCCTATTCCATTCTGGACTCAATGGCCAGTGATGCTTGAAATATATGAATTAAATCATTGTGATCCTTAATTTTCTTCCTTTCAAGATCGTACAAGTTGGGTTACTTACAAGGGTATATTCTAGCTTCTCCTGTAAACCAGTTTAACCTTTTATTGTCCATAACAAATAATCTGCATGAGATAACACGGGGCAGGAAAATGCATTAGGTTACTTACAAGATATTGTATCCTTTAACTTTTATGTTCATCATTACATCCCAATCTCCTGTTTAAAACGCGGTTCTTTAAGCATTCGGCATTGACAAGCAAACCAAACATATAATGCCAAACTGAGAAAGAAAAAGAAGGTATGTTTCTTGTAACTTTGCTTGCTTGCCCAAGTACCATTTTGTAGCATTTGAGGAAAATCAACGACATAAAACCTAAATTATTGACCATACTCGTGAAATGCAATGCCTTGACAGATAACAAATGTCAATCACACAACTTCCTGATTTCTTTTGTCCTTTGATAGAGGCAAGTGTTGTCAAACCAATTTTTTTTAAGTTAAATAAGGACCCTTGGTCTAGAAATCACTAGTCATTTTGGCTTTGCTATTGACGGGCAAGTATATCGAGATTTCCAAACTTATGAAGCTTCGTCATAGCTAAGGAATCCGAGTTTTATATGATAAACCTCGATTGGATCAAACGTTCCATTGTTTTATTTGCTTCTCCACTCCGACTTCTTATGATAGCCGCCATGAACTGCCTGCCGAAGACTAGTAGGTGAAATATTAGTCGACCCTACCGGTCTCTGTTAAGTAAGTATCTTTGAAGAAACAGAAAGAAAATAACCTGTTCAATCATGATTAATTTTTTTCCTAATAAATCATAATTAATTTGTTTATAAGAAAGTGCTGAAACAAAGTGGAAGCAGGAAAACTATGTAAGAAGGAGAAAAGAAGATGAAAAGAAAAGGAAGCAAAAACATATTTAGACTATATAAGATAAACTACCTAATAATAGATGAGTTTTGCGTGCATGCATTATGCAATTGGTGGTGCATATTGTGCAGATGTGCAATATGCGTTATTCTTCTCTTTGTCGAGTTGCAGGAAAAATGATCAAATTCAGTTATGGGGAGGCCTGGAAAATAAGACTTGGTGGTTGTTTTGTGTCTGCATGTGTTTTTCTAGTAGTTTGTTGTCATCATTTCATTTAGTAAATATCACTCCAGTCTGTCTCCAAGAAACATGGGATAATCTTCCATGCAACTTCTCCCTTCTTTTTAAGAAATCTGAACTGAAAAATATTCGAACTTGAAATTGACATGATCCTCATCCTAGGAACCTAGTTACTCAACATTGTTGCTGATATATGGACCCTCTCAGAGTATCTGTGCTATTCTGCACTGCATCACTTAATAGTTAACCAGAAAGGAACGCGTCCTGGCTTGATAGACAAATAATCAGACATCTGCCATTTGCTGATTACTTGAGCCTGCTTCTGAGAAGACAGAAAGTTACAGCAACAAATCCAAAAATACCTCCCATTGGTCATCCAACTTAATAAACTGGAGAAATAATCCTAGGCCTCACAAATGGCATATACAGAAATTTCTTAGGAAGCATCGTGACAAGCTATACTTATAAGTTGAAATATTGTGTCGCCACCTAAACTTATAAAACAAAAGCAACACTCTACAACATGTATATGTGAAGCCTCTTCGCTACTTGAATGACACCAGCGTAGACTAAATGGTGCTCATATGTAGAGTAGCTGTTGAGCTTTTATTGAAAAAGAAAGTGCAATGACAGAAAACTTTTTATCCTGCAAAACTATCCATCTGGAATGTGGATCAGATGCCACTCCAACAGCCTCAATATTCAAACACGAGATAGAAGAGGCGTCCTTTCTCTGTTGGAATCCGAAGAATATTGCATGGGTAATAAAGCTGGATCTTGGTAGGCAGCAACCAATTTATTGAAAAATTCAGCAGTTGTAGCATCATTGATGTCCTCTCTGTCCTTCTTTATCAAAGTCTAGAGTAAAGTTTGTGAAACAAAGTCAGAATGATGACAGGGAAGTAAAAGAAATGATGATAACAGATTAAAAGATTTTTCAATAGCCTACGAGGTTCTTATAAACTAGTTTGCGATTCATGGATTTCTAACAAGTTGTTTTTATTATCTGGGATACGTGACACTAACATTCAACTGATGGAATTTATAACTGAAGTTAAGATAATCTGGAGATAGAAAAGGGAAAATAATAAGTAAGATGAATGTACCTCAGCAGAATATGCCACAAAGATGGGTAGAAAACGCTTCCGGCAATATGCATTGAAGATCAACGTTATAACCGGAAGAGGGAACACTAAGCTTGATGCTAGAGGAAGCTTTTTAAGCGTAAAGATTCCCACTGCAATAGCATGCATCAATAGAAGAGAGAAGATCATGGAATTGTGGACAATTGGCCAGAATTTTCCAGCAGTCTCATATATTGGTGCATATACGTTGATAAACTGCACATTAAGGTTGCAAATTATCAGGTGATTCTATGTTTAAGTTCAACTTAAGAAGAATAAAATATGCACCACAGTCCTAACACTTGTCAACAAATAAAAAATCAACTGTCTTTATTGACAGTCAGAAACATAAACTTCAACTACTAACCTGGTTAGAATATATCGTGTATGCAAGACAGAAGTAAACCAAGAGAAATGGCAGAATCAGAGGGGCCAGGAAGAAGTACGTTATACCAAGTAGTCCGAAAAAGAGAACCCTTGGAATGACCGCATGATAGTGGAATGCTGGAGCTTTATGTTCATTATTTGCATTTCCAGTGAAACATTTTCTTATTAGGCTGCAAATGAGAGGCATAAGACGGAAGAGCTCTGACGAAGTACTGGTCCATCCTGATGTGACCACATAAGCGATGAAGAATGATGCCTACAGAAACAATTGTAAAATCAAAAGACAATTACATCATCATCAACAAGATTTAGCAATAGACAACAGAAATTCAGTTCCAAATTTCAGAGAATGAAATGAATAATTTAAAAATCCAAGTATTCAGACTCTTATAATAAGTATAGTTTATTACAATTGTATAAGGACTAACAAGTTTGCCATCAATAAGTAACTTAAACCCTTGATTTTGAGGTTGAAATACATAGCTCTTAAAGAACCTCAGGTGTGATAGAGTGCTCTCATTGTCATTTCCTGGACAGAAATGGCAAAGATGTAGTTTACATTATCCTTTTTTTTCTTGATAACTACTTCACCCATAAATACAAACTTGAATTTTAGTTAAGTCCAGAAAATCTGAGGTATCTATCCCCTGCTCAGTTTGTGATTCTTTTGACAAAGGTCGAGAACCTACACATAAAAATTGATTTCTTCTAATCATGTTTCAAAGTCGCAGTCGCGGAACGGTCTCGATATATTAGTTACGGTTTCGATGAAACGTATATTTTAAACCATTTACTATTTCAAAAATTGTAAATAATTTCAAAATATAAAAGAAAAATAAGCAAAATAAAATTAATAGAAAATTAGTAAATAAAATTTTTAAAAGATGTCTCGCCGAGTTGACCAGAGATGACTTAAGAGTCTTGGCCATTTCACATCATCATGGAGACCACTCAATCCGAGTTGGCCGAGTCTCACCGATTTCTCTACGAGTTTACATTTTCGGAATTGACTCGGAACCGTCTCGGAGCGGTTTAGTCCGTTCTGGTGATGATTCGGCCGAGTCCGAGGCCTTTGAACCATGCTTCTAATAACATGAGATTTTTCTGTAGAAAGATCCTCAATTTAATTGTTATTTTTAGCTCTACATATGCAATCTTTACATGTTTAGATAAACTTGGGACATGTTTTCTGAACCTTAGGCAACACTGTCTCAAATAGATATCAATGCGGATGAAGGAAATCACCAGGACACCCACTGAAAAGAATACTCAAAAAGTTGGACCGAGATACTGTTTCTGTCCCATTCATGATTTTTGTTTATGATTCAGCACACAATTTTCGAACTCCAATAGAAGCCTATCTTTTGAACTAGTCATGTTTGAGCAAACAACTGGGATAGCAACTGCAAGCATTTTGAATATAATCACCTGAGCAGGAACTGCAACAGCAAGTCGTGCAGGAACATTCTTGGGTTCAAGGAAGATGAATATCTGACTGATAACTGATCCAGAAAGAACATTTGCAAAATATATGTTCCATATGGTAAACCAAAGAACTTTGTTGCAGGCACTTTTTATTATCTCGCTAATAGATATGTGTCCTTGTACAGAGGATAGAAACTTCATGATGGGAGGGATCATCATAAGAAACAACTGGAGAATAAGACTGGGGAGGTATCCTGTAAGTACTTGACTGACAAACGCTCTGCAAAATAAGTGAAAAAAACTGAGTTACAAGGACAAGAGAAGAAAATAATTCCTATAAGTTCATCATGTAATATTAACCATTTCATCGCTCGTGGGGGTAAAATTCTAACTTGTTCCATCTAAACCAATTAGGAAAAAATTGAAGTTCGTAGGTTTATATGGAGATAAGTTAGTTGAAATTTGTAACCACAGTGCTCCTTTCTTTCTCATTTCTGGATAAATACCTAGTAAGAATGTCAGTCGTATACAAATATGTACCTCCACTACATGATGAACACATATTTAAATCAGGGCACAAAATTCTGACATTTATTTTTCAATCATTATTAGCACCGGTGGAATGTGATTGTAAATGTCTTTGCACCTCCATGTGCTAAAGTTGAGCATAAGAGAAGACGTCTCCTTCGAGTATTCAAATGAGTTAATCTTACTCCTTACCCATTTCTGAAACTTAGAACCTGTACAAGCACATTATTTTTTACAGCTTTAAGCTATTATATCAACCAAATCTGTGGTTATAAAACTCAATTCAACACAAGAAACACAGTGGCAATCAGTTGGAAAATTCTGAATGTTATTCTCAGTATTACATGAAACCTGATATCTTACATTCGATGGAAGGCAGGTTTAAAAAGAAATTATTATCTCTTTTCTTTTTCTTTTTTTTATCTCATAGACAATTCTGCATTTTTCATTCCTTGTCTAACTTCCCATTTTGACTCATGGGATCCAAAGTCTCGATTCTACTTGTACTCTTTGCTGCTATTTTCAGGCACTCCATTTTATGAAACCGGTGACACTAGAATGCAACTAAGAGGTTGTTAAAAGTTATCATATTTGGTAGAGTACGAACTTTAGGGGAGGTGCCTTACTAACCTGGATCCTACCCACTGTTCAAATGTTTATCATGCATGCAAAGTTAGAGAAGTTGATGGAAATAGCTTACATATTCAGGATGCTCTTGAGGAATGGCAACCAGACTTCTAGTTGTGACAAGTTAGTGAGACCTTGCACAACTACAACTGGAATAAGGAATAAAGCTGTGAGGAGAATACAGGCAACTAGGACAATGAGTTGAGATATCCATCTTCGCATGAATGATTCAGAGAACAAAGGCCAATAAACATCATGTGGCTCAGGAGCTTGCTCTGCTACCATTTGCGTAGGATTATCTGTTTGTTGTATGTGCAGTGCCACCGCAGCTCCATATCGTGTTCTGAAAGACACAAAGGCTGCACGAACTTCCTTTCACATGCCAGGGTTACAAGGGGGAGCAACAGCAGATAAATCTCATTAATATGATCAATGGCTTACTGGCAAGCAAAATAAACTTCACCAGTGAATCAAACACTAGTTTATGTAGAACAATCAAATAAGAGAAGGAAAGCAATCTTGACTTTAACTTCTCAGATGTGATCTTAAAGCTGGTGTGTAAGCTATAAGAACCCATGACAAAATCGTGTTTGGCAACAAAAGTTCCAGTAAGAAGTGAGCAGTAAAGAATGAGAAAAATCTAAATATTACTGAATATTTATTTGCAGGAAATGTAATTGTTGAAGCAATTAAAGTAACAGATTGACCAACAAGTAATATTTAGAGCAATCAGACTAAAATTTCAGAATATATGGATCTCAGGAACTTTGTGTATTACACTATTCTCATAACTAACCAAAAGCAAATCAATCATATGCATCAAAGATTATATGGTAGAGAACATACTTCTCCAGCCAATGAAACATCTGATTGCTCCAACCTAACATTCTCTTGCAGATCTTCTAATTTCTTTTCATAGTGATCCACAAGATCATCCTTGGCCCTAAAGAAGCCAAAAAAAACACCAGGCTGGGACTTTGCTGCAGTTGGTTCTCTTCGTAGGTGGATAAGCCTTTTATACAACTTCTTTGTGTCATTCTGGAACATTGATTACATAAAGTAAGTGAAGAAATGAAACAATTGAAGGTCTATCCAACACACGTCAGGCAATGTCCAAATAACTCCATGCCTGCTGACCAAATAAAAATTACTGTTTAACTTACCCAATATGAGCTAATTTTTCATGAACCAGAATTAAGCATATCCATGGTTACATGCTAGTACAAGGAAAATATCAAAGACTAATGATGCAGCACAACAGTAAAAAGGATATATCAGCTACACAGCCAACACTAGAATTGAATTCAAAAATTACAAAAGATTTCTACATTTATACCGCATTGTTAGGAAGTGAAACTATCGAACTCAACCACTTCAATAACAAAAATGTGCCATCTCACTGTAAGATAAAGGATTTGGGAAGGATGAAAGAATTCAAATAGTAATATACATACAGGAGCTGACCCCTGAGATTGAACAGCAAAACTTCATAGGATGAGATCTTAAGTTTTATCCTTTGAATAACCACCACATATCATAATCGTCTAAATCCCTAAAAAGACAAAGTTAATTGAGCTTACTACAAGATGTCGAAGTTTGTTCGTTCTACGCACCACCACGTGTGATAAATATGTTCTGGGATGATATTCCTTAAAAAATGTCTCAACACTGTCACTCACACTGATCCCAGCAGAAACAGGCACACTGCGAACTAAAACGGTGAACTGATGTGGCTGAGGTTTTGATGAGAGAAAGTATGAAATCCTTTTAGAGGAAACGTATTTGTATTCCTGTAGAGTTGACATTTCGAAGCAACTTAGCTTTTATTAATTGTATGAAGGTTTCAACTATATACAGCAACAGCATATCATGTAACTGTGTGTGTTTCTGTGATTGTGTATTTTGGTAAAAACTAAATTAATGATAAATGTAACAGTTTACATATATATTCCACCTATAATATTTGTTTAGCATAGTTTCGGACAACAGCTGTCTATTTCCGGCATTCTCTAATTTCACATAATATGATATCCTGGTTTTAGCAATTTTTATCTCATCGAAGGATCAAAAAGAAGACGCAGGTCCACTCATGTTTTGTGGATGTTAGAAACTGTAACATAGACATACATATGACTTACATTGTAAAGAAGGAAACAAACAAAGATGGTAAGGAGATATACAGCGCAGAAGTGTGCCCATAGCCTGCCACAAATTAAGCACCCCAGAGTCAAAGTATCTCCATGCATCCATTAAATCCAGAGTACATTTCAAATTGACAATCCATGTTATTCATCATGCTCACCTATTGGAGCCGTCTTTGACGTTGGAGATGGTAAATATATCCAGAGAATTACCCGTTAAGTTGGCGAAATTTACATCGTGAAGTTGATCCCCAGAGAAGTTCACTGGAAGGAGGATAAACACCCCAATAACAACAGCAAGAGTGATTACTCTTAAACTGCATAATTTAGAAAAGAGAAGTATTTCAGAGAGGACGCCTGGTGTTTCTTATCTTGAACATCAAGAACGTCTCAAGTTCCAGGTTCTAGAGCAGCAAGATATACAATTCAAAAAATTTAAGAGAACTCATCTAGACACAAGAAAATGTGCAGAAAATGTTCGTACAGATTCTAATCTTTGGTCCTTCAGAAAGAAAAGATTAACCTGAAGGTGATAATGCGCATGAAAACAACAGCATCCAAGCCAGAAGAAGAGAGTAATTCTTCTTCAGAAGACTGCCATGCACGTCTCACCCAACCAGGAGTAGGCAATAGTCTCTCCAAGCGGAAGGCACTGCTCCCTTGAGACTGCCCATCAGAAAGCAAGAGCGGAGCATAGACATCATAATTGGCAGGTTGTTTCCTCAAACTAGAGTATAGTGCCCAAAACACAACACAGAGCCCGAAGTTTATTCCAACAGACGTTAAAAGTGCAGAAACTAACATTTGCAGATCATCAAAAGAAAATCTGGAACTCTTCAGACTGTTTAATCTTCAGCAGCCTCCTCACTGCACCTAATCAAGAAAGTTAATTGACAGTCATTCAACACTGAACAACGTCACTTCACTAACACTTAATTTTGCACGTTGCTGTAAGATCTTTGTTGGAATATGCCAACTTTTTCTACAGATATTTCTAGATTTTAATAAATTGTACTTGATTTTAGAATAAGTTAAGTAGTAGAAAAATAAGTCTTATTGTTAGGATATTTGTTAACCAAATATTATCTTGATTTGTTAGCAAATATTTTAGCTAAGATTTGATTATGTTATCAAGTAGTTTTTGTTGAGATTTTTTAGAGAATTGTAAGCTAGTTTGTTTCATATAATCACTATAAATAGGGTGTTGATGAATGAAGAAAAAAAAGCTCATTTTTCAGCCTTCAATATCTTTTGTGAGTTATTTTTTGCAACACTAAGTGTTGTTTCTTAGTTTATGCCCCAAAAACCAACAAAGTGGTATCAGAGCCTAAGTCTTAAGGGCCTGTGATTTCTTCTGAGAGTGAGTGAATCCAGTGAGAATCCTCTCTTTAGTATAAAATTATACATTTAAGCCTTCAACATAAAAAATGCCAGGAAACAATTTCTTGTCCAACCCTCCAAGTTTCACAGGTGACAACTACCAAATTTGGGCTGTCAAAATGAAGTCCTTTTTGGTAGCCAGTGATCTTTGGGATATGGTAGAAAATGATCCTGTTCGAATTGTCCAAGATCCAACAATTGCGAAATGAGAGCCTATAGGGATGCAATCAAAAGGCGATCAAAAGCCTTGACGTGCATTCACTCATCAGTTTCAGATGCAGTATTCACAAAAATTATGACTTGTGAAACTGCAAAGGAAACTTGGGATGCTCTCAAGGTGGCTTTTCAAGGCAATGATAGAACAAGACAGATGCAAGTCTTGAATATGAGGAGAGAATTTGAACTCCTTAGAATGAAAGACACAGAAAACATTAAAGAGTACTCTGATAGACTCTTGAATGTTGTGAACAAAATTCGACTGATTGGAGAACAACTTCCAGATAGCAGAGTTGTGGAAAAAGTCTTGGTAAGTTTACCAGAAAGGTTTGAAGCCAAGATTTCCTCTCTTGAAGATTCAAGGGATCTTTCCCAGATGACTTTGCCAGAATTAGTTAATGCCTTGGAAACTCAAGAACAAAGAAGAGCCATAAGGCATGAGGAAATTGTTGAAGGTGCTTTTAAAGCAACAAACAAGGATCACATCCAACAATGTGACAAAAACAAGCAGGAGAAAAATGGCAAAGATAAAAAGGAAGAAAGCAAAAATCCTCCATGTCCATATTGTAAGAAAACCTCACATCTTTCAATATACTGTTGGTTTAGACCTGACATTCAATGTAGGTTTTGCAAGCAAATGGGACATATGGAGAGAGTTTGCAAAAATAAAGAAAAAAGGAAGACATCAAGCTCAGATGGTTGATGAACAAGAGGAGGAGCAACTGTTTGTAGCTACTTGTTTTGTAAGCAATAATTCCAGTGCTGATATGTGGCTAATAGACAGTGGTTGCACTCATCATATGACATATGACGAATCCATATTTAGGAATCTTGACAAGTCACAGATTTCCAAAGTGAAAATTGGAAATGGAAGTTTTATTGAGGTAAAAGGTAAAGGCGGTTTGTTGATTATGGTTCGTACCAAAATTATTTCGATGTTTTATATGTACCTAAAATTAACCAAAATCTATTGAGTGTTGGACGTTATTGGAAAAAAATTATTCTCATCATTTTCAAGAACGGACTTGTGTTATCTATGATCCCTGTTGGGAATGAGCTTTTCACAAGAAAATGAGAGGAAAAATTTTCCTTTGAATTTGTCAAAAAATGACAATTCTGAGGTGCAATGCCATGAATCAAAAAATTCGGATGTTAATACAATTCAGGAGGAGATAACTGGCCAACCAATTGAAGAAGCCTATGTTGTGAAGATTCATGAGAAGTTACCCAAGGATGTTGGTGCTGGCAAAGTTGATGAAATGCCATACAATGACTATAATGATTGTTTTATGTCTCTTACAACAATCATTTTATGTGTTACAAATTTCTTATTCAGATTTGTCTGCTGTGCATGGAAACCTGTCTTTCAATTTGCAAAGAAGATATTCCGATATGTCGAGAATGCTATTGCTGATTTGGAGTTTGGCACAAGAAACCAAAAGCAGTGGCTTGTTGATGTTCAACTTGGAAGCAAAAAAAGAAATCTGTTGCAAGGCCTATTTGCAGTTGCAGAATTTTTTACAAGAGTCTTGCCTAAAACAAGGTCTAAAGATTTGCCAAGACAATTCAATATCTGCAGCAAAAGTGGCAAAGAGGAGTGTTGGAATATGCCAACTTTTTCTACAGATATTTCTAGATTTTAATAAATTGTACTTGATTTTAGAATAAGTTAAGTAGTAGAAAAATAAGTCTTATTGTTAGGATATTTGTTAACCAAATATTATCTTGATTTGTTAGCAAATATTTTAGCTAAGATTTGATTATGTTATCAAGTAGTTTTTGTTGAGATTTTTTAGAGAATTGTAAGCTAGTTTGTTTCATATAATCACTATAAATAGGGTGTTGATGAATGAAGAAAAAAAAGCTCATTTTTCAGCCTTCAATATCTTTTGTGAGTTATTTTTTGCAACACTAAGTGTTGTTTCTTAGTTTATGCCCCAAAAACCAACAAACTTCATATCTTTTTGTTCTCTTTCTTTCTTCTCTAAGATAATCTGAAACCACCTAGGAATCTAAATTAACCTCATACAACATCAAAGATTCATTTTCTGACGATGTTTCACATAAACGGATCCCTGTAGCCAATATTGGTGCTTTCGTTTGAAGGTGATGAAGTGAACGAGCTGAGAACGGTCGATGGACATGCAGAAATATCACAGTTACGTACGATCAAGAAAAGGCATAAATTAAAGCATATCCGTAGAAACAACAGAAGAACACCTCCCAACCCCCCCCCCCCCAACAAAAAAACGCAAATCATCAGAATTCCGATGCATTATTCTGAAATTCTAATTTAACGATACATCACCTAAACATCCACTATGAAAACCAAAAAATTTTTTGTGGAGCTAAGATAAAGAAACCTTATTCTTGGCCCTTCCTTCGATGGTGAAAATGGTGCAACTGAACATATCATGGAGATAAAAGATTAATGGCAAAGTTTAGACGATTGTTTACCATAGCCTATATCTTTACTGGGAATTTTGAGATGGGTTTTTTGTGGGGATTAGGAAATTCCACTAGATGTGAAAGGCGGACTAATAGGTGGTTGGTAGTTGATACTTGACAGTGTAATCTAAAGGCGCTCTGTTTTGGCGCTTCAACAACGGCCAGTCAAATTCTGCTCATGACGAGGTGGTAGTTGTGAGGTGTGACTACTGTCATGCCCATAATCCCAAGTAATTTTAACAAAACACAATTAGTATTGTGAATTTTGGTTTTAAATTATACTCCCTCCGTCCCAAAAAAAGTATCATTTTTGGAAAGATGTGCAATTTATGTTTTATGTATAGTGATATTAGTGGGAAAGAGAAATTTTATTTTCCTTTTATATCTTTAGTAATGGCATCTTTTATTCAATATTGATAGTTTGTGAGCAATAAGTAGTGAACGAATGGGTAATGATAAGATTTTATCAGAAAAAGTGGATTAACTTCTCTAACATGATATGACATTCAATTTAGGACAAGTAAAAGTAAAAAACATGACAATATTTTTGAGATGAAAGGAATAATGTAATAATGTTTTATAGAGATTATTTTTTATTGAAGGATTGCTTGTAATATTACCCAAAAAAAAATGAACGGTTAAATTATAGTTGGTTTTAAACTATGATACTTTTTAGACATTATTCTATAAATTGAAGAGTTGCTTGTAATATTTACCCAAACACCGAAACAAAGAAAACTAACTTAGGCCTGTTTGATAATTCAATTCAACACTTGAATTTTAATGAATTCAAATCCTAACCGTTTAGATGTGTTTGATAACCAAAAATAGTTTGATAACCCAATTCAGCATTTAAATTTAATGAATTCAAATCCTAATAGATGCGTTTGATAACCAAAAATAGTTTGATAACCCAATTTAACACTTAAATTTAATTAATTCAAATCCTAATTGTTATAGAACATCTAAGTGGCAATGAATATGTGATATACATTTAAATAATATATTAGATTTAATACTTAACAATTTAATCACTTAATAAATCTTATCAAACGCACCTTTAATCACTTAACTTAATGAAAACCACTTAATGAAAACAATTTTTGGTCTGTTTGGCTTAGCTGTTTTTGGGGTTGTTTTTCAAAAATACTACTGTAGCTAGAATGTGAAAAAACTACTGTAACTGTTTTTCAAAAACTACTGTAACTGTCTTTCAAAAACTTTTTGAGAGTGTTTTTGGGAAAATTTTTGAGGGTATTTTTAAAGTTAAAAATTTATTTGGGATAATTTTTGGGGTATTTCTAAAATTAAAAATGGGATAATTTTTTGAGATATTTTTAAAATTAAAAATTTATTTGGGTAATTAACCCACCCCCACTACCACCCACCAAATAAATTTTAATTTTAAAAATACCCAAATAAATTTTTAATTTCAAAAATACCCCAACAAGTTATCCCAAATAAATTTTTAATTTTAAAAATGCCCCAAAATACCCCAAATAAATTTTTAATTTTAAAAATACCCCCAAAAATTTTTAATTTTAAAAATACCGTAAAAAATTACCCCAAATAAAATTTTTAATTATCGAACCAATCCACATAAATTTTTAATTTTAAAAATACCTCAAAAATTTACCCCAAATAAATTTTAAATTTTAAAAATGCCCTGACAAATTACCCCAAATAAATTTTTTTAATTTTAAAAATGCCCCAAAAATTACCCAAAATCAATTTTTAATTTTAAAAATGCCCTAAAATATACCCTAAAGATATTTTTAATTTTAAAAATACCCCAAAAAATTACACCAAATAAAATTTTTAATTTTAAAAATACTCCAAAAATTACCCCAAATAAATTTTTAATTTTAAAAATGTCCCAAAAAATATCTCAAATAAATTTTTAATTTAAAAAATGTCCCAAAAAATTACCCTAAATAAATGTTTAACTTTAAAAGTGGCCCAAAAATTACCCCAAAAATACCCCAAATAAATTTTAATTTTAAAATGACCTAAAAATTACCCCAAATAAATTTTTAATTTTAAAATTGTCCCAAAAAATTATCCCAAATAAAATTTTAATTTGAAAAAATACCCTAAAAGATTAGTCCAAATAAATTTTCAATTTTAAAAATGCCCTAAAAATATCTCAAATAAATTTTTAATTTGGATGGGAGAGGGAGAAAGAGAGAGGGAGAGGGACAGAAAGAGGGAAGATAGAAGGGGGGAGGGAGAGGGGAGGAGGTGGTGGTGGTTGTGGTGAAAGAAGAATGGATAATTTTTTTTTTTTTTGTACGTAGAAGTTGTTTTTTAAATATTTGTTTGGATTGGTGTTTTTGAAGTTATTTTTTGTTAATATATTATTGTAGTATTTGGTATGTGAAATATAATTTTTCAAAAAAACAAGCAATCCAAACAAAGTTTTATCAAACACACCCTTAATCACTTAACTAAAACAATCTCTCATGCAACATCTTTGACTCACTTACGTAGATCCGGCGTAAACAAAATATTTGGGTTAACGAATTGGGCAGGGGCCGCGCGAACGCAGGCCCCCACTACCACAAATTATGACGTTGGCTCTCCCACTTGGGGAGACCATAGGCAGGCACCCCTCCCAAGTGCAATGGAGGTCACCAACCCAGGCCATGGGCCTTCTTGATCACCCATCGACCCCGTCCAGGTAAGTATGTAACGCAAGCCTATTCCTTCCCCTTTTATCCATCTCTTAGAGCTTCTCTTTCGATTTCATTTCCCGATGTGGGACTACCCAACTCTGAAAGCAACCTCATGGCAGTATTCTCCCCCCCCCCCCTCCCACCCTCGCCCCCCTATCCATGCTTATCTTCTGTGAAGGCAAAATGAGGATGGTCATTAGAGCATTTGACTCCTAATAAGGAGCAGGTATAATTGAGCTTGCTCTTCTTGAGTAGCCTAAAATATATCAATCGGCAACCTCGTTGCCCATGTGGAACAAGCTGCCAAAGCCAGATTCATAAGATCACATCTGCCTTCAAAGATATTTTTGGCAAAATATCTCCAGAACAATGGGACTTTAGCATGCACTTATCCGCTTAAAATAGATTTGCTAATACCCCAGCGGAAATATCCTGGAATAGGAAATTCTAGCTGGATTCTGCCTTGTGGAATCCTTTGGATAAGATATCAGTGACCAAGAAAGAGACACTAGAGAAGTGTAGAGTTTTGCACTAAAAGTCTTCGATACTCTCCACTGCTGATATGTTCATGTAACTTTGTACTGATCAAGATATGGAGAATGAAGATATATCAGGAGAAGAGAGTGATTGGGTTGAAGTACAATCACCATCCTTCACAACCAAAGCTCATTGGCACGACTGCGAGGAAAATCCAGTGGGAATCAAAGACGGTATCTTTACTACTGACCGTGCAATTTTTCCACCAAGTAATCATGAAAACTTAGCAATTGTTTCTTTAAACAAGGACCAGCTGATTGAGGAACAGCAGCAGCTACATCCCTTGTCTTCCTCCCCAGCCTCGTTTTCATCTGATGGCGATCATCACAGTGAGGTTGAAGAAGCTGAGGTTGAAGACAGAGCTGGAAACTGGATAAGGACGGGTTTGGGATTTTTCAGATCTGGGATTGAGAAAATTGTTTCAAGAATGAGGAATCATGCTGATCGTAGAGCTAGCATACTGTTATTTGCTTCGGCAACAACTGGAGTGGGAGCAATGCTGTTGGTGGTGGCGTTGTATAGGAGAACAAAGAGGTGGAAGAGGCAATTGCTGCCAGAGAGCAAACAGCATCTGATACTTCTCATCAGAGAAAAAGACCAGGTGCACTATAGGCCTTAATTTATCAGAATCTCAATTCAGCAGCTGTTCATGTTTAGTGTTTATCTATTCCGGTCCCTTCTGATTCATGCATGCGCTTCAGAAAATTCAACAAACTGATGTCTAACATATCTCTTCACAGATAAAGTACTTAAAAATTTGTTTGCAAGAGGTGGAACAATTGCTCCATTTTTTTTCACTTGCAGAGCATGACAAGCCCAATTCAGCATATGCGAAACACTCTTTTATTTTCCTTACTAGAAAGTTGCACATTTATACAAATTCTGAAGATCTAAGTGCTTCAAGTATTGTATTGCAGAAAATCGATCAACTTGTGCATCAAGTAATCCAGTTGAATGATATGTTATCGGCTCGTAGGAGAGTTCCAGTTGTTCAAGTTGCTTGAGTGTCAAACCTCTCATCAGTCCAAGATCATTTAGCCAGTGCCTACAAGAGAGTGACTCAGGCCCTCAGCATCTCACTTGTTCTTTGAAATGTCTTCCGCCCTGAACATCCAAGATGTTGATCCCTGATAAGCAACCGCAAAATGTTTTCTGTAACGCTTAATTCAAGTCCTTATCAATGAAGCTATTGACTTCACTCGAGCACTCAGCACCTGTTTGTTTTCCTCTCTTCTTTAGGAACATAAATCTTTGTTACCTGCTGGATACAATTAAAGTTATGGACACAGGTTTTGAAGCACCACCTTTCCTCCATGCTTTCAAGTTTCTCCATCAGTAGGATTTGTCCTCGTGATGGAAATATTAATTTCTGATGCTTTGTATACTATTGATACCCAAAACTTGTTCTCAGTTGCCTCTGAGCAGTATAGTTCTCTGTCTGACAACTTGGTAAAGGTTCCATCACTTGTTAATGGGCATAAAACTGGAGCTTATATTTCTCTTCAAACACCCCCGAACTGGACAGTACAAGAGACGTGTACAATATCTTCAACCTAAAGCATTGAATGACATGCTCAAAAAGCATCATAACGATTTAGGTGTCTGTGAAATACAAGATCCTTGTCGATTATGTTTTCAGATTGGACCGGAAATTGACTCGGTCGAGATTAGGGTCAAGGGTCAATGAGTTCAACCGAATTCGATCGGTGGTCAAATTTTTTACAGCAAATGCTCAATAAGACTTTTAGTCATGTCCACTTGCACCAGTAATGTAGCCAAAATTTTAACACCTACTTCGTACAAACACAAGAATAAAAAGAATTAGCCATTTGGTAAATGTGGATATAGTTCAATTAAATTTATTGAATATGTGATTTTCTAACAATAATTTTGAAGAAGAATATGTTAAATTCACCCGTTTGGTTTGCATGATTTTGAAAAAAATTCAAGTATCATTCAGATTGTATCACAAACACAATTTTCAATTACTTTTTTATCTCACGTACATCATATATATATATATATATATATATATATTAAAAAAAAGTGCTACAATGTTATTTCAAATAATTTTATATTATCTAAAGCATCATGTCTTTGCTCTAACCTTTCAAGTAATTACTAACTTGGTTTCTATATAACCATTTGAATTAGTCTAATTTTTGCATATGGACTTAACAATTTTCTCTTAAATTTGATTCGGTGCTTTGTTGTTGTTCCTTTCCTCCCCCGTGCTTTGTTATTCCATTTCTAATTTTGAAAAAAATGAACGGATTAACTTTTTATACATGGACAGTGTAATGATTTTTTTATATTAGTAGTTTTGGATGCATGACATATGAGTACGATTTGAATTTTAAATTTAAATTTGTCTTATGTGCCATAATCCAAATCTACTAGTGTAATACACTAACAGTGTATAAAAAAAGTTATCCAAAATAAAATGAAATCATGGACATAATTTTCCAGGACTTAATTGCCATTAGCATTTCAGAGGGGGCTCCAAGGAAAATACTAAAACATAAAGGGGTGAAATGCTAAATTCAGATAATTAACGAATCGAATAGCTTGCGAGATGGGTTTCTTTTCTGCACACTACCGGTTAGTATATACAACAGTCCCGTAGGGGACATGCGACATACAGCTCGGGAGCCCTAATTCTGAATCACACAAGCCTCCAACTCCAGATTTTGCTGATCGAAGGTATCTTTCAATTTCATGTTTGCATCAGAATTTCTAACCCTAGTTTCATTTATAGCAATTCTTGGTTTGCTCTTTGATTTTTTTGTTATTGGTTTCTCGCTGGGGATGCTAAATTTTTAGATTGATTTTCAGTTGTTTACCTTTAAATAGTCGCAAGAAAATAAAATTTGACAATTACAGCGACTGCTAGTCTTGGAAGATTATCGACGCTTACTCTCGAAACTTCATGATTTCTCGTATGATCTGATCGGAGTTTTTTTTTTTTTTTAATCTTGCCCTGATAATTCTTTTGGTTTGTTCATGCTAGCTCTGGATTTGGAGTTGTAAAGCTGCCCTTTTGTATATGGCCCAAAAGCTGTGTCATTGAACTTTCTAAGAACTTAAATAGGGCTTAATGCAGATGAGTGAGGATGCTGTGAGAGAAAAGTTCGATTGGGAAGTGATTTTTAATTTGATTTTGGCTTATTTTGTTTGTGAACTTAGACTGCTAAAATTGTGGCCATGTTGTTCCCCCTGTATTTTTTGTATACCTTTTGTCTAACACCAATTCAACTTCGCTAGTGCTTTTCCCCCCAGTTGAAGGGGTGTGGACCTAATCTAACCAATATGAGTTCTTTGAGATCGTTACTTTGATTTATTTCATTTTGGCAGTAGGGGAAGTTGAAAATTTTAGTCGAATGTCTTGAGGTATGAGGAGACTTTCTGAATATCATGTAAATATAATGAATACCATGATTGCTATGAATTTGAGAGCGTCCATAGTTATGGAAAATTCTGGAAGATGATTAACCAATAAGTTCACAGGGCAAGTAGGTTGGGCTAGTTGCTATCTTGTAATAGTTGTGCTACTATGTGAATGTGAGGTGGAGATAGCTATGGCATTATGATGTCAGATACTATATAGCGACAGGGCTTATTGAAGGGCATTGAGCAGGCTAATAATATATCACAAGTATAGCCAGAGTATGGGGTTGTGGAGTATAAGATTTTTGCTATGGCCTTTTTTTGAGGTTTGGGACCTTTTCCTAAAACTATTGCCCTTTTTTTTTTAATTTTCCTTAAAAGTTAATGACTAGTTCCGTTTCTGATTAGTTTGTCATCCAAAATATAATGTTGTAACTATCAGCTGTCTCATAGTTATCAAAGGTGCACTAGGTGCATGCCTAGGCCCAAAGGCACAGCAATGCGCGATTTTGTTTCTGGTTAGACAATTGTTCGCAAGTTAGCATGCCTTTGGGGCAGTGCAGTGGTGCAAGGCTCTTAAGTGCTCTCTATTTCATTTCCTGTGGTTTCGTTGATTTACAAAATTTAAAGTTTATGTTTTTGATTGACTCTGGAGTAAGTGGTGGTAAGACTATATTATGACTCAGAAGGTAATGTGGAGATTGGAGATGGATATGATTTTGGCAATGATTATAGTATTCTTTATAAATTTCTAACTATTATCTCTTTTTGTCATGCTTAAGCTTCTTATTTTGTGTTGATGCGCTTTCTTTTTGTGATTATGTTAGTTTATTATATATTTATGATTCTTGTAGTAATGTGCTTAGTCTTTCATGCTAGACATTGATGTCCTTTTAATAAATGATGATAAAATGTTGCATATGCATATTTTTTCTACCATGTATGATTATGTGCATGCCTGTGCCTTGTGCTTAAGCTTGAGGGGGCCATAATGCCTCAATGTGCCTTGCACTTGAAATAACTCTGATGTGTTTTGTAGTTGTTCCTGCTTAGTTTCAGCTATTGGAAGTCAAGATGTATTGAATGATTGTATATTGGGTGTCAAAGACGGACTTCTTTCAATATCAGTGCATACAGACTTAACTTGCTGCCTTCTAGTCTTGTAGTCTTGTTTTACTTTGAAAATATATGTTTTCTTCCATTGTTTCCTGGTTACATGTTCATAACTGCATCCTGTAATTCAATTTAGCATTAAGATTGGGCATCCAGGTTTTATGCAAGCTATGTGATCCTAAATTGTATCTTGAATCGCAGGTGTCTAAACATCTGAGACGTTACCATGTCTACATCTTCCCTGCCACCTACCACTGCTTCACTTACACAAGCTTCTGAAGCCACTAGTCCTTCTGAGGCCATTTCTATGTATTACCAGATACTTGCTAACCCTTCATCTTCTCCGGAGGCCCTAAGAATAAAGGAGCAGGCCATCTCCAATCTCTCTGATCTGCTTAGGCAGGAAAATAGGGCAGAGGAACTTAAGAACCTCCTGACCCAACTTCGGCCCTTCTTTTCCTTGATTCCTAAAGCAAAAACTGCAAAAATTGTTCGTGGAATTGTTGATACGGTGGCCAAAATACCTGGTACTTCTGATCTTCAGATTGCTCTATGCAAGGAAATTGTGCAATGGACGCGTGATGAGAAGCGAACTTTCCTTCGTCAGCGCATTGAGGCAAAACTCGCAGCTCTTTTGATGGAGAACAAGGAGTATTCTGAAGCTTTGGCTCTCCTGTCCGGACTAATCAAGGAGGTGAGAAGATTAGATGACAAGCTGCTTCTTGTGGAGATTGACTTGCTAGAGAGCAAGCTTCACTTCTCTTTGAGGAATCTTCCTAAAGCCAAAGCTGCACTCACAGCTGCAAGAACAGCAGCAAATGCTATTTATGTTCCTCCAGCTCAGCAGGGCACGATTGATCTGCAGAGTGGGATTCTCCATGCTGAGGAAAAAGATTATAAGACTGCTTACAGTTACTTCTATGAGGCATTTGAAGCTTTCAATGCCCTTGAAGATCCCCAGGCCATATATAGCCTAAAGTACATGTTGCTGTGTAAAATCATGGTCAGCCAGGCTGATGATGTGGCAGGAATAATATCATCCCCCAAGGTGGGCTTGCAGTATCAGGGTCCAGAACTCGATGCAATGAAAGCGGTTGCTGATGCTCATTCAAAACGCTCTCTTAAGCTCTTTGAGACTGCACTTCGGAACTTTAGGGCCCAGTTAGAGGGAGATCCTATTGTCCACAGGCACCTCTCATCACTGTATGACACTTTATTGGAGCAGAATCTTTGCCGGTTGATTGAGCCCTTCTCTCGGGTTGAAATAGCTCATATTGCTGAATTGATTGAGTTGCCGGCTGAACATGTTGAGAAGAAATTATCTCAGATGATTTTGGATAAGAAGTTTGCGGGAACTCTGGACCAGGGCGCTGGATGCCTTGTAATTTTTGACGACCCAAAGACAGATGCTATATACCCTGCTACATTGGAAACAATTGAGAATATGGGCAAGGTGGTGGACAGTTTGTTTGTGAGATCTGCCAAGATAATGGCTTGATGCCCTCTTCTGCATTCCTTCTTTGCTGTTCTGTCTCCTGAGTTCATGTTGAATTTTGTGTCCGTTTTAAGACGGTTCAGTTTATTCCTACACTGTTGTATTACTTTATTCACTTTTATATCAGAACTCTTGGTAGATTTGGTCATGGTGCTGGATTTATTATTTGTATCTTTTTACTGTATTAGGTGTGTTTAGTTGTTGAGCATTTTGGCTTTCTTTTCTGTTGAAGGGGGAGTATTTAAGAGTAAAATGTCGAAAAGCTCCGGTGGTTAAGTCAACTTATAGAAAAGCCCCATAGCCCCCTATGATTTTGAAACATGCATTCCGGCCCTCATGGTTTGAATTAATTGGAAACATTGACGGAAATTGTCGAAAATAAAGTGGGCGAGTGAAATGATACAATTATCCTCATATATACATATAAGTTAAAAGAAGAACCTGTAACAGTCAACTCTCCACCATTATTTCCAAAAAATTTTCCCTTTTCCCAACAACCATCTTCTACCACCACTCTCATCTCTTGTCACCATTGCGTTCTTACCTTCCATTATTACCCCCCTTTCCCTCTCCTTCTTCCTTCTCTCACTTGCTTCCCTTTTTCTCCTCTCTTTCCTTCCCTACATCCCTCTCCTATTGCAATTGAATTAGATTTGCAATTTGTTTACTTGTCTTTCTCTAGTTGTTGTTATTGTGGATTAAATGAAACTCTATTTCATCCTATTTCCTTTTTTTGGTTTTTTTAACTGATCCTACTTTAGAAGGAAATTTGTATTAAAATATATGATTACCATGTAAAATATCCAAATTCAACTTTAGCGAGAGGAACTAAAATCACTAGATTTTCAATATTGATTGGTTTTGTTCATTTCCTCATTATTTCGCATTTCAAGGTTTTAGACAAATTTTTCTGTTGGCACCCAAGATATATATATATATATATATATATATATATATATATATATAAAGAATCAAAAAGCAAACCAAAATCAGTGGGACTATGTCAATTTTAGTCATGGTTTAAAGTCGCAGTTGCAATCGCGCTTGTCATTATTCCATATCGATTGTACTAAAATCATTATGATCACAACGAGATGCATATTTAGCATCAAAATTATTCACAAAGAAAAAAAAATATATTGTGTACATGATCATTCTTTTTTATTTAATAAAACATGCATTTTTTAACTCATCTTAGATCACATTTATGTTCACATTAAATATTTTTGTGGATCACTGAAATATCACCAAATAAAATTTTGTTGGAAGTTTGTGATTTTTCCTATTATTATTAATTGTTGGATGTTAATTTATATTTCAATAATTATCATGTATTTCAAACCATTAATTATTGGGTAATTACATTTTGAATGTGCCATGTAGATGTAATCGAAATTGCAATAGGAGCTCATAAATAGATGTTAAAACATTTAAGAGCTATGACACAATATTTCAAAAGATTTAGTTTTTATAGTTAACTCATCTTATATTTCTTACTTTTGTTCTAAATTAATTATTCTCTTTTTTTAGATACATTGCCTTAATGTCGGGGTCCAAAAATTCAAATAATTCAAATATAGTTATATTAAACACAAAATCATATTAATATAAAAAGTTAGGTTCTATTTGGCAGCCTTTTTTTTTGTTTTGATTTTAATGGACAAATTTTTTTCAACTTTGTCCACTGGGATCAAATATTGCAAATTTTTTAAAATACATACCCCCCAATATACCCAAAAAAATGTACAAAGTTTTTTTTTTCTTTCCTCTTTCTTCCTCCTCTTCCCTACCTCAATCCACCATCACCGATCGATACTCTACCAATTCTCCAACTCATGAATTTAGTCGATACAAAACTATATGAAAGTACCCCTCCCCTTTATGTTCTAGCCTCTCTCTGTTCCCTCCTCCTCTCTTCTTCCTTCTTTTCTTCTCTTGTCATCCTCTCCTCTTCTCCCCTTCCCCCTCCCCCTTCCTCTCTCTAGCGACCTCTAGTTGCATGACCAAAACTAACCACCTGTGGTGAGAAAGAGGGAAGAGGGGTGGTAGGAGAAGGGGAGGAGGAACGAGAGAGAGAGAGAGAGAGAGCAAAAGAGGAAGGAGGGGAGAGAGAGGATGAAGACACAGAGAGGGATAAAGAGGGAGAGAGAGGGGGATGGTGAGGTAGTAGCTGCTAGGGAGTGAGGGAGGAGAAAGAGTAGCCATAGTGTGTACGATAGAAGAAGAAGAGAGGGAAAAAAAAGTTAAAAAAAGAAAATTTTTCTCAAACCCTTAATTATACAATTTTTTATTTTTTATTTTTTACAATTTCGACAATAATTTACATTGAAATCTTATATAAACTCCCAAAAAAACACATTATCCAAACAGATGCTTAATTTTATTTATGTATAATAGGTATCCCTTTAATCTTCATGGCATTTACTACAATTATGATCACTTTATCAATAAATAATCTTATTATGGAATATAATATATATTGATTTTTTTAAAATCTTCTTATATATTACTTTATTTCAATAATTTTTTCCTCTGGTGTTTAGATGGACATTATTAGTTTATTATTGCTATAGTTTACTTCACTTAGTTTATTTATTACTTGTAAATTAAAGAGGTATAGGGTGTGTGTAAAGTATAAACTAGATTTATTCTTGAAAAAACTACTTTTCTCTTTGGAATTTGGAGTGACACTAAAAAAAAATCCAAAAGACAAACAATCTCAAATACACTTAAAAATAAATAAATAAAAATTTTATGCCATTTTTTCTTTTTTCATCCACCACCGCTGACCACACATCACTGCCACACATCGCCATTGCCCCCAACCACCACCACCCCCTCCATCCTCCTCTTCCATCCATCGCTCTTTTTTATGTCATCCTTTCTCATTCCTTCTCCCTCTTCCTCTCTTCCTCTCTTCCTCTTCTCCCTCTTTCTCTCTCCTCCTTTCCCTTTCCCTTAGTTAGAACCCCTCTTCCCCTCCCTCCTATTTCTAGACACAACTAGAATGTCATAACCAAAGTTTTATCTGATCGCAACCGAAGGGAACTCTGGCTGCAACCCTCTAGTTGGAATTGGAAAGGGGAAGGAAAGATGACAAGGTTCCAATGGCAAGAGAGAAAGGGAAGGAAAGGGAAGGGAGGGAGTGGGAAAAGAGAGGAGGGAAGTAAGGACGAATAAGGCAGAAGGGAGCAAATGGTGATGTAATGGGTGGTATTATTTTAATTTTTAAAAAATACTCTAAAATATTTTAAATTCTAAAAAATATTTAAAAATACATCATTAAAAGTACCCCCACCATTAAAAACACTCCTAAAATTGCCCACAATTACACACAATTCCTGAAAATGCCCACAATTACACACAATTTCTGAAAATGCCCGCAGCTACACAGCTACTGTAAGATTTTTCAAATCCATATGCAGCCAGAGTTTCACTGTCCTTTGTACAGCTTCGAACCAGATTGGGCATTTCTGGTCAAACCAACCGAAGGACCTTTGACCTTCCGTAGCCAGCTCCTCCGTCGAATCTGCCTTTCATCCTTCTTTCCTGTCTCTCCTCTCCAAATTTCACCGCCACCCCGGGCGTATGATATGAAAGCCGCCTTGTCTTCGCCCTTTTATTCTCCCTTCTCCTCCTCTTGAATCTCTGCCGCCCACTTGCTGTTTAGTGAAGAGTGAGAGAATGTTGGGTTATAGATTGGTATGAAGATTGATTTGTTATGGCTTTCTTTCGTGCAATATTTTATAACTGGATTGGGTAAGATTTTGTTTATTTGTTTATACCCCTAAAAGTCTCTGAAAGTCATGGTGAAAGCGTCCATTGAAGGATATCTGATCAGTCAATACGGGCTGACTCGGTAGACTCGGCCGCTTTTCTGAGCCCCGGATCTTCCGAGTTTGAGCGAGTTTCTACTGGGTCTGACATCACCCGGATTTGGCGGACCGGAACCTGAAGTTCGGGTGACGACTTGGCCGAGTCATTGAACCATGAATTTTTAGTAGATTGAGAATTCAAATGTAGTAACGTAGACAGGTGCTTTTTGTGATTGGATGTTAATTTTGTCGGTCGCGCTGGTAGCTGGTCTCTTAATGCGCATTCTTTAAGTAATTAATTTGGGCAAATTGGCATTCTAAGTTGTTGTTAATGTGGGATCTTTGATGCTACGTGGATAGATGAGAAATTTCGGCAAATTTCTCATCATTGATCGATGAGAAATTTCTAGTTTCTTGCATTCCCCTATTTCAGAATTTCTGTTGTCATGCTATGTAGTTTATCTGTTCCTTCTTTGATACTGATGGTTTTGCTTTGGGAAAATGTTTCCATTTTTGGGATTTTATCTTAAAATTTACTATGTGACAGTCATCATGAGCCATATTTTGTTCTGTAAAGTACTAGCTGTATCTTTTGTCTGTCGCATATTTGTATCTGTTAAGCAAAACTATTCTCTTACTCCTGTCTTTGAATGCTCCTCTATTGCATAGCATGTGTAGAAATTAAGCGTTATAGTTGCCTTGAGTTGCCTTTTTTTTGCTTTTGTGTTAGCTCTGTCTTATGGGATCAATGTCGTCCTATGCTACTTAGTTAATCTGTCAAGTAGTCAAAAATATTGTTTGGATTTTGCGACAATGCTTATGGCAGCATCTGAGATTTTAGTGGTCATACTGGTGCGTATATTGATTCAGTACAAAGATTGTTCCAGTGTTTTGGACAGTGGAAATAGGATGACCCACAAGCTCTTCTTCTCACTAGCATACAGTCAGACTGAATCATTAGCATATTTTGGTTGCATTTATGTGTACTTATGCTATTGTCTTGGATCTTTTTTTGATGTAGCATGTTTCACAACTTGATTCCATCAGTCCCTCTTTGTTTACTATCCTATGGTAGATTTTCAGTGTTCTTTTTGTGCATTTGATCTGCATTTCTGAATTCTTTGTTGTCTATCTTCATTTTGTTGGGAAATCTTGTTTTTCCATTTCAGACAATTGCTAAAATCCTGACTAAGTTTATGCTTCTTTTAAAGATTGCAAGGCTTGTGCTTTCACCGAACTCCCAGCATCATAGCAGCTGCTGATAGGTTTTAACATTGTGGGATTCTGGTGAAAGTAAGGATCAATGGGGCGCTTAAGGCTACAATCAAATATCAACGCAATCGAAGAGGAACCTGAAGACTGCGAGACTACCTCTTCCAATAAAGCTGCTTTAGCATGTATGGTTAATTCAGAAATAGGAGCTGTATTGGCAGTCATGAGGAGGAATGTTAGGTGGGGAGGTCGCTATGTTTCAGGAGATGATCAGCTGGAGCACTCTCTGATCCAGTCTCTCAAGACATTGAGGAAACAAATATTTGTATGGCAGCATCAGTGGCAAACTATCAATCCAGTCCTGTATCTCCAGCCTTTTCTAGAGGTGATTCGATCTGATGAAACCGGTGCACCAATCACAGGTGTTGCATTGTCATCGGTTTACAAGATATTGACTATTGATGTGCTTGATTTAACTACCGTCAACATTGAAGAAGCCATGAACTTGGTAGTTGATGCTGTGACTAGCTGCAGATTTGAGATAACTGATCCTGCATCTGAAGAAGTTGTATTGATGAAGATACTTCAGGTTCTTTTGGCTTGCATGAAAGGGAAAGCATCTGTTGTTCTAAGTAATCAGCATGTCTGCACTATTGTCAACACATGCTTCCGAGTTGTTCATCAAGCTGGAACAAAAGGTGAACTATTACAACGGATAGCTCGCCACACAATGCATGAGCTTATCAGGTGTATCTTTTCACACCTTCCAGATGTTGACAACACTGAATGCTCTCTAGTTAAAGGAGGCACTCCTATTAAGCATGAGGTGTGGCTGCGCCCTTTCTTCTTTCCTCTTTTTAGTCTTTGATCCTCCATGCATGAAGAAATGCTTCAAGACTAGTGGAACATCATGAAAAGACTTAAAAGACAATTAAGAAACTGAAAATTTCAATACTTGTTTCCAGAAACAGTTTGCTGTTCCCACTTCCTCATAATGCATCATAGTGAATGAGCTTATCATTTCTTCTAACTTGCAAGTTTCTTCTCCTGCATCTGTGTTTTGTCCACCTAACCTTTTTGAGGATTCTCCTGAATGCCTTGAATTGCAGGTTCCAAATAAATATGAGGATGTTGAGAATGAACATATATAGCTTTCTCACATTTTTCATGTGATGTTATTATCCTAGGCATGGGATCTTCTAGAAAAACTGCATTGACATTTTCCATATCCTGGGCAATCCCAAGCAATTGGATGGTTTTTGTTTTTCCTATTAGATTGTAGATTTTTTGTTTTAGGTATCTTTGCATGTTTGATTCTATTGATTTTGGTCCAATGTGGTTATATTTTCAAAGTTCTATTGTTCTAATAACAAGATGATTTGTTAGAACTTCTAATTGGTGAGCATGGCGCATCGAGTATTGATTTCTATCTAAAATACGTTCTTTTGGTTCTAACTGATAATAATCATGCATTCTCGGTACATAGTTGTACACAGTTGTTGGGCAAAGACTAGTCAATAATCAATCTTATGTCAGGGAGTGATAAGGAATCGATCTTCTATATTAAGGTCAATATATCAATTTTATGTAATAGGCTTTTTTTTTTTTTTTTGGGAACATAAATGGTGTATTCCCATTTTTTACAATCAGGCCTCATTGCATATACATGAGGACTTGCACCTGTGCTTGGTTCGTGCATGCATGCTGCCAGAAATTTTATGGAGACTCATTGAGTAGTAAAGTTATGTGTTATTTCCTTGAGTGCAGGTTGGTGGAATTGATGCAGACTACAGCTTTGGTAGCAAATCAGAGAATGGTAGTGAATACAATGGCCAACTTGGAAACATTGCTTCTGATGTTTCAACTGGTCTTACTGTGATGGGTGATAGTGCTGGGAAGACTGACAATGGAAAGGATTCTGTTCCTTATGATTCGCATCTGATGACTGAACCATATGGTGTCCCTTGCATGATTGAGATATTTCACTTCCTATGTTCCTTGTTGAATGTTGTTGAACATATGGGAATGGGACCTAAAGCAAATTCTATAGCTTTTGATGAAGATGTACCTCTTTTTGCCTTAGGTTTGATCAATTCGGCTATTGAATTGGGTGGCCCTGCAATTAGGCATCATCCTAGATTGTTGAGTTTGGTAGAGGATGAACTATTTCGTAACCTAATGCAGTTTGGCTTGTCAACGAGCCCGCTAATTCTTTCCATGGTCTGCAGTATTGTTCTCAATCTCTATCAGCACTTGCGTACTGAACTCAAGTTACAACTTGAGGCTTTCTTTTCCTGTGTGATATTGAGGCTCTCACAAAGCCGTTATGGGGCTTCATATCAGCAACAGGAGGTAGCGATGGAGTCTCTTGTTGATTTTTGTAGGCAAAAAACATTCATGGTAGAGATGTACGCAAATTTAGACTGTGATATTACTTGCAGTAATGTGTTTGAAGAACTTGCGAATTTGCTGTCCAGGAGTGCATTTCCTGTGAATAGCCCTTTATCTGCAATGCATATCCTCGCCTTGGATGGTTTGATTGCTGTTATTCAGGGGATGGCTGAGAGGATAGGAAATGGATTGTTTAATTCAGAACCTGCTCCTGTAAATCTTGAGGAGTATACTCCGTTCTGGATGCTGAAGTGTGAGAACTATAATGAACCCGATAAGTGGGTCCCCTTTGTTCGTCGGAGGAAATACATCAAAAGACGTTTGATGATTGGTGCTGATCACTTCAACAGGGATCCAAAGAAAGGGTTAGAATTTCTTCAGGGCACACATCTGTTGCCTGAAAAACTTGACCCCCAAAGTGTGGCTTGTTTTTTCAGGTATACTGCTGGTTTAGATAAAAATCTTGTTGGAGATTTTCTTGGGAATCATGATGAGTTTTGTGTTCAGGTTCTTCATGAATTTGCTAAAACATTTGATTTCCAAGATATGAACCTAGATACCGCGTTGCGTTTATTTTTGGAGACTTTTCGACTGCCTGGAGAATCGCAAAAGATACAAAGGGTGCTTGAGGCATTCTCGGAGAGATACTATGAGCAATCACCGCAGATTTTAGCTAATAAAGATGCTGCTCTCTTGCTTTCTTATTCATTAATAATGCTCAACACTGATCAGCATAACGTCCAGGTGAAGAAAAAGATGACAGAAGAGGATTTCATTCGAAACAATCGGCACATTAATGGAGGTAATGATCTTCCTCGTGAATTTCTCTCAGAGCTGTATCATTCTATCTGTAAGAATGAAATCCGCACAACACCAGAACAAGGTGCTGGATTTGCCGAAATGACCCCCAGTCGTTGGATTGATCTAATGCACAAATCCAAGAAAAGTGCCCCTTACATTGTCTCTGATTCTAGAGCGTACCTTGACCATGACATGTTTGCTATAATGTCTGGTCCTACAATTGCTGCCATTTCTGTTGTTTTTGATCATGCAGAACATGAAGAAGTTTACCAAACGTGTATTGATGGGTTCTTAGCTGTGGCAAAAATTTCAGCATGTCATCATCTTGAAGATGTCTTGGATGATCTTGTAGTGTCTCTCTGTAAGTTCACAACATTGTTAAATCCCTCATCTGTTGAGGAACCTGTTCTGGCCTTTGGTGATGATTGCAAGGCACGGATGGCCACTGTCACAGTGTTCACTATAGCAAACAGATATGGTGATTTTATCCGTACAGGATGGAGAAACATATTGGATTGCATCTTAAGGTTGCATAAGCTGGGGCTTCTTCCTGCTCGTGTGGCCAGTGATGCAGCTGATGATTCAGAGATGTCCCCTGAGCCAGGACAGGGGAAGCCCCTTACAAATTCTTTATCTTCTGTTCAAGTGCAAGCCATTGGTACTCCTAGAAGATCCTCTGGATTGATGGGCCGATTCAGTCAGCTCCTGTCATTAGATACAGAAGAACCAAGGTCTCAACCTACAGAACAACAACTTGCTGCTCATCAACGCACACTCCAGACTATTCAAAAATGTCATATTGACAGCATATTCACTGAAAGTAAGTTTCTGCTGGCTGAATCTTTATTACAGCTTGCACGTGCACTCATATGGGCTGCTGGGAGACCTCAGAAGGGTAGTAGTTCTCCTGAGGATGAGGACACTGCAGTTTTCTGTTTGGAGTTGCTTATTGCAATTACCCTGAATAATAGAGACCGGATTGGACTCCTCTGGCAGGGTGTCTATGAGCACATAGCTAACATTGTTCAGTCAACTGTAATGCCATCTGCCCTGGTTGAGAAGGCTGTTTTTGGGCTCCTTCGTATTTGTCAGAGGCTGCTTCCCTATAAAGAGAACTTGGCTGATCAACTTTTGAGATCACTCCAACTGGTCCTCAAACTTGATGTGAGGGTTGCGGATGCGTACTGTGAGCAAATCACCCAGGAAGTTAGTCGTCTGGTGAAGGCAAATGCTACTCACATCAGATCACAAATGGGATGGCGAACTATTGCATCATTACTTTCCATTACAGCTAGACACCCTGAAGCTTCTGAAGCAGGGTTTGATGCCCTGTTGTTTATTATGTCCGATGGAGCCCACTTAACCCCGGCCAATTATGTTCTTTGTATAGATGCAGCAAGGCAGTTTGCCGAGTCTCGAGTTGGACAGGCTGATAGATCTGTTCGTGCAGTAGACCTTATGGCAGGTTCTGTTGCTTGTTTAACACGGTGGGATGAAGATGCCAAGGGAGCTATGGCTGAGGCAGAAGCCTTGAAACTGTCACAGGAGATAGGAGAGATGTGGCTGAGGCTTGCCCAGGCGTTAAGAAAAGTATGTCTGGACCAGAGAGAGGAGGTGAGAAACCATGCACTTTTATCACTGCAAATGTGCTTGGCAGGAGTGGAGGGGATTCACCTTCCACATGCTTTGTGGTTACAGTGTTTTGATATGGTCATATTCACTGTGCTTGATGACTTGACTGAAATAGCACAGGGACATTCCCAGAAAGACCAGGGACATTCCCAGAAAGACTACAGAAACATGGAAGGAACACTTGTCCTTGCCCTGAAACTCTTGACTAAAGTGTTTTTACTATTGCTTCATGATCTGTCACAGTTGACGACCTTCTGCAAATTGTGGTTGGGGGTGCTTAGTCGGATGGAAAAGTATATGAAGGTGAAAGTCAGAGGGAAAAAAAGTGAAAAGCTTCAGGAATTGGTACCAGAACTACTGAAGAATATCTTGCTTGTCATGAAGACAAAGGGGGTGCTTGTACAGAGGAGTGCTCTTGGAGGAGACAGCTTGTGGGAGCTAACATGGTTGCATGTGAATAATATTGTTCCTTCTCTGCAATCTGATCTGTTCCCTGATAATGAGTTAGAGCACTCTGACAGTAAACTTGGTGAAATGGGTAAAAGTACATTGCCAAACGAAACTGGTTCTGATTAAACGGGATAGCATCCATGATCCTTACTGTGTTTGTATGTTTTTGCTCTCATGACTAAGTTTGCAAAGTAGAACAATCTAGATCAGATTTAGGGTTTTCGTAGATTTACACTTCTCGCTGGACTAGAGATTTGCTCAAGGCAATCAGATGACCATGTTTTGTAGCACCAAAAGTATGGAAAGGGCGAGTATTTTCTTGGTTGCCTGAGAAGTTTGAGTAGGAAATTCTTCTCAGGCAGTCCATTCAATTTGCTGATATTGTACAGAATCTGAATATGTAATATGTTTTCCTAAATGTGTCAATGTAGTTTGATTTAGTTTGATTGGCACATGGACTTGTGGTTTGCCTTGAGATAGGACGGCCATGGTTTTAGAATCACCGGTTTCGCTTTAAAACCGACGGTTTGGTTATTCTAAAAAGTAGAACTTGAATCAATATTATAAAGACTGTTACGGTTACGGCTCCTAAATTTCCAGTTCTGATCCTCGTTCCCGTTTTGATTTCTTTCGATTCTAGTTTTGGTTTCAATTTTTTTAGTTATATTAAAATACATATTATTACAAAATTGATTTTAAATAAATATGACAGTGAATGTAGAAAAAAAATATTAATTTTATTGTATTATTATTTGGCAAGGAAAAGAAAAAATACATATATTCTTGATTTAGCAAATAGTTATTTTTTTAATTTAGGGACAATTATTTTCTTGATCCTTTTAAAAAAATAATTTTTTGTAAATTTGTCATAATGGCTAGTCAAACTCAAAATATCACGAAATGCTAGTTTAATACTTTGATTAGATTGGATTTGAATTTAAATCAGTTATTACTATATTTACTAATGAATTGAGATAATAAATTAGTGGACTAAAACAGATACTATTGGTATTGAGTGCTGACTATTAAAATTGAACTTTAAATAAAGAGGCTCAACTATTTAGAATATAAGTGTATTTTTAAACGGTTTGAACGGATTTTGAATCACTGGTTCCGATTTCGGTTCAGTTTTTTTGTGAACTGAACATTAACTTTTAGTTACGTTTGTGGTTCCGATTTTATTTTTTCAAATTTGGTTCAGGTTTCGGTTCAACAAACTCCCGATCTGATTCTAATTCAAACTTGAACTCTGACTACCCCTACCTTGAAACTCCTGAGATTGCTACGTGAAATTTGATTCACGCATCACCAAACTCTTAGAACCTAATCAATTTGATTCTTATCATGACAAGCATTAGCAAGGAAATGGTGGTCTAATAGGTGCGAGGGTGGATTAGTCCTAGAGGATCTGGAGCCGAACAAGTTTCGATCAAATTAGTTGCGGCCATAATCATGATTTTTCAAAACAAATTTAGGTGTATAAGTTGCAAACTCGAGTTTTACATTAAAATTGTGCTAATTTACACAAGACATAATTCTAAATCCATGGATACAACAATTAATATGAGTTGCTTGAAAAAAGTTTAAATAATTAAAGGATCGGAGAATATTTCAATTCTTTCTTAAATCCCTTGATCCAAACGCAGCTACTACACAAGCCTCCCTTAATTCATTAATTTTTGGGTTAATTCCAATAAAACTCCCCAAAAATTGCATTTTCTACACGTTACCCCTTGAATGCTAAATTGAGCCGATCCACCCCTATGGTAAATCAAGCCCTTGTGCCACGTTACTTTTTATTTCTAATTTCTAATATTTGCTAAATGCCCTAAAGTTCATTTCCCCAATTCCATGCTCGCCAATTTACGAAAGGTATATTAACCTAAAGATTATGGCTCATGGGCCTAACAGTTTCCATTTCACATCATTTGAGGACAAAATGATCCTTTCATCATTTTTTTTTATATCATAATACAACCAATTTACATTTTGCCTAATTCTACTACGCTGTGTATGTATGCCTCAAGGATAAATTAGTCTGAACCGGAACTTACGAGGCCCTGATCCATTAAATATGGGAACGGGTTCTTTCTCACGATTCCTCTAACCGGGTACCATAGGAGTAATCCCTCTCGGACCGTTGAGATCTCCCTACTCAACTCATCTCCCATCCGAGTCAACTCAACCCTTTCTGGTACTTCGTCTTCTCCGTCAACTCCGATTCAGGCTAGCGCACATGCAACCATCTACTGTGTCCAGTTGTTGATCACTAGGGATTTGATATTTGATGAACTTTTTTTTTTTTTTTTGGAAATTGTATCTTTTTGATCAATTTTATTTAGGAAGTTTTTGACCCCATGTTTTGGCTTTTATATTTTATTTCTTTTCATTTGGGTTGTTTTTAGGTGGTGCAGTTGAAGTTGAGAATTGGGCATTGAGCTGTGTCGAGAGGAAGAGAAAAAGATGAGTGAAGTATTTGAAGGATATGAGAGGCAATATTGTGAGCTCTCTGCAAATTTGTCTAGAAAGTGTAATTCTGCTTCTCTTGCTGATGGAGGTAACAATCGACTATGTTTGATAATCATTTTTCCCCCTTTCTCTGAAAATTACTTGATTTATAGATATTCCATTCTGATTGATTGAGGTGGTCAGTGATTGGGGCGCTCAAAGGCTTTAACTTTGATTAGCAAAGAATCTGGGCTCATGTTTGTAGAAAGAACGATGTTGCCAGAATTATTTGAATTGGTGGGCTTAACAAGAAAATGCAACTAAAGAATGGAGGGGATCTCTTTTTTTTTTCCCTTTTTTTTTTTTTTTTTGGGGGGGGGGTTGTGTGTTATCTCACGGCAACTAAAGTTGAGTGTTTCCTTCCTGAGTTCCGGAGCCATGTCCAAACATTGCAGGTTGTTGTCCTGGTCCTGATTTTTGATGGTTATCTGTATGTTCTTTTACTCAAAAGGTGTTTTTCAGGAAGGTCTTTTAACTCAAATGCTTTTTTTTTTTTTTTTTGGGTGACGCATATTTTATGTGTTTTTTTGGTCTTATCTTGGGAGTAATCTGTTTCATGACTGATTCCTTCTTTGTTGTTTCATCTTTGGGACTTAAATAGTACATTTTTAGCTAAAGGGCGCGGGTTACTGCAATTTTATGAGTGGAAAGACTGGTGCTTAATACATAACTTGCACCTAATTTTCTTGCTGCATGCTCCATATGGTTGCTTAAGTTGTTGTTGTGTCATTAAGTTACTACTACTATTTCTTATCACTCATCCATTAGGTTGGCTTTTTCTTGGGCAGAGCAAAAGAGCCAACAAGTTTCTGACATCAAAGCAGGACTTGATGATGCTGATGTTCTGGTATTTGAAAAGCCTTTTGCATTCTGTCTAGCTGATGTTCTTTATTCTGGTCTAGATATATTGATCTTTTTTGCTTCACCAGATTCGGAAAATGGATCTTGAGGCAAGAAGTCTGCAGCCAAGTTTGAAGGCTACACTGCTTGCTAAGCTCAGAGAATACAAATCTGATTTAAATAAGTTGAAAAGAGAAGTTAAGAAATTAACATCAGCAAATTCTGCCCAAGCTGCTCACGAGGAGCTGTTGGAGGCTGGATTGGCAGATGCTCATACGGTATGTCCTGTTTCAGATATTGTTGCTTTTTATTTGTACCCTCGGCTCAGCGCTTCAATATGCTCTCTGCTCTCCACTCCCCCTGGGTGGGGGCGGGGGATAAAGAAACAAATGTAATAAAGAAAGAGATGGATTCAGTTTGGTTGCTGGAAAGATTGAGTTTGTCCATATCTTTGTTAAGTGAAAAAGGTTGTTGGTTTTTACCTTACTGAATTATTTATCCATTAACGGCATCCAAATCTGTGTGGAGTTGTTGTGGAGAGCTGAACGCATAATGTTTAGGTTGCTAAGGTGATTTGATTTCTAAAGCTGGAAGCTCCTCTTTGACTAACTTGAAATGGAAAAAGAGAATGAAATGTCACTTTGTTATGAGCTCGTAGCGTGGCAATGTGAGATTATCAAGGATACCAAAGTAGTTGTAAATGTGTGTATTTGTTAATCATTTTTTGGTGCATTAGTCAAAATCTGTTCATGTAGGATCTGTAATGATGCCAGTGAAATAAAATATGATATGCTAAGGGCTTAGGATACACTAAAGTACCCTAAAAATGAGTTTACATACTTAAATTAGGAGAATCACCTGTTTCACTGACAAAAGGATGTTTACAGGCTTCTGCAAACCAAAGAGAAAGAGTGATGATGTCAACAGAGAGATTAAATCAGTCAAGTGACCGAATCAGAGAAAGCCGGAGAGCAGCTCTGGAGACAGAAGAGCTTGGAGGCTCAATCCTTGAGGATTTGCATCAACAACGTGAAACTCTTCTACACTCTCATAAGAAGGCGTGTGAATTTGCTGTTCATAAATGACTGACATATTGCTTATACTAGGACTTTTTATCTCACCTTGAAGCCTGGCATATTCTAAATCACTTTCACACGTTACATGCATTTTGCTCTAGATGGCTACTGCAGGGCTTATGTCTATCTCTATCTGATGGATTTCTTCTTTTGCAGCTTCATGGAGTAGATGATGCCATCGATAAGAGTAAGAAAGTCTTAACTTCTATGTCCAGGCGGATAACTCGGAATAAGTGGATTGTTGGCTCCGTTATTGCAGCCCTTGTCCTGGCCATTCTTGTTATCCTGTATTTCAAGCTATTTCATTAGTCAACCTTTTGATTCCTTTGGGCTTGTATATAGAATATAGATTATCGTTGACCATCCACATGGCATGTATTTACTTTGTGTATTTTGATTCATGTTTTATTATAACTTGCCCTTATGGTTTTCCAGTCGACAGCTCACATTTTGTGTTCATGGTTAAACAAGGCATAACGGGCATGTGTTATCGAAATATACTGCAGCTTTTAGCTTTTATCAATGAAATCTGATCATGATAAGAAGTGAGATCATGCATCTCCTTTGAGCTCTTGATCATCAGCTTTCTGGGTTCAAATTCTGTCTTGCTCGCTAAAAGAAGATGTGGGGCAACTGTAGTTAGAAATTAGGTGGAAAGACTCCAGAATTTTATAGGATAAAGCAGAAGGAATACTGGCGTATCTTCAAAACATGTAAGATCGGCCACTCTTGTAGTTTGTCTCTCGTAATTTTCCGAGTATTTATATGTTTGTGTGTTTTGGAGAAGCGAGAAAAAGTGCAGATGAATATTCATCCACACCATGAGCAATTCCACTTAAATTTCTCCTCCTAACAGATCAGAATGGGGCTAAAGATCCAAAACTTTTAAAGAATTTTGTGAGGCTGCCAATTTGACTCGTGACTTGTCCCCTTCTACAACTCCCACTGGACCTACCATCCAAACCAAACTATGAGAAAAATATCTTCCACGCCTCTCTCTCTCTCTCTCTCTCGCTCTGATTCTTCCAACTCTTTCATTCTGACTGCATTTCTCCATCATCATACAACTTCTTCTCCGCCTTTCATCTCCTTAGTTAATACGTTCATCAATTTACACACTCTCAAAACAAGAATAAGAAAAAGAACAGAAGCAACATACTACAAACTCGTTCTTACCAAATTATATTGGCCACCTTGATGGATTCATTGTCGTCAGTGTCACCATCTATAGTCCTCCCACCTAGCGGCACCAGCAGCAGCCCTCTTCAAAATCATCGACGGCGAATCAGTCTTTCGTCTCAATTTCTGAAGCCGGGGACGTGTCAGTTTCGTCTGTCGTACAGCCATTCTTCTCAAGAATCTAGCAGAGTAAGGAGGAGATGTCATTTCTCACAGGTGGGGTGTAATATTAGGGGAGAAAAAGAAGACGAAGAGAATAAGAGGAGGGATGAAGAGGTGGAAAGGGCGCTTCACATGGACGGTACAATTCCCGGGAGTTCCAATGAGTTCGTCAAGCAAGTGTCGTCACGCGCTTATGACATGCGTAGACATCTCCAACAATCATTTGACAGCAGTAGCTATGATGGTACGGTGCTCACGTCAATGAATCTTTGTCTAGGTTTTGGATTCTGTATAATGATCTTTCTTATCCTTTCGTCTTGATTTAGCTTACTTGATCATGATTCAGAGCTATGCGCAAGTTTTTGTTCAATTCGCGAATCCCATGTGACATGAGTTGATCGTTTATGTGAACACGGCCTTGTTGAGTTTATCACGCCATTGTATTAGACAATTTGCTACCTTGTCTTGCACTTTGACATTCATTCTGGTGTTTGATGACATAGTTAGCTAGGAGCTGGACTTGTGCGACGGTGTATATATTGGTTGAGAAATGTGTTGCAAGGATGTTGCTTCTGAAAATTCTTTTGCTTTTATTAGCCATCGCATAATGTTTATATTGGAAACTGGCATTCCAGTTGTAAAGGAGACTGGAATGTTGCACTTAATCAAGATTGAGTGATTAACATCTTTAATGTTGCCTGATACACTATAGGTTTATCAAGGGAGAATCGAGAACCAATCTAATTAGTCTTTCTTGCTTGCATTAGTCAGGACTCTGTAGAACTTTCTAGGCACAGGACATTTTTACTGGCATGAGTGGAAGAAGGGAAGGAATTGGGGTGATTAGTCCTGCTTTCTTTTTCCTCGATTGGTCTTTCAATTTTGCAACTTTTTTTCTGAGGGAATCACTTTAGTTTTTTGCTTTTTGTAGAATTTTTTCATGCAACGTTTCATGAATGCTTGACTTTTATAGCTCCTTTTTCCAGTATTGGAGGCAAACCCCTGGAGAGAACCTTCCAAACCTGTGTATGTACTAACCCACAGGGAAAACCAGTTGTGTACGATGAAAACTCGCAGAAACAGAAGGTGAGTTTCAGCTTTGTGTGTTAGTCTTTCTGAACTTTCTGTTTGAGTTGCTGAAATTCTGTTTTTCCTTGCAGTGAAGTTGAAAGAGAGCTTGGGTTATTGTTTTCAAAAGGGGGCAAGTGGAGAAAGCAAGCCAAACAGTCAGGAAGTGGAACAAAATTTCAGATGCTGGTTGAGGATATCCGGGAGGGTGTGCTTGTGAGTCTTTGAAACTCATCTTTGTCTTTCAGCATTTATGTCTCAAACTTTCAGTCTGAAACAAGAGATTTAAGTTAAGCTTTTTATACAAAAGTCCTGGGACACATACAAACACCAGAGCATGAGCCTGTGATGTTATCTAGTGTGTTGATGTTGTATGAGATTAAAGGAATATGTCAGCAGCATGTTACTAGCTTTTTGGGGGAATAGGGAATGTTGTTGATGGTGTCTGTACATCTTTTGCACTGGCTCTTTCTATGTAGGTGTAAATAAGTAGAGACTGAGACTCTGCATTAAATTCTGCCCCATGTTATTGTAGTTGCTATGTTATATCTATATGTAGGTCTTGAAATTTATAAAAATGATTTTCTCAGCCTATGACTCATGTTGAAGGTATTTGAAGATCAAACAGAAGCTGCAAAGTACTGTGACTTGCTTCAAGGAGGCGGCCAAGATTGTGAAGGCGTGGCAGAGATAGAAGCCTCCTCGGTAAGAAGCACATCAGGACCTGGATTTTGGTCACCACCGTTATTTCATATTTAACAGGATCTCTCTACAGGTATTTGATCTCTGTCAAAAGATGAGGGCCCTTGCAGTTCTGTTTCGCCGTGGGATGACCCCTCCTCAACCTGAAAGCTTGAAACTCAACTTGGGGGCACGTAAACGATCCCTTGAAGACCAAGAAGACTTGTGAAATGCTTCGCCTAGATACTGTAAAAGTAGCATGATTAACTGGCTACAGTAACATCATTTCTTTCTCTAGTCATACACGAATTCTTTCTGCAATACACAAAAAATGCAATCTTTGGATATAAAGTAACAGATTGAACCAAATCTTAGAAGCAGAAACTTCCTATTCATCTATGCTTGCTCTTTCAGCTGTCTACGGATATTGGAAACCAATTGGTTGTTTAACAAGGGACTTGACCTGCTGTAACGTGAACTTGGTCATGGTGCCTTATCCCTTTTGAATCACCTTGCGTTGGGGAAGATTTCTTGATTTAGTATTTGGTCTGGATTTTTCATAAATATATATATATATATATATATAATGTAACGATTTGATGTATGTAAGGTAAAAAGGTGTTTTGGAAATGTGGTCATAAAAAACATAAAAATTTTTCTATAAAAACTCCAATCCAAACAAAGAAGCTTCTCTTGGACGATCACACTGTGATCTTGGTAAGTAACATTTTCTTCACGGTTGACTTCTCTAAGGATGATTCTAAATCCTCAATATCTGGAACATTGGTTGATTTTACCAGTTCCATTTGCTAAATTTCTTGGCAATAGACCGCAACAAACTATTTCCTTCTGATAACTACACGAGAGAGCTATTGACATAAAACAGAGTACCTTACTACTGCTATCTGAATTTCTTGGCAAAGTTGGAGTAAATTTCACATCAACCTTTCTTGTGCCGGAGAATGATTCAAGTACCAATATGAATACAGGTGAACTAAATAAGAATAAATGGCACAAAGACTTGAAAACCACTCTACACGGTCGCTGGGAGATGTCAGAAAGAATAGAGCAGCAAACATGAGTTGATTAAGGTAGTATACCCTATACCCTACCAACTTGTATTTGTTTACCACAACAGCTCTCATTTCTTTCTTGATAAGGCACACTAGTAGTGACAGGTAGAATTGTCTAAGAAACTCATATATTCCACATCCAGCTATTGGCTAAAGCAAAATATATACTGCTTTCGGGCAAGTAAACCAGTTGCATACTTTTGTGGACAATAATCATCTGCAAGGAGTCCAGATTCATGCCTGGGGCTGCTCTGTTGACTCTTCCTTTCTTTAAGAAGGTATAAAACATGTCAATGTCAATCGAAAAATCCCATGCTTATCAATTTTTTTTTTTTTGGGCTTTTCTACAGTAACTTATTAAGGTTCAAAAGGCATCCAGATGGAAAACTACTACAGGTTTATAACTTTATATATGAAACAAGAAAGGATAGGGGAAAAAAAAAAAAAGGAGATCCCAGAGAGGCAGTTAATTTGATATAAGAAAGCAGTTCGAATCTCATTCGATGACAAACAGAAAAAAGTAAAAGACCGTGTTTAGCTGGCTAGATTCTCCCGCCCAAGAACGGTAAAATAAATACTTTCCCGATGGAAAAAAAAAAACCGTGTCAATTTCCCGAAAGGATAGAGGAAAAATAATAAAGTGAAAAAAGGTTTAAAAAAAAAAAACAGTTAAGCATTAGTTATAACACGCCCGAACACGCGCTATATAGTTGCATACAAATAACTAAAACAACACTGGAAATACGCGCTAATTTCCTACAGAGGAGGGGAGATACTACTTCGATCAGGTCCGATCCGAAATGAGCGGGAGCGAAGGCAGCTCCGACCATTCCGCCTCCGGGGAAGCTTCTGCTGCTGCTGGAGCGGCGGCCGTGGGAACCGTTGGGAAGAAGAAGGAAAAGGCCAGAGTAAGCCGAACCTCGATGATACTTTGGCACGCTCACCAAAACGACGCCGCTGCGGTCCGGAAGTTGCTTGAGGAAGATCGGACTCTGGTACAAGCTAAGGATTACGATAACAGGACTCCGCTCCACGTGGCAGCTCTTCACGGTTGGATCGATGTTGCAAAGACTTTAATCGACTATGGTGCTGATGTGAACGCTCAAGATCGCTGGAAAAATACGGTACATTTTATCTATACTCATAAACTTTGAGTGTAGTATAGTTGCATGACTAGTTGTTGTAATTTTTTTTATCATAGCGGAAATCTCTCTGCTATCAATTTTTTTACAATTACGATTTTTAGTGCTAAGCTTTTTCTGTTAAATTTGCTCGGAAATGTATCTAGTGCAATTGAAATTGACAATTTTGATGCAATGTTTTACATCTGTTATGTTTATATTTGTTCTATAGGCAGAATTGATTGTAGCTTGTGCTTAGATTATTGGCTAAAACTAAATGGTTTGGTTTGGGTAAAGGTAAAACCTTTTCTTCAAGTAGGGGGAGAAGGGATCAGTGGTAATTTATTGACTGTGTTTTGTAAGTTATGTGCGTTTAATCAGTGGTTAAGTGTTTGACACGTAATTGGCTGTGGTCTGAAGTGAATCAGGCTAATGAGATTTCGAGTTACTTATATTGGACATTGCTAATTTGCTATGGTCATTTAGAGGTTAATTTTGAAGTCCATGGGCTGTTGAATACGTTATTTTGGTATGTTTACGTAAGCTGAAAGCAAGGTGATACCAGTCTATCTTGCAATTTTTCATGTGGTCAGGAATGTCTGAAAGCTATTATGATTATTGGTGCTTAATCTTGGTTTCTCATGTGGAAAGAGATGGAGGGAAACCGTATTGAAAATATGGAGAATAGAAAGAGGAGAACAGTTGATATTCAGTAAATATTACACATTGATGGCCAGTTGCAATTGCCATGGAATTCTACAATTCAAGAACTCGTGTTCATGTTTATACCCGGAACATATGTAGTTGAGTCTTCACAATCCTGTTGCAGTGGGAAAAATGCTGAAGCAATGGATAATTTGGAACTCTGTTATTCATTTGTTGAAGTAGCTGTAATGGAGTATTATGGAACAAGTTATATTTCGGGTCACCACATGAGGTAATGGGTTATTGGATGTGGCTTTTAGCTTGGAGTGGTAACCAAAGTGGCATATTGGTACTTTCTGAGTTGCATCAACTTTGTTTGCATTGTGAATAATGTATCATGCGGTTTTGCAAAAGGCTAATTGTAACTCAGGCAATTGCTTTACCTCTTCAAGCTTTCTGGTCCTTTATATACTGCAGTTAATATCAGCTCAGTGGAATTAGAGACATATCTGGAGTAGATTGCAAACTTCTATAAGTTCTTTTTTGAAAATCATGATTGTGTAATGGAAACAGAAACAAAGAGATAGATAGTTATATGGTTCTGTGGAGAGTTCACTTTGGGCTACTTCATCGCTAATACAGGGCATGGTATTCTATTTACTTGTAATATCTTATGTGCCTTTTGATTATCATTAACATCTTAATCTTGTCATGAAGTCTTTATCAGCCTTTGTTTGTGTTATTTCTCAGCTTTTCTTCTGAGCTCAATGTTTATGATGGCAGCCTCTAGCTGATGCTGAAGGAGCAAAAAAGCATAGCATGATTGAATTGTTGAAGTCATATGGTGGTTTATCTTATGTAAGTTTTTAATGCTATCCATGTATTCTCTTTGCTTTTTTTCGTCATCATCCGCTACTTCTTTTTCTTCTTGTTTTAATTCCTAAAACTATGGCTTGTTCCCCTTTTTAAGCTAAATTATTACATCTGCTCTTCCTGGAAGCAGTTTCTTCCTCTTTATTCTGTTTAATTATCATTTTTACCCTTGCTACACTTCTCATCATTCAAGGAAAAATATGACGTTTTGCTTTTTCACGAATTCTTATGTGATGCCTACTCATTTGCATAATCAATTGAAGTATATGATTTTGGACCATTTACTTTGCCTTAGCTGGTTGAGGTTACGAGTATGATGTTGTGAAGTTTCCAACTGTTGGTTTATTGGTTTTAATGGGTTTGGAATTACTAAGTGAACATCTAAATGTCAGTCACATTATCCTTAGGTTTCGTCATCCATATCAGATTTTCAGAGTTGTGATTGGGATCTATCTTGTTTTGTGCAATGAGCATTCTGTTGAGGTTTGATTTAGAGGTTTAGTTGCTTCCTGTGAGCTTTTTGGGAATACAAGTTCTGTCAAGTTGCCTTGCTTGTCATATAAGCCCAGAAGACGTAGTCCATTCTTCTCTTCTATCTTTGTAAGTTTCTTTCTGAGTAATGGGTGGTGTATTTGGAAGGTGACTGTAATAGCCCACGCCAACTTGAAAGTAATGAGAGGTACTGATTTGATGCGCAAGTTAATCAATCTAAATCTTTCAGCTTGTTTTTTCATGTCTGCATAACAAATATTTAATGTTCGAAAGCTACTTCTTGGCTTTGCATTTATAGTACTAATATACTGTTACAAAATTGGCGGAGAAAAACATGTACAGGTTGAATTTTGTGGGTTTTACTTTCAGCTTAGAGTCTTATAATGGATTTTGCAGGGCCAGAATGGAAGCCATTTTGAACCAAGGCCTGTTCCTCCACCTCTACCAAATAAGTGTGACTGGGAGATTGATCCTTCTGAGTTGGACTTTTCAAGTTCAGCTATTATAGGAAAGGTATGTGTTCAAAAGATTCTATTCTCCATTTAACCTTTATGATGAAGGGCTTAGTCCTGCTAAACTGCTTGTAGACATGCATTTAGTTATATGATTAGTTTCTTTCCTTTTGTGTCTAATATTTTATTGAACTAATGTGATTTGACATTCATACTGGTTCAAGATAACTCTCTAATTGAATGATCACTCAAAACTGATGGTTAGAGAGAGAGAGAGAGAGAGAGAGAGAGAGAGAGTGAGAATGACCACTCGATGCTGATCGCAGGCTTTAGGTGGGAATGAGCTGTTACAGTCATGCTTAAAGAGTTAAATATACTTGATTTATTAAAAGAAAAAGGAAAAAAAGAGGAGAGACTTAATTCCATTTCCTCCAATTATGTGCAGTAGCCTTTAGTTTCAGGTATGTATTCTTCTGTACTTTTCTGTTTGTCTGATTGCTAACAAACTTAAGGAATGATGATTGAATTATCTTACTTATCTTTTGGCATTTTTTTGTCCTTGCTTATTTTTTCTATGAGATGGGGGTTGTTGGGGGGAGAATAGTCGGGGCAAAACAGATAGAGCTCGCAAATTCCTTTTTGCTTTAAGTAGCTCATGCCTTGTTGTAGATAGTCCAATAAAATGCATCTTATGCTGCTTATAATTGACTATTAGGATACATGCTACTGTTACTTTTTCTATTTTATTGATATTGAAAATTTTATTTCTGATCAATGAGAAATCCTTAGGGGTCCTTTGGGGAGATACTAAAAGCCTCTTGGCGTGGAACGCCCGTAGCTGTTAAACGAATTCTTCCAAACCTCTCAGATGATAGATTGGTGATGTAAGTTTCTCAACTGAGAGGTCTATTGTAACATTTTTGCCGTGAAGGTGTATTAATCTACTTAAGTTGTATGATAGTCAATTTGTCATTAAGTTCTTCCGATGCTCTCTGAATGAAAGTGGGTTTGATTAATTATCTAAGATGAATCATACTTCGACTGAAGAAGCATTTTTTTTTTTTAGATATTTTTTTTTAGTATCATGAGTCTCTTTAATCCTCATGAAGGATCATGGCTATGGGGATAGAGGTGTCCTATGCATGTTTGGCTTAGCTTCTAGATCTTAACAATCCAAGCTATTTCATTGATTGGTAATGCTAATTGATTTTGCCTTGGTTACTTGTCTTTAGTGGAACAAAGGTAAAGATTTCCTTTTTTCCCCCCTCTTGGACACCCTTTCCAATAACGTCATACAGAAGTGCAGCTTGCAAATTATGGAAGTTGTTCAATTATAAGTGAATAAATCTGGCTGCAGTTTAAACTTGTAGATAAGTTTCCAATATCATCATTCTATCAGATATTACCTTGCCTTTCCTCGGCCCACTAAAAGAGTTTTTATTGGCATCTTTGGATGAAATTCTGAATATGCTGACTTGCCAAAAGTATTTTTTCAATCAATTTAACCTATATGATTTCTATTTTGACAGTAGTTGTGACAGCAAAATCTGTTGATGCTTTGGATGCTGTTTCAACCTATACTAAAAGTTATATTTTATTCTCGATGCAGTCAGGATTTCAGGCATGAGGTAAATTTGCTAGTAAAACTTCGGCATCCAAATATTGTTCAGTTCCTTGGAGCTGTTACTGAAAGGAAGCCGTTAATGCTCATTACTGAATATTTAAGGGGTGTAAGTGAACGAGCATGTCATCTTATTTTGTATTAATGAACTTTTCCACATCAAGGGATTAATGATCAGCTTCACGTTTTCCTCTAGGGTGATCTACACCAGTACCTGAAGGAAAAAGGTGCGCTAAGTCCATCAACAGCAGTCAATTTTGCATTAGATATTGCCAGGTATTTCAACTTTGTTGTTCTTTTCTTTTTACTTTTAGCAAAGAGCTTCAGATTAAGTTAGCTTTGAATTCCCATTTTCACATGTAGATGATCAGGTGGAAGTTGGGTTCTTTGCATGCCTTGTTATCTGGAAATAGTGCTTCGAGGAATTTGGAACTATTCTTGCAATACTGTGTAGCTACTATAGATTAGCCTTACATTTATTTTCTATCGTCAAACTATGTATAGTATTGAAGTTTATGCTGAGAAGCAATAGAAAAAGATGTCTAGATGCGTCATGTTTGTGGGATTGGAGAAAGCAGAGAAGTTGATTTGCTCATGGACTTCGAAAAGTTAAGTTTTTACTTCTGGTTATGGAGTGACGTTGGGGAAAGGTGTCAGTTTGCAGTTGAATCCCTTCTAGCACTGCAGCAAAGTAGTCTGGCAGTTGACATGTAGATACTTTGGGTGTTTGTTATAATACGCACAGCCTATTGTACTCTAAGAACATTGACGCACTCTCTGTCAGTAGCTAATATAATGTGTTGTGAGTTATCTGTGTTTCTTAATTTGTTCAATGCAAATGTTATGATATCATCATCAGAAAAAAGCATTCTCAGATTGATGCCATGCGGTGTGATAATTTTTTGTGTAATATTTTGATGCATTCTATAAATCATCTGGGCAGAGGCATGGCTTATCTTCACAATGAACCGAATGTCGTGATTCACAGAGATCTAAAGCCAAGGTGACTATTTATGTAGTTTCCTATTTACACATACATCTTTTATTTGCCAATTTGTGAGTTTCTGTGCCTTGTAAAATGACACTGGCATCGAAGCCCATCTGTCCATTTGGCTTTTTTGAGTCAAATCATGAAGAGCTGCCTGCTGAATTTTCTTTTCAGGAATGTTCTGCTTGTGAACACTAGTGCAGACCATTTAAAAGTTGGAGACTTTGGCTTAAGTAAACTCATCAGGGTTCAAAATTCACATGATGTGTACAAAATGACTGGGGAGACTGGAAGTTGTACGTACTGTTTAAAGTCTCTTACCGTGATAAATTCATCTATGGGTGAAGTATTATCTAATTTCTCTTTTTGTGTAAACAGATCGGTACATGGCTCCTGAAGTATTCAAGCACCGAAAATACGATAAGAAGGTTGATGTGTTCTCCTTTGCCATGATACTGTATGAGGTAACTTCTGTTCATTTTCTTGTCCAGAAAAATTTTCATACAACATATGCATCTATAATAGATTGAGTTTCGTGCTTGACGAATGTTGCAGATGCTTGAGGGTGACCCACCACTTTCACATTATGAGCCATATGATGCAGCTAAGTATGTTGCAGAAGGACACAGACCTATGTTCAGGTCAAAGGGCTTTACCACTGAGTTGAGAGAGTGAGTCAAGTCTGCTTCTCTTGGTGTTGGGGATGTTTTAACTTTAGTGTATTATGGAGTTTCTTTAGCATTAGGGATGGCTGCATTTGGATGTACATTGTTTTTCTTTTGGTTCCTTATATCTGTTGTATTATGTTTGCTTAGGTTGGTTGAGCATTGCTGGGCAGCAGATATGAATCAGAGACCCTCTTTCTTGGAAATTCTGAAGAGCCTGGAAAGAATTAGGGATAATTTGCCCTCAGATCATCACTGGCACCTGTTCACTTCATAGCATCCTATCCTAAAAGATAATTGGATGTGAAAATCACAAATTTTATCAGCGAGCTTCCCACTTCACCCCACACATGCAGTCACGCAGAAGGGGTTGCGAATAGACTTAAACGAGGTTTCAGGAGTTTTGCTGTCACCAATTCTTTGCCATTCTGTGAATTTTGATATGGGGAGATGGACAAATTCGCTAGATATCTGAACCTATATAGTTGGCATATCTGAACTTGATCTGGAAATATTGTAAGCTAGCTTGGTGAAAGTAACATTTTCTACTCTATACTTTGGCCTCGTCTCTAAGTCATGTTTGTTTATGTAGATTGTGGTTATAGATGATCAAAACGTGCATGTAGGCATTATTCTTGTCTCCCCTCCTCTTTATTGTAACTTTTGTGCGAAACAGAATTGTAATGTAATTTGCAAAAATAGTTTTGAGTGCTGTATTTTGTTGTTGATTGACTTAGTAGGTTGTCGTTTTGTAATGATGTTTACACATGCTTGATCGCAATGCATGAAGATTTTGCTTTGCATAAATCAGCAAGATGATGTTCACGAAAGGGAAAAGAGCCACATTTGTCCGTGCAACATCTGTATTTTGAAGATTATTGAGGATCCAATATCATGTCATATCCATTCCTAGCGTTCCCGTTTTCATTATGTCCAAAATTGTACGCGAACAAGTTCAGTTTGCAACTAAAAAGCGCTCTAAAGCAACATTATATAAGCTTCTTCTTCTCAAAGAAGGTCTTAAGATGCCATAACTGCAATCCTCCAACGGACAAGGCAACAACAATTGAAAGTAGACTCAACCAACCCATCTTCGCGTTGGTAGATCTGTTAAGCTCCTGCATCTCTTCTTCCCTAAAGCAAGTATAAGATTACTCAGTACATGAAAACATGTTTAAGCAGAAATAACGACGGTACGAACATGCCACTAAGAAGGAATATTTTACATTGACAATAATGAGAACATGTAAACCCACCTTTCTCGCAGGTAGAACATCTCGTCATGAATGGATTGAACAGTATCAAACATTTTCTTCAGCTCTAACTCCATTAACTGGCATTGGAAGGAAGAAAAATGAAAATCACTATGCATAATATCCGTAGTAGCATATGAGTTGAGTTTATAAGTGTTGCTGTGCGAGTACATGCAATTTGCTTCAAACAAATTTATCTTCAAATTATCCAAAATTCTCACACCACTACTTAAACAACCTAAAAATCTCTACAGAAAAAAAAAATATTCTGTAATTGCTAACCAAGTGACGTACTAAGGCCATAGGTCAAGTAAGAGGTTCACCCCATCCTCCTCCACTATGAATGGCCATTGTATGGGCAAAGACAGTGATCAAAGTAATTGCAGATGATAGGGAAATAATAACCAATCAAGTCATGGAGACTATCCAGAAGTAACAGAACTCCTAGTCAATATTCTCATCCAAAAGAAAATTCAAAATTGCATAAGTTAGTTGCGACATCTAAAAAGCATTTCATCTTTAGAAAGTGTCATGTAAAAACAGAAACCAAAACTCCTCAAAGTGAAGGAAGTACTTATATCTACATTTACAGGATAGGGCAGAGAAAACAAAATAATACCTCAAATATGAGGTACTGCTACTTCCAGCTATTATATCTCAAAGAACTTATTTGTGAATACACCGTATGCCCAACATGATCAATGTTAAATTCCACAAGTGAACAGTACTACCCTAGTATTGACAAAACTGCAGCACGTAAATGTGCATATTTTCTTTGCCTTTATGTCATTCTCAATCTGGTAACAGCTTGCAACTAGATTGAAAACGATGCCTTGTATGACATCACAAAGAAAATCAGTCAGGTGTACAATTTGAAGAACACTCTGAACAGTTGGCTTAAGAGAGGTATTCTTTATGGGTGTGCACCTCTATGTTTACAGGGAGGTCGGGGGAATACTTGGCATGTATCAAAACATGGATTCAAAAACATTTGGAAGCTAAAGAACACTTGGACAGTAAAGTTATTTCTAAAAGAGAAATATTCACTTTTCAATCATCTCTCATTAATAATTTACAGTATCTGAAAGATACACAAGACCACATGAAAATTACTGCATGATAATCCTTTATTTGTTAGCGAAGGAAACCAATTTACAGTAATTTTTCCAATATGCTTCTATGAAAGTGAGGACTCCATTGGATAATTAATAAAGAGAACACCTTTTGTTCACAATACTTTTTTATTTTCTTTAATTTTAGCAGAGAAGGGTGGGATTTAAGAAGCAGGCAGGGGTGGGATTTATGCATAAATGTTGTTCAAAACACTGAACCAGCATTTATGCATAAAACTCTGTGTCTATCACACCCAGTTATGGTTTTGTTCCTATGCCAATGATCAAAGCTCTTAACAGAAAAGCTATTCTCAAATTCATCAGTATTTAGTCCATACGTAAATGGACGCCACTTTCTTAAACAAAAGCCACCTCTAACATCGAAGCTATACTCTCCGACTGAAGGACTTGTAAGCTGTTACCTTCCTTGAAGATGAGGTGTGACAAAAGGGTTCGAAACTTGCAGTAACAAATGCACTAGATTTACCAACACAAAAACAAACACAAGCCAAGGAGAATCTTAGGAAACCATCTACTTGCTTCCTCAATCCCCCAAGGGAAAAAAAAAAAAAAAAAAAAGAACATGGCCACTAGGACAAAAAAGTCCAAGTGCACGAGTGAAACACAGCTGAAATAAAATTTAAGTCTATCAAATCCCCCACTAGCGTTACCAATACAAAGAAAAAGCACTTGTGTAAATCTGATACTTACTTCAACAGAACCTTTCTTCGCAACATTTGACCAGTCCTTCGCTGCAACACCAGACTTCCAATCAAAATCAATGGTGAGCGTAACAGCAGGCTTGTGATCAGCTGCAAAGAAGCAAGCCATATAATCCCCAGCCTCTGCAGTCTGAAATGCAAACTGCCCTGTATTGACATGGTCCGCATAGTGGTAGTTGTTCCCATAACCTGACGTAACCTGTATCAAACCACCCAAAAAATGCATCAAAGAAATTGAAAGAAAAAAACAAAAAACCTTGATATCCTCTTAAACAGAATATTTACTACTAAAGGCAATAGAATTTTTTGGACAGAGCCGATCATAATCTTTGTTTAGTGACCCAGAAAAATCCATCAAAATCAAATCTTTAGCCACCTAAACACAAATGTTGAATAAAACACAATCAAATTCACTAAATCCCTTGCTTTCTTCGCTTAAAAAAATAGCAAAGAAAAAAAATAAATTCAGCTATACCAATCAACCAAATTAGCCTAGCGCCTTTAAACATATATGCAGCAAATATTGAAAAATATAAACAAGCATGTGAAACGGATACTTAAACAGAAACAAACAAAAATTAAATAAAACCCAGAAAAAATAGGCCTTTGATAAATTACCCTAACGGTGACTTTGTGAGAATCAGGCAAGGGTTGGCCTTCATTTGGATTAACAATATGATATTTGCCGACGGTCATGGCGTTTGACTGAATATCTTCAGATATACATTTAGTATGACCCGATTCCAGATCGAATCGGATTGAATGAACCCGAGTTGAGATAATACCCAGGACTAATAGAACTACATAAAAATTAAATCTTCGAGGATAACTACAAAAGTCCATTATCTCCTGAACAATTCCCAAAATGGTCAACTCGGATTCTAGTCGATAACAGGATTTTGGAAGAGAAAGATTTGTAATTGTGATGCTGGGCTCGATGAAGACAGAGATGGTGAAAATTGTTGAGCTTAAAATAAAAAGGAAAATTTTTTATTAGGATTGGAGAAAGAGGAGAAATCACAGAGACAGAGAGAGACAAAGAAACTGGCTGGTGAAGACCTGTAGGCTGTAGCAACTATCAAAGAGATCAGAGATTCGGCCTTAATTCAATATTTATTCTCCCTTCGTTTTCAGATTTATGTTAAAAACGGGTTGAGTGGAGTCGTTTCATATTAAAAGGGGGAAGTTACCCAGGCGCACAACCCACAAAGGGGAAAGCGCAAAGTTTGGACCAAATCCGAAGCTGATGCCCGAGAGACCACGGTGGGAAAGTAGGAAAGGTTGAAGACTGGGAGGGTTACTTGATAATTGAATCAAGCTCGACTCAATTACCGCTTGCTTAAACTTAATTGCAACTCAAGTTCAGACTTAGATTACTTTAAAGTTTAAAAGATACATGTACAAAACATCAAGTTCAACTTGATAAATGCACGTTTAAGTTTATTTTGATAAATAAATAAATCAACGGTGATACATTTTTAAATCACAGTTGATAAATAAGCTCTGTTTGATAAGTGCTCGGCTCTATGAAAGAGTACGTTAGCATGTAAAGGAATCCTTTACAAAAATATGTATAATTTAAATGCTGGCTAAAATTTTGAAATAGGCAATTTATGTGTCTTAATTTATATCAACATTACGCAGCTAAGTAATTGGAGGGGTAATATTTATATAGTTTTGCATATGTTAGAGGAATGCTAGTTCTAACTTTTAGTACTATTGTACTTGAGATACCAGGGAAGATACATCCATGCTTTGAAGTTAGCTTGTAAGATACATCTTAGAAAGTACTCCTAGCATGTGCTTACAAACTAGAAATTATTACTTCTGAAGGATTAAAAGGGCCAAAAAAGTTTACGGTTACAAAAGCACATTTGTCACTCCGCATATAAGAATAGTAGATTTTTTGAAATAATTTGTTGAAAAGGATACTGTAGCACTTTTTTGATGTGATGTATGTGAGATAAAAAGGTGTTTAGAATTTGTGTCGATGATGCAAGTAAAAATTTTTAGACTAATTAAAACAATCCAAACAAAAAGTTCAATATGCACCTGTTCAGTGACTTGTATTTTTTACAAGTTCGTATAAAACTTATTTTTTTTTTCCTATTTTAGCTATAGAAACTCTTTAAAAACTCCCAAAGTTTCAACTTAAAAAGTTTGTATAAAATTTGTTTATTTTCCACTTTAACTATAGAAACCGTCTAAAAACTCAAAAAGTTTTTAATATACCACTCTCAAAACACGCAAAAAACATCACTACCAAAATTTTTTTTTACAACTTTTACAGTAAATTGCAGTCGACTTTTATACAAAGACTCAAAAAACTTCACTCCCAAACGGAGAGGGTCTTTCAGTTTTAAGTAGTGTTCCCTTAGGCCTAAAGTTTTTGCAACCAAAAATGTTAAAGAAAAGGTAGATTTGTTGAGTGAAGGGTGCATAGCCCATTCTAGGTTGGGTAGGTCTGCTAAAATTGAGAACTTAAAAACACATCAAAATGATAACTAAAATAGGCCTCATTGTAAGTTTTGGGCCGCTAAACTACTTGGTGGGGCGGTCCATACGGACCATAATTAACTTAAACCACAACATCAAGTATTGATTGTGGACTCAGAAACTCCATTACGTCGATCTCATTTTGGATCATCGAGACCTTATCAGAAGGCTCGGTTGTCAGAGCCATTAATATTTCTTCTAAAAGTTTCACCTCCGCTCCTCTGTTGCAACACTTATAAAAAACATGACGTGTATGAAATAAAAAGATGATGAGGAAATGTAATAAGATATATGCTCACAAAAAACCGACAAAATTTTATTACAAAAGATTCAATCCAAACAGGGCTAGCTGCCATTTTTAATCCATCTTGAATTGTAAGATGAAGCTACATTAAGTCGAATGTAAATTGTGCCACCATCTATCCTAACCTTTGGTTTAGTGATATAGAGTACAACAGCTTGAACTACACATTTTGATTCATTCTCCTGTGGGAAAATGTGGGTATATCATGAATGCCATTGGAGTATTTGTGGATTGATTTGGTACCCCTTCTTCGCTCACCATCATGAGCTCTATGATACCTTTGCACAGAAAATAAGATACATCTATCTCTTCAATGACATTATAGCATGTCCTTGGCCACTGGAATTATACAGTAGCTATCTTTTCGTTGAAGGGAAGTTTTTTATGGCAATTGATGAACTGGAGCTAGAGGCCAGCTAGCTTTTCATGTCCTCCAGAAAAAGTATATGCACTATTATGTTCATACCCTGAATACTAGTAGTGTGAATTGACATTTGCAAAATCAATTGCCATATGCATGAGTTGTGTATAAGAAGCTAAAAAGGAAACTCATGGGTAAGGATAACGACTGTAATCCACTCTCTTGTTTTGATGCATTTTTTGAAACTGGAGGAAGATTTATAAGATTTGCCTAAAAAAATAAACGAAAAAGAAAAAGAATCTAGATAGAGTACCATTATGATTGAGAAAAATTCTGCCAACCTGAGCCCACGGAAACATGTATCTACTTCAGGTTAAACTATGGGTATTCTTTATAACCCCCTGCATCTCAAGTAGATTCTGCTGTTAAAGTGAAAACTCCAACTGACATAGTAGAATTTTTTTGAGGGAGTCTAATTATTAGTTTCTCTCATATTAATTGAAGCTGTACATTAATTGTATCATTGACATAGCCCTAACACACTAAATGAAAATTCCATTGAGTAAACAAAACCCTTCTTATGGTGTCTTTGGGGTTTTTTTTTTTTTTTTGGGTAAGGAATTTGATTAGAGGATCTCAATATTTTTTTTGGTGGTGGGGGGGGGGGGGAGGGAGGGAGGGTTCAGATCCTCTGTCCACATTTCCTATTCAAGTTTGTGTCCAATTTAAGATGACGTCGTTTTATTAAATTGACAGTTTTATTAAATAAAACACGTCAACAGCTTTATTAAGTAAAATAATCATTTTAAGTTGGATACGAAATTTAAACAAAGAATCTGAATAAAGGATGTGGATGTTTGGCAGGGGAGGGGAACACACTTGTACATGATTTACTAAAAGATAGGAAGACATTTAATGTATAAGTTGAGCAGACCAACCATCCAGCAGTTTGGTCAAAGCAATGCTAGTTGAGGGAAGTACAGGGTATATCGTGCAAAAACCATATGTAAACAAGATTTATCCATTTTTCCTCACTTAGTGAAACAGACAGGAAACAAGGAGGGGATAGTTTCACCCAAACCTTTTATCACTCTATCCAAATCAAAACAAGAAGACAACTATATTGATGATTGATCATTCCTTAAAAACTGAAATGTTTAGTTCATTTGATAAAACATAATATTAATCATCATCATCACTTATATAATATGAGGAGATACCAACATTTCCTTTAGGAAGTATCCAATTTACACTTTTCAACACTTGCACTTTTCAATACTTATACTTTAATGTTTGATACAAATCGTGCACAATACCCCAAACAGTCTTGAAAGGAATTTGCCACACTGTAAAATAATTTTTCTGCTGCCACAAGTTTCCAAACTCCATGTGGCCTACAGATCAATGAAAATCCAGAGAACTCTAGGAAACAACTTTGGAAGATGTAATTCCGTCCAAATTTAGTAACTTCTCATATTAATTACATGTAGTAATCCCAAATCCAGTCAAATTTTAAAATCGAGGTATGCTAGTAGATTAATTTTCTTTTTTTTTTTTTTTTACTGGTGCAATTGAATTAGTAACTCCTAATCCACGTGTCATTCCAAAAGCAAAACTTCTTTTTTTAATAGTGACAATAAAAACAAGTTTAATTAAAAAGCAGAAGTCTTAACCTGCAGATCTAACTCCCCACCATTTGGATGTTAAAATATTCATAACATCATTAATATATTTATGGTTGGTAACCATAATGGTATATAACTACAGTATATTAGAAATGATGGAAAAATATTCCAAAATAATATATTTTTTTGTCTGCTTGACACTTCGAGGTTGAGATCTCTTTCCCCCTCTCCTTCAGTTTCAGATGCATTTTTCAAGTGATCATTTCACACAGGGCTACTGCCCAAACACTTTGTTTTATTTTCCACTCCAAATAGAAACAAAAGAGAGAAATAAGAATTCTTTTTTTCTTTCTTAAGGAAAATCACATAGAATTTTCATTGAAGGGATTCCGACCATATTCAATCTCTCTACCTCTTACCTCGTGAATCCGCCGCTGGTTTTGCTCCTCTCATTTTCCCCCTCATGCCTGGATTTTTATTTTATGGAAATAGTTTTTGTGCTTTTTTCCCAATCTGGGATTGCATAATTTATCTAATACATATTTTGTATCTAAATTAAATTTGTTTGTTTTTGCCAATTTGGGATTTCTTGGGAAGGAGGAGCGCTGCTCAAAATTTGTTTTTTTTTTTTAATTAGATGCTGATGCATTTTCATCAATTGAGTTTTCTCAAATTCTGAATTATGTAACTGGGTAGTGTCCTAAATTTCAGTTACATTTTGGCATTTGCTCCAATTGGGCATCATCAATTTAAGATCTTTGGAAACGGCTTGCATGAATTTGAGTAAAGACTGCAGCTTTATTTTTTTAAATGCTGATTTTTGAGATGAAGGATAGGCTTCAATGATGAGCAAAGTTGAAGAAAATGGAGGTTAGATCAGAGAGCTTGGGACAGGCAAGGCATGACAAAGATAAGGGAAGTTTACAAGGGGGCCAAGTAATCCAGAGAACGAGGTTACAGGTCTGGTTTATAAGGGTGTGTTCTAGCATTTTGATATGGACCTGTTTGGTTCAGCTGGTGGCTGTCGGCGAGCTGTGGCATCCCCGTTTATTAACTGGATTGTCAAGCCGGTTTAATGGAGTGTCTACATTCTCCTTTCGTGTTGAAGATGCTGTGCCGTCTCCTCCCATTCTTTTGCCTGCCAGTGAGTTTCTTGAAATCTCCAAATTCATTTCCAATGGTTGTTTTATGGTGGATGTGCATTTTAGATTACGATTTTGTTAGCATAATTCCGGTTTTTACATCATTTTAGGATAATGTGATCAGTATTTGTGGTCTTTGCTCTTTGTTGGTCATGTGAGATCTGCTGGACGGCATGGAAATTCAGATAGAGTCTCTGTGGAACAGGTTTCTCTATTACTGGTTGGATATGCATAAAGTGAGTGACTGGATTTAGGATATTAACTTTAAGTGTGGATAATTGATACTTGATTCATTGAAAGTGTTTATCTGTATACAATATTAGACATAGCTTAGCAGTCGTAGGAATCCATCAAATGGGACAAACTTAAGTAGAAATTTGGAGAAAGGCCGTTCTAATTGTGTAATCATGGAATTACAGAGTTGAGTATTTTATCTTTATTGAGTTGTTTGGTATTTTCTGCATGAATATTAGTTTGCCTTCACAATGACAAATACATGGCAAGCTCTTATATATAAAAGGTGCTATCTCTTTTCTCCTGGATATCGAATTATTGGTAGTTGTACTTTTCTTTCTATCCAGACGTTACGCATGGAAAAGATGGTCTTTACTTTAGCAAGGAAATAGGCTGACTCCAAGTTTTGTAGTTTCTGCTTATTACAGTAGCCTGCAATCTAACTTGTTTGCTATTTCACCAACTTTTGCCTTTGTTTTTGTCTCTTTTACTCATAATAAATGTTCTACTTCCTTTTTGGTTCTTTTGAATGCTGTTATCTCTTAAAGTCAGTTTGACTTTCTAAGACACTAAATAATAAACTGAATTCAGGTCTCTGATCTTCATTTAATAGGCTTAAAGAAGCAACAGAAAGCTTCTTGGCTTGAATGTTCATTAAGTTTGTACTAATGAGATCTTAAATGTTCACATCCTTGATTCTCTGCCTTCATTTGCCTAATTAATCTTATTACTCACCTAAAGCACTAGGTCAAATTAAGGAACCAGACTGAAGAGGAACTGATAATATACTACAAATAGTACGTAATGGCCTCCCAATGACACACTAATCATGCTTCCGTTCCCTTAAGAAAAATCTCTGAAAGTTATTCTTATATGTATTCTTTTAACCTTGTGGTTGTAATCTAAACTACCCCTAAAAAAACTACTCTCATCCCCCCCTTCTCTCATGATGATATATTGTTTAAAGATGTTGAGGTTCTTCCAACATGGCATATTTTATGAAACTTTGATCTATGATTTAAAGATTTTTTTTTTTTTTTCTAATTCAAGCGCAACAACATACTCAATTTGAGTTCACAGAAAGTAACACATTTAATTGCTAGTGCATGATAAGTTTGAAATAAAGGATTTGTCTTTCCTATGCTGACGGTGCATATGCATGCAATGTGCAGATAAATTTTGTTTGACATTCAGATGTAATTTATGCAGCATTCATCTAAATGTGCTTATGTTAGTAAAGAGTTCTTCCACCTTTGGTGTGGTAAAGACCAAGTATAAAAGAAATAGTAGTTTTGACTTTTCAAATTTGGTCTGAATACTTGGTCATTTGGGAGACAGTTAAGTGATTGATTTCTCAAGCTGAGATGTACATGATAGAGAATGGTGGTCTAACCTGATGTGGAGTTTGAGTGTCCACAAGGGAAAAAAAGTAGCAAGTGTTTCTTTCAATGAGTATTATGGGGATAATAAAGTCACACATTTAGCCACTGTTAATGTAATGAAACATATTGGATTTCTGTCACAGGGATTATGAACCACTGTTAAGTAGTTAACCTGTAAATACACTTGTGACGTATGCAGTTTTATGTTTATTGTCCATATTGCTGCGTTAGACAAAAGTAATTACCTTTTGACCGTTAATAGGCCAACGGTTTCTGTCATTCTTTGCAAATAAGTTTTTGCACATAATGAGAGAGAAATTGTGTTCTTGCAGGAAATTATACAAGTAATGGTTTTCTTAAAGTGTCTTGCAATGGTGGCTTGAATCAAATGCGCGCCGCGGTATGTATGGAACGTCTATGGTTTCTGTTGCAGTGGTCTTCTTATTATCTAGTTACTAATTTAGTCAATTTGGAATGCTAGATCTGTGACATGGTAACAGTTGCTCGGCTTTTAAATCTCACTTTGGTTATTCCAGAGCTTGATAAGAAATCATTCTGGGCTGATCCTAGGTACTTCAGATTTTACCAAAAAGTAGTTAACTTGTAGTAATTCAGAAACATTTGGATTTCTATACCTCCATTTCTTTCCGTTACAGAAGTTTCTATGGTGTATAATTTGCAGTGATTTTGATGACATTTTTAATGTAAAACACTTCATTGACTCATTAAGAGATGAAGTTCGGATTATTAAGAGATTGCCCAAAAGGTTTGGAAGGAAACTTGGGTACAAAATTCTACAAATGCCTCCTGTTAGCTGGTCAAATGAAAAGTACTACTTGGAACAGGTTTGTTTACTTTGTATTGTTGCAAATATATCTTTATCATTTAAATAATCTGGATGACATTTCTATTCATGAAGGTAGACAGACACCTAGATATGCTTCTTATATTTATATAAAAGAAGAAGCCATGATCAAACTCAGAGCTTTCATTTGAACATGCAGATCTTACCCTTATATGCCAAGTACAAGGTGATACACTTCAACAGAACAGACACTCGACTTGCAAACAATGGACTTCCTGTTGAGCTCCAAAGACTCAGATGTCGTGTCAATTTCCAAGCACTTAAGTTCACCCCTGAGATTGAAGCTTTGGGTCAAAAGTTGGTGCACATTCTGCAAGAAAATGGACCGTTCATGGCATTGCATCTAAGATATGAGATGGATATGTTGGCTTTCTCTGGTTGTACCCATGGATGCACTGAGGAGGAAGCTGATGAGCTTAAACAGTTGAGGTAATTGCTTGTTGAATTACGCATTATTTGGATAAATATGTTGCAGGGAATTCTTCTCAGCATAAAAAAATGGCTGATTTTATTCTCATTGACTACATTAACATGACACAGACACAATTATCCACTCCTGGATATTCTGTTTAGTTAATGAGGGAAAATAAGATTCTTGTAGCTCAGTTGCAGACGCATGTATCATATACATTTTCTGCATCTATATCAGGTCTTTTGGCCAGAAACATGAATATTGATTTCTTAGGAAAAGATGCACTAGGTTATCTCTCAAGCTCTGTGCTTCTGAGATGAGTGATATGGGCGATCATTCCAGATTAATTTTGTGAATTTCTACATAATTGGCTGTTGCAATGACTGAAGAGATAACTATTTCATGCATGATCAAAAAAATGCCCCCCCCCCCCCCCCAAAAAAAAAAAAAAAAAAAGAAGTTCTGAACGTAAGTAGGTTTTTGGTTCACCCTGTCACCTTGTCTGTTTTCCATTATTGCTATCCTGGAAGATGTAGATTGACGGGCAAGCAGAACTACACCAGGCTTTTGGTTCACCCTGTCACTTTGTCTAGTTTCTATTGTTGCTATCCTGGAAGACATAGATTGATGGTCAAGTAGAACTATGATCACATTTTTTCACACAAAGTTTTTTTCTTTTTTAAATTTCCCATTGACATTGCTTTGTCAGATCCAGTTTTGGACCAAGGGAGGTCAGTTGACTGCAATTAGCCCCTTGCTTGCCGTGCAAAGATGAGGTCTTTTGATCCCATGTCTCTTAAAAGACTACCTTGTGGTTATACGATCTCAAAACAAAGTGTAAAATATGATAAAGTTAGAAGAGACCGAGATTTGTGGAGTATTAATTTTTAGATCCATAATTCCTTGTTAGAAATATATTACATCATCATGTTGTCACAAATATAGTTAGAATGATTTTCAGGTTTATTGAATTTCTAGAATGTACTGTGGTTTCAGGTATGCATTCCCTTGGTGGAAAGAGAAAGAGATAATATCTGATGTAAAAAGATCCGATGGCTTATGTCCCCTTACACCTGAGGAGACATCATTGATTTTGAAAGCATTGGGTTTTGACAGGGACACACAGATATATATTGCATCTGGTGAAATATATGGCAGTGCAAAGAGACTTGCCGCCCTAAGAACTGCATTTCCCAGAATTGTAAGTGATTGTAGACAAGATCTTCTTTTGCTTAAGATGTTATGCATTGAATTTTGGGCGTGCTGAATTCTGTTTTCTCCTGAAAGCTTATTAAATGCTGGAGTGTCACTATAAAACTTCAAGTAATAATTATGAAGTGGGCTTAGCATTGTGATTTTTCCAAACGTTTCTGGATCTTGGGGGCTGGTAGCTTAGGGGTAAAATCTACACAATTAGATTGTTCGTCCATTCAAAGTGCATCTACATAATTAAACTAAAATTTCCAAATAGTTGGGAAATGATTGATGTACAAATCTCAGCACTGTTACTGCCCTGCTTTTAATTTTCCCTCCCAGAACGTATACTTAATTGGTTGACTGGACAGTTCCATGTGACCTTTCAATAATGTATGTAGAATGGTCCTATAGAAATACCTTAATGTTTGGATTGGTGCATGTTCTATATAAAATGACTTGTTATTTCATTGAATTCTGTTGCTATTTCAATTTCAGGTGAAAAAGGAGATGCTATTAGATCCTGAAGATTTGCAACAGTTTCAGAACCATTCATCTCAAATGGCTGCCCTTGATTTCATTGTTTCAGTGGCCAGCAATACATTTGTTCCTACCTATGATGGAAACATGGCAAGAGTCGTGGAAGGTCATCGAAGGTATATATTTTACGACTTAAAGTGTTTTGGGAGCATTTTAGTGTATCAGAGCCCTTAGACCTGTGAAAAGTCCCTGATTAGATTTCTGGCAGGTATCTTGGTTTCAAAAGAACCATCCAATTGGACCGGAAAAGGCTTGTAGCACTATTGGATATGCATCAGAATGGGACGATCTCATGGGATGAGTTTTCTGTTGCTGTGCGGTTGGCACATGCGAGCAGAATGGGACAGCCTGCACGTCGTAGAGTTCTTGTTGATAAACCGAAAGAAGAAGATTATTTCTATGCAAATCCGCAAGAATGCCTGTGCGAGGGAACAAGTTGTGATGACTTATTAGGCCCTGGCAATTCAACTGTAGTCCAATAACATCTGCCGCCAATACCAAGCCTCAATTTGTTTTTCACTTCCAAGGATCCTTGCTAGACACCGTGTGAAGAAATCACGGTGCTTCAGCTCGCGACGGCGTGGGATCATTAGCGTTTGTCCATGGAAAACTGTCAGACTTGTCATGGGCGTCAGAGCGGTGTGTTCATACATGGGAAGCCTTGTAAGAAGCAGCAGAAAATACATAGAAATGAAGAGGAAGGTTTAGAAGTTCCACTTGGAATTTAATTGTAATCATTCTTTTTGTTCATATGTAATTGGTTTTTTCTGATGGCTATTCATGGGATCTTTCATTGTTTTAGCATAAGAAGCTGCCAGCAGAACTATAATTGTTCATGCGTTACTACTGATTAGTCAACAGGCGCCATTTTCGCCACCTGTCTGATCAGATAAGAAGGTAAAATCGAGGCAATGAAGGCCTCTTCGATGATTGTAATCAATAACTACTCCAATACCACTGTAAAATTCGCAATTTGAGCAAATTTGAGTCGCTTCTGAGGTTTTTGAGTTAGTGTCTTTCTTGATGCATTGAGATAACTAAATCTTCCACTTAATTTGATGCTTAAAAACTCTCGACAATAATCAAGTATAGAGGTTAAATGATATAAAGAACGGTTCCATTCAGTATTCTCTTTAACTAACCCAGCCTTCATGTGTCAAAGTTCCTTTTCTCCATTGGATTGTTAAGCCAAGAGGCTCTGAATCATTTTACCTATTTGAGGATGAAGGGAACTTTACAGGTTGTTACGTAGATGCTAACTCATATCAGTTCGTGAGGAGGTACACGCCTCAACCTACCTTTGCTTTGTTACAGTAGTAACCACCAATAGCAAGCTTGTGTCCCACACTCCCAGGTTTGCAGAAAGTGCATCTGAATCTAAAACACTTCCACATCGATTGAGGTGAACAAGTGTACGGATCTATATCTTTAAACAATGTTCCTGCTAAATTTAGGCCAACAGAAGCAAATATATAAGATTAGCAAGTTCAGAAATTGAAAAACAGAAAGCTCAATCTGCAAGACCATCCCAGGACACGAGTACGGAGAAGCTCATGAATCCAGACCACTTGTAGACACTGGCGGGGCTTCAGATTATGAAATATGTGGTGACTGCTCTTCAGTGGAGGATGATTGCTGTAGTTGCCTCCTGCAGGATTTAGATGCATTGCCAATAGTGTCCACTTAGAGAAGCTCCACTAATCCCATGTAAACTTGTGTCTGCTTCCTTCCCTTGCAGCATAATACATGAACAAACAAGAAAAGTTCACTGGTGGCTGCTACTCTCTACTCCCAGAAGATTATCTCACCTTGCTCACCGATGAGACCAAGATCCTTGAGCCTCCTTTCTTGGTAATATTCCAAGCCGTCCAACTCTGATTCTCTCTCTGCAAAGATTTTGTCAATGTGTTGCAGTACCTTTTTCTCTCCTGCTCTTATCTTAACAGCCATCTCATGCCTTGTGCAAAGATTTCCTCTCTCTATTAGTTTCTCATCCTGCAGTTTATATACTGATTAGCATTTTAACAACCTTCTGGTTGAAAGATATTTTGTTATGCAGGTCCAGTTTTCAAGATAGAGTCAAATACATGGACAAACTAACTTTGTAAGGCAACTACTGTGCTACAGGCTACAGTCAAGAAGACTTTCATAGATCCTAGGAACGAGAGGACTATTAGAGGAAGAAAAGTGCATAGAGTACATAAAGAAAAAAATTGAAGAATAAGCAAAATTGAGCTTGAGATTTTAGGACACAAGAAGACTGAGTCTACAATCTATGCGAAATTCTGGAGTCTGTAATCAATAGCAGTATACAGGCAGTTGCAACATCTCCGCATTCTCCATGAACAGTGCTGAAAATCTCATGCCACTTAAAGTTGGATCTGCTTTAACTATGCGTCCACTTATTGCAATGGTCATATAGATGTCAACAGGATCTGCTTTCAAATGCTATACTTTGGCAAACAACTATAATCGAATTCAATGAATGAGGGCAACTCAGTCTTCTCTCCTAGTCTATCAATTGCCAAGTGAGCGAAGAAGATAACCACAAGTCCATGAATTTCAGTTAAACAAGATGTGCCCAAGATGCTCAAGAAAAGAACTCCTTTCGGTAGTAAAGCAAAAGGACTTGCTCACCTCCTCAATGGTGGTGGGGTAGCTAGAAAGTGCAGATTTGCAAGCATTTTGAACCACTTGACATATAAGCTCCTCATTCGCACGGCTAACAGGCAATTCAAGGTGACCCCAAACAGCATTTCTGAAAATTGATTCCAGAAGAAAAGCATCGGTTCCGCCAAGTGCTACAAGCCGGAGATATGGAAGCATGGCTGGTGGAAGAGGGCGATCCAATTTAATATCAAAGTAGGCAGTTTCAACTAAACCATTTGTCTCAGCAATATCCAGCTTGTCCCCAAAAAATGCATCCGACTCAGAAATTTCTAATGTTAATGTAAATGCATCACGATTTGACCCTGATTCAATGAATCCATAGTCCAAAGCCATATCAGCATTGCTCTTGTTTAAATCATATTGAATGAAGACCTGCAGAATCACAATGCTGTCATGTGTTTTTTAAACTTCATAGTTCACTTAGGCTCCATTTCGGTTTGCGGTGCATTTACGAAAAATGTGCTTTTAAGCACTAAAAGTACTTCTAGAGTATTTGGTAACTAATTTCCCATAACTTAAGTAGCCCAGCTTTTGATAACTTCAAAGCACTCTTGTTAAATACTTGTGTCAGAAGTGCTTCTTTACAAGCCACAGCAACCCAAAATGGGGGCCTTACTCTAATTGCTGCAATAATTGGCGACTTCGCCCTTTGCATTCTAACTAGTTGGAACTGATTCACATATTGTAAATTTTCAAAGTGCATTTATATCCCACCTCAACTAACTGAAATTAGAAGGGAAAGGACCCTTAAACTCAGATCTCATATCTAGTTAGCTCCTACAATGGTCATTGACCAATAGACTAATATACAAGCAATAGAAGGTAAAGAAAATACTAATGAGAAAGACATGCTAGGAGTTACAAGACAATCCATGATATAACAAGATAAGTTTAACAAATTGAAGTGCCATTGATGTGTGTGTGTGTATATATATACATCCCTGAGGCAGTATTTTTAACTAAGTGAAAGTACATATACTTTCAGCTAATAAACATCACCTGCTCACCAGCCTTAAGGTGTAATGGGCTCCTCAGAGAAAATAGGTAATCCCAAGAGAAAAGACCTGCTGGTCCTCTAACTTCATGCGCATGATCTTCTGTGGTTACAATGTCGCTGTGGTTGATCTGATCCATATACCAACTGTCTTAAAAAATAATTGTCCAAGTGAACTCTATAAAGCCATTGAAATTATATTCCACACAAAAGGGCTTAACAACTCAAGTTAAGAGTAATAGACAGGCCACAATTGGCCGTATCTGATGAATTGACATTTACTCAATCCAGTACATCTGTTTTTTAGTCCTTATACAATAAAGAAAATAATTATGGAGCTTGAAGATGCTAACAACAGCCTTTAGGCTTATTACTGCGTCTAAGGTTCATATTATCCTTTGTTTTCTTCTTGTACTTATGGCAAGTTTGGCATTAGAATTTTCAGCGACAAACAGCTTCGAGTGTGTCATTTCATGTTGGTATATAAATACTGTGCGTTTTTGCTGGACTTCCAAAAACCATCACGTTTACTCAGTGAACAGATGTTCCTAACAACGAAGCCAAGCAAAGTACAAACATTTGAGATTTTCACCAAAAATAACATTAAAAATAAAAGAGCATTTAGTTTCAAGCATGTTACGATGGTATATGATATAGTAAGGATTTTTATCTTTCCATCAATTTTAACAACAATTTTGAAAAGGATCCACCAGCACATGAAATTTGAAAGCAATTGCTGCAGAACATGAATCTAACAATAGATATCAGGGCCTACCAAGTCAGCAAACGGGATTACAACAAGATTCTGATTTCGAAGCCGTGAGAATGCCCTTGATCTGAGTATCCCAAATGCCCAAAAAAACTCGTCCAAAGTTATAGAAGGGAAAAGCTTCTCGTTGGGAATGATGACTTCTGCTTCCACTTTCAAAAACTCATTTTGTACATACTCTTTCACACCTAATGTCGTGCTCAATAGTTGTGTCCCTAAAAGACGAAGTAAAAAACATTTCAATCTTCGATGCAGAGCAAAAATCTGCAACAAAATAAAAAGCTTCTTCAGCTCCTTTACTTTTAAATTGCTATTTTTACGGATCTTCATTTTGTGAACCTTAAAATCCAATCTTTAGTACATTAGATACAGCAACTTGAGGAAAAGATAGAGCCAGCAAGTTTCGCCAAGATTCTTGTCCTCCAAGAGAAATTATATGCCACGACCTAATTGGTTCAGTTGTGGCACCCTTTGTTAATTAGTGCAAGGTGCAGTGCACCTCCCTTACTCCTACGTAGTATGTAAAAGAAAAATAAGGAAAACAAGCCGGATTACCTTGAAGCTCAGCAAGCTCCTCGTCTGACCTGCACTGGAAGAGTATGTCAAACAATAGGGATGAAAAAAACTCAACCTTGTAAATTTTCAAAAGCAAAAAATTTCTAAGGAACAGAAAAAAAGTAGGAAATTTTGGCTGGACCTACCAAAAAATAGTGGAGTCAGTAGACTCTGGAAGAATTTCAAAGTAAAATTTCCATTTAGAATCCTCTCTTGACTTTTCTGTGAGCAAGAATAGAGCAACAGAAATCCAAGGCTTCAAACCAGAACAAACACTACCAATTTCTGAAGCTGCAGCTGCATCAGGATTGATCCAAAATCTCTTGGGAACCTCCAAAACAACCTCATTTTTGGCAATGTCCCTTGTAGCAACAAGGCCTAAGCCTTCTGGGACAACAGCTGGCTTCACTGGAGTTTTCGACGAAACCACGCCTTCATCAGAAAGCCACTGCCAGAATGTCTGTACAGATTGTGGAATCTGTGGGTCAGTTTTAGTCGAGAGAACTGAGGTTATAAGCGCTGGTCTCTTCAACTGGAAAGTGGGTTTTGCTCTAGAAAAAGAGAACTTTTTTGTGGGCGTTAAAGAGGGGAGATATGCAGAGGAGTATGAGGGATTGAGAGACAAGAGATTGGACATTGCTATTTCTGCTTAGCTTCTTTGGTTTGGTTCAATAAGCAGCGGTTTCTGTGTTCGAAACCAAGAGGCAAAAAATGAGGTTGGAAATCAGTGGCAATTCTTTATAGCTTCTGGTAATGGATAATCATTCCGTTTCCTCGATATTCCTATTATGCCATTTAACTTTTTTCCCCCTTTTTCTTGTTTTGGTGGGTAAACTTTACAACGTAGGAAGACATTTTGCCTTCCACAGAAAACTTTTTCCCCTTTTTTCTTGTTTTGGTTGGGCTTGAAATTTGAGCTCCGAAATTTGCTTGAGAGAACAGTTAAGTCAAATCTTGCCCTCCAGTTTCTGTAAGCGTGCACTATAAGTTGCTAATTTGAGTTAAAAGAACGTTAGTATGTGGCATTTCTTTTCTCATTCATTATAGTCACTATTCTTCCATTTACCATTTTCTGAACCTCTGGCTTGTTCAGACTTGGAAGCAGAACACTTATTACTCTATGATTGAATCTTATTAATTTTGCAGGTGACGCCTACAGCACGTATTAGAGGTTTCTTAATTGCAATTTGTAGCGCCAATTCGGAATCTGTGTCCAATTTCGGAGAATGATGGTACTCCGCTTGGAGGTGGGACAAGCAGTGATGGAATTGCGCAATGCTGAGTCGGTAGCTTCTCCAATGCATCAGCAAAAGTTTTTGAAGAAAATTCGGTAGGAGGAAAATACACTTGCAATGGAGGAAGAAACTATTTTTCCACTTTGTTTTCTTTCTCCTCGTAAGATGCTCCATCCCTCTGATATACCGCAGACAGTTCTAGCTTTTTTGCTTCTCCAGAGTCCAAATTTTTCCTTTCAGAGAGACTTAACTTTCAATGGACAATGACATCTGTGCATCAGAAACGCAACAACCCCACCCCACCTAAAATTAAAAAAAAAAAAAAAAAGGACCAACAACAACTTTCCCCAGAAAGGGAAAACAGAAAAAGGAAAATAGCATCCATTAAAAGATTTACTTCTACAGGTTGTGTATAGGCCTTGATGCAAGTGAAATTTGTGAATATCAGGAGGACAGAATAATCAGCTTTCTCTATACATGTAATTCTCATAAGCTTTTGCCTTTGCTTCATGAGAAGTAGAACCTGGGCAATTAAAGTTTCAAGCCACAAAAGTGCACCAGAAAGAAGACAATTCCGAAAGAAACAACTATTTCACGACATATAGTACGTATTACTGCCAGAGGAGAGAACTAGAGAAAAAGGAATAGGAACAAGTGAAAGTTTGTTGAATATGAGACTCGATGTCCATTTACAAAGCAACCCCCTCCAATGTCCCTTTGCCAAATTCACATTGCCATTTTTATAGATGCAACCGAAGTTTTCTATGAACAGCAGATAACATAACCTATCACATTATCACCAAACGTCAAGAGCGCAGGCTGGAGACAGCAGACATACAACACCAGAAATAGTCCACATGAACTTGGATATCTGAACAAAGTAAAAGTGCAAATGCAAGATTATGGAAGTCAATAGGTCATACACATTAAGATTTCCAAATGTGCTTCAATGCCTAATGGTTATTAACCATAAGGAGAAATTAGAAAAATTCCAACTTGCAATCCAAGTCAGTAAAGTTTCTTGTTATGGAGGTGAATGCATAAAGTCTCAAGAAACTTTTGTGCTCTGGGTTTTCAACTTTATCATTCAGTATCCAATTCAAGATAGCTGTCACTGAAATTTGCGTCCTTGCACCAAAAACTATGTTCCATATTTGCAAAAACTCTACAATGCTAATTGACATCTATAAGCACAGACACACCCCACAACCAAACACCACAAAAACACAGAAGCGGGGTAGTGTAGAGACAGATTTCTCCTTCTATCACGTCCCTAAGCAAAACAAAGAATTTGCATTGAGTGTTGACACAACAAGAAGCTGAGCAAACAGATTCCACAAAATCCATTGAACTGCAAGGAGCAGAAGCAGATAAAAGCAATTAACCTGTGAATGCATAACATTCAAGTGATTGATTTTGTTCACCTGTACTGGCAACAAAATCTCAAATGTTCCACCAAGATGATTATACATTCAAATCATTTAAATCTGAGAAAGCAATAAGTTAAACACTAACTTTCTATAACCAAGCAAATCTCATTCAGTTTCATGTCACAAACACGTTCTCACTTTAAAATTTGTCATGTCCACATCCAAAATCAGACCTTAACAAAATGTAAGAACTATCTTTAAAACGAAGAGCTTTCAATTGTAAAGGAATAATAGTATCATTTAGAACTTTCCAGCTAATGAGAAAAGTACAGTTATTCAAATTTATCAATTGTTGTCAGAAAACTCAGCATTTCCCTATAGTTACCTTATAATAATCTCTATAATTCCATTGCTTCCAATCCTCCGCAAAATTCATCATATGAATCGATAACAGCAAAAAAATTCCTAATTTCCCAAAAAAGAAAAAGTCAAGAACCCTGATCTTTCTTTTCCCCAGAACCGCCCAAAACTCCACCTTTCTGCTCACTGTTTTGCTGAGAAACACCCGAAAACCGATCTTTCTCGTCGCTCTTCTGTCCAGGAACACTCAAAGCCCCATCTTTCTCCTTACTCTTCCGCTCAGAATCACCCGAGACTCCGTCTTTCTCCTCAACCTTCTGCTCGGAAACCCCCAAGGCTCCATCTTTATCAGAATTTTCCGCCGATGCTGATTCCTCAATCCCTTTCTCAGTTTCTTTTTCCTTTTCTTTCTCCAATTCCATTCTGGCCTCCTCTTGAGCAGCCTTCTCAGCCAGCAAAAGTGGGCCATAGTAATCAGCATGAGCTTCCATACATCTCTTCAAATTACCTGTAATCTCAGCGCACTTGTCCACAATATCTTCATTCTTTGCTTCACCTTCTTCAACACACTTTTCCCACTCAATAAAAACCTCTCTACAACCTCCCCCTTTCATAAATAAGCAAAACCCACATTCCCCCTCCTCCTCCTCTTCTTCTCCTTCAACCTCCCCTTCTGGGACGGCGTCGTCTTTTTTGACTTCCAAGTCTTCTGGCTGATTTTCTTGCTGCTTTTCTGACGGTGGATCTGATGATTCTTCTGGTTTGTTATTGGTTTCAGGCGGTGTATGATCATTGGTTGGCTCCGATGGGGGCCTAGAATCGTGGGTTGGTGGGGAATCTGAAGATGGCATGGCGGCGGAGGTCGTTTTGGTGACGGTGTTAGCGGTTGCGGTGGGGGACTTAGGGTTTTCTGATGAATTTGTAGACAAATTGCCTCCCATGGCTGTTTCTTTCTTAAACCTCTTAAACCCTGCCTGTCTCCCTCCGACTTTTCTATTCCATTGTTAATTAATGGATGGGCAATTCAGCATGACTTGGAGGTGAAGCCAGTTCAAAAGACAAAAAAGAAAATTTGACAAGTGGGGGTTGAAGAGTATATAAAATTTTGGTTTCTTTTGTTTGAAATTAATGGATGGGAAAAAAAATTAATAAGTTATGAGAATTCTATTTGTAGCTTTATATTTCAATTTTCAACTTTGTGTCTTCTTTTTCCCTCCCTTTGTGCACCTTTTAATTAGTTATTTTGTCAAAAATATAAAAGTTAGTGATTCCGCAATTGTAATGAAAATTGGAGTCCTATGTGTGCGGTTGTGTATCGGACACTTGGACGCCAAAATGGCCTATGGTCTTTTTTTTTTTTTGATAACAAGTCTAGGGGTGGCAATCGGGTCGGGTTCGGGTTGAGAGAATGGTATAACACAAAACCCACTGACCCGAACCCGACCCGCCAACCCGAACACGACCTAATACGGGTTGGCGGGTCGACCCGAAAATAACCTGAAGTGACCCAAAATGACCCGAAGTGACCCGAAATGATCCGAAGTGACCCGAAATGACTCGAATTTTTTGACCTTTAACAGGTCAATCGGGGTCAAACGGGTCAACCCGTTAATGACCCGACCCGACCTATTTATTTTTGGGGTCAGTCGGGTTTCGACCCGATTCTGACCCGAACCCGCCAAGCCTTGACCCAAACCCATTATTTTCGTGTTAGGTTCGTGTCGGGTTTTCGGGTCGTGTCGGAAATTGCCACCCCTAATAACAACAAACCTCTATAGTTTGTAGGCCTGTCAACGGACCGGATCCAGACCCGGATCTGATCCGTTTTTTCAGATCCGGAACGTATTCTAGACCCGTCTATCCGGATCCAACCCGAATCCGTTTTATTTATAAAATGAAATGGGTCGGATATGGATTTATATGTTCCGACCCGTTTTGGACCCGAATCCGAATAGTATAATTATTTTAATAAAAAATTATATGTTTTATTAAAATTTGCTACAAATCTACTTGTTTTTAAATTAAAAATAAAATTTTATAAATTAAATGTTTATTAAAATTAATTTAATTATATTATTAATATTCTATTAATAAATTTTATGTATAAATATAATTATTATACTTAATTAATTCTTAAAAATGGATATACCCGATCCGAATCCGGATCCGGATCCTCTACATTGAGACCCGTCCAAATTAGGATCCGAATCCGGGTCTTCACTTTACATAGCAGATCCGGGTCCGAAATTATCAAATCCGACCCATTGACACCCCTAATAGTTTGTTGCTAATGACCAACGGAGTAACGCCGAGTCCATTATTATTGGCTAAGAAAAAAGAATAATTTTTTGTACCCAAGGAATCTTCTGCTTTCTTTTTCTTTTTTTTTTTTTGCCCTTTTTCCTATATTTATTTACATACTCATGAGGGACTTACTTGGTGTAACCGTTTTTACATGAAATTATGTTATGTTTATTTAACCCTTTTTTTAAAAAAGATTTTTAATTTAATCAAATCCCTTATTTTTTCCCTTTTTCCTATATTTATTTACATACTCAATAGCGACTTATTTGGTGTAACCGCTTTTATATGACATTATGTTATGTTTATTTAACCCTTTCTTAAAACAGATTTTTAATTTAATCAAATCCCTTTAAAAAACCTCTAATGATGGAGCTAATTTCATCTAAAACTATTTCAAAATTACAATTCATTCCACATTCACTCCGCCCTTTTCTCTCTTGTTTTTTAAAAATCAATTGAAGTGCACTCAATTCGTCAATTTCACTCGTGAATATCATCTTAATTTCATAAAAATCCATTGGTATCTGACTATTGGCAGCCATTGCTTACGTATTTCATGCAAGTGAATATAGGGAAAAAAAAAAATGTCAAGAGGTGAGATAAAAGCAGTGAAACATATGAAGCAATTTCCAGAATTCCGAGCTAACTAGTCCATAACTACAACGACCGTAAGTTCTCAAAGGATCAAGAAAATGCATATATCAATCCAAGTAATTCCGAGCTGTGACTGACTCCTACTTCTTCCTGGCCGCAGTAATTAGGATGAGGTTTCATGCACCTCTTCAGCAGCACCGTGGTAATGTCAAAGCACTTGACCACTTCTTCCTGATGAACATGTGCTCTGTTTGTCTCTTTGACGACTTCCTCCTCCTCCTCATCTGCCTTCTCTAAAGATTCTTCCACACAGTTTTCCCACTCTTCCAAAACTATGTATTTAAAACGCTGGTCTTTCCAGAACAGGCGAATCCCGCAAATAGCCTCTTCTTCTTCTCCTTCTTCTAGTTCTTTTCCTCGTCTTCCTTTGACCTCATCACCTTCTGGAGCGGCAAAGTCCTTTTTGACGTGCAAGTTATCTTCTGACGATGATTTTTCTGGTGCGGCTCCTTTGGTTGGGGTTGTGGCCCTTGTGGGTTCATGGGCTGGCTCTGATTCAGGTGTTGAATTGTGGGTTCTCTGGGAAGTTGGGGATGACATAGCGGGGGTGGAGACTAGATTGGTAGTCGTGGAAGTTGCTCTCTGAAGAGCTTCTTAAGAGCGATTTAGTACTGTCTTTTTTGGGGACTCGAGAAGAATTTATATAACGTTTGGGCGCTTACTTGACTTGGAGACAAAGCCAGTCCATGCAACTATGCAAAGTCCACAACCAAAAGGAAACTTTAAAACCTACTTATTTTGTCTCGAGTGCTGATGACCTTCTTTTTCTTTTTCTTTTTTTTTTTTTTTAAATTATGGATGGATTGAATTCTATAAACTTCTCAGCCCTTTCTCTATAAAATAGATATTATAAGGTTCTTAGCTTTACCTGTACACTTCCAATTTGGACCCATGAGTGCAATGAGAAAGCATTTGAATTTGACAATTAGTATCATTATTAGTACTGGACATTTGCTAGGATGAATTTACATTTGCCACACAATGACTACTCGATCATGGAGTCCCAATTTTGGCTCAACGTCTTCAGCTTCTTTTCCGCTCTGCAACAAGAGAGGAAGGATGCAAGAATAGTTAAGTCCCACCTGCGAGTTCCATTGCTGAATGTGACTAGTAGCATTTGAATGAGCAGAAGTTTTGACGATAATTTGTTGCCGGACTAAAACAGGCAACTTTGAACTAAATTACATTCACCACGAATCTAGCTCAAAACTCCCAGGAAGTGATAAAATGTTTCTGTTATTGTCTCTTTGACAGTCCCGGGGTGGAGAAGATCCTTCAGCTGGCAGGTGACAACGATCCATTTGCGACTCCACTTCTTTGATGGAAGAATATCATTGGATAGTTTCATAGCAGCCAGAAATCATATAAAAGCTATACATGTTTAATCATCCTTGTCATCACTCTCATCATTCTCTTCATTCTCCTCATTGTAATTGAAAGGCAGTGGGACCGACTTGAATGCTCTGTACTTTCCAACATTGTTTAAGTGCTCATTCTCCAACCTGATGGAGTAACAGAAGATTTCGTGTTAGTCCCTTTATTCTTCTCTATGGGTCTGTAAAAGTAAAACCACAAGATTGTTTCCAGTCTTTACACCAAGCAAGGAAATAAGGTCCATATTAAAGTAGTTGATGAATGCATGGATTGAAGTACAGAAGCAGACACAATGATCTGGAAATGTCTTGGTTGAGCCAAGTGCACCAATTAAATCTATGGCTTGGAAGACTGGCATTACCAAGAGGCACCATGGCTAAATTGCAATTAAATAATGAGAATTTACCTGAAAAAGTTCCACATCCCACGCCGAAGGATTTCCAAGCAAGAAAATGTGATTGAAATGGCATTTCCCCTGAGGGAATGCAAATCAAAGGGCAAGACCACTTGTAGCCAAGCAAATCTTAGAAGAACATCCAATACCTGATAAGAACAACACAACACATAATGCAACAGAGATCTAACCCCATGAGAAGCCCAATAAATTGCAAGCAGATGCTTTTCACATTACATTACCATAGCTGAAAAGTACACGCTCTTGTGGGAAAGAACAAGCTTATCTCTCAAAAGAAAGTTGTTTGATTTCTTCTGAAGAAGTCCCCAATCCACTACAATATCCCAGTACGTGTTCATAATAGTTGTGATGGCTGAGCTCACAATGGCCAATACCTTCCATGTCAAACCCTTCCTTAGTTCAAAAGCTGTTCTGATGACAACTGCAATAATTGTCGAGAAATATCTCACACCATTACATCCATGACAGTAATCTCTCTCTTCCAACAGTCGTCGGACACACTACAAAGTCACATGGAGCTTATAATTGTTCCAGCTGGCCAAAAAAGCAATGTTATTGCCAAATAAAGAAACCAACAAGCGGACAGTAAGTAGATATCGGCTCTTTTTTGGGTTCAGAAGAACCACAAATAAAGTATTTTGGATATCTCAGTTTGCAACTATGAGAAGGCCTAATAATTACCAAACATGAAGAGTACATACACTAAAAGATTCTAGGAAACAGGTTGCACAAGTTTTAACAGCTGGACCGTGAACACAGGTCTTGATGCTCTTCCTTAACAATGTACCTGCCTTTTCCAATTACAAGCTTCTCCATTTTCTTTTTCGGTAATTACTACATAGTCCCTTATACTGTGCAAGCAAGAAGAAAATGAGAGGATCAACTATTTATGAAGCCTTAGACGCATCAACAATTTATTGTACTTTCTTGTGCAATTTCTTAGAGCCCTTATCTTTGACAATTATTTCAGCAAAGAACTAGAAGGTAGTCGCTTAAAGTCCTGGATACTAAGAATGAACTAGCGGAATAACTGTCTGAAGAAAAGCAGTTTATATTAGTTAGCCACATATATACAACAAGGCCAAATAAAAAAAGTACCATGGATTTGTTAGTCCAAAACCTGTTTCCTGCTTTAGCAATGTCAGAGGTTTCTCTGTTTTATAGATGTGTGAATATAATTGTTGAATATAAGATAAGAAAATTAAAGAAATAAAAGGAAAGAATAACATGTCACCAAGATGATTCATTATATGATGCTCAAAACCATAATACTATTAAAATCTTTTGATGGATCACAAAGCATGAATATTTGTGGAGTTAAAAACTCAACAAGGATAATGAATTGAGTGAGACCTGAAGGAAGCGAAGCCAGTATGGTATGACTGCAATAACGAAGTAGAAAACAGCATAGACATCACGAGTCATACACTTATTTTGTCCCTCAGAAGTCCTGTAAGTGTAGTAGCAAATATAGTACTCAAAGCTCCTCAATGCCTGTATCTGCAATTAAACAAAATATAAAACATAAAAACAGAAGCACAAACAAAGACCCCCGAAGCATAAGTAAGATCTAAACCTGGCTAGTGAGTTGGTCTGCCAAAAAAAAATCTGGAAGAGTGACCTGCATGAATGCAGAATCCAGAAAAGAATGTAGTCACGAGATGTATACCTCTAGAATTATGTTCACATACAAATTTTTGCAGCCAAAATTACCTTATAAAGAGGAGCACAGATACAGCGAAATATACTTTTCATTAGGAATACACGACTTGAATGATAGACAATGTTGAAGGGACAGAACATAATGATGAATATAACCTATATAAACAACAAAATACTTCAGTCCATAAATCGAATTAATGTAGCAGTGATTGATCAACATTTGGTTGATATCTGGATCTCACAGTGATCAGGCCTAAAGGCATGAATTTGGCATATTTCTGGTGATCTTGAGCTCCTGAGTCCATCTTTATGTGCAAATGTACCAGGAAAGTAGCAAGAGCAAGCATTGCAAGTCCATTCCCAAGGAGAAATACTTCCCCATAACCTAATTCAGTTCCCTGCTTGAAACCAAATATAAAAGGGTAGTTGATCCTGTAGCGCCTCCAGAAATATATGTTTGCAGCATACAGGAGCATATGTAGAACAAGGTAGGCATAGAAACTGCAAGAAGATTTTGTGTTCAGAATAGAGGAACTAAAGATGCAATAGAAAGTGAAACCCCAGGAAATGAATCACATGCTCAAACAAAGGAAGGGGGAAGTAGTTCTCCGTTACCTGTAAAGTGGCAAAATACTGTTTATGTACAAGTTTCCATCCTTCTCATCTATTGATCTTTTAGCTTCTAGTAGTAATATAACTGCAATTAGCAGTGCAGTCGTGAAACCAGAAAAGAAGCCTGGAAAGATCAAATTGATTACCAGCTGAACCAAAATAAAGATGCCCTTTTTAAAAAGCGTTAAATGTTACAAGCTACTTTTGAAGTTTGAAGCAGCCTACTCTGGCAACAATGTTTCTTCACCTGAAAAGAATGTTATGCGGTGCTTTTCTGTTTTCTGTTTTGGCCTCAATAATTTCATGCCCTCTCTGCGGTTAGACTTTGCAAAGTGCTTGATAAAAGTTGCCTCCACCCTATCCAAGAGACCAGTAACCTGAGACAGCATAAAGTGAGGAATACAAATAGCATTGTTGTAATTACTTTCAAAGACCACATTTTTACAACTTGAGAATTAACCATTGTTGAGAAACAAAGAGCACAACAATGTGGACCCCAATCACATCTTTCAACACAATTCAATCTTTTCAAAGATGAACTTTCAAATTTAGAGAGCAACTATATGTATGCACCTTCATTTGAAGATCAGTAGCAGTCTCTTATGTACTTTTAAGAATTCACTCTATCATGTCTTAGATGCATTAATTCAATATTGAAATTATTGAAAACACGATATCAACCTGTTATATGGTTATAAACGAGTAGCAGAATAAACAAACCTCATCACAGCTCCCAAGGTAAGAACTATCCACCATTCTCATGTATGATCTCGCTGCACTCCTTGATGTGATCTGCATACAGAAACAGGTTAGATGATGATTTCTGCTTCCACTTTACCAATGGCGGAATTTCCAGAATTGGCTTTCAAAATGAAGGTTCTTTTATAACAACATACTGGAAGGTTCCAATCTGAAAATCTTGGAGATTAGTGTCATACCTTTTCATACTTTTTTAAAATCTTGGAAAATGCCGAGAGGTTCATGAAACTGTGACATCGTCCATGAAATGAACAAAAAATTCATTACTTAATAATGAAACAAAAACTGTATGAAGAATTCAATGAAATACAATGGAAAGTTAACATTCCTGACCTGTAGTTTTTGAGAAGTTGAAGCTTTTTATAGTACTCAGAAAAAATATTTTTTAGCCTTTCCTCAACTTTCTTTAGTTCATCTTTGTTGAAACTCAAGTCCTTCTCTTTCTCATCCATCAAGAATCCTCTAATAGTTGATATTGGACTTTCTAATGGATTAGTAATCTTCACTCTATCAAGGATATCTAAAGAGTGTGTTTCATTTTCTCCGACATTTGCATCCTCCCTTAAAGAACTCCCAGTGACTTTGCCATTGTTCAGATGCTGTAGTTCAGCTGGAGATTCTAAATCAGTTTGCTCTGTTGCTGCATATTGGCATGTTAATGTAAAACCTCAGAGCACTTATGAAAATCAATAAAAGAGACGGTAATGTTTACGAATCAGTGTTTCCTCACTCCTTGAACAGTCAATTTTGCAGAATTACACATTTCAAATCTAAATCTGCCATTTATCACACTTGTTCAGCATGGAGCTAAAATAATAAGTATGAGAATATAATTTCCAGAATGGATTCTGAAGCACTTGACTAAACATGTTGATCATTGTAAACAAGGTTATATACAACTTCCAATAATTTGTTCAGTTCCACAATCATAAGCTTAATGAAACCACATTACCAAAATTCTGCAAGCTTGCGGAAATATGAAGAAGCCATCGGCACTATATGTTGTATTTGGGCCTTAAAAAAACTAGTTATTTCTGTTGTCCCAATTTAACAATCCTAAGAATTTAGCACTTGCTCAATCACATGAGAATTCCTATGATCAATGAGATACCATGACCACAAACTAACAAGGAAATTTCAAGCTTTCCTGGTTAATATCACAGATGGTAAAATTTCAATCTCTTTAAAGGAACAGTCAGTGTGGAATAACACCTTTCTGTCATTATCTCTTTTGCATATTTCAAAAACATCAGCATAAAAAGTCCAGTTCTTAAAACCCATTCACAAACTGTTTTCATTTCAATTCAGATGCTGTACTTAGTAGTCTTTGTGCTGTATTGAACTCATTCAGCTGCATATAGCATCTCAAATCGTTCAAGCTGCAGTCACTTTCTGAGTTAGAGGACAAAGCCATAACGTATTTTGTGTACTTACCTGCAGCTCTGCTAGGGGAACTAATTTTTGAGACTGCTGAATTTTTGACATCCGTAGAGATGTCTTTTGGAGAGCTTGAAGTGCCACGATGTGGATTCGTCACCTTAGATCGAAAAGCAATCAATGCATCCATCTGTTTATTGAGCAAAGCTGCTTCATTTATCACTTCTTCCACCTTGTCCTTATAAAAGGTATTGACTTTGTTGAGCTCATCATCAAGTTTTCTGAAGAATGTTTTCTCATTCTCTCCTCCTCCTTCAGGGGACAAAAGAAACTCTGTGTTGTATAACTTTCTAGAGTTTTGCCGTTTCACAGTATTTACAGCTATAACTTGGTCTTCTATATCACCTGTGCCATAACTGTTTCTAGCTTGTAGATTCTGACCACTAGAGTTTCTCTTCCGAGCAGATCTTAATGGAGTTGGAGGTTGCTTACTTTGTTTGAGTCGACGGATCTCTTGCAATATATGTTTGAGTCCATTATAGTCAATATAGGCTTCGGTCCACTCAGGCACCTTTTGTTTTTTAAATGCCTTGCCAAACTTCATTTCTGCATTGCTCTGCACACGATCGGGTTGTACCTTCTCTCTATACTATTATGTATCTATTTCTACAAAATACAAGAGAAAAGTGAAATGAGTACGTTTTCTCCATCATGCAACATGATTGGAAACAAATTGTGCTATGCAACAGGAGTGTGACAAACACTGTAGAATCACCGCAATTAACTGTCAACTAATTATAGTACAGAAAATCAATCAAACATGTGTATCCAAACCATGGTCAAAATGCGCATAACATAAATCTAGTCAGTATCTACTTCTCGTAGTAGTGGACAGGAAACCTTATGCTTTACCAGAATTCCAAGGCCACTTGTCACCCTGATCAACTTATCTTTCTCCTAAATGACAAGGAACTCTAGTAGTATATTTCACACAATTACACTACCATGAGTTCACATCCATAGCTCAGTACAGAATCAATCATTAGCCTATTGCTATACCCAGATGAACTTCAGAAGTCAGCCTATGGGGTTGGTTGGCTGAGAGCCTGAGATCAATTTGACTGGTTCACTTCCATGACTAGATAATCCCTATCCATACTTCTTAGCCAACAAGAATTACATATGATTTAACCAAACACAAATTCTTTTATTTTCTTCTACAACCTAAAGGAAAACCAGCCAATCTAACTAAAAAAAAAAAAAAATCCTGTAACAGATTTGTAACAGTATTCCAAACAACAGTTTAGCGTATACAATTTTAACATTATCCAAACTCATCAATCCTCACTCTCAAGCTAAATGTAGCTTAAATTTTTGAACAGAATAAAATAGACAACAAATTAAATCAACAGCGAACTATAAAGAGAGAGAGAGAGAAGAAACGAAAATATACGCATTCGAAAACTTCAACAGCGCAGTCCAAATTCAGAAGCATGCACTTTATCTCAGACGGTACATGCATAAAATTCTCAATCATCCCCATGATTTATCACAACTTTCACAATAATCATTAAAACTATTCTACTATCCGCACAACGCTACTCGCAAATGAGTGCTTTAGCTTCTTAGTGCGCGTGTGTGAGAGAGAGAGAGAGAGAGAGAGAAAGTGTGTGCTGAACTTAGTCTTGGAGAGAGCTGAGAAGCGCAGAGCAGAAAACGGTTTGAGAAGGAAGAGTATCAATGCATGAGAAGTTTCTAAAGCCCTCCCCTCCAAGTTTTCCGCTTGCGTTGCTGCCTTTAACTCTTCAGTTTGTTAGGGTGGGGGAATTTGGTGGTGTTAAAGACCATCGTAGAGGGTAGCACAAAATGCGATCACAACCGTACGTTCAATTCATTTGGAAGTGGTCCTACAAACACCTGATTAGAGCTTCGATCGGGTGGCGGGCTCTAGTGACCAACCCACCATCACTTGACACGTGTACCTCCACGTATTTAACCAAAACCCAACCACCTAAGTTTAAGAATACATTTCCCAATAAATTTACTCGGTTCATTTTGGATGCAATGGATAGGAATTATGTCCTGAATGCCTGTATTGAACACTATTGAATGTGGGTGCGTGTACACTCGAATATGTATGTGTATATGTGTGTATTATGATTTTATGAAATACATATATATATATCTATATATATATATATATATATATATATATATTACTTATTAGTTTTCTCAAATTCAAATGTGTTCTCTGTCTTTTTCTCTTTCTTTTTTCCTTTTCCATTAATTGTTACCATACTAGTACCACCATATCAGATTTGTCCCATTTTTCCTGTGTTCTTCATTTTAATCTTTAAACTCAAAACTCCACTAATAAAGCTTCGTTTGTTTTTCATCAATGCAGTTGGTCGATCGGTTGAGGGATTATGAAATTCACTCTGTGAGAATGAATCTGAAGGTGCTCATTAGGGCGGGCACTCATTCTCCAAGAAGAAACTCTTCCTGCGCCCACTTGTGGTGGTGGCATGGTTTAGCAGACCAATGGCAAACGAGCTACCCTCTTGAGTAGGAGAATTTCGTCAAGGCAAGCTACATCCAACAACTCATCCTCACTGTCTTCAACACCAAAATTTCTCCTTTTCATCACCTTTTGGACAATAAAAGCCACCACCTGTCTTCAAAACTGCGATAACTATAGGCAAGAATTTTGTTACGACACGAATGATAAGTCCTAGTATTGGGACTTTATGATTCTTCCCTGAAGTCTCTACTCGATATCGAAATGTAGAACTAAAATGTTTATACAAATCATGGGAGTCGTCTGTACTGAACACTAATATCGGTCCTTCATATCAGTAGCAGCTTTCTAGTTAAGACTGATGAACGTGATCTTGCAGCAAGCCCCCATGTTAGCCTAAGATTACATGAAAAAGAGAAGATCTTGTACAAAATCTTGTGGTCTTCCACGTGAAGCACATGAGAGATGAACAGAGCCATGGATATTGATCATGCTCTAGAGATCCGTGAACTAAAACCCTCACTTAGCTGATCAGTTTTGCTCACCAGGGCTTGGCTTTATTCCACTGCAACAGAAGAAATGGGGTAGTTTGACTCGACCACATACCCTGCAGAAGTGCATTGTAATTTCAGTCAAGGACCAGTAAGTTAATTAGAATACTACTCAACTTCCACGTTCAAGGTTTCCCCATACACATTTCAGCACACAGGAAAAATCGCATAAGAGACAACAGTTTCTGCCACAATTTGGAACAAAAGAAATATTATAAAATAAGAGCATGCCAAAGTAATACTCAAATGACTCATCATGCACCCTGGTTAAAGGGAACAAACAGCCAGAATTTTTGAAGCCCTTAAGCTTTTGAAATTGTCTCACAAAAGTAACATGAATATCAGTTAGGTGTAAGATCCAAAACTAAGCACCTACCATATGCAGGGGTGCCCGATGTGTGCTCGCATGAGCAATAAAAGAGAACTTAGAGGATTATGCACTAAAGTAGACATCAATCATTATGGACAAGCAGGTAACACCCAGTTTCTACCATTAATAGATGAGATAAAAGTGTTAACACTCTTGACATTTTCCAAAATTGGAAAAAGGCACACCCACCAATTAAATTTTGACACATGCACTTACAGACCCCAATTGTGTAAATTACACTGCAGCCTGAACTTGTACAGGTTACCACATATTAAGGATGCCTAGGACATATTCAGATAATCATGCAATCTGTATCCATATTCTCTTTTTATTTCTTTTTCTTATTCAGCAATCAAAAGTTAGCAGATTGAATTTCAATGCTGAAATCCAATCCATGAACAATAAAAATAGTGAATCTCCTCGGATATGTCACCACAAGTCCGGCAAAATAGCAAATAATTGGGTCCCTGGGAGGGGACCTTCCGGCTAGATGACAGATATAATTGGGTCCCTAGGAAGTGGGCTCAGGTCAATAACGTATCTTTTTTGAGATACAGCTCATTCCTCACAACTAAGACATTCTGATTAGGTGTACCAAACATCTTAAGAGACAAGGTGTGTACATCCACATGTTTATTAACATGTATTTCCTTGTTCCCTTCAAAGATACACGGCATCTGATCAACCACAATAAGGCAAAACCAATAATCTGAAATTCAGGATTAGGATCATCATATTTTAATGATTGCTCACTCTCTCAACAGATTAAGCTCAATTCTATCTACAGAATTTCATTGCAACAGAGATGAACCACGTAGTTGAGTATATATCGATAGACTTCCCAAATCTACTCTTTGAACAGATTAAATTTACCAGACAGCAGTAACTCTTTGCTTAACTTGTGGAAGTATAAACTCGTATCAAGCACAAATAATTTTTAATTTCATCAGAAAAACCTTTACTTGCAACGCACGATTACTGGCACAGGTTTCAGAGCCTTTGGTCCATTTCTTATTCCTCTCTTGTGTGGAGAGACCTGCATGATGAACCAAATCTCTTGAGCTATTCAGATGCACTCGATATGTCAATTCTCAATAGTTATGGCATATGACACACATGTAGATGCTAGAAGTTTTGCTAGTTTTTTATCTATAGTTCTCAAGACAAATTACAGCCTCCTGTGCCATAAAAGTTAAACAGATGGCAACTAAAAGTTTCTAGTGATAAAACCTGTGTAAGAAAGAAGCTGGTTCCAATTCTGTCTCAGCAATCTTGTCACATTTTACTGATGCTTTTGCTATTTTATTGATCCAGAATGATATATTATAAATCTGCCTTCCCATAGACATTATATCAGGAGCAGACAATGATATCAGAGTGGTCTTCAGCTATTTTAGCCATCATACAAGAAAGTAAAAAGAAGACAACTCCCATATAACCCATAAACCAGCACTAAAAGGAGATATTACAAGATCATGAAGCCTACAAAATCCATCTTGGCTATTGCTTGATAGTATTCATGCAAAAAATCACATATGCCTGCTATTGATGACCTTCAAACAACTACTCTTCTCGTGGTACTAATTTATAAAGTTAGCTGCTCCTTATGTTTATCAAAAGACATGTATTTGAAAACATAGTCAGAGCTTGAAAATCCCTTTCAGACCATGCTTCTTCTTCAAATGCCTCTCTACGACCCTCCCTTTTAAAAATATAATTCTTTAAACTCCTCAAAATTCCATGATATAACATAAATTCAACTCAACCCCAAAATTCCAAAAGCTAGCAATGAAATCCCATTGCACTTCAGTCGATACCATGAATTTTTCTTCCTCCCCACAATGAAGTTTTTTCCTCCCAGTACTAAATCCTATAACCTATTCTCATTCCCCAATAAAGGAAAAGGCCATTCCCATCTTACAAGTCCGCTGAGAAATGAAGTTCAATCTACTTCCTTATAATTATCAGCCAACAAGTTGAGAGCTTTCTTTTGCCTTTTCTCTTTCTTCTTTTAATAGAACAAGTGAGAGCAATCAAGTCAGTTTCAGGAGCAACCAAGAATCATACACATGATTTTACAATTTCCACCATCCAAGTAAGTTTATTCGCAAGATTACAGACAGATAATCAGTCGTGAAAAGAACGAAAATACTGGCCAATTAATGACATAGAAACCACGAAATACAGTAGGAGCCTAATTTCCCATTTACCTTCTTTTTAGGGACAGCCATGAGCTCCATGGAGTCGTCGATGAAAGAGAAGCCCGGAAACTGAAAACCGATGTTCTTTTCACTAGAGGTGTTACCGGACTCGGGGAGAACCAACGGTGGCGATGTGGCGGTGAAGTTGTCCATAGCACTGTGAAGGGGTGGTGGTTGGGCAACGGTGTGGGCCCATCTTCGGAGGCCTAATCTGCCCGCGACGTTGCCTGCCGCCGCATTTCTTAGCATCGCCAGCCTCAACGCCATTTTGTTCTTGCTTCTCTATACTCCTGCTAAGACTGGCCGGTTGCCCCACCGATGGATCCTAGTTGATTTCTGGAGTCATTCGGGTCGACTTGGCCGACTCATTCTAGCCCATGCTCATCTAGTCATAGGCCCAACAAAGGCCACTGTACTAAGCCCTCGGAGGAAAATTGCAAATTTGGTCCCCCTCATATTGCGGAAACTGTCTTGTTTGTGAGAATTGTGTTAAACAAATCCAAGATCTCCTTTTGGCCACTTTTTCTTTGAAAAAGAAAATCATCATATTTAGTGGGGATAATTTCAGAAACCTCCCTTGAGTTTTCTAACAATTTCACTCACTTTCCCTAAGCTTTATAAAATTACACAAACCTCCCCTAAGTTTAAGATTTTGTAATAAAGTTAGTCCAAATAAAAAAAATAACATGAAAAAATTACTTTGAAGAGGGAGATGAAATTTTATTCCACATATACCCTTTATAATTGTATAAAATTTGTATTGTAAATGAATGAATTAATAAAATAGAGAAGGTGAATGCAAGTAGTAAAAAATTAAAAAAAAAGTAGCAACTGACTTTTTTTTATAAATTTAGATCAATGACTAGTGTACTGAATTAGCAATGGATATTTTTTCAGATTTTCGTCATTTTGCATATAAATGCAACAAAAGGCATTAAGATGGATCTTATTTTACTTGAAACAATAAAATTTAAGGTAGCAAAATAGTGATTTTGTGTTGACTTCGCAAGTTGAATGTGAAATATAGGTGCAAAAACATGACCTTGTCAAGATATTGGGCAAAATCATGAAATTCGTGAATATCCTTTAACATCAATAACAGATATTACAAGTATAATCGTAAGGAAAATATTTGGTAATATTTTTAGAGAAAAATTCAAACAAATTGCTATTTGCTATATCAATTTCTAAGAGCGAACAAATATTTGGTATGTCAATTAGTACTATTTTGTAATTGCAAATAATTGTTCATCATTAAAGAAATCATCAACAACTATTTTGATTAATTAATTACTAACAATTAATTAGCGTCCTAACTATTTAATTACCTATATTAGTTTTCAATGGGGCTAAGTTTGGAAACCTCCCCTTAGATACCCTAACCACTATTTTTCCATCTTAAATTTTATTGTTTCAAATGAAAATGACAAATTAATGTTTCTTGTTGCTTTTATATGCAAAATGGTAAAACTCTAAAAAAAAGTCGTTATAATTCAGTACTAGCTATTGATTTAGTTTTATAGAAAAAATTAGTTGCTACTTATTTTTTGGTTCTTTACTATTTATGCTTATTTTTCCTCACTTTTATTAATATATTTTTCATTCCGTTATAATATAATTTTTGTACAAGTATAAAGGATATTTATGAAATAAAATTTTCATCTCTCTCCTCAAAGTATTTTTTTATGTTACTTTTTTAATTTGGACTAATTTTATTATAAAATCTTAACCTCAAGGGAGATTTATGTAATTTTATAAAGCTCAAGGGACGTGAGTGAAATTATCAAAAATCTCAAGAGAGGTTTCTAAAATTATCCCTATTTAGCGAGGACTGTATTATGAATTGATTCTTCTTATACTATTAGTTTATGTTTTATTATACAAGTAGTTTCAAATGCATACTATATGTGTAAAAAAAATAGAATATAAAATTTAAATGAGTCATATCTCATGCATTTAAATATACAAGTGCAAAAAAAAACAAAAACAAAAAATTCAAGAAGATAGGGAAAAAATTTTAATCCTAAAAGGAATCACCAATGAGGTTGGTTGTTGAGCATTTGTGCAGTTGCCTTATTTTAAAATGGTAATAGTATCAATCTTATCTTAACATTAATAGTATCAATCTTAACATTTCAGAACATGCTTGATAAGATAGCTAATGTATAAGAAAAGTATCAGAATCTTTGCAAATGTCAAGGACCATATCTGCAAATTCTCCACACTAAAAAGTCCAAAAGACAAACCATCTAAACTTTACTGATCCCTCTCGCCGATGAATCGGAATTGGCTCAATCCTCAGTCAATTTACCCTAATATTGGTACTAGTCTTCTTTCTACGCTCTGCGTTTCCTTCCATTTCTTTTTCTCATTGAATTTCTGCAATGAGTTGTATCAGAACTCTTGAAGTTTAATTTATCAAAGAAGGGAAAAATAGAAGATTTTGCATTTATAGTACATACATCTGTACATGCGTATTTGATAGGTTCTATTTACTGATTTCATTCTTCTGGGCCGAATGTAGTGATTGAATTATACTGGAAGCTGGTGGTTCAAGGGCTGACTGTTGAGGCCATGTCGTTCATGAAAGGAGATTTGCTGACGAAAACAAGAAAGCTAGTCAAAGGCTTAGCCAAAGCTGAACCCCTCTGGCTTAAAGCTATGGAGCAGTAAGTAAAATTACATCCTTTTTGTCTCTCTTATAGATTTTCAACTTCTATTGTCAAAAAGAAAATTGGGATTTGGGTAATTAGTTCAAAGAGTATAAAATTTCAATCATTTCATTCCAGAACCATTTGCTGCTTGATAAATCTATATACTTTATTCTGGGCAATACGTAATGTTCCCTAGCACACATACAAACACGCATGCACAGGCACATACTTGTGTAAAGTTTAAGCCTTTTTGAGTTAAAGTGTGTATTAGATGATTTTCTAGTCTGATATTAGAAGGGATGATATTGTTTGTGTTTCTATTTTAATGGAAAGATGGACAGACATATGGTAGAGTATCCCTTTTTGTTTGATGGTTTTTAACTATAGCCTGTCACTTATTCTATACAATGCAGGGCACCTCCAGTGACATTTCCTCGTGCTGAGGGCACGATTAAGCCAATGAGTCTGCCTGAGGATGTTTACATCAAGAAGTTTTATAAGAAGTATCCTGATTCCAAATATCAAGATCCCATCAAGTATGGCTTTCTGTCAATTATTTTGTATTTCAGTACATGTTTGGATACAACCTTCTGTTGTTTTTATGTTGATTGGAAGATGGAAAAGGTTGGGGAGAGGGTTGGGTCGGGGGGGAAAGGAGGATTGAGAAATTATTCTTTTCTGATGTCTGGTAGTTGTGTATGATTTCGCCTGGTAGTTGTGTATCATTTTGCCGCAGAAAAAGTTCACGGGATTATTCTAGTGGAAATTCAATCTGAGGTTGTTTCAACAATTTGAGGTGAGCGATGGAGATGCAAGGTACTATGCGAATTGATAGAAAAATTTGAGGTTTGGATCTCCATGCTGCTGCTTTTGATTGAAGTTGGTTTTTGCTTTTTGTTATAATCTAACTATCTAAATTTTTATCAATCTATTTATTTATATTGATTGGATTATACATCTGGTTTTATAATGCAGTGTCTGAATTTTTTTATGGTTTAAATTGGTTCTACATTCATCTGCAAAATTTTCGTCTGTGCCAATCATTTTGGAATTTTGGAAGTCAGATTTAAACAGATTGAGATACAACTGCTTTTTAACAACTTTTGCTTGATGTGAAAAGACATATGAAGGCTTGTATTGCAATATGTGGTGCCTCATATGACATCTGTATTGCTGGATGATGCAAAAGGAAGGGATGAACAATCTAAAAAAATCTGGAGGATGATTATTGAGTAGATTTTACTTGTCATTCAAATCCTTATTGCTGTTGAGTTTGAATTTTGTTATCCTTTCAAAGGTGTAGTTGAAGTTTCATTGTCATCCTGGGAGATAAAATTTGACTCATTCTTTTTGCCTCACAGAATTTCTGGGTTTGATCCACCTCCATCCCGAGTATTTGGCTGGCGAGTACTAGAGTTGAAGGAACAGGGGGTTAATGAAGAAGAAGCAATAGCTGTGGCTGATGTATGTTTCTCTCCTTTTTTTTTTTTTGGTGAATTTCCTTGGTGCTGCATCATATTAAGCCCCTCACTTTTTCTCTGGTGTTTCTATTTTATGACTATTTATCCAACAGATGGAATATCGGTCCGAGAGAAAGGCCAAAAAGAAGGCTTATTCTCGGTTGAAGCAAATTGCAAAGCTTCAAGGAAAGCAACCACCGTCTAATCCATATGCAAGTGTTGTCAAGGAAACACAGGCTAAAGAAAGGAAGTTTGTACGTGAACGTTTCTCTAATCCTGAGATACTTAGAATTGTGCAGAAAATGAAAGAGGAGAGGGCTGCAGATTTGCAGAACAGAAGAGGGGGTGGTGACTGGTGAAAAGCTGGATTCAACTTCCATTCTCTGATGTTAGTTCTCATGTTTCCAAACGATTGACTGACCTTGGGACTAATGGCTTAGCTCGACCAGGAGATTTTCTCTGGTGCATTAGATCGAAGGTTGTGTTTCAAAGTGTATCGGCTATATATATGATTGTGTTGATAATGGCTCGGAAATTTCTTGTTAATCTTCATTATTTTTTGCTTTATGAGACGAGAATGGCTTAGTATTAGATTGTTGTCATGCTTTGGGAGTACTAAGCCAAGTAGCTTGGAGCATGAATCTAAGATTTCATGAATTATGAATGACCTTGCGAGTGACAACTAGCTCTCCTGATTTTGGATTGCTGCTGCGGCTGGATGCTTGCGTCTTAGATTAGCTAGTGATCCTTAAAATTATTCTGATTGATTCTGTGGTCTGAATTGGCGAACATTCTTTAAGAGATGGGAGTCTATTTGGTCCTCAGAACCCAGTGAGCCAAGGAAGAGCAAGCTGTTCTTAGGGACCAAAGGGAGAAAGTGCTTTATGTGCGCTGCTTACGTTACATGGTGTTCTAATCCAGTAGCTGGTCATCCTGGAATAACCGCTTCTTACGAACACCGCCTATTATCCTCTTCAATTACTAAGAATTAAACTATGTAAAGTTGTCTACAAACTTCTCTCAAGGAGTCTTTCTTTTTCTTTCTTTGATAATCCCTTGAGCAACTTTGGTATAAAATCAAGCCACGCTTTCCGGGTTGATTTGGTTAAATGGCCCTAATTTCTTGATCAAAACTGAATGTTAATTTCTTGATACCGATAGGAGTCAACGGTACCTTTCTTCCTGGAGAGGGCAGAGCACAGTTCTGATCATTTATCTATTCAAAAAGATATGGCTTCTTTAATCACTTTATTCACCAAATTTAAGTATTATCATGCCTCCTTTGATTGAGCTTTACCTCTTTTTCCAATCTGTAAGATCTGAAGTGTCTTCACTTTATTTCATTTTCTCCATAGTCTCCTTTTTCCATGTCTGTACATACAGAACACATTTGGGCTCGAAAACATATCATCCCAAGCTAGCCACAAACCTCATTCCCACAGAAAGCACGCAACCGCCAAGTTGTCCTCTTTTTATTGGCTGTTGAACTTTCTAATTGATCTTTCATTTAATCTCCTCATTCTCTCTCTCTCTCTCTCTTTCTGCTTCCCTCCCTTCAGCAATGGACTCTGCAGCCACAACAGCAATCTCCAGAGCCAAGACCGTGAATGCCCTTTCAACTTCAGCCAAAAACAGAAAAATAACTAACTTAACTACCTTAACACCAACTTGGTCTCAGACTAAATCAAAATTACCTGACTTCTATGCCTCGAACAGCTTCCTAAACCACTTAAAATCCAAAAAACCCCACCTTAAGAACAAAAATTCAAAACTTCTCCTTGTTCATTGCTCCGCAAAGCCAAATACTGACAGAAAAAATGCGATAGATGAGAATTTGTCTCTTGAGTCCAGTTCAAGTTCAAGGATCCCAGAACAAGTTGCAGCATCACCTACATATGAAGGGCTTTCATCAAATTCATCATTTTCAAGGGGTTTGGTTTTTGATTTGGGGTCGAAGGACTCGTGGGACAGTGTTGAAATTGGCTCACCTGTTGTAAAAAGGTTCATTGGTGATGCGGAAGAAAGATGGTACATGTGGTACTGCGGAAGGTCAAATGGGAAAGATTCCATTGGACTGGCAGTTTCAAGTAATGGGATTCATTGGGAAAGAGGTAAAGGGCCTATTACATCAAGTTCTGATGTGGGGATGGTCATGAATTTTAGTGATGATTGGTGGGCTTTTGATACTCAAGGCATTTGGCCTTCAGAGATTGTCATCATGTCTAGCACAAAGGTCAGAGTAAACAATTCTCTTTATTGGCTATACTACACTGGCGTTAATGATGAAAAGATTGAGCCTTTGGATATTTCCGTGGCATTTAAGTTGAGTAATGGGAAAAGGATGTATTATAAGTCATTGCCAGGTTTAGCAATGAGTCAGGATGGGAGGTATTGGGCTAGAATTGAGGGGGAGCATCATAGTGGAGCTTTATTTGATGTAGGGTCAGATGGGGAGTGGGATTCCCTATTTATTGCATCTCCACAAGTTGTTTATCATGGGACTGGTGATATGAGGATGTATTACCATTCATTTGATGCTGAAAAGGGACATTTTGCAATTGGGATTGCCAGGTCAAGAGATGGGATTAAGTGGGTGAAACTGGGGAAGATTATGGGAGGAGGGGGAAAGGGTATGTTTGATGAACTGGGAGCAATGAATGCTCATGTTGTTAAGAATAGAAAAGACGGGAAATATGTGATGGCTTACGAAGGCGTTGCTGCAGATGGCAAGAGGAGGGTTGGACTGGCTGTTTCTTCTGATGGACTGAAGGAGTGGAGGAAAATGCAGGATGGTCCTGCGCTAAAGCAAAGTGAAGAAGATGGCTGGGATTGGGAAGGAGTAGGATCACCTTGCCTAGTTCAAATGGAGGGGGATGCAGATGAATGGAGATTGTACTATGAAGGGATTGGCAGAGGGGGAAAGACGGGGATTGGTTTAGCAGTGTCCGAAGGAATTGAATTTGCTAGCTTTCAGAGATGGACAGGGTTTCACTTGTGACTTGTCAGGCATTTTCTCCCTTGCTCTTCTCCATATTTTTCTGATGACCTTTGTCATTGGTTCAAACATGTATCTTACTTCATTTCTAAATCTGTTGCTATTGGATTTTTCTTTCTTTATTCTGGCTCCCGCAATTATTACTATTGTTTCTGATAATGGCCTTCGGTTTCATGATCTTTTTATTACTTTAGTTAAGCTATTTGGAATAGCAGCACTTTGCTTCAAAAAATTGGCTGTCCTTGGAATGTTATTACATATGGTTGTCTCGTTTTTCTGGGCAAACAATGGGAGAAAAATTTGTGAGATCTGTTTACAATAAATTTAAGAGTGTATAGTCGTATAGTCGCCTATCATTTTCTGTTTGATCATGAACTCACCAGACACTCAACCAGATATCTCAAAACTACAAAAAAGAATATAGTTACTAATGAACACATTCTTGATGATTTTATATTTTTAGATCATCATTCATTTGTGTTACTGCATTAGTTTTCTGATATCCCTCATATATTTTTTTTTTTGGGTTTTAAAAACCTCATCTGCTTTCTCATTCGTTTGGGTAGCCCAGAGGTTGAAACGAGATAGTGCATCACAACCTGACTACATTGTGACAACCGGGTCGAAACTTAAGCCTGCAGGCCTACAGAGGCTAATGATTTATTTTCCATGGCTCTATGGTTTTAGCCCAAATCAGATTGTGTTCGAAACTGGTCCAACCTCTCGCAAGTCCAGAGGAAAGAAGCGAATGACTTTTATTGGCCAGACTTGATGACACAGCCACATCTACCTTCGTATTGATTTTTACTGGGCTTGGCACGGGCCAATTTTGGTTGTCGTGTAAAGTTCTGGCCCAGAACCGGGAAACGGCTTAAAAGCAAGTCTAAAGATTTAGTCCTTGTTTTGGATTGTAAGTTTAAAATTTTACGTTTTTTGTGAACATATTTTTTTCTTTACCTCATATACATCAAATTGCATCACTAACATTTTTTTTTTTTTTTACAAAAATTGTTAAAAATAGCAAATTCAGACGGGCTCTTAGATCTTCAATAGTGGAAACCGTACTTGTCAACTCCAGACAGCTGATGAACAGTGTCAATACGAAATCACATCATCTGATCAGATATTGAAGTTTTCAGGGGACAATTGATGGTACAACTTACAAGGTACATGAATATCAATGAAAAGACATCAATCCGACATAAACGGGTACTAATGCTATACATTTTCTGGGTGTAAATGAATAGTGAAAATGCTTAAGATAGAGGCCAGTGATGGTGTTAGCATTAAATATGAAACTCCAACCCTTAACCCCCCACCTACAAATGGAACCTGCAAAGTTGCTGTCCAAGCGGTGAATTCTTGTCCAACGGATTCCAGAGGGTGAGTAAGAAACTGGATTTACCTGTAAGCGAGAGAGAGTATACAAACTTTATATAAGTTGCTATTAGGGGGTTTTCAATACATGACTTTGTTCTCACAAATTTCTGCCCTTTAAATTAAGTAATCAAGAAAGGAGTCAGCACAGATGTGTGAATATGGAATATTCACAAGAATATGGAATGGGCATCTGATCATTATTGATAAGTAATATCCTCCATTAGTGTCTTTCTATTGTGATATGCTTTTGGTTAGATCGACAACGTCTATAGCTAGCTAGCTAGTACCAGAATGTATGCACGTCTACCTGGTCTTCTTGGGCCTTGGCTATCACTCAAATAAGCCGTACGAAATTTATATTATCATATTATTCCAAGGGACTAAAAATGATGTTTTATTTGGTTGCGTAATTATAGAGGTTAATTTTTTCTTTTTTTTTATAACGGACAGTATGTATAATATCACAATTGAATGCATGTCACACATGTAAGTTTTAGAAATTTAAATTCAAAATTATGATTAGTTGTCATGCATTCAATCTGACAATAAATACAGTATGAGTATATAGAAAATTTATCCTACTTATAGATGTACCATTTTCAAAGTCAACTTGTCTTCTTCTCTGCAATTTGCACAACACACACATTGACAAACATAATCAACCAGGCGAATGTTGTACTAGCATGCACAAGTCACATAACAGTTAACACAAATACACCATCAACATATGCATATATACCGAGCCCTCTATTTTCTCCTCCTCGCTTGGCCGCTGTATTCTTTTATCCAAAGAGCAGGGGCAATCAACAATGCTTACTCTAATAGCAGTTTTGGAGCTGTAGAGGAATGGAGAAAGAGCTTGGCATCTTCCAAAAGAAGACATCAAGAAAAAGAAGACGAAGAATTCGATAAAGTGTGTCTCTATCTGTCGTGTAAATTGCAAAAAGAAGAAGAAGAAAATTAAACAAGAAAAAGGGGAACTAGAGAAGTTTAAAAAAAAAAAAAAAAAAAAGGCTCCGCATTAACTAAATAATAATAATAAGGTGACAGTTCCTTTTTTCCGGGGGGAAAAAAAAAAGAATTGAAATAAAATCAGTAAGAATGGCATAAATGATCGAACCAGTTGTTGTGGTCGAACAGAAATGGGATTTAATTAAACCCCACCAAATTAAAATCCCTTTGTACGAGAATTCATGGTACTCATTAAATGTAACAAAACCTACCAGCGGCCTACAATCTGCAAATACGAGCCCTGTGCTGAGCTGAGCTGAGCTGAGCTGAGCTAGCCTAGCAATGCCATGCAGCGATGACAAAACACATGTAACCAACAATACCACTGTAGTTTGCCATGACAAGACTAGAATATTTCTGTGCTAAGTACAAAGATTACACAAATAGCTTTGCAGGCGGAGTAAACACCGGGACAGGCGGATGAAAATGAACCAGACTGCCCAACCAGCAGTAAGCTCTGTGCGTAGTAATATTTACTCGTACGTAACAGTTACCAACATTTCAACTGTTGTTACCGTATGCCCTGAAAACAAAATCTATTAAACCACATATCACTATTTTGACATTACATCTGATCTATGCATGGTAAGTGACACGCAAGTACAAGCAGTCAAACTTTCCCTGTTTCTCACCTAAGGCCACTGAATCTTTTGCAAATAATTGTATTGGCAGCTTGGAGTTTTAGCAGTGAATGATAAGCATTATAAGGCGGTGTGTCCCTCAAGTAACCATCAGTCAAGACCATTTACAGTTCAAAATGACTGCTTTTGTGTTTTCCCCTTGTTTTGGGCAAACATGCATGACGTCGAGGGACGTTACTTAAATGTCTCTGCACAGGACAAGCAGCTACGTAACAGTAAAATTCGGACCCTATATATAGCTTTACGTGCCCATGCCCTTGCATGCTTGGCGGACTTCTAAAACTTGCCCTGTTTAAACTTTAATAAAGAGTGAAGTAGAAATGCAACTTCTTTAGGAGGAGAAATTTCTTATAATAGTGATGGGATATAGGAATTCGTCCCGTGGTACTAGCCGCTTTGTATTCTCTGTCTTTTTTATCCGGAATTAGTCTTGTCTTCAGAGTTTAGAAAATGGCTGGGTGAAAAAATTTTACTGGGTCAAAGGTAACGTACAGCCGAAGGGCAAAAAAGACTCACGATAAATCAAATTCCTTACCTTTTATCAAGAAAGGGATAATAACAGTCTCTCAATAATTTCCTCTTCATTGGATGGAAGGTCCTTCGATGCTTGATGAACCATGGAAGTACATGGGGTCCGAATGAGAGAAGAAATTTTTATAGCAGCTCAAAGAAGCAATTTCTGTATCTAGGAAGAAATTTCCATATCTAGCCAAGCATAACTAGTGGAGTAGAATTAAGAGAAGGGCCTCATGATGAAGATTGTTCTTATTGCCTATTTGTCAAAAGGTTGCAACACAATAGAATATCTGCAAGCTGCAGGTATCATAGAAGGGAAGACATGTTTCTTATGTCCTGCATGGATCTTATCAGGAAGACATGTGAACCTCTTAAACAAGTCCGTGCAAAACCAGGAAATTACAAAATGACTTTTGGAGATCCAATGTGATCATGCAATCGTTCCTCTCTTTCTGCTTTTGGGGGAAAAAAAAAAAAAAAGCTTTCGATATTTCACTTTGTGGCCTTGGTAGTATGCTTATAACATTGATAAAGAAAAATTAGAAGGTTTGGATAATACTTTGATTTCCTCAGAGGGTGTCAAACGAAACTTGTTTGAAGCAAAAAATCTATCGAAGGATACATTAATGTAATTGAAACATGATGAAGTGCCCAAACCCAAAAAAATCTTGAATGTTGGAGACCTTATTACATTATTCTCGTGAATACTATTCGTTCCTCGCCAATCTTTCATTTTGAGAGTCCTATTCTCATCATTTCCATCTCTCTTCCCTCTTTCTCTTGCACCGCCTTATGCAACTAAAAGCATTTAAAAGAAGGAAAATACTCAAGTAACAATAGTTATAGTAATGAAACAAAGTTTACCTGATATTACAGGTAAAAACACTTTTAGTGACCATTTGGTTACCTGTTAAACCGGTCATTTAGATAAGATAATGTCTAAAAATTAGCCTAAAAATTTGGAAGACCAGTCACTTAGATAAGATAATGCCTAAAAAATAGCCTAAAAATTTGGAAGTAAGTTTTGCATCAAAAAGAGTAAGTTAATTTAATAAATTAGTAACTTTTATGTCTCAAAAGGTAAATTGGAAATAATATGAAACTTACCTTTTCTTGAAAATAAATTACTATTTTAAATCTCAAACTAACTTTTAATGAGACGTAAGTTTTGCATCTAAAAGAGTAAGTTAGTTGAATAAATCAGTAACTTTTATGTCTTAAAAGGTAAATCGGATGAAACTTACCTTTTCTTGAAAATAAATTACTATTTTATATCTCAAACTTACTTTTAAAGATAAGTTAGTTTTGCATCTAACACAGTAAGTTAAATCAATAAATTAGTTACTTTTATGTCTCAAAAGGTAAATCGTAAAAATTATATGACACTTACATTTTTTTAAAATAAATTACTATTTTACATCTTAAACTTACTTTTTAAGAGTAGTAAGTTTTGCACGTAAAAGAGTAATTTAACTTAATAAATTAGTAACTTTTATATCTCAAAAGGTAAATCAGAAATAATATGAAAATGATCTTTTTTTGAAAATAAATTACTATTTTACATCTCAAACTTACTTTTAAAGAGTAAGTTTAGTTGAAATAATAGTAAATTTTTATACAATATTAGTAAATTTTATGATAACATAGTAAATTTGATTAATGATCAAAATTTACTTGTTTGTGGTATTAATTTACTATTTTACTTTAAAAACTTATAAGAGTAAGTTTAGTTTAAATAATAGTAAACTATATAATAACATAGAAAATTTGATTACTGTTCAAAACTTACTAGTTTGTGGTAAAAATTTACGATTTTACTTTTAAAACTTATATGAAACTACTATTAGGAAGTTTACTTGAAATAGTGCTAAAATTTTTTATTGATGATTGAAATTTAACTTAATAAATTAGTAACTTTTATGTCTAAAATATTAAATCAAAATATATATGAAAGTTATTTTTTTTCTTGGAATAAATGAATTAGAACTTTATATCCCAAAGTTAGTTTTTAGAGAGTAAGTTTAATTCAACTACTAATAAATTTCTATAGAATCATAGTAAATTTTATGATAACATGGTAAATTTGATTAGTGATCCAAATTTACTACTTTGTGGGATAAATTTACTAATTTACTTTAAAAACTTATATGAAACTAGCATTAGGAAAATTAATTGAAATAATGCCAAGAATACTATTTAAAAAAATTACTATTCACATGACCTTATAAAATGTGTAATAAAACTTGTCTGATTATAAATTTTGAATTATTTGTTAATTTTTGAAAAGATTGAAAGTTTGGTTTACAATAATAATAAATCATCCCAAGCCGAGTTATACATATAATGGTAATTGTCTGTGATGCCGAGTTATACATATAATGGTAGTTGTCTATTCATCACAATTTCTATAAGTTAATCCATATGAATACAATAAAATGATAAAATTTTAATAAATTGATTATCAAGATCATACGTATAAAAGTTGAAATTATATTAATGTAGCATAATCTTTGAAAATTATAATAAATTCATGTATATATTAAGTTGCGTAACTTTCAGAAATCTCTAGTGAAAATTATGTATACGGCACAACTTTCATGCAATGTTTACAGAAATGCATGCACTATGTCGATTTTCAAACCATAATCATCAAATTAATATAAATAGTCAACAAATTTCAGATTTTATTTCAAATTGTACGCATACCCCAATCTCCATCTCCAAGTTCCGAAAGCAATTGATAATAGTACAATTTTTTTTAATATCTTTGAGGGAATTCTCTCAATCGCAACCCATTAGGAGATCATGAATCAATTCCACTTTAGAGTGGTCAATCAATCATACAAATACGTTGAGGGGGCAATTGTATTTTAGTCTGAACTTAATAATTAGTAATTTGCCATTCGAGATGGATTTATTGACGTTGGGATCGGTAGTTACAGTAAGAGTCCCAGATGATCAAGAATTTAAGAAATAGACAAAATTTACCTTTTAACATAGTATATTAACTAGTAAGTTGAATTCAAAAAATGGTAAATTTTATTAAAAAATAAGAAAATTTGTTTGTTGAAAACGTAAATTTTCATTAATGGTTGTAGCTTACTGCTTTATGAGATATACTTACTAAATTTCTTAATAAACTTATTAGTAAGTTGAATTTAAAAAAAGGTAAATTTTATTAAAGAATAGGGATAATATCAGAAATCTCCCCTAAGATTTCTCTTAATATCACCTGGCACCCCTAAGGTTTTGAAAATATCACTTACCTCCCTTATTTTTTGTTATCTGTGAAAAAAATTTATAAAAACCCCAAACTATCCTTTTGCTCATTTTGCTAAATAAAAATACTCTTAAACCACTTTGTTTGCTCCAAAAAAAAAACCCATTTAAAAAACAATTTCTACTTATACCACCATATCACAAATCAATAATCCATAAAAATATAAATTTGAAAAATAAAAAGATATTTTTAAAGAAATAGACTAGTATCAATTCAACTATATATATTTAAAATTAATTTCTTATGAGCCTTTTTTTGTCCTAACATCTTCATAACTCGTGACCCAAGTCTTTAAGTTGTACTAATTGATTATAAAAGTCAACTCAAAATAAAAAAAAATGATACATTCATACTCCACATTATCACAATTAGAAAATAATAAAATTTAATTTATTACAATTTATAAATAAAAAATGGTACAGCCATCCAAAAAAATGAGTAAAAGAGAATGTTGGATAAAGAAAATATAGAAGAAAGTGACTTTTGATTCTTTTCTTTAATTTTTTGACATCCATTTATTTGATATGTGAATTATGTACCAAGTCAGGGTTAATATGGTTATTTTACAATTACTAGGGGAGGTGAGTGATAATTTTAAAACTATAGGGGTGCCAGGTGATATTAAGAGAAACCTCAGGGGAGGTATCTGATATTATCCCTAAAGAATAAGTAAATTTGTTTATTGAAAACGTAAATTTTCATTAATGGTTGCAGTTTACTGCTTTATGAGATATACTTACTAAATTTCTTAATAAACTTACTGGTAAGTTGAATTCAAAAAAAGGTAAATTTTACTAAAAAGTAAGTAAATTTATTTGTTGAAAAAGTAAATTTTCATTGACGACTATAACTTACTGTTTTAAGAGATATACTTATTAAATTTTTTAGTAAACTTACTAGTAAGTTGAATTCAAAAAAAGGTAAATTTTATTTAAAAAGTAAGTAAATTTATTTATTGAAAAAGTAAGTTTTCATCAATGATTATAACTTACTGTTTTAAGAGATATACTTATTAAATTTCTTAGTAAACTTACTAGTAAGTTGAATTCAAGAAAAGGTAAATTTTATTAAAAAGTAAGTAAGTTTGTTTATTGAAAACGTAAATTTTCATTAATGACTATAACTTACTGTTTTAAGAGATATACTTACGAAATTTCTTTGTAAACTTACCATTGCAATATTAGAAAAGTCACTAAAAATCAAATTTGTCACTAAAGATGGTAAAAACTTGCTATTGTAGATTATCTCTCTAGCATTACCATAACTCGCGTTACTATAGCATAGTCCTTAAAAGAAATAGAAAGAAAAAAATAGGAACAGAATTGTCCCACTATTTGCCACCTGGTGACGAAAATATGAGCGTTGGAGCATTATCGACATTCCTTCCTCTTTTTCCAAGGGTTGGGGCCGTTAGAGTAATGAAATTGTCTGTTGATGTCTTCATACATTTCAATTCTGACACTTGAAAGTGACATGGTTTTTTTTTTTTCAAGTCAGAGTAATGAAATTGTCTGTTGATGTCTTCATACATTTCAATTCTGACACTTGAAAGAGACATGGGATTTTTTTTTTCCCCTTAAGTCAGTTATTAGATCATTTATTGGAGTGGTGTGGTCGGTGGTGTGGCCTAATAATTCAAGCTGGCTTTTACTGTTGGCTGTTGCAACAGGAAAAAAGAGAGATTGATCAACACAGTGAAAGCACTAAAAAGAGCCAACATTAAAAGAAATTAGAGGTAAACTGAGTGTTAGGTGTTTTCATTTCAACTGACTGATGAGAAAGTGACCATACCAATGGTTACAACGTTAAGAGTGATCGTCAGCTGCAGTGAAACTGAGTCATATTAGGAGGGGATAATCAATTTACTGATTCATACGTACATTGGAAATATTTGTTTAAGCACTAAGACTTTAAGAGCAGTACGAGATAGTCTGGTAGGCCTTAAAGTTTTCTGAATCAGATTTTTGGAAGTTGTTTATATATAAAAAAAACTGTGTGAATTCTAAATTTATACCATGTGTCCATACAAAAAGTTTGAAAAGCAAAAACAATCTAAAGAAGTATTCTCGTACGCTTGTATACCTAGTTCATGAAACCATTTTTCCAACTTAATATATCAATTAGGTAAAACTACAGAGAGGGAAGCTTCCCAAAATAACTTTGATTTAGTTGGGGACTTTGGAGTATATGGGATCAAGCCCTGCATGTCCCACAAACCAAATGAGAACTTTCAAAAAATGCGTTAACAAGGGTTGGTTTTGTGGGTATCCTTATTCTTTGTGTAAGCAAATACTTGACTGATTTATTTTAGTTCCAGTTTGATAACCAAATTCAACACTTAAATTTAATAGACAATATTACATTATACATCCGATAAGATGATATAAAACAATGGTAAAAAAACCGTTGGGCACGTCAAGTTATAGACTTGGTTATTTTCACAGAAATTAGAGGTTCTGGTTAAATCATATTAGTGACTAATTAGTTCTAGTGTTGATCATTTAATTGGTTGTAATTAATTTGTATTAATCCCACTATTTTGGGTAACTTGTGATATCATTAAGAAAAAAATATGGATTTAATGGTGTCCTTAAGAGCAACGTGAAAGTCAATCTTTTGCTGCTATATTACAATCACAATGGACTTGGTAGATTTCTCCAAAATAGCATGTTGAGCGGGGACGTCAAGTCCCATGATTCATGAATGTCAATGAATCGAATGGATCGAGCTCCTCACAGGTTAATAACTAGAAACTTCGTAGTAGTATTCATATATATATATATATATATATATATATACACCAACCAAAATCTTAAAAAAAAAAAATAAAAACCGAATCTTGTGTTTGTGCTCATGATTCTAAGACCATGTAGATATCTTGTATAGGCCGCATTGTCAAGCTTTTGGCTTTTGGTGCCAGTCCTATATCATTTACCTTCTTGGTAAGATGATGAAAATTGTACCAAATAGTTACTAATAATTGAAAGATTAAGTACTAAGCAATGTTGCTTTATTTTGATGGAACAGGTCATAGTAGCTTGGGTGCATGATATTAGCGCTTTCCATGCATAATGGACAATACCTAAAACTTGTTTATTATTCCTAATCTTTCGTTACACTTCTTCATTAAAATTTAAAATAAGTAATTGCTCAATTAAAATAGCAACATCCCTAAAGCTCAGTGGCCCGCTGTAGTAGCACGTACTCCAATAACACATCAAAAAAATGGCGAACCCAATGCAGAAATCTCCACATTGACTACATTATTCCAATATTTTTGGTTGTCTTCAAGATCACCGCCCGAGCTGTAACCAAGACTCTGATATGATCCAGTTGGGTTATTGTTTGAGCCATCGATATCGGCACCCGCAAACCCTTCCATGAAACTTGGAGACCTAAGAGAGTATTCCATATTATATCCACCACCAATGGGATCAAAATGATACTGAATGTTGACATCATGATTAAGCTGCATCATGCTCCCGGTCGTTGTTGACTCCATTTTTTCTCCAGTTACTTCTAGCTGGTCATTGTACTTTGGATTATCTAAATACTTCCAATCATTTGTACTGCTTTCTTTCATGTTCCGTGCTCCGAAATTAATGGTCGATTTAAATGGTGAGTTTTCTCCAATTAGATGAGCAGCACGTGACATGGTGAATGTGTTATCTGAAAAATGAAATGTAGAGGTTGGAGACTGAAGGCTTCCAATGGCAGCAGTGAAAAAGCCATTGGCGTTCTTTGTTGTCGTCCATGTCCTTTGCCATGCTTTGAGTATATCAAGACATGGTGGTAACGTTGGCTCCAACTGTGTTACTAGTGGCGAAACTGATGCTTTTGCTATTGGTAATTGAGCTGAGGCGGGAGGGCTGAGATGAGGATGGTTAAAGGCGGTGGACAATGGCAACAGTTTGGACTCGCGAACAAGCCTGGATTCTGCTTCAAGACGAGCACTCTCCCATTGAGCCATGTGACTGAGGTTGGCGGTGTCTTTTTGGTAAGAAGAGCCAAGGGCGTTGGTCTTTGGCTTATGAGTTGAAGGATCAATTCCCATCTTGGTTAGTCTCTTCTTCAAATGTGTGTTCCAGTAATTCTTTATCTCGTTGTCTGTCCTCTTTGGCAGGTGAGTTGCTATAGTTGACCATCTGTATCGTTATCAACCAACATGAAGAACAAGTGCCGTAGTAGGAGCAGTAAAACACCGTAATTTTGAGAGTCACGTACATTTAAAAAAAAAAAAAAAATCTGAGTTACTACCTTCTCACTTGTTTAAGCTTTGGAAAAACCACTATCTATCTATAACACAAGGATGGATGTACGTACCCAAAACTCAGTGGTTGAAAATTGTGTAATTTTCAAAATCACGATGTCCACCACTTTGCAATTTTAGAAAGATACCTTTGGCAAGTTTTTTTTAATGAGTTTACATGTTACTAAAAATTTCTCAAACCTTCTAGTTAAAAACTTACAACCCGTGGAGAAACTGTGGGTAAAAGTTCCTGTTTACCGGTTTCCAAGAAGTGCATGGAGTTGAATAATGGTCTGATCTTCTTCCGGACTGAATTTTCCTCTCTTGATATCAGGCCTTAGATAATTAATCCACCTAAGTCTGCAGCTCTTACCACATCTCTGGAGCCCTATTCACAAACACATCGCAAAATTTTTCATCACAACAGGAAATGAAAAGGCTAAAAGTTGATATTTTTCCACTACTCAAGGTGAAGGGTGCAGGTAGATGACTTACCAGCTTTTGCTGGGAGAGCTCGCCAACTGCCATGGCCATGTTGTTCAATGAAAGACAAGAGCTTTTGATCTTCCTCAGGTGTCCATGTCCCTTTCCTTAACCCCAGTTTCGCGCAGCATGGTGACCTTCCCATTTTTAGAGTGCTCTAAATTCTACTATCGAAATTTTCTAACCAATTCCTCAAAGAAGTGGATTCTAATCCAGTCTGTAGCCGGGAAAAGAAGAAATATAAGACAATATCCAGAGTGAGGAAGTGAGGGATGGAGACGTTGTCTTAGACAACAAAGCGACAATATATAAGGGAAAGAATTAAATGCTCCACGGCACCAAGCCGTACCAAAATGGCGTGAGGTAACTGGGAATCCCACGCCTCAACCGACTGACTTGATAGAGCTGGTATACTTAAATGAACCAACGTTCATACTCACTCTTTCCATATAACAATGAAGCGTTTTCGTGATGATTGCCTAATGCACATTTGTTAACTCATCTAAATTACATCCAACCTACCATAATAATACATATTAATAATTACTCTCCTCCATTGTATTTGTATATTTTTTCTCAATTAACTTTACTTTTTTAAAGATTTAACTCGTTGACTACACCATTTTAAAAAGTATTTATTGGGCACTTATAGATAGACTATGATATAGGCAAAAGTAGTAACCTAACTAAGGTATGTTAAGCGATTCTAAACATATGTTTCAAAAACTGAACTTGCACAGCATTAAATATATCATGTGCACGACTTGATGTGTGCTGTGAGTTGTAGATTCAATACTTTATAGTTTATTATGATTTATTTGCGCAGCCACGTATTGGAAGGGCTACCAATTTCACATATGGTCGACATTAGTGTTTACCATAAATTGTTTTAAGTTCAGATGCACGGGAAGTGATAATCGAATATGATATTCGCCTCCAAAAACCCACTAGAGCTTAGAACCCTCTTATTTCCCAATTTGCTTCTTGAACCAATGAGAAGCCCGCCAGGCCATCATCATTGTGGTCAAGGTGCATCAAGAACCTAGTGTAGGATTACGTACATATTGCTATGAAAGAACTTTCCAGGCGAACTTAGATGGTAAGTCAAGTATGGATTCAGAAAGTAACAACCATCATCCTAAATAGTGGACACAATCTACGAACTAGTACAGTATTTACTCAGTGTTTACTCATACTTGTATGAATTTTTTTTTTTGGCACCTTAACAGCTTAACTTAAGGATATAGGACAAGGAGACCCCCAAAAAAATAAAATGAAGGGAATACTCTAAAATTATCTCCTTCAGTTGCATACATTTTTGCAGGCATAAAATAGTAGAACTCATATAAAAGCACTATTACAACAACAGGGATTATACGTGCTGCGTTTCTTCTCAAATCCGATCAGATTTTTTTAATTTTTAAATATCAATCTTTCCTATACAAAACTCAGAATGAAACATCTCATTTCTTAACTTCTGAAGCAACTCAAACAGTGACAATTGCTAGGAAAGCCGTCTCTAAAAGTATTGTGCTCCGTAAGTACGTCTCATTTGCCCCGTCAACTTATGAGCGTTTACGTTTTGTAGAGTGAGTATTCAGCCTTTCAAGTGAACCGAAATTAATATTAAGCATCCACATGAGAAAGTCTCAACATTCCAAACAGGAAAAGAAAATCTCAATTTAGCCTCCTGAACAAGAAACTTTATACTAATTACGCTACTTCAGAAGGGACTGGCCGAGTTGGTTTTCATAGAACCGTTGAATGGTTAAATATTAAATGGTTTGTCGTTAGTCAAAGTTTTGTTTAGCCAATTTAGCTTTGCTAATTTTGTTGATCAGCCTACCCAAGTAACATCCAAGTGATTCTAGTCAACCCAAATAATCATGTGTTGTTTTCGAACTGGTTATTAATTTCTTGGTTGAAAGTTTTATGATTAGTCTCTTCAAATTTGATTGACAATTTACTAGCACTAATCTGGCTACAATAACTCAAGATGAACTATCTCGAATTGGGCTTTATTGGTGTTTTTTTTTTTTGATAAAATACATTTAATTAATGAAATTACATTAATGATAGAAATTAAAACAAATCTAAGAAAAATTAGAAAAATTTTTACTCTGAAACTTCAAACATATTCAAACATCAAAATAAAACATTGTAGTCTTGATAAGTGTTTATTTAACCTAATTTTAGTATGTTTAACGGTCTTAATATTGTGTTATTTTTAAGCTTTAGTAGGGCGTTTTTGCTTATTTTTAGTGAAAATTCTCCAAGTAACATTTATTGCTGATTTGTGAAATTGAGTAGTTTAATGCATAATTTGATGTGGTTTTTATAAGTTTTGAGGTTTCATGCATGTTTAAAGATTGATTGAAATGCATTTTGGCCAGTTAAAAGTTGAAGCAAGAAGATTTTTAGAAGATGCATTGAAGAGTCGGAGTTGTGAGTGAAATGAAAATTCATTGAAGAAAAACAGGAGAGGTAGGATCCAACCTTGGATCCAATCTGATCCAAGCCCGAATCTGATCCAAGGGGTGGATCCGAGCTCAAATTTGGCTCTCGAATCCATATTTCAATTCTGCAATTTATAGAGCAAGTTGTGGCCTTTTCATACAAACTTTTTAACTAATTTTAGTGAAAAATTTCTGTTGGTTCTGCTCAAGAAAATCATGGAAATTTGGAGAAGCAACCTTTTGCATTATTGAACAACTTTAACATTATTGTTTTGGGGATTGATTTCTCTATAAATAGAGACCTTTAAAACATTTCAAAGGGTTTTTTAAAGGAGATGAGAAGAACACATAAAAAATGTAGCTCTTCTACTTTATTTAGTTTAGATTAGTTTCGTATAGTCTATGTAGTATAGTATAGTTTTATCCTATCTTGATTATAGTTAGACTTGGATGAAAATTGAAGAGCAAAGATGGAGGGTTTAATCTCATGTGACAAGGGTGATATCTATCCTATCACTCTCTCTCTTGCATTAGATTTTTTGTTTGATTATAATACAAGTTTGGAAATTGTGTTTATAATGAGTTTCTAAAATTTATGTCTTGAATTTTGGTTGAACTTTCTATGATTGTTTGTGTTAATTTCTTAACTATTTGATACTATTATTTTGAACAAGTTGTTTAGTACTTTTGCTTTTCTAATCATGATTGACTGGCCATGGATTGTCATAATCTAAAGGGGTTGAATTTGCAATGAAAATTAGAATTTAACACTAATTCAAGGAAATGCTAAACCTAGAGAGTACACTCGTGGAGTAGAGATACACTGTTGTGACTTTATTTTATATAATTTCATAGAGAAAGTGAACTTGTAACTAATTTCATAAAAAAAAAAACTAATTTCATATCCACGAAAGCAGGTATGGATTAGTTATATGTATAGTTGATTCACTATGAGAGTAGGTTTTACATGTATAAGGAAATTACACCATGACTAACTGAGATAGTAGTGTTCATTGATCCAAGAATTACACTTGCATGAATAATAAGGGATTTCATGATTTAAGGAACTTTTATTTGCTATTTTCTTGCACATTTTAGTATAGTTTTACTTTCAGTAATTTGTTAATAGTTTAGATAATAGAGAAACTTTAGTAATGCCGGTAATTGCTCGTTTTTCCCTGTGGGATCGATCCTTAATACCCTATACTCAATTACAACCTGTATACTTGCAAAAAATTGCATGTGCAATATTTAGAAATTTATAAATGTAAAACTTGACTGTAAATTTGACCTTAATTTTGTATGCATGCCCTGCACTCGTCAAGTCTCAAGAAATATTTATGCATGTATCCAACTATTAAATCTGCCAATCAATTGCTTCAAGTTCATATGTAATGGTGAGATCTAATGAAATAAATTTAAAGAATTTCAGATCTGATAACCAAATTTAGAAAAACTTAGATCTAATAAACAATAGAAAAAATGAAAAACTCTCACTAAGAGCTTTTAAAAAAGAAGAAAAATCTCACTAAAAAAGTTTAGAAAAAACTTTTTATTATACAAAATAAGTAAATAAATCCAGGCGAACGATGGAGAACAAGATCCGTCCGAGGAGTAGCGTTGTTAATCGAAACGAGCTGATCGAGAATTCGTTTGAACTTGGCTCGTTTATTTCAATAAACAAGTCGAGGTCGAATTCAGAAAATACTTAACAAATAAATGAACCGAATTAAACTCGACTCGTGTCTTAGTCAAGCAATTCAATTAGACTTGTTAGTGAGGGTATATTTGTCATTTCACATTAGATTTATTAATTTTTATCATTTTACACAATATAAATTTTCAGACTCGAACTCGAACTCGCACAAGTTTGACTTGTTTATGATTAACGAATCGAGTTCGAGCTTCACATATCCCCTTATTGAGTCGATCTCGACCAAATTTTAAAACTCATTAACTTAAACGAGTGAGTTCAAGTTTAGCTCGGTAGAATCTCGAGTCGAGTTCAAAAATACAAAACTCGATTTAACTCGACTCGATTAACAACTCTACCGAAGAGGAAGGTGTTCATTTCCACTCTAATCACTGCCTCGTATAGTCCTTTGTTGGTTTTAATACGTGAACTTCGGCATACTCCCAACTCCAGAGAAGTATGGACATTTTTATTTTTTAAATCTGTCTGTTTCGGCTTGGAGCGCACTTTCATAAAAGAGAAAATGAAACCTTAGTAGCAAATTTCACTTACCGGTGACAAACGTTTAATACCAATTATTTTTCGAGCAACCTACTTTTCTCTAGGAAGGGGCGAACTAAAGAGAAATAGTAGTGCTATTGGAAATTTGGAACAGTGGACTATCGTTTTTGAATTTTTTTTTCAAACCAAATATAAAAATGCAGAATAGGACAACAAAAGAACCACTCCCTAGAAAGCGTAATGAGCAATAAAATTCATTAGGACCATAGAAGAACTACTCACCAGAAAGCATTGGCTATTTTGCTGTATTGTCATTTCTCACATACATGCATATGGAAGATTACTACTAACTGAAGGATACTTCATTTCTAAAATTCTACCCCTCCTTCTCGTACAATTACGGGTGATATTGTTCATAAGCTATCGTAGTAAAGAACACTGTTACCAATTAATTATTTGGTAGATAGTTTGGATTTTTACATTCAAATGTAATAGTTAGTACGAAAGGTGATGGAGTAGCAGTAGTGATAAGGCTAGATGTATTGTAAACGAAAAACTCTACCAAAAAGATGCTACGGCAAGAATGTTTAAATTCCATCACATATATCAAATCTTTAGAGTACATCATATCTTAATATTGTCAAGAAGGCCTAGATTTACTGACTGAGTTTGAGAGTTCAAAAATGAGAGATCCTGAATTCGAATACCCTTGCTTCCTACTTCTTTAAACCCACCCTTTCTCTACTTAAAAAAAAATTAAAAAAATGTTCCCATTTGGATTGTGGGTTTTTTCAGAAAAAATTTTGAAAAATTCTCCTAACTTGGTTTCTTAGTTATATTTTACCTCACATATATCATGTCTTGGGGGGGTGTGTGTGTCTAAATATATATATTCGACCATGTAATCAAACTCATTATTGATGACCATGCATTCACGTTTTTTACAACAGTAATTATTTGGGAACAAGCATGAATTTCTTACAACATTGTTTTTTACTACGTAAATCTAAAACGTTTGGCAAATAAACCTTGCCAAATCTACGGCATCAGGAAAGTTTCAGTGTCCACTTTTAATTGTTAGCAAACTTAGGAGGCTGGTTGTTACTATATCAATTTCTTACGTCCCGAAGGCCAGAAATGGCCTGTTGCTTTACTCTGATGTTTGCAGTTAAAGTTGTATACTGACTGGAGAGAAATACTGAAAAATGGAACTTAGCAGCTGTTTGGGATTCTGAGCCCAACCGTTTTGCATAGTATAGAAATATATTTACTGTTTAGTCTGACTGCTGTAGTTATTGTATTAGAACTTTAGAAGTATACGTTCCCTGCTATCCGTCAAAAAACAAAAAAAGAAAACATTTTTTTCCTCTTTTTGCGTTAAAGGAGGAGAAAAAAAAAAGGAAAAAGATATCTTGCCATTCTGGGTTGTAGAATTGGAACTAAATTTTTACCAATGCTATTTACTCAATCCCCCAAAATACATGGCCATTTGATTCTTCAAGTTTCATTTTAGTTTAGTCCAGTTTAATTCTTTAAATTTCTATATTTTTATGTCCACCTATTTTACGTTAAGCACATATGGAAAATTTTCCAATCCCTTCGTATGCACATTGTATGAACACAAATGCCTTAATTACTCAATTTTTTGTTTGATATAAAGATCATTTCATTCAATAATTCTACACTAGTGGCAGAAATACATCAAATAAATATGATACAGATACATATGCATTTAAAATCAATAGATACAAGAGATCTAAGAAATTGATACAAAGTATCTCTCTTACATATTTTTCATTCGATAAATCAATAGATACAAAAGGTCTAAGAAATTGATACAGAGTATCTCTCTTACATATTTTTCATTCGATAAATTATTGTAACCCAATATATTTGTATGGTAAGAAGTTTTCTAATAGTCAGTCAGGTCTGATTAAAATTGATTCAAGTGCAAAGAGAAATTTAAATCTAACAATAATAGAGAATTAAATTACAAAATAACTAGATTCTATATCTACAAAATCTCAAATTTCACCAAAAAAAATAAAGCTTTCTCCAATTACTCAAATTAAAAGCATGAAAGGATAATATGAGAATCAGATTAGTCTATGCCAAATCTTTGTTACACCTTGTTATCAATGTACGGCATTTTCGCCTTTTCGTGTTTCGCTATTAAGCTACAGTAACACCTTCAAGCAAATTAATCACAAGTTGTACTGCTCACACCCAACATCATAATTGTTCATTTTTCCAGCAGGAAAAATCGATTCGATATTTTTTTTCCTTTTGAACAACCGCATTAAATTTTTCCCTTCTGCTCAACATTAATTTCGATGAACTGTAAAATTGGGATGGTACTGAAATCAGACTGCGTGTGATGGGATTTGCAAAGATCAGTTGGAGCATTGATAATAATAGACTTCAAGTTGAATTTGGTATATACTCTTGTTATCAAAATTAACTTTTTCTATTTTCATTAGGATGATCCATGTAAGTAGGATGAAGTTGAACTTAATTTTAATTATGTCATGCAGTTATGTTAATTAGAAAATTTTATTCTACGCATGAAAATTGTAAATGGTTGTTTACACGAATAATTTGGAAAATTTAAGAAATAGGGTGGAATCATGATATGGGGCAGGAATCAAAATATAATTAAGAGAGTGTTTGGTAAATGGGTTTCAACCTCCACTATGGGTTTCAAATTCAATTATACCTATATATAATGTTTGTTTTAGGATCAATGGAAATAAATTAATGAAAATAATTGATCTCTTCTATGGGTTTTCTGATTAACCACCTAATATTATGGAATCATCTTAATTACCCATGTAAATCATCTTAATTACTCTTTTATTCTCATTAAATGTAAAAATAAGAAAATAAAATGCTACTGTTTCAACAAATAAAAAAAAGAAAAGAAAAAAGAAATAATGAAAAAGAAAAATAATAAATTATAAAATCTATTTCACATTAACAAACACACTATGAATTTTCATTAAAACCTATTATCATTAACCACTTTATGATAGTAATAGTGATAGTGATTGTAGAATTCAAACGAAATGGCTCCAAAGTCCGAGTGGATGAGAGAAGGGGGATTTGGCGGCATTAGTGCTATACTGCTATGGATTTGCAAGGGCGGGACAAGACGCATTGTTTTGGTCTATGTATTAGAATTGTGAAAGGCGTAATCACAGCTTCACGGGATAATGGTCATTAAGGAACTCTTTCTTGTTTCTTTTACTACATTGGCACAACTTATTTGGTGACTGGATTAAGCTGACTCCTTCTGTAGCACCAGTTGTGGAAAAAATTCAAAGCTGCTTTGACTTTCTTTCTAAAACAGTGGCCCGGATGCTTGTCGTTTGAATCCAAACGCAGGAAAAAGAAAAAGATGACAGTCAACTAGACAGCATTCTGTGGAACATAAACCTCAAATGCACGAGTTTTAGGAAACAGAATACCTAAAGCTAGTAAACATAGCCTCTTTTTTTTTTTTTTTTAATGCATTGTGAGTTTCTTTTTCTTTTTGTCAACATCATGGTCGTCAGTTTCAAAACTTGAAAGCGATTTTGTCGCGGCATCTTACCTAGCCGAGAGAACTGAAAGTAATGGAAGCAGTGAAGAGACCTGCAATGGAGGAAACTTAAAAAGAGATTCATTTAGGCGCAATTGTAAGTCCTAGAACACTTTGGTACGATTATTTCTGTATCAGTGATCCAAGTAGTATATAATAAGATTGGTAGTTTTAGAAAGTTAATAGGGGCCTCCTAATTTGGTAGACCATTGAGAAAGCATGTGAGCTTGTCTAAACACAGTGCTAATGCCCAAAATCCGAGCGATAGGACGTGATTACCCAGAAGTATACATTTGAGGAGGGCCAAAGATCTTACGTTTTTCAATTGTAGGTAATAATCTTCCAAGTTCTGGAAGATTTTGACACATTTTTAACGGCTAAATCTTTGTTGATAATACTCCTTCTCAATTCTGGATCCCGATTTCTCTTCTACAGTTCTATATTAGTTTTTTCTACCTCTTCTCACTGCAACGTAACATGTAGCAGCCAACAACTAGCCATATATCATGCCAATTAGGACAGTATTTTGACAATATAACTACTCTTCTACAAACATGCATGCCCATCCCTGAAAGAAGTTTTCCTCCGGCCTCCTCATCTATGTTGGGATTAAGATCCAGCACCGAGGTGCAGTTGAAGGTGGGAGATAGGAGTGTTTTGAAATAAAATAGAGGAGATTAAATATAGGACCCCGATTTTTATGTGTCAGAAAAAATTTTATTTTATTTTTTTCATCTTGTTGTGTTGTGCTATTAATATATACATTTGTTATATTAATATTTACATCAACTGTTCTACTGTTCATACTGTACCGTACAGTTGATAATTGAAATTGCAGAAGCACCTGATCCTCTCGATTGTCACTTGTCAGGGAGGCTAATTGACATCAACTTTGTAATGCTGCGTAGCTTGAAATCCCATGATGCCGCAACAAAAATTTTTTACGTACCACAGTTTCCTTGCAACAAACACATTCGAAGTCCCATTTTAGGATCACCTCAATTTGTGTTGGAAGTTTAGTTCAATATCCTACTAGTTATTGGGATAACAGAATCCAGAACGATACTAAACTCGTTTTAAAGTTCTAATCGTACGTGCTCATATGCAGCCACCCGGCTGCATGTTAATGAGCCTGTCTCAACTATCAAGAGGCAAGAAAGATGAGCATTCGGGATTAAGATGGGTAATGTATATATGGTGGAAGTTAGGTTTTTGTACCTCCAGTAGTATTAGGGCACAAATGTCTCGTCCTGATACGTACACAGGTCACGCAGTGAGCTTATAAAACTTTGGGTGGTAAGTGGTAAATTATTAGTAGTTTGACATTTCGAATCAACGATTGGAAAGTAAAACAATGAGTTGCTGGAATTATAATTGAAGCCCAATGATCCCAACGTCATCTTAGTGCTTTGACACCTGATGAAAGGCAATCACGGGGTGGCTACAAACAAAAACAGTTCAAACTTACTCAGAATCGAGCTTGAATTGAGCTCGGTTGACATTCAATTTGAGTCAAAATCAAGCAGCACGAACGAGCCTTCTGGTCGAGTTCGAGTCCAAAGTTGTTCTATTCAAAGACTGGTTGATCCTGATATATGTATTTATTTTATTTTTATATTTAATAAATGTCTATTTTAAATATTTTAAGTATATTATAGTTAATTTTTATTTTCAAAACTCGATTAGACTCAAATCTGAGTTCAAACTCAAGCATGATTTTTACAAAAGGAGCTAGATCGAGCTCTAGTCTAATAAAACTAAGTCAGCTTGACTAAGCTAAAATGTACTTTGTAGTTCTGGACTATGCTATAGTAACGCGAGTTATGGTAACGCTAGGGAGATAACCTGCAATAGCAAGTTTTTACCGTCTTTAGTGACAAATTCGATTTTTAGTGACTTTTCTAATATTGCAATGGTAAGTTTACAAAGAAATTTAGTAAGTATATCTCTTAAAACAGTAAGTTATAGTCATCAATGAAAATTTACGTTTTCAATAAACAAACTTACTTACTTTTTAATAAAATTTACCTTTTTTTGAATTCAACTTACTAGTAAGTTTACTAAAAAATTTAAAAAGTATATCTCTTAAAACAGTAAGTTATAGTCATCAATGAAAAATTACTTTTTCAACAAATAAATTTACTTACTTTTTAATAAAATTTACCTTTTTTTGAATTCAACTTACTAGTAAGTTTACTAAGAAATTTAATAAATATATCTCTTAAAGCAGTAAGTTATAGTCATCAATGAAAATTTACTTTTTCAACAAATAAATTTACTTACTTTTTAGTAAAATTTACCATTTTTTGAATTCAACTTTTCAGTAAGTTTATTAAGAAATTTAGTAAGTATATCTCATAAAGCAGTAAACTGCAACCATTAATGAAAATTTACGTTTTCAATAAACAAATTTACTTATTCTTTAGGGATATATATCAGATACCTCCCCTAAGATTTCTCTTAATATCACCTGGCACCCCTATGGTTTTAAAATTATCACTCACCTCCCCTAGCAATTGTAAAATGACCATATTAACCTTGACTTGGTACATAATTCACATATCAAATAAATGGACGTCAAAAAATTAAAGAAAAGAATCAAAAGTCACTTTCTTCTATATTTTCTTTATCCAACATTCTTTTTTACTCATTTTTTTGGATGGCTGTACCATTTTTTATTTATAAATTGTAATAAATTAAATTTTATTGTTTTCTAATTGTGATAATGTGGAGTATGAATGTATCATTTTTTTATTTATTTTGAGTTGACTTTTATAATCAATTAGTACAACTTAAAGACTTGGGTCGCGAGTTGTGAAGATGTTAGGAAAAAAAAAGGCTCATAAGAAATTAGTTTTAAGTATATATAGTTGAATTGATACTAGTATATTTCTTTAAAAGTATCTTTTTTTATTTTTCAAATTTATATTTTTATGGATTATTGATTTGTGATATGGTGGTATAAGTAGAAATTGTTTTTTAAGTGGTTTTTTTTTTTTTTGGAGCAAACAAAGTGGTTTAAGAGTATTTTTATTTAGCAAAATGAGCAAAAGGATAGTTTGGGGTTTTTATAAATTTTTTTACACAGATAACAAAAATAAGGGAGGTAAGTGATATTTTCAAAACCTTAGGAGTGCCAGGTGATATTTAGAGAAATCTCAGGGGAGGTTTCTGATATTATCCCTATTCTTTAATAAAATTTACCTTTTTTTGAATTCAACTTACTAATAAGTTTACTAAGAAATTTAGTAAGTATATCTCATAAACCAGTAAGCTACAACCATGAATGAAAATTTACGTTTTCAACAAATAAATTTACTTATTTTAATAAAATTTACCATTTTTTGAATTCAACTTACTAGTTAATATACTATGTTAAAAGGTAAATTTTGTCTATTTCTTAAATTCTTGATCATTTGGGACTCTTACTGTAAGTACCAATCCCAACGTCAATAAATCCATCTTGAATAGCAAATTACTAATTATTAAATTCAGACTAAAATACAATTGCCCCCTGAACCTATTTGTATGATTGATTGACCACTCTAAAGTGGAATTGATTCATGATCTCCTAATGGGTTGCAATTGAGAGAATTCCCTCAAAGATATTAAAAAAAAATTGTACTATTATCAATTGCTTTCGGTACTTGGAGATGGAGATTGGGGTATTCGTACAATTTGAAATAAAATCTGAAATTTGTTGACTATTTACATTAATTTGATGATTATGGTTTGAAAATCGACATAGTGCATGCGTTTTGTAAACATTGCATGAAACTTGTGCCATATGCATAATTTTCACTAGAGATTTCTGAAAGTTACGCAACTTAATATATAGATGAATTTACTATAATTTTCAAAGATTATGCTACATTAATAGAATTTCAACTTTTATACGTATGATCTTGATAATCAATTTATTAAAATTTTATCATTTTATTGTATTCATATGGATTAACTTATAGAAATTGTGATGAATAGACAACTACCATTATATATATAACTCGGCTCGGGATGATTTATTATTATTGTAAACCAAACTTTCAATCTTTTCAAAAATTAAAAAAATAATTCAAAATTTATAATCAGACAAATTTTATTACACATTTTATAAGGTCATGTGAATAGTAAATTTTTTTATAGTATTCTTGGCATTATTTCAATTAAATTTCCTAATGCTAGTTTCATATAAGTTTTTAAAGTAAATTCGTAAATTTATCCCACAAAGTAGTAAATTTGGATCACTAGTCAAATTTACCATGTTATCGTAAAATTTACTATGATTCTATAGAAATTTATTAGTAGTTGAATTAAACTTACTCTCTAAAAACTAACTTTAGGATATAAAGTTCTAATTCATTTATTCCTAGAAAAAAAATAACTTTCATATATATTCTGATTCAATATTTTAGACATAAAAGTTACTAATTTATTAAGTTAAATTTCAATCATTAATAAAAAATTTTAGCACTATTTCAAGTAAACTTCCTAATAGTAGTTTCATATAAGTTTTTAAAATAAAATCGTAAATTTTTACCACAAACTAGTAAGTTTTGATCAGTAATCAAATTTACTATGTTATTATATAGTTTACTATTATTTAAACTAAACTTACTCTTATAAGTTTTTAAAGTAAAATAGTAAATTAATACCACAAACAAGTAAATTTTGATCATTAATCAAATTTACTATGTTATCATAAATTTACTAATATTGCATAAAAATTTACTATTAATTCAACTAAACTTACTCTTTAAAAGTAAGTTTGAGATGTAAAATAGTAATTTATTTTCAAAAAAAAGATCATTTTCATATTATTTCTGATTTACCTTTTGAGATATAAAAGTTACTAATTTATTAAGTTAAATTACTCTTTTACGTGCAAAACTTACTACTATTAAAAAGTAAGTTTAAGATGTAAAATAGTAATTTATTTTCAAAAAAATGTAAGTTTCATATAATTTTTACGATTTACCTTTGAGACATAAACGTAACTAATTTATTGATTTAACTTACTGTTTTAGATGCAAAACTTACTTATCTTTAAAAGTAAGTTTGAGATATAAAATTGTAATTTATTTTGAAGAAAAGGTAAGTTTCATCCGATTTACCTTTTGAGACATAAAAGTTACTGATTTATTCCACTAACTTACTCTTTTAGATGCAAAACTTACTTCTCATTAAAAGTAAGTTTGAGATTTAAAATAGTAATTTATTTTCAAGAAAAGGTAAGTTTCATATTATTTTCAATTTACCTTTTGAGACATAAAAGTTACTAATTTATTAAATTAACTTACTCTTTTTGATGCAAAACTTACTTCCAAATTTTTAGGCTAATTTTTAGGCATTAGCTTATCTAAATGACTGGCCTTCCAAATTTTTAGGCTAATTTTTAGGCATTATCTTATCTAAATGACCGGTCTAACAGGTAACCAAATGGTCACTAAAAGTGTTTTTACCTGTAATATCAGGTAAACTTTGTTTCGTTACTATAACTATCGTTACTTGAGTATTTTCCTGTAGTTCTAATTCCAGAGTTCTTCAAATTGAAACTAATGGGAGGGAGAGCAATTAAGAGATCATAAACTTTTTTTTTTTCAACACCTGGTATCCTCACCTTTGTTGAAACTAATCTAGATTCGACTCGACAAGTGCTCTAAAGTCTAACTCTTAACTCGGGAGTAATAAAGGTCTGGTCCAAAACTTTTCAAAGCACCGAGTCAAACTTGCGACTATCTGTTGACATTAGCAACCCGCTTACCCGTTGCCCCAACCTCATGGGTTGAGATCATAAACATTTGCATGACAGGGACAAGACTGTTAAGTGAGACATGAAAATTCCACTTTAGCATTCGGTGTCTTTCATTGTGAGCTCCGAAATTGGTTGAACTAGTGCAGATTGCAGAGCCCGAGTTCTTAAATTTAACTCCTAATTAGTTAGATCTACAAATTACACTTTTAGCTAGGGGTGGGCAAAAAAACCCGCCGACCCGAAAACCCGCCCGATCCGACCAGATCCGATCCGAAATTTAGGGTACCCGATCCGATTTTTCTCATCGGATCATATTAGGGTCGGGTACCCGTAAATATCGGGTACGGGTACGGGTCAGGAAAATAAAAACCCGCGGGTACCCGACCCGACCCGTAGGTATATTGTATAAATATTAAAAAAATTAGGGGTCAATATATTATTTAATATGTTTTAAGTTTTAACCTTAATTGAGCACCCAAGCAGTAGTAGTACATTCGATTCTTATCTTCACTCCGCCTCCAACTCCAAACCTCCACATTTTTCTCTCCAAAATATCGACCAATGACCACCGTTGAAATTCTAGTAAAAGTTCAACCTATTATCCTCCTATTTCTTCAACTTTTTCTATCAAGTGTACCAAGAAAATGTTGCTTAAGTTAATTCAACTTTTCTATCAAGTGTAACAAGAAAATGTTGCTTAAGGTAATTTATCCTCTACTATTCTCTACTTGGGGGTTAGCTCATAATTTTGTTATTGCTATTGGTTTCGGGGACATTTTATTTTTTAAATTATCATATTAGCAATTCATTTTTATAAACTAGTAGTAGTGGTAGTATATACTAGGTTGGTGTGGTTGTTTGACTTTTTCTCTATAATTAAGCACCTACAATCAAAACTTTTCAGCTTAAATTGTATTAAAAAATGTAATGAAACTTTATTTTGTCTATTAGATATTGTAACTTTAATTTGTATTGGATACTTGAGAGTTGAGAGACTGGTTTGATTGTTGGATGAAATGTGTGATAGAATATTGATGTGTTGATTTTGAATTGTTAAATCTTTGATGAAATGTGTTGGATCTTGGATTTTTGAAATGAATTGGTTTTAGACTGTTAAATCTTTAATAAAGTGTGGTCATTTATCAATAGTAAATTGAAAGTTAGGGTAAAAAAATAAAAAAATAAAAAAAATTTTAAAAGTTAGGGTCGGGTTAGGGTTGGAAATTTGCTGACCCGACAGGCTAGGGTCGGGTCAGCCAAATTCCGTTAGGGGCGGGTACCCGACCCGTGCCCACCCCTACTTTTAGCCGACTTTGCTGCTCACTGTTTCCAATTCCAAAACCACTATCCCTAAACTGCCTGATAACATGGGACCTCGGGTGTTGCTGCTAGTCTCATCACTGGGTGAAAGACAGAAAACTCATTCGTAATATTTTTTCACATGTTGTTGGTGCGTTTGATTTGCTCTCTGCAGAATTGGTCTAATGTCTGTTTATGCCGCAAATACAGAACTACTATGAGTTAATTGGTAGATATTAGGGCCCAAAACACATCCCATCCTGTAAAAGACGCTAATAAGTAAAACTTGTCCGATTCGCCTCTAGCCCAGATACAGCTCTTTGTCTAAAAGACCTTCCGTTGTAAACGCTTTCATGAGGACTGGCCCAAGCACGTGCCGAGATTTCTAGGCTAAAATCGTGAATAGGAGTACGCTGTGGGCCATTAAGTCTAAGATACGTTCTGATCCGTCCGGAGCTCAAATCTGGTCATGTTCCCGTGTAGTATTTGCTTGTGTCCCCATCCAAATTAATATGTTCTGCAACAATTCAATAAAAAATCTCTGTCCTATAATTTATATTTATTATTCAAATTTAAAAGAAAAGGAAAACAGAAAGATTTGAGAGTTGAACCAGAGATTTCATGATCGCCCGTCTAATGTATCTACTAGCTAAGTTAGTTCCTGGGGACACCCTATAAATTATTGACCCAAGAAGAAGAAGAAGAATACATCCTCATCCATTTTTCAAGCTATTAAATATCTATTACAATATGGATCTTTGTTATTGAAGTCGAAATTTTTGAACCTTCTAAATACAAGTTAGCTGTATAAACTGCTCAAATCCTGCATTTAGAAATTGGGGGTGAGACAGGTGTGGAAGGAGCGGGGATGGTTACAAAAAAAAAAAAAAAAAAGGACAAATTAAAGACAGCATATTATATTTATATTTATTTAATAAGATAAGATAAGATAACAAAACAAACGTTGTTTATACGCTGAAGCTTGAACGGTGTGAGCTTCAACTAAATAAATAATAGAAGCACTTGGATGTCAATTTCTTGTCATATGCACCAAGGTCGGACATGATTTTCAAACATTAAAAGTGTCCTCTCATCATTTATTGTTCTTTTATGACATAATTTGTACAACGTACGCCTTCAAATGGAAAATAGATGTGACCAGGCACGGAGCTATTCAATCAAGCTCCGGTATAATTTTGGTACCACATGACTGGTGAAAGAGTTGAAAAAAGGTACCACAGCAAAAAATTTTCTGCCGCAGGAGTAATTTTTAAACAAATAGTCAAACTTACGTCTAATCTTATCATTTCAGCGAAAATGATTTTGGGATTAAAATCTGAATTGAGACGATAATATCATCATTTGCCTCAAGTAACTCGAAATAGTAGAACCTAATATATATATTGGTGTACAGTCATTATGTTATATATACATATATATAATTTTGGTTCCTTATATGTGTTTAGCACTTGACAACTACCAGCCTTGATTTGTTTCTCATGTCTCACATTTGGTCCTCCACGTTTAAGAAATTAGAAGTCAAGTTACTTCTATCCTCTAAGCTTCTATATATAGTGACCAGCCCCCTTGAAAATTATGCTATTTAAAGAAGATCAACAATGTATACAAGTTGCAAAGCCCGAAAAAGTACAAGACGCGGAATACGATAAAGTCAAAGTATGTAGGAGTAGCTTGAGATTAGTATAAAATACAAAGGGACCAAATGTGCCATAAATAAAATGTGATCAGGAAATAAAAGAGAATATAAAACTGAACTATATAGAATTGCAATTCTGGATTTAGAAATTAAAATCTTACCTGAGATGAACTTTCTTGTAACTAGCTTCAGGCACAAATTAATAGTGCTGATTTTAGATGATTAGCTTTAATTATTCCACAAAATACTTTTACACAAAGAGTAGATCAGATCTTCCATTATCAATATTGTCAAAGACAGTCGCAGAAGTACTTTTTATAAAATTTTCGAAAACCTTCTCAATGAAAAAGGATCATTTGCAGAAATGTCGATCGGATTTTTGAGGCCGGGCTAAAAAGTTTTATTTTGATATCTATGACCATAATACTGCTCGCAATAGTACTATACTGGTGAGCTCAGCTACCTGCCTTAATTATGTATCTCGTGTGCCTGCATCTATATGGGAATTAACAAGAAAAACCATATATGGTAGTAATTAGTATCCAAAGAAAATTGGGGTGATTTTGCATGCCCATTTTCGAGTATATATGGGTTTTACGCGGACCCCAAAACTATCACTCCAAGTTCCCTGGTGGCTCCCATTTGGCATCAGATATTGCTTCTGCTTTTGAGACATCAAAGTCGATGAGTGTGAAAGATATGCTACACTGCAAGTAAAAACTAAATTTGGGACTTAAATGCTCTCTGTTGCTGACCTAAAACGACTGAATTCTTTTGCCAAATCACTGTTGCCAACTTAATTTTTGGACTCTAGAAGTAAATGATGGCAATGATGGTATAGGCTCAGTTAATCAATCAGCCAAAATAAATAGCTGTAGTGTCAAGTAACTGTAGTTAGGTATGCGTCGCTCACAACAAGTTCTAAATATAAATATGCCTTTAAAATTGTGGGGACTTCTAAAACTACTCCGGTTACAATGAGTAAAAGACATGTAGTAATTTCTTTAGGAAGGGAAATTAATTATTTCACAAGCCACAAAGGAATAAATGAAATATGACACTAACATTATTTCAAGACATAAGGGTCCCCCCTCATGTCTCGTTTTGTTTCACTTAAGGCCTGTTCTGTTCTGATTTAGAAAAACAAGTTACCGTATTAATTCTTGCCTTTTTTCCTTTTTCCTTTTTGGTTTCTCTCTTAAGAAGTTAAAGTTTAAAAGTTGTTTTCAAACGTTTTATGTCTCATTTTGTTTTTATGTTCACTCTTACCTTGTTTTGAACATAAATTCTTAACTATGATAATCTTTCTTTTTTGAAACTCCTAGCAGATTGATACTGTTTCAACTTTTTAAACGACTTTCACGTTCATACCACAAAAAGAAAATATATTAATTTCGTTCCAAAAAAAAAAAAATTTAAAACGTATCGTTGCTACATGTCAATTTACCAGTTTCTATGATCTAGAGTTCACTTCTACATCAAGAATGATTTGTTTACACTCTTCTATATATATAGAAGAAAAGAAGTCATTCGCTTAGGTCTCATGGTACTTAAGGTAACGTACGACTCCAAGGATAACGATGCCAAAATTCAATTCTGTACCACAATATTTTGCTTTCAGCTTCTTCCATGCTTTCCATGTTCACCTGTGGGAAAGATATGTAGATCTGGTGTAGGATAATTGTTGGTAAAAAATAAAGGATGGCACCCCACGCCAACAGTGACGTGCTAGCGTAAAGAATTGCTCTCCGGACGGGAAGAGTCCCTTTCCTCACACTTCGTTTGAATTGAAGGGAATGAAGAAAAGAGAAGGGAAGGAAGCATCTTTTTCAGTTAGAGAGGTTTAAATAAATGGTGAAGAAAGAAAAAAACAACAGTTAAGAGATAAGTTAGGAGTGGCAAAGAACCATAAAATTCAATATATAAGAGATAACTTTAAAGAAGAGAAGAACCATAATATTTTTGAGAAAAAAAACGGGTGGAGGGAACAAGAGGGTTTAACAGAATTTTATTAGGCGACAAAACAAGGAGTTAAAATCAAATTTTATAAAATGTTGTTAGTAAAATTGCAACATCGCAGAAGTTAGGAGTGGCAGTCGTCCCTATCCCTGTCTCTATTTTTTTTTTTTTTTCCCATTTTACTACTCCTCCTCAAGAATCACTCCAAGAAAAGGTAATTACTGTGAACTACAATTTTGGTCATAAAAACTATGTCAAAAGTCACAAAAAAATCCGTGACCTCCTTGTGACTTGCAAGTAAAGATCACCATCTACACTATCACAAAGAATTGGGTCCTAATTCTCTCTCTTTCTCTCTCTCTTTATTTTTATTTTTTATTTTTTATTTTTGGATGGTCTTAATTTCTTAAAACTAGACATGGAAGTTGTTCTGCAAGGCAAATGACTCTGGTTAACTAGCAGACGTGACAGACTAAGGACATACAAAATGGAAGTAAAGGTAGGAAACGCTGTGGCACCTGCAAGCGGCAATGAAAGACGGTGTCACACGCTTGGTATACTGCGTCATTTTTCCATCAGAAAGAAATGTATGAGTGAGCAAGGATGCACGACATTGAAGATTAGTAATCTGTACATGGAATTGCTGTCTCCTCAAACACTTTTTGAGTTTCAAAAACAGCAATGGCTTTAAGCAAGTTATTTTTCCATTTCATTCTCTTGACTAAGAGGCACATCAAGCGGACAAACTACTATACAGAGTTGTAAAACTAGAAAAAGGGGGGTGGGGGGGTGGGGGTGTGGTTTAAAAATAAAGGGTTGTCAGCCGAAATGTTGAATGGGATGCATTTCCATTGCTTTAAAGGCTAATTAAGACATTGCTAATCGAAACAGAATTCTTTTACCATGTTATTGCCACTGTAACAGCAACATTACCACAGCAACATTTCCATACAAGCATAAAATCTCGGTCAGTGCTCCACACTTCTTTTTGACTCAGGAAGGCTATTTTAATCAAAATTTACTGTGGCAGTAAAATTATGGCCGCCTTCTCATAATCTGTAAACGTCCGAATTTCCTTAATTGTTTGAGACGCTGCCAAAGACATAAACCACATGGGCACTGGCAGATGATTCGTTAGTAATCTATTTGACACAGAACATTTGGTTCCATGTCTCGTCTTCCAGTCAATGAATGCTGCCATCCGGTGGAAAAATTGGCCAAGACAGTGAAAAATGAAGGATGACCAACCCGCACCCGGGTTTCTCTTTTTTTTTTTTCCTTTTTTTTAAACCGAAAGTTGCTCAGAACTACTGTACAATAATATCATTTGTCTAGACGTGATGAGCGTGAAATGAAAAAAGGTAATTAGAAAATGTGCGACAGGAATATCTAAAAGGGAAAAAAAACTCAAAAAAGGTTTTCTCCCGGAACTAACAACCCAAACAGGAGTAGATTTCAGCTGCCCGTCTGGTAGAGGGCTATGGGGCTTGAGAATGGTTTGTCAAGTGGAATGATAGTTTGGAAGAGTTCTATGGGTTTTGTTGTCCCGTTCCATGGGTTTCTCTGTTTAGCCATTCCGATGTTGTCAGGTTTTTCGCTTTGCGGACTTCTCATCTATGCTTTGCTGATACGAGAAATAAGAATATTCACACTCTCGCAAGACTATGCCTGTGGAACTGACTTCTTCTGCCAATGAAACTCTGATCTGAGAAGAATTCATTACAAAATGATCATAGCAATAAAAGTTTAACGGAGACAACACGAGGCATTGGAAATAATGAGAATACTAACCATCGAAAAAATTTAGACTAGCATGGCCTGCGGTCCCTGCTGTTCTTCTTTGAAAAGAAGCAACGGCGTTCGCGTAGCACAATAAATATTGCTGCCGTTTCCGTTTTACAAACTTCACAAAGGTAAAACCTGTCCAGGAAAAAGCATATATAGTTTGATTGGCACGATATATATATATATATATTCAACTTAAAAAAAAAAAAAAAAAAGGTAACTACATTTACAAAAATGAAAACAGAAAAAACACCTTCAAATGTCCTGTGACCTCTCAAACATTGGAAAGCGTTTACATTTAACAACCTAATATACACGCTAGCTACATGCACGTTTTACTCACAAGCCAATCGCAAAATATCACAATTTCTTTTCCTCCAAAAATATATAACCACAAAGTTCAAGGAGAGAAAACGACTGGAAATTCATGCAAAATTATGATCCTCACAATGGAGTTTGGATGGAAAGTGGAATCACAGCCCAAACTTACCATTTCCAATTTGAATCGGAAAAAAAAAAAAAAGAAAAGAAAGAAAGAAAAAAGAACGCCTTCCTATTTCACGTGTAAAAAATCAACTTCTTTAATTGAGACTGAAGGAAGACACAGCGGGAAAAACCCAATAGATTCATCATCAGATATTCATCATTCAGGGTTTTGTAATTGATGAAGAAAAATGGAAAGATTCTCACGTTTGATGTAGATTTTCTACCCGAGATGACGGAATATGTTTCCTGTACGGTTTTGTAATTGATAAGAGTACGTGCGGGAGAGTACGTAATAAGCCAATCTTTGGTAATCAAAACGGCAGCTGTTAACGGCTCCCATGGCTCAGGCCAGAGTCCGGACCCTCAGTAATTAAATGTCACAAGGACAATGCCACCAGCTGTGAGAGAGTAACGGTTGCAGGCAAATGACAATTCACAGGCGCAGCTTTTGCAGTTCCCCGGCAAACAATCGGGTGAGAGAAAGAGAGTATGAACTTTGAAACTATCCACTGGATAGGTGATAGAAATCAGTTACCCCTATATAAAAAGGTCGTTGGAAACATAAAAAATGGAATTACAAAACATGTTTAAGTTGCAAAGGATTTTTTTTTTTTTTTCAAACAATGATCAGTCAAAACAGATACTGAATTATCTGCATATGAGTAATTTTTTTTTTTTCATAGGGCCAGGTTTTTCTTTATAATTTTCAGCTCCATCTCAAAGTATGCTAATTATCACTAGCTGATTATGGCTGGTGTTCAATTTTACTTTTGAAATCATGATCTCAGAGCTAACTATTAAACGGACAGAAGTCGATGATAAAGAGCTGCTCTTGGGTGTGTTTTAGCCTTAGCAAACCTGTTTTGGCTCTTTCAAATATTAAAATGACTACAGGGCTTGTTAAACCTACTACTGGTAGATTCTAGATTTTAGTTTTTTTAATTAAAATCTAAATATAAAAACATAAAAAAAAATTATCATCCAAATCGAAATCTAAAATCAGGGTAAACTAATCAAAAGAGAGCAACCTTTACATAAATAACTACCTAATTTCTAATTGCTTAAAATAGCTAATTTTCCATTCATAATCACTTTCTCGTTATGAGCTTTGGAAGAGTTAAAGCAAGCCAGAGAAAGGCCAAACGTACATCCGGAGGAACTTTGTAACATCCCTATGACTTCTACACTTTTTCCTTTTCCTTTTATTTTTCCCGTTTGGCCAAATGAGACTGCCTGCTCATACCGTACAATCAGTACAATCAATGACCACTAAGAGAATATGATCACAGTATCCCATTTGTGTTGTTATACAATTTTGTATGAGAACTGTAGAATGTATCCCCACAGAAGGAAGAGTAATGGGATAGTAACGAGTCAAGTTGAGTTCAAAAATTAGTCTATTCGAGTTTAAGTTCAAATTGTAATATTATTCGAATTCCAGCTCCAACCTAACGAATTTTCAATTTCAAAACTAGAGTTCAACTCGAGTGAAATATAGTCAGATCAAGTTCAAATTCAAGTTCGAACTCGAACTCGTTCAAGAAGCAAATTGACATTGAACTTGCTCTTGAGTTTGAATGGTAAGATATGTAATTTCCTCTAACAACATAGATTTTTACCTAAAGGCGAGTTTGAGTTTAATTCCATAACCATATTTGATTAGCTCGAACTGCACTCGAACTCGAGGCGCACTTTGTCTAATTCATGGACAGTTCGCTCGTTCGCCACTCCTATTGTTCGTTCATTGGGTTCGTAGCCCGTATGTTTACATGATAGAGCTGCATCACACAAAAGGGGCCACACAACCTTCTTGATCCAGTTATAATGTTGCCTGCTGAGGGATCCGTTAAGCCATTCATGGCTCCACAAAATTAATGGAACCAGCAAGCAATCATCATTATTACAATCAAGAAAGTACAAACTCCTTTTTCACCTAGGAAACAGTACTAGAAACTTAATCAAGTCTACTAGCTAATAACAAAAGAAAAACAGCCAAATTCCTGGGATGACCACATTCTTAGTTTGGGAACTCCTACTACACTTTTTTTTTTTTTTCTCCTTTAGTGGATTATCCTTCGATTTTCTTTCAAACTAAGCAATTGTTTCTTCTCAGTAATAATGGCCTCCCTAAATTAACCTGGTCTAATAAAGATTATTACTTAGAAAATTGCTGAACCAGACGTGAAATTAGCCACATTGTCGAGGATATTATTCCAATATTTTCCGTTGTCTTCAAGATCACCACAACAGCTGCTACCGTCAAGATTATAACTGGGCCCAATAGGGCTGGTGGTGTTATTTCCATCATCTGACAAAATACCGGCAAAGCCTTCCATGAAACTCTGATGCCTTAAAGAGTCTTCTGCAATGTATCCAGCATCAACAGGGTTAGGGTATTCAATATTGTCATTATCGTCCAGCAGTATTGCGTTATCCATCACCTCCATGTCCATTCTTTTCCCAATTACCTCCATCTGATGATCGTTTTGATTTGGTTTTCCCGCAGGCTTCCAGTTACTTGGGACAGTTTGTTTTGTCATTGTCCCGGCCCCTACCTGTTGCTTTGAGTTTTCGACATAACCCATGACTGGAAAAGCTACATTTGCACCAAACCCAGCACTGGTACGAGGAACGGTGAACGTGTTGTTCGAGAAGTTTAAGGTAGAGGTTGGAGACTGAAGGTTTCCGGTAGAGGTGAAAAAACCGCCAGTACTAGTAGCGTTCTTTGTTGCTGTCCACGTTGCTTGCCATACTTTTAGTATATCAAGACATGGTGGCTGGAATGAGGGTTTGGTTGGATAAGGAATGGAGGATAAGAGTTTTGATTCGCGAACAAGCCTAGCTTCGGCTTCAAGACGAGCACTTTCCCACTGAGCCATGTGACTAAGGTTGGCGGCATCTTTTTGTTGGCCGCAGCCAAAGGCGTTGGTTTTTGGCATATGAGTTGCAGGGTCGATGCCCATCTTGGTTAGTCTCTTCTTCAGATGTGTGTTCCAGTAGTTCTTTATCTCGTTGTCTGTTCGCTTTGGCAGATGAGCCGCTATGGCTGACCATCTGGATAGGCAATTATTTGAAAAATTAATTAAAATGTATCATTTTTTATATGATGTATATGAGATAAAAATATGATTAGAAAATATATACACATATAAAGTGGTTAAAAAATGTATTCATAATGTAAATAAAATAATAAAAAGAATATGCTAAACAGATGAAGCCTTTTATATATGCTCGATGAAGATGAAAAACTAAACCCATGCAGAAAAGAGGTGTCCTTTTTCATGTGTAGACCAATCATGCAAGAATAGTTGAACGCTTTTCTTTTCCTTTTTTTTTTTTTTCTTCTGGGCTGCAAGAATAGTTGAACATGTACGTTACAGATTGATCTTCTTACCGATTTCCAAGAAGTGCATGGAGTTGAATAATGGTCTGCTCTTCTTGCAAACTGAATTTTCCTCTCTTGATATCAGGCCTTAGATAGTTTGTCCATCTCAGTCTACAGCTCTTGCCGCATCTTTGAAGCCCTAAAAACCAACCAAAGTGAAAAAAAAAAAAAGAAGTCATTTTCAGCACATCTGCACTAGATTATAAAAATAGTACTACTTGTGATTTTTCCTTATAGCGGGACCAAAACGTGCCCAAAGAAGCAAACTGTAAAAAATAAAAATAAAAAATAAAAAAAATAAAACAAAGGTAGATGGAGGTCACCAGCTTTTGCTGGGAGGGCTCGCCAACTTCCATGGCCATGTTGTTCGATGTAAGTCAAGAGCTTTTGGTCTTCTTCGGCTGTCCACGTTCCTTTCTTCAACCCAACTTTATCGCAGCATGGTGATCTTCCCATTTTAAAGCACTAGCCAGTCTAGAATATGATCCCTTGCTACTAACTAAATCCTATTTTTATCCAACAGTCCAAAAAATCAAACAGATATTCTACTGAGATATATATATATATATAGAGAGAGAGAGAGAGAGATAGATAGATAGAGGAGGTTTCTTCACTAATGACAGCTAAATGACAATGTGTATGCGTGTGTATATATATGTATATATAGGGAGATAGTTCATTAATCCATGGGACCGAAATGTACCAAGAAAATTTATAATCCAAGGGTAATTTTATTTCGGCTCAACTAACAAAATCCATTTTCATTTAACAGTACTATCGGGGTTTGTCTACGTAGGTCTATTCCTTTTGCTCACAGTTGTGAATACAGTATATAAGTGACTAGGAGAAACCGTATTCCCTCATAGCTGCAGACATCCCAAAGTTCAGACCAGATACTTGTTCCTCTTCTACAGGCACCTACTCGCTTTTTGAAAATTTTATACAGAAAAACTAAATTATTAGTTTTTTTTTTTTCATTATGTTAACAGTACACGTGTTAGTGGTTACAATAATTTGAATTTCAATATAAATGTCAAATTTTATATATGTGTTCTAGTTTATAAAATATCAAAGGGATGAAAGATTGAATCAAGAATGTATCCTTGATTACTTTAATACAGGATCTAATTCGCATGGCAAACATACGTATTGGTCTTTAGTATTTCAGCACTTCCGATCTACTATCCGTTTTCTCATCTCGCTCCTTATTCCATATTATAACAAGTCAGCCACCTGTTCATTCACTACAATTGATAAAATCACAGAGTAATTCAGCTACATTTAATCGGATGCGAAGAGGTATTTATGCTTATGTTTGAGATGGCTCATGGAGTTATCTTTGCGTTGATGACTTTATTTTGTGATCTAATGTAGGGGGGGAAAAACTTTAAATCAGTCAAAAAGTTATGCAGCAAGGATAACCTAAATCAAAATCCATTCCAGAACCTGTTTGCTGACACTTCTGCACTGTCCCTCTCGGTTGAATCAAAGCCGTCCAGTAGCAATTTTGTCATTTTACAACCCTGATCTTGTTGTCATCTCAAGGTACGGTGGTGGAGTTTGTTCCTGCATGATGGGGAAATACAGCTTCTGAAACCTAAATCGTTTAGTCTTGTTAATTAAAGAAAAGCAAAATAAGAAATTGATTTAAGATCAAGGGGGCCAAGATTGTCCTACCATATAATTATTAACCTTGGATGTAACACTCTAAGAGCTTTCAGTCTGTTTGCATAACTTTCTGCATTGTGGATACAAATATTTATTTTTCTTTCTTCTTTTCCCCTCAAATCAACAGGATTGTAGATCAAGTTTATATCCAAGTGTAGGAAGTCAGAACTAAAAAGAAGAAGAATGTATTTTGAAGGGATCAAGTTTCTTAAAAAAAAAAAAAAAGTTACATACCTTTGATAAAATTCCAATCAAACTTCTTTCTTAATTAACCTAGTAACTTTGAGTTATCCTAAGTCATTAGTGGTAAGAACAATCTATGTACTCAAGAGAATTTGAAGAAATACTTCATTTAAGGTTTAAACTCAAGTACTTAAGGTTCTTAGTCTTTCAAATGCTGCATGTGGAGGCTTAAAGCATGCATGAGCCTTCTAGTGTTAATTGAAATTACAGATGCAAAATAGAAAAAAGTTTGAAATTGAGGGGTTGTCACAAAAATAACGCGACAGGTAACAATATTGCAACATGGCCTTACCATTAATATTGTGGCTAGTCATGCATATAAAAGTGCACCCGTCTGTAATTGGCACAAGTTAAAGGTGAGTACGAGTATTTTAATTATGTGAATTAAACTACACCTAGACATTTGTCTGGCTCAGTAAATACCAGCACTGTGATTTAAGATCGATTTATTGCCTCTACCAGCAACAGCAAGGCAGCAATATCATTATAAATACACGATTTAATGTAAAAATTTATCAAATACACAAGTAAGATAGATAGCAATAATTTCAACCTCTATCGTATTAATGAGAAAACGTGTAGGACTGAACCAATTGTTTGCCAAACAAGGAAGAAAAATGCGGGAGAGAATTAACTTGGGGAAAGTCTACCATCAACAAAATGTTTTCTCTATTTCGCCTTTGAATAGAAACCATCAACAAATTGGAGTCATTACAAGATTTTGTTATTGTTTCCAGATCTTGTGGCCCTCCAGGCAGTTTTGTTTGAAAAATCCTGCCACTCTCGTCCTCTAAACCCCCACCCCTCCCCCCCAAAAAAACCAACAAAAAAACCCAAAAAAATAAAGAAAGAGTTTAATCACAAGACAGAAAACTTCAAGTTTTTTTTTCCTTGGGCGTTTAGAAGTTTGGAATTGCAACAAGATGCTTCGGGCAGTGCATCCTGTCATATTTTCTATTTTGGGGCTAACGTATAATGCCCATTGCTCAGCAAGTTCACAGTACGTACATTGAACTGAGCATCGACAAATAAGTGCAAAAATAGATCAAACGGACAGTTTGGAAAATACAGAAATGAAGTGATGATCAGATGGCAATGATGCAACCATTAATCTTTATTAATGTACCATTAATGATTCTGAGAAGAAAAGGAAAGGGCGGTTGCTAGTTACTTATGGTGTGAATTTGCTATAGTGGGACGATAGGCAGTGTTAGTGTATTAAATAAAAATGTGTAGAGGAGGTTCAGGAGTGTCCACTGAAAAGCTTGCTGATGAACGGTACAATTGTGCAGTGATATACAGTTGCTACCGGTACGAAGCATGGTAGAATTGAAAGCTGCATTAATTCTCTTTGAAAGCAGTCACTGTGATATAGTATTACAATCGTCTCTGCATGTGGTATCTAAAAGCAAAAGAACAGTCAGCAAATCTTAAATTGCAAATAAAAAATACTTAGTAATATCGATATTTCTTTGTCTATTGATTAGCTGTCTCTATGGGCAATTGATTAGAATATAGCTGGAAAAAAAATTTATCGGTGAACTGTGGCTCTGCAAGAGGAGTGTCCAAAACTATGGCCGTCGTGTCTATTGGGCGCAACGGCACATTTTTTTTAAAAAAAAATTTCACTAACCACGACGGCTAGCTTTTAAAAAAAAAAAAAATGAGGCCGTCGCGCTGTGCTGACAACCTTTTTAAAAAAATGAGTCAGCGCAACGGCCAGTTTTTACTCTAAAAAAAAATTTTTTGAAACCAGTCGTGCCTAGTAGACACAACGGTCATAGTTTAAGACACTGCCACTGCAGGGCCATATTTCGCAAATAAATTTTTTTTTCAGCAATATTCTAATCAATTGCCCCGAATACATTGACTGAAATCTACGCTTACACAAAGCTGAATATAGTGTGGCAAGAAAATTCAGAAAGTATCAGCACTATCATCCCTGTTGATTCAGCGTCAGAGAGAGAGAGAGAGAGAAAAGAAGAGGAACATAAAAGAAGAGGGAGTTATATGCACACTGATGATTAGGCTGATATATTTTGGCTTTTTCGTGAATCTCGTGTAAAAGAGAGTCTGAGGTTAATAGACTGACACGCATGCAATTCAAGAAATGAGTTAATTCTAGGCCTCCTTTTTCTTTCTTTCTTTCTTTCCTTCTTTTTTGGAGCTAATTCTAGGCCTCTTTTTTTTTTTTTTTTTATCAATCGACAACTATCTAACCTACTCCTACTCTATAGGGGAGGGTATCAATCGACAACTATCTAATTCATTCATACTCTATGGTGAAGGGGGAGCCTTAACAAACTTGTATTGGAGTTGGGGGATTAACCACCAGTCCAGAGACCAACTACACTCTTTGAATTTTTTAAGAACAAAAATCACTTTACTTCTTATTATGTTAAGAGGGATCCCTTGATCATTGGATCAAAACCCAATGGTTTAGGCCTCTTATCATTCTCTTGAGCTTTTTAAGGTTGCTCAGGGAAAAGTGATCGCCTAATAGTTTGTTTCCAAGATTACCTTAAAAGAGAAGTGCTTTTTCAGAAACTAAAAGGTCAAAATCAAACGAGAGATGCAAAAATCAACTTAGACCGCCAAGTGTTTCCTATTCCAGAAAGCAAATTCTTACACTCTGCTAGAGATGCTTGTGAGACACGTTAAGGGGATCACTGAAACATTTATAACTCCTACAACTTTAGCAATATGAAATTTAGGTCTCAAAAAGCTAAGCAAAGCAAATGACCAGATATAATAATCAACCAAAATACTTCACAGGATAGCTACAAAGCAATCTATCTATCATATATGTATTGTAGGTAGGGTTTTTTGGGAGGGGCATCCAGAGTCAGGAAAATTTCAATCCTTTTTTCTAGGAATTTCTATTTAATTTAATTCATTAAATATCTCATGAGTCATCCTTATCAGCACTATCTCCACTCCTACTCACATGCAACTACCTTATCAGCATTATCTTCACTCTTACTCACATGTAACTAACTATCATCTATCATATATGTATTGCAAATCATATTTTTAGAATGGTTAAATTATAAAGTTTCTAACTTTCTGTTCTTTTGTTTATAGAGTTTTGTATTTTTTTAATTATCAAATATCCATTCATATCTTTTGAATTTGAAATGTACAAGGTGGTACCATAAATGTAGGAATTTGGATAAAGTTTATTCATAAGAAGGTCAATTAAAATAAAACATCATATCTCCTATTAAAAGTTAAAATAGCAAATAATAATATTTTACTGTTTAACGCAATAATTCTAACTGAAAGTATAAATTATATTTAAAAAAATAATATTCAATGGTCATGGATTTAAAAAATCAGTAGTTGTACTAATCCTAAACATTAAACTACGAAGTCACTAAATTAATAACAAAGTACTACTGGCACTTGAAAATGAAAATTATTATTTAAAATCTTTATTTTTGATAAATAATAATAATAATAATAATAATAATAACAACAACATCAGTCCTATCAAAAATTTTAAAAAAATAATGATATAGTTTAAGAGAAAGATATAATGCATTTATCCATAAACTATATCTACTCAATTTATATATATTTAATCTAAATTTTACTTTAATGGGATTTAAATAAGCGTGTAAAACCCAACCACTAAGAATAGTCTTAGGCATTATTGATTATTTTGTATATTTTTGTTATTTTCTTCAATGTAAATATGTAACACTACTATGTCATTTTTAGAAAAATGACTAAATCTTTTTTTTTTTGTTGTAATTATTGAACGTATTACAAGATATTGTCAGTTTTTCATTTGCATTTCCAGATTCCAATTATTACAACTATTGTGATTATTCTTGGTTTTATATAGTTTCATATTATGAGAGGTAAAATTAAATATATTCTAAAAATTACTATTCATTGGTTCTTCTTTCCCTTTTGCTTCAAGTGATATCTTTCAATTTGAAGGATAAAAAAATAAGTATATTTTAACAGTTTAAAACTAAACTGAAAGTTATGAAAGTTTTTTTTTCTTCAAATATTAATTTTTTAATTTGGATGTTGAATTATAAACACATTTGAATCCAATTAAATTACATATTCAAACTCATATTTGTTGATGGAAGGTTATCAATTACAATTATTATTTAACTTATTTTTCATATAACTATTACAAATAATTTATTATTATTATTATTATTATTTTAAATATAAACTCGTGCATAGCACGGGTCAAAATTCTAGTGGTTCAGTATTTTAGAGTAGCATATGCTCGATTAAAGGTGGCTGTGGGCGGAGTTTCTGAAGACCTGATCCCAGGACAGCGGTTACAGATGGATGGATGGATGGGATCTCCCGTTTCAAGAGGTTGGTCGTCCCCGTCTCCTTTCTTTATGTTGTTTGGTACCCAATATTATTAGGTTGTTCCTTTCTAATATTACCAAGTTGGTAGTACCAAAATAGCATCCTTCCCTCTTCAGCAAAGCAGCAGCGAGCACGTTTTACAGCGTTTTCAAGATACTTAACACACTTTGCTTTATTACATGGGCAGTTTTTTTTTTTTTTCCCCCTTTTTCCTTTTCCCTTAATAAAGTACAAGCTTTATCTAGTGTAAGCTTGGATATCACTGAACTTGTACATAAGGAATGCATATTCCTCATGCAAGGAGATATACCCACAAATGTCAAGGAATTAGAGACTTGTTTTCAAATCTTAGAATCTTTCTCGTGATCAGATTTAAGTATGAATTCCGAGTTTGACAGCTGGAGGTGACGAGTGTGGAGAGGGGTGAGAAATTTCCTTTTTTTTTTTTTTTTTTAAGAAGGCTTGTTTTCAAAATCAATTGCTTTCTGAAGCCAATTATAGGCCTGTTGGAAGATTCAGGGATGTTTGGTATTATAGGTTTCAAGTTCAATTATACCTATACATAATATTTGTTTAGAACTAATGTGAATGAGAATGATAGATTTTGTTTATGGATTTTCTGATTAACCACCTCTTATTAGAGACCATCCTAATTACCCATATTATTCTCATTAAATATAAAAATAAGAAAATAATATGCCATCTTAATTAATACCCTTATTCTCCTTAAATATAAAAGTAAGAAAACAAACTACCACAGTTTCTGCTGGTTTTAACAAATGGGAAAAGAAAAAAGAAAAAATAATAATAATAATAATTTGTAAAATCTATTCTACATTAATAAATACATTATGGGTTTTCGTCTAAACCATTATACTGACATTGATAGTAATTTTGGAATTTGAACCAAACGACTCGTCAATTTATGGTTTTTTTTTTACTGTTTTGAAAGGCTAACTGCTTTGTACCCAATCACCTTTAGAGAGCTGCATCATGATCATCCTTTTCCACCTTCACATAAAAGAAGAGGAGAAGCCAACCGCAATTGAAACACATGCTAATTGAGATCAAGCATTCTGCCTACGTACATTGAGCATAAAGACTTCCATGTTGTTTGCAGAACTAAGACGAGGGGTTGTACAATTGGCGATGTCAACATAAAATCCGAGGTTAGCTTGGCGAGGCAAATTAAAGATTCATCGTAGTGAGCGCCAAGATGACTTGGTTAGGATCTCACTAAAGGTGAGCCACTAATGAAATCGTACAGGATTAGGTAGTGACGGTCTTAAACCAGCATTGCCTGCCTCGCGTACCGAACCAAGGACGAACACTGTTTAAAAGGGTTCATAAAACGTCTGGTATGGTACGGTTCCTAACCATCAAGAATTGCTGTTCAAATGCTATGAATGGCCAAATGAAAAGGACTACGATAGCTGGGAGGATAACAAGTTGTCGCCTGTCGGGGAGGAGAGGACATCTGCGGGACTGATAAAACAAGGGGGTAAAAGTGGTAGGAAGAGAAGTCATAACTCTGTCCAGCATCAATATTTGTACTAATTACAGCTGACAGCGAACAGACCTGCATGGAGGTTAAATTTTTTTTTTTTTTTTCTTTCCTGGGTTGAATTCACATGATCAAGAATATATGAAATATCTACATCGAGCCACCACAGTGAAATAAGCAGGAAACAAATGATATATTCAAGTGATTTAACTTTTTACTGCATCTAATTACAAAACAATGTGTACTGCTACTGATTGCAGGTTAATGAGAACTTCAAGTGTTAAATTGAATAACAGAGACGGTACAAGTAGTTTTTAGATGGCGCCCACCTATGAGCTTGTTCTATGGTTGCGTTGGAGGGGCGATGTTCTGGTCCCTGTGGCAGCTACTTCCACAAGATGCGAGAATGGGACGAATGGAGCTGTTGAGTTGGTTTCTGACATTTCTCGATCAGGAAAACCGTTTTTGAAAAAAAAAAATAAAATAAGAAACGAATATCATCAAAAGTTCAGAACTGCGGCATCCCTGTACTAAGTTCAGAAGACAAAATAGTGGTTGATGCTTTGGAATGTGCATCTATGAGGACTACCAAGTTAGTTTGGTGACAATAACTAGTTAGAATGAGGAAAGACCTGCGATCTGGCGGAATTTCTCATACGAAACCCAGAACACAAATTGCCAAGGACCAAGCCTTGCCCATGTGGGAAAGAATCCCTTCCACAGTGCGCCAAATCCTTCGATTTTAACTGTTTTGACAAGACAATCGAACGAATTCTTATATTTCGCCTTCCCATCGACACCAGTTGCCTCGTACATCATTCTTGTTTTAACTACATCTGCAGGACAACTCAATGCTGTTGCTGAAAGACCAGACATAATGGAAGATAAAGTGTGCGCATAAATATTATCTCCAGCAATCTGGTTTTGTATAACAAAATGTTTTGCATGATCATAACAAGCTAATTCTCCCATGTTCACCAAGAAGGCTCTTTGCACGTTTGGGAAGACGCCTTTCCAAAGTCCTCCAAATCCTTCCTGAGAAATAATCTTGCATAAAGCATCAAATGGCCCCAGGTACCTGGGCCTGAGACCTTCATTCACCATTCGAGTATCTGCTTGCATCCTCACTTTAATGAGGTCAGCCGGGCTGGCCACCATCTAAGCATTTGTGAGTAAACATCTAATCAGAAAACCTTCTAAACCAGCCATAATAACAGGAGAGACTTGGCAAGGAATACAAATTATTTTGGGGTTGATAGAAAGAACTTTAAAAAAACTTAAAAGAGTTCCCATCACTACAATAGCCAACATAAGAGGGCTAAATTAGCTCATGCAGGCTAAACAACCTTACCATATGGTCTTTATCCTGCAAGAGAAGATGCCTCTTTGCTTCAAAACCCGATTACAATGGACCATCAGCTACCATTGTGTCCACTAGGACTACTAGAATTACCAGTTGCAAACAGAAAGCAGAAACAACTATGGAGAGAGAATTAACCTATATTAAGCATTTACAAGTTTGTTGAAATTGATCAGTCCAAGAGATAGCGAAGGAAAAAGAAAACCTGATTGTAGCATAAAAAAGTGACTTCCACCAATAGAACATAAACATTCGCGAGAATCGGATTAACTCCACATTGCACCTCTAAATTTGTATCACTTTCTTTGCACCCTAAACTTCAATTTTGGACACTTTATATCCTAAACTCTTAATTTTGGATACTTTGCATCCTAAACTTTCAAGTTCATCCCATTTAAGTCCCATCAATGTTTATGTTTGCAAAATTAATGAGATAAAGATAGGTTAAAATTAATGACAATGTACCCTTTTGCTCCAGCTATGATCCCTTAGCTTTGTTGACCATTTTTAGCACATTATCATTTATTTGTATGGTCTCAGTTACTAATATTTTTCGCAAAATTAACGAGATAAAAGATGATGTAAATTAATGATAATGTATTATTTTATTTTTTCTATGATACCTTGGCACCTTTTGATTACTCTCAGCACATTATTATTGATTTGTTGGATCCTCTGTACCGTTTATTTTGCAAAAGTTGTCGTCGACTAGACTTAATAGAACAAACTTGAGAGTTTAGGGTATAAAGTTCTAAAATTGAGAGTCTAGGGTGCAAAGTGTCCAAAATTGAAGTTTAGGATGCAAAGTGGAAAGTGATACAAGTTCCCTGCCTGTGGGGGGAGGCGGGTTGGGGGGTTGGTTTTGGGGGGGGAGGGGGTTGCAAAGTGGAGTTTGCTTGCAAGAATTTTATGACGACAGCTACCAACAAATGTGTCTAGACAGAAATAGCAAAGAAGACCAAGAAGAATGGATTTGGGGATAAACCATGGGGAAAGCATTCCCTTTTGAAACATAACAATTGTAGGTTTAATATCTTATGACTGAGAAAGAAGGTGTCTCATGTCATGTTTAGATAAAGGACCACGATTCCAAGTCAGACAGACAAAAACAGGACCTAACTATAAATGAATATCCCACCATTCTACCTCTCCTTCATTTTTCAAGCAGTGGTAAATGTAATTGAAAGTAATACAGATTACAGATTCCTCCATTTGGAGTCCTTGATAACTCTATGCCTCATTCCACGCTGCCTTTTGAAGCAGTCGCCACTTGCCAAACAAGAAATAACTCCAAGAAAGGACAAAGCATTCCCCCAAGTTAATGAAATCATAGTCTTGCTACATGCATTACAAGCATACTACCTATAATCCTTCACTGTAGTGATACTGGAACGTTTTTTGTTAAAGATTACGAAATTAAGCAACATTCTAGCACACGTAACCCAAATTTCCAAGCAGTCATACGTCACGTTCAAAATGGAAAGGGGAAAAAAAAAAAAAAGCAGCACTAAAAGCTTATTCAACCCCAAACGTATCCATTCCAATCATAGAGGAAATTCAGAATAATGAAAACAAAAGCAATAGAAGCTTATCCAATCCAAAACTTCCATTCAAGTTATGCAAGCATGTTGCAAACAATGCCGAAACAGCATTACAAGATTATTCAATCCAAAATTTTTTTTCCAGTCATACAGGCATATCCAAAGTAATGAAATCAAGCAGCATTACAAGCTTATTAATCCAAATTCTTCATTCCAGTCATATGGGCACATTTGGAATAATTTGGAAAAAAAAATACTTCAAAGCATACAGAATCCACATTCTTCATAGACAGGGGCACATGGGAAAATAATTTTAACAACAAGAGCAAAAATAAAACTAGCGACTTGACAAGCTTAATCATCCAATTCTTCATTCTAGTCATGCAGGCGTATTCGAAAACAATGAGGTTAGCAGCATCGAAAGCTTAACTAATCCAAGTACTCATTCTAAGTTTCTAATGGACATGACTAAATTTGTATCAAAATAAATTAGAAGGAAAACAAAAGAACGAGTAAATACCTGAGCTATTGCTCCAGAAATGCCACCAATAATTGGTTTTATCGATAGAGAAAGTGGATGGTCCGAAGGGCCAATCTGGGCCCTTAAATGCTCATAACCTACAATCCGGATAGGAGTATAAAATAGATGTCTTAAAATTGCCGGGGACAAGCCATTGTAGAGCCCGAAAACGCCGTCGTTGCGAAGGACCTGGTAGGCGATTTTGAAGGTGTTTGTGGTGGGTTTGGGGGTTAACGAGAGGGCTGAACGACACTCGCCGTGAAGCTGAAGCCGGGTTTTAATCAGGTCGATCGGAAACGTCGAGGTTTCAGCCACCACTGCTGAAAGTGACGTCAGCAGAATCTTCTTTGAGTTGGAGTTGGTGGTGGTCTCGCCGTCGCCTCGGGACTTCATTGAGTCAATTTCAGCACTGGGAGATTCGGAAGTGAGTCAAGAAAGCGTGCGAAAGAGCGTAACGACTTTTCAAAATTTTATATACACACACACCCATAGTATTTCTTGGTTTCTTTTCTTTTCTTTTTTTTTTTAATGTACAATTGCAGTTTAAGGCCCCGTTTGATAAAACTGGAATCTGAAATCTGAATTCTAAATTCTGAATTCTTTGAGTCACTGAATTGTTAAGTGGTGAATCTAATACAACTTTTGTCTGAATCTAAACACTGAACATATTATGCATGTTTGATAATTATAGACAACTGAATGCTGAATTTCTTATATTTTACAATTTTGTCCTTATATTGACTTGTTTATAAATGATCTATATTGGTATATTTTACTAGTAGTACATATGATTTAATTTTATTTAAAATAAGAATTATTTATTACAAAAAGAATGAACTAAAAATGAATGAACTATTATCAAAAAAATAAGAACTATTTATTACAAAGAGAATGAACTAAAAATAAATGAACTATTATCAAAAAAAATAAGAATTATTTATTAGAAAAAGAATGAACTATTATAAAAAAAAAAGAATGAACTAAAAATGAAAATAAAATTATAATATAACAAATTTATTTGATAAAATATAAATGCTAGTCTATCAAATGTTATCAATATAATTAATCAAAAAAGCTAAAAATGTTGATTTTTAATTTGCTCACATAAGTTGATCATAAAAGTTTGATCAACTTGTCAAGATCCTCTTCCGTATTCTGCATTTTCTAGGTTATTTTCAACATGTTGCTCATTTTGTACCATAATTTTTTCATTCTCAAATATTATTTTTCTAGTCAGTTTGTATTGCCTACGCTTCTATTTCTATTATGAAAGATTATTTTTCCATTAACCGTATAAATCAAATACATAGATGAAATATAGATTTTTATTGAATATGAGTATGAACGACAACTACACAGTAGAAATAAAACATATGCATAAAGTTAATACTTACATTTATACTAAAAAATTGAATGTTTCAATGGGTAAATTTCTTAAGAATGAAGGCTAACAAAAAAAAATATTGGAGAAGAGCTTGATAAACTGAGAACGATGATGGAAAGAAAAGAATGAGAGAGAAGAAAAACGGTAGAAGAAAGAGAAGAGGAAAAAATAAGGTGATTGTGTTTTATTTGGTAAGAGTTATTTATATCCTAAAAACTGTACTTAAACCCTAACATTTGAGTGTACTTTTTATTAAGTGATGATAAGTGATAAACTTGTCACGTATTTTTTGGGCTCCAGTTTGTCTAGACAATTCAGACCCACTTAATCATTAAGATGTAATATTTTTTATTATCAAACAGTCTTAACACCATTAAGGTTTGAAGTCATTAAGATTAAAACCTGAATTGGTTTATCAAACGGGGCTTAAGTCAAGTTGTCTGAATTAGTGAAAATAGATCACTCTCTGTATAAAAAGTTGTGACTAAATTTGGTCAAAACGAGTAATCATGAGAGACCAAAAGACATGAAAGATTAAACCAATGCCTTAATAATGGAATAGGGATGGTGCAAGTGGAATGAATTTACATTTCTTAACAATGTCAATTTAAAGAATAGGGATGGTGATTGGTGTGCTCAAGAGGATGAGATCTGCTCTGAGTTTCTTGACTACTTTCAGAAACTTTTTACATCAGATGAACCTTGGCATTTTCAAGAAGTGCTACTAGGGATTCCACAAACTGTTACCAAGAGTATGAATGACCAACTGACCAGACCTGTGAATGAATCAGAGATTATGAAAGCTTTGTTCTCCATGCATCCTAATAAGAGCCCTGGACCTGATGGTATGACAGTTTTCTTCTTTCAGGATTACTGGAATTTAGTGAAGATGGATTTAATTGCTGCAGTCCAAAGTTTTTTCCATTCTAGTAATCTTCTAAAAGCTATTAATGAGACCCTCATTTGCTTAATTCCTAAAACGGAGTTACTCATTATCCAATCAGATTGTGCAATACTCTCTACAAAATCATTGCCAAGATCCTTGTGAATAGGTTCAAGACTGTTCTAAATAAGTGTATCAGTCTAAATCAATCAGCTTTTGTCCCAGGGAGGCAAATTATTGATAATGTTATAGTTGCTCATGAATATATACATCATTTAAACCACAAGAGAACTAGGAAAGAGGTCTGATGGCTATTAAAGTAGACATGTCTAAGGCATATGATAGGGTAGAGTGGGATTATTTGGCAAAAATGATGTAGCAAATGGGATTTTGTTCTCAATGGATTGGATGGATAATGAGTTGTGTACCCACTGTCACCTATTCTATTAATCTTAATGGGGAAAAAAAGGGCTCAATCAAACCATCTCGGGGGTTAAGACAAGGGGATCCTTTATCCCCATATCTTTTCCTGATTTGTGCTGAAGGTTTTTCCAACTTATTGAAACAAGCAACCAATTTGGGGCAATTGACTACTATTAAGATTGCTAACTAGGGGCCAAGAGTTTCTCATCTCTTTTTTGCAGATGACTCATTGATTTTTTGCAATGCAAATGGGAAGGAGGCAAACCAGGTGATGGAAATTCTGGACAAGTATAGGAAAGCTTCAGGACAAGTAATTAACTTAGAGAAATCTCAGGTTCTGTTTAGTAAAAATGTGACAGAAGCAAAGAAAATTGATGTGCTAGATAAACTACAAGGTATGCAGGAAGTTAAGCAGAGCAAATATTTAGGTCTTCCAATGGTGATTGAGAGATCTAAGTACAAGATCTTTGAATATGTGAAACAAAAAGTTATAGGAAAAATTATAGGCTGGAAAAAAAAAACTTCTCAATCAGACTGGTAAGGAAGTCTTGTTGAAAGCAGTAGCAATGGGCTTACTTGCCTATGCAATGTCATGTTGTAGGCTTTCAAAGTCTCTTTGTAAGGAAATCAGTAGGGATGTGGCAAACTATTGGTAGGGATAAGAAAAAGACAAGAAAAGGATACATTGGACGAGTTGGAGCAACCTATTAGAAAATAAATATAAGGGAGGATTGGGATTTCGAGATCTAATGCAGTATAATGAGGCACTACTGGCTAAACAATTGTGGAGGACTATTACAAGGCCTAATTTACTTGTTAGTAAAGTACTGAAAGCAAGATATTTTAAGGGGAGGCAAATCTGGAAAATGAAACAGAAAGGAGGAGATTCATGGTGCTCGCAGAGTATTTTGAGTGCGAAGGAACTAGTGGAAAAGGGTATCAGGAAATGTGTTGGTAATGGTAAGAACAATAACATTTGGGAGGACAAATGGATCACTAAGAGTAAGGATGGACTGATCAAGACAAAGAAAGGTTGTCTGTTGGAATATGCCAACTTTTTCTATAGATTTTTCTAAATTTTAATAAATTGTGTTTGATTTTAGAATAAGTTAATTAGTAGAAAAATAAGTCTTATTGTTAGGATATTTGTTAACCAAATATTATCTTGATTTGTTAGCAAATATTTAGCTAAAATTTGATTATGTTATCAAGTAGCTTTTGTTGAGATTTTTTTGATAATTGTTAGCTAGTTTGTTTCATGTAATCACTATAAATAGAGTATTAATGAATGAAGAAAGTAAACTCATTTTCTAGCCTTCAATATCTTTTGTTAGCTATTTTTGCAACACTAAGGGTGCGTTTGATAAAACTGAAATCTGAAAACTGAAATCTGAAATCTAAAATTTGAATTAATTAAGTGATTAAATTGTGAAGTATTAAATCTAATACATTTGAATGTATATCACATTCAATGATAAGTGAATAGCTTATCACTTATTTTTGGGAGTAAGTTTTGCCTAGAAAATTCAGTGCCACTTAATTCATTCAGATGTTCTATTTTCGGTTATCAAACGGTCTGAACGTGTTAAGATCTGAATCCATTAAATTTAAGTGCTGAATTATATTATCAAACGGGACGTAAGTGTTGTTTCTTAGTTTTATGCCCCGAAAACCAACAAAGTGGTATCAAGAGTCAAAGTCTTAAGGGCCTGTGATTTCTTCTAAGAGTGAGTGAATCCAGTGAGAATCCTCTTCTCGGTATAAAATTATACACATAAACTTTCTACACTAAAATGCCAGGAAACAATTTCTTATCTAACCCTCCAAGTTTCAATGGTGACAAATACCAATTTTGGGCTGTCAAAATGAAATCCTATCTGGTAGCCAGTGATCTTTGGGATATGGTAGAAAATGATCTTGTTCCGAAATTGTCTGAAGATCCAACACTTGAAGAAATGAGAGCCTATAAGGATAATCAAAAGGAGATCAAAAGTCTTGACGTGCATTCACTCAGCAGTTTCAGATGCAGTATTCACAAAAATTATGACTTGTGAAATTGCAAAGGAAGATTGGGACGCTCTCAATGTGGCTTTTCAAGTAACGATAGAACAAGGCAGATTCAAGTCTTGAATCTGAGGAGAGAATTTGAACTCCTTAGAATGAAAGACACAGAAAACATTAAAGAATACTCTAATAGATTCTTGAATGTTGTGAACAAAATTTGACTGATTGGAGAACAACTTTTAAATAGCAGAGTTGTGAAAAAAGTCTTGGTAAGTTTACTAGAAAGGTTTGAAACCAAGATTTCCTCTCTTAAATATTCAAGGGATTTCTCTCAAATAACCTTGCTAGAATTAGTCAATGCCTTAGAAGTTCAAGAACAAAGAAGAGCCATAAGAAATGAAGAAATTGTTGACGGTGCTTTTCAGATAACAAACAAGCATCACATTCAATAAGGTGACAAAGACAAGTAGGAGAAAAATGGCAAAGATAAAAAGAAAAAGAACAAAAATCCTTCATGTCCATATTGTAAGAAACTCTCACATCTCTCAATATATTGTTGGTTTAGACTTGACATTCAATGTAAATTTTGTAAGCAAATGGGACATATGGAGAGAGTTTACAAAAATAAAGAGAAAGGAAGACATTAAGCTCAGATGGTTGATGAACAAGAGGAGGAGCAACTATTCATGACCACTTGTTTTGTGAGCAATAATTCCAGTGCTGAAATATGGCTAATAGATAGTGGTTGCTCTCATCACATGACATATGATAAATTCATATTTAGGAATCTTGACATGTCACAAATTTCCAAAGTGAGAATTGAAAATGAAAGTTTTATTGAGGTAAAAGATAGAGGCAGTGTTGCTGTTGATTATGGTTCAGGAACCAAAATTATTTCTGATATTTTATATGTACTTGAAATTAACCAAAATCTGTTGAGTGTTGGATAGTTATTAGAGAAGAATTATTCTGTCATTTTCAAGAACAGGACTTGTGTTATCTATGATCTTGTTGGGAATGAACTTTTCACAGTAAAAATGAGAGGAAAAAACTTTCCTTTGAATTTGTCAAAAAATGACAATTCTGAGGTGCAGTGCCATGAATCAAAAAATTTGGATGTTAATATAATTCAGGAGGAGATAATTGGCCAACCAATTGAAGAAACCTATGTTGTGAAGATTCATGAGAAGTTACTGAAGGATGTTGGTGCTGTGACAGCCCCACCTCCCCCTAGGGTGAATCAAATGGTTCGGCGGACCGCCTGTTCAACTTTCGCCGGGACTCACTACGAATTTCCAAATATTGATCCAAACATTCATTCGTAAAATCATCATTAAAAGTTATTAACATTACCAATTAACTCTCACAAATACAAATCCCAAAATTTTATCAAAATTACATTGATAATAACTCATTGATAATAACTCCAAAATACCAAAAACCATCAAATTCATCCATTAATTTCAATCTTATACAAAATAAGGAAATCCTACAAAAGTACTAACTTCCTCGATTCACGTGTCTTATCTCGAAACCTGTTAAGGAAAACGAATTGAAGTGAGCTAACGCTCAGTGAGGCCAAAAGAAACATGCACAGGCAACTCAAAACAATTAAAGAAATTAATGAAACAGTAAAAGAGCAAAATAGTTAATAAAACATTTAAATAGTACAATTTTGAAGGATACAGTTGGCCGGCTCCACATTTCCGTAATTCTCTGCAATTATTTTCTTCACCAGCATCAATTCAAGTCACACGTTGACACTCTGTCAACCACTCACTCTCACAGTCCATATTCACCACTTTTATCCCTCTTTCGTCTACTTACACCCCCTTGATCCGGCCCGAACTCCTAAATTTAAACAGTGATTGGCAACCCACTATGAGTATACCAAGTCGGCGGACTCATTCCAACCGACATGCTTTAAACAGTAACAACCCATGGTTCACCCATCCCTTGCCCTAGCCCCTGTTGCCTGACAAGATGAAGGGATTCCCAATGAGGTTTGGGCGTCCCCACAGTTATAAATAAAACAATCAGTTCAAGCAACTCAAACAGTCATTCAGTTAACATTTTAAACAGTTGAACTCATTTAGAGGCAATTCAAAGAAGGTGAGCTCGATAAAGTACACGCTCACCGAGGCACACAAGCATGCTTTCAATTTATTTACATTAATTAACATGCACTTGAACACTCACCAATAGTCGAGAGTAAGTGAGAGCAATTCACGAGATCAATCAAGATTCTCGGTGTCTACGTGATCACCTGAGAGATGCATAATCAAAATTACCTAAGTATGCATTCAATGTCAATTTTCAAACAGTTAAGCTTTTTGATTCCAAATTAAAAGGAATCTCATGAAATTGGAAAAATCCATTTTTCCAAAATTGCAATGGTGTACAAACACTCAAAAGATTACGTCTGAAAACCAGGAAATGTTTCCAAGGCATTTTTAAGTTTTCGTCGCCTCCTTGGAGAAATTTCAGTTTTGCACGACGTTTTTTGAAAAATCATAACTTGAGTTCTATAAGTCCAAATTTCACAAAGTTGGTACCATTAGAAATCTCATTTAAAGTTCTAAAACTTTGTAGAAGGCACAAGGATAAAATTCTGGACAAAAACTGCCCATATTTTCGAGTTAAGTTCAGCTACAGTACAAAACAGAACATAACAAGTTGGTTTTTCAGCAGAATTTGAAAATTCACCAAAAATTATAGAAAATGAATTGGCCTCTAAAATTTACAAAATTTAAATTCCTATGTATGAAGTTTCAAATGCCACCAACGGCACTCGATTCCAACTCTCGAGAAAGAAATTACAGTTGTTCAAACAAGGCAGGTTTGAAATTCTGAGTTTTCTGATTTTCAGATTTGCAGGGCATGATTCTAAGCCTCATTTGAGTGACGGTTTCTTTCCCAAAAATTACCAAATTTGGTACACCAATTCTACCATATATAGGCTAGGTTCATACCAAAATTCAACCAAAAAATCCCTCGGGAATACAGCTTTCTAATTGCTTAAATTTCACTCGGCGAATTGCCTCAAACCAGTGAAGTTTTGATTTTCTTCTTCTAATCACCCCTAACAAACCTAAACTACCACCAAATGACCCCATTTTCAAAACCAAGATAGTTTTAACCTTCCTAAACCCAATGGTGATCAGAAATGCTAATGGCTTTTATCAAATTTTAGCACAAAACAGGCCCACAAATTCGGACAGCAAGCTTGCTCAATTTCCAGCTTTTCTCGTTTCAATTAAGCCACCAATTTTGCTTAACCTTTGAAGGGATTTGTGTGGGACAAAATAACAACCTAACCCTCAACATTTAAGCCTCACATTTAGCTTTCAAACTTGCCAAAAATGCAGCCACAAGACTAAGGGAAAACAGCAAATTCTTTTCTCCTCATTTTTCCTCTTCCTAATTGGTTTTTCCTTGAGGTTTTCCTACCATATTCAAGCCATCCATTTTACATAGAACTACAAACAATACATCATTTATCATGCTAGGAATTAAATTCTCATACTTGTGGGAGTCCAAGAGCCCACTCGATCAACCATAATCAAGAAATACAAGTTAAAGAAACTTAGCATTCTTCAAATTGCAAACCAACACAAAACTCAATTTCATCAACAAACATCAAGGTTCTAATAACCTCTCAATTCACCAATCCTAATATCATGCTTGGAAATGTAATCAATGGACAAAGATGAAAGTTTTAGGATTTTACCTCTTCTAAGAACTTGGCAAATACACCCAAAAATGCTAAACTCAACCTCTCAAGAGCTCCTCCTCAATGCTCCTCACCCAATTTCCAAGCTTAGGCCAAGATTAATGGAAGTTTGTGGGTGATTTTAGAGAGGAAATGGAAGAAGAAATTGATGAAATTTCAAGGGAAGAGGGGGAGGGAAGAGTCGGCCAAGAGAGATGAAGAGACAGGTGTGTTTTGTGTTAATTTTGGATGAATTAATTGAAGGAAAGGAAGACAAGACATAAAGCTTGTTAGATGACACAAAAGTCAACCTTGGAATAGTAATCCTTTGCTAGCAATTTTTAGAGAGAAAATAATTATCTCACTTTAGCTAAAGATTAAGGGTTAAACTCGGTTAAGGGAGAGAGAGGAAAAAGAATATAGTGGAAGTGAAATAAGGTGAATTAAGAGGAAGAAACAATGGCTAATTAAAATTCTAGTCTCAAGGAGGTTAATCTAACTTAAACTAAGGTTTCAAAATCCTACTTATATTCACTCTTGTTAATTCACCTCTAGTCACCTGATTACATTCTTAACCCACGAGTGATCATCCTTACATTCCATCGCTACTTCACTCACTGCCCAAATTTTTACCTCGTAAAACGTATTTTCTCATTTTCTGTCCATTTGTCACTAAAAGAGCGAATTTTAAAAAGATAAACAATTTATTGAAAATTTACGAGGAATTAAAGGTGAAATAAAATCGAGTCACCTCGAGATAAAAATAAATAGATAAATAAATTGAATTTCCATTTAAATTTTCTAAAAATTTTGTTTAAGTACGATATTAAAATAATCAAACAAATTAATAACAATAATAATATTATTTAAAATAATAAATTTTAACATTATTAAAAATAAATTTTTGAAGCCTTCACAGGTGCTACCAAAGTTGATGGAAAGCCATACAAAGACTTTAATGATTATTTTATGTCTCTTATAACAGTCATTTTATGTGTTATAAATTTCTTATTTAGGCTTGTCTACTATACATGAAAGTCTGTATTTCAATTTGCAAAGAAGATATTCAGATATGTCAAGAATATTTTTGCTGATTTGGAGTTTGACACAAGAAACCAAAAGCAGTGGCTTGTTGATCTTCAACTTAGAAGCAAAAAAAGGAAATCTGTTCCAAGGCCTATTTTCAGCAATGTTTTAAAACTTGGACCGGCCGGTGAACCGGTGGCATGACCGGTTCGCGGTTCAACCGGTCCGACCGGCCGGTTCACCGGTTTTTTTTTTTTTTTTGCATCTGGGCAGTGGCCCAATGGGCACCCAGCACCAGCAGCGGCCCAGTGGGCTATTAATGATATTTTTCAAATTTTTTGAGGGGAAAAAAAGTTTAAACCCAATAATTTTGAATACATTAATTCAAAAGTACTTTATCTTAAAGTGTCTTTTAAAATTTTCTTAATAACATGAAAATTGAACATAAATTTTCTGAAAATTGATAATGTAATTTCTTTCAACCATACAAAAAAAAAGCAAGCCTGAAAAAATTTGAAATATTAGATACATCTTTAACCGAAAATTGGGAAAACAAAAAAAAGAAAACCAACATCAATAAATGAAAAGAATTCAAAATTTCAAATTAAATAAAAAAACTCCACATACAGAAAATAAATAAAGGGAAGAAAACTTGTATAGATTATGTTAAAGTTGTGGAAGAAAACTTCAATAGATTAAATTAAATACATGGAGATTTAATAAAGGGTAAGAGAGAGGAGGAGGATGGAGGAGGTGGAGAGGAGAAGAGGGAAGAGTAGAGTTTGTGCAGAAAATTTATTGTAGTAACCCTAAAAATTAGTGATTAAAAGAGGAATGATTAAGGTGAAATTGGAAGGATGCAAGATTGAATTCTCTGATGGTAGAATTTAGTAACTCTAAAAATTAGTGATTAAAAGAGGAATGATGGAAGTAAAATTGGAAAGAATGCAAGATTGAATCCTCTGAATGTGGAATTTAGTAACATTAAAAACTAATGACTAAAAAAGGAATGATGGAGGTGAAATTGAAAATAATGCAAGATTGAAGCCTCTGAATGTGGAAATAGAGAGAGGCATAGATAGGTAAATGGAAGTTTCATTTTTTATTTTACTTTTCATTAGTTTTATAAATTTTTGTACTCATCTAACTTCAAAAATACTTGTTGGTGTGGTGGTTAAGACACTTGTGTCTTATATATGAGGTCCCAAGATCAAATCTCATTACTATCACATTTTATATTTTCAAAAAATAAAAAAAAAACTAAAAAACCACCGGTTCGTGGTTCGCACGGTTCAACCGATTCTTGACGATTTTCTAATCACTTCCGGCTATTATACAGAACCGGACCGGTGGCATGACCGGTTCGCGGTTCAACCAGTCGAACCGACCGGTCCAGTCCGGTTCTGAAAACATTGATTTTCAGTTGCAGAACTTTTTATAAAAAACTTGCCCAAAATAAGGTCTAAAGATTTGTCAAGACAATTCAATATCTGCAGCAAAAGTGGCAAGGAGAAGTGTTGGAATATGCCAACTTTTTCTACAGATTTTTCTAGATTTTAATAAATTTTGTTTGATTTTAGAATATGTTAATTAGTAGAAAAATCAGTTTTATTCTTAGGATATTTGTTAACCAAATATTATCTTGATTTGTTAGAAAATATTTTAGTTAAGATTTGATTATGTTATCAAATAGCTTTTGTTGAGATTTTTTAGAGAATTGTTAGTTAGTTTATTTTATGTAATCACTATAAATAGAGTGTTGATAGATGAAGAAAGTAAGCTCATTTTCTAGCCTTCAATATCTTTTGTGAGCTATTTTTGCAACACTAAATGTTGTTTCTTAGTTTTATACCCTGAAAACCAACATTGTCACACAGGGGTTACAAAAGTTTGTGACTTGATTAAGGGAGGAGAGTGGGATGACGTAAGACTGGAGGAAAATTTTGACAGACAAGACATAGAGAGAATTAAAAAGATTCCTCTCAGCATTTACCCAAGGAATGATAGGATTTACTCACCCCTCTCAGCTTCTGGAAAATATACAGTTAAAACTGGTTATAAGTTAGCCAGATCTTTAAGAAGACAGGTGGAGAATAAAAGCTATGATGAGACATCCGGTAGTAGAAATGTCAAGGGTTCACAATGCTGGAAATTTCTTTAGCTGTTGAAAATGAAACAGAAACTGAAGCATTTCATTTGGAAATGTTTGCATAGAATTTTGCTAGTTAATTCAGTTGTGAAGAAAAGATGTGGGAAAGGAGACCATGTATGTAAAGGATGTGGTGAAGGTACATAAACACTGGAGCATCTTTTTTTTGAATGCCAAAATGATCTGGAAGCATGCACCTGTTAAATGGGATGGATTACAACAATTCATTGGGAATTTTTGGCATTGGTGGGAAGGATTAACGGAAACTGCAAAGGGAGAGCAATGTATGGATAGAATAGTGCTAACTATAAACCTGTTGTGACATATATGGAAGGATCGGAATGCAGTAGTGTTTGAGCATAAACTACCAAATCATTATGGAGCTGTGGAGAAAGTAATCAAAGATTGGATGGAATATCAGCAAGCCTAGGAGGAGAAAGGGGTGAATGGAGATACAAGAGGGAATCACCAAATGGAAAAATTGGGATGGAATTTACCTAAAGGTGGGATAATTAAAGTGAATACTGATGCTGCACTAGCTTAGAAACAAGGAAGGGCAGGATGGGGAGCTGTAGCTAGGAATAGTGAAGGTAAAATATTAGCTGCATGGGCTTCTCCAAGGACCATCTACTGCGAGGCTAAGCTAGAGGAAGCTTTAGCATTGAGATATGCTATGATCATGGCAGCAAAAGAAGGCTGGTTGCAGGTGCAGTTTGAATCTGATTGCAAGACAAATATTGATTGGCTAAATGCAAAGGAGGAAGAAGATGCTTCAGTCAATACAATTCTGGAGGATATCAACAAACTTAAACAAAAGTTTGATAAATGTTGTTTCTCTTTTACTAAAAGAGAAAACAACTATGTTAATCATATTTTAGCAATACTTGCTATTAAATGTTTAGATGACGTTGAATGGAAGCTTAGCTTCCCATGCTGGTTGTTGGATATGGCCACGCAGGACTTGGAAGGGCAGTTGCCCAAACTGTAATCCTTGGTAGTAATGAATGCTTGATTATTGGAAAAAAAAAAAGGAGAGATTTCGGGTTCGAAATCTATGGGAATGGAAAAAAATACCGTTGTGAGAGTTTTCCCCTATAAAGGGGCCTGACATGGCGTGGACATGATTAGTCGTAGACTGTAACATAGATGCAAACACCTGTGATTTATATCAAAAAAAAGAAGGATTAAAATTGTTACTCATTGAAAATTTTTGTGCTAATGCATTTAGAATTAGTGATAATTCAAAGATCCCATTTTGGTTAGGGAGGAAATTGTTTTCAATTTTCCTTTTTTTTTGGTTGACAAAAAAAAATGTTTGTCCAATCTTGGACTTGGGGAATACCTGAGGATTCATTTCTTTCTTCATTCTAATTTATTTCGGTCTCAACGTGGCCTTTGAAGTTGAGCCTTTTGGGCTTAGCCTTTCTAACATTATTATTAAACTGAACTGGACGAAAAGATATGATAGCACATGTATCGTTGCCCCTTTAATCTTTTTTTTTTTTTTTTGGTAATCAAAGATGCATATAAATAAAAACAGGTTACAAAGTCATATTAGGACAGTCACCCGTGGGGTGGTAAATCCCCTCATATCATCCAAAAGTAAGGGGAGTACAAAATCTGGACAGGTGTCAAAAAATTCGATGTTATTTATGTTAGCGCCTCCCCACTTTGCTAGCCTGTCCGCACAACGATTTGCTTCTCTGAAATTATGGTAGAAACATACCTGTTGGAATTCTACTAACAGCTCCCTGCAATAAAAAAGAATGGGGAAGATTTCATGAGATAGGGGAGGGGGTTGTTCTAAACAAGAGTCACAGAGTCAAGTGCCACTTCAATTGAAGTGATGCCCAGCATTCAGCTAACAACATTGAACGGGTTCCTAGATTCCTAGCAAATCTTGCTTTCCAGATTCCATTGCAGTCCCTTAGGATGCCTCATGCCCCAGCTTTATTTGTACAACCAGAGACAGAGCCGTTGGTATTAAGTTTATACCAGTTAGGGGTAGGAGGAATCCATCTTATGAAGGATTCATGTTTGGTGTGTGGTTGAGGCTGAGCAGGACCTAAGAAGTGGAATTCATGTGCTGAATGAAGGCAAAGATTGACAGGATCCATGAGTTTAGTTGATGGTTTGAAGAGTTTTGCATTTCGAGTTTGCCAAAGACTCCAGCATCCAAAACTGAAGATAGTACCCTAGGAAAGGTTGTATGGGGATTTGGTAGAGGAAGAGCATCTCTCTTTGATCCATTGAAGAAATTTTATGTTGTCTATGTGTGTCTGAGAAGGCAATGAGAGTCTAGACCAGAAGTTGGTGGCAATGGGACAGGTTCTAAGCACGTGATTAACATCCTCAATGCCTACACTACAGAAAGTGCAAGAAGAGTCTGGGATTATATTGCATTTGGCTAGGTGATTTTTTGTTGGAAACCTCTCTTGGCAAGCTAACCAAAGGAAGTGTTTGACTTTTGAAGAGGAACATATTACATATTTTCCAGACCCAAGGAGCAAGGTACGGTGTACGGTGTAGTGGTGTAATGGTGAAGAGGAACATATTTGCCACACACAAGGATGCCTGCACTACAGAGCATCCGCTTTAATCTGTACTGGTGTAATAGGCTATTTATTGTGGTGAGGTGATTTCTTTCAAAGGAAAAAAAAATGTGGTGAGTATGATTAGGGGGGAAATTTGGAAAATAGGAACAGAAAGAAATGAGAAATTCGTGAGTGTGGTGCAACTCTTGAAAATTTTATAAAGGGGATATGGAGTACTATTCACCGATTAAAATAGATGTTAAATTTATTACTAAATGAATAAATTACCCTCATAACAATTTGCACTTTTTTGAATTGCAACATACACTTTGATGAATAAAAATGCGCACGACGATGCAAACATATATACATCTTAATGTGAACATTTAAATCAAGATATTTGCACATATGTATGCTATCTGATTATGTACACTTAAATCGAAATATATGCATATATGTATACTCATGTGTTCATGCATGACATATATGCACATACACGTGTTAATATGTGCACTAAAGGTAATTCTGTAATTTCACCTACAAAATAAACTCGTTTGCTATTTATGAATAGTAATTCATGCTTCAAAACTAAGGAGCCGTTTGGTTCAAATTCCACTATCACTATCACTATCGGTATCAGAGTGGTCAATGATAATGGGTTTTGATGAAAACTCATAGTGTGTTTGTTAATGTGGAATGGATTTTATAATTTATTATTTTTCTTTTTCATTGTTTCATTTTTTCTTTTCTTTTTCTTTCCATTTGTTGAAACAGTAGCATTTTATTTTCTCATTTTTGCATTTAAAGAGAATAAAAGGGTAATTAAGATGATTTAAAAAGAATAAAATGGGCAACTAAGATGATTCCCTGGTAACAAATGGTTAATCAAAAAATCCATAGAATAGGCCTATCATTCCAATTAATTTATTCCTATTGACCTCAACCAAACATTTTATACGGGTATAATTGTATTTGAAACCCATAGTGGGAATTGAAATCTATTTACCAAACACCCCCTAAATTATCTAAAAGATAAAACTCTCTTCATAAAAATCCATTTTTTTCATTGTCTTTTTACAAATTTTCCTGTGATTAATAATTTTTTGGCTTACACTGGAAGTAAGAATTTGTATAGCACTTTGACCGGCCCAAAATGTAGACTATATTCTGAAGTATGATTTCTTTTTCTGTTTTCTTTTTTTTTCTTTTTTTTTGTTTTTGCCTTTTAGAGAGGTAATCCAAATTTTGAAAAAGGAAAAAAGAAAGAAGAAAACTTTACTCCAACCAGTGACACCATGGCCACTTGAATTTCAAATTTAGATTTATATTACATGGAATACTTCAAACCCACCGGTGTAAAAAAAATTATACACTGACAGTGTATAAAAAGTTATACTTTTTTTATAGGTTAAGAGGTGTCTAATAGTCATAAAATTTTATTGTATTCAATCCAATGACCATAGAATAGTAGATTATTTCATAAATTAAATAATATACATACATACATACATTAGTATGGATCAGAGAATATTTTTGTTTTATTATATATATATATAGGTCTGGATAGGGTTTGATTTGGATTTGAATTTGAGTATAGATAATAGAAAACTAAACTCTACTCAGACACACGATCCTTTTTACAAGATCTGGATCTGAATAAGGTTTGGATTTAAGAAATTAAATCCAAATCCTACACATGTATGTTGGGTCTAGATCGGATTTGGGTAAGACCCGACCCATTGACGTATTTAGTTACAAGCCTATTCCTCTGCTCTAAACAACCCTAATACACACCCCTCAAAACCTACGTCCAAGAACAAGCTCCCTGCCAATTGAGAAAGGAACCATAATCTAATCCGTTGGGTTTTTTCATCAACAAAGATTGGATCTCTAAACACAGGTTTCGAACTTTCTAATTTTACTCACATTTCTATTGTTTGTTTTTCATCATGCTCTTGAAGATATCTTGGTCCTAAAAACAAGTTCTTAGTAGGCAACAACTGTACTCGTTCTAAAGAACAACAAAATAGAGGAGTCTCGTTGTGAAATCACTTATAAATAGACATGCTCCAACACCTTCCTCACTACTAATAACCAGCTTGGATTTTTATTCTTTTCACAATATCCAGCAATTCAATTTTTATCATGTACCCATAAAACAGTTACTCAGTATTTTGTCAAAATGCAAATATTGCTCTTGTGACACTTCTATTGGTTAAAAACAGTTACTTAATTTTTTTACATTATGATGCCGATATTGCCCCTCCAAAATTTTGTATGAGTGATTTTGTCTAATATTACTTGAGAGGGATAACTTTTGTATTTTTTTAAGGATTCAATTTTGGTGTAGTAATTTTTTTACACTAACAACTTTAGATGCATGCTATATGTGCATGATTTGAATTTTAAATTTAAATTTATATTATGTGGCATAATCCAAACCTACCAGTGTAAAAAAAATTATACACTGTCAAAGTTATCATTTTGTTAAAAGTTACAGTAGCATATTATGACTTGATATCAACGTGTTCAATTCCTCCGTTGATAAACAAGTGGTGGACTCAATTGGTAAACTAGTTTCGTAGTTGAGTGATTGATAACAATTAAATAATTGGTAAACATTGAGATTTTTTTTTTAAAACAATCATCTATCGAATCAGAATTTTTTTAAAATTTTTTTCTCCATCTTCTATCTCTTCATTTTTTTTTTTTACTTTTTCTTTCATCATTTAAATAACTAACCTTGAAAAATATTATAATTGATATATCAATTATGTATGAAAATTCTCTACAAAATTGGACGATGGATATTCATCAAATTTATTCATTAAGCCCATGATCTTTACAAGAAAAGCACTCCAATTTTCTAAGCCAATACCTTTTCAAAATTGATAAATGATACAACTTGGTAAGACAGTTTACAATTTTTGACTTAAATAATTTTATTCATAATGTAAATGATAATACGGAAACACTAGGCCAATTTCAGACCCAAATTACATGATGCATCATAGCTCATACCTGTACCGTAGCCAGAAGAAGGAAAAGAAATAAAAAAAAAAAGAAAAAAGAAAAGCATTTTTCCCACAAGAAGTTAACTTCCATGGAAACGACACCGTACCGGCCTTCCACGGGATTTGTTCGCCCTTCTGCTAAAAGTAGACAGTCACCTTCGTATAAAAACCACCTCAGCTTTTTACCAGTTTTGAAAAAAGATGGAAGTGGCGGCAAAATTCTGTTACTGATCCTCTAAATTTTTCCGACTGGCTTAGCAATTCTCTCTATGCATGTGTAAATTCAAATCTACTAATCATTAATTTATGCAGCACGATTCTTCAAGTTAGGGTTTGTGTGGTTCTAATCAGTAAAGCACATTTCTTTTTTCGTCAAATGGCGGTGGATGCGTCGTCGGCAGCATGCAATCTGTCGGTTTTAGATTCATTGAACGAGGATTCGATCCATGAAATGGCGGAGAGCTGGAACCTCTTTTGCTTAGCTTCCGAGGGTCTTCTTAATGGTGCCGGCAACTTGTCTTTCGGTTCGGAGTTTGTTTCTCAAGCTCAGATACTTGTCAAGTACGGCCTTGAGTCTCTAGTCCAGCAGCATTTCCTTCGTTCTGTTGAGGTACTTTATTTGTTTTCAATTATCATTAAATTGATTGATTTTCTCATTGCCCACCAAAATTAGAAAAATCTATATTGTATTTTTTTTTCAAATGTTGCAAAAAATAGAAGTAATTTATTTTAAAATAAGCACTTCCGAAAGTTGAGGCTTTGTTTATTGTTATGGTGCAGGAAGTTTTTGAGAAGAATGGAGCGACGAGGTTCTGGAGTCATTTTGATCCTTACAGCAATGTTGCAGCTCTTGAAATTAATGATGATCCCGTGAGTATGCATGAATGTTTGATTTGGAGCATGTTGGGCATGAAAAGAAATTCCTTTGCTTGAAAATCTAATGTTCCTTAGATTAGTGAGTTTTTCTTGTGTTCTTATGTGAACAGTTGTGGTTTGTGGTGAACCTGTGCATAATGATGTTCCTGTGTTAGCATTGTAATTTGTTATTCCAAGACGCAAGAAGCTACTACTTTCTTCTTGTATGGTGAAACATACGATGTGTTGGCAGATTGATGCACAGTTTATTCTAGTTTGTACCAAATCGGCTTGAAACTAAACAAGATAATTCCTAAATCAGATACGAAAGGATGAGATTCAGGAAGTGTTATGTAAAGCCCTGGAAGAAATTTCATCAGAAAAACAATACCAGGAGAAGTGTTTATGGATGTTGATTCATGCTTTACATTCTGAGTCAGCAACGAAGTCCGAGTGTCAGATTAAATCAGATGCCCAGAATGTCCCTCTTATCTCGAAGTATCAACTGATAGTGTCATCTGTTCTAATGACAAGTCTTCCCAGGCACTTTCCTGGTATGTATTCCTCACTTGATTACTAACCTGTTCACTTGACTCAGACATGCCTCTTTACATGCATGTGCACAATCTCTAAACACAAGAGACATCATTGTGCACACAAATCAAGACAAAGTTAAAGTTACTATTATGAACTTGTAGAGTTAATGTCTTGATTAGATTGCACTGATCCAATATGTCAACAATTATTTTCACGTGCATAATCCTTGGGGTAAAAAATGATGAAGCGAGAAAAGTGTCAAAAATCATCAATTTCCATCTGAAGTTTCTGGACATACCTGTGATCCATCTTTAGGTCAGTCTATTGGTTAACATGTAAATTGAAGACTTCTCTTCTGTTCACGCGCGTGCGCACACACACACTCTCACTCACTCACTCTCTCTCTCTTTCTCTTTCTCTCTCTCTCATGTGTTTTGGTGGTGGGTGTGGGTCTATGTGTGTCAAGCTCATAAGCATTTTGTGAATCCTTGTTATGTCTGAATATATTTTAAAATCTCTATTTGCTAAGGTCTTTTTGTTTTATGCCATTAGAGATACTGCACTGGTACTTCAAGGGAAGATTGGAGGAGCTGAGTTCAGTTATGGAGGAAGATGATGAGAATGAAAATGAACATAAAGTACAAGACGACATGGATGTTGATGAGAAAAGGCAACTTGTTTCTTGTAGTGGTGATATGGATGTTGATGGATGCCGTCACCAGACAGGGTTCTCAGAAAACAGCAAGTTAGTAAAGAATATTGGGATGGTAGTTCGCAACCTTAGGAGTCTTGGCTTGACGTCTATGGTTGCAGATGCATATGCTTCAGCGATATATTTCCTTTTGAAGGTGACTAGTTGTTGCACATCAATATTTCCACATTGAATACTTTTTGCACTATTATTCCATTATCTGTGTCTAAACTTTTAGAATTTTGTTTCTGGAGCAAAGTTAGAGGTTCACCTTCATTCTCTGTGTGTGTGTGTGTACTTTTTTTTTTTTCCTTGGGACAGGCTAAAGTACAAGATCTTGCTGGTGATGATTACCGGACTTCGGTTTTGGAGTCCATTAAAGGGTGGATACAGGTAACTGCATAAGCTTGTGATCTAATTTTTATAGTTCGTGAGCATTTCTTTAATGGAAAATGTGGCATTTTTAGCATATCAAAGCCATTTCTTGGTTATTTGTGATATTTTCCATTAGCTTGATAAAGCAAGATTCTGTGATTGAGTTTTAAACTTGGAACTGATTAAAACTATTATGTAACTCTTGAGGCATTAGCAATGAAGAGTGACATCTTTAATTGATATGAGTCAAAACACTGATTTTAGCATCCATAGCTCCAGAGTTTTGCCACTTTACATATAAAAGGGAAACAGCCCATGTTGGACTAGACACCTCTAACGCTGTAACAAAGTGGTAGTATTGTGCAGGCTGTCCCCCTCCAGTTCTTGCGTGCGCTTCTTGCTTACCTTGGTGATTCCATTGATTATGCCAGCCATTCCTCTGGTTTGAAATCACCATTAGCATCATGGCCTTCTTCATGCTACTTTGGAAGTGAAGAACCTTCTGAGGGACTTGTTAGATGGCAGTTGCGGCTAGAGTATTTTGCTTATGAAACCTTGCAAGATCTAAGGATAGCCAAGCTGTTTGATATCATTGTGGATTATCCAGACAGGTGCCCTTTCTTCCCAAACCTTTTAGATGTTGAGGTTTTTCAAGGACAGTCTTGCGAACTACACGTCTTCTGTTTTCTTGCCAATACAAGCATGGCATGAACCTATCTTTGCATTTTCAGGCATCAGTTTGATCTCATCTAACTTATTGCTTTGTAGCTTGTACTGGGAAGTTTATCTTGGGGTATGAGTGGATGTCCTGTTGGTCTTATGTTGCCACGCTTTGAAATTTGAAAAGCATTGTTGATGATTTAGTTGACATTTGAAATCTGATGGAGAAGGCATTGAATTGGAGCTGACATCCAGTTCATAACATTAGGCATTGAATTGCTAACGCTTAATTGATCTTGATCAGGTCTGATATTTCTAGCAGGGTGGCCCTTGTTAATTGATCAAAATTGTATTTGGGACTAATCTTTGATAGCAGGCTCAGCTGTTGGGCTCTGCAGTCTCGGTATCATAGGCAGCAACTGAATCTCTGCCTTTTAGGCTTCAGATTGTGTGGAATTGATACAATCTGGAAATGCAAGCATCTTATGCAATAGTAAAGGATACTTGGGTTATAGCTTTGAGATTCGTATTATTTACATGCTTTGGTTATGTTGGTGATTGAAGCCGATTTTGTATCAGAAATGTGCACCATAGATTGTTATAAGACAATAAAAGCAAATAAATACATCTAAGTGTATTCTTTTTAGCTTGCGATGGTTTTCTATTCCACTTTTAATGGTGCACTTGCACTTGCTACTTTTAGCAGTAGAAGCTATCAGAACATAGGAGAAAGGAAGGTACAAGGATTTAACTAGGAAGTGTAATGGCCTTGGACAAAACTTCTCTTTGATTAGTTTATTTGACTTCTATATGGATGAGAGCTCATGGACTGACTTATGGCTACTGTGTTGTAAAATTCTACAGTGCTCCTGCTATTGAAGACCTCAAGCAGTGTCTCGACTACACAGGGCAACATACAAAGCTAGTTGATTCATTTATTTCTTCACTACGATATAGGTTATTAACAGCTGGTGCCTCCACGAATGATATATTACACCAATACGTTTCAACTGTTAAAGCCCTTCGAACAATAGATCCAGCAGGTGTTTTTCTTGAAGCAGTTAGCGAGCCAATACGGGAATACCTCAAGGGTAGAAAGGATACCATCAAATGCATTGTTACAATGCTCACTGATGGGACTGGTGGAAATAACAGTGCCTCAGGGAGCAATGGGGATAGTCTGCTTGAAGAACTAAATAGAGATGAAGAAAGTCATGAGAATACATGTACTGATGATGATATCAACATTGATGACAAGCAAGCTTGGATCAATGCTCAGTGGTATATTGCTCTATTTTTGCAGCATGTTTAACAAATTTGTTTATTATTTTTATATTAAGCTTGTGTTGCATAGAACATCTAAGATTTTTTCTTCTTTAATGTTTAACACGTCAAGTTGGGAGCCTGATCCAATAGAGGCTGATCCGTTAAAGGGAAGCAGGAATGGAAGGAAGGTTGACATACTTGGGATGATTGTTGGTATTATTGGTTCAAAGGATCAGCTTGTAAATGAATATCGTGTTATGCTGGCAGAAAAGCTTCTCAACAAACATGATTATGAAATTGACTCAGAGATTCGCACTTTGGAACTCTTGAAGGTGTATAATTGAAAGTTTGACACTGTTTAGTTTACATGATCCTTTTGATTATATTTTCTTGTTAGGCTTATTCTAGTACTGCATTAGTTTCAGGTGCAAATATTCATGTTTCATTTTGTGTGATCAGATTCATTTTGGAGAGAGTAGCTTGCAACGGTGTGAAATCATGCTAAATGACCTGATTGATTCCAAAAGGACCAACGCAAATATAAAAGCAACTATTAAACAGCAACATCAAGCAGGTTAAAATTTTTACTGCTTTTGTTTGTTCCTGTAGCTTTGTGGGTATAATTCAACCCTCAATAAGACATCTTTGATATTTGAACATTAAATATATCTAAGAGTTCCTCCAGTTACAAGTTGAACTGTCATTACAATTACAGAGCAAGAGGAGCATGAAGAATCTTTGGATGTTCTCAGTGCTACAATCATATCGTCAAATTTCTGGCCACCTATCCAGGTTATGTAACAACTTCATTGTTGATATTTCATTTCAATCATATCCATATAGCTTCTGTCAAATTTTTGCCAATTTCAATTATGGAACTTCCAAGTCTTTTCTTCCTTGAACAAAGAATATCACAATTTTGTAGATGCAACCTTCAAAACTAATTCCTGGGAATAAAAGAGTTGTGGTTTTTCCCTTTGTCATTCCATACAAGAGTTGTAATGGTTTAAGCATTTTATCTGAATGAAAAGATTACAGCTTCTCAAAGTTTGTTCTATTCGATTTTATGCATAGATAGTAATTTGATGTCATGTCAATTAAGGGCTTATTGGAGTGCGTTTGATAAAACTGAAGTCTGAAATCTGAAATCTGAATTCATTAAGTGATTGAATTGTTAAGGACTAAATTTAATACATTTGAATGTATATCACATTCAGTGATAAGTGAATAGGTTATCACTTATTTTTGGGAGCAAATTTTCCCTAAAAGATTCAGTGCCACTTAATTAATTTAGATGTTCTATTTTTGGTTATCAAACGCATCTGAATGTGTTAAGATTTGAACCCATTAAGTTTAAGTGCTGAATTGGGTTATTAAACGGGGCCCAAGTTTCCACAAAATTATGTAACACTATTCAGATGATGTCACTTGTGAAGTGTCATCTACTAATTTTTGCCAGCAGTAGGTTAACAGGAAAGCTTTAGGTAGAGTCTAAATCCTATTTGCTCCAAAGTAGACTTCTGATCCACTATCTTAGAACAAAAATTAGAAGCTTAAAATGAAGATGATACGATGAATGATATGTGTTTGCATTGTAATCTTTTGTGCTATGCCCCCAATGGCTATCATTTTTCTGAGTTTGTAGTCCTTTGCTTCATCATGATAATTCTTTCCTGCTCAATGAATTATAACCCAAAGATTTTGCAGGATGAAACAATCAATTTACCTGCACCAGTGGACCAGCTTTTAAGTGATTATGCTAAGCGGTTTTGTCAAATTAAGACTCCTCGTAAACTACTCTGGAAGAAAAATCTTGGTACTGTAAAGGTTTGTTGCTTCTAGACTAAATGGCACTATAATATACAATTCTTTATATATTTCATTCTCTGCCTTCCTCAGCCATTCACTATTTTTTCATTCTTGCACTCTTTCTGTCTCTCTCCTCTTTTTCTTTAGTTGGAGCTGCAATTTGGAAACAGAGAAGTACCATTCACTGTCACTCCTCTACAGGCTTCAATTATCATGCAATTTCAAGATCATACTAGGTTACCTGGGAAAAGTCTTCAACTTTCTTAAATTTCTGTCACTTATTTGTGATCTTGATTATGAATAAACATTTTGATATGATTAGCAGAACTTGTTTTGTACTTTCAGTTGGAGCTCCAATGATCTAGCTGCTGCTGTTGGGGTACCTGTCGATGTACTGAATAGGAAAATTAGTTTCTGGATCAGCAAGGTTAGGTTTGCTCAATCTTTTCTTAGTAAGAAGATCTTAACCTTTGGCTAAGGGAATTTGTTCAAGGTGATCTTCTTATACATGAGGAAAAGATTTTTCAACCTAGTTTGTGGTAGGCATGATAAAGTCTCTTTGTCTCAGTGTGTATGTGTGTATTTGATGCAAGTCCTCTCAGCTTGTAGAGATTGAAAGCTGCCACTTTGTGTTGTGATTCTTCTTTACATGATCTGGCTCTTCAGTAATTCTTGCTACCTCTTACCCAACGTGTAAATTACGCCGAGGAGGATTTTCTGTTTCTGATTAGGGGTAAAGAGGATAAAGGAAAAGAAATGGCATCCAATCAGTAACTCACGTATGCTGGAAGGAAATTTTGAAACAGACCGAAGGTTAATAAATAAGGGCATTTGGGAAGCTTCTAAACAAGCAGCATCATTTTTGCGTCCATTAGAATCTCTAGTTTATCAATGATAGTGAGTGCAAAGCAGCATTTTTGTAGTCTGAAATCATGCAATTAAAACTGAATTGCAGTTATATTGAAACTTTAGCTCTCTCTCTCTCTCGCTCTCTCTGTCTCTACGCCTACTCTTTACAAGCACCTCAGTGCATCTGAATAATATTATAGGTAAGTATATTGCTTTTCTGGGGTGAGTCTTCTATATAAGCATTGCATTTTAACTGTCCAGACTAAAAGTTGTGATAATTTTCTGTGCTGATATCCCTATTTGGGTACAACTAGGGAGTTCTCACTGAATCAGGGGGCACGGATGCAAATAGCCATGTCTTTACTCTGGTGGAGGCTGTTTCTGACAATAATAAAGCTGGTCCCAGCAATGGAAGCTTTGAGGAGCTTATGGTGGGCGATGATGATGGGGAAAGAGCAGTGGCCTCAGTCGAGGATCAGCTGCGGAAAGAAATGACTGTATACGAGGTATACTTTTCCTTTTTCTGGGTGGCTTGTGTATTTTCTATTTGCAGATTTGTCACAAGCTAGAGCAACACTTTTTCAAATTGCATTTTATATCTTTTCTTTCTGATTCTTCCAATCTAATTTTGTATTTCAATGATGAAAGTCAATATTGCTGCAACCTTCTTGTTTATGAGGAAATACTTGTGTCCACAGCACTTACTCAAAAAACTTGTCAGAGGAAATATTTCTAACTTGTTATATCCTCTAATAGCTTTTATGATAAAAGGTCTGCAGTATCCTGCACCAATGGAGTGATGCTTATCTTGATTCAGATGATACTATATATATTCTCTCGTCACGCAGTCATATTAACCTTGCTGAATTTGATTGTAGAAATTTATCACAGGAATGCTTACCAATTTTGGAAGCATGGCACTGGACCGGATTCATAATACTCTCAAGGTAATCATGTTCTTCACCATCTAACAATGTTTGTGATACAGTTATAAGTAGTAAAGTGCTATGCTCAACATATTACTTTTTCAGATGTTTTGCATAGCTGATCCTCCGTACGATAAATCGCTCCAACAGCTACAGAGCTTCTTATATGGTTTGGTTGCAGAAGAAAAGTTAGAACTTAGAGATGGAATGTATCTCCTAAAAAAATGATAAATTCCTGGGCTCAGATGCACCCATCACCGGAACCCAGAGTTGCACCCATTCATCAGAACCCAGTGGGTACTACACTTCAGCATTCCCTCTGTTGATGGAGCAGCAGAGTAGATAAGAAGAGATGGTCATACTCGAGCTCTCGAAGGTGGGAGCAATCTAACCAGTTTGGGGTCCTTAAACTCAGTGCGGAGACATATTAGTACAATAGAACCAGAGAATGAAGGAACACTAAAACTTTTCTTCTCAGATTGAGCATGTAAGTTTTCGATGCGCACATTGGGCTATGTTACATCAGCTATTTTGCATTATTGGAAATGCCAAAAGTTGACCCTAACGGCTACCAAATGCAAACGTCTTCAAATATCAGTGCCATAGGCTGCAATTTTCGCTTCACTTTGTATCTGGAGTTATGATCGACTGAGGTTGGGAAACTCCTCCAATCTCCTTTCTCTCTCTCTTTTTTTTTTTTGTTCGATTCCCTAGAATAATATATGACACTGGAACCAGATTTATGCAACAGAATTGTGATGTTTTGCAACTTGTCTGAAATCGTTAAAGATTTGTGGGGTTGCTGAATGGTACTGGTTTACTGGGCAGCAGTAATGAAGGCCTTATAATTTGTCCACGAGTATCTCCTCCTGGTCCTGGGGCAAGGAAAGCTTCCTCCGCTGATACGAGTGTAACATTTCCATTATCGTCGATATATGAAATTACAGTATATGCGGCGAAAAATATTTCTGCTGAATCGACTAAATACCTTCAATTTTTATGCCACTTTTTAAGAAAGTTATGAATAGATATAATATTAATATGGTGTAACAATGCTAAAGAAATTAATCGGCAATTTGCCCTCATTTTAAGTGGAAGTGAGCTCATAATGTTGGATATTGGACTTAAATTGCTTTCCTTTACTAGTACAACAGTTCCCTACTTTTAATATTAACTTAACAAATCCAACGTCCTCCGAAATAGCCGTTACAGTTTCACGTGGGAAAGAAACTTGGAAAGGTAAAAGTAAAACGTACGAGCAGCATGACCGTTACAATTCCTCAAATTCAAATACCAAATTCTTCATCTCCTCACCGTCACTGCACCACACCAAGAGTGAAACAACTAATCAAGATGATCGAGGTAGAGTACGAATCACCAGAAATCTTCGATGAAGAAGAAGCCAAGATGCAGCAATTGAGATCCAAAGCTACAGAGCTACTCCTAAGAGAAGAATGGAAGGAAGCCATAGAGGCCTACTCTAACCTTATTTTACTCTGCCAAAACCATCTGTTAAAACCTCATCATCAAGAAAAGCTGCAAAAATCCCTGTGTTTAGCCTACTCAAATCGAGCCGAAGCCCGGTTTCGCCTGAGAGAATATGCGGCAGCCCTAAAAGATTGTGAGGAAGCACTGAAAATTGAAAGTGCCCATTTCAAGACTCTTCTTTGCAAAGGCAAGATTCTGTTCAATCTCAATAGATATGGGGTCGCGTTGGATTGCTTCAGAGCAGCAAATCTTGATCCTCAGGCAAGTTCCAGTTCGAAAGCTCTTAATGATTACTTAGATAGATGCAAGAAACTCGAGTTTTTTTCGAGAACTGGATCTCTTGATCTTTCTGATTGGATTCTCAGTGGATTTTGCGGAAAAATGCCAGAGCTGGCAGAGTATATTGGTGGCGTAGAGATCAAGAAGTCTGAGATTAGTGGGCGTGGCTTATTTGCTACAAAGAATATTGATTGTGGCACATTACTGCTGGTAACGAAAGCAATTGCTACTGAGAGAGGCATTTTTTCCCCTGAAGATTCTGGTGAAAATGCACAATTGGTTATGTGGAAGAATTTCATTCATAAGGTGGTTGAATCAGCTAGAAGATGCAGCATAACCAAAAATTTGATTCGCTTTCTATCTACAGGTGAAAATGAAAATGATATGGTGGTTCCTGAGATAGATTTGTTTAGACCTGAAGCAGAGAACAGTTGCATTTCCAATCATGACCTTGATGTGGAGCAGTTATCAAGCATATTGGATGTTAACTCCTTTGTGGAAGGTGCAATCTCTGGGAAAGTTTTGGGTAAAAATAGCCGTTATTATGGGGTTGGGCTCTGGTTACTTGCTTCTTTCATAAATCACTCGTGTGAGCCCAACGTGAGGCGTTTGCACATTGGTGATCACCTATTAATTCATGCTTCTAGGGATATCAAGGCAGGTGAAGAGCTCACGTTTGCCTATTTTGATGTGTTCCAGCCGTTAAGGAACCGAAAGGATATGGTGGAAATTTGGGGGTTTAATTGTAGTTGCAGGAGGTGCAAATTCGAGGAAGGCTTGTGTCACAAAGAAGAAATGCGAGAGGCTGCCATGGTTCTTGGGAAAGGACTAGATATGGGAGCTTTTGTTCACAAACTGGAGGAAAGTATGAAGAGATGGGTGGTGAGAGGGAAAGGAAAGGGCTTCCTGAGAGCATCATTTTGGGAAGCCTATGCAGATGCTTTTGGATCAGAGAGATCAGTGAGGAGATGGGGGAGAAGGATTCCACCAATTGAGACTGTGGTGGATAGTGTTGTAGATGCAGTTGGAAGTGATGAAAGAGTAGTGAAGTTATTGATGAAAGGATTGAAGAGAAGTGGTGGTGGTGGAGCGGTGGAAATGGAGAGAGCAATGAAGTTAGGAAGAGGGATTTACGGGAGAGTTATGAAAAGACAAGCATTGAGGACTCTGCTTGACTGTGGCACTCATGATTCATGAACAATGCTGAAGCCAAAAGTTTTTCTTTACAGCCTAAACTTGTACAAGTTTCTCTTGAGCACTTCCTGTTATTTCTTGAGTGTAATTTTTCTGAAAACGATGAAACTGATGAAAACAAATGTTGAGAATGTCATTTTCACGAGCTTCTCTAACCCTTTTGTTTATTCGATCTGGTTCATGGAGATCATATTTAGATTGCACTTGGCATGTGATTCTTTAGTTATATTTCAAATTGGCTTATGGATTTGTTCTGTCTCTCTCTCTCTCTCTTTACTCCATGTTCTGGGCTGAGGTAAGCAGGCGGCTGTCAAATGATAATCAAGAAACATGAGGAAATCTAAGAGGTTAGGTGATAGTGGATATCAAATTTAGAACTTTAGCTAGGAAGAGCAGAAAAAAGCCCACTAACGGGACAATCTTAGTCCTGCTTAATAGTGGATTTAAGTGTGGTACTGAACAGGATTTTGAGGTTGACTGCTATTTCAGTCGGCAAGTCAGTGCTTTGCAGTTAGATAACGTAGATATCTTCAAAGAATGCAGACAATTAATCACAGCGATAAGATCATAAAGTATGTGTAGTAATCCTGTAATACTTCCATATTTTATATTTCCAGAATAGACCCAGTATCCATCCATTTAGAAATAAAAAATACAAAAAATTTACATGATGGGTTGAACATGGGTTAGAGCTTGTGATTTCTGTCCAACCAACAAGGAAAAAATTGCTGTTAGTTTTTCATGCTTTAAATTGTAGCAAAAGCACTCTTTTTCTTCCCCACTTTCTCCTCCCAGTCTTCCACTCCCTAATTGCCGGCACAAAATTTGAACTCCGGACTGGCAGAGAAGACTTTAGGAGTTCTTTTTTGATCACTGGCCAACCCTAGTGGCTCGTTGGAGCAATAAGCACAGTACATCTTTTTGTTTAATTTTTTAAAGCATGCACAAGATTAGTGGTCTACGCAAAAGATTACTAAGCACAATAATCATTCTACAACAACGTACCTGGTCACCAATTGATGCCCCCCACCCCAAAAAAAAAAAAAAAAACACAAAAAAACACCCAAGATTTGAGGATGAGGTTGGGCCAAAGTTCTAGTGCATCGTTTTGGAAATCTGGTGTATAACTTCTAAAGAGCAAAACATAGAGGAATCCACATAAGTGGGAGGTCTAATTTTATGTGGTTGAAGTACTTTGCCGCTCATTATCAAATAACATCCCATTTTGCAATATTTTTAAATCGGATTTTTAGGATAGTGATATTGTCAAGAAATTATTGCATTGCCAGAGCAAATTTCTATACGCTTCCCTGTGCAACCTCCGACCATGAAACCAGTTCTCGTATGGAATCTGGTGTGGAAGCAGCAAACTTCACAAATTAGTGTGTGCATATCCATTTAGAAGAAAGAAAAACAAGTGACAAATCTTATTCCCTTCTACAGTACAGCCATGGTCATCTAAAAATCCCATCTTCTCAAACATCAAATTGACTTCAATCCGAGCATATGAAAATATGGCCCAATTATGCTATTCGAAAGTTTCACAGTAAAAACACTCTATCAAAAGTTGCAAAAATCTTTGCGCTTGAGAGCAAGAGAGTTTAAATTCAACTCAGCAGAACTACCATTGCAATCAGTGGAACCAATGCCATTTGGAACACAACAGAACTGGAGCAGGAAGTTTGCAGGAGAAGGGATGGGAAGACTAGATGGGTTTGCAAATGATTGGGACTTAGTTGAATTCAAAGACTCATCGACCGGAATGATCAGAGGCATTCGCAGCAGCGGGAGACGTTAGCACTCAGTAGAATGAGAAGATACTAGCCGGCAGGGAGTTCTGACGGGAGAGAAGAGGCCTGGGAGAGGGTCCCACCAAAGACATTACTGCCAATGGGCAGAGTATGTTGACTGGAAAAATTACTACTAATGAGAGCAGAGTTTTTGCTCATTGGCCAAAAATTTGCTTTAGACCAAAAATACAATCCAAAGTTAGGTTAGATCTTAATATAACCTACTCTTGGGGAGGGGTGGATCTAAAGAGGTAAATGAGGGAATTCGAGGGGACTAGGATCCTAATATAACCTACTCTTACTCTTGGGAGAGGTGAACCTAAAAAGGTTAATGGGGGAACTCGAGGGGACTAAACCGCCATCAAATTAACGCTGGCAAAACTTCCAGAAAACCTAGGATTTGAAATGCAGGCTCTAATAAGATTTGATCTCATGACCTATGCCTAAAGTGGCCAACTCGGCTAATCTGAGTTGGTTTCTAGAGTTAGTTTTCAAACTATTTAAATTCCCTCCTTTTTATTTATTATGATTTAACTCGTAAGTACAACTACTCACCTCTCCTGTTTTCTCTACCATGATTTTAAGTATCATAGCTTCCTAAATAAAAAAAGAGCAGTTTTATGGATTTCTAGGGAAAAAAAATATACATGCTTTAAAATGATTCTATATACATTATAACATTAAATTACAGTAAAAAATAATTGATTATATATGTTGGAATAAGCATGTACATAGAGTGTGCTAAAAGTATTAGCTAAATAATTGCTCTGGCAATGTCGTAAGCCGGATTTTTATTGTTTTTACCGGTGCTGGAGTCTGTTTTGACAAATCGAAGTTGTAGATCAATGCGAATAAAGCAATTGAGATTGGCTCTTGACACAAGCAAAAAAGGTGGAAGAGGACTTTGTATTCATGCATACAGCTAGGCTTGAATTCTTCTTTACAAACCTGCCTAACATAATTCTGTTCGAATTTGATCTACTTTTCTCCTGGATATTCTTCACTTTGCTTCTTAAATTTATATTCCTAAAACCCACTAAACTTGCAGTCTTTCTTGGCCGAATATTGCGAAGCGTTCCTCGTTTTTATCGCCCTTCACTTTTGCCTCATCTTAAGATAATATATTTGCTAAAACCCAATAAACTAGCAGTTACAAAGCTTGACCTTTTCCCCCTGCCATTAGACATTTTTGTAAAGAAAAATTTAAAAAGCAAGAAAGAACAAAAAAAAAAAAAAACACAAAAACGTGACATTAATGTGGTAGGTAATTAGATATTGAAAGAAAAGTCTCATATTAGCTGGAAATAACATACATAGAAAATCAGATTGACCAGCAGCCTTTTTGTTTTGGTTTGTTTTGTTCTAATTCATTTTCTTGTTCACAAGAGTGAACAACTAAAATACTTGAAGAGTCTTGGACCATTGGGGAAGCGTCACGTATGAATTCAATTCAAATACCATGCATTAATATCTGTTTCCTCGAAAGTTTCAGAGAAGAAGAAGATTTTAATTATTGACCTCAATTCAAAACCAAATGCTAGGCTCCACCAACGTTAAATATCTACTGAGCTTTCAAGTTTGCATGCGCAAATAAAATTCAGATATTAGTTCATGAAGATTGCTTTGATTATGTTTGCCAAGTATTCAGGTTGGAATAGGAGTGTAGGAGTATCAGTCTAATTAGTCATCATTATGCCTAAAGAAATGTCAGATGTGATGCCCTTTTACTCTTCTCTTGTTCAAGATATATAGCATACACTATACGAAAAAGACAAAAAAAATTCTTCTAGAAATCCTAATACTTGTTTTATTGACCAAAAGAATAAAAATAAAAATAAAAACTCTGTTGAATAAGCATAGATTCATAAAATAATTTCTCTTTGTGTGTGTCTCTCTATCTCTCTCTCTGTTTTTTCCTTTAAAAATAAGAGTGGCGATAAGACTATACGGAAAAAAAAGAAAAAAAGAACGGAAATAATTCTCAAGTACTCTCTATCAGGGATTCAAATCTTTGTACATTCTTTAATGCTTGAAAGGATGACAATTTAGGTTGAAAACAGTCGACTTTGGCCTATAGCTGCTCAAAAGAAAAAGAATAAAAGACTTCAGCTTGCGGCTGAATCCATACATTTCTACCACAACGTCATTTGACAGATCCAAAACCCCATGTAGCACTCACGAGATTAACTTATTCTTGTATGTTTTTATGGAGTATTTAATATAGGAACAAAGGGGGGTTCCACCTCATTGATAACTCCAAAACATTTTCAGCCGTTTCTTTCTTCCCCGAAATTGTCAATCTCCGCCTTTAGAAAGCCAGATGCCTCGCATTCTTTGGGCCACAGAGTTGAAACTAATGAATACATTCCACTTATATAAAACTTTATATAGAAAATGTCCCATGACCAGGGATGATAGCTACTTCAGTAATTGTACTATGTGGAAAAACTGGATCCTCTTGAGCGTGCCAAGTATAAGCCCGTCAAGTCCTTTTTGGCTGAATTGATATTACTGCTAAATCGTGTGATCATGTCAGTTGAGGGGTCTCTACGCTCTCTACAATCGCAAATGTAATTAATTGCGGGTCAGTCAGTACTACTATTTCTGCTATGGATGACTATTTTTCTTTCCACATTCATTGTTTTGGGACTCAATTTGGTAAACCCCTACACACACACACACACACACACACACACACGTGTGTGTGTGTTTGAACAGTAGATTACTTGGAATATTTTCTTTTTTTAAAAAATACTGTAACATTTTTTTAATGTGATGTATATGAGATGAAAATGTGGTTGGAAATTGTGTCGATGATACAAATAAAAGGTTTTTGGACAAATAATAACAATCCAAACACACCCATTGATATTTATCTTTTCTTTTTGGTATATTTATTGTGTTAGTGTACATTATTTTATTGTGCCAGTAGATACATTGCATATTACAACTACAACTCAGGAGGCATGCACTTAATCCCATCAACCCAAAGGTATTCCGCTTGTGCAGCTTTGAATTGTGTCAATGTTTGGAGTTAAACGACCCATTTTATTTTTCTATCTTGGCATCACTAAGGGCATATAATTTGGATCAAGGACGGCTTCAATATTTGGAACAGTTCTCACTTTCATTAATTTACTTGTTATCTAAAAATCTTTCAAACTTATCATTTCTTGAATAATCTTTCAAGATATTCTAAACCCTGTGGAAAAATTCAATGGCAGAAACCCTAGGCACTAAAAGCCAGTGACGTACCTTTCTCAAGTAAAATGAAATCAACATATCACGTATCTCATTCTCACCCCAGAAGAAGAAGACAGAAGCTTGTCCAAAAAACAAGAATATCTTAAAGTTTTGGAGAAAGGAAAAATTAAAGAGAGCATTAGATCAACTTTCAAGGTGTATGTATACATTGATCGGTCTTTTGACGTGGTGCACAAGCAGTTAAGGAAAACTACAAAAAGCAAAAGGTGAGTAGAAAAAACGAGCAAGTCCATAAAGACAAGCCCCCTCAACTACAACTACTACTACTAATGGATTATTAACAGATAACTCAAGCGAGTGATTGCTAAGAGGATATGTTGTAGTAGTATATGATTCAAGAATATTCTTCATGGGTACTTTTAGCTCCATTCTCTCATATAAGATTATTCACTAGGATTTATCCCTTGAGTGAGTTGAACGCTGAATTCTTTGAAGTAGTAGAGACACCACACCCCCCCCCCTTCGTCTCTTTCAAGAGTAGATTGTCTTTAGGATAAATCATCATTGGGATTGTTCTCCAAAAATACCATTCTCTCCTCTTGAAATAAGTATTATCCACTATAAACTTGTTAACGTTCTAAAATTCACAAGGCCGTTTCTCAAGAATAATGGGTTTGTGTTATCTTAGATATATTAAACAAACCCCTAGTTTTATGAATCATAATTAGAGGGCATCGCTGCACGAAAAAATATTAGCAAAAGTTCTACCATAATGTCAAATTGAGTAGTGCAGAAATCAATCATCATTTACCATGTGCTTATTTATTATTACTAAAAATATCAATACGATTCTTAGTAAGTACCAATTCTCATATTATATGTATTTTTTCAATAGGACATATTTACGAAAAGTGACTGTATATCACGACATTGCCGAACTACCCTCTAATCTGTTTCTATCTATGGTTGGATTGTAGTATCACTGGGTGCAAAATTCTTACCCTTTAATATTCATTTCTTAGACTTTTAGTATTACGGGGCACATGCCGAAAGGCACAAAGAATTTTGCTAATACTAACTCACCTAAATCTGCTTACTTTCTCAACGGAGCCGGTCAAGCGTCGTACAATGCCACGTGTGAATAAGATGGGATGTTAATCCAGATGCTCAGACCCCAACACGTGGCCTGAAGCCATATGTTCAAATAAAATAAATAAATAAATATTGAGAACGGAGAGGCAGTGGGGGCATTTCGAGCTGTTGTGATGGGTGGTAGTGGGAAGCAGAAAAGAAGGGGGAAGAGCCCATTGGCGACTGAGGTGGGCAGATAAGAACCACAAGAACTCACCTCCGGGCTTCCTTTCTCAGCTGATGCTTATCTCTGTCCAGACCCCACCCCCCGTCATCTGGGCGGACACGCGTCGATCTGTGAAGTGGGGGCTGATAGCTACGTTGTTGGGGGGGGCTGGTGGATTCATCAAAACCCGCCAGTCTTTTCTTGATTTTTCCTAATTGACAAATCAAGATGTTGAATCATATGATATGAAACGGCTGCTTCCTGCGGTAGGGAAAACCCATCCGGCTCTCCCTCACGCTATTGACCGGAGAATATAATATATATTAGCATATAGCTGGGGGCTTTTGCGGCTCTTTGTGTTTTTTTTTTTTTTTTTGGGTATTTTGCTGTGCAGTTAAGCATGCAGGATGCAGCAATAGAATAGTACTTGTGAAACAAGAAAGCAATCCAGCAGGAGAAATTGCCCGGAATTAGTTGTAATAAATATTGTATGCTGCCTCAACTCTGAACTCCACCTGATGATTTTGGATGCAGTTACCTATATTAGCTATTATTCCTTGTGCATATATATATTCCTTTTGCTGCGTGATTTTTTTTTTTTTAATTTAACGGCAGGCAGTTTTAGGGTGTAACCTATCTCATCTGGACACACCAGTTAAGATAGATACTCTCAAAGAGAATTCATTCTCTGACACACACGTGTCATTTTCTAAAATTACTAAATTATTTTGGTCTTTAATCGTATTATCCAATGGCTGTGTATTACTAGTTGAATTCAAACGCTTAAATCCCTATATAGCACTTAACATAAATTTTAGTATGTGTTTACATTCCTGCTTTATTCTCAAAATTTAAATTATTTTAAATTATTTGGAGTACTTCTCGTGCAGAGCACCGGACTCATAGCTAGTTTGATTCTAATTTAATGTATTAACAGTCTCAATCAATTGCTTCAGCTTGCTGGTGCATGTGTGTAACACATTACCTTCAAATCCATCACATTTCACAGGGCTACTTGTTTCAAGGGGAATTGAATGATTTCACAGGGCTACTTGTTTCAAGGGGAATTTAATGATTTGGTATGGCTTGGATCAATGCACTCGTGGACATAATTGAGATATAATAGGCTGATCTTAGTTGCATCTTCTTCTTGATAGAAAGTGTGATTGCACTAGTGGTGAATGAAGGGCCTGAAACAACTTGCTCTACCTTCAATCCCTCAACTCCAAACCATTAATTTATTTATTCTTGAACTAATAGTCAGTTTCATTCTCCTCGTCCATTTTCAAAATTTTATTAGCTAGAAAAGATTCATCGCAGAGCTTTCAATTCCAAACAACCAACAAGTTTATGATCCTTCGCCCGAAGGTTGACAATAGATAATTGTAGGGAAATTCACCATTTTAGTCCCTGAACATTTTTACTAAAATCGATTTCATATCTAATGAATTATTTTAATCAATTTAGTCCCTGAACAAGTTTTTTACTTCCAATGCAGGACTTTTGACTGAATTTTACTCAATTTGCGTAAACCTCACACTGGTCTAACCTTCTATGATTAACAGATGAAATAGATTAGAAAGATTAACAAAAGTTGCTTAATGTCTAAAACTGCTTAATGTTTCCTTTTATTCTAGATATTAAGCAATTTTAATTATCTTTTTAATCTATTTTGTCTGTTAATTGTAGAAAATTAGGCCTAAATACCAATTATGCCCCTATAGGTCCATGCGAATTGAACAAAATTTGGTCAAAAGTCCTACATTGGAAGTAAAAAACTTGTTTAAGGACTAAATTGGTTAAAATAATTTATCACGGATGAAATCCGTTTTAGTGAAAATGTTCAGGGACCAAATTGGCGAAATTCCCTATATCATAAACCTACCAAGTTTCAATACTTTTTCAAGAACACTATGCTCCTGGACTTTTCTAGCTCGAACTTTATATGAACAAATGGGAAAACAACCGGATTGCACCGCAAGTCAACATTTATCATATGCATTGCTTTTCGGTTTGGATGAAGATATTAATTTATTCAAAGTACTTCGTTCCAACAAATGAAGAAAATGTGGACTAAATCCTCCCATTTGCAGAATGGTCACGCATGATTTCATCCGTACATAAGGAAAGAACCAAGAAAATGGCTAAATATCTTCGGCTCTCCTAGTCCTAGCTACAAGTCTAAATTTTCTGTTGTCCCTCCGGCAAAGTTACTGACTGCGACTAATGAAAAGAGAATTGAAATCCTAGTCCTAGCTACAAGTCTAAATTTTCTGTTGTCCCTCCGGCAAAGTTATTGACTGAGACTAATGAAAAGAGAATTGAAAAATAAGAAAAATTAAGGTTTTAACTGATGTTGGAATTAAGGGTTTTGGATATCCTATGACACTCTTAGTAGTATAATCCTTTCATTTAAGATCTGTGAAGGTCTACAATCCATCAACTATTGTTGGATACAAAATAAGAGGACGCACGCGTGGTGCTAGTACATGATACGCCAATTATCAGTAAAGAGTACTCCCTCCATTCCCAAAAGTTCAATACTTCTTGGGACTCCAGCTTTTTTTACACGGTGATTGATGAACTTTTCTTCTAGGTTTATGCTTTATCTCAGCAAAACCACTGCAATAGTAGTAAGTATTAGGGCTCGCATGAATATGCTACCAAGTAAAAGTTCATGTTCACTCACTAGAGAGAGTTAGAAACACTGACGACTCTATGCCACTTGTAAACATGTCACGAAATGAGTACTAAATAAGGATGAATGGAATTATAGCACCCTAGTATGCGGCGTAACAAAAAATTGTGACATCAAAGAAAGCAAAAGACAGTATTCAAACCCGAAATTAATTAAGTTGGTTAAAGCCGCACAAAACAAGAAAGGAAAGGAGCTGGAAAAGGATATTCTCCCATTCTAATCCGATTGTGATCCACAGAAGAAAGGAAGAGTAAAGCATTTTGCCTCATCCAACAAGCATGGCATGCAATCCTCATACGAGGAATGCGAGTCAAAAACAAACCAATCTTATTCTGATGTAATCATGCGTCGCGACAAAAGCCCTCCTAAATAAAAGGCCACTCCCTCTCCTTGCCAACATTTCAAATCCTTTCCTTCGCTTCTTGTTCTTTCTTCAACTTCCTCAGCCCCTAGCTTTCCCACCAGCACCCCCAAGTCTAGCTACTTTGATATATTCCCTGTCAAAACTATCCTCCTCCTGATTTAACAGCAATAATCATTTCCTAACTCTCCGAAACCCCACCAGAAAACTATGGTAGGAAGAAACAGTTCTGACCTCCCTCCTGGTTTTAGATTCCACCCTACTGATGAAGAACTAATCATGTATTACCTAAGAAACCAGGCTATTTCTAGGCCATGCCCCGTTTCAATTATCCCTGAAGTTGACATCTATAAGTTTGATCCCTGGGAGTTGCCTGGTTGGTATACCATATGACATATACTCGCTGATTTCTATATCGTGTTAAGCTTATGTATGTTATCTTGATGAATGGATTTTGAATTTGATTGTGCTTTATGATCTTGGTAAAATGTAGAGAAAACCGAATTTGGCGAAAATGAGTGGTACTTCTTTACCCCTCGAGACAGGAAGTACCCAAATGGGGTGCGTCCCAATAGGGCTGCCGTATCAGGTTACTGGAAGGCCACGGGAACAGACAAGTCCATCTACAGTGGATCGAAATATGTTGGGGTCAAGAAAGCACTTGTTTTCTACAAGGGCAGACCTCCAAAGGGTATCAAGACTGACTGGATTATGCATGAATATCGGTTGAGTGAACCAAGATCTCAACCTAACAGGCAAAATGGTTCCATGAGGGTAAGCTTTATTCCTTGTCCTTTGTACATGTAAGATTGAAGATAGCAATACCAATTTCTCAAGTTTCTTTTTTCCTTCTTGTGCGTTCGTTGCAGTTGGATGATTGGGTTCTCTGCAGAATTTATAAGAAGAAAAACTTAGGAAAAGCCCTTGACATCAAAGCTGAAGATCAGAGCGCTGAAACTGTGACAGCAGCCGATGCAGCTAGTTATGAACCACAACAAACACAGCTGTCGAAATTCCCAAGGATTTGCTCGCTATCTCACCTATGGGAAATGGAGTACATGGGCACAATTTCACAACTACTTGGAGAGAATTCTTATAACAATGCGGTCTATGATAATCAAAACATAGTTAACAGTAACGGAAATCATGCTTCAAGGCAATTAGGAGAAGTCCCACACCAGTTTCAGGGAAACCAGAGTGGAATCTTGAACCAGCCGGTCTATGTGAACCCGGTTTACGAATTCCAGTGATGCACATTTTGTTGTATTAAGAAAAAGGGGGGATAGCCAACAGGGATGTGCATCAGGGGTGATAAGGATCAGAAATTGTTTAAAAAAATTGTATAATTTTTTTTTTTTGGGGGTTTGTGATAAGAAATATCTTACTAGTCTGTCCAAAATTGATATCAGCAATCTTGTACAAAACTTATTCCAAGGAATCCACAAAGTATCTTTCAAGTCATCCCAAAATGACGATATCAGCAATCCCTTGTACAAAAGTCATGTGCTTCATTATGTTACTTACCCAAAAGAAATCATATACTCCATCCAGGACGGCTAAAATAACATGCCACTCGAAGCATGAAAAACAAAATTTTTGGGCATATTACTATACAATAGGTTTATGTTGATTCATCGAAAATGACTGCTGAGATGTATCTAGATCCAATTCAACCTAACATTATCAAAGAAGTCCAAGAACAACATGCATGCCAACATCGTTCTCTTTAATCCTCTGAGACTTGCTCTTGAATAGCATCTGCGATGTGGCATTCTACTATCTTCTGCTTTCCTTGATGTGTAAAAACTAGTCTCTTCGTAGTATAAAAGCACAATAATGCTTACAAAGAGGGGAAGAAAAATAAAACACTCATTTCCAATGAAGTACTTAAATTTTAAGCTCAATTGCATACTGGTCCTCTATTGTTAGGGATCAGTATCGAATTTCTCTTTTACTTAAGCATAATTATATATTAACCCCCTGTTTATTAGAGATCAGTAGCAGATTATCTCTTTTATTTTATGAAACTTGTCAATTGCGTCCTGACGACTAAAAGGGTCATAAAACAATTTCATATAATAAGGATACAACTATCTTTTTGTTGCTCACACACATTTGACCTTTGGTCGATAGGAGGTAATTTGTAAGTCTCGTAAATATAGATGGGGCTTTGTTATGAACCCCTAATTACTGGGGGACAATATATAATTATTCGCACATAAACTTGGCTCGGCGAAGTGGCTTTGCTTTTGGGTGACCTGCTACTAGTAGGGGCTTTTCTCTTTTTTCTTTTTGTTTTTTCTGCTTTTGGCCTAGAAGTGGGGAATGACCTTTATGATGCAAGTAAGAATTTCTCAAATCGACACCACCTCACCTTTAGCAATTTTTTTGCAATCTTCTCTTCATGTTTCTCATAATACCACTTCAAACCCGTGAAGTTTTCAAATTTTCAATTATCTCTCTTAGATTGACATTTGTTGTTATATTTTAACTCGTTCGGAGAAAAAGCTAGATAGATAAAATTTTAGTTCTAATACTACATTTATGTTATCCTATTTACGAACTTTATAGCAATAATAAAAAAAATAAAATAAGGTTAAAGAGTAAAGGTGAAAATATGAGCAATTAAAAATGCAATAGCAAGTAATTTTGCAAAATTCCAACAACCATTACTTATCATAATTGACGTGTTTCAAAAAAAAAGAAAAAAAAAGAAGTAGCATAGACATTTCTAATACTTGGTCATGAGATCATTTTTTGATTAATCTTTTTAACACTATCTTACTTATAACTTTTTTCTGCCTATATGTAGAATTTACATGCAAACCACACATATAAAAATATTATTTTGATTTTGAATAGAACTTGAGTTATATCATGTATTGAAACACACTTTCTAAAAAAGTTGCTTGACTTCTTCAAATCCGTCTAACAAAATTTCTAAGATATTAATTACTTATCAAAATCCTTTGAAGTGGTCTACTTTGATTAAATTTAATTTAATTACCTCCTTTGTTGCCCCATCACCACTTGAATTAGAGAAATATAGACCAATACTGGATGGCCATTTAGTAATTTCTTGCATACGTTTTTTGGCTTTAAAATTTCTCTTTTTTATTTTGATTTTTTAGTTAAATAGTTATTAAGAGTGCAAGGGTAATGCGTCAACTCGTGACTGTTGATAGGGACATCTAGTCTTATCAAGTGAGTAGGGGAATTATGTAATATGTTGTTCCAGGGTTCTGAATGATATTATGAGAAACGTTATGGGAGGTATTCAAAATTATCCTTGTTTTTTTTGGTTCAATTAACATTGAAGTTCAAACTAACTAAAGGACAAAAGATGCCAGAGATGGCGTGGTTTTTGGATTTTAAATACTTAGCGGCCATAGCTACGCCTCCTTTCTGCGCGTGTCAAAATATTATATGGGGTGAGGTTTAGGTTTATTAATAAGATTTGCTCTTATTTATACAGTTTCATCATCTATTGCCAAAAAAAAAAAAAAAAATACAATTCATCGTCGCGAGACAGCTCAGTATTGGCCAATGAGGACAGGGTTTAGGAGATTACTCCAAAACATGGGACATGGAAGGAAGATAAATGAGATAGGATAACTCAAATTAGTCAATGGATGTCAGAGCCAATTTCCTTTAAAAAGAAAAGAATAAAGACTTGGTGGACCAATTGGGCAAAGAACTTTCATGACTTATTAGTGCCAGAAACTTTGGTGCATGCACGAGCAAAAAGAAAAGTTTTCTACATTGACAAATTGATTCTTTTGAATATTTTGAGTTTAGACTGTCACAGCTAATTAAGTATAGCCGTAACTTAGCAAATCGGCAGGCATGCTTTCAATCGGATAAGAATCCAAGTCTAATACTTATATGTTTCTTGATTTTTTTTTTTTTCTATTTTTGTCATTTGGCCCTCATTCAACTCAGGGTGCATGAACGACCAATCGTACTTGTGGTCGCAGCCCACGGTTTGGTACACTTGCATCTGAGAAAAATTATTACTTTTTTCACTTAAATATATATATATGATGGCTACTTGCAGATGATTGAACTTACCGAATCATCAGCATTATCGACTGCCCGTCAGCCTTTCACCGCCGCCACCTCCACCCTTCCGGGAAAGTTTACGAAAGAAAAGCAGAAAAATGACGAAAGAAGAAGAATTTCAATTGGTTTGTTAACCGCCGCATGCAGAATTTCATAAATTCTTTTGTGCATTTTCTGTACATGGCGTCAGGATATGTGATACTAGTTAAATTTTTACTAGTATCATTTTATTTTATTTATGAATTTCGATTTTCTGGAAGACTATTTACGCAAGTGGGATACTGGTTGCGATTTTAAGCTCTAAATTTTTCTTGCAATTCTCATTTCTTGCAGGAGAATTGGTTTTCTGATCCACAATTTTCCCAATTTAAGAGTTAGGTCAGGATGGCCAAGAGCATGAAACGTTTTGAAACTCATACCATACAAAGATGGTTGGCAAAATTAATCGGTTACCAATTCTTTACCAACTTACGTATTTAAGTAGCTAGCATGAACATCATACAAAGATTAATAAAACCACCTCATCCAACACCTTTTCAATGATCCATTTAATCTGTTGATAAAAATAGCATCTCTAATCAGTCTTTCGTCTCGCTTGAGCTAGTCCTGACATGGAAGAAAGGTCCAAAAACCATCTAATCTCCAGCAGTACTCCTTTCAGTAATCCAAAGTATTCTCTAGCTAATGACAGTGATGATAACTACGGACACAGCATGGGGATGTTGATATTGGTTGCTTGCATGGTTGTCCTAGTATCATGGGTTCTCGTTCACAGGTTGAAGCAAAGGAATGTCAAGGGATGTCCCAAGACGTGGCCATTGGTAGGGGCTGCCATCGAACAGCTGTTGAACTATGACCAAATGCATGACTGGATCCTCAAATATCTTGCTCAGTCAAGAACTGTCGTGGTCCCAATGCCGTTTACCACTTACACTTACATTGCTGATCCAATGAATGTAGAACATGTTCTCAAAACCAACTTTGGGAATTATCCAAAGGTGATTTAATCATGTTGCCTCTTCTTTTACCTTTTTATTGAACTTATCCGTCACTTTCTTGAAAAGCATATCAAAGCCCATTGCAGTTCCTGTCCTGAAAAAGAACTGACTGATGCATTTGCTCAGTTATTAGGTCTGAGTACTTGTATGACTGAGTTTCTGTAGACTTGACTCCACACTTTATATAAGAATTTTCATCTGTTACGCATATGTGCTGGCACTGGCGCTGGAATAATTCTCCGTAAGTAGGTTAAACTTTTTTTTCCCTTTTCATAGGGGTACACATATCATTCGTATATGGAAGTGTTGCTTGGCAATGGCATCTTTAATGTTGATGGAGAGCTGTGGAGAAAGCAAAGGAAGACAGCAAGCTTTGAGTTTGCTTCCAAGAACTTGAGGGATTTCAGTACAGTTGTCTTCAGGGAGTACAGTCTTAAACTTTCTGAAATTCTGAGCAAGGCATCTTTCCAGAAACAGGAAATAGATATGCAGGTGACTATTTTCAAGACAACTGGACAACTGACAGAAGCAATACAACTTTTATATGGAGGGTGACATTTAATTACGTATAGACCGTGAACTTGTTTTAGAACAATTGAGTTATTCTTTTTCAATCACGAAAGACAGACCACTAATATGGGAGTTGGGCTGAATTGCAATTACCTAAAAGTCCTTTGCTCTTAAAGCATGATCTATCAATGTTCTATCAACTTAACTGATAGCTAGAGGCACTGACTAATTTTCAGGAATTGTTGATGAGGATGACTTTGGACTCCATTTGTAAGGTGGGTTTTGGTGTAGAAATAGGAACACTGGCTCCTGAATTACCAGATAATCGCTTTGCACAAGCATTTGACACTGCTAACATAATTGTGACTCTACGATTCATTGATCCTCTGTGGAAAATAAAGAAATTTCTCAATGTGGGATCAGAAGCTGTTCTCGACCAGAGTATAAAAATTATTGATGACTTCACATACTCTGTTATAAGGCGAAGAAAGGCTGAGCTAGAAGAAGCTCAAGGGGCAAATGACAAGGTAAAAATGTAACAGTTTAGTAATAAACTTATGCACAGTGCAGACTTTCTTCTAGCATATAATCTCACTGATGCCTTGACAATCATTTATCAGTTTAAGCATGACATCTTGTCAAGATTCATTGAGCTTGGCAAAGACCCTGACAACCATATGACTGACAAAAGTCTAAGAGATGTTGTACTGAATTTTGTGATCGCTGGTCGCGACACCACAGCCACAACTCTTTCTTGGGCTATATACATGATAATGACTCATGAAGATGTGGCGGACAAGATTTACAAAGAACTAAAAACTCTAGAGGAATCCAGGGCAAAAGAAGAAAACATCACGTTGCACCCATACCAGAGAGATGATTTTGAATCATTCAACAAGAGAGTAACGCAATTTGCAGGACTCCTCAATTATGAGTCCTTAGGCAGACTATTTTACTTGCATGCTGTGATTACAGAAACGCTTAGATTATATCCTGCTGTTCCTCAGGTCAGCTTTCTCCATTTTCTTTACTGTAAATCAGCAAGACCGGACCTATTTCACTGACCAAGATTTTGCAGGATCCCAAGGGCATCCTGGCAGATGACATTTTACCAGATGGAACCAAGGTAAAAGCAGGAGGAATGGTAACATATGTTCCATACTCCATGGGTAGAATGGAGTACAATTGGGGTCCTGATGCAGCTTCATTTAAGCCGGAGAGATGGCTCAAGGAAGGATGCTTCCAAAGTGCATCTCCTTTCAAATTCACTGCCTTTCAGGTATATCTAAAGAACTAGATTTACATCTACGTTGGTAACCATGTATGTGCACAAAAGCATAACACTCATCACGGCCTGAACAATCATATGCATAAACAGTAAGGTTTGAATAACTTTTCGGTCTCTTAATCATTTGATTTCTTGTGAATGCAGGCTGGGCCAAGAATATGCCTTGGGAAGGATTCAGCATACTTACAGATGAAGATGGCACTTGCAATCCTATGCAGATTCTATAGATTCAAAGTCATTCCAGGACATGTTGTGAAGTATAGGATGATGACAATTCTATCGATGGCACATGGATTAAAAGTTTCAGTTTCAAGACACACTGAAGTACCTTGAGGGGACACAAAAATTGATAAGTAAATTTTGCATAAGATTTGTCTTTCTACAGAATTCAACAGCAAGGAAATGGGAATCAGTTCAACTTGTAAACACAAAATTGCCGTGCCATAGTAGCTTATCTAGGTATGATTATTCACTTTTAGCAGTTAATTAACAAGGGCCACCATCAATGTGCATAAACCTAGAGAGACACGGAATCAAGAAATGCAACAAAATAATACTTAATACAAATACTCCCTCAAAGGGACCTGTGGGTCACTATCAGCATTCTAAATTAAATTTCAAGAATTCAACTCTCTAATCATACATTATGTATGCAAAAATCGAGGTTCATATATGATATAACCAAATAATGGTTAAGGGTCGTTATCATTACTCATTTTGGAAGCAAAGGTAAGAACTTTGGAACTCCCGCTTAGTTCTTGTATAGAGGCACGCGAGCAACAAAAACAGTAAAACAACAGATGCTGAGGAAAACAGGAGAATCGAATAAAGAATTAAGCAGCCAGAAGAAAACCAATGCATTGGTATATCATCAACAGATAATAGCACGTTACATGTTGCTAAGAAATCCCATCAAAAATCTTAACTTTAACGATGACTATCATTTTTCCTTTTTCTAGCAGTACTACTATTGTAACAGTAGTCAGTGCTAATGAACATAAATTAGTAAACAAGGGGTACAATGCAAATATCAGGCGTTAACGTAACATACAAAGAGCTAAGCAAAATTTCATTTATTACAGAAAAGTTGGAGTTGTGACTTGGGAGGTGTAGCGGCAAGGCCTGAGTAGCAGCAGCAGGTCAGACATCGGTGGGAGGGGTGTGGAACGACAGGAACGGAAACTGCTCTACGCTTCCAACGACTAATCTAACTGATCTTCATTCACGGGCGGCTTTGTACTCCTCTTCCTTTGTCTCGGAACGACTGCTGCAACCATGTCCTACTTCGGGGACACCATACTGGTGGGATTTTTACGGATGCCGGCGGGGGAGCATGGGCAAGTGACTGAAGTGGTGGGGGTGGAGAATCAGTGACCTTTTGACTCAACCCTGCTCGCACCTCTTCAGCCGTTAGTTTCAAGATTAGGACCTAAATCTCATTAAGAGCCTTCCTTTGACTACTCAACGTCCCAACATACCTAATGGTCCGAGGGTTATGACTAGTTTGGAAGTTTAGCATATGAAAGAAAAGAAGAGAAGAGAAATGTTTAAATTATGAAAGTAAAAGGAAAGAAAGGAAGAGGTTTTAATGTTGTTTGAGAGTTTAGATAAGAAATAGGATGATTTAGGATATGTATGTATATTAATAAAAATTTATTCAATGCACATTTGAGGATAAAGTGGACATTTTGAAAAATTTCACTAGGGTCTTTCAACCTTCCTTCATTTTCCAAGGGGAAAAGTTTATTAACTATAACGGCAGTAAACAATCATGCAAATCATCTGGTTTCCTTTCTTTTTATTTCTCAAAGAGCTCCAAATGACAAAAAAGAAGTCTTTTATTTCACTTTGCTTTCCTTTCTTATCAAATCCAAACTCCCAAATTAGCTAATAGCCACTTTGCAGAAATTAACAAAATAAAAATGATTAGAACCCTACTTTTATTGTAAGTCGTAAATAGTAAATTCATTCATTGGGCAAAAATGACATTTATGCAACTTATGTAAATACCTGGTAAGTACATGTTTGGTATTGGAAGAGTTTTTCTTTTCTTTTTTTTTTTTTGGTGACAATTTCAAACAAAATGTTGCATTGTTATTTTTTTCGAAAAACATTTATACAATATACAGACCAAATGGAGAACTTTTCCACGTCGTAGTGGTCATAATTTTTCTGCCTTCGTTTTAGTGGATATATTGGCAATGAATCCACTTACAAAAAAAAAAAAAAGTTATAAATCACAATATTATTAAACTATAGATAAAAATATAAAAATTTTTAAAATCAAGGGGTTGGGTTGTCTTCAATTTTTTTTCTTTCGCTTAATTGTAGATGAGTTATTCTTTAACTTGTTTCTATCACTTAGTCCTAACGTCATTTAGTATAAGATTTTTTATCTAGAAAGGTGGTTTAGTTATTGATTTTTGTTCTTCCTCAGTTGCAACAATATAGTATTCATGAGCTTATTTTGTATTTCGATAGGGGCACATGTAGGAAAGGAAATGAGGAAGATGGATTAACGAAATCCTAAAAAAGGCAAATAACCTTAAAACCAAGGAAATTGAAAGTTGAGGGACGGAAGAACGAGTCCCTACTTTTGGGGGACCAGGGATGTATTTTGTTCAATATCCATTAGAATATCAGTAAAAGTTCAATAAAGTGCCACCACCACAAAATAGGTGGATTTTCATTCTGACCCCTGTGGTTTAGGAAGACAATAGGTGGTCACCACATTTTTTTTTTCCATAAAAAAGATATTTCATTATTCACTATGTTCTAAATTGTCCAACATGATTTTTTTTTTTTTTTGACAAAAGTTGTGAGAGAGCTTCAAAAGAAAATAAAAAATCACAAAGTCAAAGATGTTGGCATAATTTGCCAATTCATATGCGGCTTTATTTACTTTCCTAGAGACCCAATTTTTATCAATATAATTAGAATCAAACAAAACTATACGCAAAATCATCAAGAATTGGTCCTATATCAGAGAAAACATCATCTGCAAACTAAATAAATTGAATGACTAATAAAGCATTTCTTTTGAGGACAAAACTTGGAAATTAGCAAGTTATTTATAAAGATTAGAGCCTCGTTTGCTGCTATAACAATTCCATGGAATTGTTTAGACAACCCAACTATGAAACAGCCTGAATGATCAAAGTTGACCATATAGTTGTTGTTTAACATATTAATCATCCACTTGGAGCAATTGAAGTTTCAGATCGTGATCAAATTCATGGATAAATGGGGGATTGGTAAGGCTTGGCCCCTTCCCCTGGAGTTGTCTGGTGAGGAAATAAAAGAAAATGTGAAGAAAAACGAATAAACATATGAATTTAAAGTGTTATCGTCCCAAAACACTAGCACGAGGATTAGATACCTGCAAGAAAAGTTCCAAAGAGTATAGCAGCATCACCCTAATAGTTCAAGGGTTTAGTATAATTTACACGAAGCAAAATAATGTACTGTTTTGTTTCACAAATGATCAATTAATTCTTAAGAATTATCAAATTGTTGTCCATTTATTTCTGTAGAATGTATTTAAATCCACCAAAAAAAAAAAAAGGCCTTTGAGGCTAGTGATTGGTAACAAAGGCAGCTTCTCACCAAGCAACAAAACAAGATAACGAATGCCATGTCACCAAAACCAAAGGTCCATCCTGGAGTAACGGGCAGCCAACTGCAAAGTGTTCGACCAAAACCTGACCGAGTTCCCACTGTTTGTGGCATTCACCTACCATCACCTGACATACTGCTTCTTCCTCCTCCTTACCTTATGCACACAATCATGAGTGGCGTCATGAGCTCTACACCTTTATTCAATTCTCAATTCAAGATGTCACCCAAAAATGATCAAAATGCTTGCCGGCTACTCCCAAGAATCCAAGCAACCTTAGCTCCTGAAGAGAATACAGTGACCCTCAGAAGAAAAATTGTCACAGCATTTCTATCAACTTCGGTAGCAATGGGACTGCAGGGCTTGAGCAACACAACCCCACCAGCAATGGCTGAGAAGTGGGGCACACGTTCGTTCATATGGGAGAAGTTCTTTGAGCCAGACTTGTCCCCCGAGGATGCAGTTGCCCGAATTCGACAGACTGCTCAAGGACTTCATAGCCTCAGGGAAATGCTGGAGGCAATGTCATGGAACTATGTCCTGATGTACATACGTCAAAAGCAATCCTATCTTTCTAAGGACATGAAAAATGCAATCACTACCATCCCGAGAGGCCGGTGGAAGTCCTACGTTGCGACTGCCAATGAATTGGTTGATAACATGGCTGAGGTATGCCACTCATTTGTTACAGTTATTTCTTGTGCAAATTTAATTATTTTCATTTGTGGGTAGAATTTAATCTAGATGATGGTGTTTTGTGCTTCAGTTCGATATTTATGTTCGAACACCCAAGGTATATGAATCCTATTTGTACTATGAGAAGACACTCAAGTCGATAGACGATCTCGTGGTATTATTAGCATAGCCAAAGGAAGTTACACATTTAAGGGGAACACGTACATCCGACTGACAAGAAGTTTGATGGATTGAATCTGCATTGATCTTGCTGCTACAATCTGCTTTGGAGGTATCAGGGCCCTACTCTATTAGTTCAGGAAAATGGGATGTGGGTTTTAATGTTACATTTTGTTATTGTGAAAACATAACGATGAACAGGTTTCAATAGTATCAACACTTATAGGATGCCAAAATATGTACCATTTGGAGGCCCAGTGACAGTAATACTGAAGCCCTTCTTTTAAGAGAGATGTATGGAGATTTCATTTGAGGTCATTGAATTCTCTACAGTACACAAAAGTAATTATTAAGCAACTTTTTATTCTGATCGTGGGTTAGCGCTACTTCTAAAGCCAATTTGGAACATTACTGTGCAACCTGATTCTCAAACCTTTTTTTTTTTTTTTTTTTGAAGCAAAGACATTTGTCAGAGGACTAATTTCCTGCTCAATCTCAAATTCAAAGTTGAGATTCTGAGTCCCTTCCGCACATTGGTTTCTTCTTCTTCTTCTTTCTTTCTTTCTTTTTTTTTTGGGGGGGGGGGGTGGTGGGGAGGGGGAGGAGGGTTCACACCAACGGTAGACAGACTTCATAGTCCAAGAGAGAGTACAGAAGCACCGCGCAAACAGAAGACAAGTGCGATTACAATCTCACACACCAACATAAATGTTTAATTAAAATTTCCCTTTGAAGGGACTAGTGCCTTGATAGTGCTACGGCAGACAAAATGACAAGCAGAACGATGGAAACCACGGCAATGAAAGAACCAATCAAAGATCCAGAGGCGCGCTGACAGAAGTCCTGGAATTGCTGGCAAATTGCAAACCAGTTAGCTGATGAATTCCCGTTATGTGCCAAGTACACTATGCCTGCTGCTGCTGAGGCTGCCGCGGTAAGAAGAGCTAGCATTGTCTGCAGACAAATAAGAGAGCGTCAGAATCCCTGAATCGTAGAGGGAAACAGAACAACCTTCATTATTATCTCTTGTTGCTGTTGACTCTATTGAGTATAAGAGCAAAATGAGCAAAAGGAATCTATCAGAAGTGAGAAGACAACTACCGTGTCCAAGAAGATCAGCAGAACTCTACTCTTTGCTGCCCTGCTCCTGATAATGTGGAAGATGGAGAGTGGAAGAGAAAGAGCAAGATATCCACATACAATTGCATTCACAATCACAAAGAGCCTTAAAAGAACAAAGGGATGTTACATTCTGAATTTCTGATAACATTAGTGATCGAGAAACAATCATGCATATAACAGAATTGCATGCTTGATGAAAAATGAATTATATTACTCACGTGAAGGTAGTAAAATCGTCATACTGAACCTGGAATTGTATGAACTGACTGAAGAAGGGAAGAGTTTCATTAGTGGTTCCCATGGCAACAGCACTTCCTAATGTGCCAACAAGTGCAACAATCCGCAGAATGAGATCAAATATTGAAACTCCTCTGCTTCCCTTTCCCCTGGATGCTTCACCAGCCTCAAGTTTCGCTACCTTCGATTTTGTTTCCATCCTCGTCTATCCTCAGCTCAAAACCAGTAAGAAAACTTGGTTCTTGATTTTTTTATGATGCTTTCAGAGCTGAACTCTCATGAAAGAGGCACGGACGTAGCTTGAATTTATAGTAGAAACGCTCTAGCATATCTAAGCACGTTTGGATTTTTCTCAATCCACCAATAGTAAATCAGCAAAGTGGATAGTAGGTGTGATGACTCGAATCAGGATATGCATTTCTGCTGCTTTCCATCGACCCAAGCCATATTTCTACATCATTTGTTCATATATGTTCTCGACTCTGATAGGCTAATGCCTTTTCAATATTCAATCTCTGGAAGCCCAACTGCTCTACTTTCTTTGTGGCATGGTTAAATTGAATGGACGTGTCACATATGTCATTCCCACTTCCAACTGATCCATCAAAAATGCTGAAGAGTGTAGGGATACCACAGTCAAATTGAGATTAAATCAATGTTGTCTTTTCTTTGATGGTGGATATGAAAATTATCAATTTGGAATATTTTTCCTCTTGGAATTCATTAATCTTTCTACATATAAATCAATTTTACCTTCACAATAGCTAAGATTTACTAAATCTAACTGTAACTTCTAATAATTTCCACTTCCAGTAACTCTTTTTTTTTTTCCCAATTGTTTCCCCAAAAAAATCATAAACTCTTGAGCAAAAATAAAATCTAATAACTTGTAAAATAAAAATAACTTACTTTTTTCTTAATTTCATTGCTTTTTCCACTAGTTCCTATTAAACTTTTACCGATCCATGTCTTAGATAGAAGCATGACTACGAGAACAGTGGCATTATGCCTTTTACAAACATTAAAATTCCAAAAAAGATGCTTCTAACGCTAGTTAAATATGCAAAAAAAAAAAAAAAAAAAGTAATAAAATCGAGAAATGCAGACGCTTTAACTGCATGAAAAACTGAAAATCGAGATATAAAATTACAATATTCAACAAAATGTGATGATTCACATGTAAAAATATCCAAATGAGTTGCTAAAACGATGATTACATGGACTCAAGGAAATGAGTAGGCAGAAAAGTTCTAATTTGCTGCCGTAATCTTAGAAAACGTAAGAGTAATAGTCAATGCACTGTAGTTTTGAACAAAAGAAAAAGTCCAGTGTAGTATACATTGAGGTGTTTTTGAAGTTAAGTGATTAAAGAAAAGATACTCTGCTTCGTATGGATACGTAGTAGCAGTAAGTTGCTCAAAATATAAGCTAGCCCAGCATGCAAATAAATAAGATATTGATGACGAAGATTGAGAACTTAATAATTAGAGGTTCTGGTTTTAAATTCTGAGAACTTGAATTTTTTTTTTTTTTTGGTTGGGTCCCCTCTCCGCTTCTTTAAATTCCACCCTTACTCTGTTAGAACAAAAAACTACAAAAGTTGGCCTGAATACCAGAATCAATAACAACAAAAGTAAAAAGGGAAGAGAGAAACTGAAAGGAAGAAGATGGATACTACCGGGGACCTAAGCCATACTGGAACATCGTCACAGTATAACATATGAATGCGACACAGCCATGTAGTCAAAGAAGACTTGCCGGTTTTGCTAGGTTTCCTATGTTTTCTTTCATTGTTAAGGATACAAAACATTTACTTGGAATACCAAACTTGATAAAAAAAGAAAGACATTCGCTCAGTATACGAGAAATAACTTGCCGGCAAGTCATCCTTGGCTGCATGGCTGAAAACATATCGCCATCCATATGTAAGCCCGTGGATGTTTCAACTGTGCAGAAGCATGATCAGCTGCTTCTGTTGGCTGATCAGTTGAAAGACTACTAATTCATGCCTTCTTCCCTTGGTGGAATGGAAGAACCAAGAGCTTGTTCGAGGCAAGATTCGATCGATTTAGTTTGGTTTGGTGAAGGGAGATGGATCGGGAATTATATATATATATATATATACACACAGAGAGAGAGAGAGAGTACAGGAAAGAATAGGCAGGGTTGAAGTGAGCTTGGAATGGTTCTTGCAGCTTTGCATCGACAAGAATGCAGAGTTTCTCAATACCCTTTTTGTTCTTGTAGTTTAAGATGGTTGATATAATAATGAGACGGATGTTTGTTCTTGGTGCAGACAAGAATGAGGCGTATTTTGGCTTCTGTTTTTTCAATTATAGAAGAGATTAGGACCAATCAGACGATTTTGGAAACTAACATCATAGAGAGGCGGTGCGCTCAACCTCAACCTCAACTAAGCTAAGGTAGTGTAGATAATGTGGCAACACTAGCTATTATCGTGTATACAACTGTACTGGTTTGACATTTCACTTTGAAAACCTGTCTCCCCCAAGAAAAAAAAAGAGTTTCAGAAATTTGCATTTTAAATTTCAAGACATCATATAGCAGCTCCGAATATAAGTGCTTATAAATGATTGTCTGCTCTACGAAATATAGCTTAGTTCCACCCAAGATAATGCTGATTATTCTTAGGGGTAAAAATACTAGCTACCTTAACTGTGAATTGAATTATTTCTTTAGAGATCGTCCCTTATCTTTGCTGTTTTCCTAGGAAAAAGACTAAAAAAATACCTTTATTTTTTGTTTGGGTGCTGAAACGTGATGCCAGCAGGTACTGCCCATAAATCCTGAGTTCCCTACGGAACGGGCATGAGACTGCGGTCATAATCTGATCCAGTTGTACACATCCTGTGATACTCTAACAGGCATGGGGCATGGGGCTCTCCTTATCACCTTGCCGCATTCAGTTTCTTCTGGATAAGGGATGAATTTGCGATCCCTCCATTTGACCCTTTTTGGTTCCCAAGAGTAGCCACTTGCATTTAACCACCTAGCCCAGCAAAGACTTATCTTCAGTCCCTCGAAAATGATCGTCTCCAAACCTGTCCTAACACTCCAATTCAATCAAGAAATTGTTGACCATCCACGATAATGTTACTTTAAAAACTAGGCTTCCCTACATCACAAGCCATGCGGCAGCTTAGATTTTTTACGAAATATTATACCAGTAATATAAAATCATCTACCATAAAAGCAAACTATATGACTAATATCCATGACCACGATTAGGAGCAATTGTTAAGGCCCCTACATTTGTAAACAAAGAAGACAGTGATGCTGTTAAACCCTTCTTTTTTTTTTTGCTTTTTTATTGGGGGGGCGGGTGGGGGGGGGGCGTGTTTGGAGCAGGGGTGGTTAATCTTTCCATTATTCCTAAGAGCAAATGAAAAACAATGAACTCTTATATTGTGCACGTTAATGTTTCTGAATATCTAATAAATTTATTTAAAAGAACAGAATAAATAGATTAATAAGATGCCTTTTTTATTTTTTTTTTATTTAAGAGAATTGCAACTTTGGCCTCAAATGTTTGCGGTATGAGTGTTTTTAGTTCCTAAAGTTCGGATGGAAGATAATTTGGTTGTAAATGTTTCAATTTTTTTGCACATTTAACCTTAATGACCGATTTTTACCACTTGCTACCAGAATTTGGTCATGTTCTAGCAAATAATTTTTGGAAAATTTTTTTTAAAAAATCAATAAATAGATGCTAGCCATAATTTCTAATAAACAATGACTAATTGCTCATATACTAGTCATGTGAGTAATTAGTCGTTAACCTTTTTTTTTTGTTAATTGACTAATTATATGCAAGTAATTAGTCCTTTTCTTTACTACAAATTATGACCAGCAATATTTATTTGAAAATTTTCTAATTCTTATAAAATATTAATTACTAGTGTGTGATAGCATTTGACCTGATTCCAGTAGCAATTAGTGAAAATCAGTCAATTGGACTAAATGTGCTTAGGAATTAAAACATTTGGGTTGGTTTACATTTGGGTTCCCTCTCAGTTGTACCTCCCGAACTTCTGACCCACATCAAAAGCAGCCCAAGCCCAATTTCCAATTGTAATCCAAGGATCCATTTGTGACGCAGTCCATTGGAATCTTTGACTCAGTTTGGAGACTACGCAACCTTTCATCATATCTCGAATTCTCGAGTCTCAGCTTAATAAAACAGTAGCTTGTTCGGGACTTCAAGGAAAGATTTTGTAGCAAAGCTCAGGTACTTTTTCATCCTTGATTCATCTTTTGTATGCGTCAATCGTATGTCAAAAATATTTTCTCTGAATGATTTTTCTTCTTTTTTGCCTTATGGTGATTAGTTTCTATTGGTTGTAAATATATTTTTGAGTTGTATTGAAAAACACTGCGATCCTGCAATGTTATGAAGGAAACACACAACATGTCAGACACAAACTCTGAGGATGACAAGGAGCAGACGGCTGATGATCATGGCACAGAATTAAGAGATGATCATGTTGATGGTGAACAGCATGTTGAACATCCAAAATTTTCAGAGTCAGAGAAGCAAGATCCTTTGCCCTGCCCCGAACACCAGGTATGCGAAAAAGCACATTATTTTAGCAAAAGCAAAATCGAAGAGCTGTTAAAGGGTTAAAGACAGCCACCATAAGTGTAATTTGGGATCATGAAACTCACTGAGCGAACTAGGGCACATGATCTTCTATTAGAGAAGTGGTTTTACGGTTCAGCTATTCTCTACAGGAGGAAACAATCAAGAAGAAGTATGGAGGATTAGCACCTAAAAAGCTGCCCTTGATATCCAAGGTAGTCATCATCTCTTTTGCCAGTTTCGTGAACTTCAGAATACTTGATTGCATGTTTTCACAGTAGTATTCTGGCAGGACCATGAGCATGCTTTTTTTGATTCTGCTGATTGGCAACTGCGAAAGGTACTTACCGAGGAATAATAGAAGTGTTTGTTCCACTTCAATCTCTATTTTGGATTACATTTCTACTTTATCTGTAAACATAGTTAAGTTAAAGCCTGGCGTTACAGAGAACATCCGATGATTTCCGCTTTTAATTGTTTGGCAGCAAGGAGTGCAGAAGAGCAAAGTACCATTGGAAGCACTTCGCCCAAAGTTGCAGGTTATACATTTTCCATTTTAACAGAGATTTTATTCATCCAAAGAGATCAATCTTTCCGTTTCAACACTTGCAAAAGGCTAAATCAAACAAGCCAATATAGTTGGTAAGTTGACAAGTTATGTACTTCTGCAATTTACATGACAGCCTAACCCACAGCAGCAAATTCGTTTAAAACGCTCAGCCTATGCTCATTCAAGTGATGATAGTGAAGGTATGTCACTTTCACGGTCATCATACAACTGCTGGTTGTGAATTCCCCACAATCTACAATAATGCAACCAGCATCAGCTATTTTATCTCTTTCTACAGGACATGAGAGCTGCCAGGACAACTGCAATCCTGAGGAGGATCAGAGCAGAGGACCAGATGGCTTTTCTGACGATAATTTTCATCCAGATGATCAAAGCCATACAGCTCATTGCCAAAGCTCCTTGCACGTAGACAACAACTGAAAGTTGCTCACCACATTCTGCTGATGGAGTTACCAAAGAGTAATGAGAAATGCATTGCAGATTTTATACCTTTGCTAGTTAGTATGTCGAATATGATGATGTTGCCGTAACTTCGATGGATGCTATCAACCAACAAAAGATCTTGGCTGTACATTATCCTTGATATGGAATTGGATACATCAGTTACTCTTCGTAAAATGCAGAACATGGTAATAACCTACATCCATTTACATACACTGTACTCATTCTTGAATCTTGATAGAGGAACTCCGCATCTCCTGTTACCCTTTCTACTCCAAGGCGCCATTTTCCCGCCACCACTAACCACATTTTCATTTGGCAAATAGAACTTGACTTTTATGTGCATCCTCGTACTCTCAAGACATCTAGAACCAGAAAATGTGGAAGGCTATATTGATAATATGAAGCCAACCGTCGTCGTTATCATTTTTCAGACCTGATAGAGAGCTCGATTAAGCTTTTAAAATTGCAAACATGTGATTTTTCAGTGCCTGCTGTCTGGTAATGCACACTGCCTATTAAAGTTACAATACTTGAAAAAACTTCAGGCATCTGAGTTTCGTTCATGGATGAGACCTACCTACATTTACATCCGCAAAGTAGGCACATCCACAGAGTAGCCTGAATTTGAACTTGTTGCCGCTCAAGGCACTGTAACAGATGCAAACAGCACAGAATACCAGAAACCTTCTCATTTGGACCTCTTAGCAAGAGAAAAGGCCAGCAGGCATGACACTTGGCCCAAATTCGTTCTTCCTCTGGTACTCAATTTTGCTATTCCCACAAAATAGCGCAACTCTAACAGACTCAGACTAGAATGTGAAGAACATTTTCAAACTCACAAAACTGAAACCATTCTTAGATCACACCTTCATCCTTGTGGCGCATTGCAGAAGAAGAAAGCTCAGCTTCAGTAGTTCAGTTGCTCACCAAGGAAGAAGGGATTATAATAAATAATAATGGGGGAGAACCCGTATAACTAATTTATATCTCTAATGCGCATCTGTCCTAAGAAGCCAGTGGAGCAAAATGCAGAATCCGGAACTTACATACCCACTTTAGTCACTAAAAAACCCACTGTTGTCATTCCATACTTTGGCAAGTCAACTTCCATCATGTATTTTTTTTTTTTTTTAAATCAGCCAACGCTAGCCAACGCTGCAAATACAATCACTTGGATATTTCTAGCGCAGAATCTTTAATCTGCCTGGTTATCTTGCTGAGAAATCAGCCCTCGAACCCATGAAAAAGTACTACGTGAAGTACCTTTACCTGCACTTCTATTCATCACATTTAGTGAACTTGCTTCTTCAATTCCAAAGCAAAATAGTCACTTACTGCCTCTAAAACTGATAGAAGACCAAAATCCTTGCTCTACCTACCAAATAGACGAGAACATTGATAAACAGGCCAAATAGAACAATATTCTCAATGTCAAAACACAGAATAGAATCCTTACGTGGTCCTGTACTGAATCGTTATCAACTTCAGCTGAAGATAAGCTGCAATATTGAAGTTCAAAACAGTTCAGTACATTACGCTGAATTCCTATGGTGCATTCTCCACACAAACAAGGAGAAAATACAGACCTGCTTTTAAAGCATATTCTCAGTTTGAACAGTCTGTCTGTTCTCAGCATAATTTAAAAAAAAAAATTCATTTTAGAAAATAACAAAGATCACTGTATCTGGGTTTATCGTGCTTTATTTGCTGTCACCAAGTTTATCATGCTGTATTGATTTAGCTGTACATGGTTATTAGCCCCTTCAAAAAGATAATACTTGTACGCTACTAAAAACATTGATACGAGGCAAATTTGATCAAAACATCCCTTATATCAAATCAGGAATTGTACATGAATTAGGTAAACATAAAAGAAAGCCTCAATTTGTGCATTAACTACAAACTCATGTATACTAAGGCCACTCTAACTTAATTAGTCAACTTGAACAAGGTTGGAGGAAATTACCACAGCAATAATGGACATAATCAAATGAGATATGGGGTATGCTTCCCTCCTTGGAAACCTGCAGTTAACATTTCTAGGCCAGCGAAACAGGCAGTCCAGAACCTGACTTCACAATAACATAAAAATCCAGTATATCCAAGCAAAATTCATAATCTTCAAACAGCAAACAACTATGGAGACTGTTCATATAGGTTTTGTAGGTAACCAGACTGTATTGCAATGAAGTTCAAAAGTTTTAACCAACTATACTTGTTTGGAAAAGCAGAAAATATAAAGCAAGGTATTCTGGGTACAAAGCCACAAAAGACCTAATAGGTTGTCTCTAAAGAAAGTAACAAAGCTAGGGGCATGGTTGAACACAAATTTCTCATATCCTCTTCATCTGATCTTCAGGTCTTAGGCTGGAGGCATCATCAAAAGGGCAATAGGCTGGCTTCGGGCATCATAGATCATAGCTGTTTTAGTTGAGGGAGAGGAAAGGTAAAAAGAAAAGTGTATTAGAATCCAAGTACAGGTCTGGGGCTATTTTAAGTGAGGAAGAGAACATAGGCACTTCATTTCCAGATACAAAGATAGATTTACGTACTGAACACATTTAGAAGAGAGAGATCAGGTTCTACCTGTATGCCCTGAGAACAAGACACTCAATGACCATAAGATTTCCCATGTGAACCAGGGTTATGGCTAGAAAACCTGTTCAGAGAAGCCAAGAATTGGAATTAGAACAAGATGATGGATGTCAAATAAATGACAATTCTCAGAGTGAAAGTTTTAAGAATTAGTTTACAAATGAACAAGGAAAATAAAAGGAGTGCAAAAAATAAACAAATAAATAAATAAAAGCGATAAAAATTCCTTCTGGGATGAATAAATTCTTTACCCAGATCCACCACCAGATCGACCAGAGTAAATTCCATATGCTCCGTAGGCACCACTTCTACCACCAATCTGAACAAATAATGAAGTTCAATCTAGTAAGACAAGAGTAGAATCTAAATATCAATCTAAGTGTTTTGTATTCGCAATTATCATTCTTTGAAACAACATGTACAAGAGGACCTCAAACTGGATAGATATAACTGAATCTAGCATTAATAATCTAAAAATGCTAGGAGATATTACCTGAGGACTACCATATACACCATAACTTTCAGTCTGGTGTACCAAGTTCTTGGAATCATATCCCCCAGAGTAAGCTGAATATCCATGATTATGTGACTTGTGATCACGGTTGCCATGCTTTGGACCATCAGCTGGATCCATGGATAATGGAACATATGGAACGGCTGGTGGAAATGCAGCTAAAGCTCCCTCCATCTCAAATAAATTGGCCCTCAAGCGCATAAGAACTTGTAACAAGGCAGTGCTTGCAACATTTAGATCTCCAGTGATCTGGGGAGCGTTGCAAATAACAATCAGAGATGCCAATGTTACAAACTGGCACAAGACATTATAATGACTGATATTTGTACCATAACCACTCTAGATATTCATACATATTGAAAGAGTAAAATGTTAAGTCAATAGTATCCATCTGCATATACAGAAACATGTTTATGTTTCTAATTATCACATATATCTCTCTCATTCACCTGGACCATCTCATCATCTTCTGATGCAACTTTGGGAAGACTTTCTTCAGAAAGAATGCGAATGCTTGCTCTTGTGGCACTTCTCATTTCATTAATAATAGCTCCACCTTTACCAATAAGGCAGCCAATTCTAGAGCTAGGCACCAGAAGACGGGTAGTAATTACAGGATCATCAGATTCCTTATCGTTTTTCTCACTGCATCGTGGCTGCAAGCGCATTGTTGCGTCAATTGTAGGTGATGAATCTTCAAAGGTCTGCAAGTTACCAAAAAATTGAATAAGCAACTATTCACAAAGGTTTTCATTCTAAATGATCAATCCACTTATTTATATTATTTGGGGTAAATAGCTGGGAAGTGTATAAAAAGAGAGTCACTTTCACCTCTTTTGCTGATACAGATATGATGCATTCATCTCCTTCAGCAACAGATGTATCCACCTTAATGGATGCACCCGATTCCTGTCTTATTTGCTTAATGATACCACCGCCCTTTCCAATCACAGCTCCAACATTTTCATTCGGGCATACCAAACGAAGAGAAAATTCCTTTACAGATGTGGAGTGGTCCCCTCCAGCAACTTTATAACCCCTATAAGGACCCACTAATGTACTAATCAGTGGCGCACCAGCACCTGGATTGACTAATGCACTGCCAGATCGGTAAATGCTCGCTGAAGAAAGGAGAAGATGCTGTGATCGTGACGGATTATCATGAAGACGAGAAGCTACTTGATAAAGAGCTTTCTTAACAGCATATGTTTCCCCAACAATCTGTGATACGTATCAATATATGTAGATAATGATCTTTATCAGTTACCATAAGTGGACATATAAAACCATGAAACTCCAAATAAGGAAGTTTTGACACAATAAATGCAAAGAAGTATTTGCTTCATGACACTCTTAACTCCTTTTTACAATGTATGACATGAGAAGTTTACAAAAGCCAGGTGTAGGAATGCTCATACCTCTACATGAGAACACACATGGGAATCCAACCAGTTGATCTGTTAGGTATGGAGCCACTAACAGTACTCAATTTAACATCATTTATATGTTCAAATATTTTCTAAATCAAGTAAAAAATGCTGCAGTTGTCTTAAATTTTGCTAGGTTACTCAACAGTAAATTATCTCTTCTCATTGTAGCTTGGCATGGAGGAGCCACTATTTAGCCCATACAACGTGCTAACTCCTACAGCAATAAACTAAATACTTTGTTGATGACATTGAAAATATGGGGTTCAGGCACCTTGGATATTGCTCTTAAGAGTTAACTACCAAAAGAAAATTCTACTATATCTGATTCTGAGTACTTTAACCTTTAACTGAAATTGCATGCCAATGAAGAAACTCAGACTAGCAAATAAGGCATACTCAAAATAAAATTGATAAACGCTGCATATCAAGCAATTTGACCTTGACGTACTTGCCAAGCTACAAGAAAACCTAACATGAAATCTTACCTGGACTAGTTCATCTGAACTCAGAGCACACGGAGGCAGATGTTCACTGCTTAAGATCCGAACTTGAGCACCAGAGTCATTGCGTATATTCTGGACTACTTGTCCACCTTTTCCAATCACACAACCTATCTGATCTGACGGCACAAGCAGCCGGACTGTCACCTGCTGAGGTGCCTCCAACTCATCATCTATCGGCACCTCTTCAGCAACAACCCTCTCATGAACCTTAAAAAGAGCATCTTGGGCTGGAGAAATTAGATCACCATCATCTCCAAAGCTATTAGTCTCCTCCCTAGAACTATAAATAGTCACCACACGTTCCTCACACCCTGGTATCATCTCACTAATCCTAATCTTAGCATGAGTTTCAGCCCTTAATTGCTTGGCGATATCCCCACCTACTCCAATAATACTTCCAATTCTTCTCAAAGGGCATAAGTATCGATAAACAGTATCCTCGGGTCCAATGGCGTTGCTCTCCTTTTCCTCATTTGGATTCCTTCTCTTACTCCCTTCATCTGCTGAATATTCAGATTGAGAATGCAATCTCTTCCCGTAATCATTCCTCTGGCCAGCCATAATCTAAAGATTATATCTTTCTTTGCACCCTAACCAAAATCAAAGAAAAATCCAATCAGCATAGCAACTCATAGCTTCAAATATAATGACATTCTCCAAACAAGGCTCTTCCCAAAAATCGTTTTTTTTTGTTCTAATTTTAAATTTTTGCTGTATAGGATAACAATGAAGATAAAATTGAGCCACGGCAAATATGGTTAAAATAGACTGACCTATTCGAGAACAAAACTGAACTATATGACATCAATTGAAACATAAAGCTAACACTGTTCAAAGTTCACAGCTTTTCCAATTGCAAGCAATTTATATTACATATTTAAACAAAGCCCACAATGGAAAACAGAAACTTTATAGGGTGCGGTGAAAATGGTCTGCCTACGAGACAAAAAGTAAACATTTTTTTGATGGTACAATTGCCAAAGGTTCAGCACTTCCGAAGAACTTTCAAAGAACCTTTTTTTTTTTTTAACGCAGGAACTTCCAAAGAACTGATGAATGAACGGACATGATGTCAATCAAAGAATGAGATGAGAAAATTACTATTGAGATTTGTACCTTTAGAGGGCTGAGGGGGGCTTTCCTGGAGTTATTCGGGATGTTTCAGAAATATTGGTTGGTGTTTTTGCAACATATAACTGCCTGAGACGTGAAAGCAGAATATAATGCTCTGAGATTTTGTAGAAATATCTTGAGGGCCGAGATGGCCAAGTCCAATTCTTTTTTTTTAGGGTTGAAACTGACCTACTGTCAATTACTGAAATATCCAACTGGAAGAGGGGAACCCTCTTTTATAGCACCAAAATAATAAATAAATAAATAAAAGGGGAAAAAAGGTCAGAGAGGGGGAGAGAGCCCCAAAAAAAAAAAAAAAGGAATTTTATTAACCCTATATTCACCAAAACAAGAAAAAGAGAATTTATTAACCCCTCAAGTGTAAGTTATGACATGATGTTATTGTTAAGGTATAAATTCTGGACCAACTGGTTGTATACTTGTATATTAATAAAAATCCAGCTAAGTTACATTAATTAATTTGCACTATTCAGTGTTCAGATTCAATTGAATAATTCTACTCTGCCAATATTCAAACATCCCTTCGAGCTCCAGACTTGTGGAGGCCACAGTTTTTTTTTTTTTTTGGCAGTGTTTGCAAAGGACAACTTTGGTTGCATTAGTAAGCATTTTACTTTTCTACCAAAAAAACATAAAAAGTAAGCATTTTACTTGAGGAGTGGAGACCCAAAAAAAAATAGTTTTTTTGTTAATTATGACAACGTGCTCATGTTTATGATATGAGAAGAAAACTTAAAAAAAAATAGATTTTACTTTTTTTCTTTCACTATAATCATTCACTAAGGAGAAGTAATTTCTTGTATTGAACATGTATTAAAGAGAGATTTTAAAAAAAAATTAGTTCAAACAGTTTCTGGAGATGAAAGCAATGATGACAGACAAGTTTTAGGGCGATTACGTAATTTACACACAAGGAAAAATCAAGGGAAAATAATCTGGGAAAAGTCAGATACGTCTCTTCCATAATAATAATAATAATAATAATAATAAAAGGTTCATGAGAAGGACCGGCACAGGAAGGAAAAAGAGGGACAGTAAACAGAAACCCGAAGATTGAGTCAAAGACAAAGGATATCTTCCACTGTAATTAATATATTCTCCGTTGGCTGCGCTGCTTTAGTCTCTGCAGCATGATTCTTCAGTGCCCAAGATTTTGCTCCGTTAGTCCGAACTTGAATCTTCAGCCAACCAGCAAGGTAAGTTCAGCTACTAAAGTTCATACAACCTTAGCAAAGATGAGCAGCTGCAGCCAAACAGGAGATGAGAGGTCCAAAGAATCAAAGGAAAGCTGCTTCAAAGACATTAATGCTGTCCACGGCAGCACAAGATGCTCTTGCGTTAGCAGAAGACATCTCATTCAGGCATTTGGCTCTGCTCCTTTCTCAAGTGATCCTTCATCATCTGCCTCAGATTCACCTCCCAGCGACCCCCAGGTCGGATTCTTTTCCCCGACTGTCTGTGACTTTTCATGCTTGATTCTGGTTGAATGGGCATAATTCGAATGTTAGATGGGTTTTTGGATTGTTCAAAGCTTAAGATTTTTCAGTTTTCGTTTATCAAGTTTGCTTTTTTATGTGTTTTGTAGTGATTAGCGATCTGGGGTTGGTGGTTTGGTTGGGGATGGTACTAGCGGTGGTAGCAGGACCGAGGACAATGAGTGTGTTTGCACGGTGGATTATTTGAAATATTTACTGAAACATTTTTTATAATGTGTCACATGTGAAATAAAAATGTTAATTTATTGAAAAATGTATTTATGGTGCAAGTAAGTAATACCCTACAAATAATATAATATCCAAACAAGCGCAAAATATTATACACATAAAATGACGTAGTTATTATGTGAAGAGAATTCACTTATAGATTATGTTTTTATTATGAATTTTTTGTGTTGTAAAAATATTGAAGTTATTTTTTATTCAAGCAATAATCAATTTTGTATTTTAATAGCTTTAAAACAATTGTATTATATGAGAGATGTTTCAAGAATTAGTTGTTTAGAGAGATGTGTATGGAATGAGGATTTTTTATAATATAGGTGGTAATGTAAAGAAAAATATATATTTTCAAAAATTGAGGGGTGGATTTATAATAAAAACATAAAAATTTATAACAAATTTAAGGCTATTTTTTAAATTTTGCAAAGTTGATGGGGCAATTGCCCATCCTCAACATAGTACCACAATCTCCAGGATGATGCATAAATGGGACTGGTTGGACTTCTAGGCCAATACGACTTAATGCTGGAAAAGTAACTGGAATATATTGGAATATTGTGTTTGAAGGCGCAAAAATAAGCTGAAAGCATGTGATTGGATACATAATTGCATCAGATAGTCATTGCACAATTACAGTAATGCGAGTCAACAAAACTGTTATTACTAGATGTGGTCAAAGATACTAACTTCTGCTGTTTCTGGAATGCAGGCTATGTTGAAAAAAGTTCACCCTCCGAGGCCAGGTTGGTACGAGGAGTTATATGCGTGGACTAATGAGAAATTCACGAAACGTTACGAGGCTGAGGTTGGTGGTTGTTATTTGCAGTCAATTCGTGATATGTTTACCATTTAGTTCAGTAGAAGAATACCAACAAATGCCTATTTTCTAATAAGATTGCAGGCTATAAGTCTCAACTTTTTGCTGATCTAAGAGGAAAGGCTAACAAGATTTTGGAGGTTGGTGTTGGGACAGGTCCCAATCTCAAATACTATGCAAGTGAACCAGGTGTTGAAGTTTTTGGTGTAGACCCAAACTTAAAAATGAAAAAGTATGCGCAGGCAGCAGCACAGGGTGTAGGCCTTCCGCTGACGAACTTCATATTTACGCAAGCTGTATGAGCCTGTCTATGGTGGAGCAGATGGCTTCTATTACTGATGTCATTTTCATGTCTGCAAGAAAACAGTATCTTTGCATGGCTGATTAACTGTTTGATTTTGGTTTTCAGAAGGCCACAGCCAAAAGCTAATTTGTGCATGCTACTATGCGGTTTTCATTTAAAGTTGATATGACTAGTGCAGACATCTAATGTTATGGTGCAAGAAAATGATGATTTTTATGACTCCTTTATGAGCCTTTTCCCCTGTCCTACCTTATTTATCCAGGTGCTTTATTTGTTAAAGCTTCTTTCGTTCATTTAAGTTACATCTTGGACATCAGATCCCAAGATATGTGCTCTGTTTGTTTGAGATTAGGCAGTTGAATATAGTAAACCAAGGAGTGGAATCCTCAAAAGACAATAAAAGCTTCTAGGTTTTCCTTTCAAATGCTTTCAGCTTAAGCTTAGGATTTTCTTGGTGCTGATATTGGGCAACAGTCCACTTTAGATGCCTCCACCATCTATTGTTGCAAACTGTATTAGTCACAGCTAGTTTGGAGGTCATTTATCCCTTGGACTTAATTTTGCAACGGGACTGTCTGACAGTTGAATTGTGCAGGTTGCGGAGGCTCTGCCCCTTGGTGATGCATCAGTAGATGCAGTAGTGGGCACGCTTGTACTATGTTCTGTCAAAGATGTTGATTTGGCGCTGCAAGGTATGTTAATTCCTGTAGAGCCCTTGTGTTTTTGCTTGATGAGATATACTCTACGAAACACTCAAACTTTGGTAGATAAAATCTACAATTTTAGCATGCAGCATCTAAAGGATTTGTTTAAGAGAATATTAATGGTCTACTTGTTGTTAGAAGAAACATGTCATGTACTCAGCAGCTAGGTTTCTACTGCTGCGTGATTTATATTGAGTGGAAAAGCAAATAGCAAGGGCTAATACACATTCTAATACTTGTTTTCAGAGATTATGAGGGTGCTTAAGCCAGGTGGGTTCTATGTATTTGTGGAGCATGTTGCTGCGCAAGGTAATAAAAGATTTACTTCCTATTTGTGATGATGGAAGCTTTTATTTCATGTTAACTTCTCCACCACATCCATCCAACTGAATTATATGGTCAAAGCCTTGATTTGTCAGTTTTGTTGGCAGATGGAACAATTCGGAGATTTTTCCAAGGGATTCTTGATCCTTTGCAGCAGTTTGTTGCTGATGGCTGTCACCTCACCAGAAAAACTGAAGAGGTCATTGCTAAAGCAGGCTTCTCATCAGTTGAACTTCAGCAGGCATTTGTGTCTTCTGCTTCAATAATAAATCCTCATGTTTATGGGATAGCTCGCAAGTAGCCTATATTAATATCACGCCACGTACGTATCCCTGCTGCAAACGTTGCGTTGCTGTTTGTATTCTGAAGCTTTTAACTGGCTGCTGTGTAGATAAACTGGAAAAGTTTGCTAAAGCCGGAGCAGGCATTTGTGTCTCCTGCTTCCGTAATAAATCCTCATGTTTATGGGATAGCTCGCAAGTAGCCCAGATTAATGTTATGCCACATGCATATTCCTGCTGCAAACCTTGCATTGCTGTATGTATTCTGAAGCTTTTAACTGGCTGCTCAAAGGCTCCACAATGCGAATGACAATTAAATCCAACAACTTATGGGAATCAGCATCTATCAAGAGCGATGCTGCATCAGTTCATCCCACTTTAGCACTGTCATGTCCTTTTCCTACCAAAAAAAAATAACTGTCATGTCGTTTCAAGTGGCGTATCCCACTTCAGTATGAAGATTCAGCTCTCCTGCCGTGAGGGACTCCAAATCAGCAGCGTTAACCAGTCCGTTGCGTGTCAGTTTCTCTGCTTGCATCCCGTAAGAAGACGGGGCGTACAAGTCATGTATGTGGGAAGCTTTTACTACTCAAAAAAATTATGTGGCATGTCCTCAGCGACTTCAGATGAATCGTTTCCTAATTAGACATCAGTCAATGAAATGATGGGGAGATGGATTCTAGCTCTTTGCATGACTCAGACAGCTGCTTGCGTCTCGTATGCTGTTGAAACAAAGCAGCTTAAGTCGGTGTACAAGCCTGGTGTTTTTGTGTTCCATTCCCGTCGTCTTTGTCTGATGTATTTTGCCAGTTGATTCTGCGATTTCAATGTTAGCTAGATAATTTGATAAAACCTTGATCAGAATCAGTAATAAATTCCAACTGTTGCAACTCTTATTGTAGTACTACTCTTTGTACGTCGTCCAAGTTTGGTGGTCCTTACCAAAGATGGCAGATGCCTAGACTAGAGGGAGCCATTTCCATGCAAGGCTTTGTTTGAGAAAAGAAGAAGGGACAAAGCTGAAGGTAGTGGATGGCTTTGATTCATTTATTGATTTTCCATTTTCGACGTTAATGCATTAGTGGATCTTCCAAGTGGTTAAGACTGTTCACACGTACTAATTCTTATCTCACTGGTAATAAACTAACGAGTCTGCACCCCATTGATTGTGAGCTAACATCCAAGACAATAAAATACGACTAGTGGTGCTCTTTCTTTCATTTTCTTGCTCTATAATCGTCAATTATTAAATAACAACAAGTCTAAGTACAAAACAGTGACATTACTACTTTAGCTCCAACCTTGATACCCAAATTAAGAAATAGACCATTAAGCACGACAATCTCATTTACCTATCAGCATATTGGCAACCAAAAATTTAAAAAAAAAAAAAAAAAAAGGAGAGAGATAGAAGAAATGGATTAAGCACAAAAGCACTTGAAATTGGACATGAAAGAGATGAGACATTGTGAGTCATGAAATCGAGGTGCTTAATATGTACTACCTTAAGTTGTTAATTAGAAAAAATATGGGACAAATTCTCGTACTTTGATGATCTCTTATTATTCAATTAAGAAAGATACTAAGTAAAAAAAATTAGAAAGAAAAAATAATAACGCATACTCTTTCATTTTTAGGTTATCTTTCCCTTTCTCATTACCCTAAATAACTATTGACACCTATAAGGGGTTTTTTTTTTGTTTTAAAAAAAGTAAATAGATAAAAGAAGGCGATTGGATAAAGTCACGAAGGAGCCACAGACAATGGTAAAGTAATTAATGGGCCCAAATCGTAAAATCAATAAAATAAAAGGGCATGATTGCAGAACGAGCACTCTTAACTGTCCGTCAGGGTTCCTATTCGCGTTTCCACAAGCAGACGCTTCTCACTGTCCTTCTCTGTTATCCTTTATGCAACCCACAAAATCACCAATAAATTGGTTAGTCCATTTGTTTGTTTATTTAGCTGTGAAATTTTTTGCTGTTAAATGGATGGTTCTTTTCTGTTTTAATTTTCTTAATCTTGATTGTAGCTTGTGAATCTTTGGTTGCTAATGCCCAAGTTCTTTATTTCCGGATAGATAGCTTTTCTCCATAAAGTTCATACTTTTAGTCATAATAATTTGTTTCTGATGATTGAATTTTATCTGTGCATAGACCTATTGAAGTTCAATGAAATTGTTGGTTCTGAAGCCTGAGTTATTTTATTTTATTTTATTTTATTTTTTGGCTGGAGCTGGTCTGAAACCCTGACTGAAGATGGATGTAAAATTTATTCCATAAAGTTGGTTGCTATTGAGGTTTCTTCTCCATATGAATGATCTATGAATGAAAATAATCCAAAAGCACTTGCACTTGTTCTCTACTTGAGTCCTTGAAGAATGCCTTCCCTAGTTTTTGTGCCTCCTTTGATTCATTGAGACATTGGATAGTTTGGATTTTGACTGGAAAATCTTGCAAGGATACTCGATGTTAAATTGATTGGTATATTTTGTGCATTAGCTATTCAGAAAGTTCACCAGTCTCTTAAAGATGGTTCCCCACTATAACAAATTGTATTAGTTGATTGGAAGTAAGAAGGCAGTTGAATACCAAACTTAATCCAAATTACTGCTTAGTATTGATTTGTTGCATGCCTAATCTACCATGCTCTGGGTATATGCGTGGAAGTCAAATTCCCAGAATGCTACCATCTACTGAAGCATTCTTGGATGTGGTGTTCTTCCCTAAAGCACATTTGTGCAGAAAACGCTTATCAAGGATGGTAGCCAATGGTATCAGAGTGGTGGACTGAGAATTTATGGGTCGTAAATGGCTTGCAATACTGGATGTTGTATTGTTGATTAGTCTTCTCATGCCAATAGGATTTCCATACCAGAATGAGATGATAATCCCTGAAAATGTGAATGAGACTGACATCTTCCCTATTTCTCTTCTTAAGGTGAGAACCTCGCTGGGAATAGGATGTGAAGCTTCTATACAGAGAGGAAGGATTACATTCATTTGCTGCTTTTAGGGCTACAAGTGCCAAAGAACACTGATTCACTGGAAATCATCCTTCCCTGTTTATTTTTTCCCTTTTTGTTAACTATTTTCAAACCATGAAGCTGTGTGTAGTTCTCAGATCTTTGCGTAGCCATAGCAATCTTCGTGCGGTTACCGGTCCTCTACAGTCTCGTGCATTTCAGCCTGATTTCGTTCACAGGGATCCCAAATCTAAGCCCGTAAGATATAAGTATCCTGCTTTCTATGATCCTTACGGCCCTAGACCCCCACCTTCAGATAAAATCATTCAGCTTGCAGACCGGATTGCAGCCCTGTCTCCTGAAGAGCGTAATTTGATTGGTCCCACACTTAGAGAGAGACTAAGGCATCCTAAAATTCAACCAGTCTTAGTGGAGGGCATGGACTTGGGTCCTCAGGGAGGGTCTGGTGCTGGATCTTCAAAGGCTGAGGAGAAGAAGGTAGAAAAAACTGCATTTGATGTCAAGTTAGAAAAGTTTGATGCTGCTGCAAAAATTAAGGTGATCAAAGAGGTTCGTGCTTTCACAAATTTGGGGTTGAAGGAAGCCAAAGATTTAGTTGAGAAAGTACCAGTTTTAATTAAGCAAGGTATCACTAGAGAAGAGGCAAATGATATTATAGAGAAGATCAAGGCTGTAGGGGGAGTTGCTGTTATGGAGTAGATTTTCACCGAGTTTTGTATGCTTTCTTTGAACTGTTATAAAAGTCGTAGTGCCAGTTTTTCACTCTGATAGAGAAACAACTGCCATTCTGAATATGTTGTTCTTGCATATTCAAAAGAATGAAAATTTTTTCCAGCTAGGTAGAGAAGGAACATTTTATTTTCCTCTAAATTTGGTTAGCACGCTTGATATTTTGTGCTAACCCTTAATGGAATATGGGATGCGGACAGGCCACGAGGGAAATGGGCTTAACGGAAGTCTGATTTGTGCTAAATTGCTGGTGCATGACAACTGGAATTATTGCTGATTTAACTGTGATTGCAGCTTGCATGTAGTATGTTTGCTTGAGCATTTTAACATGGCAGATGGCTTTTCAGTGGCCGGAATGGCCTCTGTCCACTTTTTGAGATGTCCTAACCAGGAATGGAAATTCTGGAATTGGATTAAACTCTCGGCTTGCGATTTATGTTCGCTTTAGCTAATTAGGTATAATGTACCTAGCAATTAACAGACCGGTGCTCTAGTACATAACATTTTTTTGGCCTCATCGTGCAGCATTTTAAAAAACTCCTTGAGCAAGTGTGTGCTTCATTGATGTGGTTGAATGACATTTCTAATTGACCACTTGTTACTGGTCTTATCTTACCTTAAAAGCAATAACAGGATAAATAAGCATGATTATGGCCTAGGTCTTCAGTTCTTTGGCCAGATGATAATTACTATACGGATATGGTCTTGATTATTCAGTTCATTGGCTAGATGGAGCTATTGGGAAATTGCTAATGGTTGTCGCTTCTAGAAAAGAAAGGAAAAACCTCAAATGCTAGAGGAAGCTTTTCAAGTGTGGAACTTGAACATGCGTATTACCCTTTTTTTGGTCTTTTGGGTAATAAAGGATTGCTCAATCGTACTATTATATTAAAGAAAAGATGATGACAGTAGATAACATTTCCATGTGGAGCATGACCAAGAAAGACAAAGGTCTAGAGAGTGGATGACTGTGTTCATTGATTGATTTTTCCATTCCCCAAGTTATTGCATTAGTTGATCTTCCCACTTGGTTAAGGTAGTGGCTGATGACGAAAAGTAGAGGCTTTCCAAAAGCTCAAAAAAGGATTTGCAAACGTGGATTCATGATGTGTCAATACCGTTTCCATCTTCTAATTCTTATCCCTCTTGTGAAAAGCAATGATTTCTCAATTTTTTGGACATGAAAATACTAATGGTGGAGAAAAGTAAACATGAGCAAATGAATCCAAGTTCTAGCAGGAAATTAATCTCCTCTTTCATTACGAATCCTTAATTAACACGAATTTTAGCATAAAACTTGGCCGCTACTACTTTCCTCTTACCTTGCCACACAAAATAAGCAAGAAATTGACAGATACCTTTTACATGCCCTCATAAGTATTGTTTTGCTTATATTCTCATAAGATATAGGTACCTAACAATCTATAACGCGACACAAGGACAGGAAGAGGTGAATAACAAAAGAAATGAGAAAATAAAAGCCCTAAAATCAAACTAGTATAACTTACCTATATAAGTAAGTTCTTTTTTTGTTCATATAACTCAAAATGAATCAAGTTTTAACTGCTTATTATATAGTTATATTCTATTATACAATAAGGGGATGTAGAAATTTATAGTTCTCTTGTAATATAAAGCTCAGTTAAAAATTTAGCTCAAACAAAACAATGGAAAAATACATAATTATTACCTTTCATACTTTTCTTCCGTCATTTTCCCTAAAACAAAACAAGCACCTTTAAGGTAGTAGTAAAAATAAAAAGTTCGAAAATGGGGGCCATGTCAAAGGGCACAGTAAATAGAGGGGGACAAAACCAGAAATGATCCCAAATTTGAGGGCATGTCAGCAACAAGGACGCTTAAATAATCGCGCTCTCCCCGTCAAATTAGGGTTCTTATATTCACATTTCTATTTTCTACTCGCAGACAATTCACACTCCCTCCCTTCACTCCTTTCCCAGCAGAAGCCCAACAGAATTCATAATAAATCCGTAAGCCCATTTTGTTTGTTCACATCAGCATCATCATTCATGTAAATATCAAAATATGTGCTCGTTTATCCTAAACAATTGTCTTTTAGTCCTTAAATGCTAGATTGCATTTCTTGTTTATTTTCTTAATCTTCGCAATTCCTCGTGAATCTTTGGTGGCAGATGCTGTATTCTTCATTTGAGGAGTTTCTGTTTCTGGGTTGGTAGTAATTCTCATGAAGTTCAATTTTTTTTAATTGTTTCTTTCGTTTTACATAATATGGTACTAATGATTGGGAATTATTGTGTGCTTAGCTGTTTTTTTGTTGTTGTTTCTTTAAAAAAAATTATAGCTTGAGATACAGCAGTTGGCGGTTGTAGTCTAGTTTTCAATGATTATGTAATAATAGTGAATTATTACGGGTTATTACATAAAAAATTCTGCTAACACTGTAGCTGAATTTTTAGCTGTCTGCATAATCTTAAGAAAACTAAAGCCAGAAAAGGGGGAAATTCCCGAGGGGGCAAACGATGTGGAAAAGAAAAGTTTTCCTTTTTGGGTAGACATTTACTCTTTTTTAATTTTACTTAACGTGGCTTTTGAATATTGAGTAGCTTTGCTCCTGTAATTCAACTTGAGAAAGAAAGATATTATATTTTTCTTTGTGATTTTGTGACATTGATCTCCTGGTGAATGTCATTTTAAGCTTCCAGCTTGAATTGTACGTCTTTGCCAAAATTTTTCTTAACTCTCATGTCTTGTTGAATTCATTCTTTTTGAATTTAATCCAGGCTTATCAACTCTTCAAGGGAAAGGTTGGCGTGTTGAGAAGAACATTTTAGCTGTCTTGGTTACTGTTTATCTTGTTAGTGAAGGAAACACTCTCCAGAGGATTGCACTGTTTTTCCCACTGGTGACTGGCTATTGTTTCCAAAGTTTCATTAAGGATGGGTTCATTGTTTCAAATTGTGACGTGAAGATTTTATTCCCATTTTGTAAGTTTTATGTGTCATAAGCATATTTGAAGCATTCAGAGATTTCCAATCTCACAAGAACAAAGGATTAGTGTTTGATAGGCTAGCTTTGAGCTTTAGAAAGAGTTCTGACAGCTAGCAGGAGGGATTTCTGGTGGGTTTTGTGAAAGATAGCTAAAACGGGGTCCCTGTGTTGTGTGGCTGCAAGGCCACATGGATCTACTGCCGCTAGCAGGGAGTGGTCTGTGGGGCCACATGAACCTTACTGGCATACAAACTCAAGTTATTCACCGCCACCACCAAGATGGGACTTCCGTTTCCAATCTGAAGCACTGTCATTTGGTTCCCATGATGGGATTCAACTGTTTGGGTCTTCTGCATCCTCAAATAGTAGAGAAAGTAGAAGCTGGTTGAGAGGCAATCACATGGCAAATCATCAACATATGGCAAATGATGGTGGTGGCCCATATTATAGTAGTCCCTCTGACATTTCCCCAGCGCGGCAATGGACTCCTCCAACAATTCAAGAAATCAGTGTTGATGATTATAACACTTCGAGGAGAGGTTTGTCAATAACCTTCACGTTTTGGGTCAATTTCCATGTTTGAGTTTGCCCTCACTAGTAGCATGCTGTTGGCTTTTGAGGGCTCACAATATTGTCAATTGCAGTGTAACTTCTGTTTCTTGCTATTTGCTTCTTGTTGCTATTCAGATTTGATCCTGTGGCCCCCCCTTCCCCCAAGTTCTGCTTGCTTATTCGATATACATTTCAATCTGCTTTTAACTACTGCTTTTAATCAATAAGAAAGCGTAATAACTAAGTATCCAATCCAATTGCTTTTAATTACTTTGATACAACTATGCATATGACCTCTAGAATTTTATGTGAAACCATCTGTAATAGAATTATTTTGTTTGTTTTTCTGTATATGAATGTTTGCTTGATAAGAAAAGTAGCTGCAATGGGGTATGGTTTTGCCCCTTTCTATTGGAAGGATGCATGCTTTCTTTGTCCAAAATAACATCGTTGCAGGTGTAGATTTGTTGATGGGCTGATCATTAAGGGGCAGCTTGTAAACTTGTAGCTCCAATTGCCGGCAGGTTCTCTGCTGGATCCCAAATGATTTTCGCCCAAAATTGATTCTTATATGTGAAACAATGTACAGGCTTATGCCTTCTTGTTGTTAACTAAGCCTGCCTTCAAACACCATTACACTTCGTCTTTGTGTTTCCAGTTTAGGTTCAAAAGTAAATGCACCTTCAATCATGTCCTGTCATCTAACATAATGTGTCAATCATCTTATATGTCATCCATAAAGATAGAAGAGCGCTTGATGTGGTACTTTTACAGTTCTGACTGGGTAAAGGTTAATTGTGAAGTCTTTGTGAGGCGATATTTGTTGTCACCTGAGGTGTTATATGTTTTATTCGTGTCCCTATCTGTGAAACAAGTGAGCATCCTTGACAATTTTCTGGTGAAATGGGCAATGGCTTCTTGTTCCTGGTTTCTATGCCAATTTAGAATGCAAGATTTCTTCTTAAGGATTTTGGTTCTCAATGAGTTAAGTGGAAGACATTCTAAGCTGTTCTTGAAAATTACACAGATCACAGTCCTGTCTAATTAATAGAGACAAACATTTTGAATTTTCAAATCTATTCTTCCAAAGTTGAGTGTCATTCCTCTTTATTATTTTCCAAAAGTACCCATCTCTTCAAAGAGGCCAGTCCTTGAGAGTTCCAACTTCCTCCTTCCAGAGATGATCTCACCTTTTGCACTTGTTTAGTCCTTTCAATTTTGCTCGTTGGCTTATGGAATAGCAGAAGTTTTTTTTTTTTTCCCTTGGGCCCCCTACATTTTAAAAAGGTTCTCTTGAAGCATTTCGATGTCAATGCTTGTATTTCTGTGATCTGTAGAATATGACAAATAAAAGTGAATGCTTTTTTGGCAATCAACTTACCAAATTATCAAGTAAATCTGCCTAAAATGAGATGATTCAAATGTTCTATCCGTTTATTTTAAAGTGCTAGTCTCATTTTCAAATTCATGTCTTCAAGTTTCAAAACTAAACAGCACAAGTCATTTTTTGCTACCTACCGACTCCTCCACCACTCCAACCCTGGAAACAGAAGAAAATAATGTAAATAGAACAGGGCTATATTTCCCTGCTTGTCCTTTGTCTGTTTCCCTTTGTTAGTGCCTAGTCTTTGGAGAGTTGACAGAGGGGAGGAAAGAAAAGGAAATGGGGGGAAAATATTCCATGCTTGATTGTGCTATTAGTGGAATCTGAAAGAAATCAAGTTTTCCTTTTAAGTTTCACTCTCCACATTGGGTAGAAAAAGGGGAAATTGTATCTAGTAAGGATTTGTTCTATCATACCAACATACCCATTAAAATTGAAGCAAAAAAGGATGTTGCTATAAAGCTATTCTCAGTTGTCCCTATTTTGTGGTTTAGGGGTTACCCATGATGTCAGCTCTAGGGACCCTGCAATTTATTACCTCAACGTGAATTCCCACCCCTTCTCTTTCTCTCACAACACTCAGACATGAGCGCATGGAAATGCAATTTTATCTTTTCGCTTCTTCCCTGCTACCCTTTCCCCTTATTTCATGCTCTATTCTTGAGGTCACTCGTGGGGCTGATGATGAAAAGCTTGGTAACTAGATGTTGTGAATAAGTTTTTCAATTAAATTGCCAGGACAAGAAAATCGTTGAAGACAGATTTGATAGCTTGGTGATGTCATCAGCCAGAATTGGTTATTGACCTGGTTGGCTGGGTACAGATTAGTCCATAACCTCGTGGGGGCACAGCTTGAGTGAGAGCTGTGATGACAGAGCATCATAATGTTTGTTTCTCTAGGCATTCTTGGTTTGCTACTGTGGCTAGTTAACATTTTCATCATATTTTTATTGCTAGTTATGTACCTTGGGATTTTCTTCTTTTTTAAAGGCTTATTTATCAGAATTTCCTGTATTTTAATTCCACGAAAAAAAATTGCATTTGCTTGTAGATGATAAAAAGTTGTTTTACACTTGTTTTTATTCAAGAAGAGTGTCTACTGGTACTATTGACATTCAGCCAACTACAGACGTATGGCAACAGCTCAATATCACATTGTAGCTTCTGTTAAGCTTACATTAATACAGATATTAGCTGTTTGTGTCTATTGATAGGTGTTTTGTTGCTTAAAAGATATATTAAGCACATGCACTGGTACTGTGAGATTTATGAGTGGTCATATTAGGCTGCTACGTTTATCCTACAGTGAAATATGGTTCTGAGTTTCCTGTCGATCCTGAGTAATTCTATTGTTCGTGTAACTTCTCTTTCCCCCTGGAAGAATAATATATTTTATATCTGTTGAGAATGGTATTAGCATATCTAAGTTGTAGTTTTCCAATGACCAAGTAAGTTACAAAAGCATTTGCTTTTGTAGGACCATCAGGATTAGATTGTGCATTATGGGGTGATATATACTTTTTGCTTGTTCAGCATGACGGCATCTAGCTCTTGAAAATTTTGTTGAAGCATCACTAGTACTCGAGTTTGATTTTCATTAGACCACATTACCATAGAGATAGTCATCAATATGGAACTAACCTTTATGGTTTCATCTATCTTGGGTTCTGTTTAAACAATTTCAGTTTTACGAAGCCATTTGTCAATATCTCGTGTGATCTATCATTGTGGTTGCTTTACTGTCCTTGGTTGTGTGCATAAACAGTTGTTCATATTAAGTGATCTATTATAAAACGAAAATTTTAACTTGCTGATACTATTCTTTTCTTGTTTGATGCAGTCTCAAGGCCCTTATCCTTTTCCCCTGCTATGGAAGTAAGTTATGATTTTCCTTTTCCATGCTTAGCTGAGTAGTAAGGCCTGAAGTTCAACTTAATTGTACTTGACTATTGCAGGGCACATCAGCTGCGAGGGATAGTGGAGGCTCAACTTCATCCAGATCGGATAGTAGTGATTACGAGTCCATGGCCAAGACACACCACTCTCATCGTAATTTTTCAGGTCGCCGTTGCTTTATGTCAAAACCTGTTCACCCGTTGACCCTTCCATCTGACACGCCCAGAAGAGAAGCTACTGACAGCAGTGCTGCTGGGTTTTTGGAATTTGATGCTGTTACCCCTCGAAGAGAAAAACATCGTTTGAGCAGTGCTAGTGGTAGTGTCGATCTCACTGATGTTTCTGAGCCATTTGAAGCTGATTTTTCAAGTAGATATCGTAATCCATCAGATAGTTTCAGATGTGGATTGTGCGAGAGGCTTCTTTCACAAAGATCTCCTTGGAGTTCTCGACGTATTGTTAGAAGTGGAGACATGCCGGTTGCTGGGGTTCTTTCATGCCGCCATGTATTCCATGCTGAGTGCTTGGAGCAAACTACCCCAAAGGCAAACAAAAATGACCCCCCTTGCCCAATCTGTGCCAAAGTTGAAGAGGAGAATTCTCCTGATCAGCGGGTCTTTTCTAAGTTCTTCCCGAGGCTTAGGCCTTTCTGTGAAGATGGACCATCAAGGCCATGGGGTTGTGCACAGGCGGGAGATTGTGTCGAAGGTGCTTTGCATGCACCTCCCCGCAGTACCATGTTGTCGCTTACTCGGAGTCGGATTAAAAGGAATCTCTCATTGAAGGGTAATGTAGGCAAAGACTTTCCGGGGAAGTTGAGGAAGAGTGGTTCATTTGCCTCGCAGTTATTTGTTGGTGGTTCAGTTGACCATGGAGTCGCTGGTTCGTCCAAGGCAGTTTCTGGCACAAGTTTGAAGTGAAACAAGAGGAGTGTGTCCGATGATTAGGATCATATAAAATTGTATTTGCATTTCAGTGGATCAGATCAATCCATGGTTTTGGGTTGTTGCAGTCAGTGTGCTAAATTGGGTAGTTGGGTTGTGTTTCTGTAATCGTTAGTGGGATTTGGGGTTCTAAATTAGGAAAATTTGACGTATGTTGTAATCATTTAGCCTGGATCTGAATGACAAGGATGTAAAAATGAATGATGGAAATGCCACGAAATCAGCCTAATGCATTATTATTATTGAAAATTGTTGCCATGTTCTTTGGTCCTCTTGGTATTGATCAATGATCACCAGGCTTTGGTGTTTCATCGTCAGTAAGGCTAGTCATGCATGCATTATATCTCCAACCGTTAAATGGACTGTTTAATTGCGTAATCTTTTTGAAGAATCAACGCATAAATTCTTTAGTAACGTTTGATGAAAAAAAAAAAAGAAAAGAGAAAAAAAGGGTAGGTGAATGCATGCATGAAATTACCTACCAAGTATTGAGACATTTGCAGCTAAAATATGTTGTGCTTTGCAGCCATATAAGAGCTGGAAATTGTCAAATTGTTCCCAGGCATGATATTTGCAAGGATCTTCCTTTTCTTTTTCCTTTTTTTTTTCTTTTTTTACAATAAAATGTACAAAGGAGCTTGCTACTGGGAAGGGAAAGAATATTAGAAAGGAAAGCTGTCAGTAACACTACCCAGTCAAGTATTCACAAAAGAAAAGCAAAAGATGGGCTACAGAATTATCTCAGAGGGAGATAGCTACAAAAGAGCTAGAATTTGGAGGCCTACAAAGTATGACCTGCAATGCAGGCTGAACAGTCAATGGGCATTACCAGTCTTATGGGCCTCAATATTTGGCTCGAATTATATATATATATATATATATATAATACTTTGTGAAATAAAATATTCAAATTTTATATATAAAATTTATAATAATTCATAAATATTAAGCATATATTTAATAATTAACTATGAATTTGGACTAAATAAATCCGATTTGAACCCAAAACTCATTAAATTGTTACCTAAAATTTGAGCTTTCTAGTTTGAATTCAAAATTAAAATCCCGAAGGTTCTACGAACCGAGTCCGAATTTACCGAAACTCAACTCATGAAGTTTGCTTAACAACCTTAGATTAGATGACACTCATCTAAACATTCTTCTAAGGTAAATATTGGATTTTGGACCACTTGCACAACCTATCAAGAATATGATAGGCCACAAAATGCTTACAACAATGAGGATGTAGTATAGCAGTACATGGACGATGTGACATATCAATTCCTGCATCGAGGTATGTTAATTAGTTATTTAAATCCGACCCGAGTCTAATATATTTGAATAGGATTTGGATTTAATTTCTTAAATTTAGACGGTACCAGATTCAAATACTGTAAAAGAGTCATGGATCTAAATCCAAATTCAAAATAAATCTTACCCAAAACCATGTATAACTAAGAAAACATCACTTAATCCCACATTTTTATTGCATTCAACTTGTTGAATTGTTTGAAGGTAAAAATTGGATGGTATTTATTTTATTTTAAACTGTATATATTTTTAAAATATTTTACTTTATTTCTTCACTATATGTTCAAAAAATACCTACAGATATCCAAATCCATGAGGATGTGAAGCTGAGTTTACTTTTTCATACCATAAGAGTTTGCGTTTGAGTTTCGGTTTAATTAAATTTAACGAAACTGGATTTAAATCAAAGGAATCCAGCTAAACTCCCACTCATTAACATGCCTGCCTGTATCTAAGGTTTTCTTGACTGTGAATGAATAGTGGCCATGTGCTAGTCAACCAACAATCATTTCTGGGCCAATGCTGGTCTTTGGTTTACAGGGGGGCCTCCACCCAACTATTAAATGAGGAAAAGCCCATGGGCCTTTGGCATCATGGGATAAAAGCACACTGGGTGGGGGACCATCCTGTTTGCCAGGATCATGTGCTCTGTTTCAAAACCACGGGACAAAGAGCACATTTGTTTTTCACAAACGTCACACAAGTTGGGCCTTTCTATCAATTTCCACACCAACATGCGGTTACCCAACTGGCCCCATTTTACATTACTGCAAGTTTTTTTTGAAACATTTGTCGATGAGTATTTTTTACTCCTCTGTCACTTTCTTACAATCTGTTGTATTGAGATCATTCCCTGACCCTCGAAGAAAAATTCAGCTGCATGATTGTGACACTTCGATCGTTTGTGATCTTTGCAAGATTTCCGTTGCTTTTCTTCCAGTTTCTTTCCTTCTTTCTCCCTCCTGCTGGACTTGCCGGATGGGGTCCAAGGCCTAATTTTGAAACTTAAAAAGAGTTGAGTCCAGCCATTGCATCATGGATAGGTAAAATTTAAAAAAAAAAAAAAAAGAAAAAGTCAATGGACATTACGAAATTGGCAAATTATAAAGAGCAGTGCTAGAGAACCACATAATGTTGATAGAATTGAGATGTAGAATCGAACTAATCTTACATTAGAAAGATTCTTCACTATAGTTATCGATGATTAAGACTTAAACCGACGAAGATATGTTCCAATGGAATTAGAAATGGCCAGTTAATTCTCCACATTAGGATGCAACTTGTGGAAAAAACTTGGTAGCCTAGCCCACTAGGGATGCTTCAGAATTGAACAGTGGATTTTTTTTTTTTTTTTTTTTTCTCACTGGAGGGAAGTTTCTCTAGGATTCCACTACTTGGTTTTTTTGGCATGCTGATTATATTTGAACAGGAGATTATTTGAAATGTTTTTAATAACAATGTAACACTACTATTTGTGATAAAAGCGTTAGCATGATTTGAAATCATATATATATATATTACAAATAAACACCATCCGGAGAAAGTTCTTGATCCTCTCCATCCAAGGGTTCTTGTTATTTCTCCCTCTTTTGGGCTAATGGATTAGGTAAAAGGAAGTGCGTATAAAGTCTATCGATAGGCCTGGGGAAGGAAGGAAAGCCAATTGCAGATTAGCATTGAGTTCGGTTGGAGTAAATGCATAGTGCTGCATGCTAATCAATCAAAGAATGAAAACTAAGTATAGGGTGCAGCCTGAATTCGGGGTTTGGTTTAACCCCAGCTATACAGTAGTGCCTTTCAAGTAGGCATGTGAGGGAAGGAGAGGTACATGCGAGCTGGGACCGAGCAAGAAATGATGCTATCAAGTCTTGTCCATACAGCCAAAGCAAAGGAACATCCCATTAAATAATAACCATTGTTCATGGCCTCTCAAACATGTTGCCCCCTTGCATGTGTGACTTTTCACTAGTTAGAGTCACATCTCTGGAAAACTCATTAAAATGTTTTTTCTTTCTATTTTTTCCTGCCAAGTTTCTCTACCTACATCCACTGCCCATTTAAGTTTGATTTGTGAACGTTCATTGTCGTTGAAGGGGACGGCCTGCCCCTGAGAAGTATCATTCAGGTAGTTAGAAGGAATGTGGCTCTGCTTTCTCTCATATTGAGTGCTCATCTACGTCTGTGACTTTCGTCTTTGTTTGCTTGTATGTTTGTTTTTAAATAGTTCCTTTGTATTATTTCTTTCGCATGTTTTAATTCGTTTTGAGCGCGTCAATTTTACGTCCGATAGTAAGAAATTTATGAATAATCTCGTCGACTACGAGTTCGAGCAACATTCATGGCAATTTATGATCTCGAATGTGTTGGCTAATAACGTTGAAATGAGACCACAGATACATTGAGAAGAAGTTGTTACTTACTTCTTCTAATCTTGGTTTATGCTAACTTCTGTCATATCCATCCTGGAGGTATTTGAAGTTTATTTTGCTACTGCCTCTTGTTAGCTACTAGTCGTAACATCAGGCTTCAACTTTTGGCACGTAGTAAAGCAGAAAGAAAAAAAAAAAAGAGAGAGAGAGAGATTTTTGAGTCATGAAGGAATCTGCACTCTTTTTTACCTTCTTCCATATTCATCTAGAGCTCCAGGCCTTCACGCATGTATAATTTGTACCCAGTCAGCCCATGTGCTTGATTTCGCATATCTTCTCAATTAGGCTATTAAGTGCTAGTCACTCTCTTTTTCATCTTTAGAGTTTAGATAGCCAGTTGTTTGCCACCATCGAGGAAAAAGACCAAAAGGCAGTTTTTCTTTGACAGCCATGAATTACTACTGTTTTCGAAATTACGCACTACAGCTTGTTAGCTAGATGGGTTTTCTAATTTTTTTAAAGCAAAAAACAAAACAAAACAAAACAAAACAAAAAGATGGATTTTCTAATGTGTAACAGCTACTCGTGAACTTTCTCTTAGAAAAGAGTACAAATTGTACATGTGAAAGAACAGTTGCTGGTACTTAAATCAGACAACGAGTCTCAAGATCTTGACAATAGAAGCCATGTTCTTGGTATCCAAGTTGAAGGGCATAGAATCTTGAAGTCTCATTCCAGGGACCAGAACAAGTTAATAAAGCAAATGGTCCTCATCCTTATTTTCTTGTTTTAGAGCCACCAGTACTTGATTGATCCAACCACCAATTTTACAGTTGAGCTCTACAGGATCCATCCATCTTTTTGAACACAGGCCTCTCCAATTGAATTCTTTTCAAAATTCTATCTCCGTTATATACTAGTTGTTATAGTAAATGGTGTAAATCATATATCATATCATATATATATATTAAAAGCACCAATGTGATTTGATGATTTGGTGGTTTAGTTTTCACTTTTCAGTAATACCCTTGAATAATTAAATAATGAAAGTATTTTAAATTCCAAGTATGAATTGGGTGAGGGATATTTATGGATATTAGTGTTAACGTAATTAACGTCTTCTAAAAATTAATATTCTAAAAGAAAAGGAATTCCAAACAAAGTTAAACCCAAAAGAAAAAAAAAGGAACTAAAAAAAAAGTGAACCAAGGAAAACCAAACTTCAGATGTTTTGGGATTTAGGTTTGGATTACCGCCACAAAATTTTGGTGCCTAACAGTAGTTCAAATATGTCATAGAAGAAAATGGGAAATGATAAATATGAGAGAGAGACCTATGTCAACCAAAAAAAATTTTAAAACAAAAAACACAAAAACCATATTCCATTTAAAATATGTCATAGAAGAAAATGGCAAATGATAAATAATAGAGAGAGACCTATGTAAACCAAAACAAAAAATTAAAACAAAAAATACAAAAGCCATATTCCAAAAAAACATAGTGTCATCTCTTGAGGAATGTATAAGAACTTGCCAATAGGTGCTTACCTAACAATGGATTTGTTAATATTCTAAAAAAAAGTTCCAAACAAAATTCAAACTGTAGATGTTTGGTCATCATTGAAGATTCATTTTGTCTCCATTGAGCATTGGTTTTCGATTTGTACAAAAAAAATTAGGATAGATAATTTTTCTATTATACTTTTGATGATTGTCCTTTATTTTCTCCAAATCATTATAAGTTATTGTTGTATACGTTTTGTATAGTAGAGTCATTACAAATGTTGATCCTTTTATTTGGATTGAAAAACTATTTCTATGTTAAAGTAATGATTTCAATATATATACACACATATAATATAGTTTGAAACCATTTTTTGAATAATAGGTTAGAATACTCCAATAACAGTATTTATATGAACCCAGACTCATCTAAATTTCATTTAGTTAAAAATTGCCATAAAAAAATAGAATCATTTTTTTTTGTTCAAATTAATAAACTCATGAAATATTTCAATTTATATATTTTTAAAATGAATTTACCCAAACCAATACAGGATTTGCTTTTAGTCTTTTTAGGGTTCGGTCTAATCTCAGGAGTTCTAGGAGTTTGGTAATTTAGTGATTTAATTTTTCTTTCCTAAAATGCCTTCATTAATAATAATAATGACATTCTTCTATTTCCCAAATAAATGTAATTCTAAATATTGTTGAGACTTTTTACATACTATCAGCCTTTTAAGTTTTGTTTTAGAAGTATAATTCCTTATGAAATAGAGATTGATTTGGAAATGTTATAAGTTATATGATAATATACTTGAAAACTTTTTCTGTTACAAACTAATGACTAGGGATTAATTAGGCCATATTCTTAAAAGTCTTAACAAATTCAATGTTTCATTACATTACATTGTATTAAACAAGTTGCTTATTACTATATCAATAGACACACATCCAATATATAAGAAAGTTATACAAAGAACATAGACATGCTGAATTTAGCTCAAACCCCTCAAAATCATTTTTTTTTATTTTTCTTTCCACTGATGTTGCTGATTCCAAAAGATGCATCCAAGATGGACTTTTCTATTCCTTTTGCAGTAATTCATGTAATACTAGCCTTAATTTCATCAAAGAAAATAAACTTATTGAAATAAATTTCTATATTGAATAAAGTTGAAAAATAGATTCCAGAATTAGTAAGAACAAGGGAAAAAACTTTAGGTGGATAATTTAGAAACTAAACATGAATTAGAAAAAAAATTATATAAATTGATTTTGCACAGAATAAATAGGTGGCAATTGTGAAGAAACAAAAGAAAGTGGAAAAATAAAAAATTAATGAAAAATAAAGATAAAGCGAATCTAAATTTAGTGATTTAAGTTTTTTTTTCCCTCAACAATACCCTTACAATACACTCTCATCACAATTAATTACAATGTGATATCTTGATACACTAATCCCTAAACAACAACTTCTGAAGGCCTTCTTATAATATTGATTTTGATGTTTTAGTTTAGGATCAAAATTTTATTAAAGTACACTTTCTTCGATAGAATTTAGTTTAAAATGGAATTATGCAATTATGACCTCTAAATTCCTTTGAATGCTCTTAGAAGATAAGGTGACTAAGAAAGAAATTAATCTAATCTTTTAGATAATAAGTGAACTTCCTTGAGATACAAAAGGAAGAATATATTTGAGAATGATTTCTTTAGACTTTTCATGTAAGATAATGCCATCTTTGTCATACGTTTTGCTCAAAAAAAAACACATCGAGATATTCTTTAGAAATATAATTTCATCCAAACATTTGTTATACAAAAAAATTAATTTCGACTAATTTTCAAATTTAATGACTTTAAAAACAAAACAATTGTTAAAAGTAATTTCTTGCTACAAACATTAGAAATTAAACAATAAAATGAAACCAATTTTCCTTAGGAATAAGGTAACTATTTTTGACTTTTCATTCTAGGACAAATAAAAAATAAATAAACTCCATACCTCATGCAAAATAAAGAAATTAGTAAGAATAATCCTTGTATACATCTCTCAATATTGAAAAACCTTGTCTTGAAAAACAATATAAATTGGGTTTCAATAATTTCACAACAATTATTGTAAACCCATTCATATATACTTGTCTATCGTTGAACAAATACTTTATCAAATTATAAGTATGAAATATTAAAGTTGTTTCTATGATCCTGACATGGGCTGCTAGCTATTAGTGCAAACCAATAGCATTTATTTAGTAACTGTACAATCATGACAAAAAAATAATTTGAAGGGAAAAAGATATTCAAAGAAAAAAAGGAACCACTCAAGTCAATCTAAGAAACTCTCAATTCCTTAATGAACCATACTGAATGTTTTAAGGATTCTTAAATGAGTCAACATTGTTTAGGTTAAGGAAATTAAGCATGATAGTAAAATCTATTAATAATCAATCTATCAAATAAAAGTACAAAATAGATATTTAATAGATTGAACTTGGTAAGAACATTGAGTCTAAATTCAATTTGGGTAAAATCTAACAAATAATGTTTTAAGAACCAAAAAAGAAAAAACATCAAACTACAAGATAGAATATTTTAAGAAGACATATCTTTTAATCTCCTACAAATAATGGTATGTAAAAAAGATTGTCTTTTAATATCCTTACTTATAAGTTGATATGACCTACATCTTGACATCTAAATTTAAAATATATGAATTCTAACAAAAATAAAGTTTAGTTCTTTTGATTGTATAGTTTTAACATTTTTTTGGAATTGTGAAATAGATATCTAATTAAAAAATATAATTATATTTGATGGATGCAAGTTACAAAATGAGTAACGCTATGACATAAAACAAACCAAAGACGAAAATTTAAAACGAGAATTAAACAACTAAATTGACATCAAAATATTAATTCTTTAACCTAATAAAGTTTTTGAGCAACCTAATAAAGTTATGTGGGCATGTATTATGCATGAAGACCAAAAGAAAGTTATGGTTGTGCTATAGATGTTGCACATATTAGATTGGATTCTGTCTCTCGTTGATTTCATACTACTAAAAATGATAATGAGTATTAGCAGAAATAATTTGGTATGATCGAGATTTTATTATGATTTGATAGCCTCAAGAGGGGGAAGAATGGGTTGGGTGGTACATAATACATGAACACTAATTATTCATTTATTTTTGCATTTTTTTTTGCTATAAAATGGAATTTATTGTTCAAGTATCTCTTTTTATATCTCTTGAAAATTTATACATATACAACAATGTTACAAATCAATAACTATTAAATTAAACTCAACTAGAAAATAAGATATAAGGCGTTGCAAAGCACGTTCTCTTATGCTAGTTAGTATATAAATGTCAGTTTGTTAGCTCGTGCAACTAAATATCAAAATTATATGAATTTGCATTAAAAGTTGTGACAGAAATGAACCAACTAGACAACAAGCCTCTGATTCTGGCATGATGGCTGGGCAGGTTACGTCGTGGCAATTCGGGAGTGAAATTTGATTATGTGGAAGAAAGTTTCATTTTCACTGCACAGGCCATTAACATTCTTTACCCAAATGATTAGCTCTTCATCCGTGCAGTAATGGCAGACAAGGAAATTGTGCGCTTTTTGGAAGATGATATCTTTGTCAAAAAGTGAAAGTGATCAATTTTTTTAATTTTAACTGGTTTAGGCAAATATTAAGCCCATAACATTTCTTTAAGGTGCCACTGCCATCCCGTCTACAGAAAAGTTGAAAATTCCTAACTTTTTCTTTCCATAGAAGTAAATATGGATTTTCTATGTCCATCAACACGAAGCAACTAATTTTCCCTGCATCTAGGCCCATTTCCTTCTTTCTTTCTTTCTTTCCTTTTCCCCCCTCGCCACTAGACACAATAGATTACTCTAAGTAGAGTTTATAACGAAAAATAAGGAGAACTGATTTAGAAGAAGAGAAAACAACCTTGTGACATTGGTCACAGAAAACTATCCGTTGTCTGCTTGCTTCCATATAAACTCACTGAATAGCCTTCATAACTACATGATAACCGTGAAGGCTTGTTGTTGTCAAGTCATCCTCGGCATGGTTAGTAAATATTGATGAAACATTTCATGTTTCAATTCGTTAAGTCTTGACAACAAAAGCTAACCATCGACACGGACCAAAATCAGACTTAAGCTGCCATTTCAATTTTAGATGATTAATTGTCAGTTCTGGACTTAGTTTTATTGACGTAAACCAGCTAGAAAGAGAAGTTTACTGCTTGCATAGAACTGGATAGTGCTACCTCTAGGGTTGACATTTATTACATCTCGGTAGCCAACAAGCACCAGATTCAATATAGATGTTTATCTCTGAGCATCTGAAATTCTCCACTGTTTGGAAGTTCTTCGTATAATTCTTCTGATTTAGCATGCGTTGATGCTCAGCAATGTGAACATAGGCCTGCTACCTATCAAATATGCATTGCGCATTTGAACCCAAAAAAAGAAGAAAAGAAGCCATTTCTGATGGAAATAGTTGTGTCAATACAACTGTATATTTTCTTCACTACTCCTTACGATTTTATTGTTATTATTATTGTATTGACCGCATGCTACAAGCATTATGGATATGCATATTGCTCTTCACTTTTTTCCCCTTTTTTTGAAGTCATACTTAACCACAGAAGTTTTCTTTTTTTTGGAAATTCATTACGGTTTACCCGAGAAATTAAATATGTTACATTGAAAATTAACTAGACGTACTTCTTTTTTGGATGCAATGTAGCATTCATATATATATATATATACACACACACTTTAAACAAATATCTGAGAAGAGAGCAAGTACTACAGGGTTAATTAATGATGTTCGATTGTACTTCTCTATTCCATTAGAGTGTGACTACAATTTGTTTAAGCTTTGAGTTCGCTAATTAACGAGTTGTTTAACCCCCGTTGCGGTGCAGTTGTTCTCGAGAATATTCCTAATTCCAATATATTTGTGCGTTTTAGTAGTTGAAATGAAATGTATGTAAACGCAATATATATATATATATATATGTCATTAGGGGTTGAGAAAATTCAGTTCTGTGCAAACACAAAGAATAAGAAAAGGAAAAAGGAAAAAGATTGTCAACGCCGTATTTTGGTCTTAGTACAAATCACCTGATTCCTGAGAAGCCATATGTTCGCATGCAAAGGGCCATTTGTGCATTTGTTGTGCTTCAGAGTATGATGCACGTAATACTTCTTTTTTTCCTTTTTTTTTCCCCCCGCCAGACAAACCAATCCTACTGTGTAATGATGCTCGAACCTCTTATTAAGTGCGATTAATGTTCACAGTAATCGGATTCCTTCAACTGCTTTTTGTACTAGTAAAGATTAAACTAACTTGGAAAGCAAGAATCAACTGCTACTTTTATGAGAAAACTCCACCGCCATCCGCAATGCAAAATTGTAGACAAAAGGACACAATGTGCATGCGATTCTCAAGTAATCACCCATCAGTCGACACCACATTGAAAAAGGGTCCTAATGAATCACATCCCCTCTCAAAATGGCCCTCATTGGGGTATCATTTGGATCACGAGTCACAACCCCTTTTCTCCTTTGCCCTCCTATTCATGATCAAACACTTCTCCTTTTTTTTTTTTCTTCTTCTTCTTCTTCATTGAAGCCTTTACCATATGCTCCATATCGATGTGGTAGCTAGAATCTTGAACTTTTTAAAGCTATCCACCAAATCTGGTAGCTTGTAGGGTTGCTGCTTAATTTGTTGGAAGTGCTCTTTTCTTTTAAATTTTTTATTTTTGGCGTAATAAAGTACTTTAATTGAATTGTTGTCAAATTAATTCTATATTGCAAAAGCATTCAACCGTTCATGTGGTAGGTCAGCTAGGCAAGGGAGTTAAGACAATCGAATCTATCCAGGAGATACAGCCTGTAACTTTATGAGGCATGCCTTCCATTGATCACGGAGAAACTCTTCCAAGAACCACACGCTCAGGAGGGAGGGAGTGCTGCTTAATTTCAGGCACAGCATTTTTTTTCTTTTCCCCCTCTTTCTTTCTTGATATGTACAGTACTACTAAAGATAAAGTTAAGGGTAAGCAGATTTAACCTAGAAGTTAGAAAATAACACATTTGGAATTAAAACTCCAGGAATGCTACATTTACATAAGTACTCACAAACCAAGTGAAAGATAATACTTGGAATCAAAGTTCTCTTACGTCAATTGAGGCCTAAATTTTCAATCTTATTGAATATTCAATAATGTGTCATTCATTTTTGCATAAGACAAAAGTTCCTCTTTTTTTTTGTCCCCCCCTCCTTTGTAGTCCATAACTTAGCTTATTTCCACAATCTTTTGTTATTAACTATAAAGCATTTCATCTCAACATGAATTTTAAGTTATTCCATAGACTAAATCATTGTGTTGCCTCTAGCCAATTTATGCCCATTCGCTTTCTGCTTAGAATTGGATTCTTTATTATTCCGTTGATTTCTTTTCATTCTTGTCCTAAACAAGCAGTATTAATCAGTAGTCAACTTATTGTGATCCAACTAAGACGATCTGCTGTTGCGTTAAAGTCGCAACAAGATATGATTGGGAATATGATTATCAGTTTGAGTGCAATCGGTCGGTACAATGACTTCATCATTGGTGATCTTATACTTAATTGGTGAACAATTAAATAGCTCATTGACCTTAGTTGTATATCACCAACTGGCCATGTGTGCAGCCATTTATTGGATATTGGTCGATATACAACCACAGAAATAGAATTCCCAAAATAACCAAAAAAAAAAAAAAAGGAGAGTGGAAAAAATTATAGCTAGGAGGTCAGAGTGGACTCTATAGAAACTTAAGAATATAACAGAATACAATTCTATGCTCATTGAGGTGCTAAAATATAGTATTGGAGGAATCTCCATTCAAAATTACCAAAAACTTCAAAAGAATTTTCAAGATCGTTAACAGTACTTAACAACTTTGAGGGCCATATCCTCTCGGGTCTTGGCCCCAATAATGGCAGAATCATTTCTGAAAATTGACATTGCCGACAGTGAAAATAGCTAGCATCTGTACTCCAGGATTTAGTAACAAAAACATTCACTCACTAAAAAGGAATGTATTCGATAAGGAATAAGTAGCTAGCTAGGTAAACCAGAACTGTAATCTAAAATTACGGGTCTGTTTGGATTTTTGTTTTTGGTACCTGTTTTTGAAAAACTGTTTTTCACACCCCAAATGCTATAGTAATACATCAACTAAAAACAATCCCAAAAGCACCAATCCAAACAAATATCTCAAAAACAACTTATACATACCAAAATAAAAAAATATCCCTTCTTCTTCCACCCCAACCGCACTCACCACTCCACCCCTCTCTCATACCTCCTCTCTCTCTTTCTCCCCTCCCTCTCTCCTCCCCTCCCCCCCTCCTCCCATCCAAATTAAAATTTATTTGGAGCATTTTTGGCATTTTAAAATTAAAAATTTATTTGAGGTAATTTTTTTGGGTATTTTTTGAGGCATTTTTAAAATTTAAAATTTATGTGGGATAATTTTTTGGGGCATTTTTAAAATTAAAAATTTATTTGGAGTAATTTTTTGGGGCATTTTTAATATTAAAAATTAATTTGGGATAATTTTTGGGGCATTTTCAAAATTAAAAATTTATTTGGGGTATTTTTTGGGGCATCTTTAAAATTAAAAATTTATTTAGGGTATTTTTGAAATAATTTATTTGGGGTATTTTTTTTTAAATTAACACACCCGCACCACCACCCATCAAATAACTTTTAATTTTAAAAATACCCAAAATAAATTGTTAATTTTATTCCTTTGCTAGGAAGAGACGTTCTATCAAGTTTCAAGTACTTAATGCATGAGAATAAAGATACTGAGTATTAATAGACAGATTGGCTTTAACCAAGAATTGTTCCTTATTTAAAAAGATTTGTCTAATTTTTTTTTTTTTTGTCGAGTATCCTAACTTTGGACTAATCCCAGGCCAAGATGTACAACAATCGCAACAATGTTACTTGTACTAAGAAGGCAACCATCCGACTACATGGGTGGGAATTTGTCTAACGAGTCCTCCAAATTGGGCGCTCCTTGAAGATTTGATTTAGGTGTTAAATTTCTTGAAAAGCATAGTTAATTAAGAAAAATGTATAAGTACAGGAGATAGTAGTAATTATTAATATGCATTCAAGTGATAGATTAGATGTTATTTAAGTGTGTTAATGGTGTGCCCAATTCACACAATTGAATTTTTACATTCAATTAATTAGAGTTTTATCCTCGGATACCCTTTTCTAATCAACTATCGGCACATTTCAACTTCCCTTGCGAATTCTTGAAGTCTGCAATGGAAATGATTTTTTGCCATTTGAACTTTGGCGTTTAGCAGCTCAGAAACAGTAAAAGATCTGAGTGAACATAATAGGAAGGAAAAATCTGGAACAATAATAGCAGCATTTGATTGTGTACAGGCCAGAATCGTGGAAATTGACGGTCCAAATATGGTCTGGAACCCCCTTCACCCCATGTTCCGACAAAAGCACCGGAGAAAGCTCGTCACGGGGCATTACTATTGTGATGAATCTCAAATAAACCATGGAAATTCACAGACCATAATTTGATGGGAAACTGCACATTTACACTATGGATCTTCTTTGAAGATGGAAATGACAGAATTATTGGCCTTTAATCATCGTGAAATTAATTGGATGCACTGTAGGTGAATGCATTTCATTTTTAGCTCAAACTAGGGCTATAATCTTGCTCGTAGGCGATATGGTCAACTGCTCGATTCAACTTGACATTCACTAAGTTCGACTCGAGATTGAGTATGCTAGATCATTTAAACGAGTTAAGTTCGAATATTAGTTTTCCAGACTCAAAAACTTGTCGAGCTTTATCGAGTACTATGTAAATAATTAAAAAAATAAATGTTTAATTATTATATTTTTACTCCTTTAGGTTTAGAAGTTGTATAAATTACCATAATATTGTATACGACTTTAAAATATTTATGGAACATATAGTAATTTGGCATAAAAAAATATAATTTGATAAGAATCTCGAGTACTCGAGTTTGATCTCACTCACAAGAAAACTGAGATTAATCGAATCGAGTTCGAGTTTTCGAACAATCCTTTGAACTCCATTTCTACTATTCAATCGAGATCGAGCAGTACCTGCCAAGTGTTGAATTGAGGTTTGTTGAATTGAGGTTTTGTATAGAGATGCACAAATTCGACTTGATTCAATTACATCTCTAGCTCAAACTTCTTGTTGTTTGGTAACGTCTGATCTTCCAAAATCTTATAGCCCAAAATCTCTAGTGGGATAATTTGAACGAATCTTGTGAATAACAAATTAAAATGCGCGTATAGGAAAAAGCCAGATTGGGATTTGAGTATGGAAGAAAGAGCCAAATGATACTGCATGTGGAACCAGAATACTGCATGTGCATCTGCTTTCATCGGAGCCGTAATTAACCTTACAATCGCTTTCAATGTACAAATTGCATTCGGCGGAAATTAATAATAATTTCTTTTTAATCTCAAGATCTTTTTTTTTTTTTTTTTTTTTTGGGTAGATCTCAAGATCTTTTCATGCAAACAAGACGTAGGGTCAAAAAAAAAACTTACTCCATATTCAACATTTCAATGCAATTTCACATATATTTCCTGGGTAAGAATCAAATTTCACATCTTGATGTTACAACTTAAAACCATGAAAAGATGTCCACGCCATGCAAAATTTGCGTACAAACATATTAACCAGTAAAGAGTCACATATGCTGTGTACCATCTCCTGTTCCTTTTACATGCGAGATCTTGATGAAAATGAAATGCAAAGTACTGTGCATGAATGTGTATGTATGTATGTATCCACTTATCTTTTCAGATGATTAAACCCCAAACTAAAGTACTACTCAAAGTTAATTTTCACTAAATTATCTAGACTTAAGATAAGAAATGTTGGGTGGACGGAGATACTTAATTTTAGATAACAAAATCGAAATCTAACACCATTTTCTTTATAAGCCTGCCAAAAAAAGTAGGGAATGTTATGGCACCCAAAAGGGTATAAAATTTATAGAACGCAATGAACCTCTTATATACCAATCACAAATTAACAATATACTATACTATGTGCAATAACTGTTAATCTATGTTTTGACTGACGAATTGAAAATGATAGATAGTAGCATGAATTATGATTCTGAAGCCCTTCACCCCAATAATGAAGTAGCCACAAAAGAAAAGAAACTAAACTAATCCCTCCCCCCCCTTCCTCTTAGCCTGGCTTTTTAACTAACACTAAGGCTATAACATACATATAGGCGGCATGGGAATTGAGAGGTTACAGATACAGTTGAGAAGAGTGAAAGTCTGAGGGTCTGCAGACTTTCGAGCATTTTGGTATTAAATGAGGGGAATTATTTTTCTCAATAAGGTACTTTTCATTAATATCTCTATATCGCAGCAGATACGGTATCTGATTCGTTCATCTACATTCTACCGGCCGTAATAAATCGCCTGAACCATAAAGCAAATTGAAATTAATGAAGGTGATGGTGTTGCCCGAGCTTATTTATGTTGCATTTAGTAGAAAATCTTTTTGTGTCTTTTTTATCGGAAAATAGCCACTTTTGTCTGTTGATATAAGTGATGGCAGCTCCGATACCCAAATTTGCCTTATATGTGTCACGTAGCATTCCATTCTCTTAATTTTTTTCCCTTTTGCTTTATTCTTTAAAATTCAATTTTCTTTTTTCTTGTTTTTCAATCCTTGTTCTCTCAATTTCACATCACAAAAGGTTCCTGTAAATTAGTGAATTGATTAGCATAACACATAGACTAATCGAGCACGATCGAGATTACTCCCCCATTAATGAAATGCGATGAAAAACTAGAATATGACCCCAAAAAGAAAGTTACATAAATTGTTAACCTAGGCCTTGGTCAATAGTAAAACAAAATTACAATTAAATAAATGCTCCGGTAAAAAAATTTCGAAGGGTCTATAATCATTTGTTAGTTCTTGTCGGTAGACATGTTACGTTTTCATTATTATCCACGAGAAAGAAAGAACAAACTAGAATCAACTTTAATTGGAGTTCAGTTAAAAAATTAATTACTTTTTAATTAGGGGTGAGATAAACAAATACTACCAGAAATATTTAAAAAGCGACAAGGAAAAAAAAAAAAGCAGCAAGAAAGAAGTCCTAATCATAATAAAAGAACAAAAGAGAGGAAATGGGTCTCTGCGGCAAATGGTCGTTGCTCTCAGTGTAGTCAGCTTGCATAGTTGCATGTGCTGAGAATGGAATATGTTTTTCTTTGAATTCTCAAAAAGAGGAAAATCCACCCAAAGACCCCACTTGCTTTTGTCAAATTTCCCAGCCACAAACGCTATCTAGCCACACGCTTTCTTTCCCTTCCGTCCTTTTTTTTTTTTCTCTTTTTTCTTTTTTTTTTTTTTTTTGTTTTTTCTCTCTTTTTTCTTTTTTTTTGTTTTTTTTTTTTTTTTTGGGGGAGAGGGGAGGGGAAGTTGAGTACCTAAACAGTTGCTGGTCCCCGGCTTGGGAAAAAAAGTGTCAGTTAGTTGTTACGTAGCTGACAGAACCACTGAGCCAACAGCCCATCGCCAGATCCAAACTCCTATTTAATCCCCTCTCCAACGCCCCATTTTCTTCCCACCACCATCTTCAATCCCTTCTTCCCAAACCCTCTCCATTTCTCTCTCTCTCTCTCTGCTCATTCGCCAAGTACGTTTCTTTCTGCTACATTCTTGTTTTAATATAATAATTCTCGAAATGTTTTAGATGAGCTGAGGAATAATTCTACATTTGCAATTCCTGTAGTTTTTGGGCTTATGCAAGCAAAATTTTAGACACTAATAGCGAACTTTTTTTTTTTTTTTTTTGAATCTGCAGAATCAAAATGGCTGTCACTGGGTTCTTCTTGGTTGGATTTCTTGCAATGGTCAGCAGTGTCCATGGATATGGAGGGTGGATTGATGCTCATGCCACCTTTTATGGAGGGGGTGATGCCTCTGGGACAATGGGTATGCACCATTTCAGAAACTTGCCTTCTTCTGGCCTGCATGTTAGAGGATTCCTGCAGATTTTGATAATTTTTTTCCTGTTTCTTGCGAATAATTTGTACACAGGTGGGGCTTGTGGCTACGGAAACTTGTATAGCCAGGGGTACGGTACAAACACTGCAGCACTGAGTACAGCTCTGTTCAACAATGGGTTGAGCTGTGGATCTTGCTTTGAGATTAGATGTGTGAATTCTAAATATTGCCTGCCCAGTGCCATTCTGGTCACGGCCACCAATTTCTGCCCTCCAAACAATGCCCTGCCTAACAATGCAGGGGGATGGTGCAACCCTCCCCTGCAGCACTTTGACCTCTCCCAGCCTGTTTTCCAGCGCATGGCTCAGTACAGGGCTGGAATTGTCCCTGTTTCTTATAGAAGGTACGCTAAGCAAAAATTCTTCAAATTTATGAGTTTTTTCCATTCAAAAACTTTTTGTGACCAAGGAGAATTCTGTAACTTTGATACCATATGGGCCTCAGCCATGGTAGTCACCTGATTTGACGAGCAAAAAGTGGGACTAGTAAAAACAGCAAACCTGAAAGGTTTTGGACTTAAATTTAGTGATTATATTTTGTTTAGAAATGTGGATGGTAGGGCCATATGGTAATAAATTCTTTCTTTTACTTTCTTGTGATGTTCCCATCACCATAATAAATAACCACGAGGACTGGACTCGTAGTATTTTTTAAAGCGTACTTCTCCATGACGGGCACATGGGCTGTGACAAAAACCTTCTACTATTGTAGAAATTATTGACATTATTGATTTTTCACTTCTTTAATGGTATTCTCTCCTGCCCTCCAGGTTCAAAATTGGAACTGATCTGTAGCTTTTTTTTTCTTCTCAAATGTGCAGGGTACCCTGCAGGAGAAGGGGAGGCATAAGGTTCACAATAAATGGTCATTCCTACTTCAACCTGGTCTTGGTCACCAATGTGGGTGGTGCTGGCGACGTCCATGCGGTGGCAATCAAAGGGTCCAGGACTGGTTGGCAGCAGATGTCAAGAAACTGGGGTCAAAATTGGCAAAGCAACTCCTATCTTAATGGGCAGAGCCTCTCATTTAAGGTCACCACAAGTGATGGCCGCAGTTTAGTGTCCTACAATGTTGCCCCCGCTGGCTGGTCCTTTGGGCAGACTTACACTGGTGCCCAATTCCGCTGAAGCTGTCCTGCATCATTTAATGCTACTCTTTTTTTTTTTTTTTCAGCTACTGCTATGATTTGCTAGAGGGGTTGACATACTCTTTATGTGGTGGTCACTAGTATTAGTATTATTGTGACTTATTTTCTCTTCAATTTTTCACTTCACTAGGTAATAGAGGGATCTCCAAGGTTGAAACCCGTGGTAAAAATGGAGCTTTTACCGCGGGAGTTATATCCTTGTCTCTAGTTACCATGAGGAGTTTAGCATAGTATAGTTGAGAGAAGATTAAGTATTGTTTTAGGTAGGGTATTGGCCCTGGGGGAAAAATGAGGATGACATATTTTAACATTGTCAGACCTTGAAAAAAACTTCTTCGGGCCATTACCATTTTTTTTTTTGGACCCCTTGGGTTTGTTGTGAGGCAGAAGAAGATGGGCAGAGGTGGACTATAACCACCCGCCTTTAGTAAGTGTATTTTTTATATTTACTATTATTATCTTTGTCTAGTTGGGACCTGATCTTCTTCAGCTTCCTGCTGGAGTTGTAGTACCATGTGGTGGTTAATTTCTATGGAAGTGAATTTGTAAAATCCGATTTGAGTATTAATAGAGGAGTGCTTTAAATTCTACCCACAACTTCTTTCGTACTATTCCAAAATGATGGATTAATATTGGATTTAGGTTCATGCTTAGCTAAATTAGTCCCATGGTTTAAACTCAAAACACAGAATAATAGTTTGGAAGAAACATATGGCTAATGCTAAATTAGTGGACTCAACACAACTTTATATTTCATATGTCGTTACTTTTTTAACTCCCCCACTCCCCTTCTTTTGGGGCTGGGGGGAAGGGGTTGGTGGTGGTGTTGGGCTCTAACTAGTAAATTTTGTACCAAACAAGTGAACACGATGTACAATTTATTCCTGGTAGAGAACATGATCCGCTGCTAGCTCCTGTCAAGTGGTAGATATTTTTTAGTTTCATCAGTTCCGTGGCCTGTACTATTGGTGCTGGAAAGTTCAATTATGTCAGTAAATTGACGAAAATAACTTGTCCATTATAATCCTTTCTTCACATAAGCAGTAGTAGAATTTGCAATATCTATATTTCATTTCCATACATCCTTGTCTCGACCTCAGGTTGTTGTCCGTTCCAATGAACTACAAGGAAATTTCGCACCCTGTGCGAGTTTGTAACCATTTGCCCAAAGGAAGGAAACATATTAATGATAATAATAGAAATTGCCAAGGATCAAACTTTTTTTCTTAGCCACTACTGATTTCTTATAAATGGAAATCGCCAAAGAAAAAGAAGCAAAAAAGTAGTTTTATTAGTACTAATGTAAGTTTGCTTCAATGTTTTCTCATTTTAAAATCCAAAAGCATCCCTAATCCACAAAACTTGGAAATGGAATTGAAGAAAAGTGTAGCAGACAAAGATCCTCGTTGCTGCTCTGCAAGATTCTCTGCCCCCTCCCAAACCCAAAAACAACAAATAAATAAATCAAGGGAGAAGGAGGGGGGAACGGAGGAAGCTGTGGAAGAAATCTCTATGGGAACGGACAGGATTAATTATTTGTTATAGTGATAGATTCGGATGTGATACTGGCCTACGTAAATCATAATTTAAGAAATTAACTGTATCTTACAGCATAAACACAGGTAAAAATATCAAGGAAGAGCATATTTTTTGAGTTTACTTACCATTACTATATTATTAAGCGATAGACACAAACATAATAATCTCTAAAATCAAGAAATTAAGTTATTCATAAGTTTGTTTCTGTCACTTAAATCGTATGCCGTTAATAGTACAAGGCTACAATTTACTTATAATGTTGGAATTAAAACTAAAAGGTAACACTAGGACGACTGCAGCTAATTGGTACTTACACATAATGGGAACTCAAAGCTTGCGATACATGGACCACAAACTGCAAAACCTACTACATAATTTACCATATACTATGTAATTTCAAATAATTTCCCATTCTTTTTACTATATAATTATTATCTCTAGCTATTTCCTCAACGAGCTGCGTCATGTTAGTCTTCGGCATCAGCAACACTTTTTCAGCCGCGTCAGGTGTGTGTTAATAGAATCTTTGGAATAATTTCAAATGATAGTAAGTTGTATCTCTTTAGTTTTGAAATAATTAGAATTGTAAAAGAAAAAAAAATTTTCATCATTCAATCTGGGGACCCACATTAACCAAGATTTCACTTCAAAATTTCATCCCTTTGGAGTCCAGTTACATCAAAAGTCACGTTCTAGTAGCTTCACATTCACTTCCTTCGAAGTTTGAACGTCAAATGGTACAATATAGCTTTAAATTGAAATGGATTCTGGGAAAAAGCGACGGATCCTCAGAGTCCAAACTCGAAAGCCGATATAACAAACTCCGGTCCGGTAGAGAAAACGGGCGGGAAATGAGGTGTGGGTGTCGGACTCGGGCGGGAAAAGCCCCCATGTCCCAAAGTCGGACAGGGACTAGTCAAACCTCAGACTTCCTTTTCACTTTTTCCTACCAGCGGATGATCAGTCTGTCGTGTGTAAGAAAACTTTCTCCAGAATCTAGAGCCCCGTGACTAATATACTCCCTGCCTCCGACACAAAGGCTTATGGCCACAGATTTTGGAGTAAATTCTCCTTTCTTCAAGTCTTTCCTCTCTGTGTTGAGTTGAGCCCCCCAAAATAACCCATGCCTTCTTGCTCTTGGCCTAGTAATGCTATGCCTTCCTACTAGTACTACTACTACTGTTTTGGTAGTTGGTACTATACGACTATTTAATCTTTTAATTCTCTGGTTAGTTAGTACCGATGCAAGACTGCAGTCTCGAGACTTGATCTCCAAATTAATTCTCAAGTGCGTTTGGACCCTTTTTTGGGTTTGTTCGGATGGAAAATTATTTACCAAAATATACCTACTTGCATTATTAATATATTTTTTAATTACTTTTTTATCTCGCATACATCAAATCAAAAAAGTGCTACAGTAATTTTTTCAAAACATTATCTTAAATAATCTACTACCAAAAAATTTTCTCTAAATCATTACTCTGTTTGTTGCTGTTCAAGTGACCTTCTTAGATTAAGAAAGTCAATTGGTTTCCTAAAGTAAAAATTTTACCAGACTTCGGAGAAACTATCATTTATCTTTTTATTCATTCATATCTCTCTATAATTAATACCTGTAATTTACTTTCTTGCATTTACTCTATCCTAACTCAAGAAAGTTGTGAGTATAAATAAGGATAGATTTGGAAAGAAAGAACTTCACAAATGCTTTCTTGATATAATAAAATGATAGACAAAAAGGAACATGGGTTTGGGACATTTGAAGTAGGAGCGGAGAGAGTATTTTGCTTATAATATAATTACAATTCTCATTTAATTTTTTATTTCATATATGTTACATTGCACAAAGTACTACAATAATTATTTCAAATAATAATTATTTCAGAATATAATCACTTAAATATAATAGATATAATTTTAAAACTGTAGACTATAAATTAAAGACATTGTGCAGTAGCAGTTTTCATGGGATAATGAAGAGTAGTGTCTGAAAGGATAGCTGGATCGAGTAAACATTATTTTTATTTTTATTTTATTTTTTCACCTCAGACAATCATTCATGAAGTGTTACAAGCAGCTAATAGTCACTCTCATTAAAAAAAAAAAAAAGGTGCCATTTTTTTCGGTTGAAGAGAGGGAACAAGAAGTTGCTAACGGATTGGTACTTGATTCATATCAAAACATTTTTACACAGACTTGACCTCTCTTGCATTCAAATGCAAACTTTCACTCGGCTCCTAAGACTATGGAGAGTATTTTAAATAATTTTTTGAAATAAAACACTATATCACTTTTTTGATGTGATGTGTGTTAGATAAAAAGGTGATTGGAAAATGTGTTGATGATGTAAGTAAGTAAATTTTGGGAATAAATTTGATAACCAAACAAACCTATATGTTCTAAAAATCACTACAGTAGCACAAAGCCTTTTCAAGAGATTATTTGAAGAAATCATTTGCAATAATATATGGTGCTAATACTTTCTTATGATGTGATGTATACGAGATAAAAATATAGTTGAAAATATAAAAGAGTAGTTAGAAATTGTGTTTATGATACAAGCAAAATACTATTTAAAAAATATATTGGTATCCAAAAATTATCAATGAGAAATTAAAAAGCCAATTTTTTTCAAATTCTTATAAATCTTCTACAAATTATGAGTAAATTAAACAACTCTCTTATGCAATTGTAGAATTACAATTTGCAACCCAAAAGGTCGCACAATCGACAATTTCTTTTTGAATTCTATACTAGGCCATTGGGTGGCAATCAAATGGTCCAGATCAAATGTCAAGAAAATGGGCCGAAAGTTGGCAAAGCAACACCACCCATTGAAGTTTCAAGCTTGGCTGCAGCGGCCTACGATGTTTGCCCCTGCTGTGTCGGTCCTGTGGGCAGAACTTACACCGGTGCCCAATTCCGCTGAAGCTATCCTGCACATACATTCATACTCGTTTTTACCTACTAACTAAGTATGATGTGCAAGGGTGCTTGATATACTTGTGCGGTCACTTTCGACTTATTAGTATTGTGACTATTTATTTTACCTTTCAATTTTTAACTTCGCTACGTTTGGATTGGTTATATTTTGCTAAAAAATTTTGCTTACATCATCGTGATTTTGAATCACCTTTTATCTGGATCATCAGCGTCAAAAGTCTACGGTAGTCTTTTGATTCAACAAATTATCCCAAAATCTCTTGTCCAAACTTCTAAGGTTTAAACCTGTGGCTCCAATGATCAAGATCGAACCATTTGACCTCAAGTTGATCTGAGTCGTTGATTAAAAATTCATTTGAATTTAGCCAAGATTAATCTGAGGCGGGTTGAGCCAATCTCGACCGTTAAATTGGATCGATTTTGAGTTGATTTTGACTGTTGATTTAAAGTTTATTTCAATGATCGAGATTAATTCAAGATCGACTGGACTAATCTCAATCGTTGAAAGTTTTCTTCAATTGCACCTGTAATAGTAGAGGATCCGAATCCGAGTAGCTATGTCCGTGTATCTTGTTACTATGATGCTTTAGTACACTATAGTTGGCCCAAGGAGAAATAACTGAGGTTATATATTAACATTGTCCTTCTCTCGTTTTGTGGCATTCGTTTTGAAGCCCTTTAAAAAACTTGGCAAATTTCTCGAAATAATACTTAAAAAATAAAATCTAAAAAATGGGTCTCTGTAGGTTGGCCTCCAAAATTCATTTTTTCCTCTTAAGGGATTTGCGGTCACACATAATAGCATTGTTTGGCATTCTAGTTTTTTTTGGGGTGTATTTCTATGGATGGTCAGATATTATTGGAGAGACTAGAGTGGCTAAAATGATTTTGGATACTTATAATGAAGATTTTGAGTATTGTCGATGTTCATATTATACCGCTGGTGTGTAATCATCCACAGTTTAGGAAGAGTGGGAGAGTGAGTGTGAGATAGAGACACTCAATTTGGTTCATGTTAACTACTCTCATATAAGACATCGATCCTTTCAGCCAAGCATATCAAGCGTTCAAGTTTTTTGTATATCCTCATATATTCATTCCTAGAAAACATACACAACAAAATATCAAAACAGTTTTTATTTGAAAATCAGTGCCTCGTTGGAGAAATCTGACTTTCTATGTTCTTGCAGTCGCACCATTTTCTGTTTACACAGCCTTAATGGTGGTAAAGTGGAGCTGCAGTGATGGTAGTACGGAGTCCTTAATGGTGCTAAGACTATTAGTTACTATTCAGTCTTAAGTGTCTGCAGAGGACATCATAGAACAGAACAATACTTGTAACAGGTACCTCGGCATAGTGATCAGAAGGGGAAAAAATGGTCATATTTGTATTTTACTGAGGACTGCTAGTCGTGGGCCAACAGGAAATACAAGAAAGGCCTCTTTCTATACAAAACATTGCATGTCTCTTACTTCTTGGACCTTTTGCCATATTAGAATCTGCATCCACGTCTATCTCTATGATCTTGCTGACATTTGATGCAAGAAAATGTGGATATGTCCCATTCAGAGAGAGAGAGAGGAATTAGGAACAGAAACGTACCTGGAATGTGTCGCTTACATTTGTACTTTGTAGGCAGCTGTGGTGAATGGAACTATATATTAAGACTGATTACCTAGAAATTAGTATATAATGAAAGAAATTACAATACTCTAACTAGTACATATTTTGAAGCCTCTGTAAGCTTTGCACTTGGTGGTACCTCCCAGAATTTGGAAATTTGAGTTGTCAGAAATCTCATGTTTTGCTGCGTACCCTTTGTGAGAATCTGCATACGTCGTCTGACTAATTTAATTGCTATTTCAAACTTCACTTCTCGTTTCATTATTGTCATTTTGATTCCTTTGGATTTGACCAACTTTTTAATAGAACTTGATGATTGCTGCATAGTGAATATTTGAGCTGTTTATAGATCACTAGATGGGATGATAGGATTGTACTCATTGTGGAGGCCTTTTTTCCATTGTCAGTTGGGAAATGTTCCACTTCTGTTCTCTTTACGTTCCCTGCTTGTCATGCAGCTGCTGATTTGTATAGAAACGGCAAAGCTATCTGAAGCTTAAGGTTTATATTCGTTTCACCATGTAACTAATCCCGATGTTGATTTTCTCCTCTTGGCTGGTAAGTTTTACAGCTGGTTCTCTACTGGGCAGCTCGTCTGGAAGAGTTCGACTACTCCAATTCCCCTACATCAAGATGAAATAGCTGGAGGATGTGCCTATTTTCCTATTAGTTTCTTGACGTATTTCTTCTGTTATAGCATTTGCTCGGCAGAGGCTTACAAGATGCTTAGTGGCAAGTCAAAATTACAAAAGGATTAGCAACTTAGGATCAGATATCCAAGCTTACAACCCATGTGCTGTTTTTCATTTATTGAAGGGCAATCCTCTTACATTACTAGAGCGTAGACTTTAGAAGATCAGTGTAGTGTAAGAATTAAGATAATTGGAAGGCCTCTATCTCTGTGTGTTGATCTGAGTGCAAAGAATTTTTTACTTATATTATCAACACATTTTGCAATCAACTTTTTATTTCACATACGTCATATAAAAAAAATTGCTACAATAGTTTTTTTTTCAAAAAATTATCTCAAATAAATTACTGTCCAAACAAACTCAATCAGTTTGGACTGCACAAAGACTGGGACCTGACGTCTGGACCTCACAACCTGGGAATCTTGAAAAGTTATGGTGAAACTACCTGTTGCCCCCCGAGTCAATTTGCTCTGTTGGGCTAAGTCTTTGGTAGGCATGTTGAGAGGACGAGCAAAGCAAAGTTGCTTGAACCCACACTTTGATGACCACTTTTGGCGGATGTATGGAGCAAAAGCCCAATTTCAACTTCATCATCTCAAGTAACTTTAACCGGCTTAAGAATCCATTCTCTAAAAGCCGACAAGGTTTATATTTTCTTCAAGACAAAGGGGACTATTGAGCATTAAGGACTCATATGTAGTGGAAATGTAATTTGCATGTGGTGAGATTCTGACCCAAACATTTATAGGTATCACAGGCCAAACTCTTTCGGCCGCAATAATGGGGCTTGGCAAATTTGTATGCATTGACCAGAGGCCAGAAAAAATCTAAAAACCTGGGGGACTAGGACCCCTTTGAATCGTTGGCATTCGCTGTTAAGTATCAGTAAAAGCAAGCAAGGAGAGATGGAATGCAGATATATGCTAGTGAAAATTAAACCCAAAAAAAAAAAGAAAAAAGAAAAGAAAAGGTGATGAAACATATCCAACTATGACTGAGATTTTACAGTTTTATACTGGGTGGATTCTAGCAAGGGTGATTGGTGTACGTGTAGCCTTCGTTTTTGGTGTTTGTTCCCTCCCGATGGATGACTGGATGAGTAGCCTTGGAAAAGATAACTCATGCACCTACACGGTCTAGCTCAACCTTCCTGAATAGTGCAAATCATTTGTTTGTACCAAGGAGCCTCACGTCTTGGACTGTATGATGTACTGGTTTTCTGCATTTGATAAATCATTCAAAACATGCTGTTACTGTTAATCGCGTCAAGCTTGAACTGTTGTTTTCGCAAAAGTAATTACTGCATGACACGCCATCTATACGTTGCAGTGAAATTATTGAGACTTGGGGAAGCTGGTGGGGATTGCATAAGACGTACGAGTGTTCAATAAAGGTCCATTTAAGTTTAGGATTTGGGTGGTTCATTATCCTTCCAATGGCAAGAAAGGACAAACCCCAAGCCAGTTTGGTTTGAAATCTGACATTCTGATGCGATGATGTAATGCTTGCTTGCTTACTAGCTTGAACAATCTGACTCAAGGCTGGGGAGGTGTTGATTATTTACTCGATATATATTTGCCTTTTCTTCTTGGAAATGATCAACTGGAAAGTCTGGATTGGAATTGCCCTGCTCCTGCTCCTGCTACTAATAATTTCTGCGACTGAATTTAATTCTTCAGAAGGGCAGTAGTACCTTTTTCTCTATGGCATTAAATTCCTCAAGAAGAAGAATTTTGTTCTTTTGCTTTGACCTCAATACATGCAAACGTGTGGATAGTTTCCTTTCCGGGTGTTAGGATCAAATCTTTATCTCCATTGTAACTCAAAAAATTGATTATCAAGCTACAGGCTTCATTCTTTTTTTTGGCATCACACAATGGAAAAGGCTAAGAGGCTTTCATAAATATCCCGTAAGTACCAGTAAAGACATTCATTCGCATGAAACTTGCCCAGGCTTGCTAGACAGTACGGTGTGAAACGGGGCATGAACCGTTGGGCCTGTTTTTGTCTGTTTGAAGCAGCACATAGGATGCTGCGCACGTGGACGTGAAGAAGAAGACTAAAAAGTGAGAGAGAAGCAGACTCCAAGACTTTCAAATCTGGACGATGAGAATCTCTCTCTCTCTCTCTCTCTCTCTGTATGAGCTTGTGTGTATATGAAACATAGCAGAAGTGCGTACCCGTTTGGCTATTCCTCTCTCCTCTTTTCTCTCAACTGCGACCGCAAACGAATCGAGTTAAGTCGAACTTTGGTCTTATCAGTCTCGACTCGACTCATTTTTTATCAAACTCAAAAAATAAAACTCGAGTTTGAGTTTGAGTTTAAATTTGAGCTTAATCGAACTCAACTCGAACTCGAAAAAATAATAAATAATTACTTTATTTTTTAAAAATAAATAAAATAATTATTTTTCTTAATAAATAATAAAAATATTAGTGATATATATGTAATTTCACTATTAGAATAAAAATAAAAAATAATATATAGATATTCGAATCTATTCGAATCGGCTCGCGAGCTGTTGAATCTGAGAGAATCGAGTTCGAACTCGATTCGAATATGGAAACGAGTTGATTGATCTCGATCAATATCGAGTTCGAGTCGAGTTCAAACTCGAACCGTTCGTTAGCCACTTGATTCGTTTAGAGCTCTGCCCTCAACCAAAGTAAGAAAATCTCAATCAAATTCAAAGACTGTCCCTGTCTTTCAATGCTCTATGTATCCCACAATTACTCTCTTCCCTGACACTTTCCACCCCATGCACAGTTACATAACTTCTTACACTTTTACATAACCGTACAAACGTAGTAGCTCAGGGTTCCAACCCCTACCCCTACCTTCTTGGCTCTTACTTACTGGACAGTGTGTACATAACATACACTTGTAACTTAGTACCAAATCATACAGTTCCAAGTCAGAAATATCTAAAGGGGTAGTAGAATACTAGTAGTAGTAGTAGATACAGGACAGAAATGACGGTCTGTATGCCCATATCAAAAATTTAATCCAGGATCAACAAACAGAGAGCTGGGCCCAGGACTGCTAGATAGGGGTTCTCAATTTTCATCACTATTCTACAGCATGCACCTTGACTGTGCTCCTCCCTCTTTTATGATCCAAGTAGCTTTATGTTATGAGTGGTTAACATCTAGCAAATCATGTAATGTAAGTGGGGCAGATTAATCGATCTTTACTTTCCATTTATGGTATTAGAACTTTAATGATGTCATCTTTCTTTAAGCAATGTTATGCATGTTCAGATCTTCCATGTCAGTAGTACACTCCTTGGCTACTAACTGACTGTCAAAGATATACTGCAACAGCTTCACCTTTACTGTCTATATCTGGTAATCATTTACCTGTAGATCCATCTCCTTCTTTGGATGGTTCACAGAAAGTCAGTAAAACAAACCCCTAGCTCCTCCCAGTCCCAGCTCTCATGGATGGGACTCTTCCAGTCTCAGTCTCTTTACTACTCTACTCTACTCTACTCTACTCCCCTAATTCAATGTGTTACCTAAACTCATCGGTGGGCCTTAAGCTAACTTTTCTAGACTTGATGTGGAAGAACTGTAACTCTGTTTGTTTTTTTGTACCGAATAGATTGTCATCTCATCCTTGACCAACTGCTCTTGAATTTATGCCTGCAGTTTCTTTTGGGATAATTTCACATACCTCCCTGAGGTTTCTCACATTTTTATCTAGCACCTTTAAACTCTAAAAAATCTTATTTGCCTTCGTTGCTTTAAGTTTTTTGTATAACTTACAACCCATTTTAAAGTATAATACTAAAAATTTAATTTGGAAGAGTGAACATAATTCCGTTCTAAATTTATCCTTCTGTGATCTTGCCTTTTATTATAAAAGCTTTTGTACATTAATAACAAATGAAGAACAAAAACAAACTTGCGAGGTTTCCCAAATTATCCCTTTTCTTTTTTTTTTTTTTTTCTGCCTCACCTCAATTTGGCTTCTCAACTAATGCAAAGAAGAAGCAAATGATGCATGCCAATTACGAGTAATGGAATGAGCTATGTATGCGTTGACTAGAGCTGCATAGTTGCAGTTTACGCATTTATCAGCACTAAAGAAACTAATAGACAATAGGGGATAGTTGTTGACATAATCTACTGGGGTACCAAAGCCCCCTGTATCGGATTAATGGAACAAAACATTTTGAAGTAATCAATGTGCATGTGCAATCATGATCTTGGATGTATGTAATTAGTAGCACATAAGTGGTCTTGTCAAAGTTCGTGAGGATTGATGAGACGGGTCTCTACCATCTACTACCCTTTGCACTCTCTTGTATAGAGCTCAGAAGCACCTAAGAAGCTAAGCTGAAGCTAATGGCTTAGGGTCTTTGGAAGAGGTAGTTGGGAACTATGGCACGCACATTAATTTGTGTCCTTTTGCTTGGGCTATGTGTATTTCTCTCGCTCTTCTGATAGGATGGAATGGATCAATTACTCATCAGGGGGACTCTCTTTGATGGAGCGAAAGGAAGGGCGCATCCTACCCAGCACAGTATCCCCACCACGAAATTCACTGTGGGTCATTCAAAAAGTACTCTTAGCATATCTTTATGTCTTCTGTTCCTCCCTAACGAGTTTTGTCAGGCGACTGTTTGACCGCTAAATTCCTACTGTCCTCTAATCCCAAGTCTAATGGCATTTTATTGTTTCGTTGATATTAATAGTTAATGTTACAGTATTTGGATGGTCATGTAGTGTCTGGCATGTCAAGAAGTATTGAAAGTGTGCTTAATTTCTTTTATTTCAAGTGAAGTATCGAAAAGAAATTAAGTCTATACTAACAAGAAAAGACTCAATGAAGTATAATATTGTGGAAAACAGCAGTCACAGGGGCTTGGCCATCACCAGCCATATGTCCCATGTGTAGGAGAAGCGACTGGCACGGAGGGTTCTGCATGCTCTCTCTCAAGTTTCAAAGTTGTGGGTCTGGCAAGTGCTACCACGTTACAATAATATCCATGAAAAGAAATGACGATGCGTGGTGTCTGGAAAGTAGATTGTTTGAGATAATTTTTTAAAAATAACATTGTAGTACTTTTTTGATGTGATGTATATGAGATAAAAATATGGTTAAAATATGTGTTAATAATGTAAATAAATAAATTTTCATAAATAATTTCCTATCCAAACAATTCAAATTAGAACTGCTTTTGTACATATGCATATGGTATTGGTTGCATGGACAACCATTCAACTTGATATTCAAGGTAGTATTATATGTTTTATTGTTTTTTATAATTATTGCTTCAAAATTTTACTTATTAAATATATTTATTTATTCCATAAAAATAGAATTAGATAGAGTTTGTTTTAATCCCTCGAAATATTTGTTGAAATATTTGTTTCAAAAAAGTTGAAGCATAGGGTTTGCCTCAATAAAATATTATTTGGATAAGTTTTTTGAAACTATACTAACATCACTTTTTGTAATTTGATATGTATGAGATAAAAAAATAGTTAAAAAATAAAAAAGTGATTGAAAAATATATTTACAGTGCAATAAAAAAATTTCAAAAAAATCACAATCCAAACAGATCTGATATCGTGACTTGCCTTGCAAAAGAGTGTGGAATTAACAAAATATTTCTTGAAAAATCTTTTCCACTTTTTTTTTTGGGTTTAATAGTAAGATCTACAAATGTGGAAGCAGAAGTAGTTCAAGTCTTAGTTGTCAGAATCGCGATCCGGATCGTGGGATCTTGCGATCCTACAATCCGGATTATGGTTTTCGATTTCGATCCGATTTTGATACGATTCTACCATTTAAAGATATTATGATAAAAATTTTAATAATTTGATCATAATTTTATATAGAAAATTTTGCTATTTGTTGCATTAGAAACTAGATTCAAAAAATTTAAAACCACACAATTATGTTATGCTAATTCCTTACCTATAAAAAAATGTGAATGTTTAAAAATTGGTATTTAATTATCTCATTAATAAATATTTAAATGATATACACATACATACACACATACGCGTATATAAAGTCAATTTTTTCAATTACCTTGTTCAATAATTGCATTTGGACTCAAAATTGAGAAAGAACAATATTTTTAGTTTAATCAGATTCATTTACAATATGTCACATGTAGTTCCAAAATTTTTATTTAATTTTTAAATTATCCCAAATATTTTAGATAATACGATTTTAATCTCAATTAATAATACTATTATATTAATTGTACATGAGTGCCATTATTTATTGATGTATATGTGAATTGCAAACATCAAAATTACTAGTAAGATTATTTTTTACGATTTTTGTAGGATCGATCGATTCCATGATCCGATCCTACGATCCGATCCTGCAAAGTAAACAACGATTCAAGATAGAATTCCGATTTTAAGTGTAACTTTAGAAGTCCCATGACCACCAGCCACTTTTGAAACTACCATTCATTGCCTAGGCATTGCAATATATGGATGTAAATTTACGAGCCATATTCGACCAAACTGGGGTAGGATTCATGAACACCAAGGGGCAGTTGGGCAAAGCATTACATGTTCACTTTTATTAATTAAAGTTAAACGACTTCCATGCTATTTCTTAATATTTCACTTTCACGTTTCGTGTTACTTTTTTTTTTTTTATTTTTAATAACAGGAAGTGAAAGAAAAATGGAAAAAGAAAGCTGTACATGTTGCATAACATCGTTGCATAAGATTTGCCAATCAAAATTTTCAAGAAGATGCCCCTGCATTTAGAGTTTTGCTTAAATTGTGCACTACTAGCTAGTACTAATTTGCCAAAGGACACCAGCTATATGCCGACTCATTGTTAGCTACGTATGATCTATCTTATTGGTTGTACTCAGTAGTCCATTTCACTTACATGAGAGACTATCTTGTGGCTTGCAATCCCATCCCACGTTAGTGGTTGGATTTTGTCTTGTTTTTAGGGGCTCGTCCTAAATACTGCAAAGCAACAGGGACACTATAATAATGCCCTTTTCCTTTCATGTAGTTCCAGGGGAACAGACCCAACAGAATCTCATGGAGCAGTCATCCTCCTATTCTGTTGTGGGCCACTCACATCAACATTGCGGGGGGGTCTCCTGCTCTTTCGGTGCCCTAGTTGGCCAGCCAGTACTTTGAGAGTCATGAGGATGAGACTTTGAGCATCAGACCTCTGAATTAGCAACTTTAGCACCTCAAGTTATTTATTCGAACACATTGCACCTTTCAGAAGTAAAAAATGTCACTTCTTATGCACAAGCATTGATCTAACTATCTCAAGGATAGTTGAGCTTTTGAAAAACTCTACCTATAAATACATGAACGTTTGCATATAGAGATATTTGTACAACCTTTTGTGTTTTTTTTTTTTTTTTCCTTATGGGACTGCGTTTTCATGCTTGACAAAACTTGAAAGTTTTCATGCTCAAAAGTTATTTTAGCAGTCAAGTGATATTTTCAAAATTATTCAAGCTCTAGGGAGATCAAAAAATAGAAGATGGATTTGCCATTTTTGTGTCAAAATGTAGAGCTTAATTCAGAGGACTGTTCAACAAGAAATAAAGGGGGATTATGAGTCTCTCAGGCTTGACAAATTATAACTCAATTCACTAGAGGGATATCTATACTGAACGTGTAAATGTACAAGGTTTTGTTCTCATTTCTCCGAAATTGGATTACCTAAGATGCACAGGAATTTGTTGTAATCATGCTAAACACAGGCTTCATGTCAAGAAACCAAGCTAAGGACAGCAGATCCTTGGATATGGTTCAAGATCTACGAACTACGTATGCAACGAAGACCCTCATTTTGTTCATATGTAAATGTACTTTTATACAAGAGACATGATGTTAGGTATACGTGTTTAATTCTTCACCCATTCACTAGAAGTTTAATAAATAAATGTCCACTTTGCATAACAAACTCAATCGTTTGCTTTCCCCCCTAAAACAAACCTATTTGTGTGGTACACACCAGACAAAGAAGCCACGGCTGATGTACTCAATAACTAACATTGTTCAGTACTAATTTAGCTACATTAACTAATGTTGATCGATAAGGTGGCTGCCGCTGCTTTACGTAGGCAAAAGATATGATGACCAACAACCCTTTCCAAAGTATTCTTCGAAGAATGCATATATGAAATGGGTTTTGTTGAGAATGTCTTGTCCACTTCCCAGGTTTATCTCATCTAAGGACATCATCACCTGCCGCTATGGACAAAGAAATGATTCTACTTTGTGCTTGAAAGGAAAAAGGACTGGTGATAATGGATGGAAAATTATCACATGAATTTAGTTCAAAACAATCGAAGAAGAGGACTGGATTAGGTGAAGATGCAATTATGTATCATCAATGTGATAAGCTGCTGTTTCTTTGTCTATAATTTCACCCGGATTAAGATACGTTCTATTAATAGTACAAGATATGCCTGACGTGCCTAAACTCTAAACCCAAAACGAAAAGGGCAGAAAGAAAAAGAAAAGCTACTCTAGATTGGACACACGTGTGCTGGCTCGCCTAGCTTTGTAGAGACCACACGTGCACATGGGAAGGCAGAGGGGAAATAAAACAAGGAAAGAAACCACCACAGATAATATGCATGACGAGAGCAACAATAATATGAAATATGTCTTCAGGGAGGGCTCTCTCCTCCGGGGCTGGCCTGAGAACCGCACACAGTTTCACCAGTCAAAACTCCCAACACACACACACACACACAGAGACACACAGAGAAGGATGAGAGACGTACGCACGGTTTTACTGAAGTCCCTTGTGGTGGTCTGAAAAGTTTAGGCATCAGATGCTATTACATATATTGTCCTTGTCTGCGAAATACTGGTATGCAAATACAACCCACACACACACACACACGTTTGGTTCCATTCGGAACTTGCTTGCAGCATTGTTGTCTTCACTCGTAACTAATCCCATCTCATCAAAGCTTTGCAACATCTCCTCAGCTTCCTCTATCAACTTTGTCTGTGTTTTTGGTACAGCATCAATGACCAAGCCAAACACTTCCAACGTTTCTTGCTTACATTCCCGTGAATTGGCTGTATATTCTCTAACTAAAGCCAAATATCTTTACTGCTGCGAATGGGCTCTTTTTGGATGACAAATGATATTATGCAGTCAATCCAAAAAGTTAACAAGAGGTTCCCAAGGCCTAAGCTCATACTATTAGAGGACTTCACGGCTTTTAAATGAGTGATAATTGAATTTCATGTAAATTTAAAACTTTAAATTCTGTACATGTGACGTTTATATATATATATATATATCCACACCTACTTGTATATACACTGACCGTGTGAAAAAATTAATTTAATTTTACAGTCTAGAAACAAATATATGTATGTTGGTATTCCAAATAATTTAAGTTTTGTCAGAATTACCATTTTCTGGATTTTTTATGGAAAAATATAGTGTAGCGATGTGATATATGTGAAGTAAAAAGGTGTTTAGAAAATGTGATCATGCAAAATGTAAAAATTTTTTGGTGGAAAATTGCAATTCAAACAAGGCCTTACTTTGCATAAATTGGTCCATCGTACCTCGTTGAGGTTCACCATTATTTAGAAACAGAAAAAGAGAAAAAAAAAAGTGGGGAGGTATATAGAGACCCTAAGTAATATGATGAGTTCCGCAACGTTCTTAAGTGTGGATTCCAAATTCTTGATTTCTTGCTCTTGATATTAGGAAATTGCATGCTTTCCTCTAGAAGGGCATTTGATTTCGTAAAACAATTGGTAGTATATGAATATGAGTATTCTACTCTCACATCACACGCATGCAAACGAACATCAACAACATATCAACACTTTGAAAGCTGTACCAATAAACTGACATGGCCAATCCGAAGAAAGTAGATATTGACACACCAAACATGCCTCATTGGTTGGGACCCTATACATTTGGTCATTGAGGTTGGAAGTAACTTAGAAAACGGGGACAATTCTTTCGTTGTTTCTGTTCTTATTAATAGAGTGGTTTTCAATTAATTGTTGATAAGGCATTTCAGTTCCTGCTCCTCCTGTTCCTGCATCCTGTAGAATATATATATATATATGTAGAGTCAGGTCTCAAAGTCATTTGACCAAGATGTTTCAGTTTTCACTGAAAATGTACGTAGTACATTCCTGTTCCACTGACACAATTAATGAAACGTATGCCACTAGGTTTTGGCATGCCAGTACATAAAATTGATATTAATACACTGTTTTGTGTTCTCCTCTCACAGGAAATAGTTGAGATTGGACTTTAACATATTTATTTGATGTGTCAATTTATGATTTTTTCCACTGACCGGTGTACTCTCCGTTGAAATCTCACGAGCTTGTGAAATTGTTTCTTGAATCGGATCATTCCGCCAACATTCTGTGAAATAAAATTTAGTATTGTTCAAAACAAAGCAGTGAATAAAATTTTTCATCATCATCATTGTTATCTCCAAAATTGAGACTTCGTTTGGGATAGTACATAATATGATTATTTGCAGAATACCTATGGTCGGCCTTGGACCTATATTTTGCAAATGATAATATCTTTCACACTTTTTTATTTAATTTCCTGCACACTTATATATATATATATATATATATATATATATATAGATATTTACCATACTTGCTCGTTATTTGATCCAAAAAAATATCAAACATTGTGAACATATGATCGTCACTTTGCAAAATTAGTTTCTTTTGTAAAATTCTTAATGTGAAGTATTAAGTACTCATATAATTGAGGATAAGAAACTAGTGCTTGAATAGCTAATTATTTATCTTATTTATTTGCTTACACCATAAGTATATTTTTCAATCACCAAACGTATGTCATATCAAAAAATATTACAGTATTTGAATAACCAGATTATCCTAAATAATTGTTGGAATATGCCAACTTTTTCTACAGATATTTCTAGATTTTAATAAATTGTGTTTGATTTTAGAATAAGTTAAGTAGTAGAAAAATAAGTCTTATTGTTAGGATATTTGTTAACCAAATATTATCTTGATTTGTTAGCAAATATTTTAGTTAAGATTTGATTATGTTATCAAGTAGCTTTTGTTGAGATTTTTTAGAGAATTGTTAGCTAGTTTGTTCCATGTAATCACTATAAATAAAGTATTGATGAATGAAGAAAAAAAGCTCTTTTCTAGCCTTCAATATCTTTTGTGAGCTATTTTTTGCAACACCAAGTGTTGTTTCTTAGTTTATGCCCCAAAAACCAATAAAGTGGTATCAAGAGCCTAAGTCTTAAGGGCCTGTGATTTCTTTTGAGAGTGAATGAATCCAGTGAGAATTCTCTTTTCAGTATAAAATTATACACATAAACTTTTAACACCAAAATGCCAGGAAACAATTTCTTGTCCAACCCTTCAAGTTTCACAGGTGACAACTACCAAATTTGGGCTGTCAAAATGGAGTCCTGTTTGGTAGCCAGTGATCTTTGGGATATGGTAGAAAATGATCCTGTTCCGGAATTGTCTGAAGATCCAACAATTGCAGAAATGAGAGCCTATAGAGATGCAGTCAAAAGGAGATCAAAAGCCTTGACGTGCATTCATTCATCAGTTTCAGATGCAGTATTCACAAAAATTATGACTTGTGAAACTGCAAAGGAAGCTTGGGATGTTCTCAAAGTGGCTTTTCAAGGCAACGATAGAACAAGACAGATGCAAGTCTTGAATCTGAGGAGAGAATTTGAACTCCTTAGAATGAAAGACACAGAAAACATTAAAGAGTACTCTGATAGACTCTTGAATGTTGTGAACAAAATTCGACTGATTGGAGAACAACTTCCAGATAGTAGAGTTGTGGAAAAAGTTTTGGTAAGTTTACCAGAAAGGTTTGAAACCAAGATTTTCTCTCTTGAAGATTCAAGGGATCTCTCCCAGATGACTTTGACAGAATTAGTTAATGCCTTGGAAGTTCAAGAACAAAGAAGAGCCATAAGAAATGACGAAACTATTGAAGGTGCTTTTAAAGCAACAAACAAGGATCACATCCAACAATGTGACAAAAACAAGCAGGAGAAAAATGGCAAAGATAAAAAGGAAGAAGGCAAAAATCCTCCATGTCCATATTGTAAGAAAACCTCACATCTTTCAACATACTGTTGGTTTAGACCTGACATTCAATGTAGGTTTTGTAAGCAAGTGGGACATATGGAGAGAGTTTGCAAAATTAAAGAAAAAGGAAGACATCAAGTTCAGATGGTTGATGAACAAGAGGAGGAGCAACTGTTTGTAGCTACTTGTTTTGTAAACAATAATTCCAGTGCTGAAATGTGGCTAATAGACAGTGGTTGCACTCATCATATGACATATGATGAATCCATATTTAGGAATCTTGACAAGTCACAAATTTTCAAAGTGAGAATTGGAAATGGAAGTTTTATTGAGATAAAAGGTAGAGGCAATATTGCTGTTGATTATGATTCAGGTACCAAAATTATTTTTGATGTTTTATATGTACCTGAAATTAACCAAAATCTGTTGAGTGTTGGACAATTATTGGAGAAAAATTATTCTGTCATTTTCAAGAACAAGACTTGCGTTATCTATGATCCTGTTGGGAATGAGCTTTTCACAGTAAAAATGAGAGGAAAAATTTTTTCTTTGAATTTGCCAAAAAATGACAATTCTGGTGCAATGCCATGAATCAAAAAATTCGGATGTTAATACAATTCAGGAGGAGATAACTGGCCAACCAATTGAAGAAGCCTATGTTGTGAAGATTTATGAGAAGTTACCCAAGAATGTTGGTGCTGGCAAAGTTGATGAAATGCCATACAATGACTATAATGATTATTTTATATCTCTAATAACAATCATTTTATGTGTTACAAATTTCTTATTCAGATTTGTCTGCTGTGCATGGAAGCTTGTCTTTCAATTTACAAAGAAGATATTCCGATATGTCAAGAATGCTATTGCTGATTTGGAGTTTGGCACAAGAAACCAAAAGCAGTGGTTTGTTGATGTTCAACTTGGAAGCAAAAAAAGAAATTTGTTGCAAGGCCTATTTGCAGTTGCAGAATTTTTTACAAGAGTCTTGCCTAAAACAAGGTCTAAAGATTTGCCAAGACAATTCAATATCTGCAGCAAAAGTGGCAAGGAGGAGTGTTGGAATATGGCAACTTTTTCTACAGATATTTCTAGATTTTAATAAATTGTGTTTTATTTTAGAATAAGTTAAGTAGTAGAAAAATAAGTCTTATTGTTAGGATATTTGTTAACTAAATATTATCTTGATTTGTTAGCAAATATTTTAGCTAAGATTTGATTATGTTATCAAGTAACTTTTGTTGAGATTTTTTAGAGAATTGTTAGTTAGTTTGTTCCATGTAATCACTATAAATAAGGTGTTGATGAATGAAGAAAAAAAGCTTTTTTCTAGCCTTCAATATCTTTTGTGAGCTATTTTTTGCAACACCAAGTGTTGTTTCTTAGTTTATGCCCCAAAAACCAACAATAATCTACTATCCACCATTCGTGGTTCTAAACTTACTATAACCTTATGCAGCTTTTTCAACCTCCACATTAAAGGTAAAAGGTCAATATAGAGGACAAACCTCCTCAGTTACAGTTGTTACGAAAAATCTCAAATAAACAGAAAAAACTAAAACAAGAAAAAATGGAAGCAACATTGCTGATTCCCCTTCTCTTCTCTCCTTCAACTATCATGATTGGATAGAGGACTTATCCGTGAGAGTTTGTGTTGCTTCTTTCTAACGCAATTTTCTTAAAATACCAAACTTGTTGGGAGAAGTTTTCCTCCTTGTGAACATTTGGACATCGGTGAATAGTAGGACTGTCTATCAAACCATACCCGCATTTCTTCTCTTACTCGTCAGTCGTCACAAGCTAATGCGGCAAACTACTAGTAGGACTAATTTCACACACAGATATGACAGTTGATATAACATGACGGATTTTGGGAATTTTTTTTTTCGAGAAATTCCGATCAAATACTAATAGGAAATTTTGATGCTATGTCAATGTGTACTTTCCAATTTGTAAATTTAAGGTGTTCTCAAGTCTTACTACTCTTGACTAAGATCATTTTCCTCTTGAAGTTAAATTGACTTGTTTACATTCCATATGTTGCCATGCATTGAATCACAAAAGGTTAAAACTGAGAAAAAGTTAGGATAGCTTATCATAATTAAATACTTCAATTTGGATGCCAATATGTCCAACGTTGTAATGGCTTTTGTACCTCTGTCGTTGGCTGAACTTATGAAACTTAATTAGTCACCGACGAAAGAGATGAAGCGGAAATGATAATTTAGTAGACAGATATTTCAAGTTTTGGTATTGATGTCTGACAAAAAAAAAAAAAAATGGTGTTGATGAGCTATCGTGGGGTCAGAGCCTTGATGTATACGATCACAACAAATGGAAACCTAAAAAAATAAAGGGGAGACCAGTGTAGGAAAGATTAATCAAACTCAACACCAAATGTTATTTGGCAGCATAAATACAAGAGGGGATTCTGAGCTAGTATTACAACAGTCATTTGGCTATCAGTGCTGATAAGTGACAACGTTAATCAATCAGACATTCATGAAAGCTCTAGCTATTTTGGCATCTCTCGTGTGACTTCTACATAATAGTAGGAATTTAAGTACTAATAAAGTCACAAATTTAAGTCTCCAAAATCTCTTAGCTTTTGATAGGCGTCTATGGGCAATTGAAGAAATATTAGTGAGAGTCAAAATCCAACTTTTTTTTTTTTGGGTCTAAAAAAGAGGAGGTTTGAGAGTAAAATCATGAATCTCAAGGTCATCGATTTACGGCCCTACCAATTAAGTTGAGTCTTGACAGAATTTAACTTTTTCTATTAAGTAGTGTGATTATTATCATGCCATACAGAGCGCAGAATGGCCCGTTGGGTAGTTTTTCTTCCTGTTCCATCAAAATCATATCACAAATTTTCATGTGAAAAGAAAAAAATCTATCGCATCAAAATTTAATTTTTATCCTACTTAGAGTAGAATTTGTATATGATTGACGATTATTGCAAGATCAATTTTGTTTGTACATGCAGAATATTGTACCACAGAATCTCCTATTACAAATTTTCAACTGTGACTACAGTTTTTGTGCTGGTATAAGAACGGAGATTTAGCATTCCATGTTGCAAGAGTGCGAGTAAAAGTCATCGATTGCACTCACGGAAATGGAGATCGAACATAATTGTGCTATGTTCTTGACAGGGTTGGTTAAAATGGTATAATCAAAGCTTCATTTTCAGCATTTGACAAGATAAAGGGTGTCTAAGGCCTGTATAACACGAAGCTAACAGACATTATATTTGAAGTCTCTCTTGTCAATGTCGGGAGAGACAGCCTAAGACCTTCACCTCTGATATCATCTGGTGGCATGGATAGCTATTAGGACATGGGAAAAGAGAAGAATATTGAAAACTAGAAAAAGATAGAAATTTCACTGTTCCCCAATAACAGGATAAAGGGGGCAAAAAAATGGAGAAATCTGTTAATCATTCTTATACGTGTGAAGGCGATAGTTTTTTTTTGCCTTTTCTTTTAGAGTTAGAAAGTTTCACTCACAAGTATAAATATTGGGATAAAAAACTTTTGGAGTCAGTGAGGATCAGTCCACTCAGGGTGGTTAATCTACACACCCAAACACACAATACACTTCTCTTTTCTGTTAGAGAAACTTTTGCTGTTTTTCTTGCTCCTCCCAAGTTTCTTTATCTCATCCTGGTTTGCAAACTTCTTCCATTCTTTCTCCTCCTCACTTCACCATCTGTCAAACTTCTTTCTCCTTCAGCTCTGGTCCCCGCTGAAATCTTTCTTTTTGCACCCTTTTTTTATCACGTCATGATCAAGATGAATGTGACCATGTAGAGTTGATGTTAAAGCAAGACCCTTTCTGTCAGAAAGGAAAAAGAGTTGATGGCAATGGCAAACAAGCAGTGTACTAGTATTTATGCATCAAATACAACTAGTAGCTTAAGTATGGGCATTGACAGTTATACATCAGGGGCTTCCTCGTTTCTTTCTTCATCATCATTATCATTATCATCGCCATTATCTTCCTCCTCTCCTCCTTCAGGTTCAATGGGCATGATTTTTGAAGACATGAGCTGTTTGTCCATCAATCCAAACTATCTTTCTCCGTCACAAGATAGCTTACATGAAGGAAGACCTTGTTGGGGTTTTTCTTTTATGCCAAAATGCCTCCTGGAGGAAACCCAAAATAGTGATGCGGGAGAAGGTAAAGGTTCACCGGAATGCAGCGACGGATTTGGAGAAAATGGTAATGAACCCATTGATCTTAATGCTGATTTAAGTGACGAAAAACAAAGCAATAATCTTCAGGCAGTTGGAACCAGAGATAGTGGCCAATCAAAGCCGCTCTGTGCCAGGGGGCATTGGAGGCCTGCCGAAGACACAAAGCTCAGGGAACTCGTAGCCCTTTATGGCCCTCAAAACTGGAATCTCATTGCAGAGAAGTTGCAGGGGAGGTCAGGTAATAACTAGAAACTTAGCTAGTTAGTTCTCCTTGATCAGGAGCTCTATCGTTTCTTGAAAAGTTTCTCATGTTTAACTTTGCCTGTGCATGTTTCTTTTTTTTAAGGTAAAAGTTGCAGATTGAGATGGTTTAACCAGCTGGATCCCAGGATAAATAGGAGAGCTTTTACTGAAGAAGAAGAAGAGAGACTAATGGCAGCACATAGGCTATATGGGAATAAGTGGGCCATGATTGCTAGACTTTTCCCAGGTAGAACAGATAATGCAGTCAAGAACCATTGGCACGTTGTGATGGCTAGAAAGTATAGAGAGCAATCCAGTGCTTACAGGAGGAGAAAGATGGGCCAATTTGTCTGCAGGAGAGTAGAAGATCACGACCGTAGCTTTGTCAGCAGCAGGGATGCGAGTGCACCCATCAAAACAGAACCAACAGGACCTCATCGTCCTCCTAATTACACTCTGATTAATAATTCCAATGGGACACTACTTGGGAACCTAACATCTTGCTCAGTAGGAGGAAATCTTAATGCCGGTGCTGGTGGTGGTGGGATTGCTTGTGGATCAACTATTTCACCCCACATGGCAGCTGGTGGGGAAGCAGTGCTAAGCAATATCGTACCCTCTCGTCACACTGGATATTGCTCATCACAACAAACATCTAGTGACATCTTCCCTGCTGTGTCCCTTAACACAGAGAGCACATTTCCTCGTATATTTGCCTTATTTCGTTGTTTTTAACTGTTTCCTTTTCATACTTGTGGTCTCTAATACTGCATTGTATTTCGGCCATTGATTGTGGATTCTTGTTGTTCTGGTTAGTTGTTTTGGCTTTGTAAGTGTGGAGGAATATTTTTCCTACTCAAACCTTAGGACGAGAGTAACTGATTAATTATTTGATTGCTTAGTTAGTATTAATATAGATTTTACCTCCTTCCCATTTTCATGAAACGGAGCAAAGGCAAACCTTGTTCTTTCCTTTCCACTTTTTGTCCTTTCATGGTAAAAACTAAAAACCAAGAAGTTTGAACTTTCTTCTCTCTGTGTTGTTGTTGTTGTTTTGTTTTTTTTTTTTTTTTTTTAAATCATCCTTTTTAATTATTGTAATGGTAGTACGTAGTAGCTAGTAGGACATAAGTAGCGATTGAACCCACAACCTTGTTTTTTTGGTGCAGGTAACTGCAGCAATGGGATGATGAGCATTTTCAAGCAAGGCAGGCCTTGGGATAGGCCAAGAGATGAATCCAACGTCTCATATCTGTATCATCATCCCGTGCAGCAGCAGATTCAACATCCTCTTTTAATGACTGCAATGCAACAGTCACAACACTGCCAGTACCACCACCCACCTAGCAGCAGCAGCTTCTCATCAGTAGATTATTACCATAACACTAACACAAAAGGAGGAGGAGTGGGAGGGGGAGGAGGAGGAGGAGTGGGAGCATCAATATCAATACCACCACAAGTTTCATCACTACTCTCTACTGCTACTGACCCTGCGTCATCACCACTCAAAGAAGGCAGAATAACCAACCAATGCGAGACCCTTTCCCCACCATTTATAGACTTTCTTGGGGTTGGAGCCACATGAAGTTAAAAAGCCAATGAAAGCTCAAAATGGTTTACTCAATCCCTAGAGAGGAGAGGAGAACGAGATCTCTCTACTTGGTCATTACTGCTAGCACTAGACCACCCCCTGGTGGCGGGTTTTCATTACTAATTTACTACTACCACAACTGAAGAGGCATTTTGTTGAGTCAAAGTAGAAACAGTGCAAGTTCTTTCTGTTTCGTAGCTCTGAAATATCAAAGCCCCCCGTATCTTTCAGAGTTATTACCCCATGTATTGATCCATTCCACCAATAAACAAGCACTCCCTCGCCTCCTCTTCCGCCCCAAAAAACCAACCCCATCATTTTCTGTTGTAGCCTGTTTTTTAGTCTCCATTCTTCACATGATGAAATGAAACCTGGTTGATATTTTTGTGATACTACACAATAAGGTGCTTTTACTACATTCTCTCTCTCTCTCTCTTTTTTTTGCCCTTCATTTGGTATATTTGTAACTTGCTCGAGCGAAAGGGGATTAAGTATCAGAAGAAAAAGAAAGAACTGGGATGTCAAGTAGGAAGCAAGAACTGACAATTAATGTGGCCTTTGACTGATGTAGTCAAGAGGCAAGGCCTGCTTGGTTGGTTAGTGGCTAATTAACACCTGCAGTAGCCAGTTTTGTGGGGGGGGGGGGTGTTATGAAGGTACCCTTTTCTAGTTTATCATGAACTTACAAAACAGAAACGGAAAAACTAAATAGGGTCAAATGATGGAAAGTTTAGTAAAAGTGGTTTTGTTACCTTGATCAAGTTCTGTTATACGAGCAAGTAAAAGTGTTTTGTTTGTTACAAAAAGAGAGGGGGAAGCAAAGGGGTTGTGGGATTGTGTGGGAGCAAAAATCATAGGAGATGGTGATGAGACTTTGAGGGAAAAAGACAAATAAGTAAGACACTGGGGAAATCTGAAGACATCCTTTTCTCATGGACCTGCAAAAATCAGGCACAAATTCTGGTCCTGAACACAAAACCTGCTTCGAATGCAGTCATTATGGTAACTGTTTAACATCCTTGCCTCAGCAAGAATCTTCTGAGAGTGGTCATGCTACCCACATGGGCATGGTTCTATGGAATTGCCCAACAGTCAAATACTACTCTATGTTACACGACAGCCCCCCCACCCCCGTCCCCAGGCCCCCAAAAAAAAAGAGACCCAAAATCCCCATAATCCCCCACATTTTATTCAGACCCCATCAACCGTAAAAGGCATATTTAAAATGGGAAAAAAGAACCAAATAGGGAGTATCGTTTTTATGCCATCATTCCATCGCTGGATCTTTAGACTGTGGAAGAAGCAAATGATTCAATGCGGCCATCATTACTCTTCTGTATATCTGCATTCATCATCGTCAACAGTCAGTTTCAGCTCGAATTAGGCCTCTCTCTATGCTAATATCTTTTCTAATTAAGGAAAGCAAACAGCACATCTTATAGGCATAATAATGTACCTGGCTGATTCATGCAGATTGTCACAGCAGAAAAGATTTTTTTCCTTTCATACTTTTACCTCATATACATCACATCAAGAAAGTGTTACAGTATTTTTTTCACCTAATAATCTACTATATATCTAAACACACTCATTATCAAAGAGTTGTATTTTTCCTTCCCTTTCGTTTTCCCTTTGGGGGCCCCTTGAAAAAGGAAAAGGAGGGGGGTTGGGGGGGTGGTTTTGTGTGTGTGGAAATAAACATATGTTTCTTCTCTCTACACGCTCTTGGAAGCCAACTGCACAGATGCTGGCTGCCTCTTCCCAGCCGACGTCAATGAAACTCCGGCGTGTTTGAATTGGAGATTATTTGACATACTTTTTTTAAAAAATAATTACAACAATTTTTATGATATAATATGACGTACGTAAAATAAAAAAAAAGTTAAAAATATAAAATAATAATGAAAAATACATTTGTTATTGATGTATGTAATTATTATTGTTATTTTTTTTTTTACAAATAAAGACCTATCGAAGCACATGTAAATGAAAATGCATGCGTACATCATAACACAATTTTGAAGTGACTCTTTATTTTTACAGTCACATTTTCATCTCACATGTATCATATCTCAAAAAGTGCTGTAGTAATTATTTTAAATAATATGTTAACTAATTTCCCATCCAAACACATATATTTGTCTTACTTTTGCTTTACTTAATTTCCTAGTGTGACTGAGTAATTGATTTGTGTCTTTCTATTAATCTCTTTGGCTAATCCATCTTAGTAAAGAACACTACCGGACGCTGCTGGGCTTCGAATCTTTAATCTTGAAGTTTTATGCTGTTGATATTCGTAAGATATGTCTTGATGTTTTAAATTATTAAACAGCACATTTCTTGAATTCCTCAAAAAAAAAAAAAATGGAAAAAAGGAAAAAAGGATGCTCTACTCGACCCTCCAACTCTTTACTCCGTGACAAATGAAAATGGTTAACAAAAGCCTCTATTAAGATAGAAAACTATACAGACGAAAGTGTACTTCTACCGTGCTACTAGTGCGTAAAAATAAACTGAATATTAAAAAAACGCAAAACAAAAGAAAAAGAAAAAGGATAAAGTGAATGAGCTATAAGTAGCTTAACTAGGACTCGATATCATTTATTCATTTATTTTTTATTTTTTTTTAAAAAATGAGCACTAGATAAAGACAAAACTCTCCACAGGCAATAATTCAGTTAATTGTTGGAAGCAGTAAAACCTCTGATATGATTAAAATGTTGGCAAATATTTGGCCTTAAAGATGCGTATGCTAGCTACCATTGGGAGGACATGAGCAATGAGTGGGGCTGAGCAACCATACATATGCATGAAACTGCTAACTACGAGGAAGCCAGCTCCTCCTCCTCCTCCTCCTCCACCTGTTCCGTCTGTAGACTGCAGTTGTTTTAAGTTATAGCGTTTGGAAATTTGTGTTGTGTGTTTGTTTTCGGATCAGACTTTTGTCTGCAGTTTGGTTGAAGCCACTCAGTCCTGAAAGATAACAATCTCATGTGGGCCTCTATAATATCCTTGCACTTCCCACACGGGGATTTGCTTTGCTTCCTCGTTTTGGGCTTCTCAAGTTGCATCACATCGCCTGAATTTCAAGAATGGAGTGGTACTATGAATTGCAGAAGGAAAAAGTTGTGACTTTCATTCTCCCCCAAAAAACTTTTTTTTTTTGTCCCGTGACATATTTCTTAATTACTTTTTTACTTTATATACACCATGTCACTGCAGTAAAATTTTTCTATAAAAACTCCCAAAAGCTTCAATGAAAGTGGGCTCTTAGTGAACAGACTATGTGGCTTGTATATATATATTCTGTGTATGACAAAGAATGGATGTAGAATTAACGCATTAAATCGCAATGAATCTAGAAGTCGAGCTTAACAATTTTTTACACAAAATTTATGATGTGTATTTGTTCAAATTTGATCGGAGCAGCCCTTAGGCCCCAGGGAAACCACACACAGAAACGCATCTTCTGTTGTCGGGGGGAGTGGGGCGGGGAGTTGAAATGCCAAAGCAAGGTTAGTAGTTCAATGGTTCCATGCACATATGTTGTAGTCAGTGAAAAGCTTGGAGACAAGAACCTCTTTCGTTTTTTTCTTGCTGCAAAAGAGAAGGAACTTACATGGATCTTCAATACACTAATTATTGCAGTTTTCACCCGGCCACTGGTAATATACATTCTAGACAGCTTTATAGCTTACCTAAAGGGGTTAGAGTGGGGGAAGATAGAAGAGGTGGGGGAAGAATAAAGGAAGAATATCAGCAGAGACACTTGTCCATGAGCGCCACAAACTCTTCAAAATCAAGGACTCCATCGGCATTGCCATCAAAAGCACAGATCATCCTTCTACAGTCCTCCAATTTTGATCCTTCTTCAAGGCACAGCCCACGTAAGACTTTCTGCACCTCGGCCGCATCTATAAATCCATCTTTATTCTCATCAAACACTTGAAAAACTTGCTTAATCTCCTCTATACTAGGCTCCTCATCAAGCATTATCTCGGAAAACTCACTTACTTTCCAATTCTCTAATTCATCGTCATCATCATTACGTTCCTGATCACATGCTATTCCAAGTCTAGCCAACACTGTTTTCATCTCCTCCATGCAAATTTCTCCGTCACTTGGTTGTGCAACAGGGTCTGTACCAACAGCTTTCTTATTGCTAATAATCCCTGTCCTTGTGCTCGTCCTCCATTGGTTCCATTTGGCCAAACAAGGCTTAACAAGATTTCCTAGGGAAAAATGAAGACATGGAAAGATAAAAGCGTAGAACCTAATGCCCCACTGGAGAATTCTGAAGAGACAGAGGAAGCGTAACGGGCCAGAAGCCATGATTTCGATTGTCGAATACACGACGTGAAGATGTCTTCTGAGATGGATGGGAAATCAACTTCTTGCTATTGGAAGATGATGAATTATGCATGGCAGATTGGAAATGCATGCCATATATAAGAAAATTTTAGTAGTACTGGTGAATCCTAACGTGAATAGCTTGTTAAAGGATTTAGAACATGACTGGGAATTTACTAGTAATTCGTCATGAAAAGTCACGTCCTTCTGTTACTTAATTGTTTAGCAAGTGGATTACAAATTCGTGGAAATGTTGGCAACCAAACAAATGGAATGGCCAAGAAGTTCATGACCTGCTGTCCTCACTCTTCATCCGTTCTTTCCTGGAAATTAGTCAGCCAAAAAGAAATTCTTTTGAGCCTTTCAAGCCAAGAGTAAACGCCAACAAGACTGGCTTTGATTTTTGAAGTAGGGTAGTCGAAAGTGCTGGAGGAATTTATGGAAGTTCCACTGCAGTTTGCTCTTCGTACTAAATAGACTAGCAAACAAATTGCTTTGCTTTTGACGATTTTCTGATAATGAATCGTAGCCTTTTTTAAGCTACCAAAAAATATAGCAGCGGCTCCATTCCATCTGAGCAGACGCTGTCTTCCCTCTTGACCCGTCAGGTCATGCTGAGTCAACGTTTTTGTCTCCGTGTTTCGGTGGCCTGTGCTTCTTCCTGCTTAACTACTCAACTGTATTTGCCACCTTTTTTCTTTCTCCCCTTTTGGTTATTTTATTTTTTGTTTTTATCGTAAAGGAAAGAATTTCCTGACTCGAGAGAGCAATAGCACCTGTAAGCTTTTCTTGGTTTAACCAAAGTTTTTCTTGAAAACAAATAAAGATCTTGCTTTTCTTTTCTTAATTCGATTCAAGAGTACCTTAACTTTTAAAGTGGATAGAAAAAGAAGAAGAAGACTTGAGAGTGGAATACTTATCTGTTAAGTGTAATTTATCTTTTCATTTTTCTCAAACAATTACATGGTAAACTAGTTAGCCAGTCTGAGCAACTGCTCCACGGTCATCCTTGGCTAAGCGTGATTAGCTGTGTAAAATAAATATGAATATTATTATTAGTTCCATTCCATCAAGAAGCGTGGGAAAGAACTCTGGAAAAATTAAATATTACTACTTTTTCTGGAAAATGGCTGGATGATCAGTTGAAATCGAACGTGTTAGGTTTGAAATGTGTTTAGGCATGAAGTCACTACTTACCTGTAGTCGTAAAGTCTTTTAGGGACCATGGGGCAGTTGAAAGCCTCTACGCGTGTGGAAAGCTGTTGAAATGGATGATTCTCTTTACTAGAAGATCCAGCGGGTGGTCATGGAGCTCACTTGGATTGGGCTTTAGACACGAAGCAAGATGGTCCAATCATGGGCCGCCTCCTTAATGGGCCACCAGAAACATCAGGCACCTTAGATGCAGTTGTCACTTCTGCCGTCGCGGAAATGAAAAGCTAGTGAGTGACCCTCTCTCACTCTTTTCTGTTCCCATTTTGAGTTGAAAGTTAACATGCAAACAGCCTAATATGGAATCGCTCATCAATAATCACCCAACCGCAGCCCACATTAAATACACAAAAGTTACACACACACACACACACACACACAAGAATATATATATATATATAATGGTGGACGTCACTACACTTGATCATCTTTCTAAAGGGGACTTTAGTGAATTCTACTTTAATGTGGTCCATGATGGGGCATAAAGCATACGTATTGAGTCTTTGGCTATGGGAAGAAAAACCTATGCACATGGCACGCTTTGCTCTAAGTTTCAACAATTTCACGAAAAATATTAAAATGGCAGCCCTTTTCTCAATTTTCTTAGACCTTTGCAAGCTTTTACTGATTTTACATCAAAATTATATGAGAGTTTTCTCTGTTATTCAGCATTGTTTGAATCCTGCACGTCACAATTGGAAGTGAAAAAGGTATGAGACGAATGGAAAAGTAAAACAAAAAAAAAAAATAAAAATCAAGACTATAGCTTCATCACTAAAAATTGCTTTTCTTTTTCTCACTTTTCACGTGTAAGATTTAGCCTATTTTTACACGTAACAATTACCGGTGAATTACATTAATTTACTGATGAAAAATGTGAAACGCAATTGGTGTTCAGTTCTCCAACTGCATTCACGGAGTTATACAGCCGGGATGGATTGGATTGAATGGCCAGGTAATATATCAACTTCAGAGCCGGGCAAATGTGTTTGTTCATTTCAAATATTAGAACTTGCAGATGCGAGACAGTATTATTATTATTGACATCCAGTGTTTGCTCTTGATAGGAAAGGAACAAACATGAAAAGGAAAGAATGAAACACCCATAGAGGATAATAAAAAGTCTCCGCAGCATCACATGCCTGGGGACCCATAACAACTCAACTTCCACAGAAGATGTGGCCTTGGTATTGTTGATAACTGCACTCGGATCCCCCATTTGATCTGTCTGAAACGCATATGTCCACTACATCCTTTAGTACATACCAAGAAAACTTAGTCACCTATATTTCTATGTGGCTGTGGCTGCTTCGGATTTTGTATGTTTCTTGCTAGGTTTCTATTGGCTTGATCATTCAAATGCTTTGCTATTTGGCATTTGCTGCTGTGAGATCCCATATGGGAAGAAGTCGAAAAGGGTGGGGAAGGAAGGAAATAAAGAAACAAGAAAAGAAAAACTTTTTCCCAAGCTATTTCCAACTTTTGGCATCAGCAATTTAGAATGCAGACCCTTTTGGAACGACAGAGAAGGGTCGTTAGCCCTCTGGAACTCATTTTAGTTTTATCTCCACAAGAGAGGGACCAGCTAGGAGAGCCAATTGTTTCTCCCAGATTCCCCCACTTTGGTATCCTTTCTGCTAGACCTGTGAAACGCAGAGTTCACTTACGAAAATCCACACAACTTGGGAGCTCGAATCTTCTAACCATAGTTCACGCCCTCATGGCCGGTGACATCTAAATTCGCCCTAATAATGGTGATAACTAATTTATTCCCTTGTAGACGCACTGGCAAGCCCCCACACGTATGAACACAATGTGATCAAGATGCAAAATAGCATAACATCCCTTACTACCATTTAAATAATAATAATAATAATGATGATGATGATAGAAGTTTAACGGCCCTTCTGCATAAAGAAAGAGGGAAGCTTTTGACTGTGATCTTTGTACAAGATGTTTTGGCCTGATTTTAGAAACCAATAGAAAACTGATATGGCTGGCTTTGGCCTGAACTCAATATCGACAAAGATCCAAGGATTCTGCAGATTTTATGGTCGTTATTTTGCTCTGATGGTCTGCTAGATCAAGAATGGCTCTTATTTCCGGCCGCTTTATTGTTTTGTATGTACCTATACACAATTTACACTCACTTGCAAGTGACAAGCATAAATACCATAGAAGCAACTCTGTGTACCGTTACAAGAAAGGTTGCCTAAAACGCAGCTAGCTGAAACTTTCGAGAATGGCTCCTCTGCAAGCGTTGACTTTGTATTCGCTTTTCCTCTGGCTTCAACAGCTTCTTCAACCGATTCCTGCACTGCAGCTAGATGATCTAATATAATGCAACACTTTCTGCAGTTATTGAAGTGGATAAGATTCTCTCCAGCAGTAGTTATATGTTCAGGTGTAAAACTTAAGCTGCATCCTCCCCACCATCATCGAAAAACTTCAGTGAAGTTTTGATCTTATTATGTGCTCTCACGGAAGCTCTGTGACCGGGAAAATGCTGCTGGATTGGCTTGCATAACCAGTGAAGTATGGGCCACATGATTCTTTGCATCACCATTTGAAGGAAAGGCCTTGAAGAGACTTCCTCGGTTCATTGATTCGCTCTTCTCGTTCTTGATTCCTAGCGTTGACCATATAGAGCTCTTTGCAGCTTCGTTTGGATCATCAATCCTCAATGTCTTAGGAATCAAAATGGAGCTCTCTGTACTTTTACCGTCAAAAGGCTCTTCTTCTTTCAGTAGATTTGCGGGACTAAGAATGTTCCCATTCCTCGTATGTTTTCCTAATGTAGGGGATGCAGGAGTTGTACTCAGGGCAGAATGATCTGGAGACGAAGGTGCTGGAGATAGCCATGGCAAATTCCATGGGCTCGATGCAGCACAACCCCAAAAAGGTGGTGCTGGATAAAATGATATAGGGAAACCAGGAGAACCAAGTGCAGGTGGAGGCAGTGGACTTCTCCATTGAGCAGAATTCCATGGATATGGCCAAGGAGGACCAGAAAAGGGTGGTACAGCTTGAAGATATCCCTGACAATTATTTGAAACTGATTCAGCACTGCCCCCTTTTTCTGTTGAGATCGTGCTAGAAGATCCAGTTGAACGATCTCTTGCAATTTCTCTCGTTCCACAAGGGATAGAGAATCTTTGTTCAGGTACTTGAAATCCGTTTGGAAGATGGTTATGGGGTCTCTCTGCAAGGTTCAATACAGTTGCCATGGACTCGCAAAGCGGTCTCTCTGAACCAAATGTGAGGACAGTGCCATTTGCTTTCAGTGCTGGGATGTGAAACCCATTTGCACCATCACCTCGAGCTGCTTGAAGAGCATCTGAAACCATTATATGACGATAATTGGAGGGGGAGGTGTTCTTATTCTTGCGGCGACCAGAACCAACAGGGACATTTCTCATCGTTCCACCAGCGGTCCAGTATCTCTGACAGTTTTTGCAGAAATATCTAGGCTGGTTGACATTGTAATTGTTGTAATAACAGAACTTGGTATCCATGCTATTACATCTTGGACATGGAAGTATCTTCTCAGGCTTCTTCAGTGTCTTTTCTTCGGAGGAATTGTTGTCACCTAGCTCCTCATTCGTATTTTTGGGTGACAAAGTTTCATTCTCAGCAGAGGAGGTCTTTTGGTCGTCACTTATCCCAGACACTGATGCTGGCTCGGTCGACTCTTCAGCATTTGGATTGGATAAATCAGCTTCTTGTTTATTCTCAGCAAGCTCTTCTCCTAAGTTATTCTGATAAGTTCATGAAAGTCTATATAAGAAAAAAATTCAGCTATGTAGCATTGTGCAATGAAGATCAGTGAAGGAAACAAAGAATCTTTCCGAAGGGAGACTGTCCAAATTCACCACTTAAATGCTGCACATATGATGTTACTTTCTCCAATATCATCCTTGTAGCTCACAGATAAGGGGATTTGACCACTTTTATTGACCGGAAGACAATATTTAACCAGCAAATATAATTTGATCGATCCAAACATAAGAGAGACAAGGTGATACTAGAAATGGAAGATCCTGGAACACTACCTTCCACAAGAAGGGCTTCAGTTAAGCCAACTGAAGAGACACCATTCAGGGTATATGGAAACAAGAAGTATCTTAGTGCTTACGCAAATGTGCACAACTTCAGGTGAGGCATATTCAACTCAAGCCACCAGTTTGAAGAAGTGGATATTGGTGTATTTGTTTCGAAAAATGAATGTATATCCCCTGCCTCCCATTCAAATGCAAAACAGGCTGAGGATTCACACATGAGAAAAATTTACAGAAAGAATACGTGAAGAAATGTGGAATTATTCCGCGTAACGCTTGATCTCAAATCAGTTTTGAAGCTTCATTGAATTTACATATGTGCAACTTAATCATGCAGCAAAAGGTAGCAGGGGATAACGTAAAGTTCAGATTGCATCAACGGTAACAGAACCTAAGCAAGAAAAGAATTTGGCTGAGGTACCAGTACGGTTAAAAGTTCGATTTCAAGTGAACAAACTGGAAATGCAAAATCAGTTTGATATATACTGATCAAGTTTTGGTTAAGCAATACAAAATTCCAGGCGTGGAATCAAAGCAAAAATCAGGTCAAAACTTCGGAGTTCGGAAGAACGTTTACAAGAGCTTATTGGAATTAAAACTTTTGTAGACGTGCTAAACTGATTCAACAAACTTGAAGCTGCATGAGAAGTGAAAGCAAAAAAGTAACTGCTTCGAAGGTTTAAAAGATTTGAATATATGATTGCAACATCATAGAAAAGGTTTTACATGGATACTATAAAAAAGATTATCCTTTACTACGACAATGATTCAATATAAACCCTCTTACCGCCTCAAAACCACCCCCATTCCAAAACCAAACCCACCGCCCCGGGGGTGGGAGGGCGAAATGATGAAAACCTCAACAACACGATGTACCAGAAAAAATAAAGAGAAAACGAACAGCAGTAGATGAAAAATTAGAAGAGTTTGATGACCTCATGATTGGCTGCAGAATTGCGACAATGGGTATTTATCAAATTCATGGAAAACTAATCTCGAAGTCCAATCTTTAATTCAATGACTGGATATTTAATTGACCCCATGATCAAGAAAACAGAGAGTTCACGACTACAAGGCAGCTGAAACTTTTCAGACAAACCAAAATCGACCCATTATTCATTTTCAACATATCTGAAAAGGGTTGTTCTCAAAATCCCACGTAAGATGAAAGGTTTCAACTTGTTCACGTGTGCTAAATACTGGATAGAAGGGGAAAAGAAAAAAAAAATTCTGAAGTTTACCTTTTTATCTTCAGAAGCAGCTGTATTTGACGAACTTTGACGATCATCATGATGATCAACGTGAACAGAACTCGAAACGCAGTTGTTCTGTGGCAATGATATTGTCTTCCCGAACAGTTTAATCTCCGGGTCTTTCATCTCCGACATTCTTGCGGGTAAATTTCCTTTTCCTCTGCTTTCTCCCCTGTTTCTTCAACAGAACAGAGAAGTCTTCTCCTTTCTTATATTTTCCTTTCCTCTGCTCTTCTATGTTAGGAAGGGTGGTTGAAGGGAAGAGTCCAAGAACTTCAATTCAAGTTGAAGCCCAAGGTTTAAGTTTTCCTTTGATTTTTGATCACGCGTTTCGTCGTTTTGCCTACAATTGTTCCTTTCTTGATTTTGGCTGAATAGTGAATACTCTCTATAAGAAGACGGGCAGGGGGAAGGAAAGAGAGAGCTGAAAAGTTTGAATTGCCACGTCAGCAGGAGAAATGAATTTGAGCCACAAGTTCTTTGTGGCCTTGGGAGATCTTTCTATGGTCTTGGGACTTTTACAGGGAGAAAAGGGATGGGTCCTGGCACCATTGGGAGGCTGGGTCTGGCGGGCTCCAATTGGCAAGAGTGAGGGGCTGAGCGGATAGCTTATGATTCCCCAAAAACAGTTGTGTTTAAAAGAAACCAGGTTGTATTTTTTTTCCTTCCTCTTTTCTCCATGTCAGCATACCCTTTCCCAATTACTTCCTTCACTTTCCTGTCATTTGATTATCCTAAAAAGGTTGCCTAAATTCAGTAAATTGACGAAGAGGCGGATATGACATTTTTCTTGTCCAGACTCGAAGTATTTTTGATCCCATCTTCTTCGTTTCAATCTAGTAATTGAGACAAAAATTGCTTCTGAACACACCAAATTCTTGTTAAGCATGAGACCAGGTAAATCAATTTTGGAATCAAAATTGTTCTAAACCTGGAGCGGAACTGAGCTATGCTTTCTTCCTGTAATTTATTCTGGGAGGGTTGGTAGTTCCTCTACGATGCTTAGTGCTTCTTCTTCTTCTTTTTTTTTTTTTTTTTTTACAAGAAAGTTTGGGTGAGTTTGATTTGGTCACCACCACAGTTAGGGCAGGTCTCATCAACTATAGGTTGCATACAAAGTTATTTACATATCACCCACCAACACAACTCTCATCATTGACAACGAGATTCGAACATATGACCTTTTTTGAGAAATGATCGGTTCTTGCCAACTGAGCCAAAATTTGTGTTGGCTATGCTAAGTGCTTCTATGTGCACATAATTTTAGAGGCAACCAAAAGAGGTTCTTTCGTACCATAGCGAAGAGAAGATGTAAGGAATTAGATTCTTGGCATATCTTTAGAGCTTTGGTAGGCTGGAGGTTTCTTTTCTTTTGGTGTTCATTTATATTTATCTGTCTGGCTACAACTAGATACTAGTACAAAACAACAACATCCGTACGCTCCATTACAATCTCAAAATATCATGTGTGGCCGAGATTGTTGAGAAATGGAGTTGAGTTGTATTAATGAAGTATTCTGTGAGTTTTCTAATCCAAAGACTTTACACATCGTTTTGTGGTATTTTCATTGTTCCGACACTTTCCCTTCATGCTTCGTGTCCACTCTTATTCACCAAATACAAATGTCATTTATTTACACTAGAGATTGATCTCATAGCATAGCAGTTTCACGAACACAATCCCAGAGAAAGAATAGTCTCATTTTTTTTTTAAAATTAATCTTCTGTACACTAATAGTGTATATAGTATCACCACTAAATGTATGACAACCAACCTAAATTTGAATTAAGATCCAAATATGTCATACATCCAACCATGATAGTGCATACACTATCAGTGGACGTAAGATTAACTCTTCAACTTTTTAGATAGATAAGAAATTTACCAATTATCGAAGAAGATACAAACTAAAATGGATATATCCCAAGAAATATAATCACAATAAACCACTCAACAAAAACTATTAATAAACATTGAGACACTAGAACATCTAAAGAACTAGGAATGGGAGTCTCATGTCTTCCCAAACTTCATTACTTTTTTCATTGTCAAGAAAAAAGTGAAAAGGTAAACTTTTTGAACTTTATTCCCTAAGATTGCAAAATCCTCTAGCCGAATTGTGAATTAGAAGTTTAGAACCAGAACAATTAAAGTACCAAAAGCACAGGTCAATGAGAGCTCATGAATGCTTCTTAGTAGCACTAGCAAGTATACCTCCTTTCACAAGTTGGTGGTAAAAATGATAAATGCGCCCCCTTATGAAATCCCATGTCCGGATCCAATTGGCGGGTGAGGTTTTGGGCCACCAAGTGGACTTAACAGCATTTAAATACGTCAATGTCTGACAAATGCGAAGCACGTGGCGCCCGGGTCCACGTGGACGCAAGCCATCCAGCTATCGGCTTCGTAGTTCTTACCACATCTCTGGGGCCCTACGGGGACCACATGCCACCTCAGCAAATCACAGTCGCAGGGAGGTGGTTTGGGACCCACCTGCGAAAAGGTAAAGCGAAAAGTACAACCCTCACTAACCCAACAGAGAAAAACATCTGTGCCGTTCAATAATCCAGCCAAGCCTGTGTCACGCCACGTGTCCCAGCTGACGTAATCACGGGCATCTCCTCCTTCCCTTACCACCACATCAATCCCCCGGCCCCCCGGGTGGGCGTATAGAAAGAATCTTTTTTCTTCTCGTGGCTGCCGTTTGCTGATCCGAGAAGGATATCTTCTCTCCTTCTGACACGTGTCCCTCGTTTTTGTTGGCAGATAAGATCGGGTCCACCGTATCTTTTTCTCTTATCTTAAAAGTTCCTGTGATTTTTTCCTTTTAATCTCTCCAAATAACTTTTTTTTTTTTGCTCCCTTCCTGATTTTCCCTGTTGTTTTCTGGCAAATTTCTTAAAATATTGACTATTCCAAAAAAACTCCGCCATTTGGTGCTATTTTTTTCCATTTCTGAATGTATCGGTACAGCACATGGAATATGCGGAACCAGAGATAAAATTTTTTTTTTTTTTTCAAGGCCGTTCCGCACATCCAATGTGCGGAACTAGAGACATGAAAATTTTGTCTCTGGTTTCGCACATTGGATGTGTGGAACCAAGCAAATTTTTTTAAAATTTGCAAAAAGGGGCTCCGGAAATATATATTTGTAAAAATATTTAATACCTAATTTAATCGGATTAAATATTTTTGATCGGTCAAACCTAACGAAAAAATTAAGTAGGTATAATTTCAAATAAATGAGTCATGCATTTTAACAAATCCAATTCAAGTGCATATATCAAACTAAATATACACATAACTTCAGCAATTATGCATATATTGCAATTAGACATTACTTTATCCGAATCGTTTACAGTTACTTTGCCATAATTAAATATACATATACAAACATATAAATATATACGATTATAAATATATAAAAAAATATATAAATATATAAAAATATAAAAATATATATATAAATATATGCAAATATATACAAATATAAATATATATATAAATATATAAATATACATACATACACATAAATATATAACTACATATTTACATACATATAAATACATACAGATATAAATATATATATAGATATATACAAATATAAATATATATAAATATACAAATATATATATATACAAATATATATACATATATACAAATTTAAATATATATATAAATATATATATATAACCCTAAAATGTTTAGGGTTTAGGGTTTGTATATTTAGGGTATAGCCTTTTAGGGAAATTACAAATTTATCAGGTTGGTTTAGGGTTTAGTGTTTAGGGTTTAGGGTTTACTTATATTAGGGTTTAGGGTTGTGGGTCTTGGGTTTACTGTTTTTAAGGTTTAGTGTTAGAAGATTAGGGTTTAGGGTTTTAGGGTTTAGGTTTTTTAGTTGGTTTAAGGTTTAGGGTTTTCTCATATTGGGGTTTTGGTTTTAGGGTTTAGTGTTTAAGAATTTAGGGTTTACTTATATTAGGGTTTAGGTTTTAGGGTCTTGGGTTTAGGGTTGTGGGTTGTGGGTTTAGTGTTTTTATGGGTTAGGGTTTTAAGGGTTTAGTATTAGGAGATTACAGTTTAGGGTTTAGGGTTTTTAGTTGGTTTACGTTTAGGGTTTTATTATAGGGATAATTTCAGAAATGTCCCCTGAGGTTTCTTATAATATCACTTAGCTCCCTTGAGGTTTTGAAAATCTCACTTACTTCCCTTGGATTGACATATTATGTAACATTTTAGCCCCTTTGAAGAAAATGCAAGAAAGATAAAACTTTTATTCCAATACTACCCTTATATTATCCTATTTATGGAATTTACAATAACAATGAAAAATAAATTAAGGTTAAATTTTTACAAGGTATAAATTCCTTGATTTAAAATATTTATTTTAGTTGTATTGAAACAATAAAAAAATTACACTTCGAAAAAATTACACCATCAAAAATTTACACATATGAAGAGATCATTTTAATTTTCAATAAAAACTATATCATATATTAAAACATATTTTTCAAAAAAATTTATTGAATTTCTTAATTATAACTGTACATGAAACTTTTCAAAATATTAATTACTCACCAAAATCCTCCCAAATGATTGACTTTTACTAGATTTAAATTATCATTGTCTTTTGTTATCTCAGTATGACCTCGATGGAGACAAATATAAATTATTATTAGATAGTAATTATTTTTCTTAATATACATTTTTTAGTTTAAAATTTTTATTTGGGTTTGAATTTTTGGTTAAGTAGTTATTAAGAGCAAGGGTAATACTGTCAATTTGTGACCTTGAATAGGAATATTTAGTCTTGTCAAACTGATAAGGGAGGTAAGTGAGATTTTCAAAACCTCAAGGGAGCTAAGTGATATTATGAGATACCTCAGGGGAGGTTTCTGAAATTATCCCTTTATTATATTAGGGTTTAGGGTCTTTGGTTTAGCGTTTAGGGTTTAGGGGTAACTGTCCAATCTTTTATAACATGTTTATAATTATTTACAAAATTTAATACTAAAAACAAACAACACTAAAACTAATTTAATACTAAACACCAAAGCCATAAATCATAAGCAAATTTACTACTACAATTATTTACAAAATTTACATATATATTTTCGGAGCCCCTTTTTGCAAATTTTAAAAAATTTAGTTCCACATCAATGTGGAACCGAGACAAAATTTTCATGTCTCCGGTTCCGCACATTGATGTGAACTAAAAAAAAAAAAAAATTCTATCTCTGGTTCTGCATATTACATGTGCGGTACCGATACATTCGGAAACGGAAAAAAATAGCAACAAATGACGGAGTTTTTTTGGAATCGTCAATATTTTAAGAAATTTGCCTTGTTTTCTTTCTTTCCCCCTTTGTTTTTTCAAATTAATAGTTTGCCAATTAACAACTGAAGTATAAAATCATGCGCCTTTTATTATTAATTTCTATTCTTGGTGTAAAAGGAAAAAGAAGAATACTTCAACCCCTAAGGATGGTCCAAAGTTCTACCAGAACAAGAATTAGATAATGGGATGATTTGCAACAAGTACCAAAATAGGAGGGCCATCAGTTCTAACGTGAGCTAACTTCACAGCCAAATAGGCAAGTTTGCAGGAGGTGGTTTCATATAAATCTCAGATGCATGCCCACAAGCGGTAAAGAAAATGTACCATATTCTGCATGGGGGAAACATCACTGTCTACAATTTGCCCATTGAATATTTCTTCGTGGCAGAAATTTGACTGGCTATTCCTTCTCTTTTCTCTTACATTCTAGGTTCAGACTGTCTTTGGCTTCCATTCTCTCCAGGCTAGTGGGTCCAATTCCATTTATCTTCCTTTTGTTGCTAATGTACTAACTATGACTGTTAGACTTCTTGAAATCCAGAAATCCAGAAATCCGAATTAATTAACAATTTAAGAAAGGGATGGATTAAATCCATATCTCTACAGTTTAAGTCCGCACTTCTAATGCACTAATGACTTGTGCCACAAGTATTGATAACTTGTACTATTAGTGTTAAAAGTTATACTATATATGGATTTAGACTTTATGAGTGTGGATTTAGTATCGCTCTACTTTTTTATATATAATGGCACTCCCGTTGTATATCTTTTTTTTTTTTTAATACAATCTAATAAATGAAAAAAATATAATAAAAAATAATAGTAAGAATGTCACTATAAAAAAGTAGAGTGCCATTGACAAGTTGGTTAATTTTATATGAGATAGTTTGTAGAAAAATGTATTGTAATGATTTGATACATATAAGGTAAAATGGCAATTGGGAAACGTGTTCATCGAAAATGAAAAAATTTTTTGGAAAAAAATGACCTTCCAAACAAGGGTTGGATTACTCATCACAGGCTCATTTTGTTCTGCGGTGGGCAGGGGAATTAGGAACTTCCTATGGGATTTTAACACTAAGACAAGAAGAGTAGATAAGCAAACAAGTTAAAGATAAATTTTAAAAAAAATTTTCCTGGGATTTCTGGAAGAAGTTGACAGGAGAAACATTAACACGTGCATGGCGCATCCGCACTTCATTTTGCATCTTCGGCTTTATAGTTTTTTAAAGCAACCAAAAATGTGTTAGTGTTAGTGTTAGTGTTAGTGTTAGTGCCGATGTCTGTCTGAAATGGAGCAAGTGGCAGTCTGGATTGGGGAAAGAACTAATTGTATATCATCATCTCATCTCAGTATGTCTATTTCAACTCCGCACCATTTCTAGCACCAACCTGCACTACTTCAGTTTTGGGAGGGGAAAAGGCGAAAGACTATCTCCAAAGTGCTACCTCGAGAATGATTACATGCATTTTTCTTTATCATTTTTTAGTGTGTTGCTTTGGTGACTTGCCCCCCAGCCCCCAGATCATGCATCCCTGAGTGACCTTAAATAATTATTAGAGAAAGGATTTCTCTGTCTATTACACACACACCTATTATTTCAAGAATTGATTCACATTTCATTTCTTGTATAGCACAATTTGGAACAATAATTTGCTTCGAATCAACTCGTTACAATGAGGAAGGATACAGATCCCATCTTTGGGAAGCGAAGAGAATAGAAGACCAGGGTGCATGTCTGGGAGGTTACACAAGAAAAGCTCAGCCAAGTATAGATTGTTATCTGGAAGCTCTACTTTAGTTTTTGTCTCTTTGCAGGTGAACTTTTTCATACGCTAGACTAGCTACCTTGGCAGAATTAATTATCGCAGTTTGAAGTATAACTACTCCTGTCATTGATCAACTTACTTGGCAACATTCCACATTTCCACTTAGGTACCCTCTTGTTATCTCCAACCTGGACTATAAGAATTCAAGGTAAAACCAGAAAGCAACGGGGCAATGTAATTGCTCTTTTGTCACCTTTCACTTCGATTCCTTGGTGATTCTACTCTTCATATTGCTTCGTTGACTTGTTGATTTGAGTAAAAGTGCTCCACTATTTCAGCTTGAGAGTAACATGGCATGCAGTCATGGAAGTTGAACTTCCTAACTAATACAATTATACGTTGAACTTATCGTTCCAATTGATATGTGTTCTAACCTCCACTTAAAAGTTAAGCCCCACATGTGGTACTCAGAAATGGACATAGGCAGCTTTCAGTGGAGGGGAACGGAGACTAGCTAGGTTAGGTATGCCTCCATAACAGGGAGGGGATCTTTTTATTATTTCTTGACTTCATTATAGTAATGATTCTTGTATGTTTCAACAACTCTTCCATCAATAAGTATCTGAATATGTTATATATAAATAGAGAACTTGCTACTCTGGAAGCAAACTAGGTTTAGGTTAATCCAGTAAACACTATACTGAAGAATGTGATAGCAAATGGCAGGGGGAGCCCTTCATCTATTAGTGACTTTCCTAGCTTTCTCTTTCCTTCTTCCCCTGGATGCTGCCCCAACATCAAGTAAAAGCTACAGCCCTTATCAAAAGAATGTGAAATCTTCACTGTTTTTATTCTTACGGTATTTGGTTAAGCATTTGATTTGTAGTAATCTTTTATAATTTTAGGGACAATGCATCTGTTGTACGAAGAACGTGCAATTCAAGGAGCAGATGGCATTAACAAGGTATGCTACTCAAATTTCAAATTCTACTCAGCCGTACAGCAAACCTGATGCATTTGCACTTTTTTAAAAAAAATAAAATAAAATCTTTGTCCACACATTTTGGCCTGTGAAATCAGATAAAGAATGCAGAAGTTGAAAGAGACGAGATCCCAAGTCGAAGGATGGATATCCAGGTGAATGACTATCCTGGACCAGGAGCAAATAATCGTCATACGCCCTGAGAAGACAAGGTGCAGCTAGCTTTTGCGCCGGAAGTGTCTTGACTATATAGTCTACCTTCGTATAAATATTATATTACCTCATGTTTGCAGCTTATATAATCTTATTAAAGTAGCTTCCCTAGCCGTGGAAGCAAGAGACACAAATCTAATCTCATGAGTGCAACAAATATTGTATTTATTGTGTCTGTCAGCTCAATATAATCTATAATTATGTCTCCTATATACCTCAAGGGATATATCATTTTATGGGGTAGTGTTGGTGCACAATGGGAAGTACAGTTTAAAATGTTATTTTTAGGCCTTTAGCGCGATGTATCTTTTCAGCTTCATGTCCCGAGCACTACAAAAATGGTTACACTTGCCACTGTATATATATGTATGTAACCCCATTTCTCCAGGTAAAAAGCAAAGAATTCTCTCAAAGTTTACATCAAGTAAGCAGTTTTCTGATTAGAGAGAAACACCTCCTAGATTGAATCAGTAATTAACTATTCTTTGCTGTGAAACAGGTACCGAACGACATAGCTTAGTGTTTTTCTCTTTCTTTCTTTCTTTCTTCCTTTTTTTTTTTTTTTTGAATACCGCTTGGTGTTAGAAAAAAGGAGTTGTACTACCATGACAAAATCACGTTAAAGAATTTCTTGCTTTATTTGTATTTTTTAACAGTTACATTTGTATCTGTTATTGCTTCGCCTTGCCAAACTACTGTTGATGAGGAGATTAAAATAGTATCTACAGTGGTTATAGCAGAGGTTCTAACTGCATATGCCCATGTTGCTGGTGAATATGAGCGTAAGCCAAAACTTTGCTGGATGGTTTGGCTCATTTGCATCTCTGATTCCGTGCCGTATTCACAGGATTTCTGGCGAAGTGGATGCTAATGACGCTATAGATGTGCACCTAGCAAGGGGTATCGTGGAATGGCTGGAAATGCCTAGTATTGATGCATTTCGTCTAATCCGAGTCATATTACTATGCCAAATTAATTTATGGAAACAAGTCATATTATTGAAGAACTTCATGAGTGCTCTAATCAAGAAGAAAGGCATTTGATAACAGAAAACGTTTCAGAATATTTCATGCCGTGACGTCCTCTCGTCTGCTAATGAGAATAAGCACCTGAGGACCTTCCATTTTCGTAGCCTTGGACGCAGAAAATTCTGCGACACATGTATCTGTCACTTACCCTCTAAATTCAAGTGAAGGCAAAAAAAAGATAATAATAAAAAAACAGAGATTTTTTTGAAAAAGCTGTTATTGCTTGCTTATAGTGTTGAAAATGAAGGCGTCAGAAGAATTTTTTGCCCTATTTTGTTTTTGAATCAAAGTTTGAAAACACAAAATAGAGGCTGCAGTTTTCAAAGATCTATCCCAGACCCCTTGATCAGAACCAATGAATTATAACTTAAGTAAGCTAAGGAGATTAAGAGAAAGAAGATGATATTGGGGAATCTTGAAAGAAAAGTTGCAAGCTTTAAAGAAATGTGTAAACCACCTATACTCTCCACAACAGCTGAAAAAGCAGAGAGAAGAGGAGGACATCAAGTAAAGAAAGTGGATTTTAGGTGTCAGCCACTGAAATCTCTGATGGCCATCAGTCCTCTCTTTTCTTAATTTTTTTTTTTGGCCCTTTCCTTTCCTTTTAAATAAGTTTCTCTTTGTTAAGGAATTATATTCAAGACATCACAAGTAATTTGTCCGAAGACATGTGTTTCCCGTGACCAGTGATTCTGATGATACATTTGTTTTTTTTTTTTTTTTTGGTCAAAACCACATGTTCAGATTTTATATATATCTTTAATAATACAAAGTCTTGAGTACAAAAGAGGGCAACTGCCCTATTATCCTCCTGTGCACACTCACTTAGCCACAGGGGAAAACTTTGTTTCCATTTAACATGTGAAACAAGTTTAATAGCAAATTGTGCAAGGTTATGTGCATACATGTTTCCTGTTCTATGTAAAAAAGAAAAGGTACAGTGCTAGAACATTTTGGTCAACGCTATGATGTCTTCAATTAGAGCTGCAATGGTTGATCCCAAAAAAAAAAAAAAAATTAACGTTATAAAAAGGTTAGAATAGGGGTTCTATAATCAATGAAATTATTATGTTTGAAGTTTAAGTCTAATATATTTTTGCATTTCATTTACATACTTCTTTTTATCATTGTTCTGCACGTCTATGGAAATGCTATCCTCCTTGTATGTTGACCAATCCTTTACTTTTGATTATAGACTTCGTTGGGATTGAAAAATTTGATGAAAGATTTGAAATTCACTCAAGTCATTTTAATTGTTCAGATTATCTAAGAGGCTTTTCAATTTATAATTCATAAATATCAAAATATATTTTAGATGCTATGACAATTTGTGATTTAAAAGTTCAAAAACCTCTTAAATAATTTAAACAATTAGATGGATTTGAAAAGTTTTCAAATATTTCATCAAATTCCTCGATCTAAATGAAGCCATAGTGAATTCCTTGGTTGCTTCCTTTGGCCATTTGGTGCAGCATACATATTTTTGGATATAGATTATTTGAGATAATTTTATTAAAAAAAACATTGTAGCACTTTTTTGATGTGATGTATGTGGGATAAAAAGATGATTGAAAAATGCATTGATCATGTAAACAAGTAAATAATTTGGTATCCAAACAGACATAAACCTCAGTCAATAGACTTCGATACAACGTAAACTACCCCACATGCGGTTTATTATTTCTTTTTTTTTTTGGGTGCTTTTGGGTATTATTGTTAAGTCATTGATACTATTTTTCTATATTTTAATTGTCAGACTAGTTCATGTTCCTGACTAGGAATCTGGTCTTTTCCAAGTTCAAATACTAACATTTAGTGATTTATTTTATTTTATTTTTCTGGGCTTCTACCATTTAGCCAAGTCATGTATTATTCGGGTGAGTGAACTAATTCAATGGAGTAGATGTTAGTGTAATACATTGCATGGGACTTCACAGTTGTGGATAATCTAAGCAGCAGAAAAGGCTTGGTTGACATATACTCAAAGAGCAGGAATGTGGGCTTTCCGCAGATTCCAAGTCATTCATTGTCTCTTCCCTCGTAGTCAGGTCTGCTATTGAGCTTGAAGGCATAAGCAAACATAGACGTTGAAGCTTCACTCTTTTGACCAAAAAAAAAAAAAAAAAAGGAAAAGAAATTGGAAATAAAAAACTAAAGAATCAAACAAGAATGTATAGAGTTAATGCGTGACATTTCAAAATGAGATTAAAATCCAGTTTCAGCCGGTATAAGGAAGTGAACAGATACTAAGCAGACAACAAGAAAAATAATAATGTAAAGATACATCTTTCAAACAAATGAAAAAAGTTCTGTAAATATGAAAGACAGCCTGCTTGATTTTTGCGAGTTCGAAATTGACATCGACATTCTTGAGCATAGCTTGAATGGGTACTTCCTTTGGCACCCGACATATTAGGCCAAATTTAAAAGAACGCACGCGTTTGGATAGTAGATTTTTTGGGATAATTTGTTGAAAAGGATACTGTAGCACTTTTTTGATGTGATGTATATGAGATAAAAATATGATTGGAATTTGTGTCGATGATTTAAGTAAAAATTTTTAGCCAAATTAAAGCAATCCCATCAGATGCAATATTATTAGGCCTAGTCCACATAAAAAAAATTAAAAATAAAAACTACAAAAGAAACATATTTAGAATTCACCTATAAAGAGCTTTTCAAGATCACCACATATTTTAACGACAAATGGAATCTCAAAAATCAAGAAAGTCATTTATGGCTTAGAGTAGAATTTTTCATATATTTAATGATGCATCAAAATTTCAACAGATTTTCAATTCGCCAAAGGCAAATTGGAAAACACAAAGATTGTTATCGAGGTCAACAATTAGAAATGTGTTCAAGAACTTTACGTATCAATTCATGTTGAAGTTACCAAGGAGTAAGGAGTTTCTACCTAAAATTCAGCTTTCGAGATGGAATTCAGTAGTAAGTTACTTCAAGATCAATGCCATTTATAGCTAAACAAGTCCACAGATTGATTTATCAGTTTAGACATTAATATACGATCAAAAGCTAGAAAGCTAGAAAGACACATACCAACTGCTTTATACAATTTATCAACTGCAGAGTAATTCCTCAGCAATCCAATCTTTGACAACAAAAAACCCTGCTACCCGATTAACACAATGCAATTTTGCAAATGGATAACAAAGCTCTATATGAAATCAATATACAGATTATTTTACAACAACATTGAAATTTTATATGTTTAAGATTTAAGAACGTATTTATATTTACTGAACCCAATAATTGAATCGTTTTGTATATATTTAATTATTCCGCCTATTACTGTCCCTTCAAACCACCACCCCCATCCCCTCGGCCGCTGCACCACAATTTTGTTGACAAGAATATTTTCAGCACTAGATATGTATTGTTTGTCCGCCACCATTTTGTGAGAACAAGGTGGCAGAATATATATAGTTTTAGATCTCTTTGTTTTTTGTCTCCTATTCCAACATAGAATTTAATGAACGAGAACAAATTTTGTCTCAAGCAGAAGATCATCCTCATAACTTTGAAATTAAAAGCTTCCCTTTCCCAGACTTGCACATTATCCATATTTTCGGTATATATGTATAACCTATAAGATTTTGGGCAAATATTTTGTTATAGGTTCTATATTCATCGTTTTATTTATATATTTATTTATTTATTTTAACCATTCAAGAAGTGGGGTCTTGGAAACAGATGTGCTCCTTAAGTGGGCATTTGACAGCACAAGATGAACAGGTGGGACATCCATTTTTCCGGGGTGAAGGGAAGGGAAGCGCAACAATGTCCTCTCATAGGCACAGAGAAGTCATACTTCAAAATTGCTCGAAAAAGATCTCATTGTAATAAATTAATTGCGAAAACAATAGGTTGCTCATATTGGTAATTTTCAGCCCCAGATGCACAAAGTTAAAGGGTGGAGGAGGGAGCGATTGAATGGTCTGCAAACGAATCCCAGATACTCTAACTTTTAAGCATGTAGAATCTGAGACCAATGCCCATAAGGGGCTTATCTCTTTCTCTGGTCATCCCAGAATAGGGATGGTTTTCATTCTTTAGAAAGCACCGAATTTCTGTGATTTTTGGAGTGTTCGGTTTGTATGGTGAAGGCCCATTAAAAATCAGAAAAAGTTTGGGAAAAATCTTCCTTGCAATATGTCTCTTTTGGCAGCATTAATCTTCATTCTTGATAGTTGATATTATTAGCTGAACTATATGTATGTATTGCAGGCCATTTCTTGGATGTGATACATCACGCATTAGATCATTTAATCGTGCTTATCATTTGACATGCATGTACCACATTCACTAATCTAACATGCTGCTTGTCTGGACCCTACTGCGTACGTACTAACACGTATTTGGGGTGATTTTTAATCTACAACAAATTTGTACTCAGGTTAGTTGCCTGCAGCTCCAAAAAGGAAAGAAGATAGACTATATGGACTACCATTTATGCAGTTTTCTTCTTTGCCTTGGTGAAGTAAGAGGCTCAACCATTCGAAATGACATTCATGAAGAAAAAAAGAAGTTTACATTTTAGATATTTGACAAATATGAATGATCAAATCTTCACACACCAGATTTCACTACCAAAGTACGGTATTATGACTTAATCATTCGAACCCAAGTATGGGCTTGTTCTCAATTGATTATTTTAACTGTTTATAAATTCTAATTTTAGATAATCGGTTTTTATGATGTTCTCGATTGCTTTTCGCGTTCTGATTATAGATTTTTTTTAATGACCAAAAAGGCTAAAATCTATAATCAGTGAAAAGAGTAGGTTTTGGTGATTCTGATTATTCTTTATAATCAATTTCTGCAATCAGATTTTGTAAAATCTAAAACAACCAAGAATAAGGCCTATATACGAGGGATTCTTGCAACCTGTGTAGCAGGCTTGGTGCTGGCATAATGCTAGTACTAAGTAAAACATACAGATAAAACCAAAGTAAGAATGACACACTGCCAACGTCATTTTCAGTGCGGGCACTTATGTAGAGCATCCGTGAATTTTTCTTTAGAGCGGGGAAATGAAATGGAATTGCAATTATTCTTTGGTGGGATGGTGACAAGTTCTTTTTGTTTTCGCTTTTCCTGATTCCTGAGGCCATATTCCTCTCATCTTCTTCTTTCCCTGCTTTTGAATTTGTAACATCTCTCTTCCCCCTTGTCCATGGATATGGATGGGGTCCCCTACTCAGTAGAATAATAATTGATGGTGGTTTTAGGTGACTTTTTGATTCACTGCACCTTCTTCTGCTACTCAACCAAAATACCAAAGGCCAAAGGGTCGTTTGGCATCATCCCAGAATCTCCTTTACTTGTTATGGAACATGATAAAGCCAACAAAGGAGCTTCAAGTCCAGCAGATTGGTTTAAAGGAAAAGCTACCTCCTTCATCTCCTCTTCTTTTTCTTGTTTTCAACCATTTGGGGCCATATATTATCATAAATCGCCTTCATAATTAATATTCCTTTCTTCGAATTTCAAGCAAGGTCTAGACAGTGGTGCAATAATGTTGGGGGCAACCAAAAAAAAAAACAAAGAAAGAAAGAAAGGGCAACTTCATTGCTACGTGATGACCTTTTGATGCCATGAAACTACCCTGAATAGCTCACATATAACATGTCAAGTAAATGAATACTGTCTGGCAGTTCCCCTCTTAATCATGTGATGTGTCCTCTGTTTTCATCTAATTAATGACCTTGAAATATAGAAGCTACATCAAATGGAAAAGGTCAAATATCGATCCAAAATTTCTTTGCACCCTACCCTCCCTTCTAATAGTAGTTTTAAAGTTATTGCTAGATTGTTTTACTAGTGTCTTTTACTTTCATAATGTCGTGTGATCTTATGATTAGCTGATTACCTTTATGGATATACTGTTGCTAAGAGTATGAATAATAATGGTGTAGAAATGTTTTCCTCGCAGTATCCTTTGAACTTGTTATAAAATGGAGGATACTATCTGATTGTATGGCACTGAGAAGGCAATGCTTTGGAAAATCAATCATTGGATTTTGATTCCACTCATCAAGATTGAACACTAGACCGAAAACCAAGAAATTCGAAGTTTGATCCGATCCAATTGACTTTTATGATTTCTTGTTGGCCATTGTTCCTTTCTTTTTTCTTTCATGATCGATCTTTACTCTTTCATCTTTCTTTTCTTTATGGTTTTATAGATCCATATCTGTTAAACACGTCAATCAACTTAGGCATGGGGAGATTGGATTAAGAAAGCTATTATCCTTCCCTATCAGATTGTAGACAGATCAACCTTGCTCTTTTTGTCAAAAATTTTAATCAGCTCCTCGTCATATTCTTTTTCTACTCATCCATGTGAAATTAGGAAAACAAGAAAAAAAAATTTTTTTTTTGAACCCAAAACATTTTTCCCTACACTGAATAACCATTACGTTAGCACAAACCTTTGATCTTTACTTTCTTTCAGTGCTTTGAGTTTTCATTATCTTCATTATTGCTATATGCATAGATATCTTAACAAGGATCAGCTTTACAGGGTACGTTTTGTACAGTTCCCTTCTTTCTTCCCTTTCATGGATGTCTGAAACTTTGGAGATGAAAATAATGGAACAAGTAATTTGGTCATTACACGGTGATAGATTTCTTTTTCTCTCAGTCTTATCTTTTTGTAAAGTACTTTTTTGATAACGTAAATACAGCAAGTTTGTCCTAAAATCTATTGCCAGATTCTTTGATTCCTTCTGCCCTACAACAAACAAAAAGAATCTGCCAATCCCACCACACCCTCGAAAAAGAAAATGTCAAAGAGGAAAGCAAGAACTATAGTTTTGAAAAAGAACGACTCACTTGGATTATCTCTTTCCATCTTTTAAAAGATATGTATTTAACAATCTACGAAAACAAATGGAAACCACTTCTACTAAAAATTGCCTCATTTTAAGGGTACTATTACACTAGAACGTCCACACCAATATGAGGCTTAAGCACAGTACATGTCACTTCCAATACACTCCGATGGGGTTTTTTTCCACTACTAGGTCAGAAAAGAAAAACTCATGAGATCATCATCATTATACATTTTTTTGTTTTCAATTAGAGCTTGTCACAGTTTTGAAAAAGTTTCGTCCATTATACATCATGGTGGGGCAGCCAAATTCATCAGGGAATCAAGCAAAGGAGAGAGAGGAAGAGAATGAGCGTGGGGGGTTGGAAAACAGCAGAATAAAAACAAACCATACACTTTTCCTCTTTTCTCTCCTTTTGAGACCCAAATTTAAGTGTTCTTCTTTCTCTGTTTTGCTGCCTCATAGATTCTTTCCACCATCTGAAGTCAAAGAAGAAAATCTACACACACACACAACAGAAGAAAAAAAAAACTTGAAAGAGAGAAAAACTTGATAACACAAAATAAACCAAGTTTGATATGAAATGTGAAATGAAGAAAGCAAAGGGCCACATCTCATGGCATATATTCCTCCAACATAGCCCTCAGTCATGTTTCCAGATACGGAGTGAGAACATAGGACAGAGTACTAACTACTCCCAATTATAAAAACAACTACAGCTGCCACATATTTTAGGCAGAGCTGCAAGAATCAAAACGCCCTATCCTATGTTATCAACCCAGAAACTGCATTTTCTTATCCCTATAACAGAAAAATGTCTCTACAAAATCAGAATCTGCAAACTAATGACACGGCCCTGGTTCTATCTAGTGATGCAAAACCTAGACTGAAGTGGACTCCAGAACTTCACCTGCGCTTCGTCGATGCCGTCAATCAACTTGGAGGTGCAGATAGTTGAGTACAGAACCGATGCCAATTACCCTTTATACTTATTTCCATTTCTGCAACATATTTTGCTCCATGTTCTAATTCAATTGATAATTCTGTAATGCAGAGGCCACACCAAAATCATTGATGAGGGTGATGGGCATTCATGGATTGACACTGTACCATCTTAAGAGCCACTTACAGGTATGCCATTCCTGAGAATACAAACTTCGATGCACATTTTGTTTCTAGATGATAGTGAAAGTAATGACCTTTTCTTTTCTCTGCAGAAATACAGGCTGGGAAAAAGTCAGCAATCACAACATTTTAATGAGAATAAGCCAGAAGGTAGGCTACATACATAGAACAGGACGAGGTATTGTAGGATTAATAATCCCTTAACAAGATTGATGAATGATTAATATGATGCAGAGGAAAGAGAGAATCAGAGGAGTCACTTTACCCCCGAAGTTTGCGAGGGAACTCAGAATCAGATCAATGAGTAATAACTGTTAGAAAATTTCCTTCTTCATTGGATAGCGAGAATTGTATACAATAGCTTTTTACTGATATCAAAGGTGTCTGCCTTTATCAGGAGCCTGCAGATAGCCGAGGCACTGCAAATGCAAATGGAGGTGCAGAGGAAACTATACGAACAAATTGAGGTAAAATATGCGGTTATTATATAGAGTTCGTCTAAAATCTGAAGTTGCCGATTGTTCTAATTTGTTAGTTTTTCCATTTTTGTATCGATATTAAGGTGCAACGACATCTGCAATTGCGAATTGAAGCTCAAGGAAAGTATCTACAATCAGTTCTGAAGAAAGCACAGGAAACACTTGCTGAGTATAATACTTCTGCTGTTGGAGTTGAACTTGCGAAGGCAGAACTTTCTCAGCTGGTATCAATGGTTGACATTGGCTGTCCAACTTCTTCCGTATCTGCATTGACAGAAATTGAAGGCTCGATCTTAAAAGACACAGAGAATAAGCAATTGAGAAGTAATGGATGTTCACTGGAAAGTTCTCTTACGTCATCTGAGAGCTCAGGGAGAAAGGAACAGACTCAACCAACGCATGAAGTTGATGAAAAGGGCAAGTGTAATGGAAACAATACTGTCCTCTCGTTGATGGAAATGCATCCAGGACAAAACAGCAGATCAAACAATCAAGCCAGGGAAAGAAAAAGAACTGGAAGCAACACTTCGGTTGAAAAACCACCCACCAAGAGATTTCAACCCCAAAAGAGTGATGAACAAACAGGAAAGTTTGGATTCCTGGAAACCTTTGATTTGAATAGATAATATCTGAATGACTTTGATTCAGTTCGAGAAACACTTAAGACTTCAATTGCCTGGGAGTATAGCAATCTAATGGGTATATTCAGTGGCTGGAATTATTTGCAGATCAGTAAAAGTAACATATTTTATGAGCAGTTGGTTTAGTACTATAGTTAGTAGATTGTTTATAAACAAAGCCATGTAAATTGATCTTATGTGAGAAGGCTAAAAGAGCTTGTGCAAGTATATCCATATACATATCCTGTTATATATTCAGTGACTGGAATTATTTGCAGATCAGTAAAAGTAACATATTTTGTGAGCAGTTGGTTTAGTACTATAGTTAGTAGATTGTTTATAAACAAAGCCATGTAAATTGATCTTATGTGAGAAGCCTGAAAGAGCTTGTGCAAGTATATCCATATACATATCCTGTTATATATTCTATCTTTGAATCTGGAAGTGTTTGTCTGAATACATAAAGGATAACGCTCTGGTGAGGAATTTCCTTTTATGAGAAAAAAAATCCTTGGTTACAGTTCAGATAGCTCCACAACCTGACATTGAAAGATATTCTTGCAGGTCACCAGTATCCTTCTCTAGTAGATACGTAAAAATTATTCTTTCTCATCCATCCAGTGAAGCATTCAGCGGGTAGAGGAAGAATCCCACCATTCATTCCGAGAATCCTCTTTTTCTTGCTTTTCTTGCTTTTCTTTTGGGGACAGGAATGCAGAACATATTCATGCCTAGGCAAGTACTTGGAAACTTCAAGAATCCAACACTCAGGCAGCAATTAAATAGCTTAAGATACAAATTTCTAGGAGAACTTGGATATAGTCTGTCCAAAATGGTGCCACATGACTAAAGGAGTGGATACCATCTAATAAGAAAATCAAAATTGTGCAGTACTCAAAGCTAGCACGATAGCAATTTCAGTTCAAGAAGCTAATGCATCAGCAATCAAGAGTCCGGTATTAACACTGGGCAAGCATCGTCCCTTTAGGGACATCCGATAAAATTGGAGCCCTGGGCAAGCTTCATATCTGTGATAATACTAGGTGATCACATCCATTTTCAGAGGAAGTATACCGAACTCCATGACTGAGTTTCAGGCTCTCTAGGAAATAAAGACTCATGAACAAACAGCGAGCGATCAAAATGCCTAATTACCTTGACATATCCTTTTGTCCTATTTTCTAAGGCTTGCTTAATCAGACGACATTACATGAAATGGTACTCCAGATTTCTGAAGTTGTGCTTTTCTGATGCCTAATTGCCAAATGGTTTCTGATCCATGGTCACAGACTTCAGAAAACAAGTCTGACGAATCAAAATGAAATCTGAATCAAACGAATTGTGTTCAACTCTAGTGATTGATTGACTGTGTTCATAGATGACTGTAGAAAACGGACTAGTCCATTGATACCCGTGATCTCTGGGATCACTCTCGTGGTCTCCAAACTGCCTCAGAAAACTACAGCAAAATCCAAAAATCAGCCCAAGCACAGGGTCCTTGGTAGTCCATGTTAAGTGGTTATGCAGCTCGATGTAAGACCAGTGCATTGATCGGTAACAGCCCGTTCATGCTTTGCATCAAAGATTCGACTGGTTTCTCCTAAAGATTCCAACTTTTAGGTTTCACGCATCACCTTCCGAAAACATAATGAGTGCCCGGTCATGCACTCATTTTCACTTTTAGACCATCTACTACCCGAACCATTTCACCCATATCGAGGCTCATCATGTTAAAGGAAACAAATCAACCATAGCAAATGCTGCTTCATGCCGTTAATACGATTATTCATCAAGACAGAATCCATCACATTTTGGGTCATTCAAGACAACATCAATTTTATTAACTTTATTTCCGAATTTTGATCAATGACCCTGAAATCTACTGAACAGCAATTCCAGCAAATAGGTGTACTGGCAGCCACAATGTTATGCGCTAAGAGAACAAAGGGCTCTCAGAGTTGTGAAGGACACTAGTCCAACTCTGCTCTAAGTTACTTTGACAATGCCTTTTATAGTTTTACGTCCTTGTTTACCGTTCGGATTTCTATTTTTTGCAGAATTTGTTGTGCCCATGAAATGAATAAAATAAGTAGGCCTAGTCACATTACAGATCAGTATGATACAATGGGTATTCTCACTTCCGACGTCCACTAAATATTAATATTGGTTATCTCTATGAATCTATTATTTCGTCCAATTATTTGATATCCACACTCCACAGTACAATGTAGAATAACAACCCAACACCCCCCGGCAAATTTATCAGAATAATGTTAAAAGTAAAATTTGTCCGCCATCTAGTGCTATTATTTTTTCTTCTCCATCAACCGGTGCCGCACATTTGATGTGCGGCACCAGAACTAATTTTGAATTTTTTTTTTGTATTTACAGATAAAATTCTGGGGGCATGTGTGCAATTTTTAAAGATTTTCTTACCGGTGCCGCACATTGAATTTGCGGCACCGGTAAGCAACCAAAACCAAAATAATAATAATAATAATAATTCACTTGAGAGGTGCCGCACATCCCTCACATTTAATAAAAATTTTTTTTTTTGTTTGCAACCCTAAAACCCAAACCCTAAATACAAAACCCTCAAAACTCCAAACCCTAAACTATCCGCCAAAACCATTTCAAACAAAAATTTTTTTAATTTTTTTTAAGTTACTGGTGCCAGTATGAGTATGTGATGGACTAAGAACTAATAGGACTTTATATGTGATGGAGTGAATACTGATAGATTTTACATGATTACTAATATAAAATGAAGCGTAGCTAATACTTCTATATTGAAGAAAATGTTGGAAGAAATTTCATCAAGGAGGAGAAGTGGGGATTCAATTTTCCGTTCTTGCCTCTGTTCTGCTGAGTATCTACTAGTAGTACCTTTATTCTTAGTTGCTCCGGGTTGTTTTGTGGTGGTTTTTTTGGACTGATAAAAATTGATAGGTTGTTCCCTTTTACTTGTATGTGGTTTTTTTCTTCTGCCACTTTTTGGTAGTGGATTATCTACTTCTTCTTATCTTTTTTTTTCTGTATCCTTTTTTTTTTTTTTTTGGCTTAACAAGAGAGAGCATTTTTTTAGGTTAAGAAATCCCAGGTGGTCATATGTTTGTGTTGAGATTCTTTAGTGACCGTCAATGTATGCTTCATTCTATGTCTATTCATTCTTTTTCATTTTTAGTTCTTATGATTCTTGTTGTTTCTCCTTTGGTCTGCATCTAGATTTATCATGCATGCAAGTGTAAAATTTCACCATTTTTGTTCCTGCTATACGTCTATGTATCTTTTGCCTTTTTTCCCCTTACCTTTACAATAGACAGAATTATTTGATAGTATGCAAGTGTTTTCTTGTCATTGTGTTTATGATAGTATGCTTATTACATTCTCTTATTGGTATGTTGGTAAACGATGCTTGTTTATATTTTGGTTTATTTGTAGAACTTAAAATATGCTAACTTGTATTTATAACTGCATTTCTATTCTGGTTTCTTGTTATGTTAGATTTGACTGACTAATGACTATTTGATCGGCTTTTAGAAGTGATAAATCTAAATTAACTATGATTCTATGAAATGGGACGGTTTTAGAGTTTTATGTTTAGGGTTAGGGTTTTACGGTTTGGGTATTAGGGTTGCAAACAAAAAAAAATTTTTTTATTAAATGTTAGGGTGCGCATATGATTTTTTTTTTTTTTTTGGTTGCTTATCAAAATTAGTGCTGGTGTCGGACATTTGATGTGCGGCACCGCTTGATGGAGAAAAAAAAAATTCAGTACCAAATGACGAAACAAATTTTGCTTTTAACATTATTCTGATAAATTTGCCACCCCCCAAAAAAAATAAAAAGGCAAAAATTTAGTAAAAATAAAGTTTGTTTCTTTCCTCCATTTTCATAGAAGTAAGCCAATTTTTTAGAGTAACAGCTGAACTGAATGTACACCTTGTTTATTCCCCGTTCACAATTAAGCCCCAGAAAGTAAAAGATGAGCCTTTTTTTCAAGAAAAAAAAAAGGTCACTACAAGTCTAAAAGAAAATGTAACTAATGCGCCGTTTGGTTCAAATTCTACTATCACTATCACTATCGGTATCATAGAATGATCAATGATAATGAATTTTTATGAAAATACATAATGTATTTATTAATGTGGAATAAATTTTATAATTTATTATTTTTCTTTTTCATTGTTTCTTTTTTTCTTTTCTTTTTCTTTTCATTTGTTGAAATATTAACATTTTATTTTCTTATTTTTGCATTTAATAATAATAAAAAGGTAATTAAAATGATTTAAAAATAATAAGATGGCAGATGACTTCTAATAACAAGTGATTAATCAAAAAAGTCATAAAATAGGCCTATTATTCTCATTAATTTATTCTCATTAATCCCAATCAAATATTTTATATGGATATAATTAAATTTAAAACCTATACTGGGTTAAAACCTATTTACCACGGGTCACCGAGTCTAACTCAGTTACTCGCACATCTCGCCCCACAACCGGCCGCGTGACATTAGTCAGTTGTTTGGGAAGAATCACCAGAATCATCTGATCCACTCTGATCGCTCTCCTCACTTCTCCTGTTACGATTACTATTACTGTAAGCAAAACTAACCCAAATTTCTCTCCTCCTCCCGCCTGTATCCCCATTTTTCAAACTCTTATCATCATCCTCCTCAACAGGCATCTCGTGTCTACAAACAGGGCAAGACCCATGAATTCTCAGCCATTTCTCAATACATTCTCCATGGAACCTATGCTTGCAAGGCATCTCTTTAGCCAACCCACCAGCTTCCCACTCTTCCAAGCATATCACACACTCCTCGCCGTCTTCCTTAATTTCCACCATGGGGAGGGCTTCGATGGATGCTTTTGAGGCTGGTGGCTGCCCATCCTTACTAAACAAATCCCTCAACAAAGATTCCAAGCCTGAAGAGCTAGACCCGCTTCCCCTGCTGCCTTCTATCACCACCACACCCTGTGTTAAGGGATTAATCAGGATGATGCGATCCGTTGACTCTCGCGTACTGGGAGGATTTTGCTGCGTCTCTTGCTCTGGGGTAGAGGAATCTTGAGGTGGGTTTGGAGCATTTGGGGTGTTTGTCAAGGCTAAAATGAAGGGTAAAAACGGGGCAAGGTCCCTGTTTCTTGAGTTTATCAGACGTTCGATCACTGATGATGGTTCAGGGTGCTCCGTTTGTGAAGCCATTTGGAAATTGAGGTAGTTCTGAGGGATGGAGAGGAGAGAAATTTGGGCAAAAAACTGTTGATACAGAGCTGATTGAATTGATGGAATTGGGGTAGAAAGCTGGGAAAAATAATATAAGGGGAGCCAGAGATCAAAGAGTGGGTGGGTGGGTGGCAACGGGAAGGTTGTGGAAAGATCTGGAAGAATGGACACATAGTCACATAGTCATAGTTACAGGAGTTAATAATAAATCAGATGTTTATCTGATGGGGGCAGTCATTTTCACTTATCAGCATCTGAGATATTTTGCAGGGGTTTGGATTTGGTGCTAATGAGTTCAGTGAAGTTGTGGTGGGCTAGCAGCCTGTCATGGTTTTCTACTAGGATTATTAGCCCTTCTACCTTGTTGAGAACTCAGAAGCACACTAATTATCAAAAGATGGCATAGATTTTTTTCTTTATGGTAACTGAAAAAGTTTGACACAGTCGGACTAGCTTGCCAATTCTGCAGCTGAAAATATACAAGTTAAGTTTAAACCTTTGATGTTTATCTATTCTTTTTTCCTGTTCCCTCAAAGCCATGTTTAAAAGCAGCTTTTTGCCAAATTTAAAAGGCTGAATCGTATTGGAGGTAAACACCCTTGCTGAGGTACCAATTGAGGTGTAGGACAAACTATGAACAATGAGTTCAAGTGATGTTCCAATGACATTATTATGAGCCCGAGTTCACTGGATTGTGTTTCCTGGGATGGGACTTCTGTTTAGATTATTTGTTTGATCTCGGTGCGGGAATTTTATTTTGACTAGTAATACCTGACGTGCAAAAAATATATTTTCTCAAAATATAATATCATTAATATAAACTAACTTTTCAAAAAATATATACATACATACTGACTTTCTTTTCAAAAATTTTGATTGATAACATAATATTGATAAAAAAAATCTATGACAAATAAATATAATAATTGCATGTCATATACAATTTTTATTGCATTAAAGGAAAAACGAAATGGTTATTCTGCATTCTATTATTGTAAAAACTTTAAAAATGGAAGGTTATCATAACTAAAATAAGTCACTGTATATTTTATTATAATTAGAACATCAAGAATAGAAAATATTCTATTATGTTTTAACCCCATGCATGCAATCAAACTTGAGCAAAATATTTATTGAAATATGCTTATTTTAACTATTGCAAAAGTGATATTCAGTATAATCTCCTCTTTTAGTTCCAAGTAAAATATGTTAGAAGTCATGACCTCTAAAATTGGTGTAAGAATTCAAGAATCTCTTAGATTTAAACTCTTATAGTTTCATATAAAATTTAGACAAGACTAAAATAATATTTTAAGATTCGTTAGGGCCACTCTCAAGTATTTGTAAATTAAAGTTTCAAATCTAAATTTTCATTATATTTCCAAGAAACCTCTTCATAATTAGGTTTCTTTTTTACGTAACTTGAAAAGTATATTTATAGTTTTATTCTCCAATAAATCTTGATTTAAGCAATTTTGTGGAATATGAATGGCTCAATTCATGATTAATATTATCTCTTTATTGTTCCATTTTCCATTTTAGCAACGGTTGCCTTAGGAATCAGAGGAAATTAGGAATAGTGGAAATGGGATGAAGTGAAAGGAAATGAAATAATCAATGAACGGTTTTAGATTAGAGCATTACATTAAATTAATCACCATCATAACTCCAAATGGGGAACCTTTTTTTTTCCTTCCCTTGTAACCATATGACTATTTCATTCCCAGTTTTGTGCATAATTTAGCAAGTATTCATTGATGGCTTGATAAATTTTCATTAAAAAAAAAGCAATGATTCTTTTTGCCAATGACATACTCCTCAACAGAATAATTTGTACATAAAAAATTAGGATAAATTTGAGAAGAACATTTGCAAGCAATATTTTGATGACTTTTTAGAGTTTAAAACATTAAGAAGTGAGGAAAATGAGAGAGAAAGTGTATATAAACACAATTTTGAAAAGTTAAATACAATAAAAAATGTATATAGAATAAATATCATTAGTTTCATTATTTGTCATTAAATATTCATTTGTTTTAATATTTGTCAACCTTGCATCTAAGTATTTTGAAATCATTTTTGCATATTATTTTTCTTAATCAATATGGTGTAGTATGGTGAATTTAATTATTAATTTAACTTTTTGTCTTCTCATTAACCATTAATTGATAACAATTTGTCTTCTCCTTCACCATTATTTTCTTTAAACCACTATGTATAATAGAGTGTAATTCAATCAATATTAAATAATAATGGCATAATGGAAATAAGAAAAACTAAAATCACAATAGTGCTTAAACTTACACTCCAAAATATCAAGACTTATAGTACTTTTATATAGAGTATAGATTATCTGTTTAGTCTTACAAACGCAATTTGGTCATAATGTGGCAGTTAGCCCTCTTTCATTTCAGCAGGTGATTCTACTTCGTGCTTTTAGACTTCTATACTTGCATAAACGTGCACGTAACTTCATTAGCTGAATAATTTATTCTAATTTACACAAAATCTTGCTTGGGGTTTGATCACTTAATTGTTTCCTTCTTGACAATAGGATTTCGTCCTTTCTTGTTCATGCTATCGTATTATGGCTCATGGTAGCCACGAGTCAAATTTTCCTGTTGACATTCTCCAGTTGGATCCACGACAGACTGATGGGTCAAGAAGCTTTTGGTTTTGGGTTTGTTATGTGTAATTGAGCCTTGGTTTTGGGATAGTAGCGTTATTTAGCTCTAGCGTGACTATAAAACATTTTCTTGTTGACTTCGTGGTTTGAGAACTTTTATGTTTGGTTGTGGGATATTTTGGTCTCTCAGAGTGTTAAATGGCACAAAATCATGGACATTATATTTTGCGCATTTTGTTTTGTTATGGAGACTTTCCATGGGTTTCTAAATTTTTTTCCTCTGTTTTCTTATTTGGAATTAACCTTTTTTTATGTTATTATGTGCAATTGATGCCCTGTCAATCAAAAGACAAGTTTCAATAAATAATGCATCAAGTACTTTCTTGAGCCAAATCTCCGAAATGATTCGGGTATTGTTAGTAAATTCAGCCATAAAAGTAACTCAGAGAAAACTATTACTATTACTATAGCCCAAGCAAGCTAATCCACAAATGATAAGGGCACACAAAAAAGAGAGAGGTTTAGTATGGAAAACTTCAACATTATCATTCACCCCCAAGTGTTACTGAATCAGGTTATCAGAGAAAGGATAATATGTAATGCTCTTAATGATCATGGACATGGCAATGGTTTCAAATGCTGTGAGCCCTGGTTCAAGGATCATTCTTCCAGGAAATCTTGTTTTGATCAAGATAGCAGCCCTCATTTGGTTGGTGATTCTAGCATTCTCCGCCTTAAACGTACACGCAGTTGTGTGCGGAGAATGTTGCTTTGATTTTGATGATTTCATTATTTCATTGTTGACAAGAGGATTTCCACCCTTTCTTGTTCGGGGTACCAACGTTTGTGCGTTTTGTTTTCTAGGTCCAAAAGAGAGTAGTATTGGTGTGAGCAAAATAGACAACACATGAGCAGCATGTCCCAAAGTTTTGGACAAAGGTCCAGATATCTACACCGCAGCGAAATCAGCGCAGAGAACTTGGATTAATCCATTCTTGATCTAACCAATGTGTATGTACGTACTCGTGAAAATTAGACCTCACTGAGACAATTCCAGCACAGGGAATCAGAACTTGACAGTGTTGATCAGATGAAATTCAAATTTGTTATCCTGGCAGAATCCTTTCTTTAACCCCCTAACCTCGACATCTTTTCGCAACAGCAGAAACAAATAACCAAAATCCAAGACAGGTTGAAAAAGAGAGTTAGCAATTTCTAGTTTTTAACCTAGATGAGACAGTAAGTTCAAGATTGTTGTGCTTTAGGTAGAAAATGACTCAAGATAACCAAATCAGAAATCTGAAAGGTATTCTTTGTAGTACAAACTTGATTATTTTAGCAAAAGTTACATGAGAAATGTAAGATGGATGGTAAGTATTTTTATATACAAATGAGAACAACTAAATGGCATTAATATTCTTCGAGATATTACGCGAGGAAAGAAGTATATATACACGGGAATTAGGACAAAAATCATTGTCCTAAGGAATAAAATTTGGAATGTAGAATATATTATGGGATGGTGGTGAATCATTTTTTTTTCTGATAGAAAAATGTAGTTTTTATTAAGGATTTGTTGAAAATCGTCCAACACCAGTTGTTTTACAAAATCAGGAGGTGAGTTCCATAGGATTTCAATTAAATTGCACATCTTAGCATAAGTTGTTGAGACATCTGTAACTTTATTTGATTCTCTAGGAATCCAATTTATAACTATATTCTTGAAATAAGGCAAAGTAGCTCGGATATCATCGATAATAGGGTCTATACTAGAGAGATCATCCTCACGATTAAGCAAAAGTTGGATAACTGAAGACGTCAACCTTGAGGGTAAAATTTGGGATCAATTGGACATTGGAATTCATCTTTTAATTGTTTGAGCAAATCGTCAAAAATATCACTATACTATACGAATGTGCAAGTTCATGTCACTAAATTATTTTGTTAGTCAAAAATGTCACTGAACTAACAAAAATGCATGTTTTGTAGCATTCCGTGAAATTGGAGTGTTAAAGCAAACAGAATGGATTTCACGTGAGCTTCACATGTAGGGTTTTAAGGGTAAAATCATCAAAAAAATATAAGTGCACAAATGAACCCAGGACGATCAGAATCAACAATTTAGAATCTCGATTTTTGGTCTTTCTTTCAAATCAAAAGAAAGAAATGTAGGGATCCTCTAAAAACTCAAAATTCGATTCGATGTTCCCTTGAGGGACCCCAACCAAAGAAAAATGAGAGAGACGCAAGAATAGAATTGTAATGTATCATCTTATTCCTAGTATACCAAACAACATCAAAATTCAAGCAGATCAGATATCTCCTCAATTCTGGTAAAAAGGTCACACCAAAAGTTGATATCCTCATGGGTGAAGGGGTTAAACCCAGACCCCCCATGATGGAGTACCGAGACAGTGAATTGTCCTGTGAAGAAACAACATCTTGCCAGATATCCAGATGCAGTTCCTGGTGTTTGTTTGAAACTGAATCACCATCACCAGAATTAGTCAAGTATATCTCGGTCGGGTCATCAGGAATTGTGGTGGCGGTGGCATCCGTGAAGGACAAGGAGAAGGAGATATCGTCACTGCTGGAGGAACATTGCAGCGGAGAGCTCTGATTATTCGCATCTCTTTCTCGTTCGCTTGCAATCATATTCACGGGACTAGAATTTGAATCTTGACAGTGAAATTTGGGCTTTCTCCACTGGTAGTGCTTTATTTGTCTCTGGTGCTTTGGTTTGTTTTTTCTGACGGCCTGGCTTGGGCTGCTACTGGTTGAGCGGTGGTAGTAATCTCTCCTTCAAGTGAGTGTGCCATAAATTTCTCACTTTTTTTAAAGCAAATTCGATTATCTCATAGTGCATCTAATGAATCTTCCACTATCTCTTAAAAAACTCACCTCATCATAAACACATTTAATGTACCTTCTTGCTGGGTTTCTATCGGTCCAAGATGTCTTCAAAATGATCTTTTTTCCACAGTGACAAATCAGAGGTTTAGCAAAGATTCCAACATATTTTGTAAAGTCAACTCAGATCTTGGTTTAAAGGGACGAAAGAGACTGAAAAAGAGAGATGGGAATGTTGAAGGAGGTCATTTATGAAGATAAACTCAAGCAACAAAGTGATTCGACAATTTTGCCCCTCAAAAACCACACGTGCAAGTCAGGTGTCACCATTCTCGTTTGTTTTAACGCTCCAATTGCACGGAATGTTACAAAACATGCATTCGTATAGTTTAGTGACATTTTTGGCGATTTGCTCTTTGATTTACATATCTGCCCTAATGGCGTTGAACATGCACTTGAAATAACAGATCTGCAATATAACAATTGGACAGGTCTGAAAAATACAAACAATTTTCAAATTGTTTACTAATAAGATAAAACTATGAATCTCTCCTCCGTGCATGTTGCTGTCACCAGATCTGCTAAACGACCGCTTCAAACTCCAACAATAATAATGAGAACTAACGAGATTCGTCCATCATCCAAGAAAATTTCAGATGTGATAATCAAATTTGAAATAAATTTGGAGAAAATAGCAAAATAAAGATAAAAATAGAAAATTCTCACTAGAAACTCATGGGAGAAACAGAAAATTCTCACTAGGAATTCTTAGGAGAAATAAAGGACTCTCACTAAGAAAATTTAGAAGAGATTTTATCGAAAAAATATAACAAGAAACGAAATCCATGGGAGGGAGGGAGGATGGCCTCCTGGAAAGATAAAGAAAAGTAGAGAGAAGTTGGAGAACAGAGAGAGAGAGAAGATGAGAAATCAAGTATAAGTTTGATGCTATATCCACAGCATAAAGTCTGGAGAAGATGAGAAAGAAGATATTGTTGTCACATGCTAGTGTAACAAAATAATGCTACGCTTGGCGAATCCATGATGAGAATTATTACAAATCTGTGGCAATTTCAATCTCTTCTAGACCAGTTACATTATAGTTCAGTTTTATAAGCATTCTAGAGTAGAAGATTTTGATTAGAGTGCCACACAAGACGCCCTTTCACTTCTAAACTCCCAAACAGTTGGTTACCAAGCAACTTACCATCGTAACTAACGGTGATTTCTTTTCCCTGAGACAAAACAAAACTTCCTACGTTTGTGCAGGCATATCAATCATCTCCTAGCGTGCAATACTAATTTCTTCTCAGCATTTTCATCTCCAAAGTTTTCCCTCTAGTGCTCATGTCTCCCCAGAAATATTCTTCTTCACTAGCAATTTAATTCCCTAAACTCCAAGATTTTCCCAGTGTATTTGCACTCATTTTTTGGAAATGAAGTCGCCTCAAGGAGCCGGCATCAAAATCTACAATGCTTCACCACATGTTGGTCCATCAAAGTACCTTTCTTCTTCCCAGGATGTTGCACCACCAGACATGCCTCCTCCCTCCTTCCTCCCCCTCCCCCTCCTGGTGGCCGAAAAAGGCGAGCAGTTGCAAATGGGGTGCAGAAAACACTCTCCAAAACATCAATGCTCGCCAATTTTCTGCCTACAGGAACCCTTCTCACTTTTGAAATGGTTCTCCCATCTATTTACGCCAAAGGAGAATGCTCCCATGTCACAACTCTAATGATCCATTCCCTACTAGGCCTCTGCACCCTCTCGTGTTTTTTCTTCCATTTCACCGACAGTTTTCACGGCCCTGACGGGAAAGTTTATTATGGATTTGTGACTCCAAAAGGGCTGGCCGTGTTCAAGCATGGCCTTGGAGTGGAAGTGCCTAAAGACGCGAGGTACAAAGTTGGCCTGACCGATTTTGTGCATGCGTTCATGTCTGTGTTGGTTTTTGTAGCCATTGCATTCTCAGACAATCGTGTCACGGATTGTCTCTTTCCAAATCATAAGAAGGAAATGGATGAAGTGATGCAGAGTTTTCCTTTGATGGTTGGTGTGATATGCAGTGGTCTTTTTCTTGTTTTCCCCAACACTCGATACGGTATCGGTTGCTCGGCTGCCTGATAAGTAGAATCGTTTCGCTTTATCAGTTTCGGATTGTGGGTCTTGTTGTATCTCTTTTCTTATAAGTAAAGTCGCTCTTCCTTCAATTTTCACATTTATGTTGTGTTATGATTTGAATGGCAGAACCAGGAAATGATTTGTATCTTCTTGTACTTCCTGTATCAATGTACCCCGTATAGGCCAGCACTCCCGTAGGATTTAATACAGGCATTATATTTGTGAAATTGTAATTGGCTGAATGTTTGATTTCTCCGTGATTGACAACAAATGAAATGTCTTACAGTGGAAATAGTCCATTTTTCATAACCAGTAATCTCAATATATGCAGAATGACGAGGTTTGGTATAAAATTGACTCCTGTTGACCATTCTGTAAGATTCAAAGACTGCGCTGTGCTCCGAAAGATTTAATGACACCGTTTCTAAAATTGTTATGTGTGTGTTTTCTTTTTCAGAAGAAGAAGTGCTTTTGTTCAATTGCTCTGCTAATTTACTTATTTTAATTATTTCCCTGTGATCTTCTATTTGCTCGCGTTTGTTGTTTACAGATATAAGATGGTTTCAATCTTATTTTTCTGCGGGAGAGGAATTTTACAGTGGCTTTGGGGATGAAATGACAATTACGAAATTTAATTCTAGTTACCTAATGAAACCATCTTAGAAAATGCTAAACTAGAAAGCATTCACCCCTTTAACTTTGTATTTGGGGCCTGAACGGCTATATACTAATTGAGAACAATTATTGCTTAAGATTGGATCACTTCATCATTTTCAAACTTCAGATCAACTTACCAGAACACTTCCTGTAAACTGTTCACAAGTGATTTGCGATTATGGCCGTGTTTTCTGTCCAATAGTCTGAATGTAAATCAAACGTCTACGGAAGTAACCATGATCCCTCCCGGCCATGCCCCACCAGCATTGGTCGGAGTATTGATGCCTGTTCCCAAAAGCATGGCCCAAAGCTTTAGCTTGGAATTTGGATGATTTGGAATTGCAAAATCATAAAGTATAAATAAATGAATCATTATGATGGCTTTAAGTAAAATATCATATATTTTCTGTCAATCTACGCAATGGCATGAGCCGCACCTTCTCATCGTTCCCTCTCAAGATATGATACAAAACCTAACCGTAGCTGCTCATAATGAACAGCATTGCAATATATCCTACGAATTAAACTCTAACCAATACAAGTAAATATGTAAGTTGACTATCTATCTTTTTTTTTTTTTTTGGTAAGGAGACTAACTATCTACATAACTATTAATTATACTTGCAATTCCTCTATGTAAGAGGAACTACTGCTTCCTCATCATTGTCCAGCTTTTCTCCAGCTCCACTCCAATATGGGAGCATCCACATCGACGCTTCTTTGTCTGTCAAATGGATCTCCGTCAATCATCTATCAGCAAGTGATTCGTTCTAGGTTACCCAGAGTAAGTGTTTTAATCCCCACAGCAGTTAGCACGTTTTGCCTCCTGAAGCTTCTGCCAAAGACACAGCATTTCTCGAGGACCTTGATAGTGGGCAATTACGTAGCCATCTCTGCATCCCTCATTGAAGATCCTCTGATCCGTCTCGTATTTTACTTCCAAACCCTGCTTCTTCATATCTGCAATCCAAATTCCCATAGCCACATCCTCTAGCTTGAACATCTGCCTCAGTAAACCATAAGTTTTTAAGTCTTTGAATGACTTTACAAGAATTAATCAAGGTAACCGAGCAACCTTATTTACACGCAAAACGACGAAATTAAGTACTTCTGAAAGACTAGTGGTGTAGAGACTGACGTAAAGTTGTACCTTAAGTTGGCCTTCTCTGTATCTCTTGTAGATTGCCTTTGCTATATCTTTTGAAACAACATACCCAGGACCATGTGCCCAAGGAGGATAGGAGTCATGTGGCCATTCCTGAATTGAAATACAAAAGGGTATGAGATTTGATCATATACCATAGTTATAATTGAAAGGAAATAATACACATCACAAGTTGAAATTAGACATGCATCTTCCAAGATCTCATAAGGCTCAAAATTTCGCAAGAAAACTCCATAAACCCAACATCCTGAGGATATTAGAAAGCTGCTAGAAATCAATACGAAATGAATCTCTGTGAACTTGTTTTGGTGGGACATGGCTAGCTTTGGAAGCTGGATCACCACCTAACTGAGCTAATGCCCAGATAGAACATAGATTTTGGCTTCCCTTCAGGAAAACAGTTTGAGTTGAAAGGAAAGGGAAAAGGATTGTGTCAAGGCCTCCTTAGACAGAGGAATGCAACTAATTAATTTCATTTGCCATAACAGAGGTGCCTAAACTTTGACACCTCTTCCTCTTAAAGCCTAAGATTACAACTGTCAATTATGAACTCTCAGTGTTTCACAAGTGTTGAAACCATATTTTGTGCTTTTATTGACAGGATTCTCTCTCTTAGGTTCGCACAGGGTTAAGATTTCCCCTATAACAACAATTTTCCCAGAATAAGACTTCAGTTATATTGCATTTCTATATTCCCAATGTCTACTTCTGCAGCTATAGGTTTGCACTTTTACCCACTATGGGAAGTGGCTTCTGTTGAGCAAACATAGATGAACACATGTACTCTATAAGATACAGACATCTTTGCATCTATTCCCGTGTCTTGTGGCTGCAAGTACTACGTGCATATCTATTCTAAGATACAGATTTTCTGTGATAGAAGGATTAGGCCCTAACAATAAACTAACCACAGCATGAGATGTATTCAGGACAACTTACTTCAGGACTAATGTACCACTTGCTATCAGGACTTCGATGAGGATGTGAATCAGAATTAATGAGCCCATAAAGCAAACCACGGCTCACGTTATTCCTATTCAAGGAGGCCAAAATTTCATCCACCCGAACAAATGCATCGTCATCTGTCTTCATGACAAATTTTGCTGAAACAACCTCCGTCTGTTCAAAAGATTTAAGTCAAAGAGGCACTCAAAACTTTCCATGAGCTTTATAGAGACAGGACATTACCCCAAATAAACATATAGCTAAAGTCTTCCACGTGATAAGGCTATAGTAGTCAACAAATGGCATCAGCTGGATGTCACCATAAGTTTTCGCCTCATTCCATAGCTCCTCATTCACCATCTGGTTTTTATGCTACAATGCAGAGGTGACGCTTTCATCATATTGTCCAACAAATGGCAGATTAAAATTCAGAAGTCAAATCCTAGGGACATGTCTGAAAAAAATGATACATGTTTAGCTAATACAATAGACCACTCTTGCATGAAGCAACAATTCTTTTGTAAGTTAAAAGAGACAAAGTTGTTGTCTTTAATAGTGTCCAGCAAGGAATCTGATCTCTTCATTATGGCTCACTTGTGCTGTTGATCCTATATTCTAGAATCAAGCATGCTAAAACTCAAGAAATACAATGTACAAATGATTTGCTAAAACTTGATATAGAGTTTCAGGATTTTGGCATGTGCTAATACTGTTTCTAAAAGTAATAGTTCACATCAATGGCCGGAGATATGCATGCAGCAGTACCTGTGAAATGATATTGCCTGTAATTAAGCAGATAGCTAGGGCAAGATAAGCAGCGATTATCCATTACATGCATAAGTTACAAATAAAGTAATCAAGCAAAACATAAACAGCAAAACTTGCAATACTTACCAAACCAACGAAGAAACGGACTGCAACCATTCCAGACCTGACAGGACCATACTGCATCCATGTTCTTCGAACTGCCATTCTGCGTTTAAAATTGTTGGTAGTAGAGAAAACACCAATGAAAAGATTTAACTGTCTGTGTGGAGGTAGTGGAGGTGCTTTAAGATCTTCGATGTCAACTATGTGTTCTAAATCCTCTGACGTTGGTAAGCCACTGGACAAAACAGAAATTAATTTTATGTCTCCAGCAATCCTTACTTCATTAACAAGCCAGGGTTCCAAAGCCTGAAAATAAAATAGAGATAAACAAGTCAAGGAATAACATTACATTGCACAATCTGCAAAGAACAGAGGGACAGAAAAAAGGAACCTACTTCACGAAAACCAAATGATGTTATGTGTTTCCCATCAACTGTCATCTGAATTCCCTCTGAACCTACTCTGAGTGTTGCCACAAATGGATTCGCTTGCTTAAAGGGAAAATATTTTTTTGGTTTAGACCCATCCTGAATCATAGAAGTCTTTGTTGACACATTTAAGTGTTTACCACCCATAGTTGTATGGTTGTCATCTTTCCCAACTATCTGGTTGCACTGGTCCAATTCATCCACTGACATGAAACAAAATAGGCTTATCAAACTAATCAATACAGTGCAGTATGTGGGAAATCACAGCAGAGCAGCTGAAGCACTTAAGTACAAGAAAATGACAAAGTCCGATACAATAAAAATAGAAGCTATACATAAAGTAATTGTTGAGAAAACTGATATTTTGGCGTATGCAGAATCAATAGCCCGGTGCCATCTGCATCTTATTTACATGATAAATATAGTCTGTGCTTTCTGATATCATGCATGTAGTAAAAATATAAGCAAATACCAGTATCATAAACTCTCAAAGGAATTTTCGAAAAGACAAAGTCAAACTCTTATATCATCACACCTGACATGAAGATCTTATAGAGCAACAGAAGCAGTTAACACAAAATTAACATCTAAAATTGTAAAAGGAAATAACAAAAGACTATGGACATACAGATTTCCTTTACTTAATGAAGAAAAAGTAAGAGTCAAAAAAGTAGTCTAGCGAGAAAATTTACCAGCAATTAACTCTGATCACGTTAGTGTCATTGCTCAGGTAGAATTCCAATTTTGAGGTCTTGATGGAAAACAGATTTTTAAAAATTATTTCATGCTTCAGAGAAAATATTTGTTTGTTAGAAAACATTCAAACTGGCCATAAACTTCTAGACGAAGAATAACATTTATTTGGCAATGCTAATCTTGTTTGCCACAAAAGGGGTGCTATGGCTACCTTACAAACAATGCTAGATCCTATGAACCTAGGTGATCAGGCTACAGGCATCATGACACACAAGTAAAGAAATTAATCTATTCATTGCACAGACAGAAACTAAACCAGAAAAGGCCTTAATATTTACCTTTCTTGTTCTTCTCAGGATTAGGAGATGGACAGCGCTCCTCTTCACCCCAGTCATGTGCAATTGTCCAGGTGTTTTGGACAATTACAGGATCCTCACTTATTTGATCACCCAGAAGCCGAACATTGTAGTGCAAGATAATAGGAGGATCTGGCTCGCCGGGAAGTGGTTCCCCAGTTAAGTCAATCCGAAAATTACCAAGAAGACCATGCGGAATGCCAATAAAAGTAATTGATGAGCCCTGGGTCAATCCACAAGGAACCCGCAATCTGAAGCCATTATCATCAAGTTCCGAAGCATTCATCTGACTAAGATACTGAGGACATTGTTTCTCTTTTCCTTTCTTCTGTGAACTCTCATTCATGTGAAGCTTTTCATCCTCAATCGATGCCAAAAGGTTCTTCCACGCGACAACAGCTTCCTTGGTAGCCTCCAAAGCATTAGGTAATACCTGAGCATGGCTAACTAAGTGTTGCAAATGGTTCCACGTATGTAGGGACTGCTTTTCTTCATCCGATATATTCCTCCCAACAAAGAGATCAGATACTAGAATATCAGCAGAAATGACTTGAGAAGTATTTTCTGGATTCTGTACTATAGCAGAAGCACCACCATTTATCCATTCAAGAGGGTTTGTCAAATTCAGAATTGGGGTCATACTTGTCAAATTGCTTTCCTTGATGGGGTTTTGCATTACAAAATACCCCAGAACCAACAACATCACCAAGGATGCAAAGAAAACTCCGGCATACCATTTCTTCATTTCTCGTCATTACCAGAGCACCTCAACTGATTATATCTACAGAAACCAATTTGAAGATGATAGACATCTCCAGGAGGAAAAACTTTTTAGATGACAAGAGTACTAGGTTGCTAGACTTCACCAACTTTCTTTTATCTGCATGTTAAGAAGAATGTTGTGGATTAAATTCATGCCCTATGACCTCTGGCAATTGGGAAGCAAGCTGCTATCTTTCTACCACCAAAAACTAATTAATGAACTTTTAAGCACAAATCAAAATTCATTACAAAACAAGAAGCTTAATTTCTGACTCTTACATAGAAGACTAATAATAAGTTTCCTATTCTGATGCTAAACTTCTAAACTAACTGACGCCTTTTAAAGATTAACCAAGTAATAACTAATTAAAGAGTCAGAGCAACTTCTCTCTGAAAAGATGCAGAACTCATGACCCAGAAAAGGAAAAGATTCAATTTTGAATACCGACGAACAGATTGATCAAACAAACAAAATTCATTCCTTTAAAATCCGGGAAGGGAAAAAAAAAAACCTCTACTCAAATTTCTCCTCTAGTTTCTGATGCAGAAAAGATGACTTGAAAACTTTAATTCTCCTGTAAACTAAATCCACATGCGTGTTATCTTCAAAACCGAGAATTTTGTCTAGGCCGGCCGAATTAAAAACAATGCGAATCAAACTTTACTATGAAAACCAGATAGATCAGCAGAAACCGCCAGAATATTCACAACTCCAACTAACTGCCAGTCACTAGATCACCCTATCTAACAACAGATCTCGGTTTCAACTCCCCCAACGCCAATTTTCTGCTAATCGCCAAAAATAATAATAATAATAATAATAAATGTATAAACTTCGAGCTTTACAGTTCTGACTCAACTAAACTATACAATTTCACTCCTGCTCAAACACTGATTTAGTGCTACTGTTCCAAATTTAACATTATTCAACTTCATAAAACCAAACAAAAAAAGGCCAAAATCCGAAAAATAGAAACAGCAAGAAATGTGAATTAAGAGTCATTGTCATACTGTGGGAGAAAATGTACAACAAGTAAGATTCGAGAAATTAACCGGAAAAAGGAACTCAAAATTCAAAGTTATGTACCTCAATTTGCAGGAATTGGAGAGAAAGTCTAGCAGTTGTTTGAAGAAAGGTGCAAATGGAAGCTATGCTAGAAATGAGGAGGGAAGAATCAATAAGTACTTGGATTACCATCAACTCTTAGGCGTCGTTGTGGTCTCCGGTTGTGAGCGGTGTAGACTGACTGCGACTACCTCAAGTCTACTGCTGGAAACGCTGCATTACGGAATTTAGTTGAAGATTTTGTTGGGAATTTTATTTTTATTTTTCTTTTTTTTCCCACCTTAATCTGAAGTATTATATGCTTTTAGTAGGGATAATTTCAGAAACCTCCCTGAGGTTTCTGACTATTTCACTTGGCACTCTCAAACTTTAAAAAATCTCACTTACCTCCCTTATTTTATGCTTTCAGTATCATTTACAACCCAATTTAAACTAAAATATTAAAAAATTTATTTTTGGAAAGTAAGTATAATCTCTTTTCAAAATTGCCCTTTGTTGTCTTACTTTTTATTGTGTAAGTATATTCATAACAAAATAAATGAAAGTTTATTTTGATTGTAAAAAATATAGTTTGTTTTTATATCGCAATTGTTAATATTTGAATTCTACAAGTTACAAAGATAATATTTGCTTTATTCCAAAGTGTTTTGAGTTAATTTAAGAAGTTTTACAAATTATTTACATATTTTTGAATTTTCTACTTTTTGTCCAAATTGATGGCTTAAAAACTAAAAAGATATAATATGCTAAAAATTATATATAAATTTGTTTGTGTTGTTTTAAATCAAGCAAAAAGGTATTTTCATGGTTATAAATTATTGTCAATTATTTCCAAGAGTATTATAAATTATTCATAATTTTGAGTAATTTAATGTTTCTTGTCCAAACCAATGACATTAAAACTACTAAAAAATTTTTAATATTATTATCAACTTCTAAATATTTATTAAGAAACTCCGTCCATCTATTTATAAAAATTAACGGATAAGTTTAGTGTATTATAGTAATTGAGAAATCATAAGAAAAGGGCAAACTTGGAATGAAATTATATTCTCTCACCCAAAATAAGTTTTTTAACATTATATTTTGAAATGGATTTCAAATAGTATAAAAAGTTTAAATAAGGGAGGCAAGTGAGATTTTTAAAAGTTTAAGGGCATCAGATGAAACTGTTAGAAACTACGGGGGAGGTTTCTGAAATTATCCCTTTTAGTATATTACAATTAGTTTGAGAAAGCGGTGGAAATTGTGGATTTTTTGGGAGTGTTTGACAAGTTACTCCAGAAAGACTGGTGGAGTCGCCGGCCCTGAGCGAGGACCGGACCATTCTCATACTTGGACTGGTCGGCTGAGGCTGCTACGTGGAGATAATTTATTGGGGGAAGAAAAAGAAAAGATATTCGGAATAAAGGAGAAAGTGTAAAAACTTGTTTTGGTGGTTGGCTTTTTTTCTTTTTTTTTTTCCCCCTTTTTCTTTGTGTGGTTTTCTTTTTGAGGGTGGGGTGCTTTTCATGAATGTGTTGATTTGGAAACTAAAACAAAAAGCTAAATTGCATGGGAAGAGAGACTTGTACATGATATTTTAGTAGTTTTATCATTTCATTTCATTGATTGGTGTGGTAATTCCACAAGAGCATTAATTGGATAATAGCCATCTTCTAATTATTCTATTTTTTCCATGATTAAACTTTTAATTCTCTAGATAAATTTTCGATTCAATAATAAATCACGCATTCTACCTGTACGAGTAATTAATGAATGGACAAATATTTATTTACAGATAACTTTATCCTTTATTTTTTGGATTAATTATTAGCTATGCATTGCATATTCATCATCCTAGGACCTAGTATAAAGCTAAAATCGACATTATAAAATGTGTAAACAAACCATTATTAAAGACTGAATTTGCTTGTTAGGCACTCAAACTTTAATTCCTTAAATCTAATATATCTTGGCCACATACCAATTCGTCAGATGTTATTAACTTTTGCAGGGCTAATTTTCAGTAAGTGTCTTTGTAAAATAGTAATTACTTGCCCGCCAATTGACCGACCCAGTCGTGCTTACAAACCAGAGGTTTGAATGAGGCATTTTTAAATGGTGGGGAATCAACTCCGGCTTACACGTGGTGAATGATTAGGTAGGAGATGGAGTGATGGAGGATGATGGTTGGGGGGTCAAATGTTGCTGGTACAGAGTCATCTGTCAATTTGGGCGGTTTTTTTTACTTGTCTTTGCAATTTCTGATTTTTAAGCTTTTTAACCCGTCCTCCTCCTCCAATTATTAAGACCATTTATTATGGTAGTGGCAGGCTGGAAGTCCGGGGATACAAGCAACATTATTATTATTATGATTGTTCTCCGAAATTGGTACATTATCATTAGGTAAAGGTGATCACAGGATCTTAATTCAACTTTCAAACTTCACCTAATTCCTCCATTTGTGTAGGACTTGGAGTGAATTGAAAAGAAAAACAGACATGACTGTTACTTAATAAAAAGTTATAGTAAATGAAAAATCAACAGATGTCTCAAATCGACCCATTTTTCAGTAGTAGTATCTGAAAATGGTGGCAGCAGAAAGGGACAACAAAAGTGGGAGATGGCTGTTAAAGGCCATAATGCCGCCGTTGCTAAAAAGAAAGAGACAACCTAATATATGTTGGCCGAATGACTAGCAAAGATGTGTAGTAAAAAAGTGATGTTTGGCTTGGTTGCTTTAGGCCTTGTCTGAAATCTTGTTGTTGTTGGCTCAACATCAAATCAAAGGACTTTTCTTCAGCAGCAGGATTGCGGTTGCCCTCCTCACTATACCATATATGCATGCAACTTTCAGAGAGTTTTAGACTCACACGGCTCCTTCATTCAACTGTAAACAGAGAGTTAGTAAAAGGGCTGTGAAAGAGTATGTGGGGTGGCATCATTAAGCTGCATTATTGAGACTCCTTCCAACCAACCTATAGTATGTTGGAGTATTAAACAGATTTAACTTTGGAGACTTGTTTCTCCCTTGAATCATAAGCTACAGTATTATTATGTGGAAGTAGTTAGCAAAGTGTAGCCATTCCATTCATCAACCTACAAGAAATTATCCCTTTCCAAGGCCATTAATGTTAATTTCGGTCTCACGGTATCTTTCTTAATTCATGTTTTCACTCAACTGCACATTCGACTTCTTAATTTAGTAAACAAGTTAAGCTTTGAGGCTGTATTCTCCTCAGACTCACTAAAGTCAAGATGCGTAGTAAACGTAAATAATGTATACAGCTGATAAAAAGAAAAAGGAAATAATGGTAAACTCGAATTGTAATTATCCAAGTCAACTCAGGAGAATTACACATTTTTCTACACCACTAATCTACGTTGGTTTGCTTTGTATCAGGATCTTTTATACTATATATATATATATATATATATATATATTGATATGTGTATGAGTATTAAAATCTTGGCATTGGGTCATGTAATTATTTGTATAGATATCAACAATTGGGAGATGACTTCCCTGTCAATAGTGAAGCGTCATTTACTCTTTTAGGACTTGAAATTCCTTTTGAACTTTCTTTTTTTTTTTTTCAATAAATTTCAAAGAACTGTAAACTTCAAGGTTCTGAATTTTACCTAATGGTCGCTAACTAACGGTAGGCGAAGTGTTTTCTATTTTTGTGAGCAAAGGGTCTCTTACCTTAATCGTGTTATGTTATGCATCCATTTTCACAGAAAACACGTAAAATCTCTCGAAATCAAAATTGAGAAACACAGCCATGTAATTTTATGGTACCAGCAAGATAATCACCACAAATCTTCTTGGATACAAACACTTGGAATTACAGCAAAGACGATGGAAGGCAAATTATTAATTTGACTAGTAACTGGTCTCTGTTGGATCAGGTAAAAAGTACGCGTATTTTTATTTTTATTTTTATTTTTATTTTTTGGCAGTGGTTGGGAGGGGTTGGTGGGGGAAAGTCCAGGATTAAAATGAAGGAAATTCAATTATGGAACCACAGTTGCCACGTGGCAGCACAGGACATTCGATCAGGTTTGTCCCGGACGTATCGACGCATATGTAAATCTGATATAATTGGCTATTGCCAGATGGGTCGACGTTGCACTCAACATATGGAGTGTACCCAATTCCACCCCTGATTGCCGCTTTGATGCTCTCCAAACTGTAATATTGTCCATTTGGTTGAATTCCTGCACAGTTTTGACAAAATTCTTAGACCCAAAGTTAATTGTTTTCTACTTCCAACATGGTAGCAGTGCAAAATAATAGTATATATTAAAAGGAATCAACAGGTAGGTGATCACTACCTGGCATTGAGACAAAATCTAGCACTTCATGGTAGGATTACTATATAATTATCCACGTTGCATGGGCATGAAGAAGTCAAGTCAGCTCGGATTAATTATTATTTTTTATATAATATTTAACTGTACGAGTCTATTCTTGCTCTCTTATTAATTCCAATCTCATTAAACAAACCGTCATGTCAGTAGAGAAAATTATTAAACAAAGCGGATGGGCAAAGACCCTTTTCTTGGCGGTGGAATTAGCAAAAAGAGAAAAGAGGAATGAAATTCATGAGTGGCACCTGCATTCTTGAGGATTTGCAAGAGGTTGAATTGTCGTTTGAGGAGGAGAGCAGATGCAAAGTAATCGTGCTGATCGAGGACGGATTCCGAGCAGGTGCCGTGTTTTTCCCACTCATGGCTCCAGAAGCTCAACCCGTCACTGCTTGGGCAGGCTAGCGATGGCCAGTCCCTCTGCATTCTGCTTGTGAGGTCTGAAGTCTGGAAATTTTATCATTCCGAAACCAAATTCAGCTTAGGAATCCAAAATTAAGGAATAAAACAAAATAGGCGTCGAAACACAACTGCCTCTGTTGACAAATGATGGCTAAGCTTATATACGAGTCAATGCAAGACGTCAAGAAATTTTATGCACCCCAGAAGCATGTGGCCCCTGGTCCATGAACATCTGGTACTGCACCTCGTACTAGGGCCCAAAGTACATTTATATATATATTCAAGTCATTGTTTTGAATTTATACTCTGTTACATGTTTATACAGCTGCCATGTATATATTAATGCATTGAGTTTGTTATTGATTTTTTTTGAACTTGAGTTATTAATGCATTGATATACGTAGCAGCTATATAAACGAGAGACAAAGATAATAGAGGATAAACGAGAGACAGAGATAAAAAAGGATTTGAAATGATATAGATACTAGTAGTACATTGCTTTAAAGTTCAGACAAAACGTCTATTTTGGCATTAAAATTTTGAACATGGTATCAGGAACCTAGGTGATGTTAAGCCTTTTGCCTGTACATGTAAATGCCCTTCAATTTCGTTTAATTGATTTTACCCATCCTATGCAACCATGGTACATCTGGTTTCTTGAAATTGTGTTTAATTCTTTTTTTCTTTTCCTTTCATGCCCCCCGGCCTTTCTCTCGGGCCCAAAGATTTGTGAACTTGTTAAAGCAAAAAATTAACAGGCCGTGTTATATGCGTCTGTTGTACCTGGGATGGATTAAATTGAGCATCTGGATCACAGTTTGATGGATAGGAGCCATCATTATAATTGGGCCAAAGCCCATGAATACTGAAATCGGAGGCTGGCTTCCCGGTTCTTGGATAACAACAACCTTGCTTGCTGTCACAGTATGATCCCGGCCACTGCGACAAAGAAATCAATTCCAGATTTAAGAAATCCCTGCCATTTGCACAGGTGGAAACATTGCCAAAGACCTTTGAGGGTTGGGGAACAACACACAGCAACCCGATGCTTTGTTACAAAATTCTGCAGCGAGAATAAATGTTCCTCCATAGGAGGATAATCGAAATGTTTGTGTTCCACGAAATTATTACACGATATATAAAACCTTAGAAAGGGAAAACGGAAAAGATATGACGACTCTATCTTATTCTTGCATCCTCTTGCGAGGACAAGGATTCACTGGTTGGTTTGTCTCATCAAATCTTAAGCATTTAACATGAGGGGTTAATGCTATTGATAGACTCAACCTTAATCAGTCATTCAATTGAGCTTGACCATGCCTACTATCAAACGAAATTCATAAGTTAGGCATTGAAGGGCAACTAACCTGTTGAACAAAGTAAAAGAAATCGAAGTCCTGAGAAGCACACAGGATTGCCAGACATTGCAAGGCCAAGACCTTAACCAAGATTGAAAGGTTGTGTTTCATTTCCATATCTCTCAATCAGTTTTTTGGTGTAGTCTGGTAGAGTTGGAAGAGACTCTGAACTTGTGGCCGGGAATATGGTGTGACATATGATAAAAGCAACCATTCAACTTATGTATATATAGGCAAAATATGGAAAGATATTTTTTTTATTTGCAATCAAAGGTGAGGCCAATTACCGAATTATAGATATCATCCATCAATGATTGATTTGTTGAGGTGCATGAATGTAAGGCAACTTTTCAAACTGGGTAAGTGTAACGGCTTTCACATTTAGAGAGGACATGTCGGCTTGTCCTTTGCATGCGGCCTTTCTGTTGGTACGTACGGCTATCTCTTCTTAATTTTTGCGAAAAATAAACTGAGGCGTCTGGATAGCAAAATGAATTGATCTTTCCTATCAATAAAATTCTTGAGAACTAGGGTTGATTTCAGAAAACAATTTTGATACTAAATGTCAAGATGCAAGGAAGATTCAAGGTTTCTTCTGAATCGCACAATTTTTTCTTTTTACTCCCACGAATTTTACATTGTTGTTTTGTCACAATCAATTTGTTTATCTCAGTGTAACGCAAGAATCAACTTTCTTCACTTAGAGGACATTCGCTCTATTGATTTTCCTGTCAAAAATACAATGTTGTCATTTGGGCTGTAAGGTTCCTAGTAGTGATCTCAAATTATATCGGCCCTGGAATTTTTATTAACCAGTGCTATTAAGCTTTCAGACACATTTTCAAGATGTTCCCACCACAATACAAATGGCAAGTTGAATTTGGACAGTGTGTACATACGTTTGAGGCGACAGATTTCATTCTTCCACCAGACCATGAACCTAATCAATTGGGATTTGATTATTTTGCTTGCTTGATATGCCTGTGGTGACTCATCAAGTTTGACTTTTGAGTGAACACAAGTTGTCCATAGAGATTGTGCATCGCGTGATGCTCAATTGGAATTTTAATTCCTTCCATAAATGAAAGAAGCTATACACGGGAAATTAGAGCTTGCACGTTTTCTTTCCCTTTTTTTTTTTTTTGGTATAGATTTCTCAGTTGGTTGACCATTTTTATTTTTTCGGTCGACTGGCACTAGTAAGCAGCAACAAGTGAATGTTTTCACATTGCAACATGGAAACCGCATTTGTGCAAGCAATTTGGCTAGCAGATGTGCGGCTCAATCCGAGACCCGCAACACAATGAGAAACTGGATGTGAAGGGGGGACTATCCCTTGGTATGACTTTGATGTCTACATTAGCAAAGATGAAAGAGTATCGAGTCAAGTGAGGAGAACAGGAGTAGTATTTGTTACCTTTTTAGCGGGGTAAAATGCTGGTATTCACACTGGTGAAGAAGAGAAGGCGGGATGGATCGATATTGACAGTCGTAAATCTAACATTTTACCGTGTTAGACAATGCAAGTCACGTCAATCACATTAAATGCACTCTCCTTTTGGAGGTCTATGCTTTGATAACCTTATCATCAGAAGTTTGGTTGATCTCTCAAGGACCAACCACACTAGCATCAGATCAGGTGGGTCGACGAGTGGTCTGAGGAGTTGGCCAAGGCCCCCTTGGCCTCGTACTCGGCGTTAAGTTCCCTTGCGACTGCTAATTTTTTGGTTTCCTTTTCCTCTACTTTTCATTTTTAAGATTACTTATTCTCAATTATCCCAAAAAAAAAAAAAGATTACTTTTCCTCAATTCTTTGGGGAAAAAAATTTCCTCATCTTTTGTTTTACGACATCAAATTTCCAATAGTAGAGATTTTCAATAAAATTGGCACCATAGTTTGTTAAGCTCATCATGACTGGTAATTTTGCACATGTATACATTTAAGCCCTAAGACCCGTCCGTATTTTTTCCACAGACTCAACACAGCAGCTAGAAAGCCCATAGCTTGTCTGACGGCCCATGAGGATGAAAAATGTTCATGCCCACAGCCTCAATTCAGCTTGCACGATGATTGTTTCCCAATTTGGCCCCAACATTTCATAACTTCAGTGCATTTATACCCTTTCCGATTTCAACGTCGACATTTTAACATAGAAACTCTCGAGAGTGATTTTAATGTTTTCAGTTAAATACGTAACTTCATTTTTCCCTGCATATTGGCATTCTAGATACATACATGTTGCTAAAACTTCGACCAAGGAAAACAAAAAAATGGGAGAAAAAAGAAAAACAAATGACGTGTTCCAAATGGGATAATATAACTTGTTTAGACCATCGAAGTAGCAAATTGGTTCAATAATTCATGGTTTGTTATTCAGCATTAGTTGGTTAATTAACAAATCTTCTGGGCATGCGAGATATCTCAGCAAGCATTTTCCTGGGATATAATTGTAGATGGCAAAACGTAGAAAGTGTCAAAAGATGAAACCTCGAAATAGAAATCGTCACCTATTGTCATTTACTTTTGCTGCCAAACAAGGATTTAAACGTGGACAAGAAATTTTGGAAAGAGATTAAAGATAAACGTATGATTGTCCGCAATGGTATATGCAACAACGAGAAACAAAATTCTTCACGGCTCACATATCAATATATGAGGGCCAAGAATGATAGATGGTGGAATGGAATCTAAGATCATATTGATGCACATTTGGGTACGAAGGAGGCAAACAGAGTCGTCGTGCATGAATTGACACATTATACTAAAAATTTGTGACTTTATTAAAATTTTTAAAGATCTCTCCTTTCATTTTGTCAAGCATGGTGCTGGACGATTTTTCACATACTAAACAATAGTAAAACATCTTCTTCTTAAAAAGGGAAAAAAAAAAAAAAAGAAGAAGAAGAAGAGAGAGAGAACCATTTACCATTCATCTGCAACAAGAAGCTAAACATCAAAAATAAAAGAAGGAAAAAGAAACTTCTTAAAGTCCCGAATCAGAATCTTGACATGACTATTATTAGTGATGCATTGTAGGCACCATAATTTTATTAGTGAGAAGCCGAAGAAGGCATAGTTGAAAAGGAAGTTAGACAGCCAAATGAAAATGTGGGACAGTTGATGATCATATAGATGGTTTCCTTGGCATTTATGCATCCATCAAATTTCATCGATTTGATCGCGTGAGGAGGAAAACGAAGGAAACTCAATTCGGGAGCCGCATTTTGTCCTCGAGTTGGGGAATGTCGGGCACTCGATGAAATCAGATGCAGAAGAGTCCACGCACAAGTAAACTTGGTAAAGCTGATGATTGCCGGCTTCATCAACGTTGCACTCGATGAAAGGAGCGTAGCCAACACCATTTTGGATCGCCTCTTCTATTCTCTCTGTGCTGTAAAACTTTCCCGGACTAATTCCTACATGCAAACAAAGAAAATAAAAAATTGAAAAAAAAAAGAGGAAGCCTACATTTAGAGTTTGGTTCGTTAATATGTTTTTCCTTTTCCTTAAAGAAAAGGTTTTCCCTAATTTTGAAAGGATAAGGAAAGGTAGAGGAAAAAGTTAATTTAAGTAACTTGTTATGTTCTTAATTCGTCGTGTTCCTTGGTCTCATGCAAAATATGAAAGTAACTCAGTTACGTTACATATTTTCCTCGTATTCCAAAGTTTTATTGAAGTTGTACTTTTAGTGAACACATTTTCTTTTGAAAAAAAAAATAATAAATTGAAGTGGAAGTAGCCTCGTTTGGTTGACAAATTCAACAAAGTTATATACTCTTTTATGTTTAGCAAATTTGAGTAGTTTTATTGATCAGGAATGCAGCTGCCGATACCTCCACAGAAATTCAACGAATTGATCAGTTCTAATCAATTTTCAGACCTACAGCCACGTTATATATTAAATTGAACAGTTCAACGAACACCAATGTCCGATTCGGTTATCAAAATATCGGTTTAAAGACAATTTCAAAACGTTATTTAAAATAATTCGTTCTGTCAAGTTGGGGTTTATATTAGGCAATAAATTTAATCTGCTGTGATGATGTATAAATTTGATGTACCTGCATCCTTGAGAACTTGGAGAAGATTTGACTTTTCTTTAAGGTCAAGAGCTATCTGGAAGTACTGGTGCTGGTTGAGGAGGGAACAGGTTCCATGTTTCTCCCATTCGTGACTCCAGAACTTGACTCCATCGCTGCTTGGGCAGGAAAGGGATGGCCACTCTTGCTGCATTCTCCTGATCAGATCGGACACCTATACATATATGTATATATATTTGGTTCGTCACAAATTCATTGATTATTCACAAAAAAAACATGTTCGTCCTCTTAAACCCTCAACAGTGATTGCACCTTTTCTATTGCAACAAATTAAATAGAATGCTAGTTATATTGTGAGCCAGACAGAATTGAAACAATTAGCCAGTATTTGCTGGCCAAAAATAAAAAATAAAAAAAATTAAAGAATAGAAATTTATGAATTTAATTGATTCAACATTTGTTGATAAGCTTATACTCTTGATTGACTTATTCTTACCATGCCGTCAGGAATTTTCTAGGATTGTTTGGAGTTACATTGAAAAAGAGAGAGCACTAGATATTAAAGCTTGATTCCAAGAAACTAAGACCAGCTACCAAATTGTCCATAAAGGTTCTCAAATCAATTCATCAAGAAGTTGACTTGAAGTATAAAATACCAAAAAGCAGGTGAAGTTTCTCTGTCGCAAGTCACTAATTTTCAAGTCACAAGTTTTAGTAATATATTGGGAAGGTGACGTGAGACTGAGAACAACAGTGTGTAAATTTAGCAAGCTATCGTTGTCGCGATAACCCAGCAAAGGGCTTAAAAATTCTCCATTACTTGACGAGGAAATGAATTAACAGTTACTTGGGTAGGATATGAATCAATTTTTTCTTGAATCTTCGATTGATGGCAACTGAAAAGCGAAAAAAGCCATTTTAACAGTGGAGTACTTCTTCAACCTCCAACAGCACAATCATCCATACATACAATCACTGTGTTCTCACCTGTCACGGCCAGCTCACCTTATCTAAAATTAATTGCACTCTATACCATGATATCGGTGTTATCTACTTTATATTCACCATTCAAGTACTCAATTGATCTGCCAATTGATATCATTCATGAGCTAATTGATCATCATATATGATATACTATATGCTTCATGCACCTGACGCAAAGACACAAAGCCAAGAGATGTTTCGTCAGATGGAAAGCTCAAGAGTTGTTCTCCAAAAGTTTGGAGCACCATGAAATCTGGGTCACGTTCAAGTTTGAGTTCTCAGTCTGGGAAAGAGAATAAAGGTTTTGCTCAAAATGCAGGAAAGGAGAAGAGTTACGGAGAGACTGAATATTAGGTTAAGCAGAGAGGCTAAGGTACGAAGAGCTGATCCCGACCTCCAACCACAGCGAACAAATCCAGTTAAGAAAGAGAAAAATGGCAGCAAGCGACATAATGCCAGTAATTGGCGTTCATCAGTTGAGGACAAGGCAAAAACTTTGCCAGATCTCAAGAATCAAGTTAATGATTTAAGCAGGTATTCTGAGGTCATTGACTTGAGCAGGGAAATGCTGACAGATTAGAAAGAAGATGAAAGGGTTGCCCACTTTCTCAGGTTGACAACAATATACCGAGATTGAATGGTGACAACAATGCCATCACGGCAGATGGGTCAGAAACAGGATCCGTCATCAAGATCAAGCACTCCATTGGCTGACAAAACTTCCATCCCCAATACAACTGGATTATTTACTCAGTCAACGACAACAGACAATTAGCAGAGAAGCCATCAAAATTAATCCCTGCTCCAGAAGGCCCTCCTAATTACAAGGAGAACATCTTAACCCTAAATGAACTCTAGGATTATCTCGTTGATATGGAGAAGTTGTCACGAAGGTTTTAACCAGCTAAAGTGGTTTTTAACTATACTACCAGTGATCTTGGCTTGAACTAACTAGATCACCAGCATTTGAGTTCTTTAAAAAAAATAATAATAATCATATACTATATTGGAACTTAAATCTTTCAGACCTTGGAGATATTAAATATTACCTCAGATTTGTCGAAAGTTTCCTCATTGCAGTTTGACGGCCACGAGCCATCATCGCGGTTTGGCCACAGCCCATGAATACCGAAATCTTCTGCAGGCTTCCCAGTCGTTGGATAGCAGCAACTACTCTTTGTGTCGCAGTATGAAGCAGGCCACTGCATACAAGAGATTAACACATGAAACCTATTTCGACATATATTGTACACGATCAACTAAAAATAAAAGAATTTGGCAACTGGATGAAGAGACAGATTATAAATATGGTAGGTTCACCTGTTGAACAAAGTAGAAGAAATCAAAGTCATCCTGGGCAACAGTTAAAACTGTTAAACATTGCAAAACCAAAAGCTTGAGAAATGATGCACTTTTGAGTTTCATCCTTGTTTTTGTTTGCCTTGCAAACTACAACTAAAGTTGAACCTAACTGATTCCTTTGCAAAGATTAGACGTGAGGATTGAACAATGTAAGAAATCGTTCTTGGCTAATGAGCTGCATTTATAGGCAAGGATGGCCCAACCTTGAAAGGAATATGCCGAATAATATGTGCCTATCAACGTACCTGACATTATTGTAACCCAATAGTTTTGTGGACATCGTTTGCGTGCCTAGCGGAAGTCCACATCATGTGCTTATGGGTATATATTAATGGAAATAACTCGAGACCATGAGAGTTAGGTATGAGCTTGCTGGTTATAAGCTGCAACTAATTATGTTTCACCTTAAGCACGTACGTGTTTACGTACATATACAATTCATGGCTCTGGTGAACCAGTCTTTCTTTGCATTAATAAACATGATAAGATGCTAAACCTGTAGCTTCATATATGATCCAACATGTGATAAATTATAGAAGGAATCCATGGCTTCGTGGTCGAAGATTGGCAATTTGGCATGGCGTTTTTGACTTTCTGGTGGTGGTCCTAAGCTGCAATATCCGACGATTGATTTCGTTAATAATTACCACTGATTTTATATTGAGGTCCCGCATTATATAAGTGATCAATGTGCATCAAGATTAGCTAGAGATTCCTTGAGATGCAGAAACTGACAAATTAATCTTTATCCCATTGCAAAGACAAGCACAAGAGAACAGCTATTAGATAAACATGTTAGACAGAAATGAATTCTTGCTTTATTTCCAGTAAGAATGCTCAGGAAGGATATTGTATATGGTATTCAATTAATTGCGTAAACATTTAGTACACTATTTCTTTTGTCAGTGTTCCTTACCATCCAAGGCTCGCATTCACATTTCAATCAGGGCCTTCCACTACCTAACCTCGAAATTTCGTTCCTTTAAGGAAGAAAACAAGGATAACTACTTTAATTCTTTTTTTTTTTCAAAATTCTTTTTTCTTTTTTAAGGACTACAGACAAGATTGGTTAGCAGCTTTGAGTTTCCACTTGCGGATAATGATCACATTCCTTGACTGAAAATTTTAAAATGAGAGAGCACAAATTTTAACAAGAAAAATTGACCAATTGATACGAATAACAAGTGGCATACATAAACCATTAAATCAAAGCCTTGTTGACAATTAAAGAAAATCAATTTTGTTAGCTGTGATGTGAAAGTCTGTTCTCTTTTGGTAGATAAGAGTTTCGGGTATTCATTAAGTAGTAATCATTTCACTTAAAGACAAAAATAGGTAGATAAACATTTCTTGTGGTACGTTGATATTGTCAGAGAAATGCTATTGAGAGATCACAGGGCATAAAGTAATATGGTTATATCTAATATTAACTTATTCTTTATTTACTTAATTTTGTGAAATAAACAAAATAAGTACACGGTCAATTTCCTGTATGACAAACAATTTGTCTATAGAGTATTCCTCTGGTTTATCCATGTTATAATATAATGAGCATTCCCTTTCCCTATCCAGCGAAGAGAAAAATAGTAAACGCGCCCATTTTGTGTTTGGGATGTGAAAGCCGCCCCGACAATCTAAGAATCGGGCCTAAATCTTAAATTAGCATTGGTGGAATTATTTTTAAAAAAAAAGGGATATGGTAAAAATTCTAGCCTGAATAGTTGTGGAAGATTCATGTAATGTGCTTTCTAATCCTTTTCAAGTGACGTACTTGATCTGCCAATTCACCCAATCGCATAAAATATTGATGTCGCTACTTGTTGATACAGATTGGTCGAATGAGGCATTTGTATTATGAGCAGAGGAAATCTTTTTGTCTTTGATTAGATTGAATATTTTCTAGTACAAATTTCAGCGATGCCTGTAGGAAAAACACGATCAAGCGTGAAATTATTAACAGTAAAAGCCAAACATTTTAAGGTTAGCTCCTCAGCCACGTGACATATTTCATGTCTGTTAGAATGATGGGAACTGGACACTGGAGGAGCACTTCCCAGTTGGCATAGCAGGACATTCAATTATGTTTGAGCCAGAAGAATCAACACAGATGTAAATTTGGTACAGTTGGCTGTTCCCAGATACATCAGTGTTGCATTCAATCCATGGGGTGGAACCAATTGCGCTTTTGATTGCACTTTTAATGCTGCTCAAGCTGTAAGTTCCCCCACCTGCTTGGATTCCTGCAATTTGTATGTATTCATTGTACAAAATTAATGCACGCATGGCAGAGATCAGTTCGAAGGCAACGCTAAGTAACCATGTTTTCACTAGTCTAGAGGCCAGTAGGCACCTGCGGCTTGAAGAATTTGGAGGAGATCAAGATTATCTTTGAGATCAAGTGCTGATTTGAAGTAGCCATGTTGGTCTAAGATGGACTCGGAACATGTTCCATGTTTGTCCCACTCGTGTGCCCAAAATGTTGTGCCACTGCTGCTTGGGCAGGCAAGGGATGGCCAGCTCTGCTCCATTCTGCCCACAAGATCTGATATCTACAACATTAATTTGATCCGGCGAACCAACATTAGAGACAATTAAGCTGAAGTATTTATCTCAAGAAAGTGTATCAATAGAGTAGTAGAATAACAGCGTATCCTCACTCCTTAAGCTCAAAGTCTGGGAGTTCCCTTTGCTTAATTTCCTCATAAAGTGAACTTTTTTCATAACTTTCAATCTGATTACCTTGGATTTGTCGAAAGGGTTGCTGGAGTCACAATTTGACGGGTAAGAGCCATCATTATTCGTTGGCCAAAGACCGTGAATTCCAAAGTCTGATGCTGGTTTCCCATTTGAGGGATAGCAACAACTTTGATCTGTATCGCAATATGATCCTGGCCACTGCATTAAAAATGTATAGAATTAGCATGCTGCTACACAAATTACTGAACTCCAGTATGATTCATATATTGGCATATGATATAGACCTCACCTGCTGAACAAAATAAAAGAAATCAAAACCTTGTGCAACACAGAAAACCAAGAGAAACTGTACAAGGAAGAGGTTGGTTAACACTGAACTATTGAGTTGCACTTCCATTTCTACTGATTTACTATCTGTCTTGTTAAAGTCTTCCAATTATCGTGGTTCCATTTATATAGCCAGCAAAAGGGTACAAGCTTTGTGTGTGAAATGAGGCTAATGATTGATATGTTTCTGCTTGGCAGCATGCCTAGTGTCTTGCTCGTTGAGACAGAAGAACTCGAAGGTTCTTCCATTCATATGCGGATATTCCCTGTCTATTGCACAAATAACCAAAAGAATTTTAATCTTATTTTAATTGATGCCGTTTGACTGATGCTAGGAGAAGGTCTCTGCTTTTCCATTGAGATTTCTTGCTTAACGTGTTTGTTTGGCACAACTATGATTACTTGTTCTTAAACTTAGGCGACGTGGCATCGACGAAGCCGTTTTATAAAAGCATACAAGCGTTCCCTGTATCCCATTAGTTTAGTCCATATCATTCTTTATATGTTTTGTTCTTTCTAATTCAACAGTCAGGTATGAACATCTAAGAACAGACGAAAAGAGTAAGAAAGACGTTGCTTTGAATTAAAGTTTGTTGCAGCTTAGTTAAGCAATAGTTCCCTTCATTAGACCATGGCTGCATAATTTCAACTTGACAATTCACGCTTCATAGTGTCCTGTTTGATAAATAATTCAGCACTTAAATTTAATGAATTCATATCTTAACACATTCAAACTGTTTGATAACCGAAAATAAAACATTTAAATTAATTAAGTGGTATTGAATTTTCTAGACAAAACTTGCTCCTAAAATTAAGTGACAAACTATTCACTTATCACTTAATGTGATATACATTTAGATATATTAGATTTAGTACTAAATAATTCAATCACTTAATAGATTCAGATTTTATATTTCAGTTTTCTCAAATGCACCCTAAGTGAGAACTAAAAAGCATGCCCCAACAAATCAGACGTAGCACGCTTTTAAGGGTGGGATGAAAAGGCGGGATCTGAGTCTGCACTCAATATCACGCCTACCACCCATGAAAGATGTGCATAGAGACCAGCTTCCACATGATATCTTTTTCCATTCATGAAACACCTCATCACTTCCTACAATCCAATGCCTCCCCCACAACCCCCAAAAAAAACCCAAAAAAATAAAAAAAACCATGACAACCTTTCGATTAGTTCCCAACTGGGAAACTTGCCTGTCTTGTTCAACCTCTGCCCGGTGGCAATGCCCATGATGAAATTCCAATGTAGAGATTAATCCTTGTCGTACAAGAGGGTACAAGCTTCATGTCTGAAAATGATGCACAAGATTGATTAGTTTCGGCCTTGGTTGTTGTGTTTTCTGATATATAAAATAACTAGCCTATTGCCTTGCGGACGTCACCTAGGAAGAATGTAACGTGTTTCTATGATCATATTATGAGAATAGTCCTATAAACTAGCAGGTTATTATTCTTTGGACTTTAATTATTTAATTCTTTTGGTTAGAGTTTGGCTGGTCCCTGATGACGTTCTTCTCTCTCTCTCTCTCTCCCTCCCTCCTTTTTTTTTTTGGGGGGGAATGTTAGACATTGATAATGAAGCAGTTTAAAACAGACTAGCCAAATACTACTAGTTTGATGTTGATCCATAATATATACTATTCTGCTTTTGTTTCCTTTACTCGAATTCGATAGTTTTCTTTGGGCACTATGTTCTGGAAGAGAAAGTTTGGTTAGGTCATAGCTCGCTTGAATTGACCATGGTGTTTAACACAATTAGCTATATGTAAAATTGCCTCACATTTCACACTGCAGATAAAATCATGAAAATATAATTTATATATATATATATATATATATGAGAAAGTAAAATCCAATGTTCATTATTTAATTTGACACAGCAATGTCTGATACTAGTGAATTTTTAATGTGATTTAAACAAGGAAAATGAAGAAAGGCCTTTAAGTGAATAGGTATTTGGACTTGATTAATCAAACATTATACAGATACAAGAGAATCTCTCTTGTGGAATTCCACATGAAATGGAAAAGGAAAAGAAATTTTGAATTCTTATCCTAGTTTCAGAATTGAGGGAATTTGATTCTGGAAGCATTGCAGGAGCCTTTGTTCTCCTTCGGGCATTTGATAACTTCTGAACCGGACTCGTCCACGCAAAGGTATATCTCAAACAACTGAGTGCTGCCTGACACATCAAAATTGCAAGTTATTACAGGTTTAGACCCTATTGCTCTTCTTATGACCCTCCTGGTTCTTTTGAGGCTGTAAAACCTTCCATCTGGCTGGATTCCTGCACCATATCAAGGGGCTCTCATTCTATATTATCAGAAATAACTAATTAGCCATCTTTTTTTTGTATGATTGCAAGAAAATATATGGTAATGATTACGATTACCTGCATTCTTCAAAATCTGGAGGAGGTCTACTTTATCCTTTATGTTGAGAGTGGCTTTAAAATAATCATGTTGATTAAGTTTAGACTGCGAGCAAGTACCGTGTTTATTTCATTCGTGTGACCAAAACCTCGTGTTGTTTGCATTTGTGCAGGACAATGATGGCGAATTTTTTTGCATTCTATCAGCCAGATCCAATATCTAACCACAAGAACCTTCAGTGGGCAAGTTAATCATGTAAGGTCCTTAGTAGTCTAACACCTCAGTAAATTTTTTTTTTTTCCATTTTTTGGGGTTAATCATAAAAGTTGTCAACCGAAATAAATTAGTCAAACCTCCCAAGGAAGTATGCGTGTCAATAATCAATTGCTCACCTCAGATTCGTTGTATGAACTGTTGATATCACAAGATAATGGAAAGGAATCATTTTTGAATTCAGGCCAAAGACCATGAATAGTAAAATTTGATGCAGGCTTTCCTGTACTTGGAAGACAGCAACTTCTATTTGTATCACAGAATGATCCTGGCCACTGAATGAAGAGCAGGGTGATACTTTAGAAAACTCAAAGAGCTCTAAGAAAAGCAAAGAGTGAATGAAGCTGCTTTGTAAACTTCTAATTTGTAGTTAAGATTTTGGAATGAAGATAATAACTCAAGTTACTTACCTGTTGAACAAAGTAGAAGAAATCAATATCCTGTGCAGCTCATTTCAGTATCGCTCATTGCAGTATAGCAATATAGATCACACTAGAAAATATGAATCCGATTCTAGAATATCAGTTTATCGAAGTTAGCTGCAAATTGCTGAAACTGAACATCTTTGGGAGATTTATATGATGAAAAGGACTGCCAATATGGACTCTGAATCATTGAACAGGTGGCTTTGCCATGATCTCTCTGCACTCCAGGTAAGCGACGATAAATTTTGCTTTCGATGCTACGGTATTAAAAGCACTTTCGATATCCTAGTAATTAGTAGGAGAATAGTTCTAGCTGAAAACTCGGATGTTACTTTCCTTTATTTTACAAAATCCCAAGAATCAAACCTCCGACCTTGGGTTCTGAGGGTGATGTCCAGCTACCTACTGGAGTCACACTACATGGTGAAATTCAAAACTCTTGTACCAGTATCTTGCATCCTGGGCTTTAATACTCTGGTAAAAATTGAGATTTTTAGCTGTATACCGCGATGTAATAATCCACTGGATTTGAACTAGTTATCACCATGAATTTGATTGAGCACACTCTAACGTGAATCACATGGAGACCTCAGGTTTTGCAGTCCTCCAATACGAAATGCACTCTATTAGTCATACTATTTTATTATTCCCAAAGAAAGGAGGATCAGAAATATAAACAATTGGGCTAATACGATTTGCCAGCATCTTCACAGTTCAAACCCGACACCGAGTTACTGCATATTCAGCATCTTCTACCTAAAAAGAGCTAGTCCCAAAAAACTCAAGCTTTTGTTAGTGGATCAAGGGACTATTGAGGAAAGAGGGAACACATGAAAGTGCACGTCTTTTATTATAGGACAAAAATAGCTGTCACTGCGTGACAATAATGCATTCACTGAGCTTGATTAGTATTCGAACAAGTTCATCATGAGTCAACAAAAGCGTGTTTAGAACCCCACCTGTTCTACTCCAATTATTGCACATGATATTCCCCAACAAGAGGTGGAAAGAAACAAAGATTATTAACCTAATCTCCATTGGGGTCACTAAATGATAGGAAACTCTATGGAGGTATTGCATGCCCTCTTAAGAGTCACTGGACACTCAATGAGATCAGAACCAGCAGCATCCACACAAAGATAAACCTGGTAGAGCTGGATATTGCCTGAGGCATTAGTATTGCATTCGATTACCGGAATGTAACCTGTTCCTGCTTTTATTGCTTCTTTAATGTCATCTAACTTGTAAAGCTTCCCATCTGGTTGAATCCCTGTAGCAGATTATACCTCTAGCTTATCAAAGACCAACAACCGAAAATTTTAGCTGCAAAGTTGACAGCAAATACTGCTGTATACAACTATCTAAACTGAATACCTGCATTCTTTAGTATGTCAAGGATATTGACTCTGTCCTTGATACTAAGGGCTGCTGCAAAATATCCATGCTGGTCAAGTACAGGCTCTGCACAGGTACCATGTTTCGTCCATTCATGCGTCCAAAACTTGGTCGGGGTATTTTTCTTTCCGCAATTAAAATTCGGCCAAGTCTTTTGCATTTCACTGATTAAATCTGAGATCTAAATACAACAAAAACATAATTCATACCCTCATCAGCAGAAGGCGTGCAGACTTCATAGAGTTGTTAGTAAATCAGTTTCTTTGCAGACACAACTACAGGTGACCAAAACTCAGTTTTTTGTACATACTCAGCTTAGAGAAGCCAACAGGAGGTTTTTCAACCATCATTCAATTCGTGCGCTATTTATAATGGATTGACTGGGGCGAGCTATTTCTAGATGTACCTTGGTCTCATTGTAGTGGCTATTAGGATTGCAGTCTTCTGGGAAGGTGACATTGTTGAAGACAGGCCAGAGGCCATGAATAGTGAAGTCTGTTGGCTTTCCTGCAGCTGGATAGCAGCAAGTTCTCTTTGTGTCGCAATATGATCCAGGCCACTGAATTGACATTGCAAAGAAGAAAAAAATTTGAAGTTTTAGAACTTAGGCAAAGAGTTACAAGTGGAGTGGGATATCAATAATTTTCAACTCAAGAAAACTCACCAATTGGACAAAGAAGAGAAAATCGTGGCTCTGAACTAGGCATAAATAGCACAGGCATTGCAGCACTAAAAGGTGAAAAGAGATTAAACTGCTGAGTTGCATGCTTATAAAGGAACGCAAAGAATATATTATCCAACAAATTAGTAGAGATAGTAGTGTTGCTCTCTTGGTTGTTGAGGTCACTATTTATAGATGAAATGAGATTGCCCTAAACAAGAAGCAGTAGCAATAGTGTGATGATATTTATAATTTATTTTAACCACGATTAGTTGGGGTGGTATTTTTGGTGGGTGAACTTCAATCGGTTCTGAATGTATCTTTAATATGAAGAATAAAATAGCTCGGGACATGCAAGTGAAACATTGACTAGTGATTCATCAAACAAAATTTTATCCGGAGAGAGTAATCTATTGTGGGAGATCTTTGGAGGGTTAAATCTCAGAAATTGGAGACAGGCAGATGCTTGAATAGACGATTTTTGGAATACAAATCAGTAGCAAAAATATCTCAAATCAAATCAACCGGTACAAATATCATCTCTTTCTCCAGCTCCAACTATTGTTCCATACCTTCGCATGAGATGTACAGGAAGGCGGACCAAGCTAACTCTTACATTTTGTGTTCTTTATGACTCTGTTCAGTCTACTGATTCTCCATCAGGATCAATTAACTGACTCTATGGCTGGTAGTATATGATCATATCATCTTTGTTCTTTTATTTGCCCACATGTCTTTGTGATGATAACGATAAGTTTGTGGTCCAACAGAAGTTTGTCAGTCTCCATCTATAGTTGGTGATAAAGCCCGTCTGTATTAAGATTGTAAAACAAGACCGGTTAAAACTTATCTTGCTCAATCATTGAGATGAACCTGAAGTGTAAAGCTCATCGGCAAAGTGAAAAAAACACTGCAATCAACCAACATGATGCAATCTTAAGAGTTAGCAATTGAGATCATTGACAGAATAGCGATTGTAAGAAATAGCAATCCCAGATTTTCACTTCATTTGAGGTGAGAAGAAGAGGCTGTGATGAATGAACATGAATATACAAGAAGAAAATGTGGCTTCGCAACTATTTGGCCGACATTCCCTTATTGAATTTCATGTGTTCCTACCACAATGATTGGGTATGCTTTCACTGCTGTAAATCTTGAAATTGTAGTCACTGACTCGAAGGAACTCATGAATCATGCCAATAGAAATAATGCAGAATTTTTTTTTGTGTTGTTGTTTTTTTTTTGGGGGGGGGGGGAGGGGGAAGTTGAAAGAAGGTGATTTAAGCACTTGTTATGATATCACTGCGTTCTTTATGCCAAGCAAGGATAACTTTTGGTTTTGATGATGTGCACCGTGTAATTAATGTATTCTATTACTATTTGACTCTTAAGATTGCTGGGTACGACTTATACGGGAATCTTTCATCCTGGGGCCTTTGTTAGATAAGGTGTTTTACCTGTGTAGCTGAATCATTACCGCAAACATAATTAGTTAAACATCGGGTTTTTGTAATCCACTAACTCAACTTTCTGATGGATGAATTAGTTAAACTTTTTAACTAAGAAATAGATATGGATCAGGGTTAACGTGAATCGCATGTACAGCTCAGGTTTTCCCATCCCTCCAAAACAAAATACACTTACTTTCTGTTCTTCAGTGTTTAGTACTGGTAAGTAAATAAGGCAGAATCAAAAGTGTAAAGCAGTGTTTTAGAAGGCGTTTTCGGGGCGAATTATGTGTATATATAAACATACACACTCAAATATATGTATGAATATTTTAATTTTGTCATATTATTGCATATTTTATTTTTTATATATTTAAAATGTCAAACTTTGTGGAGCTTACGCCCTATGTCTCGGGTAGGGGTGAATTCGAGTCGAGTAGGGCTTGAGTATCCATATACTCGAGCGCGATCTCGAAACAATGGAGTGAAACTCGAGCTCGATCAAGCTTGTAAAATCGAGCTTGAGCTCGACTCGATTTAATAGTAATAAAACTTGAGCTCGACGAGCTAATCAAGTTCAAGATCGAGCTCGAGTACTCAAGCTTCGTGAGCTCGAAATGCATCTAATCAATGAAATGACGTTTTGACCCTTCTATAAAATTATCTCTAAGTTGGTAAAGATTGTTATATATTTAACTAATAAGGCTAAAAGGGTAAATTAATAAATAAAATATTTTAATTATTAAATTATTTTTTAATCGAGTCAAGTAGCTCGATACTCGTCGAACTCAATATTTTTCGACTCAAGCTCGACTTTGACCGAGCTCGAGTCAAGTACCAAATCAAGCTGCTCGATTTGCTAAGTTAAGTTACTCGAATTTTTTTCACCCTTAATCTCGAGGTTTTCACCCTACCTGGACGGACATAGAACACCCCGTCCAATGCCCTTGCTTTTTAAACCATTGGCGTAAAGAAATGGGCTAAAAAGATACGCTAGCATCTTTAAATTTTGAACCCAAAACTCAATTGCTGTATGTTTAACATCTTCCACCAAAATGCAAATCCAAGCAAATGGATAAATAGGGGAACAGGGAATACATTAAAAAAAAAAAAAAAAAAACTTGCATCCCCTTCTTTTATTTTGGTAGAAAAATAGCTTCACAGCCTGACAAACAATCATAAACTCACAACTTCATCATTAGGTCAACAACTGCGGTTTTACAACCCCAATTTTTCTTCTCCAATCTTCAATCCACAATTATTCCCGAGCAAGATGTGGACAGAAAATTATTAACCTAATCTCCATCGTGGTCCCTAAATCATAGGAAACTCTATGAATGTATCGCATGCCCTCTTAAGGGTCACTGGACACTCAAAGAGCTTTGAACCAGCAGCATCCACACAAAGATAAACCTGGTAAAGCTGGATATTGCCTGAGGCATCAGTATTGCATTCAATCACTGGATTGTATCCTGTTCCAGCTTTTATAGCTTTTTTAATGTCATCTAACTTGTAAAACTTCCCATCTGGCTGAATCCCTGTGGCAGGTTGTTCACTCTAGCTTGTCAATATTATTAGTTTAACAATGATTTTTAACTGCAATTTCGCTACATCAAATACTGATTATATATTTGAGAGGAGAATGTGTGTGTGTGCCTACCTGCATTCTTTAGTATTTCAAGGAGATTTACTTTGCCCTTGATATCGAGAGCTGCTTCAAAGTATGCATGCTGATCAAGAACTTCTTCTGAACAGGTACCGTGTTTTGTCCATTCATGAGACCAGAATTTGGCACTACTACTTTTCTTCCCACATTTGAAGCTTGGCCAGGTCTTTTCCAATTTAGTTGTTAAATCTGAGACCTAAACACAAAGAACAATGACTTTAGGGAGTTCTATACCTGACGAAAGTTGAAACTACTTCATTTAAGTTATTATTGATTCCTTGGAATCTGTTAATTCATAGCATAGAACAGCCGAGTCGTACTGAAGAATTGTCCATTCTTGTGCATTTTCAAAACTTTTTTGCACTAATTGTGAGAGATAATCTATAGAGATCAACTAGCAGGAAGCAGCATGCAGTTTACCTTGGCTTTGTTGAAAGGGCTTTTGCGGTTGCAGTCCTGTGGGACGGAATTATTGTTGAAATGAGGCCAGAGGCCATGAATAGTGAAATCAGTTGGCCTTCCTGCACCTTTATAGCAGCAGCTAACCCTCTTCGTGTCACAATATGATCCTGGCCACTGAATTAACATAACACATTAAATTAAAGAAGGAAAACATCTTGTAGTTTTAGTATTTACACAAGGACTTAGCGCTGCAGAGCAACAGTTTCTTAGCTGAAGAGAAAACTCACCATTTGGACAAAGAAGAAGAAATCATGACTCTGAACCAGGCATATATATGACAGACATTGCAGCACCAAAAGGTGGAGAAAGATTAAGCTACTGAATTGCATGCTTATAGGAATGCAAAATATTATCCAACAACTCAATAGTGGAGATACTAGTGTAGCTATATTGGTTGTTGGAGGGACTATTTATAGCTTGGAATGAGGGATCCAAAAGAAGAAGCTTAGCAATACGTGTGAAAATATTAGTAATATTTGTAACCAAGATTAATTGGTCATTTTTTTGGTGGCAACCTTCATTTAGTTGTAAATATACGTCTAATGTAAAGAACTAAATGGCTCGAGACAAGCTAATGAGCCATTGATACCACGGTGAGTGTGCAAGTAATATATCAATTATTTTTGTTTTATTTATTATTTTTTTCGCCGGAAGAAGTAATCTACCATTGAAGATCTCCAGAATACCACTTTAAGTTAAGATGACAGAAATGGTTAATCGATGGGATTGTAAAATCTTAGAAATTAGAGGAGACAAATATGTGCCTAATATGGTTACTCTAATTTGCCCTTTTTATTTTGTATTTTCTTGGATATTAATAACATCTTACCTACCAAATATGGAGATTTTCTAGAATAGGAGGCCTTGTTTGAATTGGTATTTTTCTCCAAAAAATTTTTACATTTTCCAATCACTTTTTTACCTCATATATATCAAATCATTACAGTATATTTTTCTAAAAAAAAAATTCAGAACATAGCACCACAAGCTCGAAGTCTTCTTACACAATCACTAGCACAAATATCTACTTCTCACCAAGTCCTCGTTCACTCCATATTTGCATGTGACACATAGAAAACCGACAAAGCTAACTTTCATTTTTGTATTGTTTATGACTGTTCAATCTGTTGGCATGTCTGGCTGGTAGTACATAATCATGCCATGCCATCTTTGTTCCTTTATCATACATATAGTATAAGCGGCTTGTTGATTTGCCAGAGTTTTTCGTCGTCCTCCTATGTGTCATGCTTTCGGCACGTGAGGCGTTGATCCGCATATTTTTCCTTTCCCTCCTTTCCCTGCTGCGTCTTGCGTGGTCAGGTTGGCCAATAGTCAGGTGAACTTGGCCTTCGAGTCCTGTTTAGTTTGGACCTAACTAACATATATATGTCTGGTTGTAGTTATAGTTCATTGACAATTGTCTAATCACTTTGGATGTGATAGGAGTTGTTGCATGGGTGTCAGCCGGCTCTTGGCTCTAGGCTTTCCAACATTCAGACCACTTACTTACTCATACAATTAAAATTACCCTAACATCCTTTGTAGTACATGATAACCACTAGAATACCACTTTTCCCCTACCGGTTTTAGTGATTGTTCCTGCTTTACTAACTTGTGCCCCAATCCGTCATTTTATGCCAGAAAATTTACGTTTGTACTTGCCATCAGTTTACAACTTGCACTCCTCACCCTTGGACATCTCTGCTGCCTATTGAACATAGACGCGTTAGCCTCCAACCTTTTGCCTCTCTTACCGACCTGCAACATATGCCCTCTTCTTTCTTTCACCTTGTTGAACCTTCTGCTCTGAACAAAGCCTCCTATTGCTCCCTTCTCTTCCACAGCCTGTTGTCTATTTTCCCTGCTTCTTTTCCGCCCTTCTTCTGCTCTCCTGCAACTTGAACATCCTGCTCCTCTGTCTAATCTCTGTGCTCAGTGTATTTTTCCCTATCCACATTTTTCTCATATATATACATTTTGCTGCTCCCTGCACCCTGCACTTGCTCCAGAGGTACGTATTTATACGCTGGTTGTCCCTTGCTTTTGGTTTGTGCGCCTGAGCCGTGCATGCTTATGTTCCTGCTTCCCTATCCTTCGTATAGCCTTCGCCTTATGCTTTCTCCGCTCCCCTTTCCCTTTTGCTTGACAGTAGCTGGGTACCATTGTTACCTTGCTGATGCTATATTTGTCATAATGCCTTCTTATTCACAGGTTTTGTTTGCTGCAGCCCGTGTTGATCTTGCGGAACATCTTCTTTCGTTTCTACTCACAAGTTCACAGGTTGGTCAACTGTTTTCCGTCTCCCCTTTGGTTGCTATGTTCTTTCCCTTTGTTGCGCTGTCCAGCCTTTGCTTATAGCCTGCCTTATTGTCTTGTTTATTTGGTTTACTGCTTACTCCTTCTTTTTTGTTTTTACTATTGCTCATGCTTTTGCTTTTCTTTCCATTAAACCTCTGCGTATAATCCACCTATTGTTTTATTTATCCTGCTGTGGCCCTTTATTGCTATTAGCTCTCATGACTTTATGTATATTATTATTGCTATGATGTAAATGTCCAATTCGCCTTGCTCTTGTATTTGTGCTATGGGAGCTTTGCTTTGTAGTATGCACATCAGTATTTAGCCACCCTTTCAGCTTCATGGACTATACCTTCGTGCTTACATTCAGGCCCTGCATTGTGCAGTGCATCATTGCTCCAACGCCATTATGCATTTGGCCTTTTTGCCTCTTCTTTACCTCTTACAATATGTAGCTGCTTTCTATTCTTTGCTTATGTTCCTGTTTCGATCATCCAAGAGATTCAGATGGATAGAAATGCTATGCGGCGTAAGCGTTATGCTGAAATGGCACAAAGCAAAAAAGATGAGCTTTTGCGCCGTCGGAGGGAGTCATACGCTGAAAAAAAAAGAGCCCAGCAGCCTCCAAACTTCAGTCCTCCTGTCTGTGAAATAGCTTTGCAGGCTAGAACTTATAAGCGAAAGCGTGCAGCCTACATTAGTAGGAAAGTAGCTTTAGGTAGAACAGAAACAGGAGTCTGGCTTCCTGATAGCCAACCCATACATACTGATAGTTTAGGTTCTTCTCCGCTCAGTCCTGATGGAGTGCCTCTCCATGGAGATTTATCTGTGGGTAGTCATATGCCTTGTCAACCACTGGTTATGCCACTCGTTTCGTTACACCCTCCGCCTGAAATCTGCGCTTCCTCTCATATTGATCGTCCCTCTGGTTTTGTATCTACTGTCAACCTTAGCTACAACTCTGACGAAGGTATCATCTACACAGCTGTATGTTCTGCTTTGATGCTCCTTTTCCTACTACAACTCTTCCTGCAAGCATTCTTGCCTCAGGCCCTACCCATTGAATATCATTGAACTTTTGCCTACTTAACATCCCCCTTTAGTTCTGTTACCTTTTTAGAACAGGTTCAATCTAACTAATACTTACAGTCTTCTTATTGCACTTTTGCCCTTGCATTCTTTCTGTCAACTTGCAATGCTTTTAGCAAATTAACCAGCCCAACTTTCACTCATATATAACTTTTCGATCCTCTTGTCAGGTTTTTTGTGTAACTTAATTGCTTTTTTAGTTCGAACTCTTGCAAAGACATTGACTGTTGTGCAGTACATTTCTCAGACCTCCGCCTTCCATCCCACCTCCAATTATTTTTCCCCCATTCGTTAATACTACTCCCCTTGTAAATTATTCATCCGTTGTATTCGTTGCTGACGGAAAATTATTTGCTTCCTTTTCCCCTTTCCATTCTTACTTTCCCACTTATTAAAAAAAAAAAACATGTGTTCATTGCCTTCATACATTTATTCTGTCCAATCTCTGCATTTGATATTCAAATTATCATGGCCGCAGTCCTTAGACGAGGTTTACATTTACAACCAAATTTATATTACATTGTGTTCTGCTAGCTGCAGCTGCATCTACCTCTTTGAATATACACGCTCATCAGGCACGAAACAGACTGGATCCTGCTCCGTGCCCATCCAATTCTCCATCTACTGCTACAAAATCTACTATGGTACACCGTCGGAAGAAAAAACGCTTGCACCCTCATGGTTACTGATTCTACCTTTTCTTCTACCTTTGCTTTTCGATCGGTTTATCTATATCATTAAACTTCCACAGCCCCCTGTAGGGGACAGAAATATAGCACATGCTTCTGTACCTACTGATATGAGCCATGCTTTTACAGAGCAGAATCCCATATCGATTGGCTTCTCTACTATATCTGATGACCCTGTTATCGCAACAAGTTCCACTTGTCAAAGGTCCAGCAGGAAAAAAACACAACAGAATAGAGGTCATTATTTATACTTTTACGGTTGCACCTTTTAGTAATTATTAAACCCATTTAGCGTGCTCAAGGTATTATCGCGTTCCATGCGTTCCTTGTTCTATACCTATACACTTACTAATATGAATCGTCACTCAGACTCTGTAGGCAATGCTCAGCCTACAAGCTCAGTCACCACTCCTAGGCATCATCGCAGCCAAGGTTGATATTATTTTTCCCTTTTAGGCTATCCTTTTACATAGTACCTACTTTATTTTTAGGATTTTTTTTGTGTATCTCGTGTTCACCAGCAATCTTATCAGTTGCAGCAAAATCAAAAACTAAGCGTGGTCTGTCACAATTGGAAAATATTCCTGAGCAGACCTATGTTCTACCTACTGTACCGAACTGTCAACACTGTGACGCCAAACGATTCTATTTAGAGCCTAAAGGCTTCTGTTGTTCGCGGGGGGCTGTATCAATTGTTACTCCATCACTGCCTTATGATCTCCAGCAGCGCCTGTTGACAGGCGATGATGAGGAATGTGTTGAGTTCCGCAGATTGATCCGAACCTATAATAATAACCTGGGATTCTCATCTCTTGGTGTTAAGTATGATCCTGAGTTGACAAAAAATCACAAAGGTATCTATACCTTTCGTGTCCAAGGCCAGGTGTATCATTTCCTTGATGGCCTGACTTCAACGAATGAAAAATCATCTGGTGTTCAATTTTACTTCTACGACACTGAAGAAGAAGTGTCAAGAAGATTACAAAAGTCTCCAAAGTTGCGTGAGAGTACACTAAGATTACTGATACGCATCCTTGCTGAGAATCCCTACACAAAATTCTTTAAGAACCTTCGGTCTATCCCTGATTTAGACCATCAAAATATTATTCTCAGGTGCTATCCAGGTCTTGATCAACGTATCTATAATCTGCCTTCTGTCTCACAAGTTGCGGCCATATGGACAGAAGATGATGATCAATCTGCTGAAAAATGTGCAAATATCCGAGTATATACACATTCTAACACCAGCCATAGAATTCAGCACTACTTTGCTTGCTATGATCCCTTGCAATATCCTCTTTTGTTCCCTCGGGGTGAATCTGGTTGGCATTATGGTATCAAACGAAAAACTGCAATTGATGCTCGACCTGATTCTATGTCATCTACTTCTTCTTCTACTCTAGATCCAGTCTTAGCTCAAAATGCTTCGCATTTAGTTGCCCTTGAAACTTCTGGTAACACTTCATTGCTTTGTATTTCCTATCTATATTCTATTCGTTTTTCTCAAACCTTTGAATTTAATTGCCAATATACTCCATTTGACTTCCAGCTGCTCTTACTGGCAAGCGGCAGAAAGATATCGTTTCTGCAAGGGAATACTACTGTTATAAAATGCAAATTAGGGATGATGATAGATCCATGCTACTTCACATGTTAAGGTTATTCCAGCAATTTTCGGTTGACTCATATGTGAAAATTGAAACTACAAGATTGGATTTTCATAGGCAACAACAGAATGCAATTAGAACTGAACTATTAGAAGGAGTTATGGATAGTATTTCAGTTGGAGAAACCAGAGGTTCTAAGATTGGACGTAAAATCATTCTTCCAGCTTCCTTTATCGGTGGTCCTCGGGATATGAGGCGACGCTATATAGATGCAATGGCTTTGGTCCAAAAGTTTGGAAAGCCTGATATCTTCCTCACCATGACTTGTAATCCAAAGTGGAAGGAAATTCGAGATAACCTTCAATATCATGAAGAACCTCAGGATAGACCTGACTTGCTTTCTAGAGTATTTAGAGCAAAGGTTGAGGTGCTTAAAGTTGAATTGCTCAAAAAACAGATTTTTGGTGAGGTAGCTGCCTGTGTCTATGTCATTGAATTCCAGAAACGAGGGCTTCCTCATGCTCACTTCCTTCTTATTATGAAACCAGAATCAAAGCCATTAAATCCAGATGCATACGACAAGGTTGTGTGCGCAGAGATTCCTGATCCAAACACAAACCAGCGTCTTTACAACCTTGTTAGAAAGCATATGGTACACGGTCCTTGTGGTTCTATGAAACAGGATAATGTTTGTATGAGAAATGGGGTATGCAAAAACCATTATCCACGGCCATTTTCTGACCATACTACTCATGCAGAGGATGGCTATCCATTTTATCGGCGAAGAAGAGATGGTAGAAAGATTAAGATCATGCGCTTTGATTTAGACAACAGATGGATTGTTCCATATAATCCATATCTCTTAGCTTTATTAGACTGCCATATAAACGTAGAGATTTGCTCGACTGTGAAGCTTGTCAAATACTTATACAAGTATGTGTATAAAGGCCATGACTATTGTAGCTTTCACGTTGTTATTTCAGAAGACCAGCCTCCTGAAATTGATGAAATCAAACAGTTCCAGCAAGGACGGTGGGTATCTCCACCAGAAGCTCTTTGGCGTATATATAAATTTTCTATGAACGAAATGTCTCCAGCAGTTTATACATTACAGGTGCATCTACACAATCAGCAACTGATCTCATTCGACAAAAATTCTGATTTGGTAAGCCTATTAGAGAAGATCGACTTTTCAAGGACTATGCTTACCGAATTTTTCCACATGAACAGAACAAACGACAAGGCTCAGAACTTGAAGCTTTTATACCGAGAGTTTCCTGAGCATTTCGTTTGGTCTTCAAAAGAAAAGGTGTGGACAGAAAGAAAACGAACAAGAGTTATTGGTAGATTAGTGACTGTTAGTCCAAAGGAGGGTGAAAGGTATTATCTACGCCTTTTGCTTACACATATTCGTGGACCAACATCTTTCGATGATCTTGCGACAGCTAATGGTATACACTTTCAAACATTTAGAGAAACCGCCCTCCATCTAGGACTTCTACAGTCTGACACATATATAGAAGACACAATAGATGAAGCAGCCACATTTCAGATGCCTTCCTCTTTAAGACTCTTGTTTGCCACTATGCTTGTTTATTGCTCTCCAACCAATCCTGCTTATCTTTGGAATAAATTTGAGCTTGAGCTTTCAAGAGATTACAAAAGAGCTCAGGCCTACAACCACCTCAGTGCTTATGAAATTCAGCTTAGAGTACTCTATGACATCAACACATCATTGGAGTTGATGGGAAAGTCTTTAAGTGACTATCTTGCGGTTCCTCGGGCTTATATTGATCCGTATGAGAATCAGCTAACAAAAGAATTACAAAGCGAAAGAAATATTACACTAACTTCTGAGGACTTGGTCCTTCCGACTCAGTTGAATTCACAACAAAGGATTGCATATGATTTAATCCTTGAAAAGGCTCTAACTGCTACACCTGGATCGTTCTTTATAGATGGTCCTGGTGGAACCGGTAAAACATTCCTATACCGTGCCCTTCTTGCTACGATTAGATCGAAGAATTATGTAGCACTTGCAGTAGCAACATCTGGAGTTGCAGCATCTAACCTCCCAGGTGGGAGAACTGCGCACTCAAGATTTAAGATTCCACTGGACCTATCAAACAATAGTGGATGTCACCTCAGTAAACAAAGCAGTACAGCTAAACTTATTGCAGAATCTAGATTAATCCTCTGGGATGAAGCTTCAATGGCAAAGAAAGAAGCCATCGAAGCATTCAATACTCTCTTAAAGGATATCATGGAGTCGGATTTGCCCTTTGGTGGCAAACTTGTTGTATTTGGGGGAGACTTTCGGCAGACTCTCCCGATAGTACAAAATGCACCACCTGATTTACAGATCCAATCAAGCATCCTTTATTCTCCCTTGTGGAATGAAATGCAGAAAATCAAACTCACACAGAACATGCGTGCTTTAGACGATCCAGCATTTTCCAACTTCCTCTTAAGAATAGGCGAAGGAACAGAGCCCTCCGACAATGATAAACAAATCACTCTACCTGACGATATTGTCCTCAAATATGATAACAAAGATGACTCTACAACAAGGTATCTCTCCGTTACCAATCTTTCCACTCTCTGAAGCCACCTGTGTAACCAGATATGAGATGCACAAGCATTTCAAAGAAGCTTTTTTAGTTCCAGCCATTTGCTTCTAAGCTAACCAGTATCATTTTCTCTCCAGATTAATAAATTCAGTTTTCCCAGACCTTGAAGCTCTATCTAAGGAACCTTATCAAATGATAAACAGAAGTATTCTTTCGCCAAAAAATAGCTCTGTCGATGATTTGAATGATATGCTCATCAATAGGTTCCCTGGAGATTTACATATTTACACCAGCAATGACAAAGCAGTCGAGCAGCGCTATCAAGGAGACTACGAGGACTTTCTTAACTCTTTAAATCCCAAAGGCCTTCCACCGCATAAACTTCTCTTGAAGGAGAATTGTCCACTTGTTCTCCTCCGAAATCTATCTCCTACTGAGGGTCTTTGCAATGGTACAAGACTTATATGTAGAGAACTTAGGCAGAATGTCATCTGTGTTGAAATAGCAACAGGCCAGTGCAAGGGAAATAGAGTTTTCTTGCCAAAAATCCCTCTTCAGTCCTCTGACAATGAAAAAAATGGAATACCTTTCACCAGAACCCAATTCCCAGTACGCTTGTGTTTTGCAATGACAATTAATAAAGCACAGGGTCAAACGCTTGATTATGTTGGCATATATTTACGTGAGCCAGTTTTTTCGCATGGCCAACTGTACGTTGCACTGTCAAGAGCAAGGACTCTAAATTCTCTGAAAATTCTCATCATCCCAGGAACTTTTTCTGAGGAAAAAACTGATTGCAAAACAAGGAATATTGTTTTTGCTCAGGTTCTTCAATTGGCAAATCTGTGACATGTATGTTTACTTACCTTACCTACTTGCTTAGCTTATTACTTTAAAACGTGATTACTTTCTCTGCTTTTAATATCGGTGTGTTATTCCTCCTCTCCTTTAACACCTGTTCTTTCTACTTCTATATTACTATACAGAATGGAGAATCTCCTACCTATCAGAAATATCAGGAATCACATGACAGATTGGATGGCAATAATAACAGTCCAAGAAAAGCAGCATGTACTCACAGCATTCAGCTCACCAACAAAATTTCAAAAGTACATATTTGTTGACTCAGAGGTACTAATCTATAGGTAAATTTTAGCATTCTGCATCGAGCTCAAAAAGAACGTGTCGTTTACACAGAATCTTGCTTTACTGCAGGGTTCAAAGGTCCAGGGAATTATCTTTAACTATGACATACCAAGAATGAGTCAGAAGCTACAAGTATCCAAAAAATATCTTATATCAAATGCTGAAGTTCGAAAAATTGATCAGGACTATCAGATAGATGGAATTGAGCAGCAATGGGTGATCTCCTCACGCACTGTTGTCCAGGAACTTCCTGCTGATGATGACCTCCTCCCAGTCTCATTCAGCTACACAAAATTCACTGATCTCGCCCGCTTCATCAACTCAAAGAAAGATACAGTTGGTTAGTTACAGTTTCCCTTTCAGACATTCTAAGAACAAAAAAAAAGGAAAAAAACTTATACACTTTCCCTTTCACACATTCTAAGAACAAAAAAAAAGGAAAAAAACTTATACTTGTTCATTCTCCCTTTACCAATAAATTAGAATTTGTTTTCATCAAATCTATTCCAGATGTTCTTGCCGTCGCTATCCATGCCTTGCCTGCAAAAACGGTTAAGAAGGACAGTAAAGATCTCCTTGTTCAGAGAATCGTCATCATAAATCAAGAGTACCTCAACCTTTCATCGGATCTGTAGATATCCATCCACATATCCATGCACACACAACTAAATGCACAGTTATGCATTCTTCTATTATTCAGACACTTATCCATCAAATTGTCTCCCCTCCCTTTCCAAATAGGTTCCAGCCTGTCCAACTGTCAATCTGGAATGACTTTGTTGAGCATGAGGGCCAGCAAATTGTTAACAACCTTCGCACTTTCCCAACTCTTATTTGTAGAAGGATCAGAGTCAACTCTTTCAACGGTAAAATAATCCAACCAATTTCTATGCATTCCTTATTGCCAATGATTGAAGCAAAAGAACTTATCTTTTCAGCAATAACAATCTACCTCTTTGTACTAGGTGTTGCTCTTTCAACAAAACATGATTCTGCCATTATAATTGATCCACCAATTCAGGAAGCTCGCGAACTAAAGAACTGGTTATCCATATACCTTTTTTGTTTACCATACAAAATAAATAATTAATACTTCACATAGCTTCCATTTGATTCCACAATTCCTTCTTGCAGGGCTACAAGGAATGCTGACACAATAGCGACTATCATCAATACTGGTTCATACAACAAGTATAACCCACAACTAGCAGTCCAAGAAGAAAGAAAGGTTTGTTTGATATCAAATCTGAATCCAAATGACAAGGTATGACCGCATCTAATTATTTCCCTACCCGTAATCAATTAGGCCATAATCATTTGACCATTTCTATGCCTTTTGCTACTCTTGTAGACTAGCTGGGTAACTGCAGTTTTTGCATTCGATCACATACTTCAGAGGTACTGGTACATGGCATGCAAAAACTGCCATAGATCAACATCCGCACCATATAAATTTGCTTTCGAATGCAACTACTGCGGCCAAACTCATCCTGCTGAACCAAGGTGCTTTTTCAGCTCTACAAAAAAATGATCCAAATATTTCTCCACTCTTATCACAGACTCACTGTCTCTTATGCTTATTCCACAGATGTCGCTTTGACATTGATCTAACTGACAGGAGTGGAACGATAACAGCATCTATCTTTGGCGACCTAGCTGAAAAATTGCTCTCTTTCTCCGCGATTGAAGCAATGGAATACTCAAAAAAGGTTCCTCACTCTAACAACACCTTATAGTTTATTATGAACCACTTCTTTAGCAGGTATGACCATATTACTTATAGAATCAGCTTTGTCACAAAACAGGATGAAGTGCTTCCATTGGAAAATGTCCATGCACAGCTCCGATCAAAACGCTTCATTGCACAGATAAGAGCATCTCCAACTGCGGTATCTGACGGGAAACAGCGTTATACAATTGTTTACTACTATCCTGAAGAAACAACCCAAGGCTCATCACAGTTCATTTCTCATCCAGACTGTAGCTCATCATTAACGCATGCAGAGCAAAGCCCACTATCTCAGGCCTTAGCTGCTCAGATTGAATCTCCAGGACCAGCAAACAAAGGTTTGTACAACTGATTAAGCCACTATACTACAGCTTTGGGGTCATGATAAATTTCCATAGTTATTACCATATCTTACCCTATTCAAACTCCTACAGCAGATAAACCAAGGACATCAGCAGTTCGTCTTTCCCTCGATGAAAAGTTCGAGATCTGCAGCAATATGGCAGAGGAAGCATCAACTGATACTTCACATGGCTCTACCAAAAAACTCAAACGGTCCAACTGAAGCCTTTTATCTATCTTTCATCATCAATATACCCTCTGGTTATACGCCTTTTGATCAGCACATCAATCCTTTTGTCTACGCATAATCAAACTGACAATCAGACTAGCTCTGAATATGCTCACTATTTTGTACACGCTCACTAACCCCTGTGGCTTTTGTGTCTTATATGTAATCTTCTGATACATATTGATATCAGCTTACTCTATCTCTTTCGTAAATCCTTCACGAAGTTATCACCCACTCTTCATGCACCTATAATTCTCACTTTTTCCCCACTAGCTTCCTAACATATGCTTTCATGTACTTCCATCTTGTATTCTGTTTGCTTTAAGACTATCTTGAATATAACAGTTGTTCACAAAGTCCTTTCTAAGATATAATTACAAAAACCAGATGCAAAAAAAATTCCAAATAAAATACACAAACATAACAAAGACTTATCAATTCCATACTCATTTACACCATTTGATACAACACGACAAAACCACCACGGGCTCAGCTACCACTAGACAAAACCAACAAATATACCTACACATAAAACTACATTTAGTCATTATGGCTATCACCACTATCGTAATTACGTGATATAGGAGGCAACACCCTCTCTTCCATCACTTCCAGTCTCATCTTCTCGCCAATCAACCTAAGAATAGGGCACTACAATAACACCACACCGCGCATCGCGCGGTGCAAACCCTGCTAGTTTGGCTATATGCCAGATTTGTTTTGATAACAGTAATTTTGTGGTCCATTAGAAGTTTGTCACCTTCGATCTAAAGTCCTCTCATTGTGACAAAGCCAATCAGAATTAAGATTCTTGAAACTGGACCAGTGAAAACTTATCTATCCGAATCATTGAGATAAAACTAGAACTGTAATTTGCAACAGAAAAATTTCACAATGATATTAATTGTATTACAACATTTAGTGATAGATATTGACAGATGGATTGCTCTTGTAAGAAATATTAGTCCTAGATTTGAGTTTCATTCCCATTTTTTTTATGCAAGGAGGAGAAAACAGGCCGGGAAAATGTTGGGCCTTTAACTGCTGAGACTGTATTCCATAATGCTTGAATTTTATAGTAACCACAATGCTTGGATTTGATTTCGCAACAACAAACTTGAAACTGCATGCATTAAGTCAAAGGAACTCATGCCAATTGTAGTATTGCAGGGGCCAGGGGTTAAAGAGGGGAAAAAATAAAATGAATACAAAGAAGGGATTAAGCAAGAGTTAGTGAATGGAAAGAAGGGAGCATAGCACATTGATGGTCGTACTAACCAACAAATTTAGCATTACATTACAGGTTATGAATGCTAATCTAGCTTGAGTTGTTTAGAACAGATAGCAATTTTCATGAACAAATTACCCGGCTATATATGGAAGGGGCAGGTGATAAATGCTAATAGGTTTTGCAGCTATTGTTTGCCAAATAGATAGGGGAGAGATTTAGCTTGTAGTGTCGATATGACTGTTGATATTGTGATAAATCAAGCGCATAAGTTCTCATAATAAATCCAGCGCATAGGTTCTCATAGTTGGGAGAACAGCACAGAGATTGTGGTACAAACTTGATGTGTATGCCATCCATGCCACATTCTGGATGCTCATAAAGTAGACTTCCTAAATTTAAAAAAAAAAAAAAGAAAAAGAAAAAGATACTAGTGGAAACTGGAAAGAACTACATTCAGCCTATTGTCAAACTGGCGAGTATAGATCCCCTGTTTCATACTGAATTCATATACACATTGCAAGCGGGCAAAACCTACATCAGCCAACTGATAGTAAACAGCATTACATGAAATTCCAGAATTTATTCCTTCATGCAAGAAAATTGATAAACAGTCAGGCCCATTATCTCTACTAGAAATTCATTAATTCTCTGAGTCTTTTTCATGCACATGGTTTTATGCATAAAGCTAATCTTGATTGGCTGACCACTACCTGGTCACCAGATACATGTACTTTTTGCTGCTAAATATCCCACCAGTCATAAAATTGATAATTCCTAGACTCTTATTGCTGTTGATCCAATGTCTAATGTAACCACTGTATATGTGAGACAAAAACGTTAGAAGCTGTAAGAAGTTGGGGACTATTGCTTCTCGTGTGCTCCCTTCTGCCCAGATGTGCATATGGCATAATGAACCCGCATATTCACCATGGCCACAATGCCACATCAATAAGTAACCACACTAAGCGCACAAACATTCCAGTCTTCTGAATCTCCTTTCACACCTATCAGCCCCATCGTTCTTTTCTTGACATAAGAAAAATGCTCAGTGCCAATTTTAACTGGCATGCATATGAACAATTTCAAAGGCCATTGGCTTATAATAAAGCTATAATTTCCTACTCGCTGCTTCCATAAACATATAGTCTCAAACAACTCTGAAAGGGAAATGTAGACATCTAGCTACCAGTAATCCCCACAGGAACACTTCCCATCTTTGAAGTGATGAAACCGTTGCATATCTCTAATAATTATTAGTCTATCAACGACTAATGAAATAAGCTTAGCTGCTGAATGGCAGTCCTGGCAAATTCTGATGTTCTTAACCACCCGTATTGTTTCTCCAGGTGAACTATTTAGGAGACCAAAAGTAATTGCCAATTTCTCACTGTGATATCTCAGACTAGCTTCTTTCTCTCTATTTTCCATGTCCTGGTGAACTACTGAAGAAGTGTCAGGGACATAACCAACTAACTTCAATTTTTCTACGAGATTATCAACTGCCTGATGCAGTTCTCTGTACTGAATTTTTGTACCATCACCAGAGAAAAACTCATGCACAGCATTGTCCACTTCTATTGAACTACAACCAGGTACCTTTACAATTGCTCTATCTTTCATCATTCTCCGAATAGATTTCGCCTGCTCCCATCTTCCAGCTCTGGCACACATGTTTGAGAATAATACATAGTCCCCGCTATGGGTCTGATCCAATGAGAATATACGTTCGATGACCTGCGTCCCCAATTCAATATTGCCGTAACTGCTACAAGCAGCTAACAATGTCCTCCAAAGCAGTGGCGTGGGCTCAATGTGTAAATCTTTTATGAACTTATAAGCATCTTCCAACTGCCCTGCGCGGCCTAGTACATCCACAATGCAGCCGTAGTGTTTCATCCCTGGAATAATTTTGTACTTGTCTCTCATTCTATAGAAGTAGCCAAGGCAGTCGTCAACTAATCCAGCATGATTACATGCACACAAAATTCCCAAAAATGTAATCCCATCAGGTTGAATTTGATGACTCCTCATCTCCTCAAAGAGAGAAATAGCCTCATTACCACAACCATGAATAGCATATGCCATGATCATTGTTGACCATGCTTGTGTATCTTTGAAATTCATGCCCTTAAAAACAGACACCGCATCCTCCAAACTCCCACATTTTGCATACATATCAACTAGTGCAGTATTGACCTTAACATATCGATCAAATCCATTTTTCTTGACATACTCATGTAACCACTTCGCAAGTTTCAGTGCTCCCAGCAATGCACAAGATGAAATAACACCAAGAACCGTCACATCTGTCAGCTTAATTCCTTTAACCTGCAATTCGTGAAACAACCAGAAAGCCTCATTTGGCTCACTGCTCCTCACATAACCCATAATCAGCGCATTGTAACTCACTACACATGGTTCCAGTATACTATCAAAAACACAACGGGCCAAACCAATTTCATTGCTTTCAATGTACATATTGATAAGGGCAGGACAAACATACATGTCAGTCTCCAGTCCATACTTTATAGCAAGACAATGCAACTGCTTGCCCTCTTCCAAAGCATTCGCCTTTGCGCAAGCTTTGATTAGAGAAGGGAAGGTGTAATTATCCAGAAACAGGCCTAAACAGAGCATTTGAATGAAAAGGACTAAACCCTGAAGTGGGATGTCACTGTGGGCATAGCCACGGGCAATCAGGTTAAAAAGAACAATATCTGGGTCGGGAATTTTATCAAACAAGAGTTGAGCATGGTGCATTGAAGCAAGGGAAGGACTTAGAGTACAGAAATTAATGAGCTTTTTTATTAAAAAGATATCATTTTGAAGATGGGTTTTGATGGAATAAGCTTGAATTTGCTTGAGCTCTCTCAAAGAACTGCATCTGGGTAGAAGAGAAAGCAGGTGAGTTTGAGCGACGCCGTCGTTTCCTGGGCTGTCGGTGTCAGTGGTGGAATTAGGGTAAGGAAAAGGGCTCAATTTTGATGCTAGAGAAGCAACAGAGGTTGCCATGGCAACGTCGTCGTTTGATTGCAGGCTTGCAGCCAACGATGCCGCGAATCTTGGAAGTTGAAGGAGGAGGATGGAGGGAGCTTCTAATAATTTTAAAGTCAACCGTCCTTCAAAAGTAAGCTAAATGATTTAAATTTTAATAAGAAAGATGAAAATATCCACTTGGCGACGTTAAGGCGTGCTCTTGAACAGTAGAAGAACCACGCCTTAGTGTGTACATAGGAAACCTCTACGAGTGAGAAGCAACAAGGCGTGATGTTTTACGCAAAAACTACGTGGACGCCTTCTTATTAGCATCTTAACAACGTAATGCATCTGGGGTGACTGCACTTTTATTCCCTCTTAAAGCCACTTCTGTTGTTTTTCAATCTAACAATTGACTCCTACTAATTTATATCAGTTGACGTTGTCCTCCTCAGTAGGATTTTATACACAGAGTTAATTCTATTGCAGACTGAATTTTTTTTTTGTTTTCCTTTGTGATGATAATAGAAATGGCCAATTTCTTCTTTGAGATCTTTGATATGCTTTATGATCAGATTCGGCTGTGGGAAGATGCATAAATCTGTCAAATAGCTTTTAAGATAGAGAAAATTAAAATGCATGTTCGGAGCCTTGGTCAACAAAGATGGGCATACATTGGTTTATTTAATACGGACAATCATGTTTTATATAAATAAAATTGAGTGATAAAAAAAATGCTCTATAAGGATGGATAGCTGTTGTTGGAAGTATTAATAAGCCCAAGATTTTGAGTTCCATTCCCCCTTGTTGGTGGCAAGAAGGGAAAGCGTATATGCGGGAAAATGGGGTGACCATTGAACCTGAATGTGGAAAGATGAAACGGGGCCTTTAACTGTTTAGTTTATATTTATACATTATTGAGTTTTGTAGCTCCCACAATGCTTGGATTTGATTTTACAGCAATAAAATTGAAAGTTGAAGTTGCAGTCATTAAATTATGGAAACTCTTGCAGATTAAAGAGCTGCAGGAATAGAGAGTTTAGCAAAAGCAAATGGAACTGATGGGGAGCATAACGCAATAATAGTTGCAACTTGTTAATAGATGACAGGTGCCGAACCTCTGTGCAGTAATAAATATTAAAAATTCCAATTACCACCTCAATTAATTACAGTACTGAGTAGGACTCCTGGATGTGCAATGGGTTCACTTGAGGTGGAGTATGCTGAACCTAATATACTAGAATTACCTCTGAGAAAATATTAATTTGTAGTAGTGGTAAGTAGGGTCATCTCCTCAGGGAACCGGTAGAAAAATGGTTCTTTCTAAGTCACGGAAAAAATGGGGGGTTTGGATGGGATAGACCTAGAAATAAAATAAACAAAATTAGAAAATAAAACATAAAAATACCAATTAAATAAATCACCAGAGAACAAGCAGAGAATAATTTAACAGAAATAGCAAGTAATAAAATGATCATTAATGCAGAAATATTTCATTCATTTGTCACTAGATTAGTTATAGCTACCAACAAGCTCTGACAGCCAGTTTTTCCTTACTTTTTCGACAACTAAGGTACTGCTCCCGTAACCAGATAACAACCCTAGGTACGACCATGGGAGTTTAATTACTCGATTGCATTAAAAGTTAGAAAAACCCAACCCTAACCAATGAACACGCTAAGAGGGTTCATTTAAATTAGATCATACGTTTCCCCAACATAAAACCAATTATGGTGATCGCCACTAGTATTAACTAAATGAACAATTACGGATTCAATTCAGTTAATTTGACAGTAGGCTATTAGGTTAAATTAAACATCCGACCATTGACATTCAATTAACAAAATATCCATAAACAAGTAATCCAGGAAACGTATAAATAGCAAAGAATTAAAAGAAATGATAAATATTTGATTAGATCTCACAAATAATATGGACTGCACCTTCGAGTTGCCCTTTAAGTAGACGAGAAATTTAGCCGCTCCTCATTATGGCCATCCCATGTGATTTGATTGATTTAATTTGTGTGCTCATGACGACGTTGGAATTTGGATGTTAATATGATTGGAATTGCAGATGAGAAAGCGACCAAGACAACGTAAAGAACGAACTACCGTCAATGGAAAAATAGGAAAAATAAGGAGAAGGAGAAACGAAACTTTTTTTGCCTTTTTGGTTTTCTTCCAAAAGAACTACTACTACGCGAGACTATGACAACGGACTCAAGAAACGAAAGCAAAATTAGTCTCCACTAACGAATTCTCCAACGTCAAGTCTCCTAACCCTATCAATCTAAGTCTGCCTCCCCTTTGCCTTTCTTTTCCTATTTATAATAGCCAATCACTAATTGTAATAAGAATCCTATTACAATTAGGATACTAACAAATAAGCTCAACAATAGAAAAGGAAATCAAATCTTCTCCTAAAAATCAGCTTCCAATTCCAATAGAGACGTGTGTTTGTTTTGTCAGCAGAGATTCCATGTGGGGTCCATCCCAGTACAATTTGGCATCCATCTTTTATGGCAGAGTAGAGCGTGCCTGTGCCTTATCAGCCAATGTCTTCTGGAATTTTCACCTAATTGCGCTTTTAAACTCCCATTTAATTCCAATGACCTAAATCAGTGCCAAAAACCAAATATGAGTAGAATCAAACAATTAACACAATATCTTGGCACAATAAAAGGGAAATCTCCATAAATTACGTGCACAATTAAGGACTTAACAATAGATATATACTATTGAAATTGTTAAGTACCTTTAGATATTATGGAGTTTCAGACAAGTTAAGTTATTGATAAAGGATAGGAATACCTGCTCTTACTGGATCCCATAAATCAGTGTTAATTGGAGCCGATATTTTGGTGTATTTTTTTTTCAATTTTCGGTCCTTTTTTCCCCTTTTGGCTGATAAGGGTGATGTAGAAAAGTTAGAATCTCTTGATAGATTGTTTCTATGGTGTGAATAACTCTCTTATGGGGTTTTTTTTTAGGTAATTTATTCTATTTTATTGATATGAAAAAGAAAATAAACTCTAGGAGGGGGGCCAAATAAAAGAAAATATTTTATTTTATTGTTTGATTCAGACTAGATTACCCTTAATTTTTTCTTCATGCATTGCAACTAAAATTGACAGAACGACCAATGGTTTGAACTTTTAATAGATCGAGGCCCAAAAGTTTTAAATAATTGTTCAAGGGCTAAAATTTTATAAAGATAAAAGACCGAGAGTCATTGATACTTTTTACCTAAAAATCTATAATTCAAATGTAAAAGCAAACAAGAATATCATAAAATTCTATCTAAAATTAGAATCTATGATCGTTTAGAATAATCAACTGTAACAAGTCCAAACAGAAATAAAAAAAAAACAAATATATTTGAGAAAATAAAGTTTTAATGTCAAGTTTCGGTGTCTTCACCTAATTGATTAGTCAATTTCCTTGGTCGTTATTACTTGGTTTGATTTGTTGAGCTATAGCCCGAGTACTTCTCCTTTTCCTCTCTTTTGGCCATCGAGAGTCTATTTGTATGACTAGTGTTGCTGCTTTTCTTCTTTGAAGAGAGACAAAACTTGAGGGCTTTGAGGAAATTGTTATGCCGTGTGAGCTAAAAAGAAAAACTAGAGTATTTTATTTGTGAATTTATCTTTTCCTCTCCCGACATGACATTTCCTAAGTTTGAAAATTTCTGCTGGACATGTTAAATTGTTGCCAAAAATATCATTGCACTATCGTTAAATTGGATGCAAAACCTTTTGCCCTGTTGGCTTTAGTACTTTGGACACAACACAGGTGGACAAATTTTGTGGTTAATCTAATTTCATTCCAGAACGAAGTAAAGCGTATAGAAATATTTTTAACACATCGTCGAAAGTTGATATTTTAGATAAGATAAGGCGCAAATATTAGCCTGGCCTAGCCTGCAAAGTTCGGGGAGGTATCCATCAGACACCGAAGCGCATGTATGAGTACTCAGACTATTGGGGCTTGTCTGTGGTTTGGTGCTAAATGCGGTTATCTGATGCCATAATCTTCTTTGTTCGTCATTCTTCATTAGTTATTGTCCGTGAATTTATATCTATATAAATTGCAGAAGGGTTTTTTCATTTTTCGAATGGTGAAATCATAATGCTTCCAACTCCCCAGTCTTTTTTTTTTTTAAATGAAAATTTTGAATTTTTTCAATTATTAAATATCCCCTCATATTATTTGAAAGAAGTGGCTTCATTGATGGAGAGTTTGGTTTGAAATTTATTCGTGGGAGAGTAAATAAAGATGAAACATCCCAAATCGTATTAAAAGTAAAAATGTTAAAACTATCTTAAAATGATAGTTTTATCCATTCAATTTGTACCAGTATTGAATTATCCACTCAACTTTCAAACATGTATATTTTGAGTCACTTGGTCTGTTTACACTGTCAAACTTGCCTCTCAAATTGTCTCGTGATTCGTGCCAATCTTTAGATATGGCAGACTTGTCGGTGAAAATAGATGTATGACCCAAAAATATACATACTTAGAAGTTGAGGTGAAAATTTTCACATTCTTAAAAGTTGAGCAGTCAAAACTATATATCATTTTAAAAGTTTAGTGGGTAATTGAATCATTTTGCTCTATTTAGACTCACTCGTCAAGAAGTTGAAGAAACAAGAGCCTATATTCTAGGTATTGGAAGCTTTCCTAAGTTTTCCTTTTTTGCTTATCATTGTGTTGGAATAAAGACTTAACCTGTTTGGAGTGTTATTAGAGTGAAATTAGTCCCTATTAGAATATCGCTATACGATGAAATGTTTCTTCTCTTCTTGAAATTTCATCCGCTCATTAATTACATCTAAGTTCACCAATCAATACAACGTGCCTTACAAGACATTCCTTATTATATCTCTTACAGAAATATAAGTACCCAAGGCCGAAACAATTATCCCTAAAACTAAAATTAGCATAATTGAGACTAATTCTGGCCCCCATCTCTTGTAGCCTTTCTTGATCTTCAGATAACAAAGGCAAGGGAACAACACTGAGACGCTGATGCTCAAAGATGCACCTATGAATGCCATTACGTATCCAAAAAATGGAATGCAAAGTGCCACTACGACTGTGCTGACAACCAAACTTGTTCTAATGAGAAGACTCATAATTCTGATATTTCGGAAACGAAGTGCATCTTCAGCTGCTGTTGCAATTGGAGCAATGATTATGGCATACTTGGTAATTGGGTTGATCAATGTGGTATAAATTGCAATTTTTGAACTGATTTTTCCAGCAGGAAGATTTAATGTCACTTGGGATAACAGATTATCTCCAAACATCAAGTATCCTAGCACAGCCATCGATCCATAAGTAAGGCCACTCAAGACAAAACAAACAAGCAAAACCTGCACAAAAAACAAAAGAAAAAAGATTTGATTAGTAATGAATTCATACCGTGATATATGGTCTCTTGTCAAATAGAGACCCCTTTAGTTTCTTTTCACATCCTGTGAATATTTTGAAGTCTGATAACAAGTATGTATAATATAAATGAAAAAGCTATGTGTACCAAAGAAATTCCATTAGCCACTTATTTGTAAAAAATTCTTTTATGGCATCACAATCACATTTTTCAATCTTTTCTTTTTATTTTTAACAATTCTTTTATCTCGCATGCATCAAATTACAAAAAGTGCTACAATAATTATATTTTAAAAAACTTTCAAGTAATCTTCTATCTGATCACCTTTCTTAAATGGACGATAATGATTTACCTTGGGAAATTGACTTCTGTCTTTCATGGAATTGCAAAGAGTGGGAAAAACTGCATGGCCACAATAACAAAAAGTGAACAAGCTTATTGCTGTTGGCAATCCACTCCACCTCCAAAGTGATCCACTCTCGTGAAACCCCACGTCATCAATGGCACCAACCCAAAAAACAGAACCCAGTAGAACAAAGGAAGCCAAAACCCCTCCAACGGAAACATATGCCAGCAATCCTAAATTCCTTAACCATGTTGTGGGCAAGATTATGAGCGCCGTGAGTAGAACAAAGACCTGTTTTCCTCCAACTTTCTTGCCACCAAGGTGGAAACATGCATCTGGGAATAGTTTATGCAGATTATCACCTTCTAAGATGAGAAACTCAACTGCAACCAGGTATAATTCAAGATACATGAAGGTAGAAATGGTGCGTCTTCCCTTTTTCCCGAAAGCAAGTTCACCAATATCAGGATATGTTCTAATAAGTGGATCAACGTCCATGCAACGTTGTAGAAGCAGCCCTGTATAATAACACAGAACTGCTACTAAGAAAAGAATTGTTAAGCTTAACCAGCCCCCTTCTGAAAGTGCATATGGGATTGATAAGATTCCCACACCTGAGAGGTGCAAAACGAATCAAATTTAGTTTATAGATTCTTATTTTGTAAAGGATCATAAACGAGGAATCACAAATAACTCTTATTATGTAGTATGAGAAAGTGAAGGAGCAGAAATCAATGAAACCTGATAAAGCATTTAGGCCATTGAAGCAAGTTCTGAGGAATGTAGTGCCTTTTTGTGGTTGTGGGAGCTGGTTTTGGCTCTCCACTGTGTCTACATTGAGGGAATCCATACCTCTTTTCCCTGGCTAGATAATTGCTCTAGTGTTGCTTAGCATTATGAGGTGAGGCTGGCTATATATGTAAACAAGAAAGAGTAGTCAATTCTAATTTGCAAATGCACGTCTTTTCCTAGCTTTGGTTGTATCCATTCTTTTCTCAATTCCTCAAAAATACTTGGTTCTTGGCCAAAGATAGTGAGGATGAGTAGACTGCCATTTCAGGTTTTCTATGTATAAGTGGAAATATAGCAAATGCCAGGTAAATTGTATGATCCTTCTACCTACCAGAGAGGGGGAAAAGGTTTCATTTTAATATTTAACCCTGTAGGCAAAATAGTTGCTTCACGACCTTGCCCCATGGGACAACTTTTTAAGACAAAACATGTGTTTCTTCCATTTTCCACGGCAATATGCAAATACACATGCACATCCACCGACTCACAGAAGATGAGTTATCCTCCATTTACAGATTGAAATAGTTTGAACGCGTTTACCAAAGATGAAACTGATCAAGTATGTCGCAATTAATTTTGAGCTCAATATATATATAGGAGTAAAGTATTCCTTTGAGATGGTAGCTTATGACCTGCCTCTACAACTGAAATTCACGGGAAATCTATGATTTCATGGTAGATTTCCACCATATGGTGCCCTTATTGAAACAATATAAAACCTATAGATGCAAATAATGCTGCCACCAATAAAGGCAAAAAAGCTTGCCCTCTGACCTTTTCCCCATTCTTCTTATCAACAAGAAGTGATCCATCTTTTCTTAATATTGTCCATCATGGATTTCTTTTAGTAACATCTAGATCCAGTTATAAGACACACTCCAATGTCGTCATACCATTGTCAGTTGCCCAAGCCACTTCATTCTTTAATTAAAGTAGCTGCATATTAAAGTTAACGTTGAAGAAATGGTATGAGAACTCAAACATAATTATGTACTTTTAGACGTTCAACATTCATGGGACATTGATAAATAGATAGGTTAGATCTCACTAAAGAGATATAGTTTAATGGCTATGGTTGAGATTTCAAAAATTAAAAATATTGGGTTTAAATCCCCCTTCCTGTGCTAAAAGAAAATTGAAGTGGGAAAACAAAAACAAAAAGGAAAAATATAAAGATACGATGGGCCTCAATGACAAAATTTCGTGCACTACGTAGCGTTCATTGATTGATATATTTATGGATCTATTTATTCACACTATCTTTCAAATTTTAACGATGAGTTTGCAAAAAGACAGCCGGGTTATTTCTCAATGTCGCTAGCATATCATTATTGAGACAAACCAAAATGGACATTAGCTTACTTCTCTATTTCTTGGCTGAAGTTCTACAATTTGAAAATTAATCATAAGTTCCAAAAGTGAAACGAGTATAGAATGTCACTGGCCAGTTATTAATTAATGGAATTATCATCACAATCAGTAATAGAAAATTTTATTTTGGGCTGACGTAATTTCTGCTTGACTTTAGTCAAGCGCTTTGATTTTGATCGTAGTTTTATCCATTCTGGATCAGATTGATTACCTAAATGCAGTGAGGGCCCAAAAGAGCATAAAAGCCTTCAAACGTGTGCTTATAGCTAAACTCTTTGATGCTACAGGGTTTTAAAGTAAAGATGGTGCAATAATTCCTTAAGACATCTATATATCTCTACATCTTTGACTTACCAAGCCATGCACGACTCTTCATTCGGGATATATTTGGAAGCAGTTGTGTGGAGGTTTGCTTTATTATGATGGAGAACGTATGGACTTATTCATTCCTTTCCTTTTTATTTTAGGAGAGAAATTAACCCTCAAGTCATGAATCTAGTCCAAATGTCAATTTTTTCCCTTCTTTTGTAAATATCGATTCGTCATTTTCTCCGCAAAGTGAGTCTATGAAGTTTTATTTAGCCATATTCACTTTTGGATATTCCTCACATCCAATTTCTTTTCCTTTTTCTTGACAACAACACAAGGAGATTCTTTTTCCTTTTAGTATTCAAGGGGGGAATTCTTTTTAGTTAGTTTATTACACAAGCGGATCCAATAAAACCATTGATTGTTCCGAATTGGCTAGGTTTTGCCTCTTACATCTCTAATTTCCTACGTGTTTTCATTATCAGATGCCCGTGAACTTTTTATGTTGGAGGCGAGAATTAGTCAAGTTAGTGAGAATTGAACTCCCCTCATTGTACCCCAGATAAAAAGAGATTCTCAATCCTTACCTATCATTTTCACTTCATGTGATAAAGCAAAAGATCTTCCAAGTGTTGGAATCGGATAATTACTACAATAGTAGATATGATTCAACATGAAGCTACGGTCATAGAGAGTTCTTTCGATGATATTAACTCCATGCCGATGATAAAAATAAGCAAGAAATCCGTTATGGTACGCAAATGCAATAATGCACGAGGCATGGTGTAAATGGACAGGACCCGAGTGGTGCACGACCACTGGTAACGTCTATAAAGTTCAAGCACTGCAGAACCTTTTAACTTTATTAATAGTGGGCAAACCAGAGATCTCTTTTCAAGATTTGTAGAGATAGTATGAAGGGTTAAAATGAATCAATTAGTCATGGCTTCGGGGAAAGTGTGAGCTTTTGCTCTTTTGATCTCATGAAGAGCAGAGTATGATACTTGCACCTGAAAATGAGATTTTTAAATGTTTTAGAACGAGAAGCTCTTTATAGTAAAGAATTTGATACTGAAGAAATTGTTGATCTGATTGGTAAGTATTTTGATCTTAACAATACCCAAACACACAATGAGCAAACTCTATCCACCAGTTAGTTTTGATAATTAAGAACTGAAGAAGGTTCTATGTGGGAAGAAATCAATAAGAAAGTAGCAAGAAACAATTGCGAAAGAGGACACACTTGCCGTACTCGTCTTATGATCATCAAGGTCAGTTGCTGGAGCTGGCCATATTGACCTGGCTTGAAACTTTGCCTGACAAAAGTTTTAGGATTCAGTTTCGCTGCAGACAGTTCCTTTTGGATGGGCCATGATCTATAATAAACATTGCAAAACCTCTATTGAGACCTTGAGGGGCGATCATTACCCGCCACTATGAGCCCTTCTTTGATCAAACTTTTTTTCCACCTGTAAAGGAAAAAGAAAAATAAAACTCTTTGCCTGAATGGGAAATCTAATTTCGAGCCAAATGTCACAGACAAAATCTAACTCCCTACCCAGAAGGAGTGCAAGACTCGAAACTCCTGACCATAATTACGTTTTAGATACAACCCAAGTAGATTCATTAGGGGTCACTTTGTCATACTTGCTACCCTGTTGAGACACAACTGAAAGAGGGAACTAGTTTTATGCTGTGGCACCAAACCAAAAAAAAAAAAAAAAAAAGGTTTTATGCTGTGGTGTCAAGAAAACCTCCATCAAAACCACCCACTCAAAAAAAAAAAAAAAAAAATTTGTTTTGGGGGGTGGGGGATTGGTTTTCTTATGTGTACGTGTGAGCTTCCCCCGAACACTCCAACCCAAGCGTGGAACTGTTTGGTTATCAAGATTTCCACAAAAAAAAAAAAAGGAAATACTAAATCTTGTTTTACTCATATCATAAATAAAATTTTTAATCACCTATTTATCTTATATACATCACATAATAAAAATTGCTAGAGTATTATTTCAGATTTTTTTTTTTCCAAATTATCTTCTATCAAAAAATAGCTTTCAGTACACAGGCTTCTCCAAGACCATCCATTGAGGCCTTCCAAGTCTTATCTTTTCAATGAATTGGGCTATCCACATGTCCAACAACGCCCGCCTCCTCCGGCCCAATTTTATTGTTCCTCAAGGTAGAATCCTTCCTGGTTCCATGGACAGGAAATTCTACCAGTCGGAGATACCTTTAGTTCGAAAGTCAAACCCGACAAATTCGGATTGAGCCTGACGGGACCGGACCGGACCCGACCTGATTTCACACATTGTTATCACCATTTACCCGACTCAGGAGAAGAAAGCCTCTGACATTTAAATTCATCGTTGATCATTCCACCCCCGAGACCTTGAAGAAGAAAACAAACAAAAAAGAGAGGAAAAACAAGGCAGAGCATAGATAGAGAGGGCAGAATTTTCATTACCAGCCCTCTCAATATCCTTTTTTTTTTTTTTTAACAAAGAGACAAATATATAACCCAAAAAGGGAGGAAAGAAAAAAGTTTTATTTTTTCTTTCTCTTGGATTTGTGAACCATATGGTTATGATTTTCTCAGTGTCAAGGTTTTGTAGCCCATAATCATATGGTTCACATATCCCATTTGTTTGATGCGCCGATCCAATGTCCGTTCTGTAAATTGTGGGAATAATCAAAGGCAAGCCGACAAGATGGATCCGATGAAGCACCAATTCCGCCCCAACAATCGACCCGGATATAGAAACCACCCGTTCAAGCAGCACAATGGAAAATCAAGCCTAGTATTGTATACTGCAATTGCAATTGTATTTGTGTTCCTCTGTTATTTTTTAGTTTTTCCAACTAGAAGTGATAGTGCAAAGCGTTACTATGGGCACAAGAAGTTTGGGATTGTGATTGATGGGGGAAGTACAGGTACGAGAATTCATGTGTTTAAGTACGAGGTTAAAAAAGATGGTATTTTAAGGTATGATTTCGGGAGAAATGGGTTGGCCTCGATGAAAGTAAATCCAGGGTTGTCTGCGTTTGCGGAGGAGCCGGAGAGGGCTGCGGCCGTGGTGGCGGAGCTGGTGGAGTTTGGGAGGAAAAGGGTGCCTCGGGAATATTGGAGGGAGACTGAAATTAGGCTAATGGCAACTGCTGGTATGAGGATGTTGGAAAATGGAGTTCAAGATAGGATTTTGGAGGTTTGCCGGACTGTGCTGAGGGGCTCGGGGTTCAGGTTTCACGATGATTGGGCTTCGGTTATTTCCGGTATGATGCCATTTGGCTTGCGGATTCCTTTTAATTTTGGTTCTCTGCTCTGCATTTTGAAGCATGTTTTGTATAATAAATGGTAGGACTATGTTGGAACTTTTGGTGTTTGGCTTTAGTTAGTATGCTCTGGACATTGAGAATGTGAACTTTTGCAATCCTGTCTGCGTGGATATAACTTTTTTGGTAGTTGTTTGTCATTGCTTATCTTTTTGTTTTGTATCATGAAGAGAAGTGTTCTACTTCAAGTGACAATGTGCTTGCTAAGAAGTCAAAATATGAACTTTAAGTAAGGCCAGATTATAGAGGGATTCATATTTTTGAATTCTGGGTAAAATGTACCTGGAGATTGGTCTCATACTAATTGCTGCATTTGCTATCTAATAGCTTGGCGATCTCATTTTATTTAGCTGTATTAATTCTTATAAACTAGTTTTGTTAGCATTTGATTCTTGTTATATTTGCAAAGTCTAAAGTTGGATGATCCATTGTTTAGGTTCTGATGAAGGTGTATATGCTTGGGTTGTTGCTAATTATGCCCTTGGCACTCTAGGAGGTGATCCTAAGCAAACAACTGGTATTATTGAACTTGGAGGTGCTTCAGCTCAGGTTGTGAATTTATTTTCAGTTGATATGTTCTTCTATAGTTAAAACATGCTCATATTTACTGACTTATGTGGAACTCATGTCTGAATATTTTTCTAGTTAGTTCAGTATTTCTTCTACTCATAGGTGAAGCTTTTGGTGTAATGACTAGGCATTTCTTATACATTTGTAATGCCAACTGAATGTGCAAACTAGATATTGTCTAAATATTATCACTGAACTTACAATTATCTCTGTGTTAGACTTTGGATTAGCTTCAGCCTTTCTTGTGTTCTACAGGAAATTATAAAGTCTTAAAATTAATTATTAATCAGACTTGGTATGTGATTTCAGGTTACCTTTGTATCAGATGAACCTTTGCCCTCTGAGTACTCTAGAAAGGTTAACTATGGAAATTTCAGTTACAACTTGTATAGTCACAGTTTGCTCCAATATGGCCAGGTAATTCACATTTTTTTTATCTTGTCTAACTTGTTGGTTCATTGGCATTTGTTCTGAACCTTAGAACATTCTGCTTCACATTTTTCCATCTTTCCTCATCTGTAGATTGCAGAAACATTTTGTTGGAAGCTTACTGATAATGCTTTAGTTTGTAGATCAGCTACTTATTTCTTTGTGCCCTTTCACAGAATGTAGCTTTTGACTTATTACGGGAATCTCTCATCACAAGAAGCGAAGAATTGGGTAGGTCGCATTGTTCTTTCATCATTGTGTATATGGTTGGTTGGTGGAACTATTAGAGTGTACTTGATAATGTGAAGATTTAGCTTAGTAAATTTGCTCGTTCTGTGTCCCATTCTGTCCAACATATTTTGGTTGTGCGAATATCATTCTAGCTGCCTATAATTTCTGAATCTGTAATGTTCAAAGTGGATTTTGCTATCTCTGCCCTTTGTACAGATTAAGCTTTTCTTCCTCTATCTCGAGAATTTGACAAGTCCTTGTATCCATCTTGATCTCAAAACTTTGACAGCATCTCTAGTTTAAGGTGCATGTTGATGATGGGATGTGGTAGCTTATGGAAAGATTTTTCCTTTTTTGCCCCCTTTTTAATGCAGTTACAGATACTCTTCAAAATGGAAAGTTAATGGATCCTTGTATTCCTAGAGGATATACACATGATACTGGATCAGGGAAACTTTCCCCTGTTCTTTGGCTGAAAAGGGTAGATATTTATCTGCTCTCCAGCCCAGTGGTAACTTCTCAGAGTGCAGGTCTGCCTCTCTGATGTTGCTGCAGAAAGACAAAGGTATGCTCGTGTTCTAATTCTCTGAGAAGGTTTGCATGTGGGGACAACCCTTCCAACATTTCTCGAAGCAAGTAATTGATGCAGTTCCTCTTCCTACAAAATGCAGAGAAATGCTCCTATATAAACTGTTATGTAGGATCAACATTTATCCCTAAGCTCCAAGGAAAGTTTTTGGCCACAGAAAATTTTTTCCACACTTCTAAGGTTGTATGTTTATTCATCTTTTTCTTTAGTGATTTATCAGCATTCATTGCATCACAGATGAGAAGAAAACTATACATTTTTCTTATTTGCTATTTGTAGTGGTTAAAAATAAAAATAAAAATTTTCACTTGCTCTTTTATAGTTCTTTGGCTTGGGTCGACAAGCATTTCTTTCTGATCTCGTTGTTGCCGGAGAAAGATTCTGTGAGGACGATTGGTCAAAATTGAAGACGAAATACTATTCACTGGGTGATGATGATTTACTTCGGTATTGTTTTTCTTCAGCATATATTGTGGCCCTACTTCATGATAGTCTCGGAATTGCTTTGGATGATGAAAGGTAACTTGGCGCAGTCATTTCTCCTCAATGCCATGTATCACCCACATCACATCTGCTTTTTGTGATATAATACAGTTGTGACTTCAGTATGTTTGGGATAGTATCTGACCCAAAAGCTTTTTCCCCATCAAAACAACAATCAATTTCTTCTCCTTCATGCACACTTTTATAACAGAAACAGAATGCCCCAGTAAGAATGCAAATAAGGAATTTTTGAAGAAGGTAGCATTAGGGAATGAAGACATAAAGAAGCTTTGCTATATTTGTGGCCAAATTTTTTTTTTCCCTTTCCCAATTTGTTGTTGATTGGCTGCACTTGAGCAGGATTGGATATGCAAATCAAGTGAAGAACATTCCCCTTGATTGGGCACTGGGTGCTTTCATCCTGCAGAGCAGAAGAACATCCACGGACTATGAGCATTCTCCCTCAGTTGCCTCTGTGGTCGCTGGCGACTCTTTCACCTTGTTAATTTTGTTTGGTGTCTTGCTTGTTTTGATATTCACAGTGTGGTACTTTTCGAAGTGTGGAAAACCGCAGTTGAAGACGATATATGATCTGGAGAAGGGCAAGTATATAGTTACTCGTGTCAATAGATATTCATAGATTGTTTTATAGGACAAGAAGTTGTTAGACCAGATGTTACAGTTGAGTTGAGGACCGGGGGGGAGACTGACTGTGGGTGCAAGTTCAGTATTGCTTGCTTGAGTTTTGATGGGAGGTCCAAGATGATTCTGGGGCGGAGTTGGGGAGAGGTTGAAGGGGGCTCCCCGTTCGTGTAAAGAGCCCTTCTTTACTTGTTATATGGAGATGCCATCACTAAGGTCATGAATTTAGTCAGGCTTAGGACGAGTTAAGCTGGCATTTAGCTTAAAAAGGACAGGAGGAGGTAATTTGTACCATTATACTAGCGCATTGTTAACTGCTACTTTGTACTTCTACAACGGGTTCTAATTTGATATACAAACAATTCTTGCATTGTGATTTATGTTGGAAAAAGGAAGTTTTGTCATTGTCAAATGTGACTCAGGATGTAGGTGACTCTCATTTCCTCGAATTTTCTTGTTGAGAATTCTTCATACTCTCCATTCTCCAAGGTCGCCCCCCCTCTTTTCTTCCCTCTTTCGTAGGAGAAAAACGAGGTTGGAAAGGGCCAAAGGCTAGTATGTTGCAAATCATGGAGTTTCCTCGCAACTGTCAAGCAAGACTTCAAGGAACCGAGCTCTGTTTACAATGATATATTCCCTATGTCAAGATTTGCCGTGTCAACAAACATGTTGGGCTAGCTAAGACATTTTGGTATATTTCTTCGAATTATCGTATGTCAGGGTCTGAATTTGAGAATACAAAATTTTAAGATGATTTCCAATTGTGAGGGAGAATTGCCAACTCTAACTCTCTTTGAATGCTGACAATTGTAGGCAGCAAAGACTTGAGAGAGAGAGAGAGTATTAAATTGTCCCCTCAGCTTTTACCCAGACATTTCCGAGGGGTGCATGTACTGTGAACCACGCTTTGTGGCTGCAAATTCGCTCTCATTAACGCGTCTATAAATTCATCACCGATTCCTACTTTTGGAAGTAGTAAATGAGACCCCGAATCAAGGGATTTTGACGAGCAGTATTCATGCATTTGTCTTCACACTACTATTCTTTCATATGCTGAAATCACAGTGGTGAGATTATTATTTACTTGCAACTTTGTTTGGATTGGAATTTTACACCAAAAAAAATTATTTATATTTTTCATGATCACATATTTAAAATATCTTTTTAGCAAATATGCATCAGGTCGTCACACTATATTTTTTTCATAAAAATTTAAAAAAGGCAATCCAAACAAGATTTATTCTCATGAACCAGTAACGAGTCTTTGCCTGCGTGTGAACCATGGCTAAGTCAACCCCTGACAATTCAACCTTTCGAGTCCTGATGAAGTCATCCCTTACCAAACCAAGCCTAAATACTACCTGTGAATCTGTGATCCCTCCGCTCCCCCTCCCCCCAAAACAACAAAAAGAAAAAAAAAAAAATTGGATTCGGTGCCTAATCAAATCAAATTATTACGCTTACACATGAACATAGGCACCTCCCCACAATCATTAGTATCCAAGACACAAGTATAAAAAGAAAGAACTTCGGCCCCTTCTGGAATAGTGATTTTGTGTCCATATCCCCTACATTAAATATGATGAAAAGAAGAAACCCAAAAAAATAAAAAATAAAAAATAAAAAAAATGGTAACATTATTGTCTTTGAACGAGGGAAGTAACGAAAGAGGCAAGGAAAATGTCAATATACAAATAGATAATAATGGATTTCTTTACCTTTTCATCACTTTTGAACGAAAATCAAACTTAAAACAAAACAACTAACATCTAATCGTTGCTTTCATTCCGTATCCATTCTTTCCCTTCAATCCGGACAATGGCTTTACAAAAAACCCACACATTATGCTTACTTTTTGTGATACATATGAAGTTGCTGTTTCATCAATTCGTCAAATTCATTTTCAAGTCATAATTTAGTTATCCCTTCAATCTCTTCATGCTACAACACATGGCACGCTAATCTAATCTAGAGCACGACTGTCCTAGCATCATATACCACGGTCCCTCCTTAATTATTATTTGGGCAAATCTTCTACCCACTTTTCTGGCTTCATACCAATTTACATTAGATAAAGGCTTTCTTTTATTTTACAAATCTTCAATGGTTTTTTCTCTTTTGTTTTTCAAGAAAGAAAAAAAAAGGAATTTTGCAAAATCAGCTGGACAGCACCTCTAAATTTAAAAATTATTCTAATGAAATAACAATTTCTTTGAAATAAGCCAGCTAATATCTTTCTGCTGTCTGTCTTTTTTCCACCATTTTGAGGAAATTCGAGGAAGACAGCCAAGACAATCCACGAAACAACCCCACCCCCCTCTTTAAACAAATTAAAAACGCGTCAAGACATCCTCTTCCTCTTCCTCTGGCTCTGGACTTCTTTTTTCTTGTTTAGTGCTACTATATTCTTGGCTGGGCACCAAAAACGCGATTTCCTTATTAGCATTTCTTTAGACTGCCATTCGCATTTTCCGTAATCTTCGGTTCCATTCGACCAGGTACATTTCTTTATTTCATTTCCCCTCTCTATTTCTTCAAAACTGACCCAGTAAAATTATCTGATCTCGCTATCTCTAACCGGCGTGATCAGAAATAAATTCCTAAAACTATAGAAATAAAAATGGGTTGTTTCTCTATCTAGAAAACAAAATTTATAGTCTTTCTCAAGAAAAATGTTGACTCTTGTATAGTTTTTATATGGTTGTTCTTTCTTTTCTTTTTCTTTTTTAAGCCAATCTTTGAAAGATATATCGGTTGATTGATTTTTGTGCAGGAATTGTTGTTGTTGACATTGTGGGTTTTTGGTGGTTGGGGGTTGTAAAATGAGTGAAATTTTGACGGTGCATGCAGACCGATTTGTGAAGCCGGTTCAGGAGATTAAGCCATATGGTATCGCGGATGAGAAGCAGCAGGGCGAAATGGTGGGGCCCTCTATTTCATCGGCGCCGCGGCCGGAGGAGGAGGTGGTGGTGACGGTGGGGGAGAATGAGAATGAGAATGAGGAGGCGCCGCTTATAGCGATGGCTGAGTGCCGCATTTGTCAGGAGGAGGATTCGTTGACCAATTTGGAAACTCCCTGTGCTTGCAGCGGTAGTCTCAAGGTGTAAATTTTGATAACCCTTTTGGATTGGCATCAATTGTTTGAGAATTTTATATTGCTATATCCCATCCATATTGTTCTTGTTGAGCTGTTAAGATGGAAAATAGTTTGTTCTTTACCAAGGTTTTTTTTTTGAGCCATTTTGGTTGTTACTCATTACGTATGTCTGTGACACGGAAAGTTGTTATCTTGGTGACACTTTTTGGGGAAATGGCACGTTGCGTGTTGCTTGAAGAAATGGCAAATAAAAAACTTTTTCAAAGAAAGGGGCGAGTCAGGATTTCAAGGGGCAAAATATGGAAAATGTTGAATAAATTTGCTCGGAGTGGAAACCTTTGGTAGGTTATGTGCGATGCTAAAACTGAAGCATCTTTGTTGCATACTTTGACATGACTCTTACCTTCTTGCTACTTCAGTACTGGTCCGCTTTAGGATAAGAAGCTAGTTTGGTAATTTCTCTAGCATATTTAAGATCTATTGACTGGGTTCTGGAACATTTCTTGCATTAATTGAAAAGAAACAAAAAAGTTAAAATATTTGAAGATAGTAGTGTTGATATTTTTGTGCTACTACATTAGTTATCCTTCTGTGTATGCAATTTTAGCTTGTGGACCTTTTTTCTACTTTTTGGTATCCACCCACTGTTGTATGATTTTCCATCCTTTTAACTTTTTCATCCTAAAGTTATCTAGATGTGCCTGTCAAGTTTCTTGTTGTGCAATGTACTATTTGGAAGCATTTTTGAGCTCTCTTTTTCATGTGATTACCCTTTTCATGTGGTACGGTAACACCCTTCTCCCGCTTACTCGTTACAGTCCGCTTTAAATGCATTCATGTGGTATTATTTTGGTGCAGTATGCTCATAGAAAATGTGTTCAACACTGGTGCAATGAGAAAGGGGACATCATTTGTGAGATCTGCCATCAGGTACACTCTGTCTTAATATTTTTTTCATTTGGTAGGGTTCTCTAAGATCAACTTGTGCTGTAAAGCTAACAAAATTTGAAGTTGCAAATTGACATTGCTTTGGATGGTAATTGTCTATCACTTCCCAATTCATTAAATTGTAACCATATATGTAATTTGTAATCAGATAGACTGGAATGTTTGTTTTAAATGACAAACTTTTTGTATTTCTGAAGAATGTAAGACTATGAAGTCTTGTGACTTTGAACTGGAGTTAGGCCCCCAGCTAATGGAACATCCATTTTGATCTTTGTTCCTCGGACTCAGGTATGGGAGTCCTGTGGACATGGGTACTCTAGTGCAAAATGGAGAGTTTGACACGGGTATGGCAGGGCAAAGTGAAGAGTCGGAGTAAATAGATTTGCATACCAGATAATGCTGAGGTTTCATGACTGCACCTTCTTCCCTAGAAGGAACAAATTGAGATGTGTTTGTATGTATACACATGTAGCCTGTTTTCTGTTCTAGGATGATAATAGAAATTCATAGACCATATCCAAGGGCTCCAAAAGAGTATGGACCCAAAAGGTTTGTTATTTTGTTACAATATGTGTTATACAGGATTGATTGTTTTTATAAAATCCAACAGGAAACATACAAGTACGCAATTATTTTCATTGTCTGGAGGGGTAGATATGACATGTCTGTTTCTGATGAAGTTATTCTAAGGCTCATAGAACTAGCTTTGTGAAGTTTGTGTAATCACAGCTAATATCATCGGTTTCAAGTATCATAGTCCTAGTTCTTTTGACACAGACTTTCATTTGTATGATGCGACATTTTCATGTTTGACATGCAGCCTTACCAACCTGGTTATACTGCTCCGCGACCTAATCCTGAAGAGACTACAATAGATATTGGGTAAGCTTCAAAAGTTTTGTGGATTCTATTCTGTTAAGCACTGGAGAGGGGAAAAAAGAAAAGGAAAAAGCAAACTTTTACTGAAGGCCCTCTTGCAATAAATCTTTCGCTGGTGTTACATCTTCCTAATAATCACAATTGTGATGAAATTATGAAAAATCTATGTACCAGGGGAGGCTGGCAGCTTTCTGGGGCACCTTTGGATTTGCATGATCCTCGCCTTTTGGCAATTGCAGAGGCTGAGCGTCAGCTTCTGGAAGCTGAATATGATGATTACAATGCTACAAATGCCAGTGGTGCTGCATTCTGCCGTTCAGCTGCTCTAATTGTAAGCATTTACCAATACAGATTCTTTTCCATTATAAGTTCTATTCTAGGGCTGATTATGTAACTGGACATCCTTAGTGTCAGTATCTTGTTATCTAATTAGGAGAATTAGGTTTACACAGCAATCATTCTATTAGCCCTCTCCCAGTAATTAGCCATAAAATTTCCTAGAAAATTCTTATCATATATTCTTATTAGTCCTTTGCTTCTGACTACTGATTTCGGAACCAAATATCTTCATGAAAATGAAAGTCGCTATTTTTTCTTCGGTTTTGTTTGGGTAGTTAATTTTAAGTCTTTGCACGGTCAAGGAAATTTTTCTTCTTCAGCTTTGGTCACTCAAGTATTTGTATATTGTGAGGGACTTCTAGAGTTGCACATTATTTGCCCTTGCGTGCAGTCAAATTTTAGTTAATTCTGAAATCTATTGAACTGCAAATAAAAGGCAGGAATTTTGTTTCTTCTGCTGTTCTTCGCTTGCACTTATGTGGGCATGTCGAATGTTTCTCAATGGGTTAAAATCTAGAAATATGGCCTTTTGTACTCTTTCTTCATGCTTCTTCTCCATGTATTCATTGTTCGATATCCAAAATATTGCAATTCATCTATTTTCTCATTTCATTGGCAGTTAATGGCTCTTCTGTTATTGCGGCATGCATTGACTGTTACTGATGGTGATGGAGATGATGACCCCTCTGCATTCTTCTCTGTAAGTTGGACTTGGACTGTAAATTTGGAAGAAAAATAAGAATCCATTGTGGTTACTTTATGGTGATCTAATTGATGGACGATGTGCAGCTTTTCTTGCTTCGTGCTGCTGGCTTCCTTTTACCCTGCTATATCATGGTCTGGGCGATTAGTATTTTGCAGCGGAGAAGACAGAGACAGGTAAGTGTCTCTTTTGTTTCTGATGTTTGAGGTGATTGCATTCTTGTCATCCCATACATTGCACCTTTTTAAGGACATGGATTTAGGCTCTTGAACATTTTGATAACGAATGTTTGCAATTTGAGTTCTGTCAGTACCAAGTCTGGCGATAGTTGATGCTTACGGAAGTGATCTTCTTCACTGGAACAGGAGGCTGCAGCGTTGGCTGCGACTCAGTTTGCATTTGTGGTACAATCTGGACAAAGCAGGGGTCTGCACTTTGCGATTGCATCCACTGCACCTGTACCTCCACCTGCAGCAGCATTGACTCCACAACAGGAGCATGTTTGAAAACTCCTGCAACCCTCATTTCACTGGGTGGAACAATCAGCATCTTTTGGCGGCGTCATGTGAAGGACTAATCTCTCTTGCTCGTTTTGAAAATTTGCCTTCTTTGTATTTTAAACATTTCCTTCGGTTCTGTGTACATAATATTGGTGCTTCTGTATTTGAGCTGGTTAGGTAAATTCGGTTGACATGGGCCATGGCGGTTTGTTTGTTGAGCCCCAACCTAGCGATTAACTATTCCTGTGTTATATTTTTCAAGTCTTTTGCACGGTTTGGATATCAAATCCTCGTATGTCATGAGCACTCTGGCTTCTTCGGCTGTGGTATACGACACTTTCCCTCCCTTTTTCTGTTTCCAGTTCCACGGCTTGAGGGATGCAATCTGTTGGCACAACACAATAATGTTTTTGAATCTTTTCAGGCAAATTTTCCATTTGGGTTTTTCTCCACTCCAAGCATGTCTCATCTCAAGCAAGCCTGTAAAATGTTAAAAGCAGTTGAAAACTAGCCTCAGTATTAGCAAACTAGAATTCCAGGAGGGTTCTGTGTTTGTTTGGCAGAAACCTGTTAGATCAAAGTGCTTGTGACGAAATGAGAACCGGGGATTAGCGCTTAGAAATTCGTAGTTGTGCTGAAGAACGAAGAATCTGTTAAAGAGTTAAGAAGCTTTTTCTTGCTCTTGCCCGCATGGCCTCGATAGCCTTTATCAACTTCTTAGAGCTAGCAAAGAAGGAAAGAATCGTGAAATTTTCTTTGCTCTCCCAAAGTAAAATGAAAATCACATTTTCTGTAAATGATCTCCCATCATTAGTTCTCGATCATATTGTATTACACTAATCTAAGCCACGAGAATCCAGTTATAATTTTTGGTCAAACACAAGTCCACAAAACTCAAAAGCGTGAGGCAGCAATCCCAACGAAATCTAAATGCCGTTGAAAAGAAAAGCTTGCTGTGACCTCCATGATTGCCTACAAATAAATTACTGGATCACTTTATTAATAACCAATCTTGCGACTTGAAACTTGGAAGAAGACACATATTCTAATAATGGGTTGAATAATCCTCGTCTAAAGTAGGGGGAGCATCTGCTTTAATTTTGTATTATGGTGACATTCTCTTTGCAGCGCCCCACCCTTGTCTTTCGAATGTAGCAGTGATTTCCAGTTAAACTAACGGGTCCATCTCAGATACCCATTCCTGCAAATTTTCGGCACCGCAACAGGAAAAATAGTACTACTATAAAAATGTTGAACCCCTCCCCTTCATTCAAACTTGAAAAACTTTTGAGCATAGCAATTGACTTACAGGAACTCTCAACAAGTTGATAAGATTAACACACACACACAAGTTAAGTTAGTAGCAAATCCTATCGGAGTTAATTTAAGAGAGACCCACAGAAGAACACCATCCAGCCAATTGGTAACTGGAAGGGTTCCCATGGTTCTTAGACTTACAGGCACTCAAGTGGTCAAAAATAAGGCTCGTTTTCCTGGACTCAATTAGACTCTGTTCATGTATTACTCCGAATGCAAAAACGTGTGCCTTTGTCGGCTTACCAATCACTAAGAAATCGTTGTCTATGAGGTAATGGACCTAATGGTGTTGTGGGACAATGAAAAGATAGCAACAAAGCAAATTACTTCTGAGAATACAGAACTTTTTTTTTTTTTAAAGTCCCCAGTAAAACGCAGGTCTGCTGAGCTGATCTTTGATTGTCATCCTTTTGGATTTCCAGAGCCCTGCCCAGAATATGCGTACTTTCCCAGATTCAAGAATTTCATAAAGACTAGCAGGTCCAGGACAAATTCAGACCCATGGAATGACATGGAGCCCATATGCTAGAGCTAAAGTTGTTGATTGCTTACACCTTTACGACAGAAAATCAATAAACCTGGAGAATAACCTTTAATCCTAGCTCCTACTTACCATACAAATTTGTAGATGAGAAATTTCTTTGAATATTGGAGTTTATTTTAAAGGTGATGGGATGAGATAAATTACTTAACTAAGGCCCTATTTAGTAACTTGTGTTTTTTATAAGTTTGTATAAAATTTATTTTTTTTCCTCCTTTAACTATAAAATTTCAAAAAACTTTCCAAAGTTTTTAACCTACACATCTCAAAATATCTAAAAACACATCTCAAAATTTTTTTTTTTTCTTCTTCCTACCCACACCTCAACCCACCACCCACCTCCCACCAATGTCACAGCCATGGTGGCATCTCTTCTGTGGACCGGTTGGCCTCCTCCCTCTCTCTCTCTCTCTCCCCTTCTCACCCTTGGGAGGAGGAGTGAGAGAGGAGAGAGGAGAGAGAGAGAGAGAGAGAGAGAGAGAGAGAGGAGGAGGAGGAGGAAGGGAAAAAAAAAAAGAAAGAAAAAGAAAAAGAAAAAAAAAAGTTTTTATACATCCCAACATTTGTCTTCAAATTCTACAATAAAATTTTATACAAACTACTAAAAAAATTCAACTACCAAACTAGGCCTAAGTTTTGGTACTAAGGATTCTAATGTTGCGGTCAACTTTGCGAGGCAGTAGAATCTTACAAGTACATCAAGAACCTTGATTAAAAAATTGTACGGTGCCCGTACCAGAAGCAAAGTGAAACAACCCCACCAAAAATAAGTTAGATTTTCTCATCAAGAAGCAGAAATCAATCTAAGATTAGGTCAGAGGAACTGTAGTTATAATCAATGACCCGGCTAAAGGACTTCTTTTCTCGTCTTTAAACTATTTGTCATCGTTTTATTCTCCTAATTTTCTTTGTTATTCCCCAGCTCAAAAGTTGAGCATTTAAGAATAAGAAAAGAAAAAGAAAAAAAAGCGCGATTAGTAAGGTTACGGTTCGCTTAGTGACATTTATCACCATATTAAAACTTGAGCTTAGGAGTAGCTGAGTGTTGACTGTTGAGCTTGAGTTCATACAGGAATCTAGGAAGGGATTTATATGTTGTTTCCTTTTTCTTTTTCTTTTTTCTTTTTCCTAAACAAACTGGCAATCGGGCTCTAAAGATCATGGGAGGCCTCTCGATCACTTGAAGAACTTTTCGTCATCGGAACTGGGAAGATTAATAAGAGACAGTTTTTATTATACTTACCTAGATTACACATTTCTGGCGATCTGTAATCCCTAACATTTAGCTTTTTTTCTCCCTACCACCTTGTCTTAATAGTGATTCTGATTATTCTTGCTCTTGGATTAAATAGAAATGGTAACTTTCTATTTCAGCCAGTACACAGCCTTGCCTTTTCTTCCTCTTAAGAGGAAGCATGGGCTTTGCGGTTAACAACTCTCACCTTCCCCTTCCTTGTTGGACGATATTACTATATTAAACTTTGATATGTACTTTTATTATTATTTTTTTTTTAAAGAGTTAAACCTGTCTTTTGCTTGTTTGGATACTTTTTTCTTCTTTCGAGGGTTTAATTTGAGGTAGGAAACAGCTTATTTGACTTCGATTCATTGATCTCTCACAATCTTTGGAGCGATGGACTGCTGTTTAAGTAGATATAAAGAGCATGCAAATAGTTGCTAATGGTAATGGTACAAAGGGAGAACTTGACAGAAACAACTCAACTATTCTTTTCACTTTAATTTTAGTGAATAGAGGCAAAGAATCTCAGTCTACTAGAAGAAAAGAAAGGATAAAACAGATGAAGCTGTACTAGTAATTGGACCACGACTTAGTCCCTGCTCTTAAGGCACCTTCAAGATCTCATTATGCAGTTTTGGTAAAGCATCAGAATTTTCTGCTTTAGAATGTTCCAAAGAGCATGTGAATGTATATAATAACTGAAAGAAGAATATAAAGAAAAAAAGATAGTGTACCCTCAACCTTGTTAGAAGATAATTCAAAAGAAAATACCAAATTCTAAGAGAGAGAGAGAAACACTTGAAGACTGGAGTGGGGCTTGTTTGAAACATTGAATCGGGGGCCTGAAATATTGGAAACCAAAAATCTTTAAAAGAAGAAGAATAAAAAGAACAAATAAAGAGCATAAAGAAACGCATTTAGCACAAGAAACCAGGACTGCTATTTTAGTTGCATGGAGAAGAGAGCTTGGAATTCTAAAGTAAAGACCTCCAAATGGCATAAAGCGGATGTTTGGTTTCTCTAGGAACAGGGATGTTCTGTTCCCTTATCCCTTTCCATCTCATTATGCTTTTATGACTGCTTGCCCCTGGACCAATCTTGTAGTGTTAGCAGCTCTCAGGCTCTTGCTATATTTGCTTGTGTTTCTTCATAACTAAGTAAAGCTGATTTACTATAAGACCCTTTGCATCGGATCATTTAAGAATTGAAGGCATAGAACAGGATTTCCCCAGGTACATTTACAAGTAAGCATGTCTGGATGATGTGGCAATTTGGCCGGGATTCAAAGTGACTGACTTGGTCTTTGTTTAGTAGACAAAAGCAGACCAAATGATAGACAAGCAGGGAAACATACGTAAAAAGATGCTTAGCTTCTCAAAGGTGTTGTTCAAAGACCTTTATTCATCCTAGTCAGATTCTTTTTCAACAGCCTTAGTTTTGCTTAGATTGCAGAGATTTATGATTGGGGTGAATCTACAAGTCTCATATATGATTCTAGGCCCACCATACTTGCTTTACATGGCCCTCCAAATCCCAATTATAAATACATCATGAGCTTGCATCTACAGGGATGGAATGCCAGAAGAGAAGGGTTGCAGCCTCTTGCCACTCTAGAGGAAGGAAAGGTTTTACTCTTCCTTACAAATTAACACAGAAACATGGTGATCATTTGTATGCGGAGGACTTTTGTTGTCCTCATCTATCTAGGATTACTAGCAGTTCGTCCAGAAAATGTTTCTGGTTTGAGAAGTATAGACGTCCCCTTGAGATGGAGCAGAGAAGATCATCCAATCATGCAGAAGAATCGGCGGACACTCAAGGAAGTTGTCACGAAGGGGTTAAAAGCTGAAATCAGAACAGCACCCGTAAACAAGAAAACTGATCCATTTCAATCAAGCAAAAGAACAGTTGGAAAAGGATCAGATCCCATTCACAACCGCTCTTGATTAAAGTCATGGTTTTTTCTAGATTAGTATTGGCAAAATAGCAATGCATCAGATTTTAGTGAGGGAAAGATTTTGCACCCAAATATCTGGATGGAGGCTCAATGCATCTACCTCCTAGAAGCATTTATCTGGATTCGCTTCCTAATTTTGCTGTTCGGATTCGGAGGTCAAAAGAAAATTGGCAATATTCAAGGGTGTAGGAGGATGAAGGAAGCATCAGCCAGTGGAATTCTCTTCATCAGCAGATGGAGGACAGTCAAAATTTACAATCAGTTGGTAATGGGTCTAGGAGATCAGGATGTTAGTTCATTGTTCTTTTGCATACTCAACCAGTGATTTCTTGGTTACTTGCAGAAGTGACAATATGTTCTTTAGATATTTCAAACCCAGAAATCTCTTCCAAATTTCAATACAAAGATTTGATTGATTCTTGTGGATTTCAAAAGCAGATATTACACAATTCCATTTAGCAGACAAGAAAAATCAACAAACAAGTAGTTTTTTTTTTTTTCTTCTTCTTATAACCAACACGTAGCTACAAACAAAAACAAACGCACAAAAAACAGTAAGACGTCTCAACTAGGTAAAGAGCATTCCTGTCATAGCCAAACAAGCCCAGGAATTGATTGGGTTTCAATTTCAAAACGAACTTTTGTTAAGCACTGGACTGACAAAAGCTTCCCCAAAAATCGAGTACGGTGCCAACAATCATGATAGCGTTTATTAATTTACATTACATAGTACTTAACACATCACCTTTAACTTAATTGTTGGATAGTCTATTTGCAATCACTACTGTTTGTCGTACTCAAACGGGAGGTATCCTGATTCTTGGGGATAAGGAAACCATTCAAATGGATTAAGCACACAAAACCTTGGAATTTCCTACTTGTGTCAACAAAACAGTCCACTGGGGAGATCATAGAGAAAACAAAACACTTCTGATGATCAATACAACAGTGAGTAACTGAAACAGGAGAGCAATATATACAAATACATTAACCAGAATACTAGTAATTGCTTATAGCCCATTAAACAACGTGATAAATCGCAATAATAATGTTTCTTAAGTTATTACAATAATAATAGGAATACAATTAAAACGATTTGGAATTAAAAATTAAAGAAGCTAAATTACACTATCAAATACGCCATAGTTGCATCGGCCAAAAAGCTTAGTAGTAATGTACTATAAAAATTAAAAATGCTTTTGATTTTTAGTCAGTTCACCGAGCTATAATATGCATAACTGGCCAAATCTTCGCTTACAAGTGCAAAACCTGGGAATGCTTTTCATGATGTTTCCTAACATTTCTATAGCCAACACGAAGAAGGAGAAGAAAGAGGGAAAGGGAGAGAAAGGAGGAGGGAGGTGTGGGTAAAGGCGGCTGGTATTATTTTTAATTTTTAAAAAAATATGTTAAAATACATTTTTTCAACCCTCCCTCTCCCTCATCCCAAAAAAAAAAAAAAAGAAAGACCAAACTAAAAGTTTTTGACATATAATTGCTAAAGTAATTTTTTTAAAAAAAAATACTCTCAAAAATATCTAATCCATACATAGATTTATCTTCTACTTTGCGGTGTTGTGACAATTGTAGAAGTTGATTTATCCTTTTCCCTTTGTTGTTTTGATGGAATTAGTAGTACCTATCCAGAAAGGAAATGTGGAATTGTCTACGTGAGACGTATCATCAGATGCTCCCAATAAGCAGAAAAGCAAATATCCTTTGTTTAACTCTAGACTGCGAATAGAAAACTGAGTATTGCCCATCATGATCACTTATTTAAAGACTTTCCCAAAAAAGAAAAATTCTCCATGAGTATAACAAATTAATAATGTTGACAACCTTCAACAAAAATACGATGAATTTCTCAACGAAATAGAAAGGTCAAGTCCTATTATTGTGAAACAGCAGTAACCTAAGTCATAGGCCCAAGTGCCCAACTACACGGGAATCTGAGAAGGACGACGGCCCCATATAATCTGTTACAACAAGGAATTCCATTCTCCAGGAAGCATGTGAAGTAGGCAAGAATATCGGCCCCTTCCAGCTTATTGACGAAAGAGGATTAAGAAAACAAAGTTGGAGTTCTCAAGGGTTGTTTGCGTTTTCAGTTGCTTTATTCATAACGAAGTATATTATAAATTTAGAGGCAGATTTATGCTGCTAAAAGATTTTTTGATTGCTAGAAGCTTAACTTCATTTTGCTGAATTATTCAGCAAACTTGTGTAACACTTCCAATTGTGGTTATGTATTTTCGGGGTTTTCAGAGCTGCATTCAACTCCCTTATATCTTGAATATGGCAGAAATGTTACAAAATGCTCCATGGATTCCAATAGTTATGAACTTCACTTTTTATCGGTTGTAAAAAAGTAAAGGGATAATTTTAGAAACCTCCCCTAAGATTTATAGTAATATCACTTGGTGCCCCTCAACTTTAAAAAATCTCATCTACCTCTCTTATTTTCAACTTTTTGTAACATTATTAACCCATTTCAAAAAATATTATTAAGAAACTCATATTTGGAGAAAACAAATGCTTTCATACCAAAATTACCCTTATGTTATCCTATTATTTTTCCAAGAGTGAAGATACATTTTGAAAATGTTGAAAATAAATACAAACAGCGTGAAAGTATAGTTGTAATAGAATAAATCATACCAGTAGGTGTTTTTAAGGTATAAAACATTATTATTATTTAAAAGTATGTTTAAGATGCTTCGAGTTGGAAAATATATTTCATTCACTGTAAAGTGCTTTCATTAATTTGAGAAGTTTGAAAATTAAGAATTTTAAACTTTCCACATTTTTTTTATAGACTGATGACTTGAATATTAGAAATAAACACAATATATAAATTATGTTTATAAACTCAATTGAGTATTTTCATAAACATAAAAGTAAATTTCTTTATTATAGAATATTTTTGGATAAATTTATAAGTTTGTAAATTGCTTAGAATTTTTCTAATGTCCTAACTTTCTGTCTAAATTGATGACTTAGAAAAAGAGAAAGATAAATTATTAACAATGCATTTGAAAACTTATTTGAGGTATTTTCAAAGTGTAAAATGTTCTAATCGGGACCTTTTTATTTTTTTTATATTTCTTGTCTAGACTGATGATTTCGAAAATTGTAAAAACTTTTCAATCTAATTACTGTGTTGCAATTCTTAAGGATTTAACTTGATTTGTTATGAAAACTAAATGTTCACAAGAAAATGGTACTTTTGGAATGGAAATATTTTATCTCATCCAAAATGAGTTTATAAATGATATTTTTTTGAAATGGGGTGATAAAGTTACAAAAAGTTGAAAATAAGGAAGGTATGCAAGATTTTTCAAAATTTAAGGGCACCAAGTGATGTTACAACAAACCTCAAGGGAGGTTTCTGAAATTATCCCAAAAGTAAATTTTGAAGTTCTTTTAAGAAAATTTTGTTGAATCTTGGTTTATGTATAAATGGGTTAAAGAAAATTCTCATTGAAATTTTTAATAATTATGGTAAAAACTGAAAAAAGACCAGTCTACTACTCCATTAGGCTAGTTATATCTAGAATCAGATAATACTCGTTTTTCTCATTGCAAGCATTTTTGTTCCCTTTGGAGCCATTGCTTTTGATTCCACATTGGAAAATCCCATTAAGCACTGCAGCTGCTGCGCCCGTTAGTGGCCGCTGAGAAATCTTAATGGCGACCGACACATCAATTGCTTACATCACCAAACTCCATTGGCGCAACTAGCTTACTCGTACAGTCGTGTAAAATCAGTTTAAACAAAATGAACATCCAAACAATTTTAACTCAGCGTACCTAGAATTTTTGAGTAATTTATAGTTTGACAACCCCCTTAAGGATAGAGAGAATTAAATCATTCTGGCACTGGAAACCAATGAAATCTTTGTGGTGCACCAAGCCCTCAATTTGCCAAAAAATAAATAAATAACAATTTCACTTGCGTCACAAATACATTTTTTAACACACTTTTTTATCTTTTCAATTTCTTTTTTAGCTCACATACAATATTGCAAAAAGTGCTATAACAATTATTCTAAATAATATTTCAAACAGTCTGCAATCTAAAAAGGATAAGTAGAAATAAAGTTGTTTCGTATTCATCAAGAAGGAACCTTAGTGTACGTTTTAAGGGCTCAGAGAACCGAATTCTTGATAGTCACATTGTCTGAGACGTTTGTTTCGTAAAGGGATAATTTCATGAACTTCCCCTAAGATTTATGATAATCATAGGCAATATACTCTGAATTTAAAAAATTACATTGACCTTCTCTCCTACTATAAAATGACAAGAATAACCTTCATTTAAGTAATGAATATATTGTTCTGTTAGGACAAGTAATCGACTGCAAAATGAAATTACAAAATAGTACTAACCTCCAAAAAAATTACAAAAATGTAACCAAAAAAAAAAGGAAAAAATAAGAAGACAATTTTACACAAGTTCCTTCAAATCCCCTATTCTATAACCCAAATAATTCCACAATCACACTCTACTCCCTAGAGTCTTGTTATTCCCCATTCTCTACCATCGGCACCACTTCTTCCTTAAAAAAGACTCTCTTGGATGAGTTTTTCATGCATGGCATACGGCATGGAGATGGGTGTTTGGCGATATTTAGGACCTGGAAATTACACAATTGAGGAAATTACATAGTGTCTGCAATTGTCATAAACTTCAAGGAAGGTTTGTAAATTATCTCCTTCGTAAATAATAGAAATAAAGATTAGCCCTTCTGACGATCTTACCCTGGCAAGCATTCTTCCAACATGCTCAATGTTCCACTTAAGAATACTACCTAGTATAAATTCTTATCCAGTGTCTAATTGGCTGTCACACGAGAAATATCTAGTTAAACTTATCCTCTTACAGAACCAAACATGCATGAAAGACACATAAATATTCCTCATTCGGTGGATGCTAATCCATAATTTCTTAGACGCTTGTGGATGATTATCCTCATGCTAGTGAAATGCAGTAGCAATCTGTGTGGTGCCCACGTCCACCATCATCTCCCTGGCTAGCTCTTACTAATTTCTCCTGTCAACTGTTTACTTCCCTGCAAGAGCCTCAATTATGGCAAAGTTGTGTGGTCTATTAATTAATGGTTGACTTGACCACGGATGGCAGTCTTGTATAATCTTGTTTAAACTACAATTTGAAGTTCCTCCTGGAATTAAACGGCATACAATGTGAAAGCTCAGACAACTTGTTATATTCCTTTAACTACTAAATGAATCTTTAACGATTCTTTTTGACTAGAATGCAAAGATATCTGCCAGGACTTATTACGACTGCGGGCAACCTGAGTTGAGGGCTACAACTTGATCTGCAATTAATCTGCATCAGTAAAAGCTACCGGCAACCAGCTTAGCCATTTAATGGCATGGTTGAAAAGGCGTAGCCCCATGTTCTTGGGCATTATTCTTTCCGAATGTGAGCCTGTCAAGCTGCGAGACAGCCCACCGCGTAACGCATACTATATGAATCTGATCTGATCGGCATGCTCACGAGAGTATATATGAATGAATGGCCATCGATCATGACATTTTGATAAGGAAAAAAAAAAACAAGGGAATACGTCTTTGAGGATTTAATGCTGCAAGATGCCTGGCAATGCAATTAGCTTCTGCATGACGGGTGTTGGTAAATGGTGGTGTAATTCGACTATATCCAATGGAACATGATGTTATAAGGCCGCCTAGGATGCCCCGATTCGGTCAAGTGGAGGCTGCTTTTGTTTTCAAGGGAAGGAACCATAGCTGCAAATGATGGATGCTGTGCTATTGCGAATTTCTAATCACTCTCTATTATTAATAATAGACCATTGATTTTTGTGAGCATTCTGAGCCTTGCTACACATATCATCATTGACTGGTGTGACTTGCGTAAATGATTCGTGATAGGACTAGTAATTCCTATCTCTGTTTTTGGTTCTTTGGTTCTGGACCTTCTTCGCTGGATGGTTGCTGGGGTTGGCACGTCGATTATGGTAATTGCTTACGAGTGACAGGAGAAGATTTTCAGCTTCAAAGAGAAGGAGAATGATTATCAGGGAACTGAATTTGAAAATAAAACATACTAACAATCTTCTTGTTGCATTTCTGGACAGGCGAAGGTGCGATTAGTTATTGGTTGTCAAACTCTCAATTTTTATAGGAAGAAAATAATCAATTGGTTAGTTCTCAAACTCGAGAATTCTTGGACATGATAAACGATGGTGTTAGAATAAATAATTGGTTCGACCAATTTTCACTTGGTATGACGCAATAGTACTTTATTTTTTCTCAAACACCTTCAAAACATCAACACATGCACAAGTTTAGAAGTGTTTTTCGGACCATCTGCAAAACTTTCAAAATAACAGCTATTTTGCTATAAAGTTTATAAAATCTCCAAAAGAAAGGGGGGGGGGTGGATCATTGGAGTTTACCACCGTAAAATTTTTACATTTTTCAAATATTTTTTTATCTCGCATACATCACATCGTTACAGTATGTTGTTTCATAAAAAATTTAGAAAATGACAATTCAGACAAGACCTAAGAATGGAGACAGAAAATTTTGAAATTTGATGGTGGAAATTAAATTCGGGTCACAAATTTCAACAAAATGAAAAAAAAAAATTATTGTTTTATTTTTGTCTTTATATGTTACTGTTATAGTGTCTATAATAATTGTTTTAGTGTCTACTTTTGTAATACATTGCACCATATCCGAGCCTTTAAAGGCTTTACAGGGCGTTTGCTTCCCTGGTCATCCCCATTATGATGTTGTTGGGATATGGCGTATTTTCAGCTAAAGGTTCACCAAACCTACTTCTCTCAATTTGCACAAAATAGGAGAGGATCCTCATACTACTGTATATTTTGCGTATCTTGCGCGTGGCCCTTGATGGTGACACAATTGTCAGGGCATTGTTTCCTATTTATCGATCTATCTATCTATGTCCATCAAAGCGATTTTGACCCTAGAGTCTCAGCCCATACCATATCCGCGTAAATAGGGTAAGCGTGATTATGGAACTCATTCTCCCGCAAGTAATCCTCCCTTTTTCAGTCTTCGCAGCATATTTCTCGGCTTTAAACATATCTGCGCTTTCATGAGGGGTAAATGTATATGTACTTCGCCTTCAGGCTTCAACGGTCGCTTCTTGGAGTCAAGTGTCGAGACCAGACAAGTTTGGGATTGAGACGAATTTTCCTCAAGTGCTTGATTTAAGAATTATTTTCCTATTGCTGTCATTTCAGTCGTACTTCCCAAATGCGTAAAACCCTCTTTGATCTTCCAGTTGACTAATTGCCAACTTGCCTTGGTGATAGAATGGCCGGTGGTAATATGCTATTCCGCTGCTCTTCAGATAATTTTCGGTTCAGGGAGTAATATATGTCTTTATATGTGGTTCATGGGTATTAGGTAGACTGAAAAATAAATCTATTTGATTTCCATTTCTTTAGAAATTTTCTCACAAATGTTTGGCTTTGTTTGGCAATTGAGTTTTTTACCAGGTTTGTATGCTACTAGTTTTTTACCTACTTTTGCTGTAGGAATCTTAAAAAACTTCCAAAGTTTTAATACAAATTTTTAACAAGTTTGTGTAAAACTTGTTTGTTTCATACATTATCTTCAAGAACTCCCAAAAAACTCTCAAAAATTTTAATATAACACCTTTAAAACATATAAAAAACTTCGTTTCCAAAAATTTTTCTATAACTTCTACAGTAAGCTACAGTAAAGTTTTATACAAACTCCCAAAAAACTTAGCTGCCAAACAACGAGTCTTTTTTCTATATATATATATATATATATATATATATAAAAGAGAAAGATACATCAACCTTCTATACTAACAAATTTCTCTACATAAATTGCGTGGAATAATCTTCTTGTAGACTTACAGCTAGTTTAATTGGAATAAAATGAGAGCACACACAAGCCAAAAAGAAAAAAAGCAAAGAAAAGATTTGTGTGCAGATAATTGCTTAGAATATTATTTGAGATAATTATTGCAACACTTTTTATGATATGATCTATGTAAGATAAAAATTGATAGAAAGATAGAAAGATAAATGGATAATGAGAATCAACTTTCTTTCTCTTGGCCTGACATAATTCAAGGCTGTCGGTCCCCTTCTGTTCTCTCTCTCTACCTCTTTTTTTTTTAAAATGCGGAAAGGCAATGTTTGGATTGCATTTTTTTGTAGAAAAATTTTTAATTTTTGTGAGAATATTTTGTGTCACATTTTTTCTAATTAACTTTTTATCTCACATATATCACATCTTATAAAATCACTGCAATAAATTTTCCTATGAAAACTCACAAAAAAATTGTAATCCAAATGGTTGAGTGATTTGAGAGGAGTGGCTGTTGAAGAAAATTTTCTTCTCCGCACGCGAAGAGGGGGGAAAAGAGGACCTTGCTTCACATCAGTGTAGCACTTTATAATGAACAATGAGTTGAATACTCTTTCATTTTTTTTTTTTACTATCAAAGTGGTCATTAAACTAATTAAAACATGTATACTTTGCGACCAAAAAGTGTACACTTTCATTAATTGAGCAACGAAAAAAAAAACACTTTAACGATAGTTAGATAGCTATTTTGGCTAATTACAAAATCCAGGGATAAAAATTTATTGACTATTTGTGGCATTTGCCCTATTACTACTATGGATATTTTGAATAAAAAATTCAATGAGTAAAATAGGAAATTCTCAATAATTAAATGTTTTAATGGGAGAATACTTGAAAAATATTTCAAAATGATTTCACAATACTTTTTGTGGCACGGTATATGTGAAATAAAAAATAATTAAAAATAAAAAATCAATTAAGAGACATACAAACAAATAAATTTTCATAGTAACGTGCTAGCGAAGCACTGCCAACTTCTTTTCTGCTCAGCCTAAGTCTCGATTGTGTCTTGGGTTCCCAATGAGTGTGATTGAGCGTGATTGCATTCACAAGATGATGCTGAAGCTGAAGGCACTGGTTCATGGAGGGTCGACAGGATGATTTAAAGCTCCTCGTTTCTGCTCCTTTCCAAGATTTTAGGCTAGACTAGGCTAGACTAGGCTAGGCTATTGCCGATAAGTTCGATTTTACATGCATATTTTATTTCAAGATGTCTGTGAAGGTTCTCGTCAAATTAAGCTTTAAATAAAATGATTATTGAGCTATCATTAAGTTAAGTCTCAAGCTCAATAATCATTTTAGGGGCATCAAATTGATTATGGAGGTATGAGCTCTAATCGACTGTATATATTACCGGAAGACCGATGTTGTACTCCTGTTTGAGCCCCCTTAACATTTTAACCAGCAAAAAAATGGCCATCAGTGTTTGTTTGATTAGTGGATTGTTAGTAAAAATTTACTTACTTACCTCATTAACACATTTTTCAATTACATATACTTATCTTATATGTATCAAATCAAATGATTATGTAATATGTTTTTAAAAATTATTCTAAATAATCTACTGTCCAATTAATGTTTGTTTGACTAGGGGCATAGTTTATGTTTTCAATGCCGAGACATTTTAATTAATGTTGTACTTTTATATTTGCCAGAACCTGGTACACATTGAAAACTATTTATTATTTAGGAAAAAAGAGTTGGTCGAGCAACCAATGCTTGAAAAATAACCTTTTATGTTGGCTGTTTGCTAATGGAGTAAGACTCAATTTATTTGATTATCTCTCAGTTGAATCCTTACATCTAACATTACAGCCAAGTCTTAAAGCATACTCTTAATTAAGTTCTATTAAGCAAATATATTTTTAATGGGGATTGGATGCCGAACGTGTCAGTCAAACAATTTGATTAGACAAATGATATATAGTGATTTACAAGCTGCACCCACTCAAAATTTTCATACACTAGTATTCTTTAGCAGATAGGGAAAGTTCATGTTCCAAAGATAGATGGCACTTTTTTCCTATTGTGGAAACTGATCAGAATGTTCACAGCCTTTGTGGCTTTCTAATTATTAAACGTTGACGTATAGCATTACGGAAGCACTTATCGACTTGAGGTTCACTTTGGGATTATTATTATACTAGTTTATATTAACACGGTGGAGGTTAGTGTAACTTATATCTGAACAAATCATAATTGTGATACCCCTAATCTAAATTCACATCGTAGATTGGCATTATGTTAGATGATCAGATTTTGACTTTTCTTGGTAGGGATGGATTTCTTATTGCTTTACCATCCAACTTATGATCAAGTACGCGCTATTTGAAAATTGTTCGTGATACCATCAGATGGTGAAAATTCAAAAAGTAATAAAAAGAAATTATGTTAGCTTCTCTAAATTTAGAGTGTGCCCTAAAACAGAACAACCATTAGTAATCGATATTTAATCCTACAAACAAGTGAAAATGAGGGAAGCGGTTGAATGAACGTATTATCAGTTAACCCATGAGTTTAGAGTAGTTGATGAGTGGATCATTAATGCTAATGGAAAGTCGCAAATTCGATTCCTGTATATAGCGTTTTGAAAAGTTATGAATCAATTTTTTACGCCCCATACTAATGGAATGTTGCAAGCTCGATTCCTACATATAGATAATTTGTTTGGATACGTTATTTTTTGGTTTATTTCCCCACTTACATCATCAACACATTTTCCAATCACCTTTTTAACTCACATACATTACATCAAAAAAGTGCTACAGTATTTAAATAACCAAATAATCCCAAATAATAACATATCCAAACACCCTCAGAGTTTTGAAAAAGTTTTGGATCAATCCTTTACTCCCCGAAATTACTCTTATAAAAGTGAGGATACCGGGTACTCAAAAAAAAAAAAAAAGAGTATGATCGGTTGACCTCTTAAATCATTTCCTTCTTTCTTTTCGTATTGAACTCACACTTCTCTAATCGTGGGACCCCATCCTCATGGGGTTCAAGCTTTTGTGCAACTCCTACCGTCCTGCACCGTTGAACGTCCTAACGTCTTGCAGCCTCAGGCATCGGTGAAAGTCTTCCAACCAAATAGTACGGTATTAATTTTACTACAAGCCCTTGTATGGATCCCACAATGGTATAAATTGCGGTACTAATTCCACCGAGCTTTACGTACGCTGGAGTTCCAATTGACGTAAGATTCAACATTTCTACTACATACCGTGTCTGTCCCCAGTCTGGGTCTTGGCTTGTAACTGAGTTGTAAGTAGATCCCAGTTCCCAATTACCAAATTATTATTATTATTAATTCTCCAATAAACTGTACTTAGTCGTGGGGGTCAAGTTTTCTCCCACCCTCTGCTTGTGCCAAGTATATATATGTGTGCGACACGGACTCTGCATAAATCCACACCAAAAAAATAAAATAAAATAAAGAAAAACAGAGAAAATCTCCTCATTTCCAGTTTCCTCCTCTCATCACTTTTCTTTAAACCAATTAATTGCTAGACTGTGAGTAATTTCAGAAAGTATTTATTGCTCTCATCTAACCTGTGTGTCTGGATGTGATCTGCAACCAGTTGGGGCAGTAACCTCTCAGCCCTCATCATCTTCTCTGCTACCACTAGACATGCAATTAAGAACAACAACAACATCCCAAGCTCAAAGCCTGGATTTCTATGCAGGTGATTTATTGCCTACATCTAACCTCTTGTGTCTGAACGTGATCTATAACCGTTTTAACCTTGGGTTTCCTTAAAACAAGTGGTTGATATTCTTGGGAGAGGCCTTTTTTTTTTTTTTGTCTAGTTGTGTTTCATTTCACTATCAGACAACCCTCACCACCTCAAACCAATCCTCTTTTGCATAATCCTCAGCGTTCAACCATCCTAATCTAATCGCCATAAATATCAACCCCCTCTCCTCTTACCATTTTCAACACTCTCACAAATCAAAGCATGGTTCCTCTCGTGTTTTAACCCATAGGGGAAGTGTTCTGCCGATCTCAATAGTTTTTTTTTTTTCTTTTGTTGCTCCATCTACCAGAATGGGTTTAACCAACATCTCAACCCCTGATACTGACAATGATACCCCACCACATAGCCAGCCTATTAGGTCTTTTTCCTTTACCAACGGCTCATCCAAGAACCACCACTGCCACCCCCGCCACCAACCGCCGCCCCACACGGCTGTGGCTTACCGAGAATGTCTCAAGAACCACGCAGCCAACATGGGCGGCCACGCTCTGGACGGCTGCGGAGAGTTCATGCCTTGTCCCACCGCCAACACCACCGACCCCACCTCGCTAAACTGCGCCGCCTGTGGCTGCCACCGCAACTTCCACCGTCGCGAGGTGGAGTACTCCCCTTTCATCACCACCGTCGCCGCTCCACATTTCCTCGACTTCCGCCAACACCGAAGGTCCTCTTCTTCCCCCTCTCCACCGCCACAGCCACCACCAGCTCTCCCTTATCCACCAACCCAGATGCTTCTTGCCCTGAGCACCGCCGCGCACGACGATCAGCAGGTCCCAAACCACCATCAGGTGGCAACCCCGGTAACACCAAGGGAGACAAAGGCCGCGGCCGAGAACCTCAGCGGCCGAAAGCGGTTCAGAACGAAGTTCAGCCAAGAGCAGAAGGAGAAAATGCACTCTTTTGCTGAAAAGATGGGGTGGAAAATGCAGAAATGTGATGACAGTATGGTCCAGGATTTTTGCAGTGAGATCGGGGTCGCCAGAGGAGTCCTCAAAGTTTGGATGCATAACAACAAGAACACAGCTGGCCGGAGAGACGTTAGCAGCACCATTACCGTTACCAACCCTGACGCGGCCGCCGCCACCACCAATATCATCGAGGAGGACAAGAACAACAGTAATAACATCCGCCATCATGGTGGACTTGGAGGCAGCCCGGAGAATGGCGGGTACAACATCAACAACAGCTGCATCAACAATGATGAGGAAGAGGATAGTGAGAATCATTATTGTAACAACGAGAGTGGCCATGCTAATCTTGGTCTTGATCTTGATCATAACAACACCAATGGTAGTTCTTCTTCGTCTTGATCGCTATGGGAACTGAGAAGATGGACGAAGCTTTTTGAGAAAAAATAGGCCGTCTGATTAGGGAGCAGTCTTGTACTACTAATGATTATTAAGGTTAATCAATCAATGACACAAGTAAATAAAGCTTCATGTATTTTGAGCCCTTGTCTCTTTAGTGTTCATCCCTTTTTTTTATTCTTCCATTTTGCTACGGTATCTTAATTTTTGTTCAAAGAATAAGCATCATTTATTTATTTTTCATTTTACCACTGTTTTGTGAGATATTTTAAGCAAAAAAAAAAAGATTGAAAGAGATACTTACAAAGAAAGAAGAAGAGTTTAATATATATATAATTTTTTTCTTGCACTTTAAAGTTCAATACCCTTTTCCTGTACGTCATCCTTGTTGTATCCGGTGTTAGAAGGACCTTGATTTCTTTCGGTGGAGGATGGATAAAGGGGTATTTGTGATTGTCTTCAAAATAAGTGGATTTTGTTCGATAGTGAATTATTTATAAAACCTTATTTATTTACATCATCAGTGCATTTTTTTTAAAAAATTTATCTCAAATAATATGTATGGTTCAAATACAGCTAATTGTTGTTATTTGTGCATGATTTTTAGGGATGGGTATATTTTATTAAATGTTGCATTGTATGATGATGCCTTTGTGCAATGTACTACTTAACTGATTTTGCTTATATTACACCATACCTGGTTGTCCAGCACTGGATCTTCAGGCCTTTGAATGCAACTTCTTTAAGCAAATGCTGTACGCAAATTTGTCTTCTCTCCATTTAGTTTGCATTTCTACCAGCAACTTTGTGCAGGATCGTGTACACTTGTCTTAATGGGGAATAATGGCATAATGAGGTTGGTTGGTGTGCCTTTGACCTTTCAGTCTGAAATTGTAGCTAAGCCTAAGCGGATGATGTTCTATCTTCTCTTCTATATATAAATAGTTCATAATCATAGCTCTTTCCAATTCAATTTTGAGCCGAAGGGCATTTATTTACTTATGCATAAATAAATTAATTAAAAACTATACAACTTTATCCGGGTATATCAAGTACATTTTGAGGAGTAGATTAGCAAGAAACTATTTCCTGACTCTGTTCCTAATTATTGTTTTAGAAATATCAGTTCTCTGATCTCATGTTATCACTCTGGTTTTTTATATGGTTTACTTTTTCCTCTTTTGGCTCTGGTAAGAGGTGGAGGGTCTGATAATTCATTAGTTTAGAAGTGGCATAATAAGTTGATTGGATAGTCTCACAATTATTATTAGGACGGAGCAGCTGAACTTTGCGACATTTCAAAATTTGTTTATGTTATCTTGTAATCTGAGCTTTTAAGCCAAGCAGAAACAGGCTAATGAAGGTCGAAGAAAGCTGTTCGCTGCCACGTCTCCGATTCTGGTTGGTTTCTGAGGCGGCAAGTTTCGGTTTTATTCTGATTACATGAGGGGGAAAAAAAAAATGAAATTTTATCATCAACTTAGGCCCCATTTCATAACCCAATTCAGGTCTTAATCTTAATGACTTCCGAACTTAACGGTGTTAAGAGTGTTTGATAACAAAAAATACAAGACTGTTTGATAATAAAAAATACTACATCTTAATGATTAAATGGGTCTGAATTGTTTAGGCAAAATGGAGCCCAAAAAATAAGTGATAAGTTTATTACTTATCACCACTTAATAAAAAGCAGGTTTAAATACAGTTTTTAGGACATAAATAACCCTTGCTAAATAAAACGCAATCACCTTATTTTTTCCTCTTCTCTTTCTTGTACCGTCTTTCTTCTCTCTCATTATTTTCTTTCCATCATCGTTCTCAGTTTATCAACCTCTTCTCCAATTTTTTTTTTTGTCAGCCTTCATTCTTAAAAAGTTTACCCATTGAAGCGTTCAATTTTTTAGCATAAAGGTAAATATTAACTTTTTGCATATGCTTTATTTCTACTGTGTAGTTGTCGTTCATACTCATATTCAATAAAAATCTATGTTTCATCTATGTATTTGATTTATACAGTTAATGGCAAAATTAATCTTCCATGTTAGAAATAGAAGCGTAGGCAATACAAACTGACTAGAAAAATAATATTTGAGAATGAAGAAATTGTGGTACAAAATGAGCAACATGTTGAAGATAACCCAGAAAATACAGAATACAGAGAAGTATTTCGACAAGCTAATCAAACTTTTATGATCAACTTACATGAGCAAATTAAAAATCAACATTTTTAGTTTTTTGGATTAATTGTATTTATAACATTTGATATACTAGCATTTATATTTTATCAAATAAATTTGTTATATTATAATTTTAATTTCATTTTTAGCTCATTCTTTTTCTTTTTTTATAATAGTTCACTCTTTTTCTAATAAATAATTCTTATTTTTTTTATAATAGTTCATTCATTTTTAGTTTATTCTTTTTCTAATAAATAATTTTTATTTTAAATAAAATTAAATCATATGTACTACTAGTAAAATATACCAATATAGATCATTTATAAACAAGTCAATATAAGGATAAAATTGTAAAATACAAGAAATTCAGCATTCAGTCGTCTATAATTATCAAACAGGCATAATATGTTTAGTGTTTAAATTGAGATAAAAGTTGTATTAGATTCACCACTTAATAATTCAGTGATTTAATAATTTCAGATTTACAGAGATTCTTGATCAGTTGGAGATAGTTACTTCCATGTCAGTTGACAAAATCATATAATGTAAATAAACGGATTAAATTCAAGGTGGTAAAAAGCACAACTTTTAGTTTATTTTCATTTTATGTTAATAAGAGTCTTAAAGCTTTGTTAAGAATGTTAAGAGTATAATTAGGCCCTCTTCTTCTTTTTCTTTGTCCTTTTCTTTTCCTTTTCTTTAACCGTATGAGACGCCAAAGGCCAAAGCCAATTAAAGATCCTCAAACACAAAAGTACGGGCGAATTTTGTAATAAGAATCAAAACATCATACCACATATGAGATTTCGATCTAGTGACTAAGGTTGTTATGTACCAAACTACATTTTAACCTTCATCTCACTATTTGTGAGTTACTAATTATAACGTTGTTGAGTTGTAGATCGCCGTCTCGTTAATTGCATCATATCAAATAAATAAATTAATAAATAAAAGTTAAACATCAAGCGGAAAAAAAGTGAGAAGACGGAAATTTTAAAAACCCAGATGAAATCCCCAATTCTGGCCAACAAAGCCTAATCTGAGGCTTATCACTTATGGCCTTCCCAGGCTTCTAGCCTGACAGAGGCCATACGAGCCCAACTTTAAATGGGGCGAAGAATTCGGCTTTTGAGCAATGATGCCTGCGATAGACAACTTAAGTTGAGGATGGAATCTGCTTCCTGTCATTTCTCAAAACTAGTTGTTTCTAATTGGGGAATCAAATGGGCTGAGTTTGAACCAAGTCAGACGCACAATTATGACTTACAAGTCTCGAGGATTGGGTTGTTGTTACTAGTTTTTATATTAGTTTTTTTTTTTTTTGGGATAATAGGGTGATCTTTATTACTAGACAAATTTGGTGTAAAACCTTCTCCATGTTTGCTTAGAAGTCTTGTTACGTGCCTACAAGAATCAAACATCCTACCTGCGTGCAATTTACCTAGTTTTCCATTTCAGTTATGTATACCAATTCATAGTAATTCTTCAACAGATGGAAACTCCCTCAAACTCTATATTATTGACATGTAAAATTCCTTGTTTCAATTTGCTTAAGAGTTCTAATTATTGTGTGTCGTCCTGACATTTGCCATCCTTGAACTAAGTAACAGCATCAATCTTCTGCTCCCTTTTTTATCTTACTCTTTCGGGGTTCTGCTTAATGTGTCAGTTTCATAGCTACAATGGTCCTCTGATATGGATTCTTCATTTCTCAGGAAGCCAGCGGATACGTCAAGGCCACGGCTTTAGAGTGCTTGGCGTCGACTCAGTGTCACCAATATCAATTGACCAGAAAAAAAAAAAAATAGTAACAATCTATCTCCCTATCGGAAGTTTATTTTTCATTTGTTATTTTGTTGAGGGTCAATGAAACACGTAAGCATGAAAAATCTTCAAATACAAACATGAACGAGTTAAAGTAACATTATTGACAAGTAGAGCTTATAGCATCCAATAATTGATGAAATCAAATTAAGCTAGGAATTGCTATGAAAACAAGAATAGGAGATTGAGGAAACTTTCCGACAAACCCCTAAACTATTCGCTTTGCATTGTTTTGCCTCTCAACAATAAATTGTAGCAAATAAACCATTGAACAACAAAAAAAAAAAATGCTCAATTTAAGGACTTTTGTCAATTTTGAGTATTGAATGTAATGGAACTAGGGGCGAAATCGACCAAACAGAAAAATCAACCCATGATTTGATTAAAAACCAACTATATCAAGTCAACTAATAACATAATATTTAATGTTTCTTCATCTTCTTTCATTTTTCATCTTCCTTAGGCCTAATTTGATGAAATAATCAGTCAATGAGGCATTTTAGGTTAATTTTGCTGGTTGATTTTCTTTGTTTGGACGGTTTCACCCATAATTCCGCCACCTCTAGACAGAAGTCATTAAATCAACTATATATTTTTTTTTATTTAGGGGCTTATGTGCAACAATCTAGGATTTAGGGGCCAAAAGTGTACAAATGTGTAATAGTTGAGGGGTTGTCAGAGAAGTTTCCTCTAGGAGATTTATATTTAAAGATCGATAGAGAGAGCAAACATCTGCTCATCTGATCTGATGATCGACATGCTCAGGTGCATTGATGCGGAAGATGCAACAAAATCTGCTCATGCGATTTAATTGTCTATATGCCCAAGAGCATTAGCGTGGGACATACAACAGCCCACCAAATATTGTCCAGAGACCAAATAATACAGCGACTGCTTTAAACGAAGTACAAGATTTTCTTTTTCTTGTAAAGTAAAAGATTTGTCTTTAGAGCCTAATATGCGTGCCTCTGTAATCTTATTAGTTCGACAAAAGAATTGTTGGGCATCTCAAAAATAGTGGACTGAAGTAGTCGCTGAAAGTGGTGGATGTTGGCAAATGTGCTTCACACTAGAGTAGTTGACCATTTGCCGGAAAGAAAGAAGAACCAGAAAAGCAGTGGATAATATACTCTTGATTGATCAACGCATAGGGATGGAGCTTGTATGAAGGTAGCGGTCGCAATGTCCAAAGTACTCGAACTTCACGTTTACTTTTCATTCATTTAGCAGCCCACATGAGACGCAATTTACCAAAGCAGCCCCCCAGGGAACAATCAAACATATTGAGGAATTATACGCATCATCTAATTGCCTAAGCATGTTGCAGTTATGATAAGGTTTATTGAGACCCTCTAGAAAAATGTGATGTATTGAAATGGAGCAAGGAGAGATTCATGCGCTACTTTTATTGCCGAACACGAGATAAATGTTCACAGCATTTACTTCTTGTATAATTCTTGGATAACAATAAAGAATTCACAGATGATGGATGATCCTACTGATTTGATGCAATCAATAAGGTGGGTGCATTTGGCAAGTCCATTATGGCTTTCCAAATCAATCAATGTGTCAGTGAAAACCAATGGGGTTTTGGAGTGCAAGTAAGAGGCGGGGCATAAAAGCCTTCCATTTGGCATATTTCCCTTTCAAGAATATGCCTTAGCGCATCGTTTGAAGCCACACTGCGAGGATGCCTCTCAATTAGGAAGAAGACGACGTGATGCTTATGTACATGTCTCAAGGGTTGGTCAAAACCCATACTCTTTTGGTTTAAGTTCGTACGTAACAAATGTTCAAGTTTGGAACCTTTTAACAACATGGCGTGTCTTAACTGATAACACATTATTGATAAAGATGTTTATTTTTTTTTCCAATATTTCGTAAGGTTTGGTACAAGCAATGGCTTAATTTTTCAAAACTTCTGGTGTAGCGGTCTTAATTTTTCAAAACTTCTGGTATAGCGGTCTAGATCTTCATCTCACAACTTAATTTCATTTTTTATCATTTACATCATTATCATTACCATTACGGAATACTCAAAAAATTACCATCCCTCTTCTCCATTCAAAAAAATAAGCGAAAGCAAATAGTTTTTGTTTGAAGTCCAAGAGCATCAAATCATCTAATACGTCATCTACCAAATATGCCAATTACAGACATTGGTTGGGATTCTCCAATTCCACAAATGTGACCAAGTCTCGATGGAAAGATAAAGTAGAATTAGAGAGAGCCAAGATCTTTCATTATTATTATTAGTTTTGTCTAACAGTAGCCATTTACTGCAATCCTATAGAGGAGGGTGAGCCCAACCGAACTGGGGATTAGGAGGTAAACTGCCAAACCAAACAAGTGTACTCCGTGGACCAGTGCCCAGATCTTCCATTAGCATTGTTCCAATGGCAAATTCAGAGAAATAAATTTCCACTCTAACAAGTGCTTGACTCCACAAATGTCCCACCAGTTGAAACGTGTGAAACGGTTGGGGGGAATATAGGAAAAATATATATAATACCTCCAAAAACCTCCAACCGACAAGAACTTCTTTGCAAACCTATAGGCCACTCTCAAAGTCTTCCTAGTCTGCTTTTGAATCATGGTGCAATTCCACTTCATTTCATTCTTCAACCTGTATCTCTCTCTCTCATTACTTTCCTTAAAACTTCTTGCTTTCCCATAATTTTCGCCAAGACGTTAGGCTTAAGATTCCAAAAGAAATCATCCTTGATTAGCTCTTAGCATTTGGCAATATTTTTCTCCACAAGTATCTGTAGTGGACGGTCCACTGGGGTACTGACTCCAACGAAATATCTTAGATTCTGTGCAGACAGATACTGTGCCTCCAGATGGCAAGAATCTGTACTCTTTTTTGTCATTGTTTTCCTGGTGGGCTCTCAATATTTGCTAAGAAATGATCGAACATTTTTTTCTTGATTTTGTGGATGGCTAGACAGGTTTTCTTTGTCCTCAAAAGCTGCTTTAACTTTGTACATGAGAGGTTTTTGAGTGAGTTTTTGTACAGCACGATGTTTAGGCATGGTCATTTTTTGTGGGTTTGGCTATGCAACTTCATGCTCAATATATTTTGGTTGATGGCCAAATACATGGACAGGTATGATCGTTTGCTTCTTTTCTTTCGTGAGTTTTTCTTTTGTTTTTCCTATTATGAAGTTATTGTCATCTAATATTTGACTTCTACTGATTTTGCAGTGTAAAGGCTGATGAGGCGCAAGAGAATATTTCAAAATTTAATGTCAATCATTCTCAAGAAGATAGTGAAGTGATTTCAAAGACTTCCATGGATTTTGACTCTGATTTTACTACTCAAAAAGAGAGTTCAAACCTCTCCTTCAGCTTCCAAAGTCAGAAATCTTCAAATTTTGAAGAAAATATTGCAGAAACAGTGGACTCTGCTTTTCTGCAGAGTGGCTTTAGACCAAGCACTCGAAAGTATCAGTTCATGGCGGCCGGGAATGTGAGAGAATTCATGGAAGAGCCGGAAACAAGGAGCTTTACCATCCAAGAAATGTTTGTGGATTCAGATGATGGTTTAATTCAGAATAGAGTTCTTCAAGATGAAGATGAGATGAAAAGCAGCTCTGAAGTTCAAGATTTGGATACGTGTTCTAATGCTTCTTCAAATGGTGATGCTCTTCTGATTGAGTTGAGATACGACAAAAGAGATGATATTGAAGAATCTGCTACGACAGAGACTGCTGAGGAAGGAAGAGCAGAGTATTTATTTGAAACTCCGTTCAGTGAAGAGATTCTGGAGAGTAAACAAGGTGAGAGTTCTGCTCGAAACAAAGTCCGTACTTACGAAGAATTGGACGATGAACTTTCCTATGAAGTCCATTTGCTTCAAAGGGATGACTCCTCAGATTGTGTTTCAGGGCCAGAGTTAGAGAACTCTTTTAATGAATCACTTGCTGGCAATCATGAAGTACAGTCAAGAATAACAGAAATACCTTCTTCTGATGCGATGGATTCTGAAATCTTTGCTTCTACCAGTCCCATGATTAGTAATAGTGACAGAAAGCCCCAAAAAAATGAAAGATGCTCAAGTGAGAAAGAGGTCATAAATGGTAACTTATGCACTGTTAGGGAAGCAGATGACGAAATTGAGGATGATTTCATAGAATTGGCGCCTCGTTCGAAGGATGCAAATAAGGCTGATGGAACTATATTGCCCCAGAAAGATGAAAACTTGTTTGAAATTGCACATGGAGGTAAGGAAACACAATTGATGGATGAATGTCCACAAAATTTCCACGAAGAGAGCTGGGAAAAGGAATCATGGGAATCAAGCTCTGATGATGAAGATGAGTTTGATATCCTTCTGGAACACCAGCAATTAGTTAAACAAATGAAAATGGAAAGAAAAAATTCGATGGTTAGAGGGCTTCCCACTATTTCAGAAAATGAAGAGTGCGAGACTCCAAAGGTTTTAGATGATCTGAAACCACTCAGGATTGACGAAAAGTTGGAGTACAAAGATCTCATGGAAGAAATCCAGAAATTCTACAAGAGTTATGCAGAAAAAACTCGAAAGTTGGACATCTTGAATTATCAGACCTTGCATGCAATCAGTAAGTTTGAACTTGAACCAAACATTCCCGAATCTTTCCTTGTGATTTTAAATATTAGTATTTTTTTTTAGTTAAATCGTTTCATAAAACTGTTTTGTTAGTCAAAATCTCGATGAGAAGTTTAAAATTTATTATACTAGTTTCTAGAATACACAACTTCAAATATAACGTAATCACAGTAGGTTGACAATAAATTCATCAGAAAGGGCATCCTCAACGTGCTCAAGCATTACGATTTCGTGCCTTGCCTTCTGAAATGGAGTTGAAATGATTTTTGTGTAGTTTGTGTCCTGGAATAAATTGTGTTACAGTCTACAACAGTAAATGCTGTCCCATACAATCTGACTGTTGTGAAGATTTTTTTTCAACGAAGATCATCAAGAAAGGACATATTGATTGGTGGGTCTCCAGTTTGCGTCGGCCATGCGTCCACCACACCAAGATCCCACTTTGTTATGCAAAGCTGCCTTTGGTCTCTGCACCACAAATTATTCAATGGATTAGTCTTTAATGTCATATAATCCATCTTTTCTGTGCCACTAAGTTTCAAGAAACATATGATTATAATAATGGGAATGCCTCTATTGCTGCAGTAGCTGTGATTTGTCAGCCCGCACACCTGAAGATATATTAAATCAGTCGTCAACTGTTTTCAGAGTCACCATTAGGTTGATCGTAAAATACTGTTAAGACTAGAATTATATATCCTGATATGGACATTGCCATCTACTCAACCTTTTGAACTAGTCTGCTCCTTTGAAGCACAGTTCAATATTTTCCTAATGAGAAGTATCTCTAATGGATTCACGATTTTGTCGTAGGTTTCCTTCAGCTCAAGGATTCTCAACTTTTTATCCCGAGTAAAAAATCTCTACTTTCATCCATCAAGCCCTTTTCTTTACCGAGCATTTCGATATCCAAACAACGTAGGATCTATGCTGATCCCACCCTTAAATCCATCACTGAAATGCATAGAGACCTCGAGCTGGTCTATGTTGGACACATCTGCCTTTCATGGGAGATTTTGCAGTGGCAATATGGAAAAGTAAAAGAGTTGCTAGAATATGATTCTCAAGGTAACCACTCCTATAACCAAGTGGCTGGAGAATACCAACAGTTTCAAGTACTTGTGCAAAGATTTTTGGAGGATGAGCGATTTAACGGACCTAGAATTCAACACTTCGTTAAAAGCAGATGCTTCTGCTATGGTCTTCTTCAAGTTCCAATCATCAGAGGTTAACAACATGACAAGATCACTACTCTATTGAGTTATTCTACTAACATTCACTGGGTATCTGAATGACTTTTAACTTGTCTTCAGATGATTGTTTCAAGGACAAGAAGGAAACTAGAGAAGATGAAATAGATGCAATATCAATTTCTATGTTGGCACAAACCATTAAGGAGTCGATGCACATTTTCTGGGAATTTGTTCGCGCTGATAAGGGGGAAGCAGATGGAATACTAAAGAGTGTTCAAGGAAGTCTAGCTGATCCTCGGGCTGCTGTCGATTCTGAGCTTCTTGTGAATGTTAGGACTTGTCTTGAGAAGGTTTGTCTTGGTTGTTTTCATCGAAACTTCATTTCCTTTCTTTCCATATATTATTTTCACCTTTCTCAGCTTATAATGCTTTCATTTTCCTTCCCTGACAGAAGGAGAGAAAGCTCAAAGACATACAGAGAATTGGAAATTGCATAGTGAAGAAGTTCCAAAAACAGCAGGCAGGCCAAACAAGTAATGCATTGCTGATCTCTCAGGTGGAGCTGAAATTGGTATCCAGAGTATTAAGCTTACCAAGATTGACAACTGATCATCTGATCTGGTGCCAGAAGAAACTAGACAACATCAATATTGTTAGCAGGAAAATTAGCGTCGAGCCCACCTTTTTACTCTTTCCATGCTAAAAATTTCCACTTTTTTCGAAACTAGTAGTATCTTCACTTTGTAAAGATTAGAGTCAGTGTAGGAATTGCCCTCTTTACTTCAGTTTTGCAAGGGGTAAAGTAAGAGGTGGAGAACAGACTGCTGACAGACTCTGTGTAATCTGCCAGCCTAAACTGAGATTAGGATATTATCCTCTTTACACAAGCTAATAAGTATGTACCATGAATTATTCTGTCACCCTGTAGAGTGAACCAGATCTCTCCTCCAAATAGACACAAAAGTCTCAACAATAATCATTGGGTACTATTTCATATTCAACCTCTAAAATCTAGATCCACTAAGTTAAATCCTGAAGAACAATACGATGCTGCAACTATTGCTCTTCTCATTTTCCGTTCAAGCATTTTATCTGTTTCCCTTTGGTAAATAGATATTTTGCAAGAGCAACGACTGTGGGTTTCAATTTTCAATCTCACATTTGAAAACAAAAGGACGGCCCAAATATCAGTAGTGGTAGCTGAGAGGAAAATGCTTTAGAGTGCCCAGACGTCCAGACCTCAGCAACGTATTCTAATTGGGCTCTTGCTACCACAAGGTGGTCAACTACCTATAACCTAGCCTTTTTTTTTTTTTTTTTGACAATATGTGACCTAGCAGCTAGATTCACAAAATAATCTGAAAATAACATGTCTTACTATTTACAAATCAAGTGCTCAGATCATACTTACCTCCATTGAAAATATGCTCATTTGCTTTGATAAGAATTTTTTTTTGAACGGTTCACTGACAAGAAATTTATGTACTTTAAGTTTAATGCAATGAAAAATGGATATGAAACTCAAGACCAAAATAACTTGAAACAGAAGCAAGAAGTCTAATATTTAGTAAAGGGTTACTATTACTTTTATTATCTTTTTGCATATTTTTTTATATGTGAAAGTGATTATGCTTTTTCAAAATTTAAAGAGGGAATATTTATTTCTTTATTGCTACAATTAATGCTAAAATAACTTGCAAAGTTCAAGAAAGCCCATGCTAATTTAAAAGGGGTGATTTATTTTAAGGACAGTGTTACATGTAAGAGTAGTATTAAATTTTCTTTCAGATGTCCCTCCTGCTAATTTTTACCGTTGCTTTTTTAGGCACACAACATATCAGCACCTGACTTGTTTTTACGGTAATTAGCCGAACTCACATGGGTAGAAATAGAAAATTCAGCCAAGGCATCCCTAGCCAATAGAGCCCAACTCTTTTCGTTTGAAAGGAGCCCAAAGCTTAATCCAATCTCAGCCGTCAGATCTAGGGCGAAGCTCTATTGGCCACCCTTTATAAACCTTTCTCTCTCCGTTTCCCAAACCCTACTCCTTCAGCTTCCCCCTTCCAAGAACACGCAGCACACCCTCAAACACACACCAGAGGGAGCGCAGAAATGGTGCAGCGGCTCACTTATCGCAAGCGGCACAGCTATGCCACCAGGTCCAACCAACACCGGGTCGTCAAAACTCCTGGTAAATCTCTTCATTTCTTCGTATCCCACATTTCTTTTTTATCCCCTGTACCTGTTTGATTATTTTGTTCATGTGAAGTTAGTTAAGTTTTTTTTTTTTTTTTTTGCTGATTTGTTTTTGGTTGTTTTGGCGCTATAAAAATTGATGGTTTTGCTCTTTATGGATGAAAAATAGGTGGCAAGCTAGTTTATCAGAGTACGAAAAAGAGGGCTAGTGGACCCAAATGCCCTGTTACTGGCAAGAGGATCCAAGGGGTATGCTCTATGTTCTAATTTTGTTTCCTTATTAATATTGCTTGAGGATTTAACATGGAAAACTGACTCCTTTTTTCGATGCTTTAATGAGTTTACTTTCCATGGGATTTTCACTTTATTTGTATGGTTGATTACATTAGTGATTCTGGGGGTAATGATATATGGATTTTCTGTGATTTTTCGGTGGTCGAGGTGTTAGCAAGGGGTCTGGGTTGGGCAACATCAAGTTTTTTTTGCTGCATTTAGCTTAGTTGGAGCTTTAAGCTTCGTATCCTGTGGTTAGATGTTACATTGTGGGTTGTATGTTGGAGGTTTGTAGGGCATAGGTTGTCATCATATGAAGTTAATAAAAGCTTCATGAGTCTTGATAAAACATGTGATTATTGAGGCTTTGTGCCTCCAAATTATAGATTTTAGAGTGGAATTCACCATGAGTGTATCTATGGTCGTCTGTGGAATAGAGGATGAAATTTTTGTTGCATTCATGACTGTAATCCTGATAGGGATCTCCTGAGTGATTTTTTCACTCCTCTGGCTAACTGAAATCATCAGTGAAGGAACCCCAACTTGGTTGAATTGAAAAAATAACCGACATGAGCACAAATGAAATGAAACTTGTATGTGGATCTCTGATTTTAATTGTATTTATGGCTGGTATTATGAGTTCTAAATCTCTTCATTTTATCTTTTCTGTCGTTTTTGGTACTATAGTTGAATTTATTGGGCCACAATACAGTAAGAATTCTAATAATTTGTCAGTTGTGGTTGATAAGAGGGGGCTATTAGTGACGAATTTATCCCACAGGATAAGAGCTGGTAAATATATTTTCTAGAAATATTCTCAAACTGATTTTGGTTGACTAGTAAAAGTTGAGAAACCGTTTCTAGTGTCATGTTTTATTTTTCCTGGTATTTTTTTGCCTTTTCCGTTGACTTTTACACAGGACTTAATTGCTTCTTGATGTTTTACATGTATTTCCACTAAGTGTAGTTGGTCTTATTCAGTTTTCTGTATCTAGAAGGTAAAAATTGTTCAATATTGAAGCCTGAATTGTTTTATTGCTTGTGGCTTAGCATGAGTTCATCTGTTGGAAAGTTTCAGATGTGAAAGTAGAAAGTATACAACACTTGGGTGAACTGAATATGTTTTGCTTTGTTGATACTGTGTTTAGACTCTAGCTTGATATGGCAAGGGTGTTTGTATTAGCCCACAAAGATGCTAATGTTTTTTTCTTTAGTCCTCTCATTGAATCAAAAGTTGAAGCTTTTCAATATCATGTATGTGGTGATCATCTCTAAGTTTTTTAGAAATGGATCACTGTTTAGATGTTGATGGATGGATTCAAGAATTATGATCTTAAATATCTGTTATCTTTATTCATTTTGAAATTTGCAGATTCCACATCTCAGACCTGCTGAATACAAGAGGTCCAGACTACCCAGAAACCGGAGGACTGTGAACCGTGCTTATGGTGGGGTGTTGTCTGGTAGTGCTGTCAGGGAAAGGTTTGTCGCCTGTAGAAACTCTGTTGGTTTTTGTGTTGGCCAGTCATCAGCATTGTCCTCTGGTATCTTGATTCATCCTGATGTGGTGTTTATTGGTTTTATAGGATCATCAGGGCTTTCCTAGTGGAAGAACAAAAGATCGTTAAGAAGGTTTTGAAGATTCAAAAGGCGAAGGAAAAGCTAGCTGCCAAGAGCTAAGATAAATTATGTATTAATTTTTGACCATGCTTTGAGAGTAATTTTTGTGATACAGCTTGCTACAAGGAATCGTTGAAATGTATTATGAGATTATGTAGCTCAAGGTTTGTGTTTTGTCAGGCTTCTTTTGTACGACTTGCAGTGGTTACTTGGTGAAAAGTGCATTATTCTAGGATTTTGTTTTGTTTATTTTTGGATGGAATTTGGAATACATTTTGGATTCTTATATGTTAGTTCAGTTGATGATCTATCCACAAATGGTTTGAATTATTTTGTCGCTTGTTTTGACATTCATTTGAAATTTGTATTGTTTAGTTGCATCTAAAGTGTGCTTTGACCAAGCTTGTAAATCTCGCCCTATCAATAGATGGGTGCAGGATTGAGAACTCCATGAATTTGGTTAGAACGACCTTTCATGAATTCAGTGGCTTTCATGGGCGTCGAAGGCAGCTGTGTGTCTAGTGCTTCCTTTATGGATTTGCAGAAACTCGGATCAGTATGTTTAGAATTAACTTGTTCCTGGATTTTTCCTCTAAAAAGGAAATGAATGAGCTATGGAGCTGATGTTAAATTACTCCCGTGAAAGCAATCTTTCTATTTGTGCTGCGACTTATTCCCGATGACCATTAAAATCTGGGGTTAACCATAATTGGTATCTGAAGTTGTTGCATCTTCACTGTATCTGACAATGTTTTCTGTGGAGCAGTCCATTATGCTAGGATTGTTGGAGACCATACATCTTAGTGGACTGGTGCATAGCTCTGCTGTTAAGAGAGTGTTTGCGGAATCAGCAATATCCAATCGGAAGCATCGGCATGTCCGTGATCCATTGTCTGGGCGAGGAAACTCATTTGGTGCAATTAATTTTGCCATAATTCTCTCTGGATAACTGATGACAGTACTCTACTACAGCATTGGATTCCCCATCTTAACTGTTATTAGAAATGTGATCATCATGGACATTAAATCTTCTGTCCAGTTTCGATTCTAAGTCTATTGAGCTGTGTAAAGTAGATGGGCGTCAAATTTTATCTGCCCGTCAGTCAGCATCCTTGGCCTTTTATTGAGTGAATCTATTGGTTTGTGTTTTTCAAGGAAATAAAAGAAATTCAACACACTAACACTAACTAATGTTTTCTATTTTTACTGTCACTGGTTGATGGGTCATTGCATCACCGTAATAAAACCGACAAGACCATGTCACCAAGTACTGGACGGAGCCAACAAAATAAGCCTCAACTACAGCATTATCGAATGGGTGGCTGGTCATACTGCCTAATATAATGATGAATCGGGGCGGTGTCCTGATTATAGTCCTATAAATAATCCTACTGTAGTGGTGTATTACATGTGAAGTCAAATGAAATGTGGGTGAGATTAGTGACTAGTGACAGGTCGCTGTCTAATTAGACAGAATTAAAAACCCGAAAAACTTTTGGATGTATGACCCACGTCAGGTGGATCGGCTAAAGAGTGGCTCCAATGGGCTTGCTAGCCCAGTTCCAAAACTCAAAAAGGAAGGGACATGCAGCCTGTGGGAAACTCGAATTTGGGCAGAATAGTTGACCCCCTACCACTGGGCTCAAACCTTAAGGCGTATTACGGTCTGTTCAAGGGGAAATTCAAAGCCCAAGGAAAGAAGAGAAAGTGGAGAATTTGAGAGTTTAACATCGGCTAGTTATTATTATTCCTATGCGTTGAGTTCTGGAGAGAGATACTAGATTTCCATCCTTAAACAACGAACTTGTTCCATCCTTAAAGTACTTCAGTCGTATAATGGAAAAGAAAATACTACTGGACGTATGTGGACGGCTGTGGACATGGCTTCTGTGGGCCGGTTTGATGTATTAAGTTGGCAATTAGAACGTAGAGGCCCAGCACATTATATGTTCCTCAGATTGCCAAAGTTCATTTATTGTCGCGTCAGTGTCAAAATTTAGCTGTCTAGACGTATTTTCCCGTTGTTTGACCGCATCATATACTCTTTGAGTAATATCCGAATGTGAAGTTGATTTCGACAATCACGTCTCTACACATAAATATAGAAAGCATACAAGGCCCCATATAAACGTGTACTTGGCTACCATACCTGCTCCGAGCTACTTTTTGTGTTGCGAGTTCTTAACATGTTTTTAATTTACCTTTTTACCTTATATGCATTACTTTGTTATAATATATTTCATTATAAACACTTCAAAAATTCTTGTCCACACACGCTCACAACATCGCGAAAACTTTCAAAAAAAACATGTATGTATAGAGATTTGGCTTGATTTTAAAACAAGATATGTATCACTTTGGTCCCAAGGTGCATGTGGAGTCATTTAGAACACAATTCTTGATTAGTGATGAATACATTGCTTGCATCCCTACATCAACTTTTTCTAGACTCTATGTGTAGCTAACAATTGCTTACTCCGAAAAAGGAAAATATGATGAAAAACAATGAGAGAGAAATCGAAGGAACTAAGTAGATCTTTTAAAATGTTGTCACTACTTGAGTTGTTCACAACCTAAATTGGGTACAGATAAGTTCATCATTCGTACGTGGACTAACTATAACACTTGTTAGTAGAAAAACTAGTGGACATATCACTACTGGGGCAAGGCGAAGAGTCCCAGAACAAGTTCGATTTCCATGCATCTCCCATATTCAACGGGAAATTGAAGGGATATCCAACGGATTGCATTGTCCCCCAGAGTTGACCCCTTTGTGCTACACTGGGATCATTCATCAATGCTATCTCCTCTTGATCATCATGATTAACATTTCTTCTAGTAACCTGATCAGCCATCGTGATTGAGAAGTTGTGGAAGTACTGATCTTGTGACACCTTATCAAAGTCGCCAAACACGGAGGAGGACATGTTTAGTAGCAAGGAAGAAGCATCAGTTGTGTATTTTAAGGGTTCAGATGTTGGGACTGGGATGGTTGGAAATGTGGAGGCTGGAGGGAGGCCACATTTTGAAACAGAAATCTGAGATGGTTCAATGTTGGTGCTCATTTGGTTAACGATGGATTTATAGGGAGAAGTATCTACTGGGGAAAAAGTACTAGCAATTGATGATTGTTGTAGATCACTGTTACTATCGCCAAACTGGATTACTGAACTTGTTTTGGTTGTTAATGGCACGTTACTTGAACTGAAAATGCTTGTACCATAAACATTTTGAGTGAGAATGTCAGATGTTGTAGTACAAGGAGTTGTTTCGGGTGCAGGAGAGATCCAAGAATGAGAGAGAGCTCTTTGTGCATTTGAGTTTGCTTTCCTGAATATCCTGCAAATTGCCCATGCGTCCTGAAGCTTCCAAATCAACCAGTGAGACATTATTGGAAAAAAAAAATTAAAAAATGTGAAATCTAGAAAAGTATGATGTTACATTGAATGCTTACAGTAGCTGGAATATTATCCTTGTCCATGTATCTCTTGGATTGTCCTGTGTCACTAAGTGAAGGTAACCTAAACTCGTGCATCATCCAGTCAGTCTTTATTCCTTTTGCAGCTCTACCCTTGTAGAAAACTAGGGATTTCTTCAGGCCAATGCACTTGGAACCTTCAGAGGAGTAGATAGGCCTGTCGGTGCCTGTCGCCTTCCAGAATCCAGCTCCAGTTACTCTATTAGGCCGTGCACTGTTTCTATATTTTCTGTCCCTCGGACAATAAAAATACCATTCTTTTTCTCCAGTTGTTGCTAACTCTGCTAGCAAAAGAAATTATAAGAGCACAAACATTTGGTTAGTTCATGCATGAATCCGTAGGATAACATATTTAGAGGAAAAAAATAAAGATCTATAAACAGGAAAGATCTATAACATATTTAGTTCATGCATGCGCTCTACATTCTTGAAACAGGAAAAAGTGTCAACACAGTGTAGATCTATAAACAAGCAACCGAAGTATGCTCAAAGTTTTCTTATATGAAGAAAGTAGTGAAACTTACATACAAAAGAGAGAAGCATAGATGTTTCTTACTTGGAAGATCCCATGGATCATATTTATAGATGTCAAGTTGCTTGATAAGTTCAATGGAAAGAGGTCGCTGCTGTATCTTCCTCCTTAGATAAAACCCTACAAGTTCTTCATCAGTTGGATGAAACCTAAACCCTGGCAACATCACTTCATCCAACTTTTCACTATCGTTTCTCTCATCCATGACTTTTCTTCTCCTTAACAAGAATCACAAGCTTACTCCTTAATTTCAGTGTTCTCAACAGGGAACTAATTATAATTCCAGAAAATCAAGCTCGAAACTTAGAACTTATAGTTTCTTGCAACCACAAGAAAGCAGATACGTGTTTCAAAACTTACAGCAGATCTTTAAACCAAGCTAAGTAACTAACTCTTCAATGTTAAAATCTTTAAGAAAACTCCACTAAATTCTCTAGCAGTCAGTTGTGTGTAATTCTAGTGCCTTAGTGTGAAATAAATTCCTTATAAAATGACACATATAAGTAACTTAAAAGCTAGCATGCAGTCCAGACCCTCCAAACAGATAAACACAAAGAAGAGGCTGAGTTTGTAAGGGTGTTGTCTCCGTTTGAAGTCATTATATGCTTCCTGAAGAAGGGTCTGCCCCCGAAGTATCAGCCGACTTTTCTGGTGACTTTAAGGAGCTTGTTTTCTTACGAGGATCAGTACTATATCTGAGAAGGAAACTTTGGCCAAGTTCATAATATCATCTACCAAGAAACCCTAAGTCAAGAGAAATGGAATCATAGCAATGACTCTTATCTTACTACTTCACGGCCTTATTGAAAGCTATTGTGTTTTGTTTAGTCCAAATTGGGGAATCTCAAGAACTACCAAATCAGCCGTTATGGGGATTGGAAGTTCAGTCATATTTAGTATTTTCTATTCAGTTGATGAAAATTTTAAAGTAAGTAGTACGTATGATGACAATACAAACTTCCAAATATACTGAGTTTTTTTATTTAACTTGGTTTGAATTGTTATTTGGATACGGACCAAAAAGCAACTCCCAAAGCAGAAGCTCAAAATTATATTCAGCTGCCAAATTCCTTTGACTACTCCTCTCTCAAAGTTTATTTCAGAGTCTTCAGTTACTCAAGATCCAAAAATCCCATTTCTATTCCATTCCAGAGCTTCTATTCCACCGAATTGTCAGAGATTATTGAATACATCGTGTATCTAAATTAGACAAATAAATTAAGCAGATGCTATAGCTGGGACGTATCTTGAAGTCCAGAGGGTATACTATACTGTAGTCCTATTAGAAGGGACCATCAATCCTGAAAACCTTGTCCTTTAATTAACTATCATTTGACCTTCCTGGGGTCCATGCCTTTCATTTGAAAGACCAAACTTTGCTCAAGGAAAGTTGATGACTGAGGACTAAGATGTTATAATTCTACCTTTTTGACAGTTTTGACCTTAATTTTATGAGCTAATCCTTTGAGATGTGGATTGGTTAGAGTTTGTCCAATTTCCTGCTTGTCATTCTCTCTTGCAATCTTTTCAGTCTCTTACAATATTGCTTAAAAAATTCGAAACTTTTCTCGGTTATGACCTAGCGCGGCCTGCGTTGTCAATGCTCAAATTACATTAATTCAAGACTCCTAGAATAGCTGGTTTAGTTTTCAATCTCAATGGCGATATTTTCTTAGTTTTCATTCTCCGTCCATGTTTGTTGTAGTCCGCCTCATTCTTCCAATCTGTTTGATTTCTTTCCTTTCCTTTAAAACTATTGAGTGTAGCATTATTTCATGCTTATCATTAATCTTTGCCTTTGATTGCATGGGATTTCTATTTCCAGCATAACAAAAAAAAAAAAAAAGTGAGGAATCTTTGATACATATGAAGCAGAGACAATAAAGACAAGTACATTAGTAAGAAAATAATGGTAGCAAAACCAAATTAATGGTAGCGAAACAGGATGCCAAAGAGATGGAAAAAAGATTCGATGGTACATGCGGAAGGTAACTTAAATAATCCAAGCTAGCTTTTTTCATTTTTTCTTCTTAATGTCCTAATCTTTCTGGATCTGAGGTCATATGAAAGAACAAAAGATTTTGATGTTTTGGATGGAGTAGCAGGCTGAAGCTTAGAGGCTTTCTTTTCTCTTAATCAGCCCCTTTTATTTTTCTTAATCTTTTGATGTTCCAAGCTTTACAAATATATATGGGAACCACCTTAGAACATGGCTGTTTGCAGACCATGCCACCTCCGTTTCTCCACCACGTGTATCCATATAGATCAGGAATCAAAGTAAAATAATGAGGAAAAACGGATAAAAACAATAATATGAGTCATAGTTAATAATATATTTCTCATTATAATGGGGGAAAAAAATGAGAAGTTGAAATCACGCATTTGTCTTAAAAAGAGACATACTGCTAACTCTAGCTCAGTGAGAGCAGCACTTCCTGAGAATTTAGTTACAATGGGTCGGTATTCTTCCTTAAAGGATGCCCTAAATCTCAAGTAAAACAGCCCCACCTCCCTCACCACCCTAGAAGTTAGAACCACTCAGACCAAACAGTACAGTATTAGAGTAGAGTACTCACTATTTGCATGTACATAGAGAGTTGGCGACTACGTGGACCTGTGAGAATTTATAAAAGTTAGAAGTGGAGTGGTTGATTTTGGCCTTTGGCTCATGGTTTGAAGGCAAGGAGTTAATTCCCTTCGATTTGGGGATATTGGAGAAAACCCACAGCTTGGATTTCCACAATTTCTTGCTTCTAGAAATGCAAAGAAAATAATGCAAGCATCACATTATGGGCTACTATACGAGTTTGAATCTATCTTGTAAAATTCCTCAAAGTTTCCATATTTAAATCAATTTCTCGTACTAAAGTTTGCTCACCGTGTCTTCAAAGTGGAGAGCAAATAGAGTGCCAACTATTAAATGGGATTGATGTTTGCAGAGTCAAATGCCAAACTTGGAGTTGGGGACTTCAAATTTAGTGAAAATGAGCCCACGCACCCAACCCACAATCTAAGCCCTCGTTTGAAACCCTTTTTGTCTGTCTTTGACCTTGGGTTTGCTTCCCAAACGTGCAACCATTTTTTATATAGAATGTGTCGAACTCTTCAAATTCAAGCATCCAAGGCCTTAGTTACACCTTTTAGCTCGCCTCATGTTATTCATAGCCACTTCAACCTAACATGTCCATTTTTCTATTGACCAATAATAATTTACGTGATTTGCATGTGAATATATTTTTTCAAGATATAAAAACTTTAATATACTAAATTTCTGTATAAAATTTCGATTGTTGGCATAATATGAACTAAGAAACTATATAATGAACAAAATTAAGCAGTTGGTAGTTGGACAAAACACTTATTGTATGCAAAGAAACTAAAAATTTATTATGCATTCTCCAGTTATAAGAACTTTGAATATAGAAGATTATCATATTTAAACTAAGGTTGTTTGAATAATATTTACTATGAAACCATATAATAAATAAAATTATGCAATTGATAGCTGCACAAAATATTTATTATACACAAAGCCATTAAAAGTTTATTGTGCAAATTACAATTATAAAAACTCTAAAAATGAAAGATTATCATATTTAAACTAAATTGTTGTAGATTTTACTTGGATTGTGATTGTAAGAAGAGAAAATTTTCTATATTACATCAAACCAATAAATACAACAACATTTGAGCAAAATATATATTAAAATATTTTGATTTAGATATAACAAATTTTTATCAGTTTCGGTAGTTGTAATTTTTTGGTATTTTATAATTGTTAATAAATTTTTTTTGAAATTTTCTTAATCAATATGACATAATAAAAGTGAATTTAATCATTAATTTAACCTTTTATTTTCTCATTAACTATTTATAGCCTTTTGTCTTCTTAATTGTGATTTTCTTCTAAATGAATATGTATATAAAATATAGTTAACTTTAATTATAACGCATAACAATATAGTAATTGGAGATAATTGTAACACATAGAATAAGTGGAGATGAGGAAAATGATTGATGAATATAATTGTCATATCTAAATTAAGTTGTTTTATAGTTTACTTGGATTATGACAATAACAAGAGGAAATTTTCCATGTTGTATCAAACCAATGTATGCAACAAAATTTGAGCAAAATATATAATAAAATATTTTGATTTGGATACAACAATTTTTATCAATTTTAGTAGTTGTAAACCTTTTCTTTTTTTTTATATAATGAGCAAAATATATACTAAAACATTCTGATTTGGATACAACAAATTTTTATCGATTTTAGTAGTTATAAGCATTTTCTGTTTTTTATATAATGAGCAAAATATATACTAAAACATTCTAATTTGGATACAGCAAATTTTTATCAAGTTTAGTGGTTGTAAACCTTTTTTGTTAATTTTTTAGAATTATTGATAAGTTTTTTGAAGTTTTCTTAATCAATATGACACAATATAGTGAATTTAATCATCAAGTTAATCTTTTGTTTTCCCATTAACTGTTTATAACCTTGTGTCTTCTCATTATCATGATTTTCTTCTAAACCAATATGTATGTAAATTACAGTTAACTTTAATTATCATGCATAATAATATAATAATTGGAGATAATTTTAACATATACAAATAATTGGAGATGAGGGAAATGATTTAGTGAATATAGTTATAAATGAGCAGTTTTTTTAATTTTAATTACCAACATTTTTTATATGTAATTTATCACCAAGACTCATCATACTTTTTATATAGTAATGATAATGATAATGATAATGATGGAGGAACATAGACAGTGAGAACTGAGAACAATTCTGATAGGCTTTTGAGATTTGGAGTGTTTATCATGAAATACGACTAATTAGTAATTACTACTACGTGAAATATCCCAGCTATTGTCTCTGCAAGTGAAGGTCTTGACTCATGAAGCACCCACTTGTGGTTTATTTTGACAACTCTTTCTCTACCAAAAAAGCCTTCAGAAGAACCAAACCCAACTAAGCCACAGCGAAAGAAGAATTATATCCATTCATACCCGTTGTTCTCTTAAGGAAAGAAAAGGAAAAAGCATTGGAGCCTAACAAAATTGCTCTTTTTTTTTTGCTACAGCTAGTTTATGATGAGAGAGCAAATGATTGAAAAAAAAAGAAAAAAGAAAAAACCGAATCATAAATTGTAGTCAATAAAGATAAAATGTTGAATAACATAATCGTACACCATACAATCATTTCTCAGAACATGCAAATCCTTTGGGTCACGGTCACAACAAATTCAATAGTTTATAATTAAAGAAAAATGGCTTCCATATTTACTTTTCATATTTTCTGAATGTTTTCCCGCCTAAGGCATGAACAACTCTAGACTGGAATGAGAATTTCAAATTGCCCTTTGAGGATTAAAAAGCTTACGTTTACCCCTTTATCTTACAAGTGACAAGTTTCACAACCCAGATTTCCCGTGCCTGCTGTTGGTAGCCTGCATTATTCTGTCTACATTTTCTTGGGTTCCCTTTTTCGATCTCTCTGAAAGCACTGTTCATGGACACAGTAACTCTTGTCTAAGTCCTGACGAGAAAATGTTTAAAGAGAATGCCTTTCTTTACAAATAAAAGATCAAAAGTTCAGTAAGTAAAAAAAGATCAGCTTGAGCAATTCTTGGATACATAATAGCTATAGAAATTGCTGCTTATGGTCACAATAATCAACTTTACATTTATGTCTAGGCTTTCAATTCATTTCCGGTAATCGTACAAACAGTCAGATAACAAAAACTGCCTTTTGCAGCCTGCACATACAACCTCGCTGTTGACAGAATAACTGAATCATCAAGATGCTTGTATCATTTCTCTGATGTCGTATCCTTGAAGCTACAGAAAAATTAGTCAGGAATAACCCTTCATCACATATTTTTCTGACAAAAAAAAATGAAAAAAACTGCAATAATCATCGAGGAAAAACAAAAGGAAAGAACAACAGTATGGTATTAGATATGCCCTCTTAAGGATTAACACAACAAGCAGATAACTGATGGTGGGATTGGGTAATGGAGCTACTTACAAGCAGAGCATATGCCTCTACCATTATCCTAGGATGGTAGCAAAGATTTAGACAAAAATCCCAACAGTATGACACATAACACATAATAGTACAAGAAAAATATAGATTTTCCAACAATACACAGGATTTTCATGGTCGAACTCTACAAAAAGATGCAAAATAATGTACAAAACTGAAAATACCCACAATGTATATCACCCCATTCAGATACAAATGCAAAAGTAGATTCAAATAACAAGCTTTGGAATGTTATTTACCTCAAGGAAGGTGAGTAGTAAGATAACTCCAGAGTTCCACAAAGCATGAATTGTTATAGGTGTTAAAAGGTTGCGTGTTTGAGCATAAGAAAATCCCAAAACAGTACCTACATATATAGTATCTGTTAGTTCAAATCCAAAAAATTAAATGGCTATGCAGCAAGACAACTCTAGTCCAGTTTTCAACCAAAAGTTGACTCTTCCTTTTCATTATTTTTGTATTTTCTGAGTTTAATAAACTTGTTACTTCATTTCACATAAGAAGGTCCAACAGTTCTATTATCTCCATGAGGCAATTCAAGGACAAACTGAGAAAACATTAATAGTAGATGAAGGATTTAGCACTGATATCATCTTTGTGCAATTTCCCAACAACTTCAATTTTAATTGCCAACAGATACACATTTTAAGTGCTTAAAAGGTAGGGTTCTGATAAGACTCCATCAAATTTTCCATGATTTCCAGGTCAAATATTTTGTGCTCTGCACATAGAAGCCTATCTTCCCATTTTAGTTAGTTTTTCTTCTAGTACTTATATTGGAGATGGAAGGGGCAGGTTTCCCTACTCTTCAGTCCATAGTTTATTGCCCATAAGCACTGTACCAAGTACAAACAGCTGAGGAAATTCCCCAGGGGTGAGATGTGCAATTGCAAATACAGCAGCACTAATGACGATGGAAAGTGGTGTAGGCAACCTGCACGAAAAAGTAATAAAGAATGAGGCCGGATTTTGACACTTCGATGCATGGACTACGAAAGTTCTTATTTAAGCATGGACTTATCATTAGATTTAGTCCCTGCTAAATCAATTTAGTGACAATCCATTTTTACAAGGGAAACATTGAAGCAGGCATACCATTTGGTCAGAGCTACCATGAAAAACCCTCTAAAAACAGTCTCCTCTAGAAGTGGAGCAAGGACACCGGTGATTCCCACAAGGCAGGCAGTGCTGCATTGTCAATGTAGAACTCTTTCATTTCAACCTTTGATCTTTGTAAAATAATCACATCTAAAAAGTACAAAGTCGACATCCAAAAATCCTCTTGGCAAAATCTTAAAGATGCAGCAGTAAATCTTTTTCCTGGAAGTACCTGATACTTGAGGATCCAATCAATGGAAGCAAGCGAACAAGAGCATCAGTCTGAACACAATAAAAAAATGGGTGGTATGAGAGAGATGAATGGAGTGCATAAAAATAAACCGCAGGTTGACTAGTGGTCTACATGAAATTCCTGATTGTAGTAATAAAAAGAAATTATTCTCTAAAAATGGAAAGGAAATATTATTTATATGACATGACTAGTTAAGTAAAAGAGGAACACACACAGAATGCCTATGTTGCCTTGCCACAAATGCTAAAAAAATTTCCAAGTGGCTTATTGTGTGAGACACAGATAAAAAAATTAGGCCTAATACGAGGTATGCCACTCAAAATCATCATCTACTGGCTAAACACAAATCAATAATATCTGCGGAAAACAATTTGAAGCAGCAGTTCTTAATGGGCAGAATAGAGCATGTGCTTCTCATGAATGGAGTTTACCCCTCACTAACATATGAACCCCTAGAAAACAAGTTCACATCATAAAAGAAAAGCTTACAAGTTGCAATCGATATCCCTCAAAAGGTCCTTTTCCCCCATTTCTGATTTTTCTCTCTCTCTTTTTCTCTTCAGCATCTCTTATTTATCTATGTTCTCAGGTAATGGCAAAAGGGAGGATATAAGTCCAAATAATATTATTTCCAGGGAAAATTTGCAATTTCAGTTGTATTCATGTATAAACTTGTTGGCAAAACTGAAAAACAGTACAAGTTGAAACCTCACCTCTCTTTGCGGGGCCTCACTGCTAAAAAAGGAGACTGCAACACCTGTTAGTGCAATGGCAACTACAGCTCCAACAAGACCAATACCTGCCCATACTATCCACCCTCTCTGAAGATTGAAAGGTTCTCTAATATCTGCAATAGAGTCCAACATATCATAATTTTTCATCAATTTTAGAACTCATTGAAAGAACAAACTCCACCAAGATGTGCTTAAATGCTGAAATTTAAGAACAGCAAAGCACAAACACATATCCAACACAATTTCTACCCATCCAAAAAAACCTGTCATTCATATTACAAAGACCGGAGACTCTTTTTTAGTTCAAGAGTGATATATAATTACTTTCAACATTAAAGATAGCTGTAAAATCTCCAAGAGATTAAAAAAAAAATTCTTATGCAGCAAGATATACTTCATAAATTAAGCATTACCATAGCGAAATACATCCTCAGGAAGTGGTCCAAATGAGCTAGTAATTCCATAAAGCACTGCAAGCACAACTGCAGTGGTAATGCTACAAACACAAACAAAATTAGCAGATTAAACTAAAATGAACACCTCAAGTATGAAATAGTTGCATTTATTACTGGCACAGAAATACATACGTTTGGTCAACGAACAATATTTCTGACTTCTCATCTAAACTCAATTCTTCGATTTGGACTCCCAAATATGGTATTGCTGCTGTTTCAATTAGTCCTGTCAAAACAAAACTGCCTAAGAAATAATCAGTAATCTTCAAACATCAGTGACTAATCATACACAGCTCCATCAAAGAAAAAGAGAAAATCCAAGGGCATGGTCTTCTCGTTTCTATACTAATCAAATCAGGTTATGCAAAGTTATGCCAAGAAATAATTACAGCCTTGCCTCTACATGATAATCAAGCACACTGGGGGAAAAAATGAAAGTTAAAAACCCAAACAAGTTGCTATTCAATTCCAGTCTAAGGTATAACTCTGTAGGAGGAATTGTTAAACAAAAATCTAAACATTAGAAACCTCAAGTTTAGCATCACAATAGTAGTAAACATTAAAAAGGCACCTCAATCCGCAAGCCAGCGAGGTCAAAGAAACTGTCTGCCATTTCCAAGGCACATCCCACCGCCTTAGTATGGGCCAGTCCAATCCATCTCCCTGAAGACCATTATGTACATCACCTCAGTGTTTTAGAAGCCCATTATGTACAACATCTACCAAAATCTTTTCTACATTGTTACAAAGAATGTCAATTTCTAGTCTAGATTGTTCAGCTAGTTTTTAAAAATATGGTAGCCCGGTCATCAAGGGCCTTTCTCCCTGAACAGGATTTGATTTTCACATTTCCCTCCAGTCTCCATAGCTCGCATTTAAATAAAAATAAAAAAGTAGAAGGAATGAAAGAAAAAAAATTCGGTAGAGAACTCGACCGTAAAACTTCTTCCTGGATTGCTCGAAGAAACAAATTCAGTCAGAATTCATACACATACATCTACCTTTCTCAGTTCTCCTAAAATTTCTAAATACAGTGTTTCAAAAACCATACTATAGGAGACCAAAATTCCCAATTAAAAGTCTAATCTTTTTTTTTTTTTAAATACAGGAGATTGGCAGCAGTGTTAAAAGAACACCCACCATTTAATTGCTGAGGAAAAAACAAAAATTCAATCAGCAGTACAACTATTCTTCAGTCATCAAGTTAGTGAAGCAATCTTACTTTCTGCTCTGATTCTTCGCCAGAGTAAAAGCAGATGCAAAGTCGCCGTGAATGGTGAACAGGGCTTGAAGTTGAAGGGGCACTGAAACTGAGCGAACCGGGAAGTTGGTTCAGTTGGCGAAGAGTATAGAAACCAGCAAGACTGCGAATATGACTACTGGAAAGAGGGAGAGTCAGGTGTTTAGATGAATCATGTTTACTACTTCCATTGCAGAGTTTTAAGGGAAGAGACAGTAGAAAGATGGAGGGAGTGGAGGACATTTTGGGTAGCTTCCCAAGTTTCAGTCTTTGAATGGATGGGAAGGTTTAAATCGAGCAGCTCAATCAGAATCTTGATGAATCCTCCTGCAGTTTCTTCCCCAGCTGGGTTGACTGTCGAAGTAGCTAAGTCTTGGAACTGAGGATAAGCTTAGGCCTTTTAGACCTTTTAGTGTTCTCTTTCTTTTTCTTTTGTTATCATTTTTGTGGATTACAACCGCCTAATAGCAAACCCATGAAGCCCACCTAGTGCCAGGCCAATGGCGATGGACCTTTTGTTACCCTAACCCAAAACTAATGGACCAGAATTATACTTGTTTCAAGTAGTTCTTCACATCTTATTGTGGGAAATATAAATTATTTGTGGCTAACTTTTGTAAAAGCTAATTGTGAAATGTAATTATAGAATGTATTCTAGATTTTGGCTTTTTTTAACTATTAAAAAAATTTTAAATCTAAATGAGAATATCAAAGAAAAGCTGATACCGAAAATATTAGAATCAAAAATCGTGTGATATAAATAAACAAGGTCCTTAGGTTCAATTCTTCTTGCCCTATTTCCGCTTCTTAAGTGCCACTCTCTTTCCTATGTAAAAAATAAAAATAAAACAAAAAATGTTACAGCCCATGCATACATATGGGTCCAAAGGCCTAGTCCCTCTATCCTGCAATATATATGCATAATTACATATACTAATGCAATGTGATGGGGGATCACTCTTAATCATCTGATGAGATGAGTGTATACGCCTGCTGACTCTATTCCTAAAGAAGCCACATCAGTCACAAGTATGGAAGGCAAGAGTCAAATTCCTAACCTATCACCCATGAGACACTTAAGTGCCATATGGTAGCCAAATCACCCATCGTTTTAATCTATCAAGGCACTTAGGTAACTGGTTATCCCCAATGGAATCGCAACCAAAAAGCTAGTAAAATTAGATAAACAAATGGCTAATTCAGATTTCGAGAATACAAAACTTCTAGCATAGTCAGAAGAACTTGATCTCAAGCTGGACCTATGATAGTTGAAAAGGGTTTGGTACTTGAGGAAACCACTTGCCCAACAACTTCAAGACGACCAGACGAGTGCATGAAGGTTTACAAGTTTGAACTATGGCTGCATAGATGGATGGGGGGCCGACTTTGATGATAGCGTTGCAGGATTGAGTTGAAAGGAAGGTGGGTAGGTTCCAAATTAATACGCGTTCAGGAATAATTATTGAAAACGGATTCCATCCAGCTGAAGTAAGACCGTACATGTCCCTGCGTGGGAATGGCCTCCCTCTCTCTCGCAGGCCACCATATTATTGATCTCAATATCTTGCCTACTAAACTGCACCCATTGGGATTTTATGAGGAAAACAAAAACATCCCATTGGGATTTGATGAAGTGGGAGCCTTCGAATTATGTAATTCCAGTTCTGTACTATGATAAGCAGCACAGGGTATACGAGTTATGACTAACCCCACCGTTATTTAGATGTTTTATCTTGCTAGTTGAGGCATTGTCTTATTAATAAATAGGTGACCATGAGGTTGTTTAGTCAACTCTTAAATGCTATTCTTTCCTCATTTTTCCTTTTAAGATTAGAGTGTCTCCCTTTCCCAAAAAATAAAAAAAATCCTTAAGACAATAGTATGATGTGGAAGCATTTATAAATTGTAGTGCACATGAAATAGTAATGTGAATCAATCCTCGGATACTTAAAATAAAGAAGGCAGTTTGGGGGGGTGGTAGGTACACTGTCGGTAGGGGAAAAAAAAAATGCTACATGCACCATTTTCTTGTGGTTATGATTGAGTATTTCATCAATATCAAAAGCGAAAGAAATTGGTATTATATGGGGTCATGGCCCTATTACGAAGACGTGTGCCCAGATTGCTTTCAAGTTTCGAGCAGAATGGGGTTTTGGTCCGACTCTTCATTAAACTCGGCTTTTGTTTCCCTTGTCCAAATTAACGCGTGTGCAATGTGCATGCATGTTCAAGAAATCATGCAACTTGCCGATTGATAACCAGTAGTTAATTCCACAACCTTAGTTGTCTGCAATTATCTTATTTGTATGTTGACTTACCCTGTACATCCTTCCTTTTCTTTTTCCCCTTGTTTGGGTACCTTGTAGATCCTTTTACAAGACCAGAAGAAGTTACTCATATTGGTCCTCTATGCCTTGATCACTCTATGTTCCCATGTCTTATTAGTAATGTTTACAACTACATTAGTGATTCTGGCACTTCACGTTGTATGGTAACATATATAAAAGGAGAAAACTTCCCGACAGACACCTAAACCATTCACTTTGCACTGTTTTGGCCCATTAATAATAAATTGTAGCAAATAAACCCTTGAACAACAAATAATGCTCAATTTAAGAACTTCTGTCAATCTTGGATGTTAAATGTGACTGAATCAGGGGCAGAATCAACCAAACAAAAAATCAACCCAAGATTTGATAAAAAACCAACTATATTAAGTCAACTAATATTATGATATTTAATGTTTTTTCATATTCTTTTATTTTTCATCTTCCCTAGGACTAATTTGATGAAATAACTAGTCAATGAGACTTTTTTAGGTTAATTTTGCTGGTTGATTTAACCCATAATTCCGTTATCTCTAATGGCCAAAATTGACAGAAGTCTGTAAACGAACCATTTTTTAAGGGATTATTTTTGACAACTTATAATTTAAGGGCCAAAATCGTATAAAAACAATGGTTTAGGGGTTGTTTGAAAAGTTTACTCGGTATAAAAGTCAAATGAGACATTGAGACAATGGTAAAAGCTGTCCTTCAGTAACCAAAAGAAAAATACAACACATCCTTTCTCCCAGAAAAGGAAAAAAAAAGAGAGAGAGAATTTTGGCCGAGTTGACAATAGAAGCAATAGTAAAGAAGTCCGTCGGTTTGTGCTTCGGATTCCAACTAGTTAAAGAGAATAATACCATGGATCCAGATGGAGAGTTTAGAATTTTCGTTTACAGAAAAAGGAAAGAGGAAAGGATGGACGTATTTTGAGGTCATCCTAAGCAACCTTATCCTGAACACATGAATGATGATTTACTAGCTGGATCTACCTACAACCTTTTCCTAATCAAGAATCAGCTGTTTCCTACAAACTTCTCTCTCTCTCTCTCCCCTCAGCATCAGCTGTTTACTGTTACTCCATCACTAAGAACTAAGAAGCCAAAATCAAGAAAGTGAAACGACATAATCCCCTACTCCAAGTGTCCACCCCACAACCCTGGACCACCTTTCTCTAGAAAAGCTACATGCAACGCGCAAATCAGCCCCAGCCTAATCAATCACACGGTGGTGATAAGATCACAGCCGCTCATTATATGGACTTTCAACTGATCTGCTGGACTTGCAGGGGGCTTCCATGGAGCCCTGATGTCAAACTCTCAAGCATCTCTAGGCCCCACCTCCAATCTCCATTGCCTTCCTTGAAGGCAGGGGGATTGGTGCTTCAGAACTTTTTATTCGCGTGTGGGTCCATTCGCCTTCCCACAGATCTGGCCCCATTGGAATTGGTCCTGACTTGAGACTTTAGACTCTACTCCAATTGTAGCTATGAGGCCCGTCATGGGTGTTCGGCCGGTTTTCCAATCCCGGACCAATTGCATTCTTCCACCTCACCCCACCGACATGCTCGCTTTAGGATCGGTGGAGCGGATCTAGATGCGTTTGGGTAAAAAATATTGGCGGCCACTAAACTAATGCTCGCATCGCCTTTTGGCCATTAAAACAATTTTTTGGTTTAAATCAGTCACTGATTTAACTAATTAGTCAACCCGTGGGCATTTAGACGATTTTTGGTCTTAATCCAACAAATTAGTAGAACACGCGCGCTTCACGTGTCCAAAATGTAAGGATGAATTCATCCACCATACTCTTGAAAGAGTTACAAGGAGATATGAAACTAAATAACAAGTGATTTGAATAATGGTTTGAAAGAGTTACAAGGAGATAGGGATATAAATGCAAAGTGTAAATCGTGTGTGTTCTACTAATTTACTGGATTAAAACAAAAAATCATCTAAATAGCCAGGTTGACTAATTAGTTAGATCGGTGACTGATTTAACCCAAAAAATTGTATAGTGGTCAAAAGGCGACGCGAACATTAGTTTAGTGGCCGCCAATGTATTTTACCCAGATGCGTTTCAATCACAAGCAAGGGATTTGTTTTAGTTAATGAGATTTGAGTTTCTCTAATCCAATCCGATTATTAAGTACTTAAAAATGTCGATCAAGCACAAAATATGTACCTAAATATATATAATTTTGATATAAGAATAATGAATTTCTTTGCAAAAGACATATTCCGCTAGTTTAAATAATAAAATATATTAGAAACATATTTCAAACATTTATCACATTTTATTGTACATCTTTATCTTTCATATCTAAATTATTCAAAAGAATTGTTAAAATAATTTTGTTGTGATAATACTTCCCCAAATAACCATCCAAATAGAGAATTTATTTATTTGTACTTTAGAAAGCATCAAAGTTTACAATTGAAGAGAAAAGACATAAGTCGAATAGAAAATATTGAGTAATTCGGTACGCTATAGTCTTGGTCTAATCAAATACACCCATAGATTTGGATGTAAATCCACTACCATAGACCCATTGGGAAATTATTAAAATCGGATCTATGAATTTCACCCAGGATTCAATATATTTTGTAGCCCAGGTGGCTAGAGTTCCATACTTCCATCTCATTGGCTTGGCCTTGTAGACCTAAGGTGTACAGAGGACTTTATTTGCCTTTATTTGTATTGGTTGGATTAATGCTTGCGCTGCCATTAAACTAAAAGCATAAAAGCTCTCGAGATTGGCCTTGTCGTACGATATTTTAGTGTGTGCCTGTGTGAGAGAGAAAGACGTGTGCTTTGATGATCTACAAGTCCGCGTATCTATATTAGAGCATTCATTCACTTGGTATATTTGCACAACTAGCATTGATTCAATCATAGGTTTCCCTTCACGATTGAATCTTTGAGCTTTAGACAGCCCTCCTGGAAATCTGAACCCACATGTTTGCTGGAATTCAGCATCGTCAGGTGTGCCCTTGTGAGCTTCATTGTTGATAATCAGAGAAACACAGGCTTCGGATCGTCGAGAAAGCTCCGATTTTGATGTGATTGGTAAATTTTTTTTGATACCCTTTTAGCTGATCTATCATCCCTTTTTGATTTAGCGTATTTAAATATGAGTTCAATTCAGAAAAATGCAAAAAAAAAAAAAATTTGTCTTTTTTAATTTTTTAATTTTTAGAATGTTGGTTTGGTGTGTACAATCTGAATTTTGGTGGCTTTATCGTGATTTTTTTTTCTTTTCTTCATTTATTTGACGAGTGTAGATTTAAGTTGAACATAAAGCATCCAGAGATGCTTTGGCTTTTAGTTACTGTAATGCTGGATTTATGCATTGAGAAGTTTAATTTCGGTGGCTGTCTTGGTGATGCTATTTTTATGGTAATAATTGATTTTTATACTGCAAGTGGGTTCCCAAGTGAAGTAGTTGAAGCTGGTGTATGCTTAGTTTTGGGAGATGTTGTTGGGCCCTGTAATGTTTTTCTAGAAAGAGATTTTCTGAAGTGGATTCATGGGATCTTTTGTGATCCCAGTAGAATAATATTACGCTGTCTCTCTCTCTCTTTTTTGTTTTCTCTTTTTTTTGGTAAATTCCTAATCTTTCATTGATTCAGAAGAGAAGGTACACTGTAGAGGGGATTGCCTTTTAGCCGAGTAAGTCAAATCAAGAAAAGAGCACTTGTAATCTTTACTGAAAGTCTATACAATGTCATCAAATATGCTGTTTCTCTTGATCTATAGTTTAGTTGGATTTCAATTTTTCCTGATGTTAACTGGCTTAATATCTGAACTTATGGTGTTAATGAGATCCGTTTAATGCCAACCTGAGAGAATTCCCAAGTGCATCCTCCTCTTTCTTTGTGCTTTGATGTATTTTGATCTAAATTATAATAATTCATATGCCAAAAACTACTGATAGAGAAAAGAAAGCCACTTGTGTGGATTTTGCCTGTGTTTTAATTCACATATGGTTTATGATCCGAATAAACTTATTTCTACGAATCTATTCCAGGAATGGCAAACAAACTTAATGCAGGAGATAGTAGGACTAGGAGTTCTGTGTCGATTTTTATAGTAGCGGGTCTCTGCTGTTTCTTTTATTTGCTTGGAGCATGGCAGAGGAGTGGGTTTGGGAAAGGAGACAGTATAGCTTTGGAGGTTACCAAGAGTGGTTCTGCCTGCAATGTGATTCCAAATCTCAATTTTGAGACCCACCATGGTGGTGGAGCTGGAATGACTGATGATTCTGATTCAAATGGGAAAGAGATTAAGCCATGCAATCCTCACTACACTGATTATACTCCATGCCAAGATCAGAACCGAGCTATGAGGTTCCCAAGAGAAAATATGAACTATAGGGAAAGGCACTGTCCTCCTCAAGAAGAGAAGTTGCATTGTCTTATTCCTGCGCCCAAAGGGTATGTGACTCCATTTAGGTGGCCTAAGAGTCGTGACTATGTTCCCTATGCCAATGCACCATACAAAAGCTTGACTGTTGAGAAGGCTATTCAGAACTGGATTCAGTATGAGGGAAGTGTATTCAGGTTCCCTGGTGGGGGGACTCAGTTTCCTCAAGGGGCAGACAAATATATTGATCAACTTGCTTCTGTGATACCTATTGAGAATGGGACTGTTCGGACTGCTCTTGACACTGGTTGTGGGGTATGTCACTCAAATTCTACTTACTATTCTCCGAGTTGTTCTCTGGCTCCTAGTATCCCCATATACTCTGAAACAGGAATGTCCCCTTCTCAAATTTTGATAAATGTTCTAACAGTGTGTCTTTTATTGGATTTAGGTTGCAAGTTGGGGAGCATATCTTTGGAGGAGAAAAGTCGTAACCATGTCATTTGCACCAAGAGATTCCCATGAAGCCCAGGTTCAGTTTGCTCTGGAAAGGGGTGTACCTGCTGTTATTGGTGTTCTTGGAACAGTAAAAATGCCGTATCCTTCTCGAGCCTTTGACATGGCACATTGTTCCCGTTGTTTGATTCCATGGGGAGCTAATGGTGAGGATATATATAATTGTGTTGCCTTTCTGTGTAGAAAGTTTCAATCTAAGTTTCAAAAAAATTTAAAAAAAAAAAAAATTCAACCTGCAAGCTTCTTTGTTTGAATCATACTTTTAGTGTTTTCCTGCTTGCATTTTGTCTTTGATTATCTCCTTTTAAATTTATCTTTTTTTAGGGTCAAATATCTTTACCATTTTTATACTGGATTTCATTGAAGCAGTTTATTTGACTGCATACCTGGTTTTTTACCTCGTAGATGGCATGTACATGAAAGAAGTTGATAGAGTTCTTAGACCTGGTGGATATTGGGTTCTTTCTGGTCCTCCCATCAATTGGAAGACCAACTACAAGGCATGGCAGCGCTCCAAAGAGGATCTTGAGGAAGAGCAGAAAAAGATTGAAGATATTGCTAAACTTCTCTGCTGGGAGAAGAAGTCCGAGAAGGCTGAAATTGCAATATGGCAGAAAAGAATTGATGCTGAATCTTGCCGTGCTGAACAAGAAAATTCTGATGTTACATTTTGCAAAGCTTCAGACCCAGATGATGTTTGGTATGCTTCTATACTCATCACATAGATAGTTGTTTTAAAGCAGCTAAGGAGGACATAAGGGGAAAGACATTAAACTTGTGGAAGGCAAAGTATCATCTTTGTATCCTCTGTAGTTATGTGCTTTACCCCATGCTTCCTTTTAACCAAGAAATAATTGTATAGTATTGGGTTAGAAAAGCCAGCTTCCCACAACTTGTTAATCGCAGGTGGGAAAAAGCTGATAATGAGCTGCCAATTATCCATATTGGTGCGAACCATTGGGTTAGTTCAACCAGCTACGCCTAGATTACATTTTCCCATTAAAATTTCTCATTTAGGTTGAGCTCTGGCAGATCACTCATGCATTTAGTGCTCTCAAAAGAAAGCTCCTGTGCACTATATTGGAAGATGATATCATAGACTAAGAATTTGATGATTAGAAGTCTTAGTTGATTCTTTTTTGTTGTTTTTGTTTTTTTTTTTTTGGGGGAGCACCAGAAGAATTATGAAGGTTCAGAATGTGGTCCTCATGCATATAAGTGTATTAGTCAGATTTTTGCAGTGTAGATGTACTATCATTTCAAGATGAACTGGAGAATCTAAGAGAGCATGGTTTTGTCCGATATGATGACCATTTTTAGCAAATGCTGTAAATATGTTTTCTATTAACCTGTGATTTGTGTTTGAAGCAAATGGCCAACAGATTGATTGCAGATGTAACACGCTTTTAGGTAGAAGCTGAAACTGAGAAGATATATTTTGGTTCCATTACCAAAAAAATGGTACATGATGAATGGGAATACTGATTTGGCTATGTGGAATTCTAAATTCAGTTTGAAGGTCAACTGAACAATTTGTTTCTTTTCATACGGATTTTTATACTAAGAAGTTGATTTTGGTAAATAATAGAATTCTTGGATTCTAACTTCTAAATGAATTTTAATATTAAAAAAGTTATCCAAATCATGTGCATGCTGTCCAAGGATTCTTTGAGTTGGCCATATTCTGAACTTGTTTCTTCTCCAAGTATCTTGTCTTTTTAAACTTTCAAGATGCTTAATCTTATTAAAAATCTGTTTTTCTTACTTTTGTCTGTACTCAATTAATACATAGGTACAAGAAAATGGAGGAATGTATAACACCATATAAGGGTAATGAAGCTTCTGGGGAAAGTTACAAGCCATTCCCTGAGAGGCTTTATGCTATTCCCCCCAGAATTGCTAGTGGATCAGTTCCTGGAGTATCTGCTGAATCATACCAGGAGGACAGTAAGAAATGGAAAAAACATGTAAATGCTTATAAGAGAATCAATAAAATCCTTGACTCGGGCAGGTATCGTAATATTATGGATATGAATGCTGGATTGGGAGGTTTTGCTGCAGCACTTGAATCTCCCAAATTGTGGGTTATGAATGTTGTGCCTACAATTGCTGAGAAGAGTACACTGGGTGTTATTTATGAAAGAGGGTTAATAGGCATCTATCATGACTGGTACTATTTCTTTTCCTTTTGCTCAGCAATATTAGGGATTGACTCATGTAGCATAGCAATGTGTCAGAGGTGAGATAACAATCATATCCTCACTGATATATTTCTGATTCAGGTGTGAAGCCTTCTCCACATATCCAAGAACATATGACCTCATTCATGCTAATGGCCTTTTTAGCTTATACAAGGACAAGTAAGTATTTTTTTTTGGATTTTGTGTTAGGTTGATGCTTTATAAATTGCTTTTTATGTGCCTAATGGCCTTAAGGATTGCATTGCAATCTTAGCATGTCTTTGAGATGCTCATTTATAGGGCTGTGTCCAATTAGTGCTCAGATTATAATTCTGCAACAATGGGAAAACTCCATATTAACTATTCTTCATTTCTTAGTTGCCATTCTATTTCCTTTATTATTTAATCAACTACACTTGCCCTGTTAAGCAAATTAAACGAAGAGCAGAAGTACTACATCTGCTCCTACTGTGGCTTGGGTTATAAAGCTTTTTGTATGTTTGTTTGTTGTTTTACCCCAAAAGTCAATCCTGTCGTTCTTGAATAGCCATATACTTTTAAATCCTGCTATTGATTAATTCAAAAATGCTAAATTACTGCACCTGGATCCTACTTTGGCTTCTCTCTCTCTCTCTCTCTCTCTCTCTCTTGTCCTTTCTTGTTACTGTTGTCATCATAATACAGTAGCGTTTGCTTTGTGAGGCTGTTGAATGGCTACATATATGATTAGAATTCACGTTTATCTGTGACCTACTCATTATAGGTGTGACTTTGAAGACATCCTTTTGGAGATGGACCGGATCTTGAGGCCAGAAGGTGCTGTTATAATCCGGGATGAAGTTGATGTTCTAAACAAGGTGCAGAAAATAGTGAGGGGTATAAGGTGGGACTTCAGATTGACGGATCATGAGGATGGCCCCCTTGTCCCTGAGAAAATCCTGGTTGCAGTAAAGAAGTATTGGGTTGCCGGAGAAAATAACTCCACATCCACAGAGTGAATCCTGCAAGTAGATGCATGACTCAAGACAGGGCAAAAGCGGCACAGTAGATCTTCATAACTACTTTCAAGCCCCTGGATCAAGAATCCATTTTGCCACGAGATTTTTTGGCTGATAAGAGGTTAACCTTGGGGATGGGGCTCCTCTTTGAATCAGTGAATCTTTAAGCAGCAGTCGGATGGGAAGTACAATATTTACTGTTAGTTCTCTCTGTGTAACGTTTGCTTTATTTATTATTCATTTGCCCAATTGGATAAATATACTCTTTTTAAATCAAAGGTTGCAACCAGAATCACGATTGTGATACGTTTTCAGGCTTCTTATTCCGAAGTACCATTCCCTTCTCTTGTACAAGTTTTCGAGTTTTTTGTTCCTTTCCTTTTTTGGGTCCTTGGTGAGCCAATGTTCAATGACAAGATTATGTAACCAAAGGAGCACGTCATTGAAATTACAGGGAAAAGTCCTGAGGAAATCCAAAATACAGCAACACTAGTTGTTTGCTGCTTATTATTGATGCCGACAGATCAAGTGAGAACAGAGTAAACATAGCCTTTCCAGTGCCAACTCTCAATAGTAATTTCCAGTTTCTACTACATGTCAAATTTGGCATATCTACTTGAGCATCAGACAACGGGATAGTACCATACATATTTCCAGCTGGCTACTTCAAAATCCCATCCACTAAAGGGTTGGATATTCAACTGAAATTGTGTAAGGTTACAAAAAGTCGAGTCTGGAAACAGTTATGTTCAGTCGGAAGAGTGATGAAATGGTTCCCATAAACTAAGTTCCTGCCACACATATTATTGTCGCAAGAGAACAAATTACGGCCCCCCTGAACGAGTAAAGAAAGCAAGAAACAAGACTTGAAGGGACAATACAGTTTCAGTCTTCTGCCGACAAAATCAAATGATAAACAAGAAATTCAGCAGATCAATTTGCTTGACTGATCGCACTGAGTTCCAATTTTGCCTCCAAACTAGCAATCCGGGCCCCCCCGGGGGGGGGGGGGAACCTGAACATGTCAAGCCCACTTATTATACTATCCGGACCTTGTCCTAATTGTTGCACTTAAACCAAGTTTAGCCAACAAAACTTTCTGTGACATTTGAATTCCGCCCTGAATTATATGGATTCGGTTAGTCTCACGTCAATGAAGAACAGTAAGGGATCCACACTTGCACAGCAGTCAAATCTATTATTGGCTTTGCCTCTGCAGCCAATGAGCCCATAATTCGTTCAGCACTGGTGAAATTGTAGCAGCTGCCCGACAAATGGGATGTATTCGAATCCTGTACATCTCTATTATTGACCTGACAACTTCAAAACCTACTAGCAATACGGTCATGCTTCGTTGTTGTTCAGCGGATTTTGTGAATCTTGTGTGGCCGATACTCCTCGATGAACTAATGCAAGAGGCAACCAAAAAAACAAAAAAAGGTGGGTTAGTTTTTGGTGTTGTTACCTACTTGTGCCCGGTGGGGATTCATCATTCAAGTTCTGTGGGCCAGAAGAGAGCAAGAGCATCTATCCAAATTCTAAGGCATTTGTGACATATTCCTACCCTCCATAAATAGTTTCAGCTCGCAAATCTCCCACTGGAATTGAAGTCTCCTAAACAAGAAGTTGCTTTTCGTGGCTACAAGAGATAATCCATTACAAGACAGCAACCTCTTTCTTTAACTTCATCTTTGGTGATAAGAGTGTCGCATCCAGCGTTGATTAGATTTAATTATACTAAATGATTGATCAAATTGCTTGTCATGCACACTTCTGTACATTAACAAGATTCTGACGATTATTAAAGCAGAGTTTGGAGGAGGTTTCAAGATGTCTCCATCTTGGGCCAACTCGAGGATATAATATCTAATGCTTCAAGTATAGATTTCTAAAGCACATCCATCGTAGGACATAACAAAATTCAATAATAGGACCTCGTATTTCATCGTATCAGGATAATATACATCCCTAATCTTTTGCAGCTTGGAACACTCGCTCTGATCAATAATGTAGTGTGGACTCCAAACGAGACAAGTAATTTTCTAGAATTTGATTAAGCATTTGTAAGTTGAACGTAAATAAGTTGATTGATGGTGCAACCTTAACCACCATGTTTAAGATACCATGTCAAGAATAGACAATAAAGCATTTTAAAATGTAATTGATTTTTAGGCACTGTGATCTCATGAAAGCAACAGAACATATGGTCTGCTCAGATCTTTACTAGAACTTTTGATGTCATGAACGTATAAATGTTCCACAGATAAGGGCAAGAAGTAGATACGATTCTAGCACGGGTATGGAACGCTACTGACTACTACTCCAGGGCCATGATACTAGAAGATAGAAGATGGAGTATTTCGAGTCTCAACAGCCAAAGTTTTGAGCTAAAATACTACAGGTGATACGCCATTTTCTTGGTCCACCTGTCCTACATTGTACTGAACGCGTTTTGGAAAGATTTTTTGAGGATTTTGCTTTTTCTAGTTTTGACAATCCTGGGGTGAAATTACTTTTCCCTGCGACAATCTAGTTCAAGATTTGCAACAGTGTAAATTCTCAAATAAATGACACTCTGATACAGATCCAGGTTGATTCTACAAATCACAAACACGGAGTAGCTTTTCTGTCTTTCTTTGTCAAAGAAATGGCCATAATTCAAATGGTAATCAACCCTAATTTGGCGTCCCAAAGGATCAGAAAAACAATACCCTAAAAATAGAAGAAGAAGAAGAACAAGGCACAATAAACTTTGTAGTGGTCAGTTAAAGTTAATACATGACAACGTTAACAAAGTATAGATTCAGTGCTCTGCAGGTTAATTGAATAAGTGACAAAGTGGCACTTCACTAACTCTCACTGTCACTGAAATAGTGAAATTGCTGGCCATATGCTATGAATCCGTGGTAATCTTTCTGCCGTGTAGTCTTTTCGCTTCATTTTTATGCAAGTCTTCTCCTTTCTCAAGTGTAGTCTCTCTCCAATCCCAATAATATATAACACCTAATTCTTGTGCACATTGGCGTCAAACTTGTATGACATCCAAACTTCAATTTGTAGAACTCCCAGCTTCTTCTGCAAATTGAAACTGCTCCTGTCTTATAAAAGCGAGAAATTCCTGCATACTTCAAAGGTCTTTTTCTCTTGTGTAAACGTAGTTTCCAAGTCCTGAAGTCTTTTTTCAAACTTTTTCTTGTAGTCTAGTGCAAAGGTATTTGTGTTCAGTTTTTCTTCTGCAGGGTTTTTTCTCCTTTTTTTGTTTAATTATTTTAAACTGTTGATTCCTTGATCACTGGTATAGGCTTCAACTGAAAGGCATCATTTCCATGGCTATGCTTACATTGGATACTGCATCAGAAACCAACATCTCAAGGACCATGCCTTTCAGGAATAGTAGCAATCTCCGTGATGCCTCATTTTCTTCTTATCTGAATGGTTCCGAAGAAACTTTTGTGCATCAACTTGCAGATTCCAGTAAAAGCTGCAAGCCCCTCATCTCCACTCCACTTGATCATCTTCATCTTGTAAGCAAGAAGGCTGAAGATACTGAAATTGATATATTCAGTGCTGATAAGTATTTCAATGAAGGAGTTGAGGAGGAAACTCCCCGAATTGCCCACAAATACTGTCCAAAGGTCGATCAAAAGATGAGCCCTCCACCTGAATTGGATCCAGTAAAACAACAAACTCGGTCAGGAACTCCAAGTATCCGCTCTGAATCAAGCTGGAACAGCCAAAATGCATTGCTGCAAAATATCCCCCGGAATCAGCAGCCACGGAAAACAAACAAGGCTAATCGCAGGAGCTTTCTCGCTAATATTGCTTGCAATTGTTCTTGCAGTGACAAGAACTCTGTTGATATTGATATTCCACTCGGTGAAAATAATTGCAATATGAGTGTGAATGGCAGGCCAACTTATGGCACAGCAGGAAAGCCAACAAAAGCTATTGATTTGGTTAGCCTCAGCGAGTCTCACTCTAGCACATTAATCGGGGAAGATTCGCCCTGCAGAAAGTTTGATCAACTGGGAATTGGATTAAGCACAAATGGTCATTTCAGGTTCCCAGCATCTCATTCCAAAACTGAGGACAATCCACTAGAAATGCAGCGAAAAGAAGCAGAAGATGATACCAGGCGGAAATCATTAGAAGTTTTTGGCTCCCCAACTCAGAGAAAAGGGAAGAAGTCCTCAAGCCTTGAGAGAAGCCTGAACATGTTAACTTGGGATGCAATTGTTCCAAAGATGGACGAAAGTGAAGTTCCAGCCAGTTCCAGAGGGAAGTACAATGATACAGACAGCGATGCAAGTTCAGATCTATTTGAGATAGAAAGCTTCTCCACCAATCCCAGCCAATACCTTACCAGGCAAGCTTCGAACAGCTCAATGACACAGACAACTTGTTATGCTCCAAGTGAAGCAAGTATAGAGTGGAGTGTTGTAACAGCTAGTGCAGCAGATTTCTCTGTGATGTCAGACACAGAAGAGCTGAGATCAAATACAACAAAAGCTAATCCTCGTGGTCTGCCTCTAAAGGGGAGAACTACACCAGGCAGAGAGATGCCAAAGAGGCGTTCAGGTATTCTTTCAGGATGTTACAGTCAAAAAGCAGTTAGAGTTGCAGGAGATGTATACAGAACAAGTGAGAACACATGCCCTGGCAGGCTCCAGAAACCTGAGGTCCTGATGCCAATGACAAGGTTTCATGCTGAAAACGAGGTGGCCAGGTTTGACAAAAGACATGATCATTTTGGCCAGGACACGCGTTTGTTCGCTTGCTCACATTCTAGACGTCCTACGGAGTTACTGTATAAGCATTAATCTTAAGGAAGTTCTGCAACATTTACTTTTTATCTTCTATTTTTTAAAGAATTCTCATGTTAAAAGTGTTCACTTAGTGATAACTATAGTAACTCTACTAGCGTGCCAATCCATATCTACCTGTGTTATGCAAAGATTGCCATGCCAAAGCATTGATCTCATTTGGGTAATACGAAAGCAGGCAAGCAGGGCTTTAGCCCCAGATTTCCCCCTCGTGTTTGTGTTCAACATCACAGACCAGGATGTTATGTGGATATTTTGGATTTGTGCATTTGTGTTATTATGGTTAGCTTAAGCATTAGGACTTTCAGGGTATCGCCTATGATGAAGCATTCAGATGTTTTGTTGAAGCATGCTAGTACAAGTTAAAAATTGCACCTTTTCGGTGAATACAATCTGAGGACCACACCAATAGATTCCAGATGGTTTTAAATGTGAATTCAGTCTGAGAGTTAGGACCACCAGCTACGTGAAAGAAAATGTACACAAGGAATGAATCCTGAAACATGTAATCAATGGATCATGCAGTACGAACTCAGCACCACTTGTCCAATGCAAGTTACAACGAAGAAAGCAATGAAAATTTGTCAACCCTGAAGATAGGAATGAATGGTGCCAGCATTTTTAAACCACCCCAATCCTGTAACTTCACGATCTACATTTACAAACAGCACATCCTTTTCAGTAATCAAGGAATGTCGTCCAAGGTGACGCACATAGCTGGAGATGGGCATAACCTCTAATGAAAACATTCCCACCAGTAGCACAAAACACAGGGTCGATGAACTAGAGGATTCTGTGGCTAAAAGTCGTCCAATCAGTTTATCCATATGATGCATTATTCTGTTTTTCGATCTGGAAAGAACATGGGAAACAACATCGTAGAATCTTTTGCTTAGAGTGTTGACAAGAATGAGTTCTCCTTGGTGTTCAAATTTGATGATATTAAAGAAGACTATTGTACAAACGGAAGAAAGAAAATAGGAAGAGGAACAGATATATTGCCAACAAAGTAAACAAGATCCTTTGTCAATTAATGCATGAATAGAACGTGAATTCATGTCTGATTAAGAAAAGGGCTACTGCTATTGCTACTCCAACTTTAGTTGAGAGATCAAATCAATTGAAAATTTGAGGCAGCCATGCAATTTCAAGGTGGGCTTTTTTCCTTCAGAGCACCAAAAGTAGAATTCCAGAGCTTAGAAAGGAACAAATTAGAGGATGAAGCTGGAAGGAAGCCATGTGAGGATGGGGTCAAGAAATGATAAAACGTCAGAGTTAGATAAAGCCTATAAATGTGATGTAAAAGAATACTGCTTGTGCAGCTGAAATTTAAGGCTGAAATGAAATACCAAAATTCGACAACAACCGCTAGGATTATTTCCCCACACTTAGGCTTAGCCACCAGTATTGACAAAAAAGCCTTGAAAAAGGGCTATTTAAATATGCAATTCAGCTCGAGATAAGGGCGTTTCGTTGTCATGGTCCACATTGAGAATTATGTCCATGATTTATATGCTTCCGGGTGCGGTTAAGAACAAATACAAGTTGGAACCGGAGAGGAACGAATTCCTATTTTATTTTATTTCTTTTTGGAAGAGGGTCCAAAGAATGTCTACCCAATTATTGTTTGTCCCAAACAAATGGGATCAGCACCTTGATCTCCACCCAAGCAAAAGGCAGATTAGTGGTCCTCCAGTCGAATTATGTGTTTATAAGTGTGTGATTGGTTCTTAATAATACGTGATAACAAACTACGAAACAGACCTCCATCAGCCCAGAAACAAAATTCAGATGACGGTTCGCCATGTGCAGTTAAGTTTCAAACCAAATCTTAGAGTTCACTATATCACATATTCTCATCTTATATCATCATTTCTGCAGCAATACTATTAAGCGATTTAGTCAGTCTGCTCTACCGCGACTGTTCGACAGCAACCACTGTTTCATCTAACTTCCTCAGATTTAAGGATACATGCACGATAACAAAACCAATCATCTTTGGAGGAATTTCTATCTTCTGAAAATCACATTCCATCACTACCATGCTCTTAAAAATGTACAACTATGGGGGAACAAAAACCAAAGAACAAAGACAATGCAATACAAGTTGAGCCATGGAAGACCAAAAGCATGTATCTTAGCTCCAGACAGCCACGGGTCTCTCATTCCAGCCTCGAATACATGTCCAGACAGGCATCCATAGTTCCCATAGATAAACCATGGAAGCCAACGTTGACATAGGAAGCAAAATATGAGCAGCCTAGACCATATGGTTCAACAAGCTTCTTCCACTTCTTTATTTCCCTCAAACACTTGTATATAAAAAGTAAAAAGCAATTATACAACAATATATCTAAGTATAGATATATACAGGTTACAAAGATAATAGAGCATTTGGAAGACAAACGAGAACCAAAAATTTTAGTGGTACATAATCTGGCACAGATCATCAATCCTCCTTGTAATCTTGGGCTGGTCTTGCTTCAAAACCCCCATCAACTCTCTTTTCGAGTGTATAAGGCATGTAAGTACCAAGAATTCTATCCCAGGTCACAAAAAATGGCTGAGAAAAGTTATATTTGGTACCATAGAGTTGATGGTGTATATCGTGATAGGCAGAATTGTTTCTAAAGAAGATATGGAACAGATTTCCAGGCAGCCAAAGGCCACAATGGTCATCAACCGTTTTAATGGTAGCAAAGGAGAAGAAGAAGATGGAAGCTCGAGGAGACATGCCTGAGAGGAGGAATGACAAGGCCCCACCAACTGTGTCAAGAATCAGCCCCTCTAAAGGGTGGTTGTACAGAGCTCCATATGCATATGGGACCACCAGCCGGTGGTGCTGAGAATGGATATGCTTGTACAGAAACTTGTTCTGATGCATGTATCGGTGCATGAAATACTGCCACGTATCTAACACCACCATTGCAATGAAGAGCTGCTTAGCAAGAACAAGGGGATGTTGTTGATCTCCTTCAGCTTCACCACCATTTCCAGTAACCTGGACCATCAACAGGACCCATTAAGCATCAACAGGCAGCAAATCTTCATCTCATTGCAAGAATTAACACATAACCAACCAGACCAATACGATTGCAGAAAGTGATAAAAAAGAGAGGTTAGATTTCAATATGAGCTAGGACATAAAAAAGCACACCAGTATACAATAGAAACATTTGCAGCTGCATATCGACAGAAACTAAAAGAGCAACATTTTCAAGGCCTGTTGTACCAGAATTTTGCTGGGAAAAAGGATTGGAGTAAGCCCATTTGACTTGATTAATCAAGCAGGCGGTATTTGTAGAAGCACTTGAAAACCAGTGAAGAATAACCAAGTTACCAAAACAATCACTATGTTGCAGTTGATCACCGCATAATATGTTTTACTATATCAATTACTACAAGTTAACCAGCAACTCAAAATCACATAAGCTCAGGGAAAAAATAAAAAAAACATTTCACTGCCTGAAAAATAATCAACCATCCAAAAATCAACTAAAGACTAATAGAAGCTGACAAAACACAAAGGGTACATCTAACTACCGCTGCCTCACCAAATGAATGTACTTATGAGAATCAAATCAACACTGATAGATTATTGACATGTAAATGACTATATCCAACTACCTATTTTGAGAAAAAAGTAAACACTCAACCGACACAAACGGCATATAACTGATAACTCTCCTAATTAGCTGCTAATAACTAAATAGTTCAAATCTTTCTGTAACTGCTCTAGCTATTGTTTTTATCATCAGAACATTGAAGTTAAAAACCGAGCCCAGTTCCCCCCAACACACACACACACACACACACACCCACACCCCCCTAAAAAAAACCCACCAACTCTTTTTCCAAAAAGAACCAAAAAAAAAAAAAAATCTCATATGCACACTCCCAGGAATAAAGGTATACAAGTCCATTCCAAAGCACAAAAGGAATAAGGACTTTGTTTTATCATAAATTCCACATGTATAAGAGATCACAAGAAATTGAAACCTAAACATCATGCATGTTCACCATAGTAGTATGATTAGCTTACCACCATAATGAATAGCTCTACATATACCTACGAGGAGGAGCATACGAAAGGAAAAAAAAAAAAAAGACATGATCCCACAATTCCGCATCTTCGAAATTCGGTCGATCACAAGAGCAAAAGCTCATGAGTACAAAGCCACCTAACATGAATAGCGATCCAATTTTATCCAACAAAACGGAAAATCATATCCAAAATGGCACAAAGATCATTTTTTTTTTCACAATACGTAAGAATCAAGACGTTCTTTGAATTTAACTTACAGCAAAAAGCAGGGTGGCAACTATGGCTTGAACGGCCTGTTGAAGAAGAACACCTTTGACAACATCCTTCTTAGCTACCAAATTCTTCTCATCCTCGTCCTTCCTCGAATGCAACCTATAATTATCCAAACCCCCCAGCATAGCATATATCCCAGAATACGCCCAATACACCACTATTGGCACAAAAGTACCCATCAATTCATCGGATATTTCCATCCCCCTTATCTCCATAATTTAATCAATTAACTACAAATTCCTATATTTTCCTCTAAAAAAAAGAAAGAGAGAAAGAAAGAAGTCCCCCAAAAAGAAAAGAAATTTTTTTGGAAGAAATAGGGATTGGAGAGGAAGAGATGGGGGTTCTGAACTCGAATTGAAAATTTTAAGGTCGAAGGTTTCAGCCCTATAGCTAGAGCTAGAGCTGTGGGAATTATGTGGGAATTCTTTATTGGGGTGGGGGTGTCTGTAATTGAGTTATCTTCCCCTGTTTTCTTTTTTTTGTTGTTTTGGTCTCTGAAAATTTGGGGGATGGAGTGGGTTCTGAAAATTCAACGGAGAACTAAAAGTAATCTAGATATCTAGAGAAACAAAGGAACTAGAGAGGTGCCGTTGAAAACGAAGAAATACGAATCATCATCTCCCTTGGCATCTTTATGGTGGGGTAGTCTGTTGTTGCTTACAGCCTTTCGGCCCTTACCCCAGTTTTGAAATCGTACAATAATACGTGATTTGTTGGCAGTGTCATGTAGGCTAATGGCCATAGCTGTACAATTTGAACTTTCAAACCGGATTAGATATCCCTCTGATTTTTTCCCTTGTCAATTGTAAAAATATATTGGTCAACAATTGTTTATTCTTTTGGTATTAGAAAAAAAGTATACAGTAGTGTTGGTTTCGCCATATATGGCTCTTACTAATCAAGCTTGCTTTTAATGTTGGAGTTTCATTTTTCCCAACCAGTGCTCCTTAAAATTTTTCTATGTATTTATGTATACTTTCTTTATACTTTATTACCATTTTAAGTTATAATTAAATTTTCCTACACTAACCGTGTATATAATTTCATTATTAGATGAATGACAACTATATAAAATTTAAATTTGAAATTCAACTTTTGCATACGTGTCATGGATCTAACGGTCATAGTATATATACATTATTGTCAGTGTAGAAAAAACTTACTCTTTAAGTTAGCCTATTAACATATTAACACCTAAACTCCTCTAAATCAATTTTTGGATCTTTTTAAGAGTTCATGAAACATTTACCTACTTCTTTGACTCTTACCTCAATATGTTTGAATTAATGGTTTTATCCTTGCCAAAAAAAAAAAAAAAAGAGAGAGAAAGAATTTGTACGTCGGATACGTGTACATTGCAAGTTTCAACTAAAGTAATACAGGAGTGCACTAAACAAAATAATGGAGTGAGTGCTTAGCATATAATGAGTTAGTTATGATTTATTTAATACACTGGATAATTTCGGTTCTACAAAAGTCAAACCAAGTAGCCTAGAGTTTTCTTAATAATTAAGGACAACCTTAAGGGCAATCGAGATATTGACTAATACTAAACAGCTTCAATAGGAACGTAAAAACGTAACCAAGCCAGTCAATGGAAATTGGAAACTGTGTCCGACATTATTCGTATATCTCAAGAAGCATGATAGAATGGGGAAGATGGAGAGTCCGCCGGTGATTTTTTTTTTTTTTTTTTTGGAAATGGATGACGTGGCATGCTCAGGCAAGTGTCCGGCAGTCGCAGTCTTGAGCCAGAGCGTGGCTGGACATGTGGTGGTTGACTTTGACCTGAGCCCGAGGACTCATGCAAGTTAAAACCCCCGTGTTTGACCCGATCCTTCGTGTCCAGCGGCCGGGACGGCATCCCTGTGGAATTCTAAGAAACTGTGTGCTCTCGCCTGATTTTACTATTTTACCCCTCCAATCCACTCCCCCCCGTCTCCTTGTTTTCTCTTTTTTTCCTTCTTCACTCTTATTTCACTCCTGATAAGATGAAGAACGAGCAAATTAACATCGGTTTGGCTAACCGCATTTGGTGAGAGGAGTATCGAGTGTTAAATTTTTTGAAAAGGTATGATTAAATTAAAAAATATCTAAGTACAAGAGGTGCAATAGTTGTAATTACTTATACTTATATAGTAAGTTAGATGTATTTATGTGTGTTACTGAATTTCACTAAATACTCATTGAAAAATGCTATTGATATTGTAATGGTTGAAACCCTGTCACGACCTCAATCCAGAGTACAATTTACCTCTTGATTAACCAACTCAATAACACCATTAATAAGTTATGCTACAGTTCAACTATAATATTGAACTGGCAAGATTTAGCAAATGGGATCTAGCTGGACAATTTAGCAGTCCCAGGACATATGACAAGAAACAGGTGGGGAAATTTGATGCTGAAGCATGTAGGTAACCATTTACATTAGTCAATATATACTTTTTCCTGCTTTGTACACAACGATCCTTGTGATCCATTGAGCAGTTTTCAAGGTACCGGGCACTTCCTCTCCATGGTGCTCACTTTGCGACCCATGGGAAAGACAGTACCAACAAAACAAACTGGAAATCCATATGAGCCAATGAATGTTCCAACTAAGAGTATAAATGGATGATTGGATCTTAGTTGTAACATGAATCCAAAAGCTCTGCAACAAAAGCCGAAGAGGAGGTCGAACGTGCCTCAAGTAGCTTACACCTGTGTTTCTACAGCTTTCTTGTAAAAGTTGAGCTTGGCTTGTTTGGCTCTCGTAGTAGGAACTACAGCAAAACAGTCACAGATGTGAGAATTAGTTGTTAAAAACAGCTTCAGGGCCTGCAGTTATGTTTGATCAAACTCTCTACCTTTTGCCTTTGTGCGACTATTAGAAGCCAGAACTGCAGATTTCCACCCTTCATAATCATGTTTGTCCTTTCGCTTACGCTTCCTGTAGGCAGAAGTCTGCATTTGGGTCATGAAATACAATTAGGACTTCAACTGACAAACTGAAAACTAAGACCATATAATACTGTGGACGACCTAGCTACAAGGGCAAGTGCAGTCTCAGGAAAAAGGAAACAGTAAGTAGATGATTTCATGACAGTTCTCTAATTTAGCCAACAAAATGCTCGTGTTTCTTCATCATAGATAATACACTTTGCCTTCAGTAATGCATCATATCTAATTGGTGAATTTGGTTTCAAGAACATTGCCTAGCTAGTGTCACACACTGATCATATTGGAATCCTTCCATGGTATGAGATTCTCTTAAGTAATTACCTCCCCACCATCGTCAGATGAATAACCACCATCCTCCATTGTCCTCTTTTCAGGCAATGCATCCAGCATTTCTGCATATGCAAAGGGTAAAAGAAAATTTAAGTTTAGACTTTCAGTTACAGCCTCAATTAAGCCGTTGATATATATGACAAGCCTAATACACATATGACATCACAATTCACGTCCTATAAGATCTCTCAACTCAGCTTCCTACCTCGGTTTCCTCTTACTTCCCTAGGATCTTTTTTCTCCTTTGACGTGCCAAAAACATCAAAGCATAGGTCCCTCATGGAGATAGATACCTGTCAAAGCATTTCTAGATCAGCATTCCTTGTCCCTTTGAAAAATGGAACTACGACACTCGATAAATAACAAAATTGCAGTTACAAGAAAATGTACATCCTTACACTTGAAAATTCAGATTCTGAGGTGCCACAGATTTCAATCAACTTTATCTTATCTACATTCAGCTGCAAAATCAGCTATAGACTGTTAAGCTTTTTATTTGCTTTGCTTGCATGGAACAGGCAAAATATGCACCCTTATTACCTTGTGTTTTTTTGCACCGAGGTAGAATGCAACAGCAGTGAACACAGGGCGACTGAAATCAGCAGTGCCCCTACGAGATGGGGGCAAGGAAGAAAGAAATCGATCCTTGTATCTGAAGATGAGCATGAGAAAAAAAGAACTTCAAACGATATGAAGAATGACAGAATTTATCTTCCTCCAAAGAGAATCATTCTAGTATCTGAAGATGAGCATAAGAAAAAAAAGGAGAACTTCAAACGATATGAAGAATGACAGAATATATCTTCCTCCAAAGAGAATTAGTCCATGTGTTCCTAATAACGCTAGCAATAACCCTTGTCGATGTACATCCAAATTTATACCAATCTGCAATTCTTTAGTGTATCAGAACAACACGTTTGCATTTCCTAATTGCCAAAACATCTTCAATGCTCTCATGAATGATGAAACTACCAGTAACTCCACATAGATACACATTCAACATTTTTGTAACGTACTCTAACAGCAATTATTGTACAATTAACATGAAAATTTCAGCCTTCTTACTCTAATCAATACACAATGCTCTGGAGAGAACAAATTCTCCCATACATCTAAAGAGTAACCAGCAAAGTCTAGATACTGTTCCGACATTTTTTAGAATTGAGCATGAGTGTGAAACTTACAAAGACAAGCCCTTGTGAACAAATGGAATGAGCCTTACACATCCAAATTGGATAGCCAATTCCCTAACGTCAACATTATTCCTACACACACCAGAAAAACAAAAAGAAAAAGAATTTCTTATCACCTGATACGAATCAAAACATGAAAATAAAAGTTCCCATTAATAAAATAATGCCATCAACCAAAAAACTGGATAACATACTTGACTCCAATGCCATTTTGCATTGAATTGAAGGATCTAATATAAGCCCTTTCTGACATCCCACTTAACCTTATTGCCGCTTGTCGATCAAAAATCACATCCATCCTACAAATGTTTTGGCCAAAATAGAAAGGGATGTTGGTGTACACACACACACACATTTTCAACCCAAATAACATCCCAAATCAACAAAAAGAAATGTTACCAACAAACGAAATTGCAGTACCTAGAAGCAGCAATCTCTAAGCATATTATTGCCTTGCAGATCTCCCCCTAAAATGAAAGCCAACAAAAATAAATAAATAAATAAAGTAGGAAGAAATAGTAGAAGCTTATTATCCAGATTAGGATGCTTACAACGCCAATGATAGAGGAATTAAACTGGACATCCGCGAGGCGGCGGAGCTCTGCGGCTTTGCGGATAAGGTGCTTGGGTTGTGAGAGGCCAAGCTTTTTGGCAATTTCTGAGAGGTCCATTGTCTTTTTTTCTGTAAGTTGAATTTGAGAGATTGGAAATTTTGTGAGAGTGAGAAATGGGGTTCTGAAAGGAGCGGCATTTTCCTCTTTTATTTTGAGGAATTTGGGAGGGAACGGCAATGGCGGGAACCTTATGCAGCATGTTAGGTGAGGTGTGTGTCTCTGTGTTTTCGGAGGTTTCTAATTTGGCGCGCTGTGAAAGCTGAAAACTTTGGAGATTTTGGCGCCACTGTGAGAACGGTTACGATAACTTTTGCGAGTGCAGAAAGGGAATTACTCACCCCCAATGCTGAATCAATATGCTATGCTGTAGTATTTTATTAATTGATTAATTTGAAATGAATTTTAATTAGTTTTATAATTATGCCCAAAAACATGAAAACGTATTCTAATTCTCACTTAATTAAGACAGTACATATGCCTGCTTTCGGGGGAAAAGAAATCTATAGCAGAGATGTGCTAGAGAGTACCAATAGTTTGCTAGTGATTTTCTTTTTTTAAACCATAGAAACTCTCCATGAAAAGCATCATCCCACATTTATTTATGATACTACTTTGATGTAATTCAATGATCCTATTAAGGTAAAGAAAATATACCATGACAACGTTAGACTGAAGAATGGAAAGGAAAACGTCTGAAGAAGAAGACAGAGAGAAGAAGGTAAAAGAAGGGTTAACACCTTAAAACCCTTAACCATAGAATGCACTATCTAAGGAGACGAAACATGCATGATATATATTAGTCATAAGTACTACTAAACTGGGCGCATAGAATTGTGGAACAAGTTAGACAAGCGACTTTTTGTGCAAGCTTCTTTCTATTAGCATCATTTACCAAATACAGCAAGAATGCTGACAATGGATGAAGCTGCCACAATCAAGGCAGCGCAGCAATACAAACGTATGTGACCAGGGTGGAAAGAAACTGATTAAAACAAACTTGCATCAATTTGAACATCTCTAAGCCGAAGACAGGATACATAGTGTTTGATTGCGTTTCTTCTCTAACAATACGGCAGTCTAGTAAATTTTTGTTCTCCTCTTCAACGAAAATATCACTGATGAAATCAATGTGTCAAATTGCTAAGCAGCAACCATCAAAGATCGTGAATATGGAGTAGTAACCGATGGACAACCTCCAAAGCATGAAAGAATTTGGAATTCATGCATGCTTTTGCATACTTGAGGGTTCCTGCATTTGAGGAACTCGGATGAAAAGTTCATATTAACCAGATACGATGCCTCCGTGGATTAATCACTGGAGCCGCTTCCTTGCAAGAGCTGCCAACACCAGGAAGCAGATTACACTTTCTGCAGTTGAATGGAAATGTCAAATAAAAAACTGAAACGGATGGTAAGATGAGGAAATCCAATATGAAATACCAGGGCACCAATTCGCTCATATGCTTCCATCACTTTAGGATGTTCTTCATCTTCATAACCTACTTGCAGTATTCGAGGTCCATTAACTGACCAAAAAGCCCTTCGACCTGCCTCCTGTATATTGGAAAGATTGGCATTATTAAACAAGCTTTGTATTTGATGGTCCAAACATTTGAAAGAAATCACCATTTATCATCAGTGAGGAACTTTATGTACATCACTGCCTGTAAGTATCATGACAATAAAAGAACTGACCCATTTTTGAGTGCATGTCCACACTTTCCAATAGTGGATACAAACTAGTTGAAGTCAACTACTCAATAAACTTTTGACTGAACTTACTGAACAAGTAATTCATATTCCTGTACGAGTCAAAGACAAGTAGATGCCAATGTCACCTGTAATACCAGCAGGTAAATGGCCTCAAGTGCTTGGACACGTATGTCAGGATCAGCAATGGGCTCACGCTCAATTGAAAGTGCACTTGCAAGCTCGAGTGGCATTTTAGAGGTGTCTTGCACACTGTATATCTATTGCAAGGCAATTAATTCATGAGACAGATAGTCAAATACTAGGCTATTAAAGGAATGTGTTGGAAGAAGAAGAAAAGTTCAGGACTGGGCAATTACAGGAATGTGTGGGAAAAGGAGAAGAAATGTTAAGGAGACACTAGCTGACAACACTAGATTTAAGTTGAAATTTTTTTTTTTTAATGGAGGTGAAAAAGAATGTACACTAATGAAAATCAAATTCCATCTTGTTTAAGCAATCTATCAGCAAATTAGTAGCAACCAAATCAAACCAAAAAATTGGCAAAACTACAGCATAACCTTGTTTCCAGCAACTGGCAGGAGTAGAGCTGGCCACAGAAATTCTGAGATCAGAAGAAGATTCTGCAGCTGGTTTTCAGCTTCAAAACAGCAGTTACGGATGGTTCCTGAGACCTGAGTAGGAAAGCAAAATGAAGGAACAAAATATTTTAAAGACGAAAGATATCGACTTTGTCAGGGATTTATATACCCCTTTCTTCCGCAATGGGCTAACTGAATCAAATTGCCTAATGATTTGCTTCAAAAGTCCCCTCTTTGGATCCAACAGAAGCTTCCTTCCAGCTTCTTTCTTTGAAATATTCACAAGAACAGAGGCCACATGTTCAAATGGATCACCTGAAAGTAAGCAAACATGATAAATTCTGGTAGTAATACAGCAAAGAGCAAAAATCAGAATGAGAAGCTATACACTGTACCTCTTCTCTCACTAGATGATGTACAGAATGATCTGACAAGCTTCATGATATAAAGGCCTTTCATTTTCTCATCCCCAGACTGGCAACCAGGCACAGAATTTAAAGTAATAATGAGCACTGTCCAAACCAGGCTTACAAAACATACTAGATCAAAAGAAAACTAGAATTAGAACCACCGACAAGCATTAAAATTCATGTATAGAATTAGAGCTTTTAAGTTACACATGGTTTTTGAAACTCAGGGTCTGAGAATTATAAAACTTAACATACAGAAGCAGCATCGTGTCCCATTTTCTCTAAAAATATTTAGCAACAGTGACTAAGTAGAAATGCAAGGGACTGACCTGAAGCAAAGAATCAATACCAGAATCCAACTGTGTAAGGTTAACAAGGAGCATAACCAACAATCCAGTAATTTCACAGTTTTCCTTGTATAAAATGTCCATTGCTGTCTCGATAACACCAGTATCCACCATCTTTTGAGCTAAATCTGAATTTTGTGACAAATTTACAAGTGCTTCAGCTGCAGGCTCTGACACCTCCTGAAGCCATAAAGATACAAAAGCAATATTACATAAATTAGATACAAGGAAAAAGCAATGTCTAAATCAAGTTCACCCTCTTCATTTTGGGGTGAAAGATTCAGCAGAGGAGCTTCAGAGAGAATTTATAAACATATCCAACCAAGATTAATGTCTGTTCATCCAAATCAAATTAGAGCACGAAACATGGCTCAATACTTTGTAACAAAACAGGCTGCTGCAGAGTGACAGTAGCCATCTTATCTCAGCATAATTCCATAATTAGTGATGGAAATCTCACTAGTGTCATAAAATGCTGCATGCAGAGGTTATTAGGGAAAAGAATAGTCCATCCGATGGGCTATCCTAGTTTTTGTACCCTTTTCTCTTATTTCTTTCTACACTTCTTTCTCTTTTAAGTGCCCAATCCCTTTTATCGACAAACAGTAAGACAGGAGTACAACGTGATGGAAGCAAATGGAGATACTGAACGCAGAAATCAACCTTCTTTCCAGCCAGAAGGCGAGAAAGAGAGGGAAGAAGAACGCCACAACACTTTCCAAGCATTTGCAGGCCATCCTCCGATCCTGTATAATCCCGAACAATGTCAACTGCTGCTTTTTTCACCTAAACATATTATTTTACCACATACAATCAAAGTTATCAAATCAACAAAACCAACTTTGGATAGGTAATACAAGTTCAATCAACTGGAAAAAAAAAAATACAAGTCCAATCGATTTAAAAAAAAAAAAAAACTTTTCCTAGTTTTCCAACTAAACAAGAAGGGATGAGATTCTCAATTCTCATAGTCTTTCTTCAAAAATTAAGCAGTAATTAGGAGAATATTACTAAAAGTCCGTACTCGATTTTTGAGTAAAAATCAGGGGATTCAACTCTGGTGCAGCAGTTAAAGAAATTAGCAGTGACTACAAGAACATAACTAGGACCCAAATTTAAAAATGAATCCTCATCGAAACAAGGAAAAAAATTAAATTTCAAGCAGAAGATAGATTAACTAGCATCGATTAAATTAAGAACCCTCAATCAAATTTGTTCAAGTCATCTACGCCGAAACCAGCTATATTGAATGAGACTTACAGGTGGAGAAGGGGATGAGAGGAAGCCCAGAAGCTCTTCCAGCTCTGTCGCCATTTCTGTGGAAGCCTTTCAACTATTTTACCAGCCCGTGCTGTACAGGCCTATTTTTGGGTTTTACTAGCCCTATTGTCATGAACTTGCAGTTTGTTTGATGTTATTTCTACCTGCGCAGAAAATAAGCGGTTTGCTGGGCTTGAGATTTGTGCTGCTGAATGAAGGCGTGACCGAAGAAGCGCGCCTCCTGTCAACTGAGCCCAGAAAGGCGTGGTTCTCACGGTTTCCTTGCTGTTGAGAATAATGAAGCATTTTGCAGGGGAGAGCTGACCATTTTTCTCAGGGACACTTGTCATTTCTGTTGTAACATCTTCAGTTATTAGAGAAAAAACTTTACTGTGAGATTGTAAAGGGCCAGTGAGCTCATTTTTCATTTTCATGCCTGCAAATCTTCGCAGAAAATGACTAAAAGCTTGCTCTCGTTTCTATTTCTTACAAGTTTCCTTCAACTTGCTTTGACACCTCCTGTTTTTTTCATTTTTACTCTGTTATAGATTCCATAATTTTGATCCAATTACTGAAATTCAATTCCAATTTTGAGTTTCCAGATTTGGTCTTCATCAATCGACAGTACTATAAGTTTTACGTTCAAGTTCCTCTTGGCCGGATTACCATTACACCTACATACGTGACTTCTATGGTAGCGTCAGTCACCCCAAAAAAAAAAAAACCCTCCCTTCGCTCCCTTTTTTGCAAACTCATTTTCAATCTCCATCAGCTAACAGTCGAGGCAACTATTAAGCTTTGCAAAGCTCGATTGAACGGTCATTTCTTGCCATCTTCAAGTTATGTTTGCCTCACAGGCAACATGAAATAGCTTCTATTATACGGGAAGTAAAGCGCATAACAAGGTAATTTTAGGAGACTTGTAAGAGCTTGTTTTAATTTAACTACTCTTCTGCAAAATGCGTTCGAGTTGTTCTTTAAATCCAGAAACATGTAATTACTACATGCTTGTATTTCAACACTTTCTTTTTAAGGTATAGGGATTTTGTGCAAGACTAACTCAAGTCGTCGTAGTCATCAAGAATAAGCACACAGCTCACGAGAGAGAGAGAGTGATTTTTAAGTTGGCCGAAAATACAAATGGTGGTTTTTCCTTCTCTTCCAATGTTAGTGTTGAATCAGTTGGTCTCATGTGATAAAATGCAGACGGACTCTCTTATGAGAATCCAGGAAATGGACACTTTAAATGCGCAAACATTAGGTAGCACAATAATTTCTTTATGCATAGTTGATTGATTAGCTTTCACTATTATTCTTTTCTAATTCCAATGTTAGTGTTAAAAATTTTCACTTGAAATTACGGTCTTAGGGTCTTTTAGGTTGGGATTTTTTTTTTTTGGTTTTTTTGTTTTGTTTTGGGGGATATTTGGTCAGCTTCAAAATTCCATTTACCTAGAAGAGAAGTTACATTATCCTCACGTTCCTAACAGATATGATATGAGTTGGGATATAGTACTATAAGAAAAATGAGCCTGAAATATATTATTGCACACCATATGTAACAAAATACTCGATGTAACTTCAGAACAATGAAATTATTGATCAGAATGCAGGACTTATCCTGGGCACGACAATGTGATATCGCATTTGTTACTGCCCCGTATACATCATACGTTACCGCATCAAGAGAACAAATTTTCAAGGGACAAAAATAGACTGCTTCAATTATTTTTGTTGGGTCAGGTTGGATTTGATTTGACAGTGGAACTGTACCACATTTTATGGTTTGCAAACTTTCATTTTTTTTTTCCTTTCTACGTTCTTTCTTGACATGGATTGCGATTTTGTTGTGTTAATGCCCTTGCGTGCTTTCTTTGTATCGTTGTTAAGACGTCCACGCCTTAATATTTTGTCCCAATGCCCTTGCGTGGTTGTGAGAAGGGCAAAGGATAAGTCTGTAACTTTGATTGTGCTAATCCAGACGTGCGAAGAGACAAGCAGCTATTTTTTCTTTTCTTATTTATCTTTGGGGTCAAAACGGTTGTCAGAAAAAAACGTTCAGGACTGATTTTATTCAAAAGATGTAAGTTCATTTGTCCAGTACGTAATTCATTTTCAACAACTTATAAATATAGAACAAAATTTTGTGGTCTTCATACATGATGTTAAAATCAATATATAAGATATAATTTAGGTCCTTTTTTTAAACCAAATTATTGACTATCAACCCGTAGCAATGGTTGTTACTTGCAACCGTTCTTGCTCCTGACACATGATTGACATAATCCAGTATTTTTCTGTCCATTCCAACTTTGTGCAGTATGTGATGTGCATCTGCCTACATATACATACATACATATATGTATAAAATCCTCCAGTGTTGTCATAAGAGTGGTTCACACAGTAGATGCTTTTTATTACTTCCAAATTCAAGGTGACAACAGATCCTGCTCCTCTATGATAATGCTCTGCAGAGCTGCACTGCATCTGGCCCCTAGGTTAACAAATTTACTATCGAAGCTTGCAGGATTCATTAGCAATTCCTGCATTAAGGCTTTCACACACGGTAAGTAAAGCGCACAAGGGTAATATACAATTTTGTAGGTCTTGAGGAATCCCTACAGCTTTTTGGCAGCAAAACGCTTAACACTCAGTTATGACATACTTGCACCTTTCCTTTTTCTTTTTTTTTACCCCTAGTACTTTAAAATCCAAATGTGAGATAAATTCCCACGAGCAGCAAGTCACCAGCCACATCTGGATGCTCCTGAGACGATAAAGTCCACAACTAAGGGTGCGAGATTTTGTTTGCATATGAGGTATCCATCACCTGGATGCAAAGCATGCAACCATCCAATATAATGTGGGAAGTAAGCTACACTGGCTTATTGCTGAGGTGCGGCTTCTATACTACTTGCAGGATGTGCACGTCTAAAGAATGATGGAAAGAAAGCAGGCAAGGGTATTAACCAAACAAAATCTCAATCAGTGTCAAGAAAGATCGCATGGAAGTAAAAATGAACATTTGCAAACTGTAATTTGGGGTACAGTTCCATTGTAAAACCCAACCTGACCCAAGAGAACAAGGAATACACCAAGCTTGCTCATGCAAGATACCGGTACAATCTTCTATCTGAACTATCCCTCTCCAAAAAATCACGCTCAATGAGGGATTCAATTCGTTTCTTTATTTCTCCGGGATTGGCCAGAAAACGAGATTGCAACTGCTTGGTCACCTCTGCGATAATGTTGTTATGATCCAACACCCTCCGGGATTTCATGATTCTAACTATAGCAGCCTCAATCTGGGGCTTCCTGTCCTCTTCAACCCTCTGCCGCGTCTCCTGTTTTTCAGGCTCAGATTCCTTCTGTGCAACTACAGTTCCTATCTTCACTTTGTAGAACTTGCTTGTAAACTTATCATTGACCAAAAAAGCATCTTCTTCTCCAATTTCTTTGCTCATTGGCTCTTTCCGAAGAACATTCTTCCCCTTGACACAAGCCAGGGACTGCAAGCATCTTCTCAAATCAGATGAAGGAATCTCAGTTGCCTGCTCAATTTCCTTGTAGCTGAGCCTATCAGCAGTGTTAAATAGCATGAGGACGCACATCTGGTAAGTGGACACATTCAGCTCATGCTTTTGCCCTTTTCCAAAGATTGCTTTCAGATCAGCAGTGCCCATGTTTGTTTGCCAGGAGAGCCTCCGACCTGTATGCGTCCCAAGATAATATGAACGGAACTTTTCACAAAGAGCAGACATTTCAGCAGGCAGATTGCAAGTGATACTAGGTTGTGTCGGCCAGGACCCTGTTGTCAGAACCTGGACCACCAGTGTGGGACTATCACCTAACTCAGCAGCATACGCAGCATAAAACCCTTGCATAGTATCCTTAGATGTTCTCATGTCGGTGAACATACCCTCTAACTTTGAAGTAAACTGATACCCACATTCCGTCTTCAACTTGATGATCAGACTTTTCTCAGCATCATCAGAAACTGTTTTTGCTGATAGGAGTCGTTTTGCCAGATGCTGTTTGTAGTATTTCTCAAAGACATCCTTCTCCTGCAAATACCGGAAAAGCATCATAACCTTGTCAAGAATAGTCTCAACATCTTCCTCACTGACTCCCTTCAGACCTTTCCGCAGTTTCTCGTCCACAAACAAAGAAATGAATTCCGGAGAACGAGGATTAAGATTAATGAAGTACTCAAAGGAGGAGTTCAAGGCATTCTGGAATGTTTTGTCATTGCTAAAAGCCAAATTTATGATTTTATCATACTTATCTTTCTCATTCAAGAGGCACTGGACAAATTCCACAGGATCCTTCAACTTCTCAGCATCAGTAACAAGCTGCTTACCAGTTTCTCTTAAATGCGAAGTCATAACGTCTCTTATTGTTGAAAGACCATTAGGGACCCGGCGGAATAAGTTGTACATCCTCCCCATATCTTCATACTTGTCATCAATTAGCATATTCACCAAGCCTGAATTATCCATGTGAACTAGTCGAAGCATGTGGCTCGCGATCATCTCCTTCTCCACAACATTGGTAATCTTAGTTTCACTCTTTGAATCCAAGTACTGTGAGACCCTCTCTATCTCTTCGTTTAGACGTCTTTCAGCTTTCTTAAGATAGTCTCCACAATCACAACACTCGATGAACTCCTGTGATTCTGCCCTGTAAAAATCAGCTGAAACTTCAAGAAAATGTTTCTCAAAGTCTTCCTGATACACTGAAGGTCCCAAGTCCATTAGCATCTTAATTATATTTCTCATCAGCCCCCTGTTGATGACTTCACCAGTCCTTTCTTTTTGTATGAGTTCAAGAAGTGTATCCAGAAGCCTAGTCTGTATCTTACTTGAATGTATCACATTGTCCCTCCAAAGATTTAGTCCAAGCTCATGAACAGGGGTTTTACGATTACTGGGAATGAAAGTCCGGTCCATGTACATCAATATGTCACGGATCATCTGCAATGCCTTGTTATGATCATTCCATTTCCTATTAAGCTCTTCCAGGAACAAATCACCTTGGGCCGCCTCTATGGTTTTTGCCATCTCTTGTAGGTGAAGAGTCATTGTCATTACAAGGCCTGAGTACAGCTTCTCACCAAATTTATGCAACACCATGTTGTAAGCATTTCTGGAGTAATTCAAATTAGACATCAGAAATTAGAAGGAATTTACCATACAACAAACATTTATACCAATGTGCTAAACAAAGACTTCTCAACATGTGAAATGAAACTGAGAAAAACCAAAAAGCTAATTGAAACCAACCATAGGATCTCTAGATCTATGGGTCCAGGGATACTGAAATTCGCTGTTCTTTCCCCAGAATAGTGTAGGTTTGAGTCACAGAAACATTAATATAAGGGCAACATTGATATCAAATATTATTTCTGTGGCGAGGTACAAATTCCTTAGCAAACCAGCTCTGAAACATTTCAACCATAATGTGCAAAGATGACATCCCATATTAAGCTTTTTATATGCAGGACCCGGTCTACTTCCGTGCAAAATAATTGGGAAAAAAGTTCTTAAACCCTAATAACTTAGAGAAGCTAAAAGTTGATTAGATATGCATTCAGGCAGTTCCACAGGAAGATCATATCCACTTACTAAGATTTTGTTCTGTTATTCCTTTCCTGAATTTTTTGAGAAGACTAACAACGTCAGCTTGCAACTTTCTTTTAAAAAAAAAAAGAGGAAGATGAAAACAAAAATTCACTTCTTAAGGTTAAACAATATAATTGATAATGAAACCTTATACATTTATTCCAAGGACAGAACTATGTAATGCTACTGGAGTATAAACATTTCCCACAGTGAGCAGTCAAAAGCAGTACTTTCCAAAAACAACCAGTGTCTCATATCCAAGTGCTAAAATCAGCTAAGTAGCCAGCACATGGTAGCAACACTTCAGACTTCTCAAAACCACATAAGGCCTAGAAATAGAAGATTTGATCCTGTTATGTAGCGACGACAAAAATAATCATCACAAACAATCATTGTCTGTCAATGCAATGAGAAGCCGACGACATGAGCTGCACTTGAATTTAATTACAATACCACGTCATTCTTACACGTGACAGCTGAAGCGGGAAATAAAACAAAATAGACGGCAAATGTGACCTTGCAAAAAGGCATCCCACCTCATTAATAGCTCCCAACAATAACGCCAATATTACGAAAGCACAAAAAAAGGTGTAGGAGTGGCTAAGGCAAATCAATTGATTTGAATGAGAAACCCCTAGAATCTCAGAATTTCATTGTACGCGTGTAAAATAACAAAATACCACAAAATCCATGGTCATAGTATTGACAATTGCATTCATTTAACTTTTCATAACGAGATTGACACAAAACTACTTTCTTCATAATTTCACAGAAAAAGTGTCCATCAAATGACTACAACCAATAATTAACTTCCACAACGGAATCAAATATTCGTCTCAGCTAAATAACCGACAAAACAATGATATAAACACAACATGGTCGTTGACAAATGTCATTTTGCTTGTTGTCCACAAAGGAATGTACCAAGCTATCAGAAAAGAGAGCTAAAAGTCATGCTGCAGTAACATTCTCCTTCCCGTTTCCATTTCAGTGAAAGTAAGCATCAAAGAGGGAGAAATCAAATTCCAAATGCCTCAGAAACCATGCACCAAACTGAGTAATTATCAACCTATTCCATCCCCAAAAAAAGAAAAAATCGCATCTCAAGCAATACCTAGACTCCAGAAATAACTACCCCCACAATACATCTCCATTTACAGACTCAGTCCAGTCCAGCTAATACTGCGCAACAAAAACTATTCGACACAACAACACCACAGAGTTTAAGCACAAACACACAGGAAGGGAGAAACTGCAAAAACTCAGAATGAATTACAAAATCATCATAGTACAAGATAAAATTAACATCTAAATTCAACTGAACTTCAATCAGTAAGTAACAGAGGCAAATATCACCTAGATTAAAAAAAAATGAACAAACTGAACAAATTCGAAGAAAAATTAGAAAAAAAATGAAAAAGAGATAAACCTATAAAGCTCTTCGAAGCTGAGGCCGCTAGCGTTATGATTGTAAATCTCGGTAATTGCATGCTCCAGAATCTTCCAAGTCTTGTCAGCGTATTTCGGATCCACCACCACTTTGTGCTTGAACGCCTCTATCTGGAAATTCCTCTTCTTCTGATTACTGCTATTCATCTTTCCCCAACCTAATTGAAATCCCTCCGCCTCTGTCAATCTAATTTTTTTTATACAGTTATATACAGATACCTAAGGAAAATAAAAACCAGATGAAAAAAAAAAAAGAAGAAGAAGAAGAAAAAAAATCGAATCGAAGTTGAACGAATTCAGAATCGAAGAGAAAAGAACAGAAGGATCTTAGGTCGTTCGTTCTAAGGGATTAAACAGATCGAACGGCTGAGAAAAGTTTTGATAACTAAATTTGGAGATTATTATTTGGGTGAGGGGGAAAGGATTTTTCCAGGGTTTGGGAATTGAAATGGGGAGAAGCGGAGGAGGGGAAAGAATTTGGGGCCAAAAAAACCGAAATGAAAATCTTTGGATGAAGTGTATTTATGGTTTTTCTGTTTCTTTCTTTTTTTTTTTCTTTTTTTTTCCTCTGGGTTGGGGGGAGGTGGGGCTGGTGGGTCCTGCCTCGGGATGAGATTTTGGGAAGGAAAGGAAACGAAAGAAGGGAGGCGAAGAATCTTTTTAACTTACTGGACTCAATTTGTGTTTCGAGGACAGAAAAGGAAAAAGGAAGACAAATAATAAAGGAGGGGAATTAATTATACCAGCAGAACGTAAAGGAAATTAGAAGGATTTAGCAAGAGGAGTAATGTTGCGTTTGATAAAATTAAAATTTGAAATTTAAATTCATCAATTGATTGAATTGTTAAATTTAAAATCTAATGCAGTTGAATATATTACATTTGAAAAATAGATAGCTTATCATTTATTTTTGAAAACAAATTTTGCATAAAAAATTCAGTAATACTTAATTAATTTAGATATTCTATATTAGCTGTCGGATGCGTCTAAATGTATTAAAATCTAAATCCATTAAAATTAAGTACTGAAATAAATTATCCAACGGTGTCTAAGAAAAATAATTTCCCTTAATTTTTTTATTCTTGTGGTGTCTTGTTTTGCTTGCTGGGTTGGATTTGGTTGGGTTTGTGAATCGGAGGAAGGAAAAGAAATGCTGGATGATTTTTCAGTGGTATTGTTGGCTGGGTTGGTTTTACACGAGTCAATTAAGCAGAGCATGCTTGGAGGCCGACCAAAAAGAAACAATTAAATGGATTTGCGTCCCTGGAGCGTGTGGACTTTGGACTTTTTATTTTTCTTTTGGGGGGTTTCCCAGCTTGTGGATGGAGGAGCAGAGAAAATATCTTGAAGAGCCCAAAATGGTTATCTTTAATTATTTATCCATAATTTCGCATTAAAGTGCTAACTGTTACTGCTTATTATCCACTTTTTCTTGTCTTTGTCCACAACAAAGAAAAAAGGGAAAAAAAAAATTTCTTTCTTTAGTTTTAAGATTTTATAAAATACTTTTCCAAAAAACGACCTAGAAAGGTTTTGCAAGCTTCATATCTATCCGAAAGAGTTCGTTAAATGAAGGGGAAAAAGGTGTGCAAAGTATTTTACATGAATTCACCTTTTTTTTTTCTTTTCCATAATCATTCCGACATATAAAAATTTTGTAATGAAACTTCTAAAATGTTCTAACATTTTTGGTGTTTCCCCTCTCCACAAATATTAGTATTTACTATTTAGTTTCCCCTCTCTACTAAGTATTATTGTTGATGGACTATTTTGGTCCTTCAAGTACTCAACAAAGTAATATTAATTACCTATCGTTTAAAAGTTTTCACCAATTTGATTCCTTTCATTTCTACAACAACCAACCTGACCCCTTTAAGTGCCCCATTAATATACAACAAATATGCTAATCAATTTGTACATTTCTATCAAGCATCCCCAATCAATGAAACTCAGGTCAAATTAAAGATTTAATTCTCCACGGATTAATCTTTTTTTTTTTTAGGTTCTACGACTAGATGTTGTATCTTACATAAGGGATAGTAGAACTTTTTTTTTTTTCCAACAACAATACAATGTTTGGAATACGAATTCCACCCATTTATTTCGGTTTTGAAAAACTTATAATGAGGGCATGAAACAACCACTCAGTTTGCTGCTTTCTTAAGCTTAAGGCTTGCAGATAATTTCACCCATTTAAGGCTTGCAGATAAATTAGAACAAACATTGCAATTAGAGGCTATTCAAATAAAAAGTACTACCAATATATTTGAAGAAATTAAATTAAAATTATGAAAAAGCTATACAGAAAACCAATTAAAATTTTGGGACAAAAATAATGAGTTTGCTGAAATATAACTTAAAGATGAGAACAAAGAAATAAGAGTTAGACCAATGAGATATAATTACATAATAGATAAAGAAGAATTTAAAAAACAAATTAAAGAATCGTTAGAAATGAAATTAGTAAGAGGAAGTAATTCTCCTCATGCTGAAATAGTTAGAAATAAACCAAGAATGGTAGTTAATTATAAAAAACTGAATAGTGAGACCATTTTTGAAGGAATTTTCCTACCACATAAACAAACTCTAATAAATATGAGTAAATAAAAGAAAATATACTCTAAATTTGTCCTATCTTCAAAAGTAGGAGTTGTCATGTATACAGCATTGATAGCTCCAAAGTCGAACCATTTCTTGACAACCACTTCTTGACAAAGTTAGGGTTACATTCCTGCACACAATTTATTCTAGGATAGATTCCTGTAAAGATAACACAAACCACGCCTTAGTTTTTAGATTTATAAAGCACCTGCGGTAGGCATTCTCGCCTTCATTCATATTTCTAAGAGAAGACAGGTAAATAAATAGCATGAAAATTTTAAAAATAACAAATTGGGGTACTTAGAGATTCCTCAACTATCAAGTTAAAAAGCAAAATAAACTATTCTTGAAGTGCAGAGTATAGCAATCTCAAGTAAAATCTTAATGCAAAAATCCCTTATCAACTTAAATTTAACTAATGAAGATCCTAATAGTTACTAATTAAACTAGGCACTACTCTTCCCTACTTTGCTTGTGAGCAAATTTTTCAAAGTCTCGTCTCCTAGCTGCACCTTTGCTCTTAACTCTTGAACCTGGGCTCTCAAAATTCTATTCTCACCAGCTTCCTTATTAGACAAAGTCTCCATCTCTGTAAGTCGCATTACCAGGGAAGACTGCTCTTCCTTTAATTCAGAAACTTGTGCCTCCAGCTGAGCCTTCTCTGCCTCTTTCTTTTCTCTCGAGAGCTTAGCTAAAGTGGTATTACGCGACTTTCTTATTGCATGCGTAGCATCTGGTGCAGCAGAATTGTGGTGGACTGAACCCATATTCGGATGGCCTGCATGCAACTTTTCTTGATGATTATCACCTTCGTCCGAATTTGAGTTCGGCAACACCATGACATCCTGTACCATCATTTAATTACTAAATCAATGTAGTATTCAATCTACCATTCAAACAAAAAGAGAGAGAGAAAGAGAAGAGATGCAAATGATGAAAATAATGTTCAACCATTTTTGAAACCCTAAATACTTCTTACTTCGTTTGTTTATGCATATACATAAAAAAAAAATTTATTTACTTCTTTTTGGTTTGTCTTTTAGAAAGAAAAAATAAATAAATAAAAGACTACACCCAAACAAAATATAAAGAAATCAAGAAACCATGTACACAAGAATTGCAAGATGCACCATACCAGACCTTCGATCCAGGCAACCCTAAGCAGCTGTCTCGGTCCCATAAACATATTAACAGATACAATATAAAAGTATTAATTAATGACCTTTAGCATAAATTGATTTCCATATTTGTCAAGTCATCATTGTCTACCAAAAAACTCAACTAGGCAAAACATAAAAACATGTAGTAACCAAAAAAAGAAACAAAAAAGTGAAGCAAACCACAACCCGTCTAACTTTGATCAGTAAAATGGGGATTGCATCTGTTGGCTAGTTGCTCGTTACAGTTAGACTACTAACCAACTTTGCCAGTATTAGGGCCTGTTCTAGATTGATTATTTTAATGGATTATAGATTTTGATTATCAGTTTTTGTAATGTTTTTTCGATTACTTTTATACTCTAACTTTAACTATAATTTTTTTTATAGAGTAAAAAAGTTAAAATATATAATCACTCCAAGAGTAACTTTTGTTGATTCTGATTATAGTCAACCTTTAATAAATTAGATTTTGTAGAATTTAAAACAACCAAAAACAAAACCTTAGTAAGACTAATGCTCATAACGGTCTTGAATAGCACCCCACTTGACGCCCACCCTCCATGAAATCTAAAATGTACTCTCTTTTGTGACTAAATCTTATAAAAATAGATTTTTTTTCATGATTTGCAAGTACTAACAAAAAGGATATTGGATAGAGTGGATCATCAAGCAAGTACTTACTGATGGCAACTGAGGAGTGAGAGAAAGTGGTGATTCTTGTGTCGATACATTAACTGATTGATCAATTCCTTCGAATAACTTGTCAAACTCTGGATCACCCAATTCAATTGATTTTTGCAACATGGGAAGCGACCCTGTTTTCTCTAACTCGGCTGAACCATTATTCAAGAAATAATCAAATCCAAAATCATATTCGTTTGACATCTGATGATGGAACCCTGGGTCCTTGAATATATCTTCATTCAAGTAACCACCAAATTCGACATAATCTTCTTCGTCTGGCATCTGGAACTCGAGTGAATCTTCATTGAAAAACATTAAATCCTGACATCTTATGATAGAGGGATAGAGGGGGAAAACAATAGATCTCAAATTTGGTGGATTAAAGGGATTATGGTTTGCAACATCACGTTGGAACCATATTATATAGTGTAGCTTATATGTTTACGTGATCCTAAAATTGACAAGTTATGACCTTTCCATTTTACAAAATTTGGAAGTTAACTAATTTAACTATAAAGAAACATAAAGGAAACAAAAAGAATTAAGTAACTTGACAAGATTGTACACCACGTTGGAATTTGAAGAAAATATTGATTCCTAAATTGGTAGTTATGAACTTTCCATTTTACAAAATTTGGAAGTTAACTTATTTAACTGTAAAGAAACATAAAGGAAACAAAAGAATTAAGTAACTTGATAAGATTGTACACCACGTAAGAATTAGAAGAAAAAAATTGATTCCTAAATCGGTTCCTAATTAGCAGGCATGATTGACTCCAACTCCAAAAATAATTGCTTATTCTTTCCTTAAAATAAATACTGAACAAGGCCTTGCCTCTCCCTCTGAGGACAAATTCCTTAACTTTGAAGGTTGATTTTTCCTTCCTTCCTTTTTTTTTTTTTTTTTGGTTTTTTGAGGAGGCCTTCAAAAAATGACTGTTCTCAATTATTATGAATTCAGACCTGTTAAATATTTTTCATACCCGTTATTGTAACAAGGATTAATCCATTTTAATTTTCATATCAAAAGGCTTGAAAGTTGCATCAACAACATTCAAACTGGGCTCAGAGAAAAATTGGGTTGAGTTGGGAACATGAGATTATAATCACAAATCGGACCAATTCTGGTGGGCTAGTGCAAGCCCAAACTCTGAGCTTGGCCATTGCTACAGCCTGTTGAGTAGCTCTTCACTTCCATCCACTCCGCTTAATCTGTAAGCTGCTGAGTGCGTCATTCTCAAGCTGACAGCTAATCAGTAGTAGCGTATAAACAATCCCATAATCAGCTGGAAAAAAAAAAAAAAAAAACTGAAGAGCACCAGACACTTCTTCCACCTTCCTCGAGTCAACTTTATAGCACATCACCACTAGTTCTGTAATTTCTCCTTCAATCTTCGGCAAAACGGCAATTTTCTTTTCTCCGGTCCTCATCTTCCATGTTATTTTCGTCGGTCATTCAAATTTTCCTCTAATTTTCTCCCGCAGCAATTAAAAAAAAAAATGCCTGAGGATATATCTGCTGAACGTCCTTTGTTCGGTGGCGCCATTTCCAGTACTTTCCCTCTTCGATTTCAGGTTAATTAAATAATTTCACTTTTTTTTTTTTTGGGTTTACACTTCTTCTTTTAAATTTTGATTCGAGTATCTGTTTAAACATTTTTAATTTCTTGCGGGTAAATTGATCTTAGGATGTGAGCAACATTCGGCAAGTACCTGATCATCAGGTTAGTTAAACTGAATCCTCTTTTTTTTTTTTTAAATGAATAAACTGATTTTGTTCGAACTCTCTTGATTTTTGTATTGCCTGAATTGCTGAGTTAAAATGGTGTGATTAAAAGGAGGTCTTTGTGGACCCTGCACGAGATGAGAGCTTGATTTTTGAGCTTCTGGACTTTAAGGCTGGCGTGGCTGACAATGCAAGTGCCACGTGGTTCCTGCAAGACCTTGCCGCTGAACAAAATGCCGAGGGAGCTACGGTAATGGCAAACTGTCCCCTTCTTTTCTTTTGTGTGTGTGTGTGTTTTTCGCCCACCGCCGGTAGTCCTTTAATTTCCTCTCTGCTTCTTCGTTATGTTGAAAGACTTACTTCCCAAAGATTTTAAGGATTAGAGTTTCTGATGCCCTTTCATCGTTTCCTCGGCTTGTTACAGTGATTTCCTTTCCACAATCCTACGTTTGTTGCTGTCAGTCCCATTTATTGAATCAGTTGTCTACAAAAATTTCTGATTTTGCTGCTTTTCTCCACATCTCGTATTTAATCGTAGTTTATAAAATTGGCTTACCTGTGGTTGTCATAGATTTTCACCGCCAATGGCGGGATGAACTTGCGTTGTGACTTGTGAGTTAAGCCTCATTGTGCCAGGGTATGCATTTCATTTAACCTCCTACAAGTAACATTCTGCTCTATAGAACTCTTGGGAATTTTTTTTCCGGTCTGGACCCAACATATGGATTACAGATCCTGATCTATTGATAGTTTCATGAGAAGAAAATGGTTGTTATTGGGACCTGTAAAATGTAATTTCTCTTTGATTCATGTGTGCATTCATTTCTCAATGTACTTGGATATGTAGATGTTTATCAAAATTTGTAGATATGCCCCGTAATGTTTGTTAAGATTGGTTAGTTAAGCTGGAGTCAGATATATCAGCAACAGTAGCTTTACAATGGTTTAATTAGCTTCACTTGTGTTTATTGTTTAATTTACTAAATTTTGTTTCTATATAGAGCATAATGATACCATAAACTAAGCTTCTATCATCATAATTTCATCCATGAAAAATGCTTTTGGGTGATTTTTTTGACAAGCAGAACATAGATGTTTTCAGTTTTGGCTTCGCTTTCATGACATAGTGGGGCTCTTAGCAAATTTCATGAACATCAGATCAGCATTTTACATGAGCATTGGCTGTCAGTTCAACATTATGTTGTGCATTCTTGAAAATGCCATTTTAAGTTTCTAGAGTTTTTGAGCTGCAATGATACCCCACCCACTTGGAAGACCAAAGTAGGTGATGGGAAAGTAACTAGACAAGAACCAAATTCACTTGTAGACCAATTAATTCGAGCTTCATTGTGCCATGCAAAAATTTTGTCAGAATTCATCGTTCCTTTAATCGTGCAGAATATTATGATTCGGCCCATGAAATAAAAAGCTGATGCTCATTATTCTGGTAACTTGTTTCAGGTGATTGAGCAGTCAGGTGTTTTTCAAGCTGATGGATTGCAGTTTGGAGATATGCCCACTCTCATTTCTACTGCTGTTGGCCAAATGGTATGCTCTTCTCCAGATGCAATGGATGTGCTAGTACCCAGTTTCCATGCATTTTTCCCTCTTATTTGTCACATACAACAGTATTGAACAGTATTGAATGGTATGCTGGCACAGGCTTCTCAACTCAAGTTTAAATCAAGTATCTGGAGTGAAAATGTGTGTGGACCAGCTTCTTATGTTTGTTTACTCTCTCACATATTGTGCTTGCTGTTGACTTGTAGGCCATTTCTAAGGGAAGGCAAGGCAGGGAAGCGCAAAACTTAGTAAAGGTACGTTTGCACACTGATTTTTAGGAGTGCCATGCCTAATAGCGTGGTCTAAGAAGTGGAAACTGACAATTTGAATTTTTCCAGGTGCATTTGGCAAATTTGCGCCTCAAGGGAGTTGAAACAGATGTTCTAATCACAGCCTATGAGCCTATAGTCATAAAGTAAGTTACAGGACATGTTACTCATATCAAAACTTACGAGCTCCCATATCACCGGGCTGCCCTCTATCAATATATGGTTGGTCTTCAATTAATGCATCCTTCTCCTCAATCAACCGGGCTGCCCTGTAGTAACCTCTCGAATTTCATGTAGTTCAACTACTATTGAATTTGAATATGTTAGTTCCCGGCTTATGGAGGGAGTTTTTCTTGCTTTTATGGTGTGCTTTCTCTGGCTAACTATTATGGACTCTGCTTTTATGCTCTGCACTGCTGCTGATGCATCATTTTTTTTTCCCTTTTCTCTCTTTCTTTTCCATTTGCTTTTGTAAACGTAGTCCCTTGAGTGAAAGTGCTAGAGCTGTTGGGGCTGGTGTTGCTGTTCCTGCCGCACAGTCTGGATGCATGCCAATGAATGAGGTTTTTCAACTTGCTGCCACAAGTTTTAAGGTGAATGATTGGAGCCTCTTTGGTGCTGCTTCTTGAGAAGTTCTTGGAGGGTCGGTAATAGTTCCAAAAGGAATGTCATGCAGATTCTAGCCTTTACCGCGAAATGAATCAAATTGCTTTTTTGGCAGTGCAGGAAACTTGCTTGTGCTCATCTCTTTATGTCTTGTCTGACCATTCAAATACGAGTACTAGGTGAATGTTAGTCTCAGTAGGCTTTGTTGTAGCCAGAAATCAATTCGGCAGCGATTGACTAATTGTTTTACCTTTTGCCGTTGCAATTTTTAGTGCCACATTCAGATCTTCGAATTCGTGCAGGATGTACATGCTAATCAGTTCATTGCACGCATTCCGAGGGAAAAAAAAAGTGGTGATTAGAAGAAACAAATCTAGTTGCGCATCTTCATTGCCTCTTGTGAAGTCTCATGGCATCATTATTATATGATGTACTTTTTTGGTTTGGACTTATTTTACCCAAAAGAAAAAAACTGATGGCAAGCATAATGCTTCATGCTCGCCGTAGTGCAACAAACAGAACAGAGCTTTAGAGTATAAAGATCTCCTGAGATTATTGTTGTCCTTAGGATGTGAAAAAAGAGATAAGGAACGGCAAAAGGAACAAGAAAAAGAAGGAAAAGTGAGGTCAATATTGTTCTAGAAAGGTTAAAAACCTTGACTAGATCTCTACAAGGTTGCTAGGGGAGAAAATAGAACGTAAAAGAAAGACTAGTTTTTGATGACTAGATGATGACCATTGTGATATTGGCATCCCTTCAAAAGAGTGTAATGGGCATGGACCCAGTTGGAGAAATGATTCGTTCGATATACTTTTGTACACCCGTCAAATGTTATATCACCATCAACAAAAAGTTTAGCAGGATGGAGAAATCGTGAAATATGCCATTGCCGTCCTTTTCTTTCGCCTGCAAAGTTGAGGAAATTCTCACACAGTGAATTCGACTTTTTCTCCTCCAATACATGGATCTGATGGAAAAGTAGAAGACAAAGCAAAGGAGACACAAAATCCACTGTATGTGTCATTTTTCAATTCAAATGCAAGAATTCTAAGTGATGGGAATTTCTGAAGAGAGCAATCTGTCTAGACTGGCAACCAGTAAAAATGACCCCAAAAAGCTAATTAGATGCGGCTTTCATATCTCTGGTAGATTTTTTGGTTGCAGGCATGGAGCCCAAGGAAAATGAGAATACTGTTGAAATCCTATAGTATCATTTCAATTATAGCAAGTGGGTCATGCTCCTGCCAGTTTTAGGGATGAAAAAAACTTAAACTACCCCGATTTAACTTCTGTCAATTTCACAGAATTGATAATTATCGCCTAAAATATTCGATCAGTAAAAAGAGGGCACAGTACAGTCTTCATCCGGCAGATCATATTTTCGCTGCCTGGCTGAGTTGTTGATTCTTTTACAGTTGTAAGTATCATTCAACAGCATGCAACTGCCCCCATCATAATGTTGCTCGTACAATAATTTCCTTCCCGTTTATACTCTGCAGTGTACTGTACAGCCTAAAGATAGCGACATATAATATTTCCAATTTTCCAAAATTACATCCAACTTTGGCACGTAAACTACTTAATTATGGACTACTTTAGTGTACTATAAATCTTTCATTTATTAGGTCGATGTCGATCCAAGAACTGCGCATGGAATTTACTGATTAATGGTGGCTTGGATGTCCGCAAACGCAGAGACTTCGTTCCACAAAAAGCATCATGTATTACAAAATAGCAGCATGGATTAATTCCTGCCTACAAATTCTGACCTTCCGCCAAAGAATTACTTTACACTAAATTTGCTAACGCAAGTCGGTTCAATTGGTAAGAACAGATCACTTCTTTACAAACGATTGTATGCTCAAATCTTGCTCCCTATGTGGAGGCTATGCAAGTGAATGATTTGTAAAATTCTCTGTAAACGATCTATGATCCGGAGCATATCTTATCCTGAGGAGGTGATCGAAATTAAATCCATCAATATTTTTTTTATATCTTAAAAAAAAAAGAAGAAGAAAACTACACATCAATTTTGGTCATAATCTTGTGGACCAAACATTAGAACACCTACAGCACCCTTAAAAGAGGAATAAAAAAACATTGGGACACCTAGATTGCTAATTGCTACGTTATATTTGACGCGACTGCATAAATTTCTTCAAAAAAAGCCGGAGTCCCATTTATTGTATGGCTACGCAGCAAGTCAGCAATCGGCGCAACGAAAAACTTTATCAAAGCCAGTTGGAAAAATTCAAAGTAACTATACCCGATTGGGACAGCCATATCCAAGTTCCATGCATGTTCTGACTTTGCCGACTAATTTTTGCCAGAAAAAAGTAGATTGAAATATCTGCAAAGATCGAAGTAACGATAGACAATATGCCCCTTTATCGCTCAAACTGTCAAATTCAGGTGATAAGAACATTAGTGCTCTAGAGTGGTTCGAGTAAACCACTTTCAGCAAAGAAAGAGATAAATGTGGCAACTGGCAGAGGGACAATCATTGGGAGCGTAGAAACTAAACCAGATGAAATTAACTATATTAATTTGCTCTGTAAATGAATTAAGTTCTAGTTGTACCCTCATAAACTTTAGAGACATCTCCCAAAGAAAAAGTTTATTAAAACTACAGAAGTGCCGGTCTAGCATAACTTTCCTTTCACCCTTAGCCCAGAAAACAACCATTCTCTTTTTTCCAGCTTCAATTTTTATTCAAAGGCTGTGCAGTAGAACATGGAGAAACTCCACTCAATAATTGAACTGATGATGATATATGGGATGCATTCCATCAAGTGGATGTTCTTGAATTTGAAGCATTATTGCAGCTGTTGAAGTCTTGAAGATAACGAACTGACAAGGTTGAAGAATGTTCTTTAGCGTTGCGTTATGGACATGGCGGACTTGCTATGCTGACCTTGACGTCTGTGAATGTGAACCAGACAAGACTAGCAGCAACCTTAATTATTTCATCATGGACATGGAAAAACAATTGTCTCTGTCTTTTTACTAGGATTAAAACTAGCAATTTCTTTTCTTTATTCGTATACGCCAATTGTAATATTTTTTTTAATATGCAAGGTTGCTCAAGAATAGATAAGTAGGAGGGTTATTTGGGATAATTTTTTGGAAAAAAAAAATTACTACACCACTTTTTTCGATGCGATGCATGTGAGATGAAAAAAATAGTTGAAAAATGTGTTTATAATGTAAGTAGATAAACACACACTAAATCTGCACAAGTTTTGATGGCTTTTCATAATATAAAATATTTTGAACTAGCATTAAATAGTTCTTTTAAAGAAACCATATATTGAAATTGGTTAGTAAATATATAAGGACAAGTACAAACTTTCAATATTTAACTATAAAAATATTCTCATTTATATTTAATATTTTTCGGGTTGTTTTTCAAAAACACTATTGTAGCATTTGGGATGTGAAAAACAATTACTGTACCTGTTTTTGAGGTGTTTTTGTAAAAATTTTTGGGGTACTTTTAAGATTAAAAATTTATTTGTGGTATTTTTTGGGCATTTTTAAAATTAAAAATTTATTTGGGATAATTTTTGGCACATTTTTAAAATTAAAATTTATTTAGGGTATTTTTAAAATTAAAATTTTATTTGGGGCAATTTTTGGGGTATTTTTAAAATTAAAATTTATTTGGTGAGTGATGGTGGTGGGGATGAGTTAATTTTTAAAAAAATACCACAAATAAATTATTCTAAAAATACCTCAAATAAAATTTTAATTTTAAAATGCCCTAAAAATACATCAAATAAATTTTTAATTTTAAAAATATCCTAAAAATTAACCTAAATAAATTTTTAATTTTAAAAATACCCAAAAAATTACCCCAAATAAATTTTTAGTTTTAAAAATGCCCTAAAATATATACCAAATAAATTTTTAATTTTAAAAATGCTGTCAAAAATTACCCCAAATAAGCTTTTAATTTAAAAAATGCCTCAAGAAACTCCAAATCAATTTTTAATTTTAAAAATTCCCCAAAAAATTACCCCAAATAAATTTTTAATTTTAGAAATGCTCCAAAAAATGCCCCAAATAAATTTTTAATTTTAAAAATACCCCAAAATTATCCCAAATTAATATTTAATTTTAAGAATACCCTAAAAATTACCCCAAATAAAATTTTAATTTTAAAAATGCTCCAAAAAGTTACCCCAAGTAAATTTTTAATTTTTAATTTTAAAATGCCCTAAAAAATACTAAAAATAAATTTTTAATTTCAAAAATTCCCCAAAATTACCCCAAATAAATTTTTAATTTTAAGAATGCCATAAAAAATCACTCCAAATAAATTTTTAATTTTAAAAATGCCATAAAAATTACTCCAAATAAATTTTTAATTTTAGAAATGTCCCAAAAAATTATTCCATATGTATATATATTTAATTTTAAAAATTCTCTAAAAATAGCCCAAATAAATTTTTAATTTTAAAAATACTAAAAAATTATTCCAAATAAATTTTTAATTTGGAGGGAGGGGGACTGCGAGCAGGGAGGGGAGGGGGAGAAAGAGAGAAGGGGAGGGAGAGAGAGAGGGAAGATGGAGGGAGTGAGGGAGGAGGTGGTGGTGGTGGTAGGTGGTGGTGGAGTTGGGGTGGAAGAAGAAGGGATAATTTTTTTTTATTTATGTATGTACTAGTTGTTTTTGAAATATTTATTTGGATTGGTGTTTTTAGAATTGTATTTTGTTAGTGTATTATTGTAGCATTTGAGATGTGAAATACAGTTTTTCGAAAACAGGTCCAAAAACAGCAAATCCAAACGGACCCTACGCTTCTTAATCCAAAGTTTATAACATTACAACACCTTTTGAAATATGATATGTATAAGATAAAAAAATAATTAATAAACATACTTATGATACAAATAAATTACTTTTGCTTTTTTTTTTTTCTAAATGTTGTATTCAAACACACTCAGAATTGTGCATCTCACACCCTCAATAATTGATCCAGATTTCCCAACACAAAAAAAAAAGGGGGGAAAAAAAATCTATTGCATGCACGGCTAGTGTCAATGCTACATCAGCCTTGTCAAAATCAAGATGGATACATCTTAATTATAAGGAACCAATTAGTGGCTGAGGTAGCCGATTACGGTGATGAATGGAAATTACAGATGACAGGGAAGGATCGTATACGTCAATGGACTTTAATAGGCGCCAGTCAATCTCAAGCAAATTAGGAATTTGAAATTTGTGAACTTGGTAGGGCAGGAAACCTATTGTATACATTTGTACCATGTCCGATTACACTTCAAGTGATAGAGACCCTTAATTTGCCGATTCATATGTAATAACCTTATAGTAACATATTTGTACCATCAAATCATTGCCATATCAAATTAATGATACCAGTTGGACTTGTGTTCACAACTCACTCCACATCCTCCTATTAAACTTGAAATACTAGTGCAATTGGCAAATATTTAGGGTATTTCTCTAGGGTTTTACAGATATACTTTTTGGATTGCTTTTTCAAGAAAATGTTTTGATGGTATACATACATGCAAGATTTAACAAAAAAAAAAAAAGAAAGATTGAAAAATACGTGATGCTTAAGTAGTATTTGTCCAAATGGAATAGCATGACTTAATTGATAACTTGAGGGAGCTGAAATAGTGACATGACACATCTAATCCAATCCGGTGGTTGTTGTAGTGTCCATGATCGGAAGCATCCCAAATTTGCAAGAAATAGGAAACTTGGCTTTCAGACATCAAACCTAACCAACTCTAGGATCATTACAATTCAGTTAACAAACACAAGTCAAATGCACATCCTAATTGCCACTATTATTAATTTAACTATGTCCGAAATCTATCTATGATATACAATATTCAACTTTTACATAGATGTGGCGACAATGACATTCATCAACTGTAATGCTTAACCTCGTCAAGAACCAATTACCTCCACAATTCTCGGACGCGATTGTAATCTACAGTGTAAACTGAACAGTAATACCGTATTTTTTTTACAGCAGTATATTGTTGTATACAGTTGTCGTAACAAAGCATATGGATACAGTACAGACTACAATTGGGGGGTTGGCTCCTCATCTATATGTACATTACAAAATTCATTATGTGAAGCTGTCAGCTCACCCACCGGCTTTGCCAGAGAGGACAGAGAATGAGTTTTCATTGATGAGCTGTGGACATGGCTGCTCGCAACTGACAAAACCCTCAAATCTAAATAATTGAAAGACATGCATGAGAAATTAGCAGTCCTGATCATTGGTGTCTTTTTTCTTCCTTTTTTTTTTTTTTTTTCCTTCTTTTGCATTTCCCTGAAAAGAAAAAATCAAGAAGCTTTTAATTGGCAACGTGATATATATTCTTTTTTGAACTTTATAAGTTAGGTTGCTTCAATTGATGCTTAAAGAAAGTGCACCAATACACATTATGATGCTACTTGTTAAAGCACTAGAATTGCTTTAACAAATCCAGATTTATCTGCTCATACAGCCTCCCAACTTTCCCACCTGTCATTCCTTTCACTTGCTCTTGCTCTCTTTCTTTTGTTCCCCGTGGTGGGTCAAATGACTGACAAGCTTATAGGATAAACTTGTTTGGAAGATTGCACTAATGCCAAGTTGTTTGGAACGAGAGAATTAATGACTGATCAGCTGAAAATGAGTTGTGAAGAAAATTATTCAAGATTAATTTGGTGAATTACTTTCCACAGGGAAATTCTGTATAAGCATGAAAAGTCTAAGCATTCCAGAAATCAGCAAGTCTTGTCTGTCGGGCATCTATCTAGTGTTTCTTTTTCTTTTTTCCGTCGTCCAGTCTGAGGGACTTGAGTTTGTACTTACACAAGAGTAAACAGCGTAAATTCATAAAAGCATGTCTCCACCCCGTTTTCTTCTTTACCAATTAATGTTGATCGAAATGTCATCTCCCCGCAAGAATCATGTACGTATTTGCTTTCAAAACGACAACCCGGATGAAGGGAATACACAGTCTTGGACGTCGAGGCATAGACAAAGGATTTATGTTCTTTTCCTCTTGTGTGAAATTTAGACTAATTAACGTCGGCTAGATTATTCGAAAAAGGAGCAAACAATTCTTCTGGCAGTGATTGTTGACTTTGATATATAGTGCTAATTGAACACCAGGTCTCAAAGAAACGAAAAGTAAACTTCGAGAGGAATGAGTTGCTTGACCTTCGAAATGCGAATAACCTCCAAAATTCCGACAAAATTGTTTGGATGATTGGCAAAGGCAGATGGAGATGATATGTGGTAAGCCATCCTGATCAAGCACAGTTTGAGGAAGTGGCATAGCACGTGATTCTCTCTCAACAGGCATCGTGATTTCGTCACCCAAACCTAATTCCATGGCCCATCTCTTGATCTCTGAAAGCTGTGAGAATGTAATTGACTCCATCTTGAAGTTGCTACATGGAGCCTTTTGGGCCATGTCTCTTGTTATGGTTAGGTTGAACTGTGCAGCGTGAAAGCTTTTCTTTCATGCATTAATTGAATTATGGAATTGCATGCAATTCTTGAAAGTACTGGTCATTTTCACTAAAACAAGATTTGTGAAAATACATATGTCGTGCAAGACAGCCAAACCAGTACATTTTTCTGTCTTTTGAAGAAGGTCAGGCTATAGTCTTCATTTATGAAGGCCGGGTTTTAGCTTTTGAAGTTTTTAACAAATTCTTTAGGCAAATTGGAAGTCATGCACGCTAACTTTATAGTTATATAGGATGCCTTGATCAATGCTGTCTTGTCCATCACGATGTATTCATCAAGTGCTGTTTCATCTGCCACGAAGAAGAGCCTTTTCAATTTTTTTTCCCTAATGATCACAGCTCAGCAGGAAAAAAAAAAAAGAAGAAGAAGAAGAAGAAGAAAGAAAACAAAGCTAAGAAAAGAAAAAATGCACGGAACATCAGAGTGGATCAAGATCCAGATGTGAATATTTTTACTCTCCATAAAAATACGATAAATGTCTAATCATGGTTTTTACAATTTGCCCTCCCCAACCAACCAAGTAAACATGCATGCATCTACAACGTTTGATTAATAATCCGATTAAATTGTTGATTTGCTTGACTTTTGAGTGTTAACTGCTAAAACTTCTCTGGTTTGAAAATGCATGCATGTAGACAAGAGGTCCTATGTTGAAGAAAAGCGTGTTGGTGTACTTTTACGACCATTACACAGGTATTCTTTCATTCAAGCTGAAACAAAAGCAAGCCAAGAGAAAAGTAGAGGCCATGTGTTGCTTGCTAGGGCTTCCAACTCCCTTATCCTGATTGCATATCATGTTTGAAAAGAAAATTTGAAGTTTTTATGAGGGGTTCTTTTTGTTGATTTTTCATTCTTGAGTTAAAATTAAAACAACCAAAACCGATTTGAGGGAGAAAGGCAAAGAGGCAATCATTGCACGAAACATATGGGGAGCCACTTGATCATCTTTTCCATCTTTCTTTCTTCTTTAATTCTTTTTTCTTTTTTTTTTTTTTTTTTTGGGGGTGGGGTGTGTGTGGGTTGTGAGGGTGTTTGTTGGGGAAATTAAAATCCATATGCTTCAGTATTTCGTATTGTGGGGTTGGGTCCCTTAGCTCCAGCTTCCCACTGTCTCCATGCTTAGATTCAATTGAATGATAAAGAACACCGCACGTGGAGTCTGAATCAAGGGACTGTCCAACCACAATAAAAAGACTTCCCCGGTTACAAATCAAGTTTCTGAAAAAAGAAAAAATCTAGTTGTACAAATTTCAAAATTTACATTAACCTCACAATAGAAAATTCTTTTTTCAGTTATATATTGCTCTCCCATGTTATATCCAACCAATTAATTAAAGAAAAGCTTTCCCATATGATCCCACTCCCCATATAATTCCCACTCATTGTGTTTGTTGCTTAAAGCTTGCACTCACTCTTCCCTTATCCCAAATCTTTCTTTTCTCTCTCTCTTTCCCTCTCCAAAAGGAAACCAAGAAAACCAGCTGCCAGCTTCATCTGAAAGATACTAGTAATATGCTAGCTAGCAATAGCTTAGGGAGAAAGAGATAATTTTCTTTTCTTTATTCAACGAAAGGTAGTAAAAGAAAAGAAAGAGGCGAGAGCCCACAAAGGGGCTCATCTCAGTTGAGGGTCATCCAAAGCTAGATAGATGTACTACTAGCCCTTTAGCCACAGAATATAGTAGTATTTTTTCACTAGTATATGATCATGGATGCTGATAATGCCCATCTTGTTGTTAATGCAATTCGCAGGTCAAATTTCCCACTTCAACTCCTAGAGAAAAGAGATCTTCATCAGCCATCTAATTGCTCTACTTCCATCTATCCCACCTTAGCCATCAGTTCCAATTCTGCTACTTCGGCTGATGCTGCTGAAACTAGTGCTGCAGATCGGCCCGAGGCAGCAGCCAACAAGAAGACTCAGCCTAAAAGAACATCAACAAAAGATAGGCATACTAAGGTAGAGGGCCGTGGCCGGCGGATCCGCATGCCAGCTACCTGTGCTGCAAGAGTTTTTCAGCTTACTAAAGAATTAGGCCACAAGTCCGATGGTGAAACAATTGAATGGTTGCTGCAACAAGCCGAGCCAGCAGTTATCGCCGCCACGGGGACTGGAACCATCCCAGCCAATTTCACTTCCCTTAACATTTCTCTACGAAGCTCAGGCTCGAGTATGTCAGCTCCTTTGATTAGGAACTCTTATTTGAATCAAAATCTTGGGATGTCCCAGTTGAGAGCTATGGAAGATTCACACTCACAACAACAACGGCGGATTTTTTTCCCTGGGGTTAGTTTACCCTCAGCTGAGAGTAATAATTCATCGATGTCATTGAATTTTCCAAATGAAAGAATGAATGTGAATGATGTGTTACATGGTAAGCAAGAGGCACGTGATCAAGCTGCTTGCCTTGATGTGTCCGATAGGAGGATCAAAAGAAGGCCTGATGAGGAAGGTCTGCCATGTTTGCAAAATCATATTGGAAATTATATGGTACAATCGAGTTCGGGTTCCATTGCTGCTAGTCATCAAGGTGAAATGCAGTTTTTGATGGTGACAAATAATCCTAGTAGTACTAGCACTAGCCAATTGACTAGGGGCCCTGATTCTTTATGGACATTCCCTAGTAATATGACTAGTATTAATCACAACTTATTGCATAGAGGTGGAGCTTCAATGTCTAACAACGGACTACATTTCATGAATTTTCCCACCTCAATGGCCTTATTGCCCGGTGTACATGGGGCACATAATGGTGGAGGAAGTTCTGGCGAGTTTGAAGGGCAATCAGGCATGCTCGCTGCGTTGAACGGTTTTAGGCCGGCTGTCCCAGGTGGTGGAGCTTCTGAAGCTAATCTTCATCTTGGAGGAGGCGAAGGCTGGCATGATACAACTACTAGTACTACTACTCATCACTCCTAGCTAAAGCAACCAAGTTTACTGCTTTAATTAATTTCTTGCTTTTTTCTCCCCCCACCCCCTCTTTTTGTGTACTAATACCTATGCGTATCATCTAGGATAGTCGAGACATTAGGCCCCAGATCGACACTTCTTGAAAGTTGACTTTGATCTATTAGGGTTTCTTAAGGAAATTTTGAAGAGTTTTAAGAGTGAAATTTACTGCTGTTTGCCAAGGTCTCCTTTGGAGACAAGCTATGGAGTGTCTTTTTCAGGTATTACATATGTAAATATGCTGATCTTTTCAAAATGACACACAAATGATCATGCTTTGCTTTCAAGTAACTACAGTTTGCATGCAATAATTCATTGTTTATGCATAAGGTTCCTAATAAACTTCTAATTGATAAATCTGTTTCAATAGTGTGAAGGAGCACTATATATGTTTTACAGGTCAGAAACATGAATAGCTTTTTTGATTCTATTTACATCACGCTATAGTATTTATAACAATCATGGTACAACATTGTAATTAAGGTTCCATCCGTAAGAGAAAACGGTCCAAACCATATGCCCTAAGAAGAAGGAGGGAGCCCACATTTCTGAGCTTCAGCCTTTCAGGTTAGCTTTCATGTCATCACCAATGAACCCTAGCTACATACTGATCATATTGCCCAAAACTCGCATCAGTTTATCGAGTACTAGCGGAATCATTCTTCCTCTTTCTCATATAAAGTGGCTACAGCCAGCGAAGGTGGTGCGTTTTAGTGACCCTACCACACATGTCTGACCAACTTAAAGATCTGGATCGTACGTTGATCTACTAGTTCAAACTAAATGCATATCTGTATTATAATCTCTCCAAAAATCGTGTTTTTTCTGGATGAAAATGGACATGGATTGGAGTTGTTTTTGCTATCACTTTTTTTTTTTGGGGTTGAAATATCGATTACTAGCTACTTAGCTGACATTTCTTCAAGAGCATGCATGTATGTTATCTGTGTTGTTGTTAGTTTCATGTAAACCAAATCTATTCAACATCTCTCCGGAGTGGCAAAATATTCTGTTATAAACCATTCTTTCATTTTTTTTCATCACTTTTCTCCTGCAGTTGAGTTGATTACTTTTTGGGAAAAATTAAGAAGATAGCGGCCAAATGATTTTCTTGACAATTTTTATGCACTTTGCCAACTAAATACCTCTGAGTAGTAAAAATCATTTTAACAATGAAATATCGAATCTATTTCTTTTTTTTTTTTTTTTTTTTGAAATTTGTTGGCCCTAGTGTTAGTTTTAAAAGAGGTGGCGGAAAAGTTTCTCCAGCAAAAAGGTTGATCGCATTTGCATGCAAATGTTGTAACTTAAAATCAGTCTCGGAATTGGTTTAATGCTACTTATTTCAGTGACGGTTAAATTACTTAACTGCATGTGATTCAGTTAGTGAGAGTTGTCTCATCATTCATGCCTATATGAGCAGCCTGAGAAACCTGTGTACAAGAAGAAGGCACCGAGGAAACAATCAAATATTTGTCGTCTGATATCCAGGGAAATATATGGTTACATTTCTAAGGTTCTTTTCTGCCAACAGTGTAAGTATAACCACTTATATTGTGTTATTGTTCGGTTGTTGTGAACGTGATCAACTGCATGTCTTTTGGTGTTTTGTAGAGATATTTGAAATGGTCATAAGAGAAGAAATGCATTGCTTTTTATATCAAAGAAAGGAAGATAAAAGCAAGCTAACTAATTTCTCCCCAGGTGACCTCGCTAGGGCAAGGGTAATTAGAGCTGTGTATTTTATGTTCCTTGCGGGGATTTTCAGTTTCCTCTCTCTTTAGGATCTTCCAAATGTAATCACCTTACAGGAAGGCCTTTTGCTTTGAGTTCAGCAAAAATCTAAGAAAATAGAGAGTTTGAATTGCGCATGTTGAAGTACTCTTCATGCACCTATTCCTTATTAATGCTGTCTGTTTCGTACGAATTGGCAAGATTGATTACTAGCAACTTTCGCACATGGACTATTATTCTGTCACACCTTTAAGATATTGAGGTTGTGATACCCCTTTTTTTTTTTTTAAACATATTGAGGTTGTGATGCTTTCACCTTTAAGACATTGAGGTTGTGGTACTTCAAACTTTGTTTCAGGTAATCTGGCATTGATGTTATATATGTATGTTAGTTGGACCACTTACTAGAAATCACTCAAACTTGGACAAGAAATCGTAGTTGATTATCAAATATTGCAGTAATGATTGGATGGAAATTAATTTTCATTTGGACACTTGATGCTTTATCTAGCTAGCCACTACAAGGCTCATGAAGGTGAGGCTAATAACATTTCAAAACTCTGCTTGCAGTTGTGCTTTTGACATTTCATTCAGTAGTTTTGACTCCGTTTGCATTAGCTATTTTTGAGGGTGTTTTTCAAAAACTTTACTATAACATTTGGGATGTAAAAAACTATTACTATAAATGTTTTTAAAGGTATTTTTTAAAAATTTTACTATAACATTTAGGATGTGAAAAAATATTACTATAGGCATTTTTAAGAATGTTTTAAAATTTAAAATTTATTTGAGATATTTTTAAAAACTAACACCTACTTTCCATCCCTACCACTCATCGCCATCACCCCTCCCTCCTCCTCTCTTTATCTCTCTCTATCTCGCTCTCTTTCTCTCCCTTCCTCATCTCATTTCCTCCTTCTTCCTCTTCTCCCCTCTCTTCCCCGCCACCCCAGCTCCCCTCCTCCATGGAAGTTGTGACCTTCACATGATTGGTGGTCACGGCCTTTTGGTTGTGACCATTGCAACAGCTGGGGCCTCAGATAAAAAAGGGAAGGGAAGGAAGGGGAGGGAAGGAAGGAAAGAAGGGAAGGGAGAAGAAGGAAGGAGAAGGAGAGAGAGGAAAAGGAGGGAGAGAGAGGAGGAAGCAAAGAGGAGTAGGAGGAGGAGAAGGAAAGGATGGCGGCGGTGGGTGGTGAGTGGTGGCGTATGGTGGAGGAAGAAAATAGAGTAAATATTTTTGTGTATTTATGAGTTGTTTTTGAAACATTTATTTGAATTTAGTGTTTTTGAAGTTGTTTTTGGTTGGTATATTATTGTAGAATTTCATTTCTGAAAAACTGTTTTTTTGAAAAATAGCACAATCCAAAAGGTTTGATTATTATAATCCTAATTATTCCTCTGCCTCTTATTCCCCTATCCTTTTGATACACATCCGATTGAGTGCTTCTCAAAAATTAGAGTTGTGGGAATGAAACAACAATATCATTACAGTTTGAGGGTGCAAAGCGAAAATAGTTCATTGACTGTGGCAAGAAATTAACAGTAGCTATGTGCCCCTCCTCCCAATTATAGCAAAACATCTGTTTTAATTTCTTTAACGCAGATGATCCACAATTGAATAAAATTGAGCAACGAACGTACAAAATGTTTCTACTTAGGCTAATTTGCCGTTTGCCCAATCCGAGCCAAATGCGATGGTAGATTTATTGCTACGAGGAAGATTAAATAACTTACCGCTTCCAAAATTTATTCACCGGCTGAAAAGATGAATCTTGCTGTACTGAGAGTGAAATATGGCGTAGCAAGGCGTACGCGCCTGCAATGTTTTGTTTTGTGTTTCCATTAATTCTGCTTGGAAATGCAGAAACGTACAAGTACAAGCTGCTTTCTACAGTGACAAACATCAAAATTCTGATCATTTTCCACACCAACAATGAAAGATGCAGGGAGGTTTCTAAATTGTTTGGAAATGATCACGACACAGCACCTATTAGAGTGCAGTTCAATTATTTCTACAATATCAAATGGAATAGGCGATGCATGCATGCATGATTAATCCCAGGACCAGCACTACATTGTCCTAGTTCTGAGATCTCTCGTCTTGTCATTATCAAGTTGTCCCACACTACTATGCTTTCTTTTTTTTTTTTTTTTTTTTAAATGCAAGAAAAAACTCTAAATCTTACAAGGAGAAAGAGAGAAAGGAGAGAACTTGACTGATGTCGCCAGCATTACATGTTTTGGATTTGTTTTGTTAAAGTAAAACCCAAGGCCTTCACCAATTTATATTACCATTTTCCTCTCCTGCTACACTAATTTAAGTACGTGGCACCAATTCATATCAAACCAGACGTACACAAACTTGGACTTAAAAGAAAGAAAATTTCAAATTAGCCCAAAATTTTGACATTTTGCTCAAGTGGGATTAAATGCAGTTTTAACTAACATTTATGGGAGAGTAATTTCAATTTAACATGAAACGAGCAAGGACGAAGAGAGTTAGGGTGCGTTTGATAAAACTGAAGTCTGAATTCATTAAGTGATTGAATTATTAAGTACTAAATCTAATACATTTGAATGTATATTACGTTTAGTGATAATTGAATAGCTTATCACTTATTTTGGGAGCAAAGTTCAGTGCCATTTAATTCATTCAGATGTTCTACTTTCGGTTATCAAACGGTCTGAATGTATTAAGATCTGAATCCATTAAATTTAAGTGTTGAATTGTGTTATCTAACAAAACCTTAGATAGTAACCAACCGAGAAGAAAGAAAACCAATTCGCAGGGGAAAAAGTGAGAAAGTACAACCAGTAAACACATAACCTTGTCTTATAGTCGAAGGGTGCTTCTTTCCCCTCACCGGTGGAACTGGGTGGAGGAGGATAGAGGAGGGTCTGATACGAACAATTTCAGTTGACTTCGTTAAACTTAACAACCTGATGATGGAATTATAATTGCAAAACACAACGGCCTTGTTTGGATTGGAGTTTTCTACCAAAAAATTTTTACATTTTTCATGATCATATTTTTCAAATACATTTTTACTTCACATATATCACATCGCTACAGTATATTTTTTTCATAAAAAATCCAGAAAATGGCAATACAGATAAGACTTAGCTACTAGGAAAAACTTCCATCTCATTGACAATCAGAGTTGTTTGTTTGTTAACAGTTGTAGTTTTTTATTTTAAATATTTTTAGTAGGGGATAGGATGGGATTTATAGTTTAGGTTTACATCAATGCAGGTTTTTCCGTTTTTTTTTTTGACCCTCATAATATTTCTTCTATAATTTGTTCTTCTTTTTAGCCTCCAACCTAACCCAACCCTACCCCTCCCCAAAATTTTCCTAATTACCCTCAATTAACCTCAATTTTAAAAGTCAAAATAACTTTTCAAGGAAAGATACACATAAAACTGAGTTACAAGTTATTAAGACGATCATCATGTCAAATTTACCACATGTATATGATGTAGCTTATATATATATATATATATATATATATATTTCAATACGATAAATGCTACTCTAACCTAATTCTAGTCTAAATTAAGGGAAGTGATGGACCCAAAGGGGTCAATTAGGGGATCCAGTAAGAACTAAACTGGACCAAACGGGTGCCTACGCACCCGCTTTTTAATGATGTAGCTTATATAAGTATACATCTTTTTAGAACTACACTGTCAATTTCTTGCTAAAAAATGAATTAAATGGTGAATACGTGACTCAATCTTAATGAGATAATATAGGCAAATAAATCACATCTATATAACTCGTTCTCTTCATCATTGCTATGGTAAGAGTAATTATTAAGTAAAGAATCCTTTTCCTGTCACTATTCCCTGGCGCGTATTCGGGAGTCAAAAGTAGTACAGAAACTGGGAAAGTCCTAGAGCGGGGATCCAATGTACCCCACTTCTGTTTCCAATTCCATATTTTTAAGTCTAAAAACCAATAAGATTCAGACCAAGTCCCATGTCTTGGACCTCTTAGTAGAACTTGTCCTACCCTTGATTGTCTAGCTCGAGTGTGATTGGCCATTGTAATTTGGAGGCATCAACGGCAATACAGCAGCTCATGGAAAAAAGAGAGAAGATTTTCGGTGCCTCTTTCTTCGTGAAGCATAAAGATGTCCTATGTCCAACTGTCCGTGTCCCAGAAGAAATTTTGATGATTCTTGGTTAAAAATTTCAATCGCCTTTCCACACTTTCTAGAAAATTGTCCTTTTCTGTAACACTTTCCTTTTCTCTTTCTTTTCTCATTTTTGGTATTACTTGTTTGTATAACACTTTCTTTTCTAATTTTTAGTATTACTTGTTTGTGTAACACTTCCTTTACTCAATAGTCAATGCTAAAAACGTTCACTTGCTTTCTTTCCCGCTGTCCTAGAAAAGAAACTGAAGAAAACAATAGTAGTTTCTGGTTGTTCTAAACTCTTGCAGGACTCCGGAACAAAAAAGGCAGAGATTGCAATTCTTCTCCCAGGGAAAAAAATGGGTAATTCTGGGAATAATCTTCTTGCTGTGATAGCCAAGAACATTGATGTTATTGCTATGTAAGCATGTAGTAGTAATTTATTTTTCTTCAATTTCTAATTTCTTTTTGGCTTGGTTCCTTTTCTGATGCTAGTTGCATTACAATGTGATTGTTGCTGCATGTTTCTACATCATGGTAATATTATTCTACTAAAAGCTGAAACCAAGATTTGATTTTTCTTCTCAATTAGTATATATTTTTTTTACCTAACTATAATCTGTTTGTTCCTTCTTCAGGCCTCTGATTTCTCTTGTGTATCCTCTGTAAGTCTCCATCCTTGTGTCAAAAAGTTTGAATCTTTCATGATTATTTGTTGCATAGTAGTTCACATTGCAAATCTTTGAGGAAGAAGAAAGACATGCAAAATCACTGTTTACTTTGTTGCAAATTGTACAACTACAAAGCAAGGTTAATTTCGGTGTTTAGATTGTCCCAGTAGATATTTACTTCTGATGTTGCCTGAGAATGGAGATTCTGCTTTTGTGGTAGGAGGGAAAATGACAGACCCTTTACCTCTCTGCTCCCAAAAGGCATTTGAAATTAGAGTAGAAGGAACAATGAGGGTTGGTGGGCTTGATGGCTGTTACGTGTTTATGGGAGAAAGGATATCTTGATTTGGCATTATGTGTATTTTTTGCATGGTTCATAGGATGGTAAATGACAATCTTACCTTGTCGTTGCAATGTTTCACAGGTACGCTTCTATTAGGGCTATAGAGACTAAATCTCGTGCTGATGACAGGCAGTGGTTAACTTATTGGGTTCTTTATTCTCTAATTACTCTGTTCGAGCTTACATTTTCCAAAGTTCTTGAGTGGTAAGTGTGCTGCAAACTCGAGTTTCTTACATCTCTTATGCTGCTAAATTTTGGTGAATTGGCCTTGGACTGGCTGAACCTGTTGCCACATGCTTGAAGCCACTAGAACATGATCCACTTCACTCGAAGTTACTTATTTCCTATTTTCATTGGCTGGACCGGTCATTTCCTATATTTCAGTCTCATCACCTTGTTTTGTTCATCACATATACGGGGCTGAAGGCCAACAATAGCATTTCCTCTCAGTCACCAAATGCATAATGCAATTACATCAGATTAAATAAAATACTGTTGACTACCTTTATAGCTCACTAGAAATAAGTATTATGTAAATGTTCATGATTTACTGCCTTAAAGCATCAACACCACGTAGACGTAACTGAGTTGCAATGAACAAAATATTTAGGCCTAAATTGAGGAATTTCTTCTTGTGCCTCACAAGAGAATTGAAGGCTGAGAGGAAAATTTCCCCCTTTTTACGTCCCTAACTTTAGTTTGCTTTGCCATAAGAGAATTACTGGTGTGCTGCTAGAAGAATGTGCTCATGCATCACTGGTTAAAGTATGTTGCCATTGACCTGCACTTACTATTTGATTTTCTTCTTGCCATAAGGTTTCCCATTTGGTCCTATGCAAAACTGATTGGTATATGCTGGCTAGTCCTACCTCAGTTCAACGGAGCAGCTTATGTTTATGAGCATTTCATTAGACCTTTCTACAGGAATCCACAAGTTAAAATCTGGTATGTACCTCGAAAGAAGGATATTTTCAGTAAACCAGATGATGTCCTGACTGCTGCAGAAAAATACATTGAAGAAAATGGACCAGAAGCCTTTGAGAGGATGATAGCCAGGGTATGCTAAGATCTATCCTCTTTCAACGTTATTTAACAAAAATGTTTGTACCTTAACATATAACTTGAGATTTTAGATTTTGCATTTAGACCAAGCTAATTTTTCTGGCGGGGAAAAACAGGGGAAAAAGGGCTGAACCCGTGATGTAGAATCTTTAATAGTGCAGTGGACCAATACTTGACAGAGCATTGATTGGAAACAAGCTCTTGAACAGTAAAATGTGTCCTGTATACTCAGTGTCTGACCATGAACATGAATTAGGTACAAAGGCTATTCATTTTTCAAAGCTGCTATTTAAAATGTTGAGCATGTACAATTACTTCAAGTTACTGATCCGTTTGTTGTTCTTTCATAGCTCGTAGTGAATTATAATTACTGCTAACAAGCTGTACTGGTTTGATTCATAAGTGAGGTTGTTTTCCTTAGACTGATATACTGACATGTGCATTGCTAAAACAATAACTATTGATTGCTCAAACACAAAAGTTTCTGAATGCTCATAATATTTCGGGAAGAACCCCGTTCCTGATGAATGGTGCTTCAGCATTTTCCCATCGTTGATAAAGTTTTACTCTTTCTGCAAATCCATACACAGGACACATGCTATAAGACCTGTGTATCCCGTTGCAGGAGAATTAATTTGAAAAATTCTTGTCAGTGAAGTAATATTAATTCCTGTTTATTTGCATGAACATTTCTCTTATTTGTGTGCTGATTTCGTGGCAGTCCATAATCGAAGGTTTTGTGTTTCTGTATACAGGCTGATAGAGAATCCCGGGCAAGGAGGAGCAACTATATGATCTTTGAAAATGATAGAGGATATTATTAACATTCTGTATTTACTAGTAGTTCTGCCCAACAAAGTTGGTGCATTTTGTGGCTTAGGGCCAACTGGGCAGTGAGTGAGTATATGATGACTTGACCATCTCCCTTTGCTTTTTTTTTTCTGATTAAAAAGCCTGTTGAAACTGAGGTTACCTGTACATCGTAGTGTGACTAAAGTACTACTGAGATTGTCGTTTTCTATTTAGATATTTTATTTGCGTAGCGCCTGTGAAAACTGAAAACAGTGTATGGACAACTTGTCTGTCAGAATAGCTCTTTATTCGGCTTAATGATCTTTGCTACTTCTCCATCAGCATTGTTCAGCAAGGGCTGCAGCTGCTTGCTTTTATTGGAATCAAGCCTCAACTTTATCAACGGATTATGCTCTAAGTAGACAGATTTGTAGGTTATTGATCTTTTATATTTCCATATTTGTGCCATTGATCTCAGGTTCTCATCTTGTTTAGCTGCACTTTTCTTTTATATTAGCTCCCTTTGGTTTCTCCCTTTCCGAAGACAATATAGATAGAAATTACTTCCTCAGCTTTAAAAGTGAATTAAGCTCAATTGGATATGTGAGATTCAAGAAAATCAAGCAATCAAAAAAAACCAGTTTGAAATCATTTGTATCTAGATTTGTAAGTATTCCACCCGAACGGCCACAATTACCAATACAATCTCTTAACAACTAAAAGTTTTTACTTGCCAACTGATCTTTCCAATTAAGATATTACTTAATTTCCTAGTCCCTTAACTGAACTTCAGCGAAACAAATTAGTTTTTTTTTTTTTCAGTTAAACAAAGATGCATGGAAAGTAAAATAATTCTACAAAGTAATGCTGTTTAGTACAGTCATCCGAGGTAGTAATCCCCTTTGAATCCTCCCAACAAAATTAGGACAAGATTCAAAACTGAGAAAGTGAACTTTAACGAAACAATTAAGAGTACATTGTTGGAACTTGGGAATAAAGATGAACGATTTTGCCAATTAGGCAATTCATTGCATGTTGCCATACAATGCCATTACAATCATTAGAGAAAATGGGCTTAGCAGAAATGTTTTTGTATTTTTCCTTATAAGGAGTCTTTCATCCAGAGAAAGCAGAGGTATACAAGAGAAAATCTTTCTGATTTTATTTATCGGTTTTAGAAATCCTTGGTTCACATTTCTTGAGTTTAGTCATATCATACCTATTCTTTTTTTTTTTTTGGGTCAAAAAAGCAAAGAAATAGTTTATGGTATCATACCTATTCTATAAACTTCAAACTCACATTTGTCTCTCCCAAAATTTCGTATTTAGTTAGATAATTTTGTTCTTACAAATATTAATTAGACAAAGGGTAGTGTAATTGAAATATCGGGTAAACTAGTAAATTTGGCTTTCCAGACCTGTGTGATATCAAAAGTCTAAAAGGAGGTTTTTCATAATTATTCCAAAGATTAGGCGTGAATAATGTAATTTGCCATAGTGTGACTCGTCTCTTTGTAAGCTTGCAGAGAGACAGACACTTTTGGCCTTATTCGTTAATTTGACTCTAGAAAAGGACAAAATCAGAACATCACAATCATCAAAAAACCTCAGATGCAAGAATCTGACTTTTAGATGCTGACAGGGCGTAACTCCGAAAATAAGGGATGTTAACAAAGGAGGAAAAAAAAAAAAAAGAAATCAGAAGAGAAAAGGAGAAGGAGACAAAGGATAAGAACAAGACGTCGTGGAAAGAAGGACGAAATGTCAACATTTTTAGAGCTCCTCGGGAACAAAATTTGCTGATTTTTCATTCATCTGCAAGACCCTTTTGTCCCTGGAAAAGAAAAAGAAGAAAAAGAGCACTTTGATACCGAGCTAAAAAAGTTGTCATTTTCGTCTTTCAAATTTCCTCTTCTGTCAAAGTCATTATACCCTACGAATTGTAGTTCAAGGAAAGGGAACAAGAAGGCCTCAGATTCATTCCAAGTGGCCTGCATTGTATGTGTGATAAAATGCAAATCTGTAATGTGATTTGGTGAAGGCTGATTAAAGGATTTTGATACGGAATCTTGTTTGAATGCGTCAGTGTTGAGAATTGGAGATTTTTCTTGAAAGGTTGAATAGGGATTTCCTGGCTTCTTTGGATTTTCCAAGAGTTGGTTCAGTCGCTCTAGAGCTGAATGTTCAACGGTTTTGAGTCTTGAATAGAGCTCTTGAGACCTGTTTAAAAAAGTTTAGGGGCTTTTTTCTTTAATGAGCAGGGATTTCCGTTTGTTTGAATGTTCTTCAGGGGTTTTATGATGGGGTAGATGAAAAGAGAATAGCTTTGTTGTGAGCTTGTGGTCTTATATGGGGGAGTAGGTGTAGGAGGAGGAGATTGTTTTTAGGCTGTGAAGGTTCAAATGGGTTTTGGGTTATTCCTAGTGATCGCATTACAACTTGAATGGCTGATTTGCAAAGGCCTACTCTAGCTGAGAGAGATATTGATCAGGTACTGTTTATCGCATTGCATTTGCTTCGTTCTTTTGAACTTGACGCAGAACAAGTATAGGATATTTGATTGTGCTTCTTATGGGAATAAAAGGCCATCACAGCACTCAAGAAGGGGGCTTTTCTACTGAAGTATGGGAGGAGGGGAAAGCCAAAGTTCTGCCCATTTCGACTATCAACTGTAAGTCTTCTTGCTGTACATCTAATCTGTGCGAAGTTGTTAGCTTTCCTGCCCAAAATTATTATTGTCAATGCCTGCTTTTACTTGTTTTGAGCTTCTTTAGATCAAAGAGCTTATCTATCACTTTGTGTCTCACAGTAAAAGAAGTTCATTGTCTTAAGGATTTTAATAGTTTTTATCCTTCATTTCTCCCAAAGAAGGAGCTCTATAAACCATGACTACAAGAGAGTGTTAACTGAGGCATCATGTCTGCAGCAGATACAATCCTAGAAATGCCTAGTTATGTTTCAACCGAACCCTTGTTGAAGTTTGAGATGCAGAGAGACATCTCCGTGATGCTTCACATATAGTTTTTGGTAGTTTCTTTCAACCTCTTCATCCTCATATATAACAGCATAAAGTATAGAGAGGAGAAAAGACTCAGAGATCTACAATTTAAAATTAGCAGGAGATTGCTGCTTTGCCATATTGTTTTTGCCACTATCTGTTGATGAGAAGCTAAATCAACTTATAGATGAACTAATGAGCAACATTTAAGCACTCAGTACTTCACATTCTTTTTTAGGCTTTGGATTTGGATTGTCATGTTTACAACTTCACATTGACACCTTCTGAAATGTCACATGAAGAAAAAGAAGCCCTGGAGAACGCTCTAATTTCTGCATAAGTAATGTTCTATAATCTATCAAGGTTGGAAATTTTGGTAATCTGGAAAACCAGTATGAAATCCTCCTTTATTAGCAAGGAGGTTTCTCAATACCCCTCTGCTGATTTTCTTTTTAGAAAGATGATTACTACAACTTCTCTATCCAAATCACACCCAAATCAGCATACTATGTAATTCTTCCTACCTTAGTGTAATTTTGCTTGTGGATCACTTACTGTTGTTTGATCTGCTTTAATATAAAGATAGGTGGACTAATACATGAAAACACAGGAATGTGTTCAATGTCTCATGGTGTGGCTTAGCATTTAACCAATGCCAAGCAAAAAACTTAGAACAATGTACCAAAATAATAATAATAATAATAATAACAATAACAATAACAAAATTTTCCTTTTTGTGGTGTAACTAGTCAGGATAAACTCCTCTTTTTGAATATGTTGATATTGCTGGTTTACTGGAGTTTTAACCTTTATTAGTAGTTAATCTGGTCATTTGAAGAGAAATTTTGTTAATGATTTTAGTTTGCCATGGTTTTTTATGCTAAATTTCAGGATGAGTCTGCCTTAATATGGTACTACGGCAAAGAAGAGAAACAGCTTGAGCTGCGCCAGGTTTCAAGGATTATTCCTGGACAACGTACTGTAAGTTTGCTGATTTTTCTTGTTCTTCCTCAATAGAAATTGATGGATGATTAGCTTCTGCTTCTGATTTCCTGTTGGTCTAGTAATAGAAGTATTGAGGTTTCCTAATTAATATGCTTTGAGACAGAAACAATTGGATGAGCATGCAAGTTATGATAACTCAAAACTTTTATGCTAATTTTCAAATTATTATCATGTCTATTAGTACGATCATAGTTGATTAGAAATAAGCCAATTCCTCTATCAGATCAAAGATCAAATGAACCATGATGTATCTCGATGGGAAGCTACCTCTCTTCTCCTCAACTATATATCATGCATCTCTGACCTTTCAAATTGACATAAGATCACTTGTTATTTAGCTGGTCAGTTTGTTAGGGAAACGGCGAGTAGGAAAAAATCAGATAAAGAAAGAGAGTTGAAAAAATTTTGCAGCTCTCGTGTAGGAGTTGAAACTAAGAAGTTAAATAATTAATTGTTTGGACATTACTGTTCTTGGGAGCCCCTCATGGTTTTTGCATTGTTTTTAGCAACTACATGACTTATCTTGATTATTTACTGCAAGATGCTGTATGTAATTGCCCTTCCCCAAAAATAATGAGTGAGATCCAACTCATATGGTAATTGCCCTTTCTTTTCAGGCAATATTTCAACGGTACCCTCGACCAGAGAAGGAATATCAATCATTTTCTCTTATATATAATGATAGATCCTTGGATGTGGTGAGCTTTTCATTGCTTCTAATAAATAGTTAACTAGTGCTCGAGTATGAAAGGAAATATCTCTTCAACTTTGCCCTGTCAAACTTTCGATTATTGTCTTGGACAGATATGTAAAGATAAGGATGAAGCTGAGATTTGGTTTTTCGGTCTTAAAGCACTTATCGCACATGGCAACTACCACAAGGCAAGGCATGACACAAAGGCTGAAACATCCTCGTGTGACAGCCCACGTTCTCGAAGAACCTGTCCACCAAGTTTACCCTTTGTGAGTTACCCTTCTTAGTTAATTTGTTCGGATTAGGGCTTTCTCTCTTAATCATCTTGTTGATCACTTAATTGTATTAGGATCACGGAGACACTCCAAGAGCTGAAAGTCTTCCACAAAGCAGATTGGGAAAAGCCTTTGCTGACATTGTCTCATATACAGCAACATCAAAAAATTCTTTTCTGGCTGAAATAAATAACAGCACTGCAAGTTCTCTGATACCTGGGGCCACAGACAACTCAAATAGCCGAAGTTCTACAGCTGACACAGTTCGAATTAGTTTATCCAGTGCTGTAAGTTCATCAAGCCAGGGATCATGTCATGAAGATTTTGAGTATTTTGGTGATGTTTTTATTTGGGGAGAAGGAACTGGTGAAGGGGTATTGGGTGGTGGTGAACTTAGAGTAGGTGCATCATCTGGAAGTAGAACTGATGCTAATTTGCCAAAGGCACTGGAGTCAACGGTGGTCCTTGATGCTCATAGTCTTTCCTGTGGCAATAAGTATGCTATATTAGTTACTAAACAAGGGGAAGTGTTCAGCTGGGGTGAAGAGACAGGAGGCTGTTTGGGTCATGGATTGATGTCTGATCTTCCCTATCCCAAGCTTATTGATAGCCTTAGTGGTATGAATGTTGAAATGGTTGCTTGTGGGGAGCATCATACCTGTGCTGTTACACGTTCTGGTGATCTGTACAGTTGGGGTGATGGCACTCATAACTGTGGGCTGCTTGGGCATGGAAGTGAAGTCAGTCACTGGATTCCTAAGAAAGTTAGAGGCTCTATTGAGGGCTTACACATTTCTTATGTCTCTTGTGGGCCCTGGCATACAGCTTTAATAACATCTTCTGGGCAACTTTTTACATTTGGGGATGGAACATTTGGTGCCTTAGGCCATGGTGATCATCATAGCTCCAATATTCCTAGGGAAGTTGAGTCCTTGAAAGGAGTCCGGACTCTGAAGGTTGCTTGTGGTGTTTGGCACACAGCTGCAGTTGTTGAAACTGGTGTGACGTCCAAGTCGGGACCATCTGAAGGGTCTTTGTCTGGTAAGCTATTCACTTGGGGGAATGGAGATGAAGGACAGCTTGGGCATTCTGATAAAAAACATAGACCAGTCCCCATAAGTGTAGCTGCTTTGCATGATTTAAGTTTTTCCCAGGTAGCCTGTGGACAAAATTTAACTGTTGCGTTGACAACTGCTGGGAAAGTATATACAATGGGAAGTTTAGTGCATGGACAGTTAGGGAATCCTTTGGCTGATGGAAAGACTCCCACTTGTGTTGAAGGAATAATTGCTGATAGTTTGATAGAGGACATTACCTGTGGTTCACATCATGTTGCAGTTTTGACATCAAAAATGGAAGTCTATACCTGGGGAAAAGGTTCAAATGGACAACTAGGCCATGGAGACAATGATGATAGAAATACACCAGTTGTTGTTGAATTTTTTAAAGATAAACAAGTAAAGACTGTAGTATGTGGAGCAAACTTTACTGCTGCTATCTGTATGCATAAATGGATATCTTCTGCTGATAATTCTGTTTGTTTTAGCTGTCGCAATGCTTTCAATTTCAGAAGAAAGCGTCACAATTGTTACAACTGCGGACTTGTCTTTTGCAAAGCATGCAGCAGTAGAAAGTCCCTAAAAGCTTCTTTAGCCCCAAGTGGGAACAAGCCGCATCGTGTCTGTGATGATTGTTATACTAAGTTGCAGAAATCTTTTACCTCTATATCTGCACCTCGAATAACTAGTGTTAAAAGTGCAAATGTACTCTACAAGGCCCTGGACTTGACAGAAAAGGAGACCAAGAATACTCGACTACCAGAAAATGTGTCCAAACTCTCTCCTTCTGATTCATTCAAGGTGCCTGAGGCTAGCAGTATTAAGAGTAGCAATAGAGCAGAATTAAATGGTAGCAGTCTGATCCTTTTCCCAAATGGAAATGAACAACGGGGTGGCATTTCATTCAAATCCCCAACTGGTCCAACTGGAACGTCTAAGTTCCTATCCTTATCTGTTCCTAGTTCCAGAATGGTTTCTCGTTCAACCTCTCCTGTTCCAGGTAAAACAAGACCACTGCAGCCTGCAACACCTACCCCGTCAATAGATGTTAATGGAGATGGATCAACTGTTGGCGAGTCAAAGCATAACAATGCTGCTCTACACGAGGAGATAAAGTGTTTAAGGGCACAGGTCAGCAGATTCATGAATTACATATTTGTTATAATCAGCTAATAGTAATTGTTTCAACAGTAGTGTACTTTGCACTTTTGACATTGTAGAAAACTTTTGAAGAATCTAGGGTTCAATTGTGATACAAGCCTTCAACTGAACTATCAGAAATAGAATTTGAGACCCAAAAATTTGGCCATTGGGCATACTTGAATGAAAATTGTCCAATTCTTTGCTTCATCTTTTTTGTCTTAGTGTTTTTCACATATATGGTGTTAAAGCCAGAAAAAGCACCCTTGAAGCTGGATTTCTGGTTTTAAGCATCTATCTTCTTTGAAGGGAAAAGAGTGCACTGATAGACAATGTACACTTTAATGTATAAATCACACAGGATTAATTGCTTTTGGGTGTTTCCAATCAAACATCTAGATTCATATCGATATGTAAAACTCATTTTAAATTTTCAAATCCTTATTTAGTCCATGAAGGATTTGGTAGTTATTATTAAGTAGATTTGCAGTCCATCATAAAATTGGTGCTATTTTATATCTCTGGCCATAGTAACAGATATAGAAATATCAAATTCATTCTCTTATTCAGCTGACATGACAAAACTTGTGGCTTTGAACTCTGTCCTTGTCAAATTTTCAATTAACATTTACAACCAAACAGAATGTCCAGGCAGAAAAGAAACATAGAGAGAGAAGAGGCCAATCACAATTTTTAGAGTCCACCTAGATACAGGTGGCTGTGGATTGAGATTTCTGTCTTCTTGTGACACCATGGATAAAGTGATTGAGACGTGAATCATTCATTTATCAAACCAAGTAAAAGGCCTAGCAGAATTTTACATGGCTATGTCTGCAAAACCATCTGCAAGCTATGAACCTACATTGTAAATGTTGATGGAACACTTGCACGCAAGAGTTTCCACATAAATATCTGATTTGCATGCTATTGTTTCTGTATCAATAAAAGGATATGACTTATTAGGATTCTTTCTTTTTTGCATAGGTGGAAGAACTTGCAAGCAAATCACAATTCCTTGAGGTTGAACTGGAGAGAAAATCAAGGGAACTAAAGGAGGCTGCAGCACAAGCAGCAGATGAAGCTCAGAAAAGCAGAGCTGCAAAGCAAGTAATCAAGTCACTATCTGCCCAGGTCAGCTTTTCTTTTATGTTACAGAACATGCTTTTGTGGAGGGTAATGTATATTACATTGATATAGTCCTTACATAGGTATGCTTATATGAATTTACTAGTCATGCACTGAGTCTAGGTTATCGGCTTGCAACCATGGTCAGGTTTTACTCTTTAGTTCCCTTTCTCACAATCATATTATGTTGCCGTAATATACTGGAAGAACCAGAAGATATTACTTCCATAAAATCTACATACTCAAACATGTTAGCTTTAAAAGGATAACATTGGTGAGACTCTAGGGTATGAGAAACTTTTGCATAGACCACAGAATTTATTCTCTAGGTTTAATGAGATCTAAAAATGTTTAAACTGGAAAAGAATTCAATTACAATTTTCAACTTTATGTGGCTGTCTCAAAAATTGAAGTACTTGTGCTAAATCGTCTGCAACAATTTTAAATACGATATTTAGAAGCAGGAAAAACTTGAGAAGTTATTCATTAATTCATTGATGCATGTCCTTTGGCTGGTTGTATTAGATATTGGCTTAACATAGTTCCTTATATTGACTAGTGAATAATTAAGTTTACAGTAGATTACAGGGTCTAATTTGGTTGATAATCTAATAATCTCACAGTTGAAAGAGATGGCTGAAAGTTTGCCTGAGGGTCCTCCTGCCAGAAGCAATTCACATTCTAATTCAGAACAAATATCTAATGATCCTAACTACCCTTCTAGCTGGAGGAGAGCAGCTAGCCTAGCCCCTCTTAGAACCGAGTCCAGTGCCAGCCCAATTAGTTCGGTGCAGACAAGTGAAGCCAAGACTCAGCTGCAGAAGTCAGAGAGGGTGATAAAGGATGAACCAGGTGTGTATATGACTATCTGTTCGTCTCCAGCTGGTGGAAATGAACTCAGACGGGTTCGTTTCAGGTACAAATTTGATTCCAGGTTTCCTGTTTTTACATCTACGATTGTCTAAATGTGATTTAGTACTATATTCATTTCGAACCTTATGGCTATTCAGTAATTGCTGAGCATTACAAAATTATTCCTACTTATGTCGTCTCATGACATGCATGTTCTTAAATTCAAGGATATCTGTAATGAAGTTTTCTTCCCACATTTTTCTATCAATCTGTGATATTGCCATGACCGTGTGGAAGTCTCCGTTGGAAACCGTATGTGCTTTTTCTACGTCATCTGACATAACATGTACTATCCTATTGGCACAAACAACCTTTATCTAGTAGGGAGATAACTTCTTAAAATGGTTGTTTGAACAACTTAATTTCCTCTAGCAATGATAAGTAAAATTTTCAGCATTGACTTAAAAATAATCTCCGTGATTTCACTCCATCTGCTCTATTTTACTAGGTTAATGTGGTGTTTGTCTACTGGTTATTTGACAAAGTAACTCCACATTGCGATTAGTCAGTGAAAAGTCCTCTCTCCCTGCGTTTATCTATTCCTGGTTGCACCAGAATTTTATAAAACAAAGAATATGTGTGTGGTTAAGACATGTCAAACTAACTTGATTTAGTTCTTTATGCAATCAGAGCACCCTTGAAATTGTCATGAAAATCTTTGGTACATTGCGGAACATAGATTTTGAACACAAGGCTGTTTGTGTTGCATCAACCACTTTGATGCTAAAGAACAGTCAAATTCTTATCTGTTTCTCCAATTATTATTGTCACCTATGCTTAGATTGATAACTGTCAATCCCACGAGTATGTTTGGCTTCTGTTATGATCAACAGCAATCAAACCTTAAAACTGCAACCCCCTGAAAATTTACACCTGAGAAAATGTTAAAACTTCTAATACTTCCTGATAGAAGGATAAGAGTGTTTTCTCTGATTCCATATCAACAACTAATACATTTTTGAGACATAATTTGTGGAGAACCTAAACTTTTTATTAGTCTGCTATAATTTCTAATAATCTGTTTTTTTCTTTAGTCGGAAATATTTCACTGAGCAGCAGGCAGAGAAGTGGTGGGCAGAAAATGGAAGAATAGTACTTGAGCGCCACAATATCCGACCCCCAATTTAACCTGTAGCTGCCATCTCACCGATTTCACTGTATAAAAATGGTGTTTTGACCATTGAGTAGAGTAACCACCTTTCAATGCTGAAACCGGAACTTTTTGATCTTCTGCTTTCTTCGTTAACGTGTAAAATGGATACACTGGCTTCCATATCCACATAAGAACGGGACGGGAAGAATACAAGCATGACTAAAACATGAAGACTCAGTTAGCACCCATGACATGTAAATGTATGCTTCATCTATAGCTGTATTATGTTTCTTCTTTTATTAGAAATCTTAGCTAGTGCATTTGTACCATGTTTAGAAAGGAAGATAATTTTAGATGAGCGTTTTCCAAGTCTTCTTTGCTATACACTTCTTTCTTCTTCCACGTTGGATATGACGCACATTCAGATGCTCTCAAAATTTCACAATAAATTAGAGAAGAAATCCAGATACTCAACGTGGGCATTAGAATTGCAGACGTTCTACAACTTCGTACAACTTAGGGTCGTACATTTGCCATCTCAATGCGTTTGTTTGCCAATACATGAATTACTGGGCTTCTGAATGCCCTTCGCCATTACCTCAAAAGTGTATAATTGTCAGGAAACAACTTTGATCTAACAAAATTTTGGTCAAGCCTATTTAAGGTTTTTATATCTATCAGTGAAGGTATGCCTCACGTGGCATATGCACGGTCAATATTCTGTTTAGCTCCAAAATTCATACTTCCAGTTCTCACTCCTTGTTAGACAACTGAATTATGCTGCTTCCAGCTTCCTTCTTTACAGTTTGACCACATGGGTTCCCTTTGTTCTCCAGCATATCTTTGCTATCAGGTATCCTTCCAGCGATAGCGTAAGTGCCAGTGAGTACAAGCGAATCAGCAGGGTGTTCATCATAAAGTGTTTCCAGTTTCCCCTTAACCAACTCTCCCAACTCAACATTTCCATGGACCCTGCATGCTGCAAGTAATGCTCGCCATGCTGTAGCATCCCCCTCGATGGGCAAGCTCTTGATCAGTTCGTGTGCATCCTCAAGCAGACCAGCTCTACCTAATAAATCAATTATACAGCCATAATGTTCAATTCTAGGTGTCAAGCCATAATGCTGCACCATTTTTCTGAAACAACTCATTCCCTCAGTCACTAGTCCTCCATGGCTACATGCATTTAGCACTGCCAAGAAAGTGACTTCATTAGGCGTGAAATCCTCCTGCTCCATTCGATGGAAAAGGGTAACGGCATTTTTTGGCTCCCCATTTACCCCATAAGCCAGTACCATGGCTGTCCAGCACTTCACATCTTTCTTCTCTATCATATCAAAAACGTTACTTGCCATTGAAAGCAATCCACATTTAGCATACATATCCACCAAAGCTGTTCCAAGTATTGCATCCAAAACTATCTCCTGCTCTTCTACATAGTCATGTATACGTTGACCCAATGCCAGAGCCCCAGATGAAGCACAAGCTGAGAGCAATCCTGCCAGGGTCGATGAATTGGGTTTTACTGCTTCCAACTTCATCATACCCAGTAAACCTAATGCTTCATCTAGCAGGCCACCTTTAGCATATCCATCTATGAGACAATTCCACAAGACAACATCTCTTGCAGAAACTTCAGCAAACACCCTACTCCCTGAATCAATGCAGCCCATTTTACCATACATGGAAATCAAAGCACTGATCACGTTTAAATTCAAGCAAAAACCAATCTTTATGCAATATCCATGTAAGCACTCACCTGTCATAACGCAATTCAGTTCCCCAGCAGCCGATAAAACACTCAAGATTGTGGTCTTGCCAACAATTTGACCACCGGTACATAACTGCCTAAACAAGTCTAAAACCACATAATTCTGCGATGCACAAAGATAGCCTCCCATCAAAATGTTCCACGATATCAAATCTCTCCCTCCTGCAATTTCATCAAACAGTTTACGGGCCTCCCACATCCTCTGACAGACACAGTAAAAATGCAAAAGAGTATTCTTTACATTCAAAAATAGCTGAAACCCAGATTTCACAACAATTGAATGAACACCAAGACCAGTCCAAGTGGCAAACTTTTTGCAACAAGATTTGAGAACTGGGACAAAAGTAAATTCATCAAGCACAATTCTTTGAGCCCTCAGGTAATTGAAAAGAACAAAAACCTGTTTTTGATTCTCACTGATTGAATAGGCCCTGAGGATAGTATTAAACATATAAAGATTTGGTTGTTGTATATGCTTAAAAATGGAGCCTGCATAGTTTATATCTTGTATTGAACATGCAAGAAGCTTGCTAAGCGTAAATGGTCTTTGATCAAGACCAGTCTTGACCATCAAGCCATGGATTGGGGTAATTTGGGATGTGCTTTTGCAATATTGCAATGAAGTTAAAATCTTTTCATCTGGGCAATGTGTGGAGTAGAGATTCGGGAAAAGAAATTTGGTGAACAGAGTTCGAAACTCTCTCTTGAACATGAGCCAACAATTTTACTCGTGCCAGGTCATTTTTTATCTTCTTTTTCCAGGAAAGGAGTGTGTAATCTGTAATTTGGAAAACCGGGAGGTGGTAATTGCAGCTAACCCAGACAAAAGCCCACGTAAAAAATTGGTTTGCAGGGTTACAAACCAGAATAAAGCATTAATAACTATCCTTGAATTATTTAAAGACCTTTTTTTTGACCTGCTCAGCCCTTCAGTATCCATACCCTACCTGTCAGGCAATTTAAAAAAACTTTTCATCTGAGAATAAAACCGCCAACTTTGAGCTCGAGTTTTGAGACCTGAGAGTCCTGAGTCTTGCATTCAAATCTCAGATTTCAGTCCAACAATTAGTATCACTTGTGCAACAACTGTGGGTTGATCAAAATCTTGTGTAGCATCTAAGATGTTTGGTCTAGTTAGTTGCAAGTACTTTAAGACACCATTCATAGGCTAACTTATAAACTGGATCAATCGAATTTGATGCCGTTTAATCGAATTTGTATAATTCTTATTATATTTGGTGTAAATTTATAGGATTTTGGTGTAGTAATCACCAACTCAACTTAGTTATATAAGTTAAAAAAAATTCAAATTTATACCCAAGTTGTACTAGATTAAACCAAAAATTGTAAAGAATTATGTGAACCCATTTGAATTGGATAAAACTCAACTAGAGATGGCAATGAGTATGGACACCCGCGATGAAAATAATTTGGTTAGGACAGGGTTCGGAGATTCCCTGAAGGGCAAGGTGACCCCCAAAGTTTTACATGGAGCGAAGGTAAAGGAGTATACCCCCCGATCCCATCCCTTTGTCCTATCCAGTACCTCCATCACTAATAAATATAAATTACACACACACACTCTAACCTAATAATTATAAATTAATTCCAATTACAAGAAAACTCTTAATTAGCTACTTGTGTTGACAATTTATTTAGGATGTTAACCCTATCTTTTCGTTAGTCTTTTTAGTCTTTTCTATGTAATAGTCTATTAGTAGTAGTTAGTGATAAAATTAATAAATTCTTCCAAAAAAAAAAAGATAATAATGATAAATTGAGGGGGAGTGGCAGTGGACTATCAGTAATGATAATTATAGCAGCAGTAACGGCATCATCAGTAGCAATAGTGGTAAGTATAAAAAGTACTCAAACACTGCATCATATTTTGAGATGCATCCTTCTAGTCTATTACTGATTTAAGCGCTCATAAGATCGCGTGCAGCCAGCGATGACAAAAAATTACTGATATCAACTCAGGTCTAAGTAAAATACTAAATGGGCTAGGCTAGAACAATTATCATTTTAAACAATTAGCTGCTTGAACAAGTCGAGACAATATCACACGAACACAGAATGGTATGTACATGTCATAAAGTAAATACAGTACGCATCTTATATATTACATGTGTACATCCAATATACACGTACACTGCCAAATCTTTTCAATCTTCAAGTAACTAGCCATTTTCATATATTGCAGGAAGGGAAGGGATAAAATCTTTTCTTTCAGACAGATTAATTGTACTAAATTTATTTTGAGACTCCGAAGGACCTTTTCCCTGTGAATCAACGGGTCTTAGACCATCCACTTCTATGGTACTCCAACCTAGAGGCTTCTCCTTATCATCTTCATCGATCAATTCCCTCATTTTTGTAGCAGCATTCCATCTCTCTGCACTGGCATAAGCACATGACGATAGAACATAGTTTGCACCATTATTAGGATCCAATTCAATAAGCTTGCTGGAGGCTATCTCAGACAGGGGCACATTTCCATGAAGTTTGCAGCCACCAAGTAATATCCTCCACACAACCACTTCCGAAGCTACAGGCGTGCACCGTATAAACTCATATGCTCTCTCTAGATAGCCAGAGCGACAAAAGAGGTCAACTATGCACCCATAGTGCTTCACTCCTGGAACTAATCCATGTACCCTACCCATGCTATCAAAGTACTCCAAACCTTTCTCTACCAATCCTCCATGAGCACAAGCAAGCAATACCCCAGCAAAAGTTCCATGAGTCGGCTTAAAACCTTCTATTAACATTTTTGAGAACAGGTCAAGAGCATAATCAGAAATTCCATTCACTGCAAGTCCGGATATGACTGAGTTCCATGAAACTGAGTCCTTCTCTTTCATATCATGAAAAACTTCCAAAGCCTTCTCAATTGATCCGCATTTGCAGTACATATCAATCAAGGCATTTCCCACGTATATATCTACTTTAACATCATGTTCACAAACATAATTATGCACTGCCTTACCCACATCAAGCATGCCTAAATGCGCACAAGCAGAAAGAACACTAGCAGCGGTAACCTCATCAGGTTTAACTTCAGCTGCCATCATCCTTTGAAAAATCCTGATGGCATCAGAAAATTGTTTTGCTTGACAGTACCCCACTATGATGGAGGTCCAAGATATGACATCCCTCCTTGGCATCTCACCAAATAATTTCATTGCTGCATCAAAATTCCCTGCTTTCGAGTATCCCATAATCATGGTATTCCAAGTAACCACATCCTTCTCTATCAGCCTGTCAAAAACTCCCCGAGCCAAGTCAACAAAACCCCACCTTCCATACATATCAATCAGCGCATTACCCAAATAAACATCAATTTCAATACCTCTATTCGCAATATATTTCACCACAGAGTCTGCCACGTCCAACTCTCCCATACGAGTACAAGCTAATAGAACTTTCACCAAGGTAGTAGAATCAGCTGCCAGATTGGTTGCTCGCATAGCACCATAAAGAACCAAAACCTCCTTAAACTTGTTGCACTGACTATAGCCACATATCAACGAGTTCCAAGAAACCAAGTCTCTTTCAGGCATTTCATCAAAAATTTTCCGAGAAAAATCCAATGCATCACAAGAACCGTACATATGAATAAGAGAATTACACACGTAAAGGTAAGATCCAAACCCAAGTTTTAGAGCAAGACCATGTGCCTTTTTACCGGTTAAAATATCTGAAACTCGAGCACACGCCTTAAGCAGGAATATAAAGGTCAGGTTATTTCCATGTAAACCTCTGTCACGCATTTTCTCAAATAGGTGTGTCGCTTCACCGGGTAGGTCACTCTGAGCGAATCCACGGATCATGAAATTCCAGATTGGTAAGGTGGGGTGCTCAATCTGGAGGAAAGCAAAGTGGGCTTTGCGTATTGACTCAGGGGACAAAGCATAAAACTTGATAATATTTGACATCGATAATGGGTCGGTATTACGATGAGTTCTGATGAAGTGTGCATGGAACTCCTGGATGAAGTCTTCAAAGTTTGGATATTTGAATATTGGGTCAGTTTTTGGGATTGTCGCACAGGTTGTGAAGAGGCGGAAAATGGGTCTTGCAGATGTCATGAGCACTTGGTGAAGAAAGCCAGGAGTAAATTCAAGGAGATGTATTTAGGCCAAGGCAATTAGGCCGAATATGCAAAGCACTTTATTCGTACAGCTTGTGTTAGCTTATGTTTAACTCAAATAGAGATAATGCTGAAGGAGCTTGATGTTCCATAAATTTTAATTTCGCTCCAACAATTGCGCAGGGATTGCTGCATCTGGCAATTACTGCAATTATCATTATGTTCCATCGACTCAATACCCGAACAGCACAGAAATATCAGGGAAGGAGATGCTATTAAAGAAAATTACAAGGGAAGGAGATGCAAACTAAAACTGCAAAATGCTTTCTACAGAGACTTCTATCAAAAAGAATACTTTTAACTATGTTAATAAATGTATGGAGTATACAGTTACATCCAGCAGTTTATCTGCCTCTCGAGGGACAAAAAGTTGGACGAAGCCGTGACATGTGATACACCTAAAAACCTTGTAACCATACAAGGCCTGCTGTCTTCTGTATGAGTAGACGATATCAAAATTCCTGGACCAGAGGAGTAAGTTTATATCCTAGGCGAATCTCCACAAGGAGTTTCTATCTGCTCAAAGGTTCTAACTGAACTTCCATTCTTTCAGAAAAATTTGAATCTTTTTCTGCTATCGTCCGGCTCGGACTCAAGAGATCGACATCCTCCTCCTCACCGTTTCCCAACACCCAACTGCTTCCTCCAGATACTCTCACCCGCCTTCTCTTCTTCTCACAGTACTCCAAGTAAATTACTGTCAAAGCACCAACCAATAACCAGATTATCAGAGCCCATGTAAGTCCATGAACATTTTCATCACCGTATCTTTCTCCCAAATGCTTCATTCCAGTGATAAGAGCTGCAACCCCAACAAGAACGCTGCACCTGCCAACAATGACATGCGTATATTCCCAAAGAATCCTCCTTGGAGAAGCCACCTCTCCAGCACCAGGCTTCTTAGGTCTAAAGTATGCATTTACTGGTTGCACAACACCCAACAATATTGCCAGCATTCCAAGCTTGACATGTAATGAGTGGAGGAACAGACCTCGAAGCTCGGCTACAGCAAAAAGAAAACCAAGGAAAACAATTGATAATCCTGAATACTGCAAGTATACATGAAGTTGAAACCATCCATCACCTTTGACATGCTTTAAGTATCTTGCAGCTAGAATACCACCAGGAAGCAGTATACCCCATGCAAGAAACATCATAAAACCATGTACAGCTAATACCGGCCGCAGGTCCTCCTCTGCCTCAGCAGAACCACGCATAAGCAACACATGAACAGGCCTCTTGCTCGTGACAGAGTGCATATTTGTTATGCTCAAGTGGTTGTCTGACCATTGAGCACCCATTGCCCAAATAACTCTAAGAGGAGTTGTAGGATCAACAATGTTATTACATTCTGGCCTTTCATCTCTTTTACTACAAGACAGGTGTAACGGACGGGTGAATTCAAATGTGATGATGCCATTTTCAGACTTGCATCTTGCATATGTCAAGTTCTCCTGAGTTGGATGCAAACTAGAGGCATCCCTTCCATCTATCCAATATGTGCTCACCCTTCCTTTTCCATCATCATCAATCCAGCCCACATAAGCATAGCTGTGTACCATTTCACGTCCAAAACCTATTGCAAGATAACCACTTTTCTTTTCACCACGAGCTGCAATTGATATTGAATCTTTTGATAAAGTCCAAAAAAGTGTAACTTGCTGATCATCCAAAACAACACTATTGTTATACATATCTGGCAGACCCCCATCAACTACTTGAACTTTCCAACCCATCTTTTGCGTATACACAGAATGATAATAAACTATATCTGGTGTATTGCGATCAGGCGCCCATGTCAGTTCTGTAGGGCTTGCTGGGACTCCTTCAGCTTCCGGTCCCCCAAAATAAACAGTCTCAGACATATTCCTCAAGGTAGCATTTCCACCAAGTGGATCAGAGGTGACGTAGAATGCAACATCATGCCCTGCTTGTATGGAGAACTTGATTGAAACCCCTCTCTCAACCCTAAGAACAGGAGCCTCCCTCTTGTTAATATAAAGAACTTTTGAAGGATTAGGCGGATTGGGGTAATGCAACGCTGGACCAGTCGAAACAACTAGAGGTTCCTTCTTATCAGCAATGACAAGATCTTGGTCCTCCTTGTCTTCAGCATCCAAAGGTCCCAAGCAATCATTCACAGTATCTGATATGTTAAGTACCAAGTGCCCAAAAGTACCACCATGATTTTGAGGAAGATAAAAAGGGCGAAGACTATCAGGTGGCTTTATCAAGCCTAAAGCCCAGATCACAGTCATATTAGCCTTAGGATCCACAGCCAAATCATACTTCCCATCAACACTCTTCAGCGGCCTCCTAAACCTTATAAAAGAAACCCCATCCTTCCTATGCCCATAAACTAATCTTGTGTTGTTAACCAAACCAATATGATCAGAGCTATCCAACATGGAATCAGGACAAACCCCCTGAAGCTTCCCCTCCTCATTCACCACACACTCACTATACTCTGATATGAAATAATCCTCTGCAAATGGCATTCCATTCTCCTTAAAACCACTAACAGTCACATCTCCACCCACCATAAACTTCTCAGAAGCATTGGGATTTGCCCAACCAAAGGCCATATAGTTCTGAATCCCAATAGCAGCTTCCAACCCAAAATCAATAAAATCCTTGTCTTCACTATAATTCCACCTAACCCTGTAGTTCTTCGACAAAACTTTACAATTATCGAACATGGTAGCGGTCAAAGGACTACCAGTCCCATTAAAATTGGTGGAGGAAGAATTCCCCTCAAGGACAACATGACCAAAATCAGAAGCAGTGGGCAAATCCCAAACAGCAAGAACTTTGATCTGATCCCAAGTGACATTTTTCATCAAATTAACAGTAAAGCTATCATTTTTATAGGTCTGATTCAACTTATGATCGGAAATCACAAAACCCCGAGTGAGATTTTCGAAGGTCTCACCCGGGGCACCCCACCAGCTAACATTATCCGAGCCTTGAAGCATATCAAATTGGGAAACCTTAAAGGAACAATCATCTACGATAGTAAGTACCCCACGCAATTGGTGTTGTACCATCGAAAATTGGGATGTGTAGTTGAGGAGGGAAGTATTGATTTTGGGGCAGTTCGCACTGGAAAAGGTTATTAGACACCAAAACGAGAGCAAAAACCCGAAACTAAAGAAGGGTTCTTTAGGTGCCATTTAGTTGAGATCGGCCGGCAAGAATCTAGTCAGGGAATGATAAATATGAATAAGAAGAGAAATAGATAGAGAAGGGATCGATAATTACCTGATGAATGCAAAGTTTTCAGGTGTATTTGCGCCAAATTATTCTGGGTAATTTGCTCTCAGGGAACTTTCTTTCGGAGAAGGCAACGTTGTTGGCATACGCGGGGAAGGAACAGTAGGTGCTGCAGTGTTTTCTGACAGCTCCTCAGTTCATCTCACATTCATTATGCACACGCGTTTTGAAAAATAAAGAAAGCAAGGGAAACGAGGTCGTTTGGTTGGTGGCTCCGAGGAGGCGCTCTCTCACATGTGACCTGCTTTCTGACTGCACGATCCTTCCAAGCATGGATCATGGCTTTCCTGTTACGATGTCGTAAGTTTCAATATTTGAGGTAAGTGCTACAGGGGAGGAGGTAGGGCTGTCAATGGATCTGATCAACCCGAACTCGGCTCATTTAGCTTGGAAAAAAGTATGTTGAACCTAGTTTTAAATTGGGTAGAATTTGAGTCTAAATAAGAGATCTGAATTAAATATGAATTGAGTTTGCATTGTATTAGGTTTCGACTCTATTAAGATCCGATCTGTGTACTAGTACTAGTATAAGTAATACACATAAAAATGTATATAATTTGTAATTATGCATATTATAGCATCAACGGTTAATAACTTATATATAAATTTATTAATTCATAATTATTGCATATAACTATATATGTAATTGTGAGTTTGGGTTGAATTAGATCTGAGTTCGAAACTCACATAAAAGTGTGATTTAAGCTTGAGTCTTTTAATTTGAACCTAAAACTAGAAGCCTAAGGACTCTACATTATTTGTGAGTGAGTCTACACTTGTTAAAATCTATCTCAAAAAGCCCAATAAACACCCCTAATTGTGGAACTCCTCAATTTGTTGAAGGCAACACTTCCCTTGACTTTTTTAACAGTCTGGATTAAAATGAAGCTGCAGTCAAAGTAAAGAACTGTAAAAAGTATTTTAACCTTTCACAAGGAAAAAACAAAAATTTAAAAGAAGGGTCACTTTGCTTATGTCTCTCTCTTTTTTTTCTTTTTTCTTTTTTTTTTTTTTTTGAATGCGGACGTTAATTATAATTAGGGGTCAAGTTTTGAGCTAGTTATAGTTAGTAAACTACGTATAAATTCTATTGTGGAGTCCTTTTTTCAACGGCAAATCCTATACATAGAGAAGGGATGTCAACCCTAATTTTATTAATAAACGAGGACTAAAGCTTTACGTCAATACAATAGGTACAATTAAATGAAAAATGAATACTACTCCTTCACAGAGCGAATGTAAAGAAATTCCATCCTATGCAATCGAAGGAGACCTTTGACATGTCTTGACACATCTAGGTGAGAGAGTCTAACTGGCCTCCTTGTTGAAGCAGCTTGCTTTGCCAAATAATCCACAACGAAGTTGGCATCTCTATATACCATGTGAGAATCTAAGGATTTGAAAGATACTTGTGAGTTCCCAACTCCAACTTAGGTCGTCCTTATGATGGCTTGAAGTCACTGACTTCACTCCGGGTGGTATCTGTCGATGTAGCTGAAGAACATGTGCTGTGTATGTTTTCCGACTGGCCATTGTTGGAAGTGTTATCTATTGCTGATGCACCATCTCTGCAGCAATTGAGGGTTGTTGGTAGTGGCGTTGGACCTGCTGGTGGTCTTCTTAAGCTGAAGCATCTGGAGATTAGAAAGTGTAAGAGGTTGGAGCATCTTGAGGTGTCAACAGCCGCAGCCACGAGCTTTGCTTCTTTTAGATATGAAGGACATTATGGATTTCACGGGCTACCTATGTCAACAAACATGCTCTTTCAAAATGTTCCCAAACTTTCTTCAGTTTCTCTGGGACGTGGTGATTATTCCCTTCATCTGGTAGCTACCGGGTTCAGAGAGTTCCCCTTCCCTGTCGCACAGCTACACACGTTGACTCTGGATCTGGATATTATGGTTTCTGAGCGGTGGAACAGCTTTCCTCGCGAAGAATTTGCACAATTGCCAAATCTTTGCCTACTGGAATTAGTATTCTTGCTGTTAGATGAGCAGAGCATGATCTTCGTGGGTTCATTTCTCCGCGCATCTCCTTCTTTACGTGCATTGGTGCTCAAGTGCCAATTTGATTCGAGTCGGACTGAATTGTGGAAGATTGTTGATTGTCCTGAACTTTGGCAGCGAGTTGCCGTATTCGGAGAAAGGCATCGGCAGTTAGTGAGGGGATGCAAGTACAACTGCCTCAAGGAGGTGGCGTTCTCAGGTTGGAATTGGAATGGTGCAACAGTGGAGTTGAGCTCTTTACTCTTTGACTGAGGCTGCTGCAGGCTCACTTGAGAGGGTGACCATCGACCCACGCGAGCCATTTCCATTTACAAATCCTGAGGTCAAAGCTTTGGAGGATGCTAGGCACCGTGCTAGGGACTTGGAAGCAATGTTGTCTCCGGCCACAAAATTGGTGATTTTGGAATGAAGTTATCTCCAGCCACAAAATTGGGCTCCCATGTAACAGTGATGGCGTTATTGTTTCTTTCTTTTCTCAAGTGTTGTACTTGTAGACTATTCTTGGACTCGGCTTTGTAAAAATAATTTGATAAGCTTGTCTCGTTAAGGTTTTAACCTTGTTGATTCAATAGCTTTTCTTCCCCGATTTTGCTGTGCTAGATTGGTAGTTTTCTAGATCTTATGTCTTCAAGATGGTAAAAACTCCCCCCTTCTCCTCCGCACCTTATATAATCTAGCATGATGATTCTGATTTGGTTATTGTGCTGGTAGGAAGTTGATGGAATTGAGATCTTCTGAAAAAGAGATCGGCAAGATGACCTGCAAGAAAGTTGGATCGGATGACCGACGGGGATAAATCCCCCGAAATAGCTCCGATGCATAAATTAGTAAGGTGTTAAGTGGTGTACGTTAAAAGTAAAGGATTAGAGAAAGAAAGGAGGAAAAAACCCCTCCTTTCCTACCGGGAAATGCAATATTTATAAGAGAGCGACACTGTTTTTCGAGCCGTGAACCTGCCATCATAGTCGACCTATAGTTGTGAGGCGGTGGCAGGCTTTTTAGGCGTGTCAAAAGAGGTCACATCCATCATATCATAAGTGCTGGTAACAGAAACGCCCTTGTCCGAGCTTATTTTTGGAGGAGGTAAAGTGTAACCGGTATGTTGAAACCGAGGTATTTACCGTTATCAATATGTTTCTTATACAGACCCACATCCCTTTAACAAATTTTTTGTATTTATTTTCTTTTCGAATTAGGACCAGAAACAGGTTCAACCCCAAACAACATCTGAAGCACAACTTTGGACGCATTTCTGCCTTGACCTTTCTAGTCGGCCACTTGGATCGTGCGAGACTAAGTAGACAGCTACAGATTCAAGAAGAGAGAAGACACTAAAAGAGAGGGTCTCCAGTGAAGAGAGGAGGACATTTTACAATTACATGACAATTCTTTAAACGCCCTACGCACTTTAATTAATTTGATTCGCTTATATTTGAGATCCTGCTCCTTAATAGTGGATAAGGACTATGATAAGCACCAGTGACGAAAATAGGTCGTGAAGTAGCTGAAAGTTGCAGTGGATGAAAATCCACTTCTATAATTGCAAATACTTACGAGAAGGATACAGAAATGCTTATAGGTAGTAAGATGGACAAATGGTTCTAGTAAAAATTCTAGTTGTGACCTATAACTATTGTACAATCATCCTCTTTTAAACTTTTAAGCGAAAGAAATAGATGTAGGGGTTAATTACACTTTGCCCCCCTCAACTTGGACCTTTTTAACACTTTACTCCCCAGAAATCCAGATATATACATTTACCTCTTGCGGTTAACTTTTCGACGGGTTTAGGATGAAGTTATATTTTTCATAACCAAAATATCCCCGACTAACTTCTAAACAGATACACTGATGGTAACATAATAAACACCTATTCCTTTAATAGTTGCTAAATACATTTAAACACCATTTCACTGTACAATTCAATCTTTTAGCACTAAAATAAATTAGAAAATTCACAAAATAGAGTCTAAACAACTCCACCTGTTTACCGCAATGTTTATAGTAATACTTATTTTAAATGAAAAGATACAATGAAAAACTTGCGGTTGATCTGCTTTACTCTTGTTAGATTAGGCGATGCAATGAACGGAATGTTTTACTGTTGGATGTTAGGCGGTAGGCACTATAATTTTGGCTTGGCTTAGAAAGGACATGTATCACCAGTTTCACCAATTTTGTTTGCACAAGAGAAGCAGCCTTTCCTTTCTTTTTCTGTTGTTGGTACATCTGACGGCATAGCCCCAGCAAGTATTCCTAAACAGACGCTTAATTGTTTTCCTCTGTTATCAGTATGCTTTATTCACGCTCCTGTGTTATGCAATATGCTTCCTTTCGGCTTCTGAGAGAAATGAAATGTACTACCAAAGTAGGGAATAGCGGCTCAAGGACTGCTCCTCCTCCCCAACTTTTGTTTCTTTTCTTCATTCACTCCAAGATTAAAACATGTGGCTTCTTTTTTCATGTTTCCCGGAGAAGTATAGCATCTCATGCCGAGTTCTCTGAATTTAACTTGTATGTGAAAATCCTAAATTCTTTTGAATCTCAGTAGAAACTAAGTAAATCCTATTCACAAGGTAATCAACATCTGTGATTGAATACAGATGCTCCTGCTGGCAGGGATGACTAGTACTTCCCCTTGTAGGAAAGGGGAGTACTAGTAATTGGTGTTTTCTCCTCTTTGAAAGGTTGAGTCGCTGGATCTGATACACTAGGTAACCTTGAGACGCTGCCTTTCCCTCTCTTTGCATTTGGTCCGATCACCTCTATCATGTACTTCCATCCATCAATGGGTCTTCTTCGGCTAAATATGTGAGTTTTGATAAAACTTGCAATCTGCATAACAATGTTTGCTAAGATTAGGAAATGCAACCAACATCCAGAAAAAATAGTAGCGAGAGTGCCATGCTGTGCTAGTGAAAGTTCATCAACACAGTAAAAACAAGTTCAGTGAACACTGTACTGTTCGCAAACCAAACTGCTAGGTTAATGAGCCCAGAATAAAGCATGCAACACTAAATAATCCTAGATACATAAAAATGTAGCAGTAATCAAAAATCATAACAAGAAAGGAAATACTAGACAATGAAGCCAACAACTGACGATCATAAAATGAGCATTTACAAGACGGCTCAGCTAAAAACAGTTCAGCTGCCAATCTTCTTAATAGAAAGTGAGATCACCACCAACAGCTAAAGCTAGATTTCAGCTAACTTTGCACGATAGAAGAATTAACCAGCACTAATTGGGTAAATATCAGACAAAAGAATCCCAATTTCATTTCCGTCATGCTTAAAACAAAGTCACAAGTCTAAAGAGTCGTGGTCGAAATAGATGAAATATCTATGCTAATCTGATATCATGACTAAAATATACACACCTGAAACTTGTTGAATGCAATTCGACGCTCAAATTCTTGGAGCAGAATGTCTTCTTCTCTTTGTGTCATTTCCCATATATTCCCATCTTGAGATCTTGATGTTGTTTCCCATCCATCAGGTTTATTTTTGAACTCTGTGCTAGGAATTTTAGTATTATTTAAATCATCACTAGGAGAATCAAATATCCTGCATTTGTTTAACCAAAACAGTATGGTTAAGGTCTCCAGTCTTCAAACTTTCATGATAAAAGAGCTCAACTTAGCCAAAAACATTATTAATATCAAGAAAATTTGACATAAAACTCTTCAGGTAGATTAGAGTCAATAACGGGAAACGGGGAATATACAATCCAGTGGCTATCTAAAGGTGTTCCAAAGGAAGCAGGAGGTCATAAAGAGTAAGTGTGCACTTCAGCTTAAGCATAAAGAATCTACTGAAGCAAATAAGATAATGTCAGCATAAAGTTAAGAAAGACTGAAATGGCAAATGCAAACATGTGCTTGCGTATATATGCTTTTTACCCACTTAACCTCTTGAAAAATTAAACTTTTGACGAAATATCCAACAACAATCTACTTCACTTCTTTACTCTTTTTTCTCTTTTTTTTTTTTTTTTTTTTGGGGGGGGTGTGGTTCTCCAGACATGTGGCACAGTTTACTGAATGAAAATGAAATATAGAACTAAAACTTAGCAAGATATAACAAATTGAACATTGTTAGATTCAGTGTAACCATGGGTAAGTATATGTTAAGCACAAATCTATCTGCGGGTGGTTAAGGTTGGACTTAGTTTTATGGCTATGTTGCTAGCCCACGGATGTTTCACTCGTTGTACACAACCATGTGAGGCCATTCTTTGAAGCGTTCAAGGAAGATATAATCCTTGAGATTTATGTTTAGCTAAAAATTTCATCTTGGACTCATAGGAGATCTAGAGAACCTAGCAGAAACAGCCAAAATAATTCGACAAACGATGACGAAGTCGATTTAAACCTGAACAATTACGCAAAATCACGAAACTAATTGCTCAAATTCCTACTTCTGCACAGATAACATATAGTAAAAATAAAGAGACAAGGAAGCATACTCTGAGCAGCTGTCGAGCAATTTCTCAATATCATCACCAGCACCAGAAATGGAATCCCCCAACTTAGCCTCCTCCATTTTCTCAATCTCCTTCACCCATAGCCCAGCATGAACTCTCTGCTTCTTCAATCTATAATCCCTCTTGATATTATCCAGCCTATAAAGCTCAGACGAAGCTCCCGCTGCGACCCCACCAATTCCCTCTTTTTTAACCACCCCATCATTCTTGTTCCCGTTATTACTACTACTATTACTACTTCTGGGCTTCCCTTTCCTTTGGTCCCAGTTCTCGTTCATGTCCTCCACGAAAGCCTTGGTCTCACTATCCATATCAAGATGGGAATCGTTAGGATTTTGAGAAGGGGTGGCTTCGGAGGAGGAAAGCGAGAAGTTGACGTCTGTTTCCCAGGGTGCCCGAGTCTTTCCCGCGAGATCGTCGGGGAGCCAGGCAGTTTCCCATGCGTCGTTCCACTCGTCGTTGCCTGTTTTGGTGGTGGAGAAGCGGCGGACCACGGTGGTGGTGGGGTTTAAAGAGGGGTTTTTTAGGAGGAGGAAACAGAGTCTCCGGATTGGTGTCATTTTTTATTTCTTGAAAATCCAGTGGACTGAAGTGAATACCTCTGTGGAGTGTGAAGCACAAACTGAGGGAACCTATTTTAGGGGACTTACCTTTGAGCCTAGCTGTCCAATAGTATGGTGCTACAGGAGGGCAATGTTTTACAAGAATAATCAAGATAACAAATATTTTTATTTTTTGAGCCTATTAGGTGTTAAATGCACAAAGGAATGATAGTTCATTTCAAGCAAGATAAAGTTTTTCTCTTTTTTTTTAATACCCTTTTGTGATTTCCGTCATATCATTAAACAGAAATAGAGTAAATTCAGCTGGATGAATTATTGATCAGCCAATTGGTAAGTTGTGGTTGGTGACTGAGAAAGTTATGAAAAATCATATAGGTTGCTCAATGACCTCGTAAAGGAGCTATATTTCCTTCATTTTTTTTTTTTCCCCAAAAAGCAACAATATAGCATTACCAGTGAATAAAAGCAATACAAAGTTAGAGCAACCGCCCTTGTACATCTGCTTGGATTTGATCCAGCAGCCATTCTAGAAATTCAGTTTTCCATTCTATAACATTATCTAAAGCTAATGTATGTTTGGCTAATTTGTGACTAATAAAGTTGTTTTCCCTTTTAAAAAAAGAGAAACAACATTCATCAAAATCAAATTCCAGCTCTTTGATATCATTAAGGATAATTGCAATGATTGCATCCTCTTCCTCCCTATTGATCTTGTCTATAACTTGTTTACAGTCAGACTCAAATTCAACCTGTGACCATCCTTCTTGTTTTGTTATCTGCATTGCAGCTCAGACTGCCAATGCCTCTTCCTGTTTTTTAGTTGAACAACTCTTAGAAGGCATAGCCCATAAACCCATAACTCTGTCTTGCCAGTTTCTTGCTACCGCTCCCCATCCAGATCTGTTTAGTTTGTTGTTCAATGCAGTATCAGTGTTGATTGTTATCCAATTGAGTTTTGGTTTTGTCCAGCCTCCATCTTCTTTGTTTACCTCTTCCCTGTTCTTTCTACACTCTCTTTCCTTTTCCTTAACCTCCTTGAACTCATTCCACTCTTGAATTGCTTTGTTAATTGCTTCTAGTGGATTCCTGACTTTCTTTTTGAAACACCGCTCATTTCTTGATTTCCAAATTTGCCACAAAATGTTCACTGTTAAAGTCACTATTTCTTCTCCTAATTCTTTGTCCACAGCATCTTTCATCTCATCCCACTAATGTCAAAAACTCTTTCGATGCTTCTTCAATCCATCCCAATTCAGTGGGGCAATTTTCCATATTTGCCTTGCATTTTTATAGTAAAACAGCATGTGTTCCAAAGTCTTTGAACTCTCTTCATAGCATTGGCACATGTGCTATCCTCTGGAACATCTCTCTGTGATCACTACATTGACAGGAAGGATGCCTTTCAAACATTTCCAAATAAAATGTTTTAAATTTAGTTTCATGTCTAAATTCCACAGGAAACTCCAACCTTGTGTAGAATCCTTCTTTGAGCTGCTAGTTTCTGTTGTAGGTCTTGCTTCAGCACTCATTTTCTTCCTTTCTTTAGGTAGTTTGTAACCTGACTTTACAGTATATTCCCCTGAGCTAGAACCTGCCCAATATATTCTATCCTTTGTTTTTTGGATACTTAATGGGATTCTTAAGATCTTTTTCCTTCCTCCTCATTAAAGGTCTTGGATATTAACTATTCATTCCACCTCCCATTGATGATTAAATTTGCCACCTTCCTCAGATTACAATTTCCTTCTTTAAGTGATGCAATTTTCCCATTTGTTATGTCTGGAACCCATCTATCTTCCCAGATCTTGATTGATTTACCATCTCCCACTCTTTTCCTCATTCCTTCCTCTAGTAAAGATCTAGCACTAAGCAAACTTTTCCAACACCATGAATCCGTATTTCTCTCTTTCATTTCCCATAATGGTATTCCTTTAAAATACCTGGCTTTCACCACTTTACTAACAAGCAAATTTGGTTTTGTTATTATCCTCCACAATTGCTTTGTTAGTAAAGCCTAATTAAAATCTTGTAGCTCTCTGAACCCTAGCCCTCTATTTGCCTTTGTATCTGATAGTTTGTCCAATTCAACCAATGAATTTTCTTTTCCTTATCTGCTTGCCCCCAACAGAATTTTGCCATATTAGAACAGATATTCTTACAGAGAGCTTTTGGCAATTTGCAGCATGACATCACATATGTGGGGAGAGCTAGTATCACTAATTTTAGTAACACCTCTTTCCCTGCTTGGTTTAAAAATTTTTCTTTCCATCCATTCATTCTAACCACAGTTCTATGTTTAATATAATCAAAGATCTACTTCTTCGATTTGCCAATTACTAAAGGAAGTTCCAGATACCTGTTTTGTTGTACAGGTTTCATCCCTCTTAGTTCAGTGATCACTTCATCCTTGTGCTTTTCTTTCACATTTCTGCTAAGAGCACAGATGACTTATCTGTATTTCTAATCTACCCTGAAGCTTCTCCATACACCTCTAGCAACTTCATGAACTAACCAGTCTCACCTCTATTTGCCTTGCAGAATATTAATGAATCATCTGCAAAAACAAGTGGGATAGACTAGGAGCACAACTAGCAATTTTAAGACCAGTTAATTTGCCTTAGCTATTTGCTCTTTTTAATATAGCTAAGAAGCCTTCTGCACAAATAAGAAATAGGTAGGGGAATAGAGGATCCCCCTGCCTCAATCCTCTACTTGGTCTTATATAACCCTTTTTTTCTCCATTAACATTAAAGCTATATAACCTTCATTCTCTCTCATAATTTTGCCATTGTCTACCTTGCAGACCTTTTTTTTTTTTTTTTTTTCCTTCATTTGGAATCCTATTCTATTATAATGAGGTGTCTTATAGGAGGGGACGCCTCCTTTGTGCACTGTGACTCCTATCTGCTGCTACTCCTTTGTGGCAATTTTTTTTTTTTTTTTGGATACAACGGAGAGCTTTAGGCTCAATTCAAAGGTACCAATCTCGGGGTGGCCACCCCAGCAATGTCCTTGAACAAAAATTCCCTCAACTGGACCACGGGTTCTTGCAGCCATCTAATCCCCGATTCCTGTCTTAAGCTTTCTTTAGCCAAGCAATCTGCACTGAAATTCCCTTCCCTCCAAGTATGAGCCAACTTGACTTCCCAGTCCTTCTTTAACCAGTTGTGAATCTGCAAAATAAGATTTGAATGGGGACTGGTTCTATCCTCAGACTTTAGGAGCAGTAAAGCTGCCAGTGAATCTGTCTCCAAAACTATCTTCTTGAATCCGTGTTCCCAAGCCAACCGTAAGCCATATAGAATACCCCACAACTCAGCTACAATATTAGTAGCAATCCCCAAGTTAACTATGAAACCGCCTTTCCAAATTCCCATCTCATCCCGTATTAAAACCTCCTGCTCCAGCTCTTCCTGGGCTGCCCGCGGCTGCCTTTGTGGCAATTTTTTATGGAAGCACGGACCTTACAGTTCAAATTACTGTTAAAACTAACAACAAAGTGGAATTCTATTTTCTACATAGGCTTTTAGTTGCTTAAAGTCTAGAATTTTTCAATCGTTCAAGTACCATGACACCGTTCAAATATTTACGGCTCCATTTGGATTTCATAATTTTTGCCTTATTTTTAAAATGCTGTTTTTCACACCTAAATGCTACAGTAAAAACAACCAAAATATAACCCCAAAAACAACCCCAAAAAACAAACCACTTGTTTTTCACAATATTATATGTTTTTTTCTTTTTCCCTTTTCATTTCTTTTTTCTTTTTTCTTTTTTCTTCTCCTCTTCCCACCTTTTTTTTTCTCCTTTCTTCTTCTTTCTTCTCTCTCCTCTCTCCTTCCCCTCCCACTCCCCAGCCCCTCTCATCCCCCTCAACCCAACTGGCTCAAAGGATGAGGGTGGGAGGGGGAGGGGAGGAAGAAGGAAGAAGAGGAGAAAAAAATGTGGGGAGGAAGGGAGGGAGAAGAAAAGGAAAAGAAAAAGAGAAAAAGAAAAGGAAAAGAAAAAAAAGAAAATTGAAAAAAAAATCTTCCAAATACACCAAATAATTGATTGTTTTCTTCTGACTTCTGATTGTTTTTCAAATACAACTCCAAAAACACCTAATCCAAACGGAACCTACAGTTTCCATGTGAATTATTTCATCATGCAGGCTACACTTTGCATACAACCAAGCAAAAAATGCTCAAGGTCATAGAAATACTTAAAAAAAAAAAAGGAATAACCTTTGAAGTAAAATTCTGCTCATGTCTTAATTTGCTTTGCACATATTTACTTCGCATAAAGAATTGCTCTTTAATTTTTAGTACAAAACATAAAACAACCAAAAGAAATATGACTTCTTTCAAGCTGAGAGTTAAAAGGGGAAAAAAAAAAATCACGTGTTCCACATTCTCAATAGACTGAGAACCCAGGCCTTACTGATCCATGATTTGCCAAGCTCTTACTTGCAGCCCATTAGTGTTGTGTGAGGCTTCACAGCCCCAATGACACCACCGGAGGTTGCCCCACGAACCCATCAAAGGCCCGTTAGGGTTTTGTCATTTAACCCTCATATATAAAAGCCGGTCCTTAACCCCAGCACATGTCTTCGTAAGCGAAACCCTAGAGTAGTCTATTCGCTCCTCATTTCCAGATCGCCGAGCTGAAAATCACCGCTTCGGCGCCGTCGGGAAACAGCTGCAGCAGCAATGGTTCACGTCTCATTTTACCGCAACTGTAAGCCTCGTTGCTCTCTCACACGCAGTCACACACTGAAATTCAAAATTCATGTTACATGTTATGTGTTTTTCTTTTGTTTTTTAATGTGATCGTTGTCTTTCTGAGTTTAATTATGTAATGTTTTGTTTGTGATATTGTTTTGGTGATTTACCTTGGCACGGTTATGGACTTCGAGTGTATTGAAAATTATTGTACAAAAATCTTTTCCTGAAAACTAGTTGGTAACTGATGGAAAGTGTCGTGAAAATCCGAAATCTCCGACATGTTCTTCTTTTATCTTTTTTTTTTTCTTTTTGTTTTGGATGTTTGTCTCCGTAATAGCTCCCTCATTGTCTGGCTATGGATTATTTGGATTTACTGGTGATGTATGGAAATATGTTGAGAACTTCATTTTGTTTCTAATTCATGTTTAAAAGAGGAGGGGTATGGGAGTGGGAGATCCGAAACCCAAATTAGGTAGGCCTTTAATATGCCTTAAGGGAGGATATTTTTTTCCTCTGGGGTTGTAGTCGAGCCCTTCACTTGTTGTACTTGGTTCTGTTTCTGTATTCTTTGAATTGACTCAAACCTTAGATGTTGTAATGTGTTTCAGGTGAAACTTTTGACCTGTTCATGATTGTCTTTTTTAATTGCATTTCTGAGTTTCGTGGAGTATTGAGGAATATTAACTAATTTCAAGTGGAATAGTTGGAATTGGGTGAAGCTGATTAGTTTTGTCCAATGAATCCTCAAACTAACATGTTACTGCTTAGTTGTTATGAACTTCTTCCTTACAAATATGTGATAAAATTGCTTTCTCTGGGTTGGTAGGATTCTATAAAACAGTGAAATAGTTGTAACTCATGTGATTTGTTTTGATGTCTTACTAAGAATTCATATGTTCTAAGACGATGCAAGTTGTGTATCCTAGATGGAAAGACATTCAAGAAGCCTCGTCGTCCCTATGAGAAGGAGCGGCTGGATGCTGAGTTGAAGCTTGTAGGAGAGTATGGGCTTCGATGCAAGAGGGAGCTTTGGAGGGTTCAATACGCTTTGAGTCGCATCAGAAATGCAGCAAGAAATCTTTTGACTCTGGATGAGAAAGACCCACGCCGTATATTTGAGGGTGAAGCCCTTTTGAGGAGGATGAACAGGTATGGGCTGCTGGATGAGAGCCAGAATAAGCTCGATTATGTCTTGGCTCTTACTGTTGAGAACTTCCTTGAGCGCCGTCTTCAAACACTTGTGTTCAAGACTGGTATGGCAAAGTCAATCCACCACGCTAGAGTGCTCATTAGGCAGAGGCATATCAGGTATGAACAATAGGTGAACTTGGTAAAACAGAACAGGAATAATCTGGTTCTTTTACATTTGTCAGTAATTTGTCACTGCTGTTACTTTTCATTAACATTTTTTGTTTGTATCTACCTGTTCAATGCAACATTAAATTCAATGTAACTCTGCTTACCTATGCACAATGAAATTTGTTTGTGATTACTACACATTAAAAGATGCTACCTCATAGTTCATTTAGTCTGTGGCTCATGCAACAAATGAAACTTCGATAGTTATTAGTGTGTAGAGGAGAAGTGCCTACGTCTTTGGCCTATGTATCCTGTCACTGGTTTTGTTGCCTGAAAATTAGTACTTGCACACTATGTTTCTTCCCCGGATAGTTTCACCTGCACACTCTAGAAGTTATTATATTGATGTAAAGATTATTTGTTAGGTCTGGATCATAGTGTTGTTAGCTTTCCATTTCTTTCTTTGGGAGGAGGTAGTTTTTGGCATATTCTTGCGGTAACAGTGATGGAAATGTTAAGTTTATAGCCTGAGGGCATCAAACTTTATGCAAAAGTAGTGCATATGTCAATATTGGAGTTCTTAATTGTCAAAGGGATTGGTCTTTTAGCTTCATTCTTACCAGTGGCCTTACTTTCTAGTTGACTTAGCCTTTAGCTTTTGTTTTACATGTAGACATGAAGCTAGTCTCCTGTGTGCTTAAAATGATGTTTTATCCTCAAAAAAAATCTGTATTTAGGATTCTTTTATAAGAGGAATTTATGGAGTTGTTCTTCGTGATTTTCCATTGCTTATAACTGAGACAAGTTGATCTTAATCTTGTCCATATTGCTGCATGACATAAATGATATTGCATTTGTACCTCAACATGCATGGTGTTTCTGGTGTATTTGTTTGCTGATTCGAATTATCTATGTTGAGTGCAGGGTTGGGAGGCAGGTTGTGAATGTGCCTTCCTTTATGGTCAGAGTAGACTCTCAGAAGCACATTGATTTCTCACTCACAAGTCCTTTTGGGGGTGGACGTCCTGGTAGAGTAAAGAGAAAGAACCAGAAGGCAGCTGCAAAGAAGGCTGCTGGTGGTGATGGAGATGAAGAGGATGAAGAATGAGGTGTCAGTTTTTAATGTAATCGTTGATATAGTACTGGAGAGGATCAGACTTTTACTTTTGCTCCTGTAATACTGTCTCCTAAATTGTTTGTGGTTCCTGCTAAAACCTTAAGTTTTAGGAAGTTTTGGAATCTTTGGATGCTTGCTGCCTTTTTTGGCTTAAAATTGTTATGGAGTTTTTATCATTATTGCTTGAGGTTTATGGGCTTTTTGTCTTTATTTACTTGCTTTTCTGAGGATGGGAAAGATCAGCCTAATAGCTATGAGACTTTAGACTGTGAATATGTCTACATGTGAGGGCAACAGATCAATGGTGGCTTTAGTCGAGTCGGCACTCACAGACCTATGTTGTCCCAATGTGAAGAAGTAGAAAATTGATGTGTTGATTTTGGTCCCTGGGTTGCCATGAATAGATGTTGGGAGTTGTATTTTTCTTCTACAACCTTTCGTGTAACTGCAAATGCATCAATTTTGGTTACTCTTACCTATTGTTACCCCTTCTTGGTAGTTCTTAACTTGTTAATGCCGAGTTCCAAAGGACTAGTTGCCTTAAGAAACGAAGTTGCAGGGGTTACATGGACGTATATCTAATTGTTCTAATTCAATTTTGGCGAGCTATCCTTGAGCCAGTCGTGCATGCTTTACCACTCCATACCAAGGTTGGAACAAAAATTTCGCGGTCTCCATTCCAAGGTTTGGAACAAAAAATTCCAAGAGTCAAAATTGTCTAAATGAGGGAGAGCCAGTGAACAAGTTTGTTGCTTTCCCGAACTTGAAGTATTGAGTTATTAAACAGGCCCAAAAGGAGGGAAGCTTGCTCTTTGAAGTCCATAAAAGGTAGTATACTGGGATTTTTGGTAAATGTTGATAGAGTACTGGGATTTGTGGTAAATGTTTGATGGGTGGCCCGGGACACCAGGTTTGCATTTTTACCCCATTTCCATCTTCCCCAACAGCTCTGTGCAAGTGGAAGCCCATAATTGCTATCAGCCAAAAAGAAACTGCTCCACTGGATCTGGGTGACGTCCTTGGGTGTAAGAACTTCCACAGCTAGATACCCAGATACTATCCACAGACAAGAAAACTTTGCAAAATGTACGATAAGGTTTTTGTCTCCTTTCCCTCTCAGTTTCCATTAACTCGCACAAATTTCCGATTCAATAGGAAGGGATCTTCTGGTGGTCCTTTTCTGTGTTTAAAGTCTGCAAGAGAATAGCCCTTTTGATAAAGAGGAGTCGTCGAGCTCTGGCGTGAACGACTTGTTTTCACCGTGTGTCTTCTTGGGAGAATTAAAAGGCTTTCCGTAGCCAGCCCGGTCCTTTCCATTCACGTTCTTTAAGGTGCTTTTTCTGGGGTCCGGACCAAACTCCACAGCACCCAAAGGCCTAAAGCCTTGAAGATGGTACCAAGCCCAGGGCCCAGGGCCATGCACAGCTGCAATGATCTTTCTTCAGCAATTTTTAGCTTTGACCCTCTTAAAGATTTTTCCCGGCCTCTGTCTACGTCAGGAAAGAAAAAAGAATTTTGTCATTTTTTTTTTCGAAAAAAAGTATCTATTGCCCTTGACTTATACTAGGAAAATAATAATCTAATTGTGAGTCATAGATAACTGTATTATGCATGACGATTCCCCTAAATTTTAAGTCATTCTCGTGTCCCTCCTCTGTAAGATCTCATCAAATTCTTAAAGTACTCTTCGAATTTGACATTAGTCACTAAGAAACATTATCAGAATAGTCAGTTGTATACGCTGTTTAACAAGAAAATTTTCATAATGTGTATCATGATGTGAGAGCCGAGGAAGGGGAGACTTTATTGCTATTATGATTCTTATTGTGATTTGGGTAAGTAAGGCTTGTAAATTATCCAGATGATGTTGTCGCTTAGGCACCGAAATAGGAAAGTAAGAGGTCCAAATCGAAGAAGTATCGTCAAAAAGTCGTCTGGTGATTAAAGGGTTAGGTTCCAAATAGTGTAGAAAAATTGAGATGAAAGTCAATTCGAATTTGGTTCTTGTAATATGAAATGAGAGTTGAAAAATGAGCAGTTAGCTATCAAAGTCAGGTGGATGCAGCCACGGCGGCTGAATAAATGCTGAAATTGAGCTTAGTTAAACCATATATATATATATATATATATATAGGTCATATTGAGGGTGAAGAAAGTTGCAATGAGTTGTAATGTAAATCAAAAGCCAAAACTAGAGGGCAACCAGTTCCGCCACTGAATGTGGGCCTTTTCTTCAATCACTTTAATATGTGAATTGGTGAGTGCCAGCAGATGCTTCTTTATCTGCTGTTGTTGGTAGCAGTAGTAGTTTTCTTTCATTATTGATTTAGAGTGGAAGCATAGAGACATGATGATTGATCTCGTACCTTTGTCCACCCACCATGCTGAACTTCAATAAATTCTACTACACCTTATTTTAGATTTTAACCAATACCACCTATAATAAAACCTACTTATTGCAACGTTGAACACTTGAACAACCAAACAAAGAAAAAAAGGAGGGTTTTCTAAGTTCCTCTTGCGGGTCTTTAAGAAGTCATTTCCATGATTAGTGCACCGAAAAGAACTTGTAACATTAAACGGTTTTAGGGGCTAAAGATGTAGAATTAATCTGGAAATGGGGCGACATGTTTGCCATAGGCGGCATGACCTAATCTTGGTTTTTTTTTTTCCTTGGTATGGCCTTGTAAATTCATAGAAGGATCATCCGGGGGGTGGTATGAGGGGAAGATTAGAAAAAATCTACGTGCATGATTAGGTGGTGGTGGTGGTGGTGGACAAAAATGGGTGGACAATGAACATTAATCAATATTGCATAAGATAAGCCTAGAGTCCCACTTTTTAAGACTTCTGCATGACCATCACGAGGATAGCAGAATTATTCGTCGGCAGGCTGCGAAGGCACGCCTCAGAATTGACTGCTAATCAAACAGCTACCACGTCAAAAGGAGGGATAAATATATTATTATATTTTGCAGGATAAACTTTTATTTGGTGAAAGAAAGGTCTTAATTCTACCTAAAAATATCATCATCATCATCGTTTATTATCTGGTGACTCAACTGAAATAGCACACCGAAGAACACTTGTTGATGAATACTCATTATTGTAAGTTGTTATTCTAATCTCTTCTGATGGAAGACCGCTCCAATAATTTACTAGGAACGAGCAATAAAAAGCAAAACGTAATTGTTTTCATGCGTTGATTTTGGAGGATCACGTTTTTGTGTATAATGGATTGTACTCATGCAGTGGCTAAGTTTTTTTCCTAAAATTTATTATCCCAAGAAACAATTCTGAGCAACTTCTTTGAAGAATTTAAATCACATGTTTTATGATACAGGAAACCAGTGGAAAGAGATAATAACCAAAAAAAAAAAAGTAGCATTTAACTTGAACAAGTTATGCCCAGCTGATTTTATGATGTATGTATCCCTAATCCCTCTTCCGATGTTAAACTGGTAACTGCAAGATAAACACTGAGTGAGTGTGTTTAGATAGTTAGATTATTTGGGGTTATTAGGTGAAAAAATTACTATAGCAGATTTTTAATATAATATATATGAGATAAAAAGGTGGTTAAAAAATGTGTTGATAATGTAAGCAAATAAAAGTACGACGAACACATAGTTGGTGGCTTCCACAATTAACATGAGATGCTACTTGCAAGTTGTCAGGAAAGCTCCAAGCAAAGTATGTGGAATTTTAGGTGCAAAACAAATTAGAACTGCATAAAAGAATCAAGTAAGCATTAGAGAGCCCATAGCTTACACGGCACACCTCTTCGTTTTCCAAGTTTCCAACTCCCATCGCTATAAGAGGAGAGGAATAATAATCTTCCAAGTTCTTGTGGTCTTAGTCTTTAATGATGAATCTACTAGCCCTGTCTGCTTCGGTGCCCAACTAGTTCAAGAAAAGAATAATGAGTAACTTCCGGGATATTTGATCTCTGACTCGGACCATATTTTCTCATTATGCCATCACTAGATAATAAAACTTTGTCAAAAAGTCCACAAACAATTGCACACACTTTTTGCCTTTTGCTCGATCTTTTCCACCTAATCTAGACTTCACTTTTAATAGCACAACCAAAAAATAAATAAATAAATAAATAAATAATATTTTATGGTCTATGACTCTATTCTCAAATTATAAGCTAATTAATTAAAGAGTTCATCTCATGTATTTGAAGCTCAGACGGATCTCCAAATTTTCCAGCAAAAGCAAACATCAGCCGCCGCTGCTGCATACTATTTGGACCTTAGAATCGGTTACCATAACTGGAAGTTTTTCACCAAAATTTTTTTATATTTTTCGTAATCATATTTTTTAAATATTTTTTTTACTTCACACACATCATATCGTTACAATATTTTTTTCCATAAAAAAAAAAAACTAGAAAATGGCTGGAGTTTGGTTGTAAAGCTAAGACTATACATATGATTTACTAAGAATATTTGCTGGTTAAAAAAATGGTCAATTTCTACATACGTGGTCTATCCTTATCTCGTTTAAAAAATGTACGGCAGAGGCCACTAGTTGATGTGTAGCCGTCCTCTCCACGATGTTCTTCTAGGCTTTCCGTTTGGTTTGTCTCCATCGCTAGAGTGCTCCGCGAATATATGCTAAAAAAATTCTTTATTTTTATTAGAATATACAGTCAAGAAAAGCAAGGAATGAACTAGCCCATATATGTCTGCCTGAAATGTCAAAATATTATTATTATTATTTTTGTCAAATGGTAGTACCTAAGGAAGTGGGCACATATCTTAGGGATATATCTTATGCGACTTCCAATATTTGTTCACAGCTGCATGAGGGAACCAAAAGAAAGCGAAACTCAAATATGATGGGTTAAGTAGATTCTAAAGATTAATCTAAATCGGTGTCGTGCATGCAAATATGTTTTCTCTGAGTCTCCACGTCTTTTCAGTCTCTGTCCTAACACTAGTAATTGGCGGATAGTAATCCAACTATTTAGGCTAAAAGGAGAGGTGCGTGCGTACATGTTATATCTTAAGATTTGGTGGTAAATGTCATCTTGATTCTAGTGACTGTTGGAGAAGAAAGCGAACTTCTTCTTCTTCTTCTCTGGCTATGCTTTGCTCAGGGCTCCAGACCCTACTGCTACAGCCCCGAGTTCAAGAATTAAGGGACAAAAGGTAGACGTTTGCTTAGGAAAAATTGCATACTAAGTGCAATTATGATATTCAATTTTGTAACGTTGAAAGTCAATTAGTACTTATATTCTAGATAAATAAGTACTTTCTTGGTACCCTACCATGAGCTTACTACCCTCAACTCTGCAACCACACAACCTTGAATTGATTATAAATCATTGATTCCCCTCGTAGTAGACCGGAGAAATTTTGTACCAGTACTAAATGAATTGATTGAGAGATGGTGGCCCTAAAGTGGAGACGCTTCAATTGACCAGGAGTTCATCACGCACACCAAGTGTTTTGGGACTGAAAGGCGTGGATTTGTTACCAAGTCAAAATAAGAAACGGTTTTGGCATTGATACGCTTATGATTCAAATCATTTCTCCAGTGGCTAGGAGAATTTGAGGGACAAATGAGAATAGATGGGCACCCTGAGGACAACCAACCCCAGGTTTAGAAGTCCAGTGCAAAATCACCAATTTGGCAGATGTTTCCAGTCTCAAAAGAAAACAAGAGTGTTTTGTGGGGGCTTATAGATCATATCAATTATTTGGGAGACTAGAAAACTTGTGCCTAAATTATTGGTACCCCATCTTGTCCTCCATACTTGTCACGAAAGTGGTGAGCAATTTGCTTGCCTGAATGTGAATGTTTGAGTCCTAGTCCCAGTCTCTCTTTATCTCACCCCCCCTTCATTATGGCCATGAAAGATACAGGTACGTCCTGGTATTGAAGTTCAAGGGCCCCAAACTTGGACAGGTAGTTTTGTTGTGTACCTAGTCAATGTCCAAAGCAGCGCTGGAATCGTGTGTAAAAGTGCTAGGGGAATAGGAGTTTCTTCGAGATCAATCCCATATAGGACACCTAGGTCTCAATCTTCTCTAATTAAAAAAATAGCAAAAAAGAGAAAGATTTAGGACATGGGAAGGAGGAGGAGGAAGGGATATTTGAAGATCTCAATTACAGTCAATATAAAATGCTTCACATAATAATTTCTAAATCTAGACCACTTGTCTTGTCCGTTAAGTATGTGTATAACACTTTGTCTCTTGAAAATGTAAACGCTATTGCAACCTTCAACTTCTTCTCTTATGTTATATGCAACTAAAGATTTTAATCGATACATATATTGCATAAAGTAACATATTCATTTCATCAATAATTATTATATCGATTGCATCTGGGAATACTTGTGTATTATTTAAAAAAATTATTTATGTCGAGTTTTAACAATTTCAATCTATTGGAGAATTTTTTTTTACTAACGGAAAGTAGTTAAATGGAAAAGTTCTTGGCATATATATATATATATATTGTATATCATTTCTCAATAAATTTTAGATTATCACACCTGATTAGATAACTATATAGTAATTAATACTCCTATTATAGTACTTCTAATTCATCTAGTTTGTCGCTTCCCAAAAAGAAAAAAAAATTTCATCTAGTTTGTGAAAACCAATCTTGAGGAATGGAAAAATTCTTAGCAAGCATTACTATTTAAGAAATTTTTGGGAGTTTTGTTTAAAAAAATAAAATTATAGCACTTTTATGAGATGATATAAAAAGATGGCTAAAAATGTCTCAAGAGATTATTCTCAAAAAATTCCCAAAAATACGAAAAGAGTTTCTCAAAACTTGCTATCCAAACAATAAAACAATAAAACTAAATAAAGAAGGAAAATTCTATATTAGATGACATATGACAACAACAGAAACAAATTAATGGATAATCCACCTCTTTGATTCTAAAAATTCTGTTTTTGTGTTTATCGTTTAATAATGTCGTAATCACTTTCTATGGATGGATTTGATTAAAATTTATTTTAAAAAAAAAAATGGTTATGTATGTGATACGAAGGCGCAGTATGGCTCTGCGTGTGCGTATGTGTACCATCTGAGACAGAAGACAAAAGAGAGTCAGGAAATGATGCGTTGCGTCGGACGTACATGGCGGACAATACATTCCTGTATCAGGTACTGTTGCTACTCACCGTCTGTCATATCGGAGGGACCACGTCAACTTCCCTTTAATAGAAGGGCCCCACCCCAGAACTTTTATCCTACTATACGACTCTGCAGGCTGTTCTGGTGGTCCCGCAGTGCAGCATACTATGGGAAAAGGGTCATGTCATGATGATGCCCCATCACTTCTTCCCGCCTATCATATCCAGATATGATATGCTATGATGATCCCACCCCTTCTCTTCCCTCTGGCCTTCTTTTCGGGGGAAAAAAGCAAAGGGAAAAAAAAAAAAAAAGAGTGCGGCCGCAGACTTCCCACCCCGGCGGCATCCGCTTCTAATGTATATACATATGTATAGGTGTTGAAATAGGCTGTATGGATAGATTTGAATAAAGTCATAATTGAATAATTGGTATAATTGAGTTAATCCATTTATATCTATTTAAAATTAATGGATAGGTTTGGATAAATTATTAATGGACGGGTTTAGGTGAGTCAACATAAATAAGTTGTATTGACATCTCTATATATATATATATATGTGAGGTAAATAGATAGTTGAAAATTATACAAAGAAGTATTCTCAAATTAAATAGCATTTGGTGATTTTTTTATAGTATAATGTATAAAGGAGATGATTAGAAATATAAAAGATAATTAAAAAACACATTTATACGTAATATGCAAGTGAAAAAGTATTTTAAAAGAACCATGCTATCTAATGGTAATTTTTTGGGAATAGATTAGGAAATAAAAATTGGTTACATTGAGCGTGTTAAATGCTCTTTGGGTTAGCATGTTAGGAAAAACAGACTCTATGCGAGTTGAGTGAAACTTGAGGAAAAAAATGAGTGTATCCTGTCCCACATCAAAACAATGTGAGGTAGTGTCCCTGCACTTAAGTTCCATGGGTGGTCTCCAAAAGTCAGCAATTGCCTTTTGGGATTCACTCATGGGGTGTGCTTAGGTGAGTGTTTTAGTGGCCTTAGGTGTAATTTAACGAATGTGTGTGTTGTTTGACCGTCAAAAGTTACCATGTTAGGAGTAGGTAATGTTGTGTAGGCATGATATGCGACTCATCATCACTTTTCTTACATGATTTACTCCACTTTTCTTACATGATTTACCGGTAAGCTGTAGACCAAATCTGTACAAGTATTTTCTTAAGGGGTGTATAGTGGTGTCCTGTTGTATTTTTGAAGTTTCGGTTTTTGTCTGAGTTTCAGCTCTTCTATTAACTTTTCTTTTTATCCACCGGCAGTTTTGTAAGTCACAAGTAACTTCTACTATCAATTTTTCCCTTCACGTCAAGAACACTTTTAAATGGTTTTTACAATTATAAATTGATTAGTTCCCTTAAATCTTGTAAAGTTTAACAATTTTAAAGATAAAGGCGATATAAAAGAGTTTCGTACAAAAGTTTGGTTGTCATCAAGTTCTATCTAGGGATACCTTGGAAAAGATATTTAGACGCTAGAAAATATCTTGTGCCTTGCAAGAATCTTTTGAAATTTAACTCCACTGGTTTCCTGAAGGGCCTCAACTATGGCTAGGAAGGGGGAAAAAAGAAAAAACGTTGAACTACTAAGGAAGTTTCAAAAACTATTTCAATCGTCAATTTTTGGCCTATCATCTATTTTAAGTCGTTGTGCTTAGGTGAGTGTTTCTTGGATCTTAGGTGTAGTGATATGAGTGTGTGTGTTGTAATATTTGCCGTTTGACAAAAAAAAAATCTATTTTAATTCGTAAAATTGTCCTTCAATAATACAATACATCAAATTTTGATCCTTTAATCTATCTCCACAATTAAATCTAATGCATATGAGTGCAAAATTCATGCAACGATGGAAAATAGATTAAAGGATCAAAATATTATCTCTCTTATCATTAAGGGTTGTAACAAATTAGGAGTCAAATTTTGACAATTAGAATAAGTTAGCGATTCCTAGTTAATTTACCCATACGAAAAAAGATAAAAAGTTCGTTTACGTTTGTTCACAAATCTCGTGTCCATGGATGGAGCTTACATCTCACGTTATCGTTTCTTTGTGCCAAGCATGAACTCAAAAAGTAGCAGTGGCAAATGCAACGAATAGAAACATACTATGGGTTTGAAAAAAAGAATCCTGTAAATTTCCCTTTTCTACTCGTAATTGTTCCCATAAAAAAGAAGGAAAAAAAAAAAAAGAGAGAGAAAGAAAGAAATAGAGTAGGGGTAAAAAAGCCAAAGACACACACTGTACTGTTTAATTTCACGATTTCAACATATCTTGGTCTCGAACCTTGACATCTGAACGGTTACTAGTAATTAAAGGTTGAATGGATCGCTTCACCTGGCAGGAGAAGCTAATGACCATTTCCTGTATTGTTCAGCATTCCGAAATATAAAAAGTTCTTGGCATCACCAGACCAGATTAGGAGAAAATACATACATAAAATCTACGACCAGGAATAGGTTGAGGAGAAAACAAGCTGTAGTAATTTTCTTTTGGTTTGTCCTCTCTTTCTCTCTTTAGCCAATTTGGCCAAGAATAGAGAATATAAAAGTCATCAGGAGGTTATATCAACTCGGTTGAGATGCTTTATTTATTCGGTAATTTGTCGTGTTATCTGTGCTGTGTTATATACTACCCACCAATCTAAAATTCTCAAGTAAAATATGGCAATCGCTGTTCACAGGGGCTATTCGTCATAAGTTTGGAAGATATCTAGCAAGTCTTGGTCTGAGTTATGTTAATGTTATTATAACCACCAATCCTTTTCATGATTTTTCAATTTTATGTTGGTTGGCAAAGATTTTTCTCGTGAGATGTTAAACCAAGGCGAGGTCCCATTTTGCAAATCCACCCGGAAGTTGAGCCAAGACTGAAGAAAGTAGCTTTTTCTTTCTTGGTTAATAGATCTTAATCACTAATGATAAGTACTGATTATCTAACTCCCAGTGGGGTTAACTTTAATATTGTACAAAAGAAGAGGGTATAAAAATGAAAAACCAAAAATGAGCCTCCATTTTCACTTTTTTCCCCCCGCTCTTTTCCTCATTAAACCCCCTAAAGTATCCTAAATTACACTCTAACCCCCAAAACTACATGAAAAGTTCGGACTGCAGCATAGTATAGTAGTTTGCGGCATCATCCTCGAACTCCCACAGCCCATCACCCAAAAACAAAGTGTTTTCCCCGCTGTTAATCTCCTCTTCACCGCTCTCCGATCTATTGGGAAGTCCAAGCTCATCATCAGAAGCTTCCAGAAGATGTCTCATCATTCTTACTCTATCATCTTCCTCATCATCCTCTTTTGAGCTCGGGCTACTGGACTCGGACGCGCCGGAAGCACCACTCTGGTGGTCAGCCTCCGCCGCCGAGGCAGAAGCCTGTAAAGGGTCCACGGAGGATGACTCAGAGGAGAGTTCTTGTTGAAGGCTTTGAAAAATATCTAGCAAGTCCTGGTTAGGCTCAACTTCTTCGTCTTCAAGAACAGAAAGGATTTGATTGCATGACTTATGCCGCTTTGTATCCTCATCGCATTGATAATGGTCGTCTTCTCTCTGGCGTTTAGACTGAAAAGTTTCAGCCATTTTTGTGGCCAAGAGATTGGAATAAAAAAACGGAGTAAAGGGTTTTGAGAGATTGGAGGCAAGAAAGCAGGCGGAGAAGATGACTAGAGAGAAATGGGATGAGGAGAGAGAAGGGGGGTGGAAAGCTTTATATAGAGGAAGGGAACGAGTGGGAGTTTTGGTCAAAATGAGTGGTCAGAACTCAGAAGAAAAAAAGAAAGGGAGGATGCCAACTAAATTGCAATTTCTGGATTTCTTAAAAGGATAGTGGTAGGGGGGTAACTGCAGAGATGAGGGAAACAAGAGAGGGATGCTCAGGCAAAGTAAAGTAAAATGGGGAAAAAGTTAAGGACTTGTTGGCAGTTGTGGTTGGATAGATTGGCTTTAGCTTTTGTTTCACGAGTTGATCTGTTTCTTGATTCGATCTGATGTCAGATTTATTCTGAGCATAAAATATTTGGAGTCTTTTGAGGAATATCAACCATTGAGTTTAATTTTAATTAAAGTGGGAAGTGTTCGTCATAGAGTGGACATGTCAATTTTTTATTAAAGGTAAATAGATGACGAGGAAGCAGGAAGCTTATGAGGGAAGGGGACCCCATCTTGCTTTTTTCCTCTAGGAGGAGTACAGTTTTAAAGCTACAGGTGCGGTCTAAGGAGTCGGGCCCAGATGGCTTTTGGCTGGACGGTTTTGTACTATGTCGCCTGTTCATGCATATTAAGCGCGAGAAACTACTTGTCATTTGGCTTTTTCTATTACTATTTCAGTGCACAACTACACCTACCTTGTCCTAGACTATTACGTTAGGTTTTTTCCCTAATACTCACGGGAGAAAACACACTAATCAGAACACATTATGTAGAATACAAGTTGGTCCAATTAATAAGAATGAGTTACTTTATCATAAAATACCATATGTTTGAATCTCGCTACTAATATGAGAACAGTATTGATGAACGATCTGTGAGTATTTTCATAAGCAGCATATGGTTTTAAAGGTATGCCCTAATCTATAGTGGTGGTGACTAGAGTTGACTCCATTCAAAAATTTTTTTTTTACAAAAAAAAAAAATTTGGTCGATTTTTTCGGTGTAAGCTCCTATCCAAACTTTATTATACAAAAAACAAAAAGGTTAGATTTTTTGGTGTAAGCTCCTAGGTGTCTGATGATTGTGCTAGACTGATTAATCTGGAATCGAATATTTTTGAGGGTGACTCTCCCAATATTACTTTCGCCACTTACAAAACTCGACTTAACAATCGTTTGCACCTAGTTAGCTACTGATACTAATACACTATACAAAAGTAATTTTTTTTTTTTTAGCACCGAGTATCTATGCTCTAAAACATACATTTCTTAAAATGTACTTATCTTGAAAACGTTTAGAAGTAAAAATAGAGAGGGGAGGGGAAGTTACTGAACATTTTCTAAACGAAATTTTCTCATTAAATTGTCAAACAAGAAAATCGTAGGAAATTCAGTAGAGAGAGAGGAGGGGGGTAGTTATCGAACATTTTTCTAACCGAAATTTTCTAATTAAATACTGTCAAACAAGAAAAGTGTAGGAAATTCACTAGGAAAGTCGTGTAATTGGTTGCATGTATGATGTTCTAACGGTTATGAGTTTCCAATGTCAATGCAGACATGTCTTTCCAGCAGCGGTTGGGATGTTTTTGAGCTTTTTCTGATATGAAAATTTGATGTGTGGCCCTTGATGATGCATCCAGAATCCTATGAGAATCTTCATCTGGGGAAGTGAGTAGGGAAAAGGAAATTGCCTTGCGTAGAGAAAACGGTGATTGGAGTAGATTGAAGAATGGGGAGGAGAAAGGAAGGAAGAGGAGGGAGGGAGGGTGATGTAGACGTTTAATTACTTAGACAGACAGATAACTGTGGGACCAAATGTGTCTGTCAGGATTATTATCTGTTGTGCAGTGTTTGGTGTCTACACTCTATCCTTGCTTTGTCCACATTACCTAATGCCTGCTTTCACTTTCAAACGCTTTAAATTATCGCCTACCGCTTACTTTCCACAAATCCCTCCTATTTGATTTCTCTATTTTCCTGTTCTTAACATATTAATATTTTGTAATTCCCTTCCTTTTCTTGATTTACGATTACTGGTAATAAAATAATCATCACTATTTTATTTATTTATTTATTATTAATAATAAAAATAAATTTTTAACAGTTGGCAATCTCCGCTAACCTACACCAGGCCTTAATGGGTTGTACTATATGATGGTCAGACTCAGAGGGGAGGTACATCTAGATTTTATGTTAGGAAGGACTCTTAACTTTACAGCCTCAAAGGGAAATCTCTAATGGATGACTAATTTACCTTTAACAAGTTTAGTTAAGATTAGTTGGGGTCCCGTTTTGTGTTACGCAAAACCAGTAAGGAGTACTTTTTAAAATGTTATGCGATACTCTTTGATGTATGTAAAGAAAAAATTATATAAATTAAAAATGTACTTCAGTTTGGGAAATCCGTTGTTATGAATTATAGCTGTTTATATGGATTATTTCACAAAAACTATGAATCTCACGAATAGAGTCTGAATAAGTTTCACATTTTTTGGATTGGGCATTATTTGTCAAAAATAATTATAATAATTTGATTACATTTTAAATACATTCTTCGATCCCTTTTTTTTTTTTTGTAATCATCACAACTATTTTATTATCTCACATACATCAAATGAGCTATAAAAATGAATGTAACAGTGTCATACCAAAGGAAAAAAAAAAAAAATCAAGTCGTCTCCTACCCAGAGACGCTAGACGTGATCTGCATCTAAAAATTATTTAGTTCATCAAAGTTCACCAATTTATGAAAACACGTAGCTAATTTCACCAATTTATGAAAAAACGTAGCTAATTTCTTAGCTGTACATTAACATTTTAAAATGTTACAATAATAGTCTGAACCTCGAATGTCGAACTAGGAGGGCATACGTAGATTAAGCCCCTGTTTGATAATCCAATTCAATACTTAAATTAAATGGATTTAGATTTTAACACATTTAAACAAATTTAATAACCAAAAATGAATTATCTGAACTAAATAAGCAGCACTAAATTTTCTAAGAAAAACTTGTTCCCAAAAATGAGAAATAAGTTATTTACTTATCAATTTATATGATATAGAGATTTAGTAATTAATAATTAATTACTTAATAGATTCATATTTCATATTTTCAATATTATCCAATGCACCCTAAATAAAGCCACATATTCAATGTTGATGTTATAATTCATAACACGACTAAAAGTGGTTAAAATCGGAGATTCTATATATTTGCTCATCCGCTGTCTCTTTTCCCTATCAGAGTACATAACGTGGAAGACGAAGAAATTCTTTATGTGCCCGCAAGCAAAAGCAGCTGCCACTTGGTAATTAATGCACGCTTGCAAATTACTACAATGATAGGAAATGTTGATACTACTCTTGCAAATCACTAACGAGACGTCGGAGCTTCAACAACAAATGCCGACATGTTAAGCAAGATTATTGCTTATGAGACTTTTCCAAAAGAAAATTTGAATATATGAAGAGAGTCGATATGGGTCAAGTTTCAAGTTGTATGCATAAGCTAATAAATTTCTTGCAAGTACTACTTAGCCTATTCCGAAAAAATTCATGTGAATCAACATATTGATGACGACGCATGCTACCTTAGGCCTTGTTTGAATTGCAATTTTTCATCATATTTTTTAAATAACTTTTTATTTTACATATATCACATCGTTACAATATATTTTTTCATAAAAAAAAAAAAAAAAAACAATCCAGACAACCCCTTAGATATTTTTGTAGGAGCTCAAGGATGTAGGAGCTTGGATGGACGTGTATTAGGTACTTTTTGATCCAAAGCCACGAGTATTGGATAATACTTTCTTGTGTATTTATTTGCCCAGGCACTTGAGATGCAAATATAACTAGTGATTCTTTCTATTTTCCTTTCTTAATTGATATAGTAGAATTAGAAGGCACAAGTAGAGGACGAGCTAAGTATGAATATAGTCTAAACATTGCTCGATGGTGCTATTTGGCAGTTGAACAAATTCTTTCTACTATGCTTCCTTAATTAAACGAACTCCATCCTAAAAATGAAAAGAAAGATTCTGATTTAGCTTTGGTAATTATCGAAAGGATTCTCTTTATAGATGCATTAATTCTCAGTAGTAGTACTAGTATTTGTTTCTTTTCTTCTTTAGCGCTTACATGTTTTACCATCCCGGCACGGTAGCCGATCATTCGGCATTTACTGAGGAGAAGATGGAACAGCATCAATCAAAGGTCCAATTCCAGAAACAATTAATGGATGCCGTTTCCAATAAAATTTTAATTAATACAACAAGGCTTCGTACTAATGCAATCGGACCCTGGTGCCAGTTCTGAGTTTTTGGGTCTGATGCAAATATTAAATGCATTCTTTGACCGGATTGCTACCTTTGAAGCTGTTCTGAGACGAAGAAATCACCATTTCCGAAATCTAGATTTAGATCCCATTAATATTCTAGTCGTAACATTTCATATTAAGCGAGCCAATCACGCAGAAACAAGAAACTGCAGTGTTGTAAGCCAGGTGCTTCATTTATTCGTGCACCATTTCAAGAAGGAACAATTTTAGCATCTTATTCATTCATTCAAAGTCATAGCTTTTTCCTTTAGTAATAGACAATCTTAAAGCTACTAAAGCAATGGAAAAGAAAGTTAAAATGCAGGCTGTTCAAGTTTGGTGTTTTCTTTGGGTTGCTTTTCCAAACTTGTTCGGATTTATTGTTTTTTTCAAAAAGATATTTGATACAAGGACTGTATGTATTTCATCGTGGACTAAGAAACTCTCGACCATAAAAGAGACATTATTGAAAAGAGTACTGCATTTTACCCATCACCCTGTGCAATAGAGACACATATGATTCATATCACAGCCAAGTGTCCTCTTCTCCTCCAAAGGGTTTCCTTTTACAAGACAAGAAGCATCGAACAACCGGCTCCCTTTATTTCCTTTCTCTTATTTTATTGGTCACAGCATTCACATTCGTATTCCCACCATGACACCTCTTAATTTCAAGAATAATTCTCCAAAGTCTCAAAGCATTCAGGACGTTGATTAAGGTTGACTGAACAGGCCTACTGAGGTGAGATCTCAATTTCGTGCAATGATGAATGTATTATTGACTCAAAGGGATATGCCATCCACAAGGATCTGAGATGGCATGTGATGTACATAACCAACATCTGATTTTTTTTTTTTAAGTGAATCTGATTGACGTGCAAAAGTCCCATCCCAGATGAGCCAATTCATCTGGAATTAATTATTGACGCTGATGAGGGAAGTGAGTGGCATTTGTCTGGGCTGTGTTGGTCTGTTGCCGATCCTTCCGGTTCGTTTGCTTTTGCTTTTGCTTAATTAGTTGTTAATGAGTAAACATTTGTTTGCTTAATTGAGCTGTTTTATGAGATGGTCAGACACAAAATCCCAAATGATCTGACTGCCCCATTCGCACGTGAACGGTAGATCAGGAAGGACCAAAGATATATAATAATTCATCGTCTGGTTGAATGTGCATGCAGTCTGTGCAGAGGATGAAAAATTTTGATTGCTTACCAACTGACGGCCCCTCCAGCTGCTCATTTTGCTGGCCAAATTCTCTCAACTTCCGCAATAGAGAGTCATGATAGGAGGAGGTGGGACTGATTGGTTGGCAAACAGATGACGGTAGGTTACAGCATTTTTGCCCTTATTGGTAACAAAAAAGTATAGAAGGCAAAAAAAGAAAAAAAAAATCATTCCATTTCAAGATCAAGACATACTAGCCAGCACTCTCGATAGTTTACAATTAATGATTCTTATCACTGCCTTGTCAATTACGCTTTAGAAGCTAGTAATAGGATTCGAACCCAAGTGCTTTCCAACACAAAAGGATTAAGTTGTTATTCATTATGCTACCACATGTTATCACAGAGGGTTAAATGTGTTCATTTCAATTCCTTAACACTAACTGGCTTTTTAAGTTCATCATCATGGAGTGCATGCTGAGTAAAGTTGCTAGAGTACGATTAACCTCTGAATTTGAAATCACTGCTTATATACCCGGTATTGGCCATAATTTACAAGAACATTATGTAGTCTTAGTAAAGGGGGGAAGAGTTAAGAATTTACCCGGTGTGAGATATCACATTGCTCGAGTAACCCTAGAAACTGCAAAAGGAGTGCTGAGTAAGTAACATCATTAAATTATTGGATGTTTGTACTGGTATTTTTCTCTAAAAAAGTTTTACATTTTCTCTAGACACATTTTTTTTATATTTGCAGTACATTTCTTTATAAAAACTCATTCAAACTGGCTCAGCATAGCATCCCTCCGATGTTATGTACATTCCAACATGATGATGATAATAATGATGATGAGCATAGAGACCCCATGTGGACAGTGGTGAGAATGGCATCATATTCCCTATGCAATGGTGTCGTGTGCACGTGGTAAGTGGACCTAATTTCATCAAGTGCTCTCCAAAATGTACCAAAAAAGGAGACTTGCAACATTGGGCTCCATGGACCCCAGTAGTACCGTACTATTCTCAGTTGTCGTCCTGATCGTCTTAAATTTTTGATCCATTCTGGCATTGTTATGGTGGTTAGGTTCATAAAAGCCAATTAAATCAAGACATGGCCGAAGCATGAAAATTTTGTTGCAAGTTTGCATATATTATACATACATATTGCGTCTCAACCACTCGGCAGACTGACCACGTTACGGGATGTCGGTTGCCGCCACCCTCAGGGTTCAATCATTCATGCTAGAAATGTTAGGGAGATGACAGAATGAATCCCCACGAAATTGAGTTGTTAAGACTGGAAAAGCCTATGACACTCACGAAGTAAAAGTCTCTTGTTCTTATTCTTTACCTAAAGGAGAAGAAAAAAAATTTAAAAAAGAGTAGTCTCTTATTCAACTTAAGCACTGAAGTTAACCTCGGCTGATTGTTTTGATCATACTTATTAAACCCGATTCAGAACTCGACTTGGAGAGATGATCAGATCACCGGTTCAATCGTCGGTTAAGTGGTTGAACTGAGAGTCAATAATTAGTTATATTTTATATAATATAACACTATATTTTAAATACAAAAAATAATATATTTTTTAGATTGATGGTTCAATCGGTGGTTCAACTAACTATTTTTTGCCGATGGAATTGCCGGGTCGTTGATGGATCAATAGGTTCACTGCTTATCTGGTTTAATTAGTGATCCAGTTTGGTCCAATGACTGGTTCACCAAGTTGAATGGTTCGACCGTCGAGGTGGATCAAGTTTTATAACTAAGGTTTTGATCATGGGAAGTAGACTGTATATTTTTAAATCTGTACAGTATAGGATTCTGTATGATGTGAAGGCAGCTTTTTGTTGCATTGTGTAATTTTCTTGTTCTATCAATAAAAGCTTATAATTTTTGTTCAAAAGGAAAAAAAAAAAAAGGAAGGAAAGACTTGTGCACTACGCTTTATATCTAAATAGTGTGGGCTCGTCTGCTCCGGTATCATCACATCATTAATTCATCTCTTAAAGTTAAAGAGGAAGCAAATCTTGAAGATTGAGGAAAGCCACATTTTTAACTGTGAAATTGCTAATATGACAAGACGTTCTTGAGTGCCTGAAGAGGGCCTAGACCCCAGGTGACCAAATGCCCATTTCCCTGCAAGAAGTTCTAAAGCATCCCCAGAACTAGGCAATTATGCACTCTCAACCAAGCTAAGCAATCAAACACTCTCATCTCTCATCTTACTCTTGTACAGAGTTTGGCATTACAAGGTTGTGAATTAGTCCACTTCCACTTGCTCTTTTTGATTGCCTACCATATATACAAATCTTAAACCAAATAGTTCTCAAGATCATGTATTTTTATTTTCGTTTAGATAAAATTTAGTCCCAACTACAATAAGGATTACTCGATACTTTATCCTCCCAACTACAATACCGAAGAGAAGTTTCATCCTAGAGTTCTTTCGAAATTCTTTAATCATATTCTTTGTTTCATGGTTCCCAAAGACAGTAAGAAGTTTGTTCAAATCAAGCCTCAAAGGCACAAAATAACAAAAGGAGACCTTATTTTGAAAGTCATTTTTCTCAAAAAATCGCTACATTTTTCGTGAACATATTTTTCAATCACTTTTTTTTTTTAACTCACATATATTAAATCATTATAGTACTTTTTTTTTTTTAAATACAAAAACTCCATATGAGAACTTGTCTTCACTTAACGTACCTTTTCCCCTTTTAGTATAAATGAAATGATAGGATTATCAAAGGAAAAGGGTACAATTACTTAATTTGTTATTATTATCATTATTATTATTTGGGTTTCAGGCACTGATTTAACTTGCATGTAGTATGCAACTACTAGTATCCCCTTCTTAACTTTAGGCAGGTAGATGTATAACCTTTTCATTTATTCCACTCCTGGTCCTGTTTTATTTTGTACTCTTGCACCCATTATATTTTGTATCAGATGCTTATGGATTAAGATTGCAGTTACGAATAAATACACAGTGGTTGTTTAAGCATCCACCAGTAAAATCCCCAGTGAAGGTTTAAAAACCCCAAGAGTGCCAAAATCATACGTAGCAAAATGTTTGATCTACGTGACAATAAATCCCATAAACCATCATCTCTACCGAACAAGAAGGAGCTGCAAAAAAGTGCATGCTTTGATAAAACCTAATACAAAAAGCAAAAGCGTCTTCCCAGGTTAACAGAAGATAATATATCAAACTCCAACTAGAACCAAAAATTAGATTCCGATGTTTAAAAAATTCCGAAAGGAGTTAGTGGACAAATTAATCTGTCTGCCCAAAATAAGATGATTACGAGTTTTCCACACCAAATACTGTTGATTTCTTCTTATTTATTCGTCACCTTTGCTTCTGATTTTAAAGCAGGGGTAAAGAAAGAAAAAAAAAAAAAAAGAGAGAAGAAGAAGCTGTTTAGGTACTAGTAATTCACAACAGGTAGAAACAACCCCGGAATAGACAGATTAGTGTTCTTTCATGTCACTTTCGGATTGCTATTGCTTTTGATTATGCAATTGTAATGGTCTTTATCTTCAGGTCACAGATCATGAAAAGCCTGGATAATATGGGAGCCATGATTAAGGCATCAATCATCAAAGAGATTTCCACTAGACACCACTAAAGTGGCAGCTGTCGGGTCAGATGAGGGTGGTTATCTTCTAAAACAATGTGCCACATGCTTTTTGATGTTTTATGCACTGAGTAAAGCACTTAAGATAAGAGTCAATTGCCATGTGAGCACCTAACAATCCCTCTTGCTTGCAAGCCGGACTGACTCATGAACAAGAATATTAATATATGGAACTCTTACATGCATGGCCATTGGTTGTTGAAGATTCTTGGAGTTCTTCTTTACCCATTTTTAACCATTGTTTGATCTGTTTAATGAACTCACTTGCGGCTCAAAATGTGCTACATGCTAAGCTAAGGAAGACAGCGACCGGTTTTTACGTCTGGCTGGCAAGTTGTAGTTTGGGTGGTCCGTCCGTCCGTCCCTTTGTTTACCAGTTGAGCCTTTTTATCAAGTTGCTGGTTGCTACTTGCTAGTTGTTCTTTCTGGGTTCAACTTTTAGTGTCTTGTTTTTGTTTTTATGTCTGATTGATGGCCGCAACTCACAAGTGTTCGTTGTCGGCTACATCAAAGAAAATTCGAACCACATTGTTTGGACAGAGAATTATTTGTAAAAATTTATTTGCTCGTATCATCAAATACATTTTTCGACCATATTTTTATCTCACATATATTGAATTAAAAAGGTACTATAGTATTTTTTTTTTTACAAATTATTCTAAATAATCTAGTATCCAAACATACTCGATCCATGATGGGGCTTTTCTCTCTCGTCTTTGTTTTTTTAAATAAAAAAATTTTGTATGAATTCAATTCGACCATTATTACAAGAAAGGACATGTTTCTAGAAGTTTTAAAATGAGTATACTCACGTGATGAATCACCTATGGTTAATTTGCTTTGATTTCTCTCAAACTCGAACAGGAAACAAGCACTAGAGCAACGAGTACACGCATCGTTGAACATTAATTTTTTTTTTCCCCCCCTTCCCTTTTGGCTATAGGGAAAGAGATTGCGGCAATTGCAAGCAAGTTGTGGGCTAAGTGATTACATGTGATATTTACAGCTAATAACGCCATTTTTCATTGATTGACTCTTGCTTTTGTCAGACAATCGTAAGACATACAACATGCACTTTAGAAAGTCCATTTTCAACTTATTAATGAACATCAAACTAATAATTTTGAGTGGATACTTACTTTTATTCCAAGCCTATATCACCGACCAAACACGGATTAAGGAGGAAGAGTTTGTCTCCCGGAAAGGGGAGGGAGTTGGATGGTAAGGGAGAATTAAGTATAAGTGAAATATTATGTGAATTCAAAACAGTCACGGTTTTCGTCTATTGTCCACAAAAAGCGTACTGGCTGGGTGAACTTCGAGCCAACAGAAAATCAAAGTTCATTTAGCTGAGGTAGGGGGGAAAACCTTGTTGATTAGTTTTGTCTTGCGTTCCGGCCTTGGTCTTAAGCTTGAAGTATCTTCCCCTGTTTATTTTCCTGTGTTTCACTTGATTTGTACAGTGACAGAGCGCTTCTATGGACCAGAAATGAACCAGTTTTTTTTTTTGAAGATTTTCCAAGTCAATATAAATATTTGATTGGGTCTTTAAGTAGAAAATATTTGAACAAATAGAGACAGTTTTGAGTAGTGGTTGGCAGAATTTTTATTGTAATTAAAGCAAGCGTAAGACAGTTTGTCACTGCTAAGTCTCGAAAAATTCTTAACTCACAAAATAAAGCAAAATAATATGCCATCTATTGTATCCTGAAGGGAAGAATCTAAAGTTTTATGCAAAATAGTTTTATAAAACTGGTTTTCGTAAGCCCATCTGGGTACAAAATCCAGTTCTCAACTAATGGGCTTCTGAACGCCAACTAAAACGTAGTTGGACTGGGTATCTTGCTTGGGCTTCCATACTTGGTCAGCCGAGCTGCTATCTTTGTCTTCAAACGGATCCCAGTTCTGAACAGGGATATTAGATTACGGCAAAACCAATTTATTTTCAAGTTTTGAAGTTTGATAAAATGGATTACCGATGAATATTGAAAGTCGATTTCCCTTCGATTCAGATGCTCTGTCCAGATTCTCCATCTAAATTTCGTGTTCAACTTATAACGACGTCGTTTTATTAAGTTGACAGTTTGATTAAATAAAACAAGCCAACATTTTTATTAAATAAAATGAAATCATTTTAAATTGGACACGGAATTTAGATAAAGAATCTGGACATAGGATCCAAAATGGATTTCGCGTACTTCTTGAATCTTGATTGCCAGCCAAATGACCAAATTTTATACGTTTATGGTACATTATATTCCGCTCTCTCACTGGCAAACTTCAAGACCCTCTGATCTGTAGTCAGCTTGCTGCAACTCACAGCCTTAACAGCATTCCATGAGGCCACTGCACATTATGCTCCATCTCAGCGGAACTCCCTAAAATGGTCCACTGCTCCTCCTCGTTTTAAGATTGATCTTGATGCTTCCATCTCCACTGCAGTAGAGCCTTTGACATTGGCGTAGTTATACATGACCATGAAGAATCATCCGTTACTAGCTTGTCGAAGAAATTTGATGGTATAATGAGTGCAGAATTGGCTAAAACTTACATTGCTAGAGAAGTGGTTAACCTTGCTGAGATTCTGATGATCCCAAGTTTTATTTTGAAGGGAGCCTCCAAATCCATACGGATACGTGGTGGATCCATGTGGTCCAATGGTGGTCAAATCCCCATCTGTTTCCCAACAGTCCAGTTAGATCCCTTCCACCTCCTAGATTACACTAGAGTAGGAGTAAGAATAGAGTAGATGATGCCGATTGACCAAAAAGAAAGAAAGAAAGAAATTAATAAAATTTTGTTTGTCTTTTTATTTAAAAGAAAATAGTATATCATATGCATCATGTACCTATTAATGCATTATACTGTAAATCAGTCTACCAAGTAATGTATAGTGTGATAAATTCAAGTGTTTGACGCTATATACTTATTCCTTGAACTTTGACTTGTTTTATTTCTTACTAAATTGGCGTGTAATCTTATTGTTAAAAGCAGCACACTGCTGAACGAGACCCTCGCTCACCTAAAAAAGATAAAAAGGAATGAATTAGAACCCCTCGCAATTTCTTTAAACAATGTATTTCATATAGAATTTTTTCTACCCGAGAACATTGTACCAGTTGGATATAAATGCAAAGAAGGATAATAATTATAAGTCTGTGCACATATATAATAGGTTAAATATGATTTAAATGTGTTAACAAATGCCCATTAGCTACCCACTAGAAAAATTCATATTTATATACAATCTAGATACTGGCGACACCAGATCAGGGCTGCACAGCATCTTCCTCTGGGACATTTATCGGACGTCTCCAAGGGACACCTCTGGGACATTTATGTTTTGCAAGATTGAGGTGGAAGACAGCGTGAAGATAGCAAGGAATCTTACTAAAAACTAAGCATGGAAAAGTAAATGGTAGAACAGGCATATGTAGAACAAACATTATTGTTACTTAGAGTATACAACTCCGAATAAACAGCATCTATTGAAAGTTCATTTGGTTTATATATAGATGAGACAGGATTGGATGACTTATCCCCGTAATCCAATATTTGGTTGCATTTTTACAATTGGATTAGATATCTATATTAACTTAATTAATCCTCTCTAGAGATAAAGTCATCCCATGCGGGGGTCTTGGTATTATTTATTCTGGATAATTGAGAAAGCGGATAATGATTTATTAAATTCTTTTACCTTATCAAGAAAGACAAAACTTATAACTATATTAATAAACCAAACACTGGACAAACACTGGATAACAAGGATGAGTAATCCCATAATCATTAATCCAGGATTAATTATCAAAGAATGAATCATCCCATCTCATCCAATCAGTGAACCAAATAAATCCTAAGATCCCTTTTCAGCAAGAAAGATATACAATTCTTGGTTCACTTGCATCAGAACACTTGACGTTTTGAATAATTCTACCAAAGAACATGGCGTGGAGATTGGAAAGATGATGACTAACAAACTGTTATCTATATATTACTGCAACAAATCAAGTATCAAAGATGGAGAGAGAGAGAGAGAGAGAGATGAAACATTAAACGTCTGTTGACTGCCTCCAATGCAAACAGTAGGGAACTACTCGGCAGCAAACTAGTTATACTAGCTCGATGTGAAGCAGTCCAGGAGTCGCAGAGTAGCGCTTAAACCTCCTACCCTTGTGGATATTAAGTGTAATGCAGCTTTCAGACTAGACATAAATGCCCAAAAGCCAACCACAAAACTAAACAAATATTTCTTCTTGGGATAGGCCACATAAAACTGGATGATCAGAAGACCTATATAAATTTGGTCCAATCTCACCAAAACCAACTTTATTGCCTCTTTAAAGTAAATCCCACCAAGCCTAGGTATATTCTTGGCTCGATATGACATATGTTACCAAGCAGAGAACAAAACGTGTACGAGGGAAAAGGCCAGGCAAAACCGTGCGCACATGATTTGGTAAATCTTCCATCTATTATGATCTACTATAAAGGCTTTGCCATGATACCATCCATGCTAAATAGCTTTACAATGAGGGCGTACTACAGCAGGCATGCTCGCAAGCCAAAACCAGAACACAAGAAAATGAAGTGGGACATAGTACTTCAAGGAGCATATTGAAGAGCATACAAATGATAAAAAGATACAAATTCAACCATCAATAATCTGAACAGAGAATTCAATTAAACATAACAGCAGAACTCAGTCGATAAAATGATGTTCGGTTTAAAGCCCCATATCTTGAATCGAAAGATATCAATTGAAAGCAATCAAGAAATAAACAACCTATCACTCTTTAACTGGCAAGAGATGCATTACACCCAAATCGGTAAGACCCATGGCAGCTTATTATCAGTAGATCAAACAAAGAAAAACTTCCCCTTCCTCTCCCCAATAGCATATTATCTGTTAAAATCGAATGCTTACTAATAAAGAGACTATGATAAGAAGTTAAAGGGGACTATTTACCCCCCTTTGATGGTCTAAAGTTTCAAAAAGTTGCTTGTGGCAACATTAATCCCATTCACTACTCAGATGTTCTACTCTCATCTTTTTGTTACTTTTTTTGAACATAAACCTTGTCTGTGAATGAAACTAGGGCATCTAGTCCGAACACTATCATTTTGGGGCTGGTTGTTGCCTACAAACCCTCTTTCACTATTTTACAGGCCAATGTCCACCTAAGTAATTTAATGCATCCAAGCAGATGGCATATCCCTCCCTGTTGTGTTTAAACATATGAAGATGCACCAAATGTTTACAGGGACCTAGAAGGACATTTTGCCTATGGGATCTTTACCAGCAGCCTACCAGTTTCCAAGGAAAGCACACCATTCCTCAAGAGTCATTTAATTTTAGAAAGAACTCCTCGTCACTTTTGCCATGTACTTTTCCATTTAAAAACCACAACACTTAGAGACTCTACAAAATTGACAAGCGCAGGATTTGATGAAATTTTCTCATTCTTGCCTATCCTTTATGCCTATATATTTCACATTCCCTTGTCACTCTTTTCATTCTCCTTTATCTACTTCTTATTTATCCCACATCACCTGTTCAAATCATATAGGAGTACCAATAAATGGGCAGCACCAGGAAAGTATCTCCGGTATGTGTTCATTGAAATGAAGCAAGTCTGATACTTTTAAGCTAATCCATTATAGTTCCTGCATTAGTCTCATTGCTTTAGAGTAAACTTACTGAAAACTTGAAAGTATCAAAAATTCCAAATTATAGATGGAATGACTAAACAGAACATGCAACTCGAAGCTAATACATTATGTTATCAAAAGATTTTGATTTGAACCCGAATCATGAACTAAAAAGTAAATGTGTGATTTTGAGATGCATTAGGTGATTCTAATAGCTTGCAGTAAATGCATATTCAAATTTCGGAAAGTCATTGGAGACAAACAGCGTGCATGCAAACATGTGAGCTTAAAAATCATTTATGCATCAGGAAAAATAGTTCACAGAAATCATTAAAAAGTATTCTATCTTGCACCCTTTTTTTCCAGTTAAACCATAAATAATGTATCAACCAAAACCTAGGTAATATAACGGCTGCTCTCCTATTCCGTGTAAACTAAGCATGTTCCAACTTTTATAGGGGCCATGCAATACTCAACAATGAGAACACATGCCACGATGCAGATGGCCTTGCATAGTACCATTTAGTCACTGTGATATGCATTTAATAAAGTGTTGAACCATGCTGAGAGTCCAGAGGATGTAGTTCAGTTCCATAATTGTCAAATACATATGCATAACTGTGCTGGGAGTGCTTTCATTTCCTAACAAAACAGAGAACAGCAACCAAAAAATTAAGTATCTGATGCAAAAATCTGTAGCTGAACTGCAATGATACCTCTTGATAACCCTGCTCAAGCATTCCCTTTACAATCATCACAGACTAGTAAATCAGGAGAGATATCAAACTTAATTCTAGTAGGCAATTATGCAATTATACAAAACCAGTTCTCCAGAAATGAAAACATCTTTGGAAGAAGTTTGTAGAAGGAAAAGCTCAAATTTGTAGCCCATGAATTCCAACAATAAATGTATTCAGTACATATGTCATGTTCCTAGAGAATGACCTTGCATCCCTTATTTTCTTCCCTCATGACAAAGCCAAGAAGATAAAGGATTATAATACTCCAATGACCTAAATTTTTTGATTTTTCGGAAAAGCTCCAACAAATGCTATTCAAAACCTACCAATGTATGGCTCCGTAAAGTTATTGAAACTATCTCTTTTGCCTGTGTTAATAAAAATGGGGGAAGACAATTCCAAGGAAAGAAAATATAGATAGAAATTTGAAAAATGTACTCAAGATCTCTTCCCAAAGAAAACATTCTGTTGAATCTCGAGTCGAATCTGCTAATCCTCCCTATCCTTCCTCCCCCCACTTGGAAAAGGAAAAATATGATTAAAAAGAGTTGGGATAAATTACCCATTAGCAAGAATATTGTGCCACTGAATCAACCTTGTATCCGTTAGAAAAGGCACCATCTAAGTACACATGATGCCCACCAAGTCCAACTTCTCAGCATCCCATTACAGCACAATTATAGACAAAACTTCCAGACTGCTTTTGGCCAAGCAAGTTCCACTGCGGTGGGTCCTCACTTGGAACCCATGAATTGACTTCAATGAAGCCTTCACCCACAGTCCTCGGTCCACCAATCACAATGAGTTTGTCACCACATGCCCTAAATGCCAGCCCCCAACCATTCATTGAACCCGCTCGTTCAGGCAATCTTCCAACTGTAAACCATGCCTTATTATTTTTGTCATACTTCCTCACTTCCATATCAGCATAGTCGGCAGCATACAGTTCATTATTTACAACAGCAACCAAAGGTGGTGCTTCAGAAGTAGCAGGTGTCTCAGCATCCCTAGCTGCACCAGTCCGCACAGGGGACATATTTGGAATTTCAGTCCAAATTCTTTTCTCCAAGTCATATTCCTCGCCACAAGTCAGAAGCTTTGACTCAGGTCCTCCAATACCTCCAATTACATAAAATTTTTTATCCATGAATACCCCGGAACACATCTTCCGTGGTTTATTCATACTTGGAAGTGTGCTCCATTGTCCTGTTTCTGAGTTATACAGCTCAGCAGAACTAAGGATGTTCCCCTGAGAGTCACAGCCACCAGCTAAAATTGCAATCTCGCCAAGGCTTGCAGAACCAAACAAACATCTAGGTGCATTCATCCTCATTCCTGAAGTCCACATGTTTGTCAACAAGCTGTAACAGTAGATGACATGAGACAGAACTTCCTTTCCGAAAACAAGAAGTTCAGTGCCAACTGCCAAAGATTCCTTGTCTGAAAACACGAAACATTCATTGGGATTCATTGTTGGTAAATGCATCCAACGGCGACGAGAAGGATCAAATGCTTCCCATTCGAGCAACTGGCATGAAAAATAAACCCAGTGCTCAATGACACCATACTGCCGCCTCAATCTATAAAGCTCACCACTCCTAACTAGGGAGCGAAAACTCCTATTCAATGATGCAATGGCACCATAGTCTGATCTTGAACAATGAATTAGACAGCTAATGGAGTTGTCCCGGCCAATAGCATGAATGAGGGAACTCGAATCAGAATTACTTCCAGCATGACGCTGATTACTGGATTCGTCAGCTGGGGACATCGAAAGAGCCCCCATAGTCAGAGCTGTCTCTGAACTTTTATCAGCATCTGATTGCTTAGGAACCTTTGTGGCAATAAGTTCTTCCTCCTCCTCATTGTCTAGTGGCCGCTTTCCATGCAGAATGTCAATTTTTTCCCGCCTGTACATGCAAGCCCAGCTACCTTCTTGGTCACAGGTTCTTGGATAGTCCCGAGAAACCAAACAAGACCTGTCTTCTAACATGTCTTCCTTAATCAACCCAAAAAGAAAGCTTTATGGACCTTCTTTTCGATCCAAAAAAGCCTTGTCACCGGGAAGGATCCACTGCAGGAAAACAGTAACCGAAGTCCAGAAAGTCCAGGAAATTTGTCAACAGAAACAAACTTATAAACGGCCACCAAAGGAAAAAAAGGGAACAAAAGGGGGAAGGATTACAGCAGCCTCCAGTTGGCAAACTGGGACAGAAATTGAACGCCTAAATCAACAGTCCCAGATAATTTTCTTTAATAAATTAGGAGAATCGAAGAACAACAGCTCATATTTAAACAGGTATTGCCGCACAGAGAAACGGAAATATAGAAAAACTGCGACGAAGCTTCTAGTTTTAGGACCCTATCCATGAGTTCAGCTGATCCAAGTTCATCTAAAAACGATCTAAACAGCTAAACATCCATAAAAATCCAACCTTGAAATCAAAGCTAATTACTTGGCAGCTCAGAGGACCCTCGGAAACAATCCAATTTCGAAATAATTTCAGCCGCCCGAAATCAAAATCAAGACTTTTTTTTTTTTATCAAATGAGCAAAAGGAATCAACTACAGAGCTAAACTTGCAGGCGACAGATCTCTTAAATTCAGATCAGGCCCAGAAATCAAAACCTCCCAAAGTATTAACTACCAATCAGTATAATCTTGCATTGTTTTCAATCACATGCAGTCCAATTAGATCTATTTATCAAGTTTCTTTCAGCTAAAAACAGATAGAAATTGACTTAAACAACTAATAGAATGAACGCACAAACAGCAAACCAAGGTGGAAAAAACAGAAGTCCTTAATCGATTAACTAGAATGATAAAAGAAGAAACTTACGGATTGGATAAGAAGGACGAAAAGGTATGGGAGGACTCGATTGGAATATGAATAGAGAGAGGGAGCTATCCCTCTTCTTTCTTTCTTTATCCTGTATATCTGTATATCTGTAGCAGAAAAAAGTCTCTTGTTTTTTAGGTTTTTTGCCTCTCTTTTTTTCCTGTGTATATCTGTATGTACGTTTGTGGAGTATAAGATATGGAGGTGATATATATATGTTATAAGTGCAGTTTCAGTTGTTGGCGTTCTGGCTTGGCTTTCTCTCTCTCTCTCTCTCTCTCTCTCTCTGCAAATTTAAGACAGGCTTTGGCTGAGTAGGCTTTGGGGCATAATCTTGCACTTTGGACTTTGGAGGACGCCCTTTATCTCTCTCTCTTTCTTCTTCTTCTCTCTTTCTCACTCCCTTCTTCCCATTTCTTTCCTTCTCTCCTCCTCTCTCTCTCTCTCTCTCTCTCTCTCTCTGTCCTCCAGTTTTACTCTTGGTGTTTGTGTCAAACTTATTTACAGGTAGTTAAAAAATTTAAAATATTCGGATATTGGTACATAACTAACTGTATACATATGTTGTTTCCACAATTATCCCTTTCTCGAGACAAAGAATATGACCAGAAATAAAACTGTATTTTATAAAACTTTTAATCTAGCCCCTAAACTAGTTTAACATCTCCATGCAACATCAAAACTTTGAAATCAATCTGTTGTTTGGGATGGAAGAAGCAGAGAGGGGAGGGGGGTGGGGAGCTCTTGTTTTAGGATGACGAGGAAAGACTCATTGTGCATCTTGCTGTAACTGGTTCTTATCATTTTGATTATTTCTCTCTTGATATCGCATTATATTGCTTATTAATTTCAAGTGTGGTCATCCATTTGTGTGATGAAATCAACCAAGAAGACCTCTTGTATAGTTTTATGTGCATGCATATGGTGGTTTCAGAGATGCATTCCTCTAATTTTACAATCTCATGAAGTGTATGTAACTTTGAGATTGAGGGAATGTATTAAAAGCTTCTGCAATATGATATTGTCAAAAAATTCTTCCACCTTTTGTTAGCAGGCATGTTTGCATTCTTTTTTTTTTTTTTTTTTTTTGGTCATAATTGTTCAAGATAATTATATATTTGGAATTGAGGACCCTCATCGAATGACTAATATATCCTATGTAGAATTATATGAATGTCAACATGTTAAAAGGATTATTGGAAGAGTTCACTTACACAAAAAAAAAAAAAAAGACTGTAAATAATGAGATATTATTAAGGGATAGATTTAAATATAGGAATCTCTAAAATCAATAATGTGGGCTATTTTTTCAGTTTGTTTCCATCACTTAATTATTTATTAGTATAGGGTTTGCCTTTTTGGAATATCAAATGAAAAGATTCGTGGATTAGTATTTCCATATGCGAGCAATTATCATGAAACTCAAGAAACTTGCTATATGGATTCCACATTTAGTGCTATTTGGGTTTGTTTCACCATTCCTGCTGTGGTGGAGTTACCATCCGTTACTTCATCAACCTCAACTTATCTATATATATTCAAAAGGGGAAAAGTTCCTAATGTCAAACGCAACATAGTTGGGAATAAAAGTAAGAAGGTGTAGAAATGTTTGACAAGACAATTCTTTTTCTTGACAAGACAATTATTTGTTTGAGAGGAAATATATTGGAATTTGACTAGCTCGAGCTAGCAAACGAAACCAAATTATTCCAAAGGAACAGCTATAATTTCTTAAATAATTGGTTAATTCTTGAGCAAGATTGTGAAAAAGATGCACCAGTCCATGCTCGAGGTTACCTTAAATTGTCTTTGTAGTATAGGTGTCAATACACTTCAACAGTTGTGGAGTCTATTTGGATAAGTATGTTGTGTCTGCTATCCCTAAATTCGCAGCTGTCAAATCTTTCTTAGCCCCTACACCATTTTTCTTTTCCAACATTTCATGCCACTTTTTCCTTTAACAAACAGGAGACAGGTCAAATGTATATATTTTCTCCAGTGTTTTGCTAAGGGATGAAAGCTAAATCAGCATATTTGTTTTGGCAAGTCTTAGTCAAATTTGGCCCAAGCACAACATGCATTGAGTTGCACCTCGAATTGGCTATCTCGTTAAAAGTACAAGATTTTGACAAAACAAGAAAAAAGAAAACAAACCAGAAAATGTTAAAAAAAGGTAGAGAAGGAATCATACAAGGCGGGTGTTGAATTAGAACAGCATTTTAGCAAGTGCCAATTGCTTATGAACACAGAAAGCGTGCTAATGTTTGAAATTTAAAGCATGCTTTGAAGATAAGGCCAAGAAAAGTATTATTTGATTTTGACCCCAAATAGCTATGATTATTATAGCGCGTGTATTCAACCAAAAAATATATCTATATTTTTTTTAAAAATCTCATTAAAGGCTTAATAAGATTTTTTTTTCCACTTTAAAATACCGGCAGCAAAAATAAATATCACTCCTACTTTGAGAACTAAAATGAAGACCAAAAAGAAGGAAAGAAAAGAAAAGGAAGAAGAAGAAGAAGAACATCTGTAATTACTTGAATCCTATAGAAATTAGCTACCACTTCTTTCTCTTAAAATAAGGAGGAGAGAAACAGTAGCAGTATGTGTATTAGATTCTGAACAATCATTTCATCTTTTAATTAGACACAAACAACTTTTTATTCTATAGGTTAAGAGATAGGGTCGGCTTCAAACTTTCCTGCCTATCACCTTGAAAATAATCATCACATTCGCCTACCAATGTCCCTTTGTTTCTTTCATGCAACCTTTTCCTTTTCAAAGAAATCACAAAGGCCATTCATCATCAGCCTCTAAGAACACCCACCCCCAAAGTACTACTTACTTACTTACTTCCACCTGGTCAAGTGATCCAGACACGGGTCAATCACCAAGAAAGAAAGAGAGAGGAGCAATTAAGCAAAATGGTGTTGTTGGTTTTTCTGGTCATCCCTGATTAATTAAGATTGACCATTGATGTGATCACGTTCTTTTGTACTATTAGGCGCCCATAATCCAAAAGCCCACTGCTTGCTTTCATTTCCCAACTTTACCCTTTTTAATCCCTAACTAATAATCCCATTCATTCCCCAATAGTGCGCTGCGTTTTAAGAATTTGTGGGCCGTTCTCTTCTCTCTTTAAGGATTTTTTCCATTTTCATGTGGAGGGAGGGACACAGCTCACCGGGTGTCCTTCATAATAATTAACTTATTTAACTTATCAATTCTTAAGATTTTATGGACAGTGGTAATCTGTAGGAGTATGATGTATGTCGTTATCCGAATGTGAAAATGACCATTATCCAACTCTAGTCTAATCTTTTACAGTCACCAAACAAGAAAGGGATGGTGGTATACATCCAATTATATATATATATATATATATATATACACACACATATATAGAGAGAGAGACACACACACTGTTGAAAAGAAAAAAAAAGAAGAAGAAAAACTAATGAAAATTTCAAAGATCACTTTATTGATAGTAATTGACCTTATCAATGCTTACTGCCACTTGTGCTCTGCAGATAAAAATTTTTTTTTTCCGGTTCACAGAAAGAAATAGGATAAAGCTACCATTTTTGGAGTGGATTGGTAACTTTCCTTAAACATAATAATCCAGGAACAAAATATTAGACAAATACACTTATGGACGCTAGAAATCTTTTACTCAAGTCCAAATTACCATATATATAAATATATATATATATATATATATTAACGTTTCATAAGGTATATAATACCTTATGTATATGTATATATATTAATCATCAGCCAATTAAAAGATTTTGGAATTATTTTAAATGGCCGTAAAAATGGTCTTTTCTCTAATGGTGGTCCGACCCACCCTTGCCGTGTCTTACATAGTTACATTAGTAGTCTTATCCAGCAGCTCCACTTGAACGATTAATCTTCCTCCCCAGCACGAGATTTGACCGTCTCTAAAGATATACCTTTTCCTAATTAAAAAATGTAAAATGTACTTGGGTGTGCAATTGTTTCTTTTTTTTTCCCACCTTTTTGTCATGCCCCAAAACAACACCCAAAAAAAAAACAAAAAAAAAATAGAGAGCCGTCCAGAGGCAAAACTAGCCACTAAGATATTGCTATCTTAACGTTGATCCTCACCCCAAAGAAAGGCGTTTTCTATCTATATAATCCACTTTGATTTCCCGCCCCAGTAGTCTCTATGTATGGTTTCTTTCTTTATTTTGGATTCTTTGCATTGCCTTTTGCTTCTAATTTGAGTAATATCACCTTTTGCTTCCTATTATTTTACAAGCCATGCTTAACTAATAAATAAATAAATCAATAAACTTTGCAAAGTAATTGCACTTTATGCTCATCCGAAAATTCTCTATCAAAAAAAGAAAAGGGTTGAAGTCCAAAAAGGCCCCAAAAAAAAAAAAAGAAAAGAGAGAGAGCCATTTATTGGTTTTTGGAAAGCGCCTAACAGAGATGACGGCTGCCAGCTTCCCAACTCTGGAGGACGCTGTTTCTTTTTCTATCATTCTCCCATTGAAGAAGAAGAAGATGATGATAAAGAAAGTGGGTAGAATTCTTATTCCAATTTCCAAATCAAGTATGAGACTTTTGACCGTCTTAGCGCCTCTCCATTCTCATTCTCATTCTCATGTAGGGGTAATTTGAGGTAATTGGAGGCCAGACAAGAATAAAAAAAGGGCAAAAAAAAAAAACACGAAAAACATGGGATTGGACTGGTGCATCGGTCCACCGCCCCCTTGTTTGGGGTTGGCCGGGGGACCGTGGACCTTGGTTTGTAGCAGTGTAGCTTTTCATTTATATTTATGTACTTGACCAATTGCGTGTACGACTCGACGGCGTCGTGTAATTGGAGCAGTTGTACAAAATTCTGCCAGCTCCAAACCAACGGACGCCCAAGGAACATCGCGTTTGCTGACCGAAGCCGGCCAAAAAAAAAATTACAAAAGAGGGGAAATTATATATTATTATTACTACTAAAAGGGGTAGAGTCGTGGCCATGACGACGGCGCATGTCATTGGCGGAGGCGCCCCCCCGGGCTCTTTACGGTTCGTCGGTTACTGCCATTTCCGCACCATCATAGTCCACGCACGTGCCAGAGAAATCCGATTTTTTGGGGGGCCGCAGGACACTGCGCTTTGATCCACGAGCCACGTGTCGGCGCACGTGGGAGCCTCTCTGTACAAACATGTGTCCAAAAAGCACCCCATCTTTTTCTCTCTTTCTTCTTCTCTTCTTTCTGTTTTTTTTTTCCTTCCCACCTGTTGGTGCTATATTATTTTCTCCGTTACAATTGAGGAAAATTCTACCGTGTTTTTTGGGTACCGTTGACTCAATTTGTATCTCTCGCTAAAAACTAAATAGTTTATACCTTAACTATCTAATAAGATTTAATCTAATGATCAATAATTAATACTTCTTTCAGCATCCAACCACAAATTTCACTTGTGAGTATAATATTAAAATAGAGCTGTAAAATCTCCTCTAACTTTTATTCTTTGTGTGTGCTTGGTTAGTTAAAAAGTTGGAATTCTTTAAAGTAATTTCTTGTACAGTTTTGCAGTATTAATCCTGCAAAATCATCAAGATTCTGAATAAATAAAAGTTAGCTACACGTAGAAAATTTAACAACTATCATTGATTACACTTTTCAAAAAAAAAAAAAAGATCACTAATTATAACTAACCTCCCATTTTATCAATATTCTTCTCACTAACCCCACATCAACGAGAAGGTGATCTTCAATTCAGTATATCTCACTTCCTTTCACTTTGTTTTTTGTACACAATGTTCTCTCTATATATTCAAACAATGTCTTGGTGATTCCAAATTATAGTTTATCAGTCTCTCTATACATTCAGACAATGTCTTAGAACATATTGTTTCGATAAAAAAAAAATTGAGGAAAATTCTATGGCTCTTTATGGATGTCGTTGTCTCAATTTGTATCTTTCACTAAAAATAAATAGTTTAGAAATCTAATAATATTTACTCTAAGGGTCAATAATCAATACTTCTTTTGCCATCTAACGACAAATTTCACTTGTGAATATGATACTAAAATAGAACTGTAGAATCTCATCTACCTTTTATTCTTTGTGCGTGTTTGGTCAGTTAAAAAATTGGAAAATTTTTTTAGTAATTTCTTGTACCATCTTGCAGTTTTAATCCTGCAAAATCATCAAGATTCTAAATAAATAAAAGTTAGCTACATGTAAAAAATTTAACAATGACCACTCGTCATACTTTTTCCAACAAAAAAAAAAAAACACTAATTATAACTAACCTCCCATTTTACCAATATTCTTCTCACTAACCCCACATCCATGGTAAAGTGATCTTCAATTCACTCTCTCTCATTTCCCGTCACTTTGGTTTTTCTACACAGCTTTCTCTCTGTGTATTCAGACAATGTCTTAGTGATTCCAAATTATAGTTTGTCATTCTCGATATAACTTTCCTAAAAGTTGATAATTGAACAGTCGTGACAGAGAGTGTTTCATAGCCTTATTTTTTTTGGGGCTTGCTTGTAAGTTGTAACAGAAAAGTTGTGTGCCATCAGGTTCTTCTGGTGATGTTTCAGCAGAAAAACAATTAAAGTTAGTACTTGTAAATGTCCCAGAACTTTGTCTCTTATAAATGTGAGTCAAAATGTATGAAAGGCCATCAATGAAAATGTGAAACTCCCATGACAGTTCAATTTCAAGAAATCTCAGTCAAACAGAGTGATTTGTTGAAGCCAAACAGGTCATAATATACAAGAATGGGAATGAGGAGTAGGTTAGTTTAACTTTATGGTGTAAAAGTGATTTGTTCTAGTAGACTATCACTAAACAACTATATAATTAATTACTCGCCGCCTCTGTTAATCCCCCCGCAGTTAAAAAAAAAAAGAAGAAGAAAGAAAGAAAAGGAAAATCAAGCAGATAAGTACATTCAGTAAAAGGCTGGCATGTGTGAGAATGTCCGCCCCTGCCGGCCTTTTGCTTCCGTCTTTGCTTCGATAATTTGTGCCTACCCAAAAAAGATAAAAGAAAAGGAGAAATGACACTTTATTCTTTTTTTTTTATTTCTTTTAATTTTCTTGGTAATTATGAGAGAACTTTACGCTTGCGTCCAGAATTTTGCCAGCCATTAGAAAATTTCTCCACGACAGATGTTGAAAATTTCATCCTGTTTTGATTGAAAGTACACCAGATTAGTGAGACCTTTAGCTTTTGCTTATAGGGCCAAAAGACGAGCTCAAGTAGACAAACTAAACCCGTCTTGTGACAGCTTTCTTGAGAGAATCTCTCTCTCACACTGTGTACTATCTGCATTTAACTTTATGTAATTTAATTCTAGCTTTATACCGTCATATTCTTTTTGGCTTTGCTTGATCCTTTTTTGGTTTTCCAATGTTTTAGTTTTACCGCATCAGTACTTCAAAGCTTGCTCACTACTCATTCTCTTAGTATTTTGCATCAGTGCAGTGCTGATATTGCAGGGCCTGTAAAACGCTGTCCAACATGAGTTTACGTGCTACATGGTTTAAAATTGATTTGATTCCTGAACGAATTCGAAAGCAGTTGTCTTTAAGCTTGGTTTGATGATAATCATGGGCAGTTTTGGATGATGGGGATGACCTTTGCCAAGTCGAACTTAAGTATACACAGCTAGCTCGATACAACTCTTTATCCATAGACACATGATAACTAGCTCAAACATATGGCAAGACCAGTCTCATGGAGCTAACTGCTAAAGGAAAAACATGCCCGACGCAGATTTTCATTCTTGAGCTGGTGCAGGATTGGATTGGATTGGATTGGAATAAGAGTAGAGAGAGGAGCTGAAGAGTGGGAAATTCCCTGCAAGAATGAGGAAGGAAGAATGGTAAACAGGGGCACGTGCAGACGTATCGTCTTTTGGGGCAGAAGGAATAGAATATTGAAGCAATACTATATGATGATTATATAAAATCCATGAGGGTAGTACAATAATAAAAACAAACTTGAAAACCAAGCATCTCCACTATGGTCTATGCACTATATATATATCGATATATATATAGATACATACACATACATATCCCAACCCACAAAAAGATACTGGCGTGCACTAACCCACTTAATAATAACCTCTTTCCCTCTCCCTCATGGTTTCGAGGCACCCCATTTCTCCAATCTTATCCATCCACGTGTCCACCACTTGTCTAAAGACGTGTGGTCATGTGGAGCATTATTGGATGGTGAGAAAGTTGTTCTCGACTTAACCCTCCTCTCTCTCTCTCTCTCAATTAAGTCTCAAACAAACAAACGACAACGCACTACAACTTGCTAAGCTGAATGCTGTTAGTTAATACGAGAAGATAAAAAAATTACAGTTCAACCGTTGATTGACTTGAATGGTCAATGGATAATATTTATGTTGCATTTTAATTCTACATATGTAATATAATAACGAGAAGATTTGACCAATATGATACCTCTTTCGACTTCATTATTTCCTGAGTTTTCATGACAATCTATGGAGTAAGTTAAGCTTGATAACAAAGTCTTTTCTGGAGCTGCTCTTAGCTTAAAAGCTTGGATACATATATATATATACTTGCAGTTGGATAATCATCTCTCGAGTGTGATAGATTTTCGTTTCGTTGCATCTGGATCATAAATGTATAGCCCGTCTAGTTAAACCAAAAACCAAAAGTATATTACGTCAAAGGCTACAAATAACAAGGTTGCATGCGACAAGAGATCTATCAATAAAATTACTACCTAATTTGTGTGCTTTGTACAAGCATAAAAGAATTCATTTGACACTAGAATCCCACCCAACCATATTCTTCATCGAGGCTACGTGATTATTCAAGACTACAGTCACTGTCAAGTCACAAAACAAATAGCATGGCAATCCCTCGAAAATATCCAGGGATAGGTATGCTTTTGAGGTCTCCTGTCAACGCTATATATATGTATGTAGTTCAGAAGATGGTTTCACGGTAATCCAACCAAATACAGTTGACAGTCTGCACAAAACAAAATGTGAATTCTAGAATAGGAGTAAAATTCAAGAGGGTAAATCCTTGTCCGACTTTTGTCTTCATGTACGTAAAAAGTTGATGCTCCAACAAAGATTCAAGTTGGCCTTTTAATGACGGTTGGAGTTACGCAATCCAGAAAGCAAAATTTTAGGTCACAGCTCACAGCTCGGGCGACAAGCTGCCATTAATGTTCACTAGCAGTACGCAATCTACAAAGCAAATTAAGAGATGGGGTGTGCATTTTTCCGTTTCTGCAATCCCATTTTAACTCATTTCGGTGCCGGGCGAGATGGGTTTCTTTACTACTACTATATATACTAGTAGTAGTTTATTTACTAATTCAGTACGTAGTATTATATATCATATAGTACATGCATTTGCTTGTAGAAGTAAAATATCCCTAGTGTGTGTGTGTGTGTGTGGCTAAAAGTGACAATTTGCGGAGCTAGTTCTTAAGATTATCGAAATCTTTCTTGTCTTACGCTTCCAAATCTAAAGTCAATTTAATTACTAGCTTGATCATCACCTTCCTTTAAAAAATATGTTAGTTCTAAGGTTATGTTTTCCTCATCAGTTATCCTAACTGGTATCGGATATAACAGCTTTACATGCGAGTTTTCTGCGAGAAAGGAAAGGAAAATCACTAGATGATCTGATACTTCTACTTGTCGATGAGTACGTAGATGCAAATTGGGTTGGGTTTGAATTCAGGGTGGGATAAGGGTGTCGGAAAGGGTGGGAGAGTTAAAAACATAAAGAAAATAAAAGCAAAAGGTTGTCTACTATTTCTTGAATGATTTGTGCTGTAAACCTAGCACCTAAGCACTAGGGGAAGGCTTGATGAGTTGCTGATGATACCTAATTTTCTTAACCTTCTTCTTCTTCCTTTGGTCTCGTCTGGGACTTTTGTCCTTTAGTTTTTTCTGGGTCTTTTGCTCTTCCGTCAGTATTATTAATTCGTTTTCCAATAATAATAATAATTTGTTTGCGTCGGTTGATGGTGTTATTTGTTGTTTGGTGTGAGAGAGAAGCGGAGAAGAAAATGAGAGAGAGAGAGAGGTGTGGCTGTCCATGTGACATGTATGGGGTTTACATGACACGGATTGCATTTGTTAGTTTGAGATTTATCTGTCAAGGTCCCACTTTTAACAAATAAAGTTGTGTGTTTAGGACCAAAATTCTTAGAGAGATGGAGAGACAACATTGTCCTTCAATCTCCAACTTTCTTTTCGACAATCATACACAACATGCATCTTTAGTGGAGTTCTACAAATTTGTTGCTACGCATTTAATTTGCTGTGTTATATATTCAGTATACCACATTCTTTCCCTTGACAAGGTAGTTCTTTTTTTTTTTTTTTGACAAATTAATTCTTCAAATCAAGGTAATGAACCATAAAAGAAGAAGAAGGCCTTTGATCTTTGCCATTTTATGGACGGATTAAAAATGACTAATGGAATTGAATTGCATGTCAGAGTCATTTCTGTAGTATGATTTTCTGGCGCTAATACGCTTTCAAACTTGAGTATTGTCATTATGGTCGTTTTGTATGATTTTCTAGCAGCTAATAACCCCATCAAACTTAAGTGTTTACGTGTGTCTTCCTTTTTTTCCTTTGTGGATAGGAACATGTGTGGGCGGAATTAATTGGCTATTAGGTAAACAATATTGCTTGACACGTTTTATTGGAGTGTTTACCCCATTTTTTAAAGCAAGCACAGGGATAAGAAAGTATATAGGAGAGTTCACACTTCATGATTAAAAACATTGAACCTTTACTGATAATTACTATCATTAGCCACGACATAGATACACTTTGAATAATTAAGGTTAGAATTCTTACTCCTAATGTAAGACCGAATACTCATAAATCTACCAGCATGTACACGAGATTTCTAACTTTTCTATCTAATGATTGTTACAGTCATAAAATACCAATCGTTAACATCAAATAAAAGACGTGTTTCTTGTTTTCTCTTGCATCATCTCACCCTCTCGATCTGAAGATAGACATAATTTAATTCCTCCCAAAACAATTTGGTTAGGCAAGTGTCAATTTTCAAGGTTCAATCCTCCCTCCCCTTTTCAAAAAGAAGATGAAGAATCATCCTCCCACCCGTCCAATTTATCTCCTATCTCTATCTCAATCGTTGAAAGTTTCAAACACCTTTTTTTTTTTGGTAGCATAAGTAAATGGTTTTGAATTCAATATCTCCTAATTACAATCGTTTCCACTTTACTATTCAACCCGACCTTCCCCAAGTCTCAAACAATCAAAAGAATTGTCCTTTCCTCTCCATTAATCTGTATCCCGGATCTCTCAATTCAAAACGTTGACGTTGTCTAGTCTTGAGAGATAATAAAGGAAGGGAGGCAAGAAATCCGTGAATTTCGCCAAACCAAGCAGAGAGACTATTATTACGATCACAAACCCCAAATTCTACGAGGTCAATTAAGCGGCCACATACATGAAAACGACATCACCCCCAATTTGAAGACTTTGGCTAAAGACATTTCATTCTAGTGGTTAAAAGCATCTTTAATTCTTAAGCTCTTGGTATCTTTTTCAGTCCATCTAATTGGCCATCACCCCCATAAAAGCCATTTTTTATGCCATTTTCCCCCGCCTATTAATGACATGACTTGGAACATTGTCTGTCACATTACCACTATGGCCAATCATCAAAGTCCCAATCAAACCCCCCCCCCCCCCAAAGTCCTTGCAATATACTAATTTAAAAAGTGGGGGATTCCCACCTTGTAGTCTCAAATCATCCACCTCCCTTAATTATGCCTCCGGTTTTAATTTTAATGGAGAATCTAGTATAGTTGAGAGTTATAATATGACGGGCTGATGTGAATTGATCTTGATGACACTTGGTGACCAGCAGAGAATAATGCATTTTATTTTATTCTTCTGGATTTTGTCATGTCATTCAGGAATATATATATATACACACACACACACACACATATATATATATATATATATATACACACACACATGTGTGTGTGTGCATGCTGAAATTATGAGAGGACATCCATCCAGCCATAAGTGATCATGGACAAGTGAGCTAAGCTGGTATACATGTGATTAAAGTTGGTGCCACAAGAATTGAAGTATCACATAGTCTTGGAGTTCTACTAAATTATAATGAATTCAGGCATTTGAATTCTCTAATGATCCATTTTATAAGACTAGTTACATGTTCCGCAATCACATTGGACATTTTTTAAAAGCTCAATCACATAATCTCACGCCCATTTTCTCGAGGTTATGATTTTACATTTTCAAACTACTTCGTCCTATTATTTGTACATTGGTTTCTTTTATACATTATAACAAAATTTGCATAGACAAAGATATTATTACTAAATAGAAACTACATCTGGTGTATCGTATTGCTGCCCCTCTGAAATCTTTCTTTTATGATCATTTCTTCTTCATCATCAACAGCAAATTTAGACACCTTGCACGCTCAATGGTTGAACTAAGCTTCATATTCTAAGTCCTAAGTTTTCATTCCAACTAATTCCCACATCATTAGTTC